>BSWB01000005.1:1317500-2612500 GCA_033239125.1 Fagopyrum homotropicum | reverse complement strand
AGAACCTTTCTATATTGAGCCTCAACAACCTGTATAAAGAGTGTCTTGTAGGTGAGTCATATAAGGTTTTTGGAACTTCACCGTACGATTACCTTACATTAGCATACCTTTGCATATCTCAACTCTGTCTTTATATCATTAGTATATCTTGAATCGATTGCCACAACTTGATACTTGGATCTTTAGGATTGTTGTTTTCCCAATATTTGCAAAACTCTCATATTTACTCGCTTGATAATCTGCAATTGAATTTGTTCCCACCCAAATCCCTGTGTTCGATACTCTGGAATTCTTGCTTAGCTACGTCGATCCGTACACTGCGGGTTCGCTTGCTTGATTCTAGTTTTATAAATTTAAAACTTATTTGCACACACCTCTAGGGGCGAACAAGTTTTTGGCGCCGTTGCCGGGGATTTGGTTTCGGCCGAATTCGGTAGCCGGTTGTCAAGCTTGGGAGCTTGCTCTTGTTATTTGATATTACTTTGAGTGCATGCGCAGGTCTAGGAACACCGAAGATCTCTTGCCTCTTGATCAAGAGCTAGAGAAAACTTTAAGGTAAAAGCGCAAGGAAAAGAAGATGGCTGAAGGACACGAACGTGATCTTCAAGCGGAATTGGCAGAGAAGGAAGCTCAACTCCAATGGAATGAGACCCTCCGCCAGGATGAGATGGATCGTCATCAATCTCAAGTTAACAATCTACAAGACATGATCTTCCAGATGAGGGTAGAGATGAGCGACCTTAAGAATAAGGGAAGCAAGAAATCCTCAAGGAAAGCATCAAGGTCTAGAAGAAAAAGTCACTCATCCGCTGATGATAGTGATTCTTCCATGCCACCGCTAGAGGAGATTGATCCCCCGATCAATGTAAATCCTTTCCATCCACAAGGAGCTGCTAATTGCCGCATTCCACCTAGGAATGTGAGGATCGAACGTGTAGATAATGAGCCAAGAACTCTTGGCCAGCGGATGGATCCAACACAACAACCACGCCGCTTGGGCGTGAATTTCGATGCTGAAGATGTGCAAGGGTTTAGCTTCAACCCTCAAGTCATTACTCTTGTTCGCCAAAACCAATTTGGCGAGACAAGCGCTGAATCTCCACACCAATACTTGCAGAACTTTGAGTGTATGATGGAGACAATGAGACCAAAGAGCGCTACTACCAACAGCTATAAGCTCAAGCCTTTCTTCTTCTCCTTGAAGGGGAAAGCGTTATCTTGGTATCAAGCTCTTCCTAGTGGAAAACTAGACACGTGGGAAGACCTTTCCGCGGAGTTCCTCACCAAATTCTTTCCGCCATCCAAAACGGCGGAACTTAGAGGTAAGATTAATGCTTTTTCCATGAGATCTAACGAAAGTTTATTTCAATCTTGGGAAAGGTTTCAGGATTTGCTCTTGGATTGCCCTCATCATGGCATATCCAAACTTGCCTTGCTGGAGATTTACTACAAGGGGCTGGATGCGGGAACGCAATTCAACCTCCAATCCCTCTCATGTGGAACGTTCATGGACATGAGAGAAGATGACGCTTGGGACTTCATTGAGAAGCAAGCAAGAGTCATAGAGAAGTATTCCCACCGGAAAGTGGAGGGAAATCATGTGGAGCAAGGAGCAAAGCTCACACACGAAGCTCAAAATCAGATTTTCTCCCTCAACAATGAGATCAAAGAGTTGAAGGAGGCTATCAAGACCAACTTCCCAAAGCAACAAGGGAAGGATATTGGTTATTTGGGCAACCACAATGGCGGCAACAACAATAACAGGAACAACAACCGGAATAACAATTGGAATGGAAACAACAACAACCGGAACAACGATTGGAACAACAATAGGGGTTCAAACAACAACAATTGGCGCCCCAATCAACAAAATTCCGGTAACTCTTATCCTTCCAATTCTAATTCACTAACTCCGCCTTCCTCTTCCTCTACTCCTTTGAAAAGCCAGGGGCAATCATCTAATGGAGGAAACACTTCGGGGAAGGAAAAGCCCGATCCCATATTGGAAACGATTTTGGGAAAGCTTCAAGGGTTGGAGAACCGCCTCATCAAAGTTGATGATCAAGTTTCTAAGGTTGACAAAGCTCAAAAAGTTTTGGAAAACCAAATGTTCAACCACGCGGAGGAAGTTCCTAGAAATCAAGGGAAGCTTCCAGGAAAGACGGAGGACAACCCTAAGGGAAGGGTGATGGCGATTACGACTAGGAGCGGAGTGACAACTACCAATCCGCAGCCTACATTCGTTGAAGTCCCCGTAGAGAAGGACAAGGAGAAGGAGAGGGAGAAGGAAGATGTCTATATTCCTCCTCCAGCTTACAAACCTCCCCTACCATTCCCTCAATCTAGAGCGCGAGCGCGCCTAGACAAACAATTCGGTAAGTTCATAGAACTCATGAGCAAGCTGCATATTAATATACCATTTATTGACGCTATTGTAGGTATGCCGGCTTATGGCAAGTTCTTGAAGGAGCTCCTCTCTAACAAGAGGAAGCTAGAAGACTTCGGTGAGGTCAAGATGAGTTCGGATTCTTCGGATCTCATCAAGACCATGAAGGAGAAAATGCCCCCAAAGATGAAGGATCCGGGGTCATTTTGCATTCCCATAGGAGTGGGAGATGTCACATACGATGCGTTATGTGACTTAGGAGCAAGTGTGAGCATCATACCACTTGCATTGTGCAGGAAGATCGGTTTAGGTGACCCTAAACCAGTGAAGATGACGTTATACATGGCGGATCGATCCATCACTCGCCCCGTCGGTATTGTAGAAGACGTCCCGGTCAAGCTAGGTAAATTCTTTGTCCCCATCGATTTTGTCGTGCTTGACATTCCTGCAGATAGTCCGGTCCCGATCATACTCGGAAGACCGTTTCTTGCAACTTCCGGCTGCATAGTCGATTGCAAGAATGGGAGACTCGCTTTTGATATAGGAGAAGAGAAAGTAGAGTTCGTTCTTTCCACTCTAGTGAAGAAGCCAATCTTTGATGAGGATATTTACGATATCCAAGATGAAGAAGGTTTGTCTAGAGAAGAGGTAAGTGCGATTCTCTTTAACGATCCTTTACAAAAAGTTATCACTATGAGTCTAACCAATGTAGGGGAAGATGAAGAGTGCAATGAGACAATTGAAGCCTTAGAAGCACAAGAAGAGATGCATGAAGAGGAGTTTGAGAAACTCCACGATGAGGCTGAGAATGTCAGAATCCACGGTCATACCCTGTATTCCACGACCGTGGATTCCACAACCAAAATCGTGCCTCATTCCAGGGGATTATACGGCCGTGGAGAAGATGTGACAACCGTATTTCCCTTCCACGCCCTAAACCACGGCCGTGGAGGACAAGATCCACCCGTAATTTTGGCCGTGGAAGAGAGTGATCGAGACATTTCTTCAACTTCTTCTGATTCTTCTCCAACACACTCAACACCCTTAGAAACTTCTAAGAAGACGTCGGATGCCTCTCAAGGATCGTTGGAAGCTCCGAAAGCAATGGAACTCAAACTACTTCCTACTCATCTAAGGTACGCTTTTCTAGGATCTAATTCTACCTTCCCGGTTATTGTTAGTTCCGATCTAAGCATAGATGAACATGAACAGCTCATGATTGTCCTCAAGAAACATAGGAAAGCTATAGGCTATACTATTGAGGACTTAGTAGGAATTAAACCCTCCCTGTGCATGCATAAGATACTAATGGAGGAAGACTTTAGAACTTCGAGACAACCTCAAAGGCGGTTGAATCCGACCATGAAGGAGGTTGTCAAGAAGGAAATTCTTAAACTTCTTGATGCAGGTATCATCTATCCTATCTCCGATAGTAAGTGGGTGAGTCCAGTTCAAGTAGTTCCGAAGAAGGGAGGAATGACGGTCATCACCAACAAGAACAACGAACTCATTCCTACCCGAACCGTGACTGGATGGCGGATGTGCATAGACTACCGCAAGCTCAACAACGCAACGCGGAAGGATCATTTCCCATTGCCATTCATTGATCAAATTCTTGAAAGGTTAGCGCAACATTCACATTTTTGCTACCTTGACGGCTATAGTGGTTTCTTTCAGATTCCGATACATCCGGACGATCAGGAGAAGACCACATTCACGTGCCCGTGGGGTACGTTTGCTTATAGGAGAATGCCATTCGGGCTTTGCAACGCCCCAGCCACCTTCCAACGGTGCATGATGGCCATCTTCTCCGAATACGTAGAGGAAATCATGGAAGTCTTCATGGACGACTTCTCCGTATACGGTTCCTCTTTTAACGATTGCCTTTCTAACCTTTCTCTTGTTTTACAAAGGTGTGAAGACACTAACCTAGTTCTTAATTGGGAGAAGTGTCAATTCATGGTTAAGGAAGGAATCGTATTAGGTCACTTAGTCTCTTGTAGAGGGATAGAGGTAGACAAGGCTAAGATAGAGACCATAGAGAAACTTCCTCCCCCAATTTCGGTGAAAGGGATAAGAAGTTTCCTAGGACATGCTGGATTTTATAGACGTTTCATCAAGGACTTTTCTAAGATATCAAAACCTCTCACTAATCTATTGATGAAGGATGCGGTTTTTGAGTTTTCGCAGGAATGTTTGGATGCGTTTAACACCATTCGACAAGCTCTAATTTCAGCACCTATTATCCAACCTCCGGATTGGACTCTACCCTTTGAGATTATATGCGACGCTAGTGACGTAGCTATTGGAGCTGTTCTTGGGCAACGAAAGGAAGGGCGAACCCATGCCATATACTATGCTAGCAAGACGCTAGATGAAGCGCAGCTCAACTACGCCACTACCGAAAAGGAGTTTTTAGCAATTGTCTATGCTATTGACAAGTTTCGCTCTTATCTTGTAGGTGCAAAGGTGATTGTCTACACGGATCATGCTGCGATCCGGTACCTCCTTGCGAAGAAAGATGCGAAGCCAAGATTGATTAGATGGATTCTTCTCCTACAAGAATTCGATCTTGAGATCCGCGACAAGAAAGGTTCAGAAAATTCTGTTGCGGATCATTTGAGTCGTCTAACACATCTAGAGGACGACCATCTACCCATTGATGACTCCTTTCCGGACGAACACCTACACATCATAGAGGAGTGCATCAACGTGATCTCCAAAGGTAACGAACCATGGTTTGCTGATTTTGTTAACTATTTGGTTTGCCAGGAGATACCATCCGGACTATCCTACGCACAAAGGAAGAAGTTCTTTAAGGACGTCCGGGAATACTATTGGAACGAGCCTCTCCTCTTTAAGAGAGGTCCGGATGGCATCATTCGGCGATGTGTGCCGGAAGATGAGATGCAAAGTGTCATCCGTCATTGTCATTCACTACCTTGTGGAGGACACGCTAGTTCTAACAAGACTAGCGCAAAGGTATTGCAATCTGGATTTTTTTGGCCTACTTTGTTTAGAGATGTGCAATCCTTTGTTTCTTGCTGCGATGCTTGTCAAAGAACAGGCAATATTTCTAGGAGGAATGAGATGCCCCTCAACAACATCCAAGAGGTGGAGATTTTCGACGTCTGGGGAGTCGATTTCATGGGACCATTCCCATCTTCTTGTGGAAACCAATACATACTATTGGCGGTAGACTACGTTTCTAGATGGGTGGAAGCAATTGCCTCTCCCACCAATGATGCCATGGTGGTGGTTAAGTTCTTCAACAAGACCATCTTTCCGCGATTTGGGACGCCAAGGACGATCATTAGTGATGGAGGTTCTCACTTCATAGCCCGTCGCTTTGAAGCTCTTCTAGCTAAGTATGGGGTTACTCACAAGATCGCTACCCCTTACCATCCACAAACAAGTGGGCAAGTTGAAATTTCAAATAGGGAGATCAAAGGAATCTTAGAGAAGACGGTCTCAAGGACTAGGAAGGATTGGTCCTTGAAGCTTGATGATGCATTATGGGCATACCGGACTGCATACAAGACTCCCATAGGAACCACACCATACAACCTTGTGTATGGGAAGTCTTGTCACTTGCCGGTAGAGTTGGAGCACAAAGCGTTTTGGGCTATCAAGTGGCTGAATTTCGGCATGAAGGAAGCGGGAGAGAAGCGTCTCCTCGACATCAATGAGCTGGATGAACTCCGCTTGAACGCTTATGAAAACGCTAAGATCTATAAGGAGAGAGCAAAGCGTTGGCATGATAAGCATATCATTCCAAAGGACTTCAAAGAAGGAGATCAAGTTCTCCTCTTCAATTCAAGACTTCGCCTCTTTCCAGGTAAGCTTAAATCCCGTTGGACCGGACCTTTTCTAATTAAGCGTATTTTCCCCATGGTGCAGTTGAAGTATGGGGTGAAACGAGCGAAACTTTTAAGGTGAACGGCCAACGAGTCAAGAAGTATACGCCGGAACTCCAAGTTGAGGAGTTTGCGCCTACCGCACTCGAATAAGTGCGAGAATGGTCTAGCTACGGACCTTAAACAAAGCGCTTCTTGGGAGGCAACCCAAGGTATTGCATTTTTGCTTTTGCTTTCGATTCATAGATTAGCTTAGTATAGACGTTTTTGCTTTGTTTTTGCCTCGATTTCTTCCGATATGTTCGTGTTTTTGGATGTAGGATCAATGGAAAAGGAAAAGAGGAGGATGATGTTGAAAAAGAGTGACGAAACTTGGACTTTGGAGCTTTACAGAAGGTTCCACGGTCTAAATTACGGTCGTCATAGCTACAGTGGCCGTAATTTCCAAAAGCCTTCGAAAAATCACCAAAACCACGGTTCCGTACACTTCCACGGCCGTGGAACACCCCGACAGACCGTGATTTTCAAAATTTTGCCTGCAACTATATAAGCCACATTCTTCACAAATTCATCCCAAAAAATCCCTCTTTCCACGACCTAAGTGCTGAAACCCCACGACCCCCTCTAAAATCTTCGTTTCCTAATCGTTTTCAACGATTCTTCTTCCAAACTGCAGCAAATTCAACCACAAACAAGATCCAAGCGACGAATCGAACGGAAATTCACCAACAAACGCGCATTTCGGATTTTTCAATCCGAAAAGAGGTTTTCTTTTCCCTTCTTGATTCTTGCTGATTTGGTTGTTTTTGTTAGAGATTTTTAGGAAGAACTGATTGAGATTGGAGGAAATTAGACTAGGACTGCCTGTTGTGGAGATTGATTGTTGATTTGCTGAGATTTGTGATTTTCTGAGACGAATCACGGTCTTTGGGTAAATTACGGTCGTGGTTTGCTGAAGAACAGACCGTAATTTTGAGCAGAATGGACTTTGTGAGAAGAGTTTCAGGGACGATAAAAGAAAAGAAGAATGAGCAGAATAAGAAGAGGAAGGGTAATCCCTCCTCCTCCTCATCCTCTAGGGCACCACCACCCTCTTCACCTTCACCTCCATCCTCACCTTCACCTCCATCTTCACCCCCTCACCCTAGAGTCCGGACCATACACGACGACCATCTTGATGCACTTGATAGGATCAAGGAGAGGCCAGTGATTGGCCCTAGATATTTGTTGTTGGAGGATCTAGCTCCTCTCAACATAGTTGATGACCTTACTTGGCTCTTGGATAGAGCCGGATTAGTTGTCTTCTCGGCTATCCGAGAAGACGCATATGAGGAGATTACACGGGAGGTTGTGACGTCCTTTGAGCACAGCCACGTAGATAGGACCGTCTCTTTCCGCCTTATGGAGAGAGATTATCAGTTGAGTATCCGTGAGTTTGGGACCATTTTCGGGTTCCATGAGACCTTTAATGGTCGATTTCCGAGTGGTGTTTACCCCAAGGATTTTTGGAAGGAGGTTGCGATGATATACGCCGACGAGGACCGTTGGCAACCCGCTGATACCAAGGCTAGATTGATGTACCATCTAGCCTTGAAGATAGCCCACCGTGTTCTTTCGGAGTGTCTCTTTCCTAGGACGGAGACGCCCCAAAAGATCAAGACGGATGAGCTATTCTTGCTTTACTGCATGCTTTATGGACGCCGTGCAGATTGTGCTACTCTCTTGGCTGCTACGATGAGCAAGCTCAAGAACAAGAAGAAGGGGAACATCGGATATGGTGGGATAGTCACCCACATTGCTCGGAGTTTTGGTGTTGATTTTTCTGCTTGCACCCGCATACCGGCCGTTCCTTTAGGGCTACATGCTTTCATGGTTAGGGGTCTCATTTTCCCCACACATAGAGGTCCGCCTTATGCGGGCATGCCTTGGGAGAGTAGGACGGGTAGGGGTATAGAGTGGCTGCCAGAGTACTCCATTATGGCGGGACGCCATAATTGGAAGGAGACGTTCGCTGCGATGCATGCGAACAGGATAGTAGCTCCCCCTTATGTCCCACCACCGGTTGTCGAGGAGGAGGATATGGGAGATCAGTTTGAGAGTGGAGGAGGAGCCGAGCAGGAGTTTGGCACGTTTCCGGACCAGCCGGAGGCGGCCCCAGATGTACCTAGACGCTCTCCACGTCCAGCAAGAGCCTCAGGCTCGTCATCTCGCCGCGCTAGCGTGAGTGAGAGGCCCACGTGGATGACCACACCTCCCGCATGGTATGGCGTTCCCCCTCCTTGGTCTACAGAGCAGCCAGCAGCACCTCCACCAGCACCAGCACCATCCGACGCCCCAGCATGGTATAGTCAGGCCCCGGGATGGTACGAGCAGATGCCGGATTGGCCTACCGGACTTTCAGAGAGAGTAGGAGCGCTAGAGATCCGGGCCGATGCTAGAGACGGACGTTTAGACGACCTTGACCACATGATGAGGGACGTCTACCGCCAGTAGTTTGGGCGGTTCTACGATCCGAGCTTCTCTCCATTCCCGCCGCCGCCAGCACCGCAGTGATTTGATGCATGACCGTTCGCTTTAGACATTCCCGCCACCACTTTGTGAGTTTCTTTTTCTTTTCTTCTTTTCTTTCTTTCTTTTGAACATTAGGGACAATGTTCGTCCTAAGTATGGGGTGGGATGTACTAAAAGTTTGTAATAACTCTACTTACTATGCTTGCTTTCATGCTTAAAAGAATTGTTACCTAAATCATGTTGAGAATGTTACCTAAATCATGTTGAGAAGAATGTTACCTAAATCATGTTGACAATGTTCGTCCTTGTGAATTGAGTTTGATGACAATTGCATGCTTAAAAGAATTGTGAATTGAAAAGAATTTGAATGAATGAATTTTACCTCTTTTGCAAGTTTCATAATGTGAAGAATGTTACCTAAATCATGTTGAGAAATTGATGTTGAAATCATACTATAAGTTCTTATACTTCTTGTTGAGATGATTAAGGCAATTCGATTTTTCTTTCTTCTTTCTTTTGACCATTTTAGCTCCTCATTGAAATATTAGCCTCCTTTACCTATCCGGGAACTTGGAGAAGCGAATGAAAAAGGCGTGTTTGATGTGGGAGGGCCATGAGAGCAATTATTTGCAATCAAAAGAATAGAAAGAAATTATAGGTTTGGGGAAGTCAATCATGACGATGAGTAACTCGGCACCATTCACATAGCCGGGTGTTTGTGTCTTGCCAAAGTCGGATTGAGCGATATTCCTAGCGGATTATGGTATGTGCGCTAAGGGTTTGAGGCATCTCATAAAAATTGAGAAACGCCAATCTCCTAGGCTTCGGTTTTTGTGCACCTCTGTCCATAACTCCAAAAGTAAAGTCGAAAAATGAAAAGAAGAGAGCGAAGCTCTAAGTTGAAGTGTTGCGGAAACCGCAAAAGAAGGAGAAGGTAGTTGTCCACTTTCCCGGATTTATGCACCACATTCCTTAAAGTTTTCCCTTCCCTTCCATATTCTAGACCTTTTCTTTGGAAGTCCTTAAGATCAAAAGAATGTTATATGACTTGTTGATCTAAATTGAAGTTTCTTATGATTGATTTTGAAGGTTATGATGCTTGTATAGAAGGTTGATTGATTCATAAATTTTCTTTGCTTTTTTACTTTTTGATTGAGTGTGTGAAAGTTTGATAAACGATTGAAGCAAGGTTTGAGAATGATCTATTCTTTAGAAGGCACATTCATCCAAAAGAAGGTACACATATTTCATCCTAACTCTTGTTTAAAGCTTTTTGAAAGACTTTGCTTAGGGACAAGCAAGTGTTAAGTATGGGGTTATTTGTTAGCATGAAATATTGTGATATTTTAGGCACGTTTTCTAAGTGTATTTGATTCATATTGATAGTCTTTGATTGAGCATCATTGCATATGTGAGCTAGTATTACCTATATTGTCGATATGGATGTCTACACTAGCTTTATGTTGATTATAGGTGATTGAGAGTCATTTCCGAACGGAATCAAGCAAAGAAGAGTTGATTGAATATGTCCATGGATTGAGGGCATTATTAGGAGCAAATTGGAGTTCAGCTTGAGGAATGCACGAGGCTAGGAAAGAATCACGTTCTTGCCCTAAACCACGCTCTAAAATACGGCCGTACTACAAACCACGTTTAGTTCCACGGCCGTGGAACCCTGCAAAGAGAGGCGTGATGCATTCCAGTAACTATTACGGTCGTGGAACATATGGTCCAAACCGTGACATAATCCACGCTCTAAATTACGGTCGTGGAATCTTCCACGACCGTGATCTTGGCGACCTTTTTCGCCACATTTTGAAGCCACGATCTTTTGAAGATTGGGCCGGGCCGATATTTTATCTTGCCCTATAAAAAGACGGACGAAGGAAGATTCCGTCATCTCGGCTTAGGGGGATTTTTGGAAATCTCCGCTTACACCCGTTATCATCGGCCTACACCTCGTTTAGCCCTTGCTTGGAAGTATTGACATCTCATTGGAGATCGAAGTTCGCGTCTGGGATTTGCCCTAATCTCGCACTTTTGGTGGAGATTGCTGTTGAGATCTCCGGATTGGCGGAAGATCGAAGCTTTTGGAAGATTGTTGCAAGAAGACCTCTCTTCTTGTTTAGGTTTGATTTGGAAAACGGATTGACATCCCGTTTTCCCTTCTTTCCTAAGATTGTGATTGTTTGCTTTATTCTGAATCCACTGATAATATTTGTTCTTGGTTGTGACTTTGAGATTGGTTTGAAGATTATTGAAAGTTTTCGGAAGTTTTCATCTTTCTATCTTTTAATTCTTGAATTTGATATCAACATGACGGTTATTGGCTAAAAACCCTTAACAATTCTAAGGTGAAGGGTTGATAGTTGTGGCTTAGATGATGATAGATCGATCGTAAACAGATTAGACCCTGAGAGTTCGAGAGAATTGTCGACGAACCCTAAATTACGGGTTGTTCTTGAATTCCACGACCGTGGAGTCTCAAGATCCAACCGTAATTTCCCTTAAGTTTACGAACCTGCTTTTACTTTAATCCAAAGTTAAAGATTTGCTTTAACTTAGTTTAGACTTGTCTTTTCTAGGTGGTAGTGAAGCTTCAACAACCTCTATCTCGATTGTGAGTGTCATAACCGTAATCGGCTAAGTTAGTCTTGATCCTTGGATTATAAGTTTGGGTATTTGACACTAATTCTCACCTTTAGAACCTTTCTATATTGAGCCTCAACAACCTGTATAAAGAGTGTCTTGTAGGTGAGTCATATAAGGTTTTTGGAACTTCACCGTACGATTACCTTACATTAGCATACCTTTGCATATCTCAACTCTGTCTTTATATCATTAGTATATCTTGAATCGATTGCCACAGCTTGATACTTGGATCTTTAGGATTGTTGTTTTCCCAATATTTGCAAAACTCTCATATTTACTCGCTTGATAATCTGCAATTGAATTTGTTCCCACCCAAATCCCTGTGTTCGATACTCTGAAATTCTTGCTTAACTACGTCGATCCGTACACTGCGGGTTCGCTTGCTTGATTCTAGTTTTATAAATTTAAAACTTATTTGCACACACCTCTAGGGGCGAACAACAGGAAGGGCGCAATCCACTCCCATAGGGTACACGGATTGTGTGACCGATACTAGTACGGCTGGCTAGCAGGCACAGAGGCGAGGATGTATCGGTCCTCGTGTCACCTAGTTTCATATATATTATATCTATACGATTTGAGTGAATGACCATTATATTGAGATGAATAAATGGGTAAATGAGTGAAAGCATGCTGATATGTTTATCTTTCCCTATGTGTGATTGTGCTTATGCATTACTCTATATATGTGTATGGATAGCTGATGGTTATTACCATGTTGTAGATGCCCTACAGGTTAGGCACTGCTGAGTGATCTGGCAGGGTGACAGGCCGAGGACTCTCGTACATTAGGTGGTTGGTTTGGGGTTGTTGTGTTTCCCCTCCTGCGTGAGGATGATCTTTTGTACCTCCTATGTGAGGATGTCGATTTATATACTCGGCTATGTTGTTGTTTAATTTGTGTCGTACAGTTTATACTGTTTTATGCATTTGTTTTATATCTATCAGTGCCATGTTGTAAGGTCCAGTGAACTTGTTGTCAGGCTAGGGTCAGGATCCATTGTGAGATCCTAGCCCAATGTGACATCCCGAGTCCCGCGGATTCGGGGTGTTATAGAGTTGGTATCAGAGCCCAGGTTGACAACAATGGCACTTGCTACCTGCAATGAGGTTTGATAGGTAAAATAAACAGAGCCCACATGGGATCTGACGTTTTCAAAGGTTTTGGTTTTAAGTGTGGTTTTGGGATAGAATGTACGAGAAGTCGTCACCTCTGTCATGGATCTCTGCAGTGTAGATATGTATATATATCTGTGTGTACTATGGATTATGTGGATGTATTATATACATATCGATACATATGGCATATATATATAGCCTTATAAGATTAGGTGCGTATATCCTACAGATGACTCAGACTAGAGTAGTATCTGTAATGGGATGAGGTAGGGGTACACCCCCTCTTCCTCCAGTGGTGATAAGTTAGGGACCAGTTTCCGTTGTTGTTTCGCCTATGGCAGAGAACGAGGTTGAAGAGGTTGATCGTGTCTCCATGAGTAGATCCGAGTTTCAAGAATATATGTAATAAGTATATGAAGCGGTGATAGCGGGTAGATCCACACCGGATTTACCAACAATTGTGAGATCAACTGAAGCTTCTGGATCCGGAAAGAAGCAATGGACTAAATCAGTTACTGGAGAAGCAAAGATGATGAATGGGGAACCAAGTCCGATATCAGGACAATCTAGTGATCATTTGGCCACGAAGATGAATGGCAAGGAACTACAGTGTTTTAATTGCGTGGAAGTTGGGACACTGGCGAGTTGTGTGCCCAAAGACGCCCATCATATGTTTTACGTGTGGTAAAGCAGGGCATAGAGCGAAGTTTTGTCGACAGGACAAGACATTGCCTTTACAGGTTCCCTTCAAGAGTGAGATCATTCCAGGTGGACGACGAAGGTCGAGTTACCCTTCAGTTGCACAGGTTGCAAGGATGGGATGATTATGTTTCAGTTGTGGTTATCCAGATAATTTGCGTTCTGTGTGCCCTTTGGCACTGATAGCTTGTTTCACTTGTGGTGAGCTAGGCCTTCTGGCCCTTTTCTATCAGCACGGTGGTGTTTCTTCCCAGCAAGACCTTCCTCTTTCCGATGCAGAAAGAGTGGAAGTGGAGGCTATAGTAATGACCTCAGTGATACCTGAGGAGCATGGATCTGACATTGAGTGATGATATATAGTGGAGCTACGAGTGTTAGTTGTTATAGGTACCATTCTCGTTAATGGTTTACCTGGTGGAGTTTTGCTTGTTGTGAGTGCTATGCACTTCATGTCTTTCGATGCATGCGTTAATGGTTGACTTTTTGTATATAGTAGAAGGTGGATTTTACTTAACAAGATTACCAGTTAGGGGTCTGAGGTACTCGCGAGATATGTGTTTGTTCCCTTATTCCGGGACTTGTGTATGGCTTGTAGACTTCTTTGTCATGCTGTAGGTGCATGAGGAAGTCATTATGTGTATGGATTGTATGAATATATATCATGCGGTGTTAGATATTAATAGTAAGGCTATTATAGTCTTTACTGAGATGGTAATTAGAGGTCTTCTAAGGTTAAGACCTTTGAAGAGACGGGTTTGTCATCAGGACTGTACAAGCAGCGAGCTGATAGCACAGGGATGTGACGCCTTCTAGTTTTATACCATAAAGGAGCGAGATAGTCCAACAATTGAAGGTATTCCAGTTGTTTATGAGTTTATAGACGTGTTACTGAACCGTCTAGTTGCCACCTCAGCGGAGTGTGGACATTGTTATCGAGTTGAAGTATGATACAAGATTGAATGGGAAAGCCACACTATATGGTGCTTGTTGAGATATTGTACTGATAACTTGAAAAGTTTACTGAAACGGGTTTACCCTAGTGGGTTCCATGTTCCGTATTGACGACCTGACGAGTTAACTTCAAGAAGCAATTGTGTTTTCGGGATTCCTTTATGCTCAAGATATCCCTAGTCATGGATGAGAGAGCAGCATGTGTATGAGATAGCATCCCATACCCGTTATGGACACTACGAGTTTGTAGTGATGTCATTTGGGTTGACGAATGTTTTAGTAGTTTTTATGGAGTTGATGAATAATATCTTCATCGACTTCCTTGATTAGTTGGTGGTGGACTTCATGGATGACATGTCGGTATACTCTCATAGCAGAGAATAGTAGACCGGTCGTCTGAGGACCGTTCTACAGATTTCGAGAGATAGAGGGTTGTATGCTACGCTCTCTAAGTGTAAGTTGAGATGCCAGTGGTAGCCTTTTTAGGTCATGTTGTCTCCGCCAGTGGGATCATGGTTGACCTGGTGAGAATTAAGTATGTTGTAACATGGGAGATACTGATGAACATTAAGGAATACGTAGTTTTCTCGGCTCAACCGATTGCTACCAATGCTTTGACGAAGGATTTTATATGATTACGTATTCATTTGCGAGTCTTTTGAGAAGACCACCATAACTACGTGATGAAAGCAGTGTGTCTATGTTTTGAAGAGTTGAGGAGGCATTTGACCTCTGCTTCCATTCTGTTGTAGTTAGAAGATTTTTGGGATCCCGTGATTTACGGTGATAAATCCCAACTAAGTTTGAGATGTGTATTACTACAAAGGAGTAGGGTTATTGATATGTGTGTTTATAGTTGAGAACGTATGATGAGAACTACTCGACTCATGATTTAGAGTTAGTAGTGGTAGTTCAAGCCTTTAAATTTTGAAGACCGTACCGGTGTGATCTTCATGTCAGATTTCTATAGATTATAGAAATATGAAGTATATTTTATGCAACAGGGATTGAATAACCGCCAGTATTAAGAGCTTAAGTTGATCAAGACTTTGACTTGAAGATTTCATATCATTCAGAGAAGTTGAATGTTGTCGCCGATAACTTGAATGGAAAGACGCTCCAAGAGAAGATGATTGTGAGACTGATAGTTCAACCTCAGCTTCAAAGAGATCTAGCTTGGCTAGAGTTGGACAATCAGTTCCTTGATAAGGATACCCATTTATACCTCAGAGGTTCTACCTGGTCTGTTGGATGAGGTGCAACAGAAGCAGGAGACCTGTCGGGCCTTGACAAGGTTTAGAGAAAGGATGTCTCGTACTGAGGCACCATAGTTCTCCATAGGAGTAGATGGACTGATGAAGAGTCATGACCACTTTTGTGTACCTGCTGATGCAGATGGAGACAGAGAACATTACGGTATACCCATTGTACGCCTTATTCAGTACAATCAGGTACGAGTAAGATGTACCACGAGATGAGACGATTATATTGTATGAAGCCGATATAACGAGATTTGTGATACAGTGTGTGACCTGTCAGCAGGTCTAGATAGAGTATTTCCGATCTAGAGATATGCCCCACCCACTACCAGTGCAGTAGTAGAATTTGGGAAGACATCTCTATAGACTGTTTTATGGGATTGTGACCCAATAGAAGATTTATGTTATCTGGATTGTTGGTAACAAATTAATGAAACCGGCACGCTTCATTTCTATCAGAAGGGCGTGTCTAGTGGATAAATTGGCTGAGGAGTACACTAGACAGATAGTTAGACTCCATGGTATACCGAGAACGATCATTTCTGATCAAGATGGATGTTTTACTTTGAGATTTTGGGTAGCAGATTCAGACTACTTTGGGGACGAGTATGTACCTCATGACGACACTTCACCCCCTGACAATTGCTCACTTAGAGAGGATCATCTAGATCTTAAAGATCTATTATAAGTTGTAAGTTGAATGGAAAACGTGGATGGTTATATTACCTTCCATTAATGAGTTTATTATATAACAATAAAGGACGTGCATCTTTTTGGGATGACCCTATGAGTCAATATATAGACATAGATGTCGTATATCCTTATGCTAGAAGTGATCTAGCAGTAGTAGTGGAAATAACACATGACCAGACTCAGGATTTTATAGTTCGAGTAACGATGATTAAAGGAAGAGTGTTGGCTCTACATAGTCGCCAGATTGTATGTGTAGACAAGAGGAGTTAACCTCTAAAGTTCAAGTGAGTGTTCATGTCCGGCTGGAGGTATCTCAGCTCTGAGACGTTAGTTGTGTATTATGGAAAGGGAAACTAAGTTTCCAATATGTCGGTTACTTGAGATCTTGATCAGTTTTGTGAAGGCAACGTGATGTTTAGCTTTGCCTATGAGATTAGAGGATATTCACCCAGTGTTTCATATGTCTCAACTGAGGAAGTATATACCAGACTCGAGACACCTTGTAAGTTACGATGATTTGGTGGTTGAGTCCAATCACACTTTTGTTGAGCATTCGATTACATTCTTGGAATGAGATATGAAACGCTTGCATTCGAAAGACATTCCCATATTGAGGATATAATGGTCGAGATGAAGACCTGCAGAGGCTATGTGAGAGACTGAGGATAGTGTCCTGAGGAACTATCCAGAGTATATGTTCGGACAAACCCATTTGTGGGAGCACGAGTATATCTTAGTGCTATCTTGATGAATGTTGTGCTTATGTGCTTATATGCTTATATGCCTTGATGTATTATTCCATGTTAGTTGTGATGTGATTTATGATCTTAGTAGATCTTGATGTGCTAGCGTGATGTATGCTATAGCTGGAGATGATTACTTCCTTCACGCTACCCGAGTATGATTATATTTATAGCTGGAGATGGTTCTTTCCTTCATACTATTTGAGTGGGATTAGGATTCAGCTGGAGATGGTTCTTTCCTCCATGCTACCTTGATGGACATAGTTCAGTGGAGATGTGATTCCTCCATGCGATATATATGTTTATGGGTTGGCTAGAGATGTATTTCCTCTATGCATGTGATATGTTTTGACTAGAGATGTGCTTCCTCTATGCCTTGTGATGTGGTATGGCGAGAGACGTGATTCCTCTACGCCTTTGGGTAGCGTTATGGCCCTGTTTCCTGGAGATGATGATTCCTCCATGTTTATACTTGAGGTTATAGATTGTTATAGGTTGTGATCTTTTGAACGGAGATGTGATACCTCCGATAGAAAGAGTGAGAGTTATACCTCGGCGTATGGGTCCGAGAGGATTTGGGAATTGTTCAAATTTCGGGACGAAACTTTTTTTAAGGGGTGTGTGATGTAATAGCTAGGATTTCGAATTCTAATTAATGTTGATTAACTTAATCGTTGATAGTAATTAGCATATAACTCGCGAAGACTTCGCAAGTGATGACTAAGAGTTCCACCATTATGTTCCTGGCGTAATTTTGGACGTTTGGAGAAATTTTTACTTTTTTCCCCGGGTAATTATTTTTACCCTCCGGTATTATTTGGAGCATTTGGGAGCTCCAATTAATAAAAATGCAGTTGAGAGAAATGATCAGTACATCGGATATGTCCTAGATATGAAATAACATGGAGAGGCAAAACGGCCAAAAGAGTCGCTATTTCGTTTCTTAACGGCTAAGAAAGACGGCTTAGGAATACACGTTTTCCGAGGCATTTGTGGAATAATAATCCCTACAATATTCCAGATTTAATGTCCCAATCTCGAGAAGTTTGGCGAAAGAGGTTCGACCCGCCTTTGGATCGGTTAAAGGATAATTATCGACTTTACTAAAGGATAATTATCGTCTTCACTATAAATAGCGGAAAATTCTTTATTAATTCATTTCCTTTCACGTTTCCTCGTAAAAGCTCTGATTTCTCTCAACCTTCAAACTCATATCTACTCTCCGTTTCTAATCAGATTTCAATTCCGTTTGAGTTTCTGGATTCCTCTCTTCATCCTCTTCATATCGGTACCAAGTTTCTGCATTTCCGAGTATATGGAGGGCTGGTCGAGCATATATGTCACCAGGACGGTTCCGTCGCTCAGATTCCGATGAATTTGATGTTGTCCATACGTAGCCTGCGTCGTTGTGATTTCGAATCTTCTTTCAGATCGTCAATCTGGTTAGTAACGAATAAGTTATGAATTTATTCGTTTTCCGTACTGCGATTTGGCCTAAATTGACTTTAGGCTTGTCAAAATGGATAATTAGAAATTCCATTATGGTCGTTATATGATTCTGGTGATTATGGATAGTTTGTTTGATGAAATCTGATGACATGTGGGTTTGGAAATTGTCTACGGACAAAACGTTATTCTGGAGAAATTTAATTAATTAATTAAAGGTTAATTAATTAAATTAGGATTAGAATTGAGATTGAGGAATGTCGATTAGATACTACCTTGAGATTTGAGGAATTGTGAGTTTTGCTGAGATATTGAGGTTTAGTTGGTTGTGAGGCTCATAGATTGAGTATGATCCTTATGGATCCCTTTGGGTCTAGGTGTGACCCCTTTGATGAATAGAGGTTGATATATCTCTTTATGCCTTGTTTATAGGCCGTGTTGTCCCTCCAGTGTAGAGGTGATCGTGGTTGAGTTTGTACGAGGTTGAGGTAAGTCCGTAGGACTTACTTAGCTACCATCCTTATATGGGGTGTTTGTATGAGTCGTGTGTGCCTTATATGTTTGCTATGATAGCATGTGATGTCGTATTTACCGACCTATGTTTTATTAATTGCCCCACTACGTGGTTGTGATAACCTTTCCCTTTCATCCCGCCGTGGAGTCTGGGAGGTTCTCTGATGTCAGGCCAGACCGGTTTACAGGAAGGGCGCAATCCACTCCCATAGGGTACACGGATTGTGTGACCGATACTAGTACGGCTGGCTAGCAGGCTCAAAGGCGAAGATGTATCGGTCCTCGTGTCACCTAGTTTCATATATATTATATCTATACGATTTGAGTGAATGATCATTATATTGAGATGAATAAATGGGTAAATGAGTGAAAGCATGCTGATATGTTTATCTTTCCCTATGTGTGATTGTGCTTATGCATTACTCTATATATGTGTATGGATAGCTAATGGTTATTACCATGTTGTAGATGCCCTACAGGTTAGGCACTGCTGAGTGATCTGGCAGGGTGACAGGCCGAGGACTCTCGTACATTAGGTGGTTGGTTTGGGGTTGTTGTGTTTCCCCTCCTGCGTGAGGATGATCTTTTGTACCTCCTATGTGAGGATGTCGATTTATATACTCGGCTATGTTGTCGTTTAATTTGTGTCGTACAGTTTATACTGTTTTATGCATTTGTTTTATATCTATCAGTGCCATGTTGTAAGGTCCAGTGAACTTGTTGTCAGGCTAGGGTTAGGATCCATTGTGAGATCCTAGCCCAATGTGACATCCCGAGTCCCGCGGATTCGGGGTGTTACATAACTTGGCCGTTATGATTTCGAATAACATAACCAATAGACGTTATGCTCGAATCAAGTTTTGAACCATCAAAATTAAGTTTATAAAATTCAGGTTTTGGTTTGTCCCATTTGATGTTTTTTTTTCCTTATAGAGGATTTGTTGTTTTTTGGGATGTGTTTAAAGTCGTAGTCGTCCTCATCCGTAAAACAAGTTTTCCAATTATGGAGTTGGTTTTTGGTGAAGTTTACGATATCATGGTCCGACCCAATAGAATCGTTACTAAAGATGGTTTTGTTCCTGTAGAACCAGATACTCCACCAAATAGTTGCAAGGTGAGTAAAGTTGTTAATACCGATCTTGTTTTTTTATCTCTTGTAATATTTCATGGACTTTTTTGTTTTCTGTTCTAATGTTATTTAGGTTGGTTAAGATGGAATTGTCAATTCTCGCAATCACATTTTTGCTATAGGGGCAATCAATAAGAATGTGAAAAAGATCTTCAATCTGGTGATTGCAGAATTCACAGTTTTTTGTAACTGCAATTCTTCTTTCGTTAAGTTTTGCTTTAGTAGGAAGGCCGTTTCTAGAGATTTTTCATATGAAGTTTTTAATTTTTGGTTGGGTGTCTAATTTCCATATCCATTCGCAAGAATAGTCAGGAAGCCATCCAGATTCTTTCTCAATCATTTCCGAAGCTGATTTTGTAGAGAACCAACCATTCGAATTGCTTCTCCAGTATAATCTGTCTTGTATTTCGTTTGTTGGGATAATTGTTTCCATAATTTTTTTTCTAATTGTTGGGCTGATGATATTTTGTAATTCATTTTCAATTTTGTTCTTATCCCATTCATTATATTTAATGAAATGGCTGACTTTGATATGTGAATTGATTATATTGATGTTTTATACCAATTTTATTAGAGGAGTCGTTGTGACCCAGTTATCTTGCCAAAAATTGATGGTTTTTCCATTGCCCACTTGCCAAATAATTCCGTTTTTAAATTCGGATTTAAGTTTTATAAGATTTTTCCATTGCCAAGACGTTGAACCTTTTAGGTGATACTGTAGTATATTAGTATTCCTCAGGTATTTTTCATTTATAATTTTCACCCATATATTTTCTGGTTCAGCAAGAATTTTCCAGATTAACTTCATTTGAAGAGCTTTATTAGTTGTAAGGGATTTTCTTATTCCGAGTCCGCCGTTTCTTTTTGGTTTACATATTGAATCCCAACTGATCAATGGTCTATAGTTATCGCCTTTGTTCCAAAAGAAGTTTTTATACGTTTTATCGAGTTCATTCAAATTATGTATTGGTAGCATAAATCCTTGCATCACAAAGGATGGTTTGGTCGCTAAGTTATGCTTTATAAGTATGTTTCTACCTTCTTGTGAAAGGGAACTTGCTTTCCATTTACAGAGTTGTTGCTTAGTTTTATTATTAATGTTGTTAAATGTCTCTTTATTGACTCTACCATTAACAATAGGGCAACCAAGGTAGTAATCAAGAGAGGTTGTGTGTTCCATATTTAGGATATTTTTGAGGTCAGTGATGCAACTCATGGTCGTGTTTTTAGTAGTTTGGAATGCGGATTTGAGGTAGTTAATTTTTTGTCCAGAAATGGAGCAATATGTTTCCAGGATTTCTTTTGTTCTAAGGCATGATTTCGAGTTTGCTTTAGTAAAAATGATCATATCATCTGCAAAAGATAAAAAAGGGATTGGGGTTGCGTTTCTGCAAACAAAGAATCCAATATGGTTGTCGTAATTATTACAGTCATTTTGGATCATTTGAGTAAGGATTTCTGCTCCCAGAATAAAAAGGGAGGGGGATAAGGGGTCTCCTTGTCTGAGTCCTTTTCCAGGAAAGAATTGGTCAGTAGGTCCATTGTTTACCAGAACCGAGAAAGATACAGTGGAGATACATTCCTCGATCCATCCCACAAATTTTTTATTGAATCCGAATTTTTGGAGAATGCGTATAATAAATTCCCAGCTGACTTGGTCATATGCCTTTTCCATATCAAGTTTAATGGCGGCTCAACCTTCCTTGCCTTTCTTACTCCGAAATGAGTGAAATATTTCATGTGCAATGAGAATGTTATCATGTATTGACCTTTTAGTCACGAATGCTCTTTGAAGAGGGTGGACCAGTTTTGGCATTATGGGTTCCATTCTATTTGTAATGATTTTTGCGATGATTTTGTATATTGTTGAGTAGAGGCTAATAGGTCTAAATTGATTAATATTCGTAGGGTTGTCTACTTTTGGGATTAATGTTATGAAAGTGTGATTTATTTGTTTGAGTAGTTTTCCACTTGTGAAGAAATTCTTAACTACTTTTGAAACGTCATTTTTCACTATGTGCCAGTATTTTTGGTAAAATCCGGCGAGCATACCGTCTGGACCTGGGGATTTGTCACATCCGATGTCAAATATAGCATTTTTAATTTCCTCATTTGTTGGTGGTTTAGTAAGTCTTTCATTGTCTTCGATAGTGACTTTGTTCTTGATGAGATGAAGTTTTTCTTCCAAGAGGTTTTTATTCAGTGGGAAACTAGTGAATTTGGATATAAATTCTTTTCTAACTTCCATTCAGATATCATTTTCAGATGAAATAATTGCCTCATTTGTATCAACTAACTCCTTTATATGTTTCCTGTTTCTTCTTCCGGTAGCAATCCGGTGAAAGTACTTTGAGTTTGTGTCAATGTTTTTTAGATTTTTATTCTTTGTTCTTTGTCTCCGGTACCTTTGGTGAAAATTAATGAGATGATTTTGTTTCATCAGAAGATTTCTTTGAAGAATTTCAATTCTTTGGTTTGAGTTAGACAGTGATAAGTCTTGAATATCTAGTAGTTGATATTCAACTTCTTTGAGTTGTTTGAAGATATTTCCAAAGTTTATTTTACTCCATTCTTTGGCTTTAGTTTTTAGAAGTTGTGTTTTCCTTATGAGATTGAACATTTCATTCCCCCTGAAGCTAGCTCTCCAAGTTTGTTTAACGATGTTCTCAAATGCTTTGCGTTTAGTCCACATCATTTCAAATTTAAATGGTTGTGGTGTGAACGGAATTGAATCTGCCAGTTCCAAAGAGATTTGACAGTGGTCCGAGATTGTGAAAGCATGATTTTTGTTTTTAGAAGAGGGAACCACTGAAAAATCTGGTTGTGAGCAAGAACACGGTCCAGTTTTTCAAGGATATTATTTGGCCCGTCACGTTTTTTCCTCTAGGTAAATTGATTACCCGTTGTTTAGACGTCATCAAGATTACAAATGTTTTTGAAGTTATTGAGTCTGTTAAACCTGTTGGAATTTATTATGGCTCCTCCTTGTTTTTCTGAGTGATCTTGGATTATGGGTTCGTTTTTGACATTAGTAAAACGAGGGCCGTGCCTTTAGCTTTTTCGTTTTTTTTTCAAAACCCGTACAAGGCACGGGTCCTAAACTAGTTTTTTTTATAAAAGTGCTTCTTCAATTAAGTTCGTTTAAAAACCAGCTGTTTATTCTTAGAAGGCAACACTTTAATTTTTTTTTACGTTGACATTAGTTTATGTTAAATGATGAAGAAAGTAACGGTTATTGATAGTCTTGCGCCATTTGATTAAATTATTAATAAGATAATATGACATGATAATCTAAAAAATATAACTAAAAGCTAGTACCAAATTGTAGAATAACTAAATTATACATAAAGATAATTAACAAATATTATAAAAATTGAATTAGCTAATAGTACAAAAAATTGAGTTAATAGTAGTACACAATATATGAGCCAAAATATAACAATAAAGTCATTTGTTTTGTAGAAAAATATAAAATATGAATGTCCACCCTTCATCTATAATATAAGGTGACCTTCAAAATTAGGTACTAATCTAAATAATTGGTTCTTGAAATCAGCTTCAAATTGCTCGGGTTCGGGGTTACATTGGAGTTGATCTTATCACAAAACTATGTTCATACAAAATTCAACAAATATTATGATGTTAACTTCTTACTTGAGAGGTCATGATGCTTGTTTTGAACATTTGTGTTCCCACCTTCAGAGGATTCCTTATCTAGCTTTTTCCGAAATTCGATTTCTGACAGATCTTGTTTTGCAATCAAGTCTCTAAAAAATTTAACAAAAGAAAAAATATAGATTAATTTCAAGTGACGTACAATTTATGGAGATTTAAAAAGATTATGACGGACTTCTTCATTCGACATTCCAAGTACTTCTTGGAGAAGAGTCTGCATTTTTGGAATTTATGACCTTCCAGTTTTAGACAGTAACTATTTGTACTTTAATTTTCTAGAAAACAACCCAAAATAATACCAAATATCAACATTAAACCCAAAATAATACCATCTTTACCAAATATAATATGTCTTATTTTTCCGGCAAAAACTCTAACTTCGCCGATCACGTGACAATCGAAATCTTACATGTCATAAAAAATGGATTAATTGTGTGATGTGGATTTATATTTTGGGTTTTTTTTTTCTAATTTTTTTAATTGTTTAAAAACTATTTTATGATCCCCCAACCCCTAAAATATATATCAATTAAGAAATTATATAAATTATCCTATTGTTTTTTAATCTAAAACTTACTTGTATTATAAAATTATTTTATGAATTATCGTATAATATTTGTTTTGAGAATATGAAGTTCAAAACTTTGGCCCAATTTGATAGTTAGTGGGCTGGAAAAAAGGCTTCACAAAAGCCCACTATTTAGTTCAGATTGTTTTTTTTTTTCCTTTTTATGAATGGCGGAGAATGGCATGAGCCAAACCCGTCTTATTTGCATAAATCAAAAGCATTTAACATGTTATATATTTTTGGTTCACCACGTCTCTGGCATAATAAAGTAATAAGTTTTGTAAGGGATCATGTAAAAAGGGAATGACTGAAGAAAAATTAGAACTAAAATTCGATATAAAAAATTTGTCACAAAATTAGTTTCCCGGTAAATATGTCGAAACTGGATGCCCTAATTTCTACGTCGGAAGGATTGACATTTGAAGACCAGACTAAATAATAGATGGTTCGGTGTAATGCTTCAGTTAACAAGTTTCACATTCAACTCTGAGTCAACCTCAACCTCAATCTTACAAATACCCAATTCCCAGGCCGAATGTAGACTAGTGTATGCATATGCATTAACGATTCTGATTCGGTATTGCATATATCTTAAGCTCTCAGCATTAGTCATGAGCCTGCCATTTGCAAGAATCCAAGTGGAAGACCGGATTCTTTCAAGAATCTATAATCTCGATATTAGGTTGAAAAGTTGAGTATCTTCAACACTCAATATAGTGTCAGTAAACAAAGCCTTAATTACAGAAGATATAGAATACATCTTATTGATTTCGAACCTCCAGGAGACTTAGTCATGAGTCCCAGAATCATCACTCAGATTTACCTCAACGATTTTCATTAGGGTTTGCATGGGAAGCCAATGGTGCGTGTTTGTACACTACAAGTTAGAGATAAGAGCATTAGGGAGGGGATGGTAATTTCAACCGCATTAGATAGGTATTCGAATCATTCGATCCAAAAACGGGTAAAAGCATACAAATATTGGATGATGGGTGGCATATGGGTGAGGGCCCTTCACCCGTCCTGAAATATCTAATTTATTAGATATATTTATCATAAAATCTCGAAGTTATGAAAGTTTTGTTATTGTTTATGTTGAAATAATACATTATAATTAATTGTTTATATCTGGTTAATAATACTACTTGTTTTTAAAATATTAATGTTGTGTTACATGTGCAAAAATACTATAAAAATACAACCTAACTTAACAATTATAATCAATTTTAGTCAACCACGGGTGATGGGGATGCGGTCAAACACCCAAAGGACGATGGATTGATGAATAATGAGAAATTGATGTACTACATTCACCCATCAACCCATTATTATCCGGATAAAGGACGATGGATTGATGAATAACTTAACAATTATAATTAATTTAAGCTATTGTTGTTGTGGTGGGTAAGCGGAATGGTTTGAATATCCGAACTATGTGGAAATGTCTCACGTCCACGATACAGTAGTATGTGAAACTAAGATATAAGTTTTAGGGTTCCATCATGGCATGTGAAACTAAGATACAAGATTAGGGCTCCATCATGGCTTGTGTGCGTATGTTCACTGGTCTCTCCACGTCTTATATCCGCCAGATACGAAAAATTAACATGGTATCAAGATGAGCTATACTATCCATCCGTTTGACTAAGTCGGCCCGAACCCGTTTGGCTAAGCTTGTCTTTAGGTTAAGTGTCAATTAATCCAGCCCGTTTGGCTAATCTTGTCTTTAGATTAAGTGTCAATTAGTCCAACATAATAACTATGCCGTAGGTTCATTTGTGACACGTGCATCTCATTCACATCTTAAGCTAGCCGATACTAAAAATTAACAAACCTGATCCTTGTCTAGGACCAATTAATATCATAATATCCAATTTTGTATCCGTATGTAACGGATCGGTTTCAGTTAGTTGTGCCTAACATAATTTCCTGCCTTGTTACGTAAGGATGAGAGCTTAGTTCTCCCTACAATCTCTTTGTATATTGAAGAACGTGATTAGATTTAATAAGGTATTTTATAGGATTCCGGAAACTCTTTAAGAAAGTGACAGATTACGAATAATCAAAGACATAATCAGATTGAAATCATCATACAATTAAGGATCATCTAATTGTATTCGTATTCCTAGCCTAATTTTTTAACAAATCAATCATATTGTGTACTCAATCAAACTAATCCTTATATACCGAGCCTTTTGCCACCAAAATTAAAACGGGAGAATCGTCTCGAAACAATTAACACCATCAAGTTCCACTGCAAACCTCGGATTCAACTTCATCGCATGCTTTCCTCCACTCCCGGACGACTTCTCCGTCACCAGAACAGACGATTTCTTCCCGATCTGTTCTCCGGTCATCTTCAAGCTATCTCCCGGTGCCGAAACCGAATCTCGTGACTGAACCGACTCGATAGATCGGATCTTCCAGCCGAAGGATTCAGCGAACAGAGCATCGAATGGAGTAAAAATCGAATTCATCTTCGAACTATGGAATTATTCGAGAAATTGATTGATCAATCGATCGCAGAGAATGAGACTGAATTTGAGTTTGAAGATTTGTTGTTGTGGGGATTGGGATTAAGGAGGATGATTTATATAGGGGTGCCGAAAGATCTCGAGTCTCCTACAAGATAGCAGAAGTTTGAAAAAGATAATAAAAGGAAAGCGGGTTGACTGGACCCGGTCCAGAAACACGTCAAATTTTTGATGACTCGATTGTTAGTGGATAATGTTCACATCACACGTGGCTACTTTTCATTGGTTGACACTTAATACTTACCTAATAATACTAGTCGGCAGGAAGATATATTTTTAGAGATTTTATTTCCTTAGTAAATAGGAGGTTGTTGGATGGCAAATTTAATAATTTAATTGTGTTATATTAGTTTAAAAATTAATTATATATGAGATTTGGTGGATATATCTTATAATAGTAATATATTATCATGAGTAGGATTGGTGTAATAATATATTGTTAATACATTATTACACAATATATTATTACACCAATCCTACTCATGATAATATATTACTATCTTTACCAAAAAAAAAAAAAGCCTTGACCCACCTATTTTTATCAAAAAAAAAAGATTCAATCTATTTAAAAACACATTTATTATATTATTTTGTTTGAAGATATGTATCAGTTTATATAACAAATATTCATGAAATTCCTACTCTTTTTTTCTCATGATATATAGTTAAGATTCCTACTATGTCAACTTAGAATTCTTATCTTATTTTTCTTAAGTTGATTTTTGCTCATAACAAATAGCCTTGACCCACCTATTTTTACACTTAAATTATTTTAAAAAATAAAAAAAATATTTACTTTATACATACATACCATATATATATATATATATATATATATTTATAATATTATTAAGGTTACTATTCTCTTATAAATTTTGAACTATTTTCATATAATTCATGAACTATTACTTTTTAATATATTATATCAAATTATTTATAAATTAATCGTTTATATGTTATGAACTATCCAATTATAATTCATGAACTATTCTTTTATAAGTTATGAAATATCCCTTTATAACTTTTGAACTATCATTTTCAATCGTTTTGGAAAAAATAAAAAAATAAAAAATTGGACACGTGTCAGCTGCACACGCAACCGCATGACCCTACCCTAATTCTAGGCCGTACCTGAACAGCTCCCATACTATTCTAAATAAATATTAATCATAATACTAAATATACAAAAAACTACTATGTAAACCTTAATTTTCGTTTAAAATAATTAATTTTTTTTTATGTCTAATACCTTTATATTTAATATGGCCCCCTTTTAAAATAAATATAAAAATCTGGAATACATCCGGCGCAAAACCCGACATATGAGCAAGACAATATGTTCGAGTTTATAGGCTCAATCAGAGTGTGGTCCAGGAAAACAAGCAAAAATAAATAAATAAAAGTCCGTGTTTGTCTAGGTTTGTTTAATATTGAGAGTTTTAACCTAAATGGTTATATCTTATGATCCATGGTGAATTTTTTATGTCGAAAAGGAATTTGATATAATAGACATGTCTAGTGATCGAATGTTCACATCAAATTGATAAGCTTCAAAGATCTAGGAAGACTCGGTGCAAGATGATTGCTCGGTTGAGGATGAGTGGAAGATGAATCCGGAATGATAAGATCTTTAAAATGGTGTGGAGATGAAGATGATGCATATTGAGTAGATGTCCTCCTTAATTTCTATATATATGACACCCCAAAGGCAGAAGAAATATTGATTACTCTCGAGATGCAACACAATAGAGAAGCTTCAAAGCACTTGACACAGCACACAAATAATGATTGAGACAAGCATACATTCCATTAAGAGAAAAACTGAAAATACAACGGGTTTATGTAAATTTGAGTGTCTTTCTAACTAAAACTAGTTCAGTGCCCGCACCTTGTGCGGGTTTTGTTTAAATATATTATATTTTTAATTTTATACATTATATATTGGATATTAATCTATAAAAAATATTTAAGACTAAGAAAAACCATTTCATTCAAACTTAGTCATTTTTTATTAACTAATACGACTAACATCGTGTTGTGAGCATTAAATTAAAAAAGATTATAAAATAAAAAGACATAAATAAAAACATATTAAAAAATTATTGTTAGAGTATCATATTTATACCTCAACATAATTTTTAAAACTTATTTATTTTTTAAAAAATTATATAGAAAAGATTGGATAGATTTTAAAAATAACGTATAAATTTTTTAATCGTGAAAAGATGGTAAAATTTAACTTTTTTGACCGTTGAATCAACTATAAACTATTTTTATGAAGTAAGAAATAAACTAATTGTGTAGATAATTATCAAATTTAAATTTTATATTGTTATAACTAAATAATTAAGTCAAAATAATTATTTATGATATTTATTGTTAAAAATTAAAATTAAAAATTTGAAAAAAAATAAATAAGAAAAAAAAATTGTGAAATAAATTTCGAAATTCAAAAATTAAATAAAATAACTAACTTAAAAAATTATATTTTGAATATTAAAAATAAGTTGAAGAAAATGAAATAAAATTTTAAAATGTGCATATATTATTTTTTTTGAAAAATTATAAAAATCAAGTTTCAAAAATATGAAGAACGTTTGTTAAAAATTTGAAGATCTACTTTGTTAACAATATGTTATGTTTTTTTTTATTTTAAAATTTTGTTAGATATATTTAACAAATTTGTTAATAAGCCAAACAAATTCTTACGTGGAAAACAAATTTTTACGTGGCAATTTTAAAATGTGATGTGGCATTGATGATTGTTTATTAGTATTTTTAGAATTTATTTTATAAAAGAAAAAATGGCAAATCTGTAAATATCTTGTGGCATATCTGTAAATATATTGAAAAAAGTCCTAGGTGGCATACCTTAGTGATCGACATGTGGCCTTAAGGGGTTCTGTTTTAGTATGTTATATAGATTTGTTAATAAGCCAAACAAATTCTTACGTGGCAAACAAATTTTTACGTGGCAATTTTAAAATGTGATGTGGCATTGATGATTGTTTATTAGTATTTTTAGAATTTATTTTATAAAAGAAAAAATGGCAAATCTGTAAATATCTTGTGGCATATCTGTAAATATATTGAAAAAAGTCCTAGGTGGCATACCTTAGTGATCGACATGTGGCCTTAAGGGGTTCTGTTTTAGTATGTTATATAGATTGATCCCTATTTATAGTCCTACAATACTAGGAAGTAAAATGCTAAAAATATCTAGTAGTGGGGCATCCACTACTCCTACTTGGATCTCAAGTTTGACAATAATAAAAATAATTACATAAATATTATCCAATACTCTTTCTACTTAGAAGTCAAGAACCTTCTACTTGGATGTCAAGCTTGACTATTTATGACAATAATAAATAAAAAATATCAATTATTGTTCTAATAATGTCATTAGAAATTTAGAACATAAGTCTGATATTATGCACTTGGATGAGTATTGAGAAGAGTGAGTAGCCCAAAAGAGGTTGAACTAATCTAATGAAAAACATAGTTTTTTCCAAGGCATATCATATCATATCAGTCTTTGATATTATTCATAACAGACGGGTTATTATATGTTTTGTGAGTTACAAAAATATTTTCAATTCCACATCGATTATCAAGGTTGATAGTTTGATAACTTGTATAAATATAGGGTTTGAAGATTAAACCAATTATACATTTCTTGACATTTTGGCTAAGCTGAAGTATAATTTTCATTAATAACGGATTAATATTTGCGTGAGTGGCTCGTTGACCTAATCCGTCATTTAAAATATTTATTATATTTTCAATACTACATCAATTATCAAGTAAGGATGATAGTTTGATATCTTTGGTGTATCAGGATTTCACGATTGAACAATGTATTCAAAATATAATAAATATTTTAAATGACGGGTCCTAAACTAGTTAAAATTTAAACTAATAAATTTAATTTATTAATTAATATTTTTAGAAAAAGCTAAGATTTGATTGAAAAAATTTGATCAAAAAAGCTAAAATATAACTTTGTACATTTTTTAATTAAGAAATATATATTCGGTAATTCAAATCAGTAATTGAAAAAAAGGTTGAGTTTTTAAAGAAAAGATTGATATTTTTGTGAGCTACTTCGATTAAAAATAATAATATTATATATAAATCCTATCCTAATTTATAAAAAGTTCAGATACATAGTCAAATCTTCCTAACTACGTCAAATAATCTCTGAATTTGTTTATCTAATTTTTATTTATTTTTAAAATTTTCCCAAATATATCTTATCTTCTTTGACAAGAAGATTTTTTTATTTCAAAATCTCGTTTAATTTAACAGAATTTTGTTAATAATAACTAAAGATGTTTTGCTCAGCGAGAAATATTTGATTTGATACTGGCTAACATTTTTAATTTAAATTTATCTCTTATTTATTACTCCCTCCGATCACAAATATAAGGCATTAGAGGGGGGAAAAATGATCAACAATATATTAGAGGGTGATAATTAATGACTTTAATTTTTTTTTCCTTAATTAAACTCAAGTTCCAACTTAGTCTCATTTACTCAGAGTATTTTTACTAGTTTAAGGAGAGGTTGAAAAGGTTGTTGGAAACTCCAAATTAATAAAGACAATAAGTGGAGTAATCTATTAGGCTCTCTTTCACCATGAACCCTAATGAAGCGACGATGATTTTTTTGGCCTCAGATGGCCGGCCTTCTGGGACGCAGCCGCCGGAAAAGCCCGTACAGTGGAGCAAGCACCTGTTTGCAGAGGAAACATGGAAAGCCACACCATCACTGCCGGCGAATTTAGTTGAATCCGGGAAAGTACAGATTTCGTATCCAAAAGGGATAGATGCTAATCCGACTGTGGTGATTGATCAGGATATTGTCGATGTCCTCGATAGTTCGTGCAAGAATGCGGTGGTGGTAAAGCTGCTTGGTAGGATGATATCATATGGGGCATTCGTCAAGACTCTTCGAACCATGTGGAGACCACAAGAAGGCTGGTCTATATCAGACCTCCAGAACGACTATTTCATGATAAGCTTTGAGTTGGAGAACGACATGTTAGGGGCACTCGCGGGTGGCCCGTGGTCGATGTTTGGCCATTACCTCTTGGTAAAGCAATGGGATTCCACATTCGACCCAATGGAATCTGAGATTACGACTACGGGTGTGTGGGTTCGGATATCGGGTCCTAGGTATTCTTTCTACGAAAGAAATTTGCTAATGGCTATCGGTTCTGCTCTTGGGAGACCTTTGAAGATAGATGAGCACACGTTGAAGCGAGACTGGGGGCGGTTTGCTAGAATTTGTGTTGAGGTTGATTTGATGCGTCCATTAAAAGGAGAAATATCGGTGAATGGGAAGCTTCTTAGGCTGGAATATGAAAATTTACATGTGATTTGCTTTGCGTGTGGACGGTATGGGAACACTAGAGAGCATTGCAAGACTGTTGTTCAGTGTAGGGAAGAACCGAAAGAGACGAACGGAACTGCGAATACTGAAACGCCGGAGGCTGCTACAACGGAAACGTCGGCACCGGTGAATAATGATAATGATTCTATTGGGCCCTGGATGCTGGTGGCCCGGAAAGCCCGTTTCGCGAAAGGAAAGAATGTGATGCGAGCGGAATCAAATCCGAGGAAGGTAGGGAAATCCCTTGTTTCTAGCTCGCCAGAGAAGATACTTACCATATCAACGAAGATTGCTGAAAAAATATACCAGTAATGTCTAAGAATATACCGGGGGCTGATTATGTTCCAACCATTACAAATAGGGTTCGGAAAGAGCAGGGGAAAAAGCGGGTACGTGTTAATGAGGATAGTAATATGACAACTCTGACTAGACCGGAGTCAACGACTGTTAGGCCTGGTAAACAACTATCTCTGAAGACTGGCCCAAATCCGGCTTCTCGACAACCCATGCTTCTATCCCGTCCTCCAGGCTTCGTACATGACCGACCGTCGTCGAGCACGACTTTGGCAGGACGGAGTCCTCCGGAGACTTTGAGTACGAGAACTAATAGTGATGAGAATGTTGATATGGAAGATATCAGGGAGAGTGATATTTCCTCTTCTCCTGATATTGTGCATGAAACCCAATAGTCCATACTTGGGTTACTACTCCAAAATGTTAATAATGATAGGTTTATTTTAGAATTGTCGTGGAACCTTGAAACCTGGCTTCCGACGATCAATGCGATACTTGTCTAGGAAATTTCACCCAAATTTCGTGGCGCTTTTTGAGACTCATTGCTCGGGTGAGAGAGCGAATGAGGTTTGTGAGAATATGCCTTTCGATTCGTGTGATAGAATGGAAGCAATTGGCCAAAGTGGTGGCATCTGGCTTTTATGGGATTCGGGGACGTGTCAGCTCACAGTGATTAGAAAGCATCGTCAATTCGTTCATGCGTGTATCTCGTACGAGGGTATTGACGTGCATGTGATTACAATTTATATTTGTCCAGACCTGGGGAGCAGAGGGGATATCTGGAATGTATTGTAAGAGGAGATTCTAGCTATTAATGGCCCGATAATAATTGAAGGGGATTGTAATGAAATTACATGCATGAAGGAACGTTTAGGGGGGTCATCTCGCCTTCTCCAACGTCTTGACCGTCTCTGTTGTTCTTATGATGCAAGATTACAGTGGCCGGAGGCTGTAGTCTCGCACCTCCCTCGGTTGTCATCTGATCATAATCCATTGTTATTGTCATTCAAGGGTGTTATTCGGCGATCTTCCTGCCGACCCTTTCGATTTCAAGCAACTTGGTTGGAGCACCCAGAATTTGCGACGCTAGTTGAAAGCAAGTGGGATAAAGAGGCTGGACTACCGATTGCACTTGCAAAGATGCGTGGGGTATTGCGGAAGTGGAATCGTGATGTTTTTGGAGACATTCAGGTACGTAGGGAGGCTCTTGCGCAAGCAATCGCGGATATCCAGGCTAGGATTAACGTAGACCCGAACGATGCGTTAATTGCTGAGGAACTGTCAAGTGTGTCAAAGCTTAATGAAGTTCTAGTACAAGAAGAGATAATATGGTTTCAGAAATCGCGGAATCAATGGCTCAATTATGGGGATCGTAATACAAAGTTCTTCCATTTGTCTACGTTGATCCGAAGGCAACAGAATGCAGTTATTGCTTTGAAACTAGGGACTGGGCAGTGGTGTGTAGACGCCAATATACTTGAACAACACGCCGTTGAGTTCTTCCAGAACCTATATGGACCTACGGATCTCCCTGCACTTACTTAGCTTGGTCGAGGTGGCTTTTCTCAGCTGTCTCCGACTCAGGTGAGTACGATGAGAGCCCAATTCTCGGAGGAGGAGATCGTAGCAGCTATCAAGGAGATGGGCTCTTTAAGGCTCCCGGGCCTGACGGATTTCAGCCTATCTTTTACAACAAGTTTTGGCCCACATTCGGGGCTTCATTGTCTACACTAGTGCGAGATTTTGCTAATTCGGGAGTGTTACCACCAACCTCAAATGAAACATTGATTGTTCTGATCGGGAAAGTTGCAAAGCAGGAATTGGAATTGATCTCTCAATTTCGACCTATCAGCTTATGCAATGTGTTCTACAAAACAGTAACGAAAGTCATCCAGAATCGTCTAAAGTCGCTTATGAGCCAAATGGTTTGTCCTATGCAGAGTAGCTTCATCCCGGGTCGTATGATATCGGATAATGTGGTGTTGTTACAAGAGGTGGTGCATACTATGAAGTATAAGCAGTGTTCTAAAATACGCCGTCCAGGGCCGTCTAGACGGCGTCTGGACGCTGGACAGTGGCCGGCCGTCCCGTTTTAGGCCAAAACGGTGATGGTTGGACGGTTTTGAAGAAAACGGGTTCGGTACAACCATTTTACTGGCGGGACGGGTTTCTAGATGGACAAGACGGGGTGGAATAGATATGGTGGGATGAGTTGGACAGTGGCCGACTCTTGCTTAGTCCGTCCGGCGACCTCGCTTTCTCCCTCCGGCGAGCTCTTATTACTTTTTCTTCTTCACTTCTTCTCTCCCAAGATTCCTCTGTATTTGTTTTATTGGGAATGATAAAAGTAGCGGCGGAGTGATGTAGGAAGGGAGGGGAAGAGTATTTTAGGGTTTTATGATTTTAGTTTTATTACTAAATTACACCCTAATTTATTAAAATTTTCAATAATATCCCAAACAAAATCAGTTTTACATAAATTACCCTAATTAATTACCAAATATTACCCTAATTTATTAAAATTTTCCATATTATGGCATATTTAATGTATTTTATCAAAATACGTCTTGTCCGTCTAGAATCCGTCTAGACGTCCGTCTAGCCGTCTAGACGCTAGACGGTGCCCCTCCGTCCCGTCTCTGTTTCACGTATTTTGGAACATTGAGTATAAGTCGGGTCGGAAAGGGATTATGGTCTTGAAACTCGACCTCGAGAAGGCCTACGATAGACTCCGATGGGAGTTTGTTGTAGATACGCTACAAGACCTAGGTTTACCGGAACATCTCATCCAGTTGATCTATCATTGCATTTCAACCGGTTCAATGAGATTGCTATGGAATGGAGACCGAACCCGTTCCTTTCAGATGACTAGAGGGGTCAGGCAAGGGGATCCGATTTCCCCGTATTTGTTTGTCTTGTGTTTAGAGAGGCTCAGACATCTTATCGATCGGGCTGTTTTGGGTGGCCAGTGGAAGCCGATCATGTGCTCTAGAGGAGGTCCACTTTTGTCCAACCTTTTCTTTGCGGACGATATTCTCCTCTTCTCGGAAGCATCGGTGGAACAATTGGGAGTGGTGAAGAGTTGTTTGGATGAGTTTTGTGCGGCATCAGGACAAAGAGTGAGCCTGTCAAAATCCAAACTGTTTGTATCCCATAATGTACGTGGAGGGCTTGAGGAGGCGTTGAGTAGTTTCAGTCATATTCCGTCGACGAGACATCTTGGTAAGTATCTCGGAATTCCAGTCTTCCATGATCGCGTTACTACCGCCACTTTTAATCCGCTTATTGAACAAGTTAGTCGTCGGTTAGCGGGTTAGAAAGAACATTCATTGAGTACGGTCGGGCGCCTCACGTTAGTTAAGTCGGTGCTATGCTCCATTCCTATCTATACTATGCAAACGGTACTTTTGCCCCAAGCTGTGAGTGAAAAGTTGGATAAGTTGTGCCGCAGTTTCTTATGGGGTTCGACGCCGGTTGATAGGCGGATACACTTGGTAAACTGGGGAGAAGTTTGCCAACCCAAGATATGTGGGGGACTTGGAGTCCGGGAGGCTAAGGATATGAACCGAGCTATGCTCGGGAAACTGAGTTGGCGTGCGTTCGCAAACCATGAAAAGCTGTGGGCTCGGGTTTTACTCCATAAGTACCGTGTCCTACCCGGTAATTGGCCGGACCAGATTGTGGTGGGCACTCGTTGTGCATCGAGCACTTGGAGGGGTATAACTAAGGTGTATAATGAAGTTATTGCCCCCAACCTTGGAAGGAATGTGATTGATGGGCGTGCGACGAGATTTTGGAAGGATAAGTGACTCTTTGACGAGCCTCTTACGGCTCACTTGTTGGGGTCGCTGTTGAATATCAATTTAGAGACGAAAGTTCGTGATTTATGGTCGTCAGGGACGGGATGGAAATGGGACGAGCTGCATGGGAAGGTTACTCTTACATGCATGATGAGGTTGGCTTCTTATACACTCATTAAGGTGGGTAACCGCCAGACACTATACGATGGCTAGGCACGAAGAATGGTACGTACTCTACTTCATCCGCTTACCTTTCGTTGCATAATAGCTCTAGGCTGTCTAGTAGTTATAAGCTTATATGGCGGTTGGAGGTTCCAGAGAGAGTACGGTTATTTGTATGGTTAGTAAGGAGAGGGGTAATACTAACCAATATGGAACGAGTTCGTCGACATATGAGTGATGATAGTAGGTGTAAGTCGTGCAATGCAGGTGACGAGTCTTTGATTCACATGCTTCGGGATTGTGACTAGGCCGAACCGGTATGGAGGTCGCTTGTTCCGCTATCACTCCATGTGGCATTTTTTGGAGCGGTTTGGGATGAATGGTTTGTATCAAATGTTAACCGGGTGACACCAACCGAGTTCGAAGTAGGCTGGAATAGTGTGTTCACCACTGTGATTTGGTGGTTATGGAAGTGGCGAAATGCGAGAGTGTTTCGGGGCACTTGTGGCGAAAGAGAAAAGATTACGTTCCTGCGGTGTCGGGTTTCGGAGTACATCATGGCTCGAAGGAGTAGAGGGCTGCAGAAAGGGAGTCATCAGAGGCAGACGCGCCTAGTTCAGTGGTGTGTGCCAAGTAAGGATTGGGTAAAGGTGAATACGGATGGAGCCAACAAAGGGAACCCAGGGCCGGCCGGGGCTGGAGGTGTGATCAGGAATGAGGATGGGGAGTGGCTGGTTGGTTTTTCTGCAAATATTGGGTCGGCTACGGCACCGATAAGTGAGCTTTGGGGAGTCATTTTTGGTCTTGAGATAGCTTGGGAGCGGGGTTTTCGTCAAGTCCATTTGGAGATTGATTCACAGCTTGTCCTTTGTCTCCTTGCGGAGGGAGTGGATGTCATGCACCCACTTTTTAGCCTGGTACTACGGTGTCAAGGCTTACTCATTCGTGATTGGGTTGTTAAACTCGATCATATTTATCGGGAAGGTAATAGACTAGCGGATTCGTTAGCCAATGTTGCTTTCTCTCTTTCAGTTGGTTTACATGTTTTTGACTTACCACCGCTGGGATCTAGTACCATCTTGTTTGATGATCTCCGAGGTGTGAGGCTTCCACGCTCTGTTCTCATGTAAACTTTTCTTTTAATAAGTGCACTAGCGCAGAGACTTGGGTCTCGGTTTTCACCCAAAAAAAAAAAGTGGAGTAATCTATTGTTACGTAGAAAGTGTCTTGGTGTAATGTGCAACCTACTAGCATTTAATTAGAAACTCATCTTTAACACAAAATAAAGGTAACATAAAGTGTATTTAAAAACACGGATAGATTACTTGAGAATATTTGGAATAAATATTTTTGGTTGATTTGAAAAAATATTATTGGTAATAAATTGAATTTAATTTATTAATGAATTAGATTTTTTTATAACCTTCTAGTTTTGAGAGAGTGATCAAGAGAAGAAGAACACGGATGGATTTTTCACGGTTGACTTACACATCCTTCTCTTTTGATCGATCAATCGAATGTATCATAATTGGGTTGAACTTTTAACTATTAAAAACCTCCTTTATTATAAATTATATATTTTAGTAATTAATATATAAATAACTCCATATCTATTATTAATCACCAATCCCATAATATATTTTGTACTTCTACAAAATATATCATTTTCCACCATATGCTCTTATATGGTGATTCTCTCATTAATTGATTCAACTCATATGCTCGTTATGGTGTGACCTCATAGGACCCGATAACACTAGCAATACATTTTATCATACAAATGTACCGATCATGGTTAGCTTCTAGCAAAACGTCATGACCCCTAATATTATCGGATTATATATATATCCCTATATTTAATGTCCTATCTTATCATCAGTAATCGCACCTTGGATAAAGGACACAATTTCTTCTGTCTCCCACTTGTACTTTCATACAAGTGTGCAATGTTAAAATTCCCTTATCGCTTAATACCCTTATCTGACTATGTAATGGAAACCATCTTTTCTATCAGATATGTTTCTTGAACTCCTGAGATCAAACTATCAGTACAGATCAAATCTGAGCATGTCCATGCATTTACACAGTTCTCACTCTTCAAGTGGTTGGGGATATCAATCCTTTCCAGTACATCAAAGGTATGCTTGGTATAGGAGGGTTAATCTAATCTTGCAACAATTATAACTCCCACTCCAATTTGACCACCCTGATCACTGCCTTTATAACTGTCTGTTACGGTCAGCGTTTAACAGCGTCTAAGATATGCCATCTTTCATATGAGATTTATATCAAGCTCATGTTAAGGAACTCACTGAAATGATAATCACTATAACTCCTCAATAAGTCATGAGAGTTATAGGATCGGTCCAATGAGTATCACCATACTCACTTATGTAAGCATTTGAACATCTTCATGTCCTATGAACTATGAAACCCACGTTCATCATACACTCACAAGATGGTCTACTTAAGAATCATTTGTATCCAGGTTAATAATTCAGACCACATATTCTTTCAATTTAATAATTTCAGTTCACTTAATGTGGTTTCATTCACCGAAACTTTTCTAGTAAGCACATTTGATAATTAATAAATTGTTTGGATACTTTATTTAACATACAAGAAATAATTAAATAAGAATATGAAAACTCATATATAAATCAATCATAAACTCCATGACAAAAACAAACGTTTTCTCAATCCAAACACAGAAGTTCAAAAGAATTCTCTAATGTGTTTGAGCCCTTCGGCCCGAGTATTACTATCATGCTTAGGCCTATTCATGGGTTTAGTTAGTGGATCTGCAATGTTATCATATGTGTGCATCTTGCACACCCTTACATCACCCCGATCAACATAGTGCTTGATCAGGTGATACTTCCGCAGAACATGTCTGGATTTGAAACTTGATCTAGGTTCCTTCGCTTGAGCAATCGCGCCTTTGTCGTCACAATAGACGTCAACTACCCTTTTCACGCTAGGGACAACGCCGAGCTCAACTATAAACTGCCTAATCCATATCGCTTCCTTAGTCTCTTCTCCCACAACAATGTATTCTGCCTCAGTGGTTGAGTCCGCAACTGTAATATCCGGAAAGTTTATTCCGCCTAATACCAGGTTAAACCGGATTTCGTTCCGCTAATCTTTCCGCATTCTAGATAGTGTTACACATTATTAAAATTCTATCATTTTATGTAACCTTAATTCACATAAAATGATAAATATGCAACCGAATAGCAGTTCCGTGCGATTAAAACCCGAAGAGTAGTTCCGTACAATTTAATGACTCACCTTTTAGCCCATCATCTAGCAGGATGAGCAGGCCCATCGGATTAAGCCCAGTAGATATTAATTTCCGGCCCAGCTAGCCCAACCATACTTTTACCCTAATCCCTAAATAATTAACCTAAACCTATTTTTTTCCTAACCTAATTGCTGCTACGATACTCTCGCCAACTCCTCTCTCTCTGTTGCAACAACACCCTCACGTTTGGAAACCGATACCATCGCCACAATTTTCTACTCAGCCGCCATCATCACCGCGCCGGAGACGTTGTTGGGGACGCCACCTCGCCTTCGCCGGGCACCCGAGAGAGTCACTCGGCCTTCTGCAAAGCGCAACCACTGCTGGTGTTGTCACGCCCGACACCGCAGCTCTCCTTCTGCAAACAACAACTACTGCCTGGTGCTGTCACGCCCGACGCAGCAACCCTCCTTCTACAACCAACAAAACACCCCAGAATCCTTACCTCAACCCTCTGCACGCCTCCAGCGGGTACAAGACAGGAGCAGACCGGTTGCTCAGCCTGCTACAAACGAAGAACGGGTAAGCCACTGCTCTTGCTGTCCACTGCACTCTCCTCATAAATAGACAATAACCATGGTCTCCCCCTTTAATCTAAAATAGTACCTGTAACAACTGCTGCTTCTGAGATCCACGCCGGACTCTTCATTGGGAGATCGACAGCAAACGACCCTTCACTGTTGCGGGTAAGTGGACACATCCTTTAACCTTAGTGCCATAATGCTGTATAGGGTGTGTTGCTTGAGTTTGATGAGTAGGGATGAGAGTAATGTAGAGGTGTGGGTAAGCTGGACATAGAATAGGTTGGGTTTCGAACTAAGGATCTCTAAGTAGAAATAAGGGAAACATATGTTGACAAGGAGAATCGAAGTTAGGACCTTCTGCACACCTTATGTTCCAGCCTTGACATGCTGACTTTAGGATCAAGTTTTGATATCTTAGATTGAGCACCCACCGTTGAATTTTTGATATGTTGTAGATAAATATATTTAATTTATTGTGTTAAAAATTGGGAATGAATTAATGGTTGGATTAGAAGTTATAAGGTCCAAAGTAGAGCAGTAGGTTTGTTTTTCCAGCAAAAGAAAATTTGGCTAAGTATAGAAATTCTAGCTTTTTATCCAACTTTAGAAATTTATGTAGAATTTATGGTTGAGTATTTTTGAGAGATCCTTGCTCCTATGATTAGTTTGCATATCATATAGGATTTAGAGATTTATTCCAGAATTTTTTTTATCTTTTTATTCAAGCCTTGGATCTTAACCCAAAGTCGGACCTTAACGACTTTTTGTGAAAATCTAGAATTTTGTGTAACTCTTATAAATCTTTACTAAACTTTTCCGTAAGAACTATATTGTGGAAAAGGTTCCAAAGGAGAGTTTGAAACTAAGTTATAGAAAAATATTGGAGTTTTAGGACCGGGGGTAAAATGGTCATTTTACCTTAGGAGGGCTTTTTAGTCACCTTAGGAGGGCTTTTTAGTCATTTTCTCTTGATGAGTTGGTGCATCTTAGAAGTTATAGACTTCTAAGATTATGAGATGTGTTTTGATTCTCATGCCTTGTTTGACAGGCGATTGAGTTTCTACGGTTTCAGACCGAGTTGAGATTTAGAGAGTTGTGATTTGTTTTGGGTAAGTCCTTGCGACTTACTTAGCTAGTTTTTGGGTGTTAGTTGAATGACGATAGTGGTGTGTGTGTTGTATGTTATAATAACAACTTGCTAGGACAAACTTTATTTTTATTTATGGCCCAAGTGTATGTATAACGGGCCGTGACATCACTGCCACGCTCTGACAGAAGATTGGGAGGTTCTCTATATCCAGACCATACAGGTACAAGGTGAGATGCATCAGATCCATTCCTGATGGTTACACGGGGGCGGAGGCAAGGTTTGAGAATCCCTCGTGTCACAAAATAAGTATCATTAGTAGAGTGAATGACCTAAGTAAAGATAATAAATGGACTGTTTGAAAGCATGATGTGTGGTTAGATTTGCTATTGCCTGTGTGTGTGCTATTTTCATTTAACTAACGTTTAGATAACTAGCTAACGGTTGTTTTGTTGGGTTGTTTAGATTTACCACATGTTAGAGCAGCAACTGAGTGATCCGGAAGTAGTGGTTAGCCGGTTCTCCGTACTCCTTAGAGTGGGGTTGGGTCGTTGCATTATTGTTTCTTTTATCGTATGAAGACAGATAGACTTTTATGTTTATTAAGTATTGTTGGCTATTTAACGTTGTGTTGCATTCATCTCTTTAAAATATTGTTCGTGAATTTCGGTTTCTTTATTTGTGTCTTGTTGCAAAATCCTAGTAAAATTGTTGTCAAACTGAGGTCGGGACCCATTGTGAGGTCCTAACCAATAATGTCCCGATTTTTGAGAATTCGGGGTGTTACAACATGGTATCAGAGCTCTAGGTTAGCTACAATGGAGCTTGAAATCTTCTAAAAGGCTGAATAAGTAAATAAGCAGAACCCGAAAAGGGATCTGAGTTTTCAAAAGGACTTTTGGTTTTCAAAATGCATGCGTAGTATGGTTAGGATAGAAAGTACGGCTGACCACCACTACTACCGCGGATCTCACTATGCTTAGTATGGAGCTTTTTTTACTCTCTTTTGACTTATTAGCTAGATTATAACTGTAGTTGTTATCACTCATACGGATGTCACGTACTAGGACTACACTTGCTACTAGTCAAGGTAGAGGCCGTCTACCTCTCCCTCCAGCTGGACAGGGTAGGGGCGATAGGACTCCTTTGGTTAGAGGACGCGGCCGTGGAGGTAGACCTCCATTAGCGAGAGGTCGGGGTCGAGCTCCTCGAGGGGATCTACCAGCAGTTAGCATGCCAGATGCTGGAGTGGAGGAGGTGGCTGAGAGTGTGGTTCCCGTGGTCGGGAATAAGACCGTTGCTAGGTCTGGAGCACAGGGAGCACGTTCGACTGGATCAGGACGTGTCTCTATAGGAGCATATGATTACAGAGAGTACAAAGCGTACGTCCAACGTATGGAGAAAGCTGCCAAGATAGAGAAACTTGCCCTGGTACCGCCAGTACCGGCTAGGTCAGCTCAGGTGTAACAGAGAGTGACTCAGGTGCCAGCTATGCTGAGAGGAGAGCTGAGGTGGATAGGGCTTCTGCTGGGTCTAGATCAGCACCGAGGCCAGATGAGTGGTTGAAGGCTTTCAACACTTTGAAAGTTCCTGCATTCGATGGAGAGATAGGGTTAGAAGTGGAGCATTGGATAGGGCACGTGGAGACAACACTAGAGGCTATACGTTGCCCAGAGGACCGACAGGTGGAGCTGGTACAAATCTTATTCAGAGAGCAGGCACATTACTGTTACGCTAGAAAGGTAGCACAAAAAGCTTTACATTTATAAACTCGATCTAATCTCCTAAACTACCTAGCGAAACCCGCAATGTACGGATCGTTATGTAGGAAGGAAAGTATTCCGAGGCCGAACACAAGGACTGAGGTGAAATCAAGTCATTCAATGATCAAAGATAGTGTAAATCTAAACTAAGATGAGATGAGGAATAAATAAAGTGCAAAACACAATACTTTTGGATTGTTTTGGGTGATCAAACAAGGATCATAAATATATCAACACAAATAAGCAAACAAACACACAAACACGAAGATAAGAGATAAGAGGTAAGAAATCGGATTCTAGAGGTTTGAAATTCCGATTATGACAATGGACTCATGCTCCTAAAGATCAAAGGAAAGTTGTGGTTGTTCGGAGTTGGGTGTTTCTCTAATGGGAGCAATTACCGGGTAAGTCTCATGCTCCACTAGTCTCGAACCTAAGGTCCTATTACCGGGTAAGTCTCAAGGAACCTAAGGACGGGAATTTTACACAAATCGGCCACTACCTAAGGGTCAAACCCCTCCTTACCGGGTAAGTCTCGGAAAGGTAAGTCTTAGGCAACGACACTAGCACACTCAATCCAATAGCGGCTTTTTTTGGCTCACTACTACCTAGAGTTCATCATCTTATGTATCTAAGAGAGGAAATTACCGGGTAAGTCTCATCCCTAAAAAAGGTTGCTAATATTAGGTCAAACTAAGCTAGATTAGGCTCAACAAACACTAGGATTTCAACACATCTACATCTTAACATCCAAATTCATCAATACAAACACAATAGAGAAAACCACGGGTGGATCATGGAAACCACGGCCGTGGAATCATGAAGAACATGCTGTGGTTCTGTACTGAGTTGGGGTTTTGAACACAAATCGATTCTAAGCTAACATGGAAGTCCATAAAATCATAGTCCAAAGCATAAACATCATTCCTTCACCCTAGAATTACAACTATTCAGCCAACAATATACATTTCAAGATCAAACTTCACCAATAGAGCATGCTTGCAAGTCATGGCTAGGTAATGAAGAATAATCCAAAGAAAAGACATTACAAGCTAGAATAGAAGTTACCAAGTCTTACAAAGGCTCCAAGAGCTGCTCCAAGTTATCAACAATGGAAACCTCACTCAAAACCACTCAAATCTCACTACAAAACTAAAATCTACACTAACCTCTCCCAAGAACACCCACAAGGGTGCTTGGAAGAGAGGCTACAATGGAGAAGTGTTTTGGGGAAGAAGATAGGTCAAAAAGGGATGGGAGAGTCTTCCAAATACAGCCTGCAACATCACTTAAATACTCCTCCAATAAGCAAAGGTCGGGCAAAGAAATCGTGGGACACGTGTCAAAGTGGTCCAGGCAGAAACCATGGCCAAAACCACGGTCGAGATTTTGGCCTCTATGCCGTGGTTCTCTTTGTTCAGCCCTCTTTGGATCACCAAGTCATGAGTTGGTGCAAGGCATGCGCCAACAAGGTCCTATGTGTTCTCCTTTGCTCATAACTTGCTCATTAAACAGTCCGGATGTGTGCCACCACGAGGAATGATCCTCGAATGTATCGATTAAGCTCCAAAAGCTCCCCAAAATACCTACAAAACCGACAATAGTTCGTGTAGACGTCTATTTCGACAATATGCATGGATTAAGCGTAAACGTCACAAACTAATGCGGAAACATGCATGAATGGAAAGGAAAACTATCTAAAAGAGTGCCTCAACTAGTGTCATAAATCATGTTATCAAAATACCCCATACTTACCACTTGCTCGTCCCCGAGCAAGGTTCAACTATAGGCTACGAGATGACATGATTTATGAGTGTAGAAAAACTAAAAATATTTTTGCAATTGTGCTTCTAAAGATGGATCACCTTCATAGTCACGTTTCATGGCAATGGACAAGCAATCATGTATTAAGTGAATGAAGGCACGGAAAGACAATCATACTTAACTCGAAAGCATGCATGAAAGGTAAAAATGATGAAGTCAAGGTGATCATGAGAATATCCAATCTAGATCACTAAGTCATGCACATAAGCAAATAGGTCTTAAGGACTTAGGAAAGAAGAGGCCAAGAAACGTGATGATAAGGTGGGAATTGTCTAAGGTCATGTGGTGCAAATCCGGGAAAGAAACTAAACAACCACAACTTCACATTTATACTTCATCCACCAAAGTGTGTTTTTTCCTTCTTTTCTTTCTTTTCTTTTCTTTTCTTTTTCTTTTTCATTTTCTTTCACTTATTTATGAGACAATGGCATTGGTGTACAAAAGCCAAAACCTTGGTGATTAGCGGACCTCGGGATTTTTCCGAGGTGCCTCACACCGGGCACACGTATCAAGGCTCGTTAGGACATTCGGTTTATCCGACTTTGGCAAGACACAAACACCCGATTATGTGAATGGTGCCGAGTTAATCGTCATCAAAACCAAAGTCCCCAAACCTATATTTTTTTCTACACTTTTCACAACACATTTTCAACAACTTCATTCACAAAATTCATACACCAACTTCAGCACCCCATACTTGCTTTTCACACACTCAACACACTAGCATGCTCCTATTCCCGGATGGGTCAAAAGAGGTCAAATTTCATATCAAGTGAGGTGCTCAAACAACATGATCAAGATGAGAAGAAGACAGATGAATTGCCTTAATCATTCCTAGATGATGTGCAAGAACTAGCATGTAATTTCGACCATCAATTCTCAATCCAATCAAGGCAAACATCATAATCACAATTTATACATAGGATTCAAGAGAAGTATTTCAAGTCCACATATGCATAAACCCATTCAACACACAAGGCCGTCCATAGCCAATCCACAAAACAATCTCATCATAAGGGTCATATCCAAACTAGGCACAGATTTTTTTTTAAAAAAATTTTCTGATTTTTTTGGAATTTTGAAATATATATGTACAATACAAAACATGAAAAGAGACGTGTGACAATAAAACGAAACTATCCTAGATGCGATCATGCCATAATAAGAATCATGAAAACCCCACCACATACTTAAAACCGCATTGTCCCCAACGTGCAAATCAAGTAAAGAAGAGTGAAAGAAGTCCTCACAATGTAAAAATGTAGTGTTTTCGGTATTTTGGTTCACTCATGTGGAGTGGTGGTGCGGATGATCGATCAAGCATGGTAGAGAGCTCTTCATAGTCATTCCGGCGTCGAGACCCATGCCAAGGTGTATCCGAGATGGGAGCTCTTCCATCTAACAAAGACACCTCAAGCCGTCCAAGTCTCACGTCCGCTCCACCCATGGTTGAAAACGGGATCATCATCATCATCAACTCGCCTTGCAAGGCTTCCTTATTACCTAAAATCTACCATACAAACACAAAATACAAAAACACACAAATACAAAAACAAAAGCAAAAACGAAAGAGAAAAGGGAAAGAGTTGTTACCCATGGGTTGCCTCCCAAGAAGCGCTTCTTTTAGGTCATTAGCTTGACCAAACTCCGTGGATGTGTCAATCCACCTCGAATATCATGGTTTGCTTGAGGAGTCCAAGCAACCATTGCTTTCCGGCATCCATGATGACAAGCAAGGCCCACTTGATCCCTAAATAAGCTTTAAGTTCTCTCTTCACCGGTGAGTAGTAGACTCCTTCATCACCGCTTCCTTGATGATAGTATGGAGTTGAAACCATAGGTGCCACCCCATACTTAGACAATTGGTACTCCGTGGTCACACCGGTGAAATGCTTTCCGTCCTCATCCTCTATGATCCGAAGACAGCCGATTCTTGGAAAGAATTCTTCATTGAAGTGCTTCATAACCATCATGGATCCATCATGCTTGCTTCCTTCATTCAACATGGGAGGCTCCTTAGAAAAGGGATTCCAATCTTCGTGAGTACTCTGGGCAAGCAAGAAAGGATTGGAAGGAGTTGATGTTAACTTAGGGTTCTCTTCGACAAAGCTTTCCACGGTTGAAACCACGGGCGTGGTTCTGGGCCCCAAGCCGTGGTTCTTTCTGTTTTCTTCCTCCCTCGTGAGCTCTTCAAGTGTGGTTCCGGGGTTGATGGAAAGGATGTCCAGAGGTGAGAGTACTTCATTGCACTCCTCCAAAGGTGAAGGAGGTGGAGGTAAGCCTTGAAGGATGGTAGGATCTCCTAGCATAAGAGCATGCCTAATCTCCTCAATCTCCCTCCTCATTTGTTCTTCTCTCTCGAAATTCAATCTTCTTTCATCCTTCAGGGCCAAATCCCTTAGCCTTACTTGCTCCCAAGCTTCATCCAACTCTTCTTGAAGTTCCTTAATGATCACGGTTGAATCGGGCACTTCTTGGATCTCCTCATGGTGAACCTCTTCTTGTCGTAACACTTACGTTTGAAGCTCCATGTGGGAACTCGAAATGGAAGCAAGGTTTCTCTCTAGATCATCCATCTTCCTCAACATTTCTTCTAGCATTGATTCCACTCAGTCATTGTGATGTTGATGGTGAGGTTCCACATAAGGCAATGTAGTCATGTGAGCTTGATCATGGGACTCATGATAGGCATTAAACTCCTCCCAATACTCAAACTCATCACGGAGAGGTCCTAGATCTTGGTATTCCATCCACTCCTCATACTCCATGTTGTCAAGGTCGTCTTGGAAGTACAATCCGTCCATGGCAAACATGAAAAGGCAAAGACAAAAACAACACAAGATCAAAACTAACAAGAAAGATATACACTAAAAACAATCAAACACAAATGACTTAATCTAGACCTAGTCCCCGGCAACGGCGCCAAAAACTTGTTATGCTAGAAAGGTAGCACAAAAAGCTTTACATTTATAAACTCGATCTAATCTCCTAAACTACCTAGCAAAACCCGTAGTGTACGGATCGTTATGTAGGAAGGGAAGTATTCCGAGGTCGATCACAAGGACTGAGGTGAAATCAAGTCATTCAATGATCAAAGATAGTGTAAATCTAAACTAAGATGAGATGAGGAATAAAGAAAGTGCAAAACACAATATTTTTGGATGGTTTTGGGTGATCAAACAAGGATCACAAATATATCAACACAAATAAGCAAACAAACACACAAACACGAAGATAAGAGATAAGAGGTAAGAAAGCGGATTCTAGAGGTTCGGAATTCCGATTATGACAATGGACTCATGCTCCTAAAGATCAAAGGAAAGTTGTGGTTGTTCGGAGTTGGGTGTTCCTCTAATGGGAGCAATTACCGGGTAAGTCTCATGCTCCACTAGTCTCGAACCTAAGGTCCTATTACCGGGTAACTCTAAAGGAACCTAAGGACGGGAATTCTACACAAACCGGCCACTACCTAAGGGTCAAACCCCTCCTTACCGGGTAAGTCTCGGAAAGGTAAGTCTTAGGCAACGATCATAGCACACTCAATACAATAGCGGCTTTTTTAGCTCACTACTACCTAGAGTTCATCATCTTATGTATCTAAGAGAGGAAATTACCGGGTAAGTCTCATCCCTCAAAAAGGTTGCTAACATTAGGTCACCCTAAGCTAGATTAGGGTCAACAAACACTAGGATTTCAACACATCTACATCTTAATATCTAGATTCATCAATACAAACACAACAGAGAAAACCACGGGTGGATCATGGAAACCACGGCCGTGAAATCATGAAGAACAGGCCGTGGTTCTATACTGAGTTGGGGTTTCGAACACAAATCGATCCTAAGCTAACATGGAAGTCCATACAATCATATTCCAAAGCATAAACATCATTCCTTCACCCTAAAATCACAACTGTTCAGCCAACAACATATATTTCAAGATCAAACTTCACAAATAGAGCATGCTTGCAAGTCATGGCTAGGTAATGAAGAATAATCCAAAGAAAAGACATTACAAGCTAGAATAGAAGTTACCAAGTCTTACAAAGGCTCCAAGAGCTGCTCCAAGTTGTCAACAATGGAAACCTCACTCAAAACCACTCAAATCTCACTACAAAACTAAAATCTACTCTAACTTCTCCCAAGAACACCCACAATACAGATAGGCCAAATAAGCGGCAAAGGACAAGATATGCTAGTGGTAGTATGGGAGTAGCTGGTTATGAACGAGGACAGACTCAGGGATGACATAGTCACACCGCTACAATTCAGACTCTAGTTGGGGGTTCACAATGTCATAACTTTAGTGGCTACAGACACATCCGATCGAACTGCACGAAGCCGCTGGTGACCTCCTTTCAATGCGGCAAGTCTGGACATAGAGCAGTATTTTGCCGCTAGGGCAAGGCTCCGTCTCAGCAGGGTTCTTCCCCTGCAGGTCTATTAGGAGGTGGTCAGAGGCTGCCACAATACCGAGTTCCGAGTCAGTAGCAGTAGTACCGAGCCCCAGGTCAGTATCAAAAGTATCGGGCTCCAGGATACCCTTCCTCACAGAGCTCTATGCAGGGATCCGGTCGAGGCAGGGGATGTGGTAGTGCAGCTGATACCAGGGGAGCCCCAACAGGGGTATTTGAGTTGAGGAGTGTTGATCAGCCAGAGGCACCGATGACCACATGTACTATCTGGATCCATGACTTACCCGTACAAGTTTTGTTTGATATGGGTGCTACACACTCCTTTATATCTCATGCATGCGTAGATAGGTTGTCTTTAGCTACTGTAGAGGGTATACCTTTTATGATAGGGTTACCTGATGGAAGTAAAGTCAGAGGGACCCGAGAGATTTATGACTGCCCCATTCGTTTGCGAGATCGAGATTGGCTGGTAGATTTCCTAGTCATATCCTTAGCACATGAGGACGTGATCCTAGGGATGGATTGTATGACAAGACATGAAGAGGTCTTAGACATTGGCAAGAGGACCGTGACTGTCGCCACTGAGGAGGGTCACATAGTGATATTTCGAGGTTAGGACCTCGGAAAGTCTGGCATAGTTATCAGCGTAGTGAGAGCAGCGAGACTGATAGCACAGGGTTGCGAGGCCTTCTGGTGTTATGCCATGAAGGAACACAAGAGCTTGACAGTAGAGGAGATACCAGTTGCTTGTGAGTTTGCAGAGGTATTTAGTGACGACCTGCAAGGGTTACCCCCACAAAGGAGCGTTGATTTTACCATTGAGTTGGAGCTGGGCATGAGACCGATCTCGAAGGCCCCGTACCGCATGACACCGATAGAGTTGCTTGAGCTGAAGAAGCAGTTGGAGGAACTGGCTGAGAAGGGCTTCATACGCCCTAGTATGTCCCCCTGGGGAGAGCCAGTGCTATTTGTTAGGAAGAAGGACGGATCGATGAGACTGTGCATCGATTACAGAGAGTTGAACAAGGTCACCATCAAGAACAAGTATCCGCTGCCGTGTATAGATGATTTGTTGGACTAGTTGCACAGAGCGTCCATGTTTTCGAGGATCGACTTGAGATCGGGTTATCACCAGCTGAGGGTGAGAGATCAAGACATACCTAAGACGGCCTTCCGGACTAGGTATGACCATTATGAGTTTGTAGTGATGCCATCTGGCTTAGTAATGCGCCAGCAGTGTTCATGGAGTTGATGAATGGGATTTTCATCGACTCCTTAGACCAGTTTGTAGTGGTCTTCATTGACGACATCCTAGTTTACTCTAGGATTCGAGAGGAGCATGCCGGGCACTTGAGGACAATGTTACAGATTCTACAAGATAGCCAGCTTTCTGCTAAGCTGTCCAAGTGTGAGTTCTGGATGTCAGAGGTGGCTTTCCTAGGTCATGTAGTGACTGCTAAGGGGATTAAGGTCGATCCGGCAAAGATCGAGTCAGTGTCTTCTTGGAAACCTCCGAAGAATGTTAAGGAGGTTCGCAGCTTTCTCGGTTTGGCAGGCTACTACCGCCGGTTTGTGGAAGGGTTCTCTCTCATTGCCCGACCACTTACATGCCTTCTGAGGAAGACTACTCGGTTCGTTTGGTCTGAGTCGTGTCAGCGGAGCTTTGAAGAGCTGAAGAGGAGATTGACGTCTGCTCCGATTTTAGCACTGCCTGAGGGTACAAATGACTTTGTGGTATACACGGACGCATCCAAGCTAGGCTTGGGGTGTGTTTTGATGTAGAGGGGTAAGGTCATAGCCTATGTGTCTCGACAACTGAATACGTATGAGGAGAACTACCCCACACACGACCTAGAGTTAGCTGTAGTGGTTCATGCTCTTAAGATCTAGCGTCACTATCTCTATGGGGCGACTTGTCAGATTTTCACAAACCATAAGAGTCTGAAGTACATATTCACTCAGCGGGAGTTGAATAACTGCCAGAGGCGGTGGCTAGAGTTGATCAAGGATTTCGAACTTGAGATTCTCTACCACCCTGGAAAGGCAAATGTAGTTGCTGACACTTTGAGTCGGAAGACGCCTCGGGAGAAGGCGATAGCCCGATTGACAATACAACCGTAGTTCTAGAGAGATTTGGCTGGCTGGAGGTAGAAATTCAGTTTCCAAATACAGTCCATCAGTTGGCTACTTTGGAGTTACTTCCTGATTTGTTGGGTGAGATCCGACAGAAGTAGGAGACTTGCCCGACTTTGACCAAGATCCGAGACAGGATGTCTCGAGATGAGGCATCTCAGTTCACTATTGGTGCTGATGGAGTGATCAGAATTCAGGACCGTATTTGTGTGGCATCAGACAGTGAGTTGAGACAAAGGATATTAGGTGAGGCTCATGCTACCCCATACTCAGTACATCCTGGAGCGAGTAAGATGTACAAGGATGTGAGATGTTCCTTCTGGTGGGGTGGTTTGAAGCCTGACGTGGCTCGGTATGTAGCTCAATGTGCGACTTGTCAACAAGTCAAGATTGAGCATCGTAGGTCCAGAGGAGAGCTCCACCCACTGCTAGTACCACAATGGAAGTGAGAGGATATCTCTATGGACTTTGTCACGAGATTGAGACTCATCAGAGGTTTTGATGCTATTTGGGTAGTGGTAGACCGTCTGAAGAAGACCGCACAATTCATTCCGATTAAGGAAACGTGGCCGGTAAGTTGTCTAGCTGAGGAGTTCACCACACCCATTGTGAGACTCCATGGAGTACCGAGGACTATCGTCTCCGACAGGGATGAACGTTTTACCTCGAGGTTTTGGCAGCAGGTACATACTGCTTTAGGGACGAGTCTCCACTTTACTACTGTTTACCACCCACAGACCGACGGTTAATCTGAGAGGACTATCGAGACGTTAGAGGATATGTTGCGGGCGTGTGTACTAGATTGGGGACATGTATGGCCTGGTCACCTTTCCGTTGTAGAGTTTTCATATAATAACAGTTGGCACGCGTCTATTGGGATGACCCTGTTCGCCACTTAGCGTGCGTGCAAATAAGCTTTAATTATAAAACTAGAAATCAAGCAAGCGAACCCGCAGTGTACGGATCGATATAGTTGAGCAAGAATTCCAAAGTATCGAACACAGGGATTTGGGGGGTTAAATCCAATTATAGATTATCAAGCAAATAATTGTATGAAGCTTTTCAAATTATTGAGAAAACAACAATTCTAAAGATCCAGGAATCCAGCTGTGGCAATCGATTCAAGATATACTAAAGAACTAAGGACAGAGTTAAGAGTTGCAAAGGTATACGAATATAAGGTAATCGTACGATGAAGTTCCAAAAACCTTATATGACTCACCTAAAAGACACTCTCTATAAAGGTTGTTGAGGCTTCAATATAGAAAAGATCTAAAGGTAAGAATTAACGTCAAATACCCAAACTTGTAATCCAAGGATCAAGACTAACTAAATCGATCAAGGTTATGACACTCACAATCGAGGTAGAGGTTGTTGAGGCTTCACTACCACCTAGAAAAGGCAAGCCAAGACTAAGTTAAGGCAAATCTTTAACTTTGGATTAAAGTAAAAGCAAGTTCGTAAACTGACACAAAATTACGGGTAGTTCTTGAGCTCCACGGCCGTGGAAGCTCAAGAACAGACCGTGGATTAGGTTCGTCGGCGATTCTCTCTAACTCTCAGGGTCCAATCTGTTTACGATCGATCTATCATCATCTAAGCCACAACTATCAACCCTTCACCTTAGAATTGTCAAAAGGTTTTAGCCAACAACAGTCATATTGATATCAATTTCAAGGTTTAAAAGAATGAAAGATGAAAACTTCCGAAAACCTTCAATAACTTTCAAGTCAATCTCAAACCCACAAATCAAGAACAATAATGTCAATAGATTCGAAATAACACGAACAATCACGAATCTTAGATAAGAAGGAAGAACGGGATGTCAATCCGTCTTCTAATCAAACCTAAAGATGAAGCGTAACCTTCTTGCGAACAATCTTCCAAATCTTCCACTCTTCCACTCTTCCATCAATCCGGAAATCTCAATAGCAAAGCGCAAATCTCTCAATTACAATCTCCGCAAAGGCGCGAAATTAGGGTAAATCCAAGTGTAAGCAAAAGTGCGTCTAAGCGTAAGTGAAGGTGACGGAATCTCTCTTCGTCCGTCCTTTTATAGTGTAAGATAAAATATAAGCCCGGCCCAATTGCGTAGAAGATCGTGGCTTAAAGTATGGCGTAAAAGATCGTCAAGATCACGGTCGTGGAAGGGTTCCACGACCGTAATTTAGAGAGTGGAAATTGGTCACGGTTTGTTTCAATCCTTCCACGGCCGTAGAAGTTGCTAGAATGAACCACGCTTCCCTTGCCAAGGTTCCACGGCCGTGGACTTGAACGTGGAATGTAGTACGGCCGTATTTTAGAGCGTGGTTTAGGGGTAAACCGTAATTCTTCCTTTCCTCGTGCTATTCTTCAAGTTAGCACCTTCCTTAGCTCCTAGAGATGTCCTCAATCCTTGGACATGCTCGATCAAACTCCATCCTTGCTCAATCTGTTCGGAAATAGCTCTTAATTGCCTACAATCAACATAAAGCTTGTGTAGATCTCTATTTCGACATTATAGACAAACTAGCTCACAATTGCATCAATGCTTAATCAATGACTATCAATATGGATGAAATACACCTAGAAAACGTGCCTAAAATATCATAATATTTCATGCTAACAAATAACCCCATGCTTGCCACTTGCTTGTCCCTAAGCAAGGTCTTTCAAAAAGCTTTTAAAGCACAAGTTAGGATGAAATATGTGTACCTTCTCAAAGCAAAACTTCTTTTGGATGAATGTGCCTTCTAATCAATAGATCATTCTCAAATCTTGCTTCATTCGTTTATAAGACTTTCATACACTTAATCAAAGAGTAAAGGGTAAAGAAAGCTCATGAATTAATCAAACTTCCATGTAAACATCATAACCTTCAAACATTATCAAAATCAATCATAAGAAACTTCAATTTAGATCACCAAGTCATATAACATTCTTTTGATTTTAAGGACTTTCAAACGAGGTCTAGAATGTGGAAAGGGAAGGAAAACTTTAAGGAATGTGGTGCATGAATCCGGGAAAGTGGATAACTACTCTTTTCTTCTTCTCTTGCGGTTTCCGCAACACTTTCAACTTAGAGCTTCGCTCTCTTCTTTTCATCTTTCGACTTTACTTTTGGAGCTATGGATAGAGGTGCACAAAAACCGAAGCCTAGGAGATTGGCGTTTCTCAATTTTTATGAGATGCCTCAAACTCTTAGCGCACATACCATAATCCGCTAGGAATATCGCTCAATCCGACTTTGGCAATACACAAACACCCGGCTATGTGAATGGTGCCGAGTTACTTATCATCATGATTGACTTTCCCAAACCTATAATTTCTTTCTATTATTTTGATTGCAAATAATTGCTTTCAAGGCCCTCCCACATCAAATATGCCAATATCAATCAACTCCTCCAAATTCCAGGATAGGTAAAGGAGGTCATTATTTCAATGAGGGGCTAAATGATCAAAGAAAGAAGAAAGAAAATCGAATTGCCTTAATCATCTCAACAAGAAGTATAAGAACTGATATTGTGATTTCAACCTTAATTTCTCAACATGATTTAAGTAACATTCATCACATTATGAAACTTGCAAAAGAGGTATAATCAACTCATTTAATTTCTTTTCAATTCACTATTCGTTTAAGCATGCAATTGTCATTAAAACTCAATTCACAAGTGGTGATTATCATAGAAATCATCTCTATCCTTGGAAGCACAAAATTTTCAAAATTTTTCAATTTTTATAGGTTTTTCAAACTCTTTTTCATGCAATGCAGTAATGAAACGTGTAACAATATAATGAAACATGCAAGATAGTCTCAATAGAAGCAATCAAAGTGAGTAAGAGTTATTACAGACGATTAGTCACACCCCACCCCATACTTGGAACAAACATTGTCCCTAATGTTCAAAGAAAAGAAAAAGAAGAAAAGAAAGAAAGAAAAAGAACTTACAAAATGGCGGTGGAGCGGCTAAAGCTGTCGGTCATCATCGTCATCACTACGGTGAAGGTGGAAATGGAGAGAAGCTAGGATCATAGTACCGCCCGAACTGCTGGCGGTAAACATCCCTCATCATATGGTCAAGGTCGTCCATACGTGCATCTCTAGTGTCAACTCGAATCTCCAAAGCTCCCACCCTATCAGAAAGATCGGTGGCCCACTCCGGCAGTTGCTCATACCAGCCAGGCGGCTGGCTGTACCATGCCGGTGCATCTGACGGTGCTGGTGCTGGTGGTGCCTGTGTAGACCATGGTGGTGGAGCTCCGTACCACGCAGGAGGGGTCTCCATCCAAGTGGGCCTCTCGCTCACGCTAGCACGGCGAGAAGAAGATCCTGAAGCTCTAGCTGGACGTGGAGAACGTCTAGGTATGTTAGGAGCTGCGTCTGGCTGATCCGGAAATGTGCCAAAATCCTGCTCAGCTCCTCCTCCTCCTCCTCCCTCATACTCATCTCTCATCTCCTCCTCCTCAACTACAAGTGGTGGTGGGACATATGGAGGGGCTGCAATCCTGTTCGCATGCATGGCAGTGAACGTCTCCTTCCAGTTATGGCGTCCAGCCATAATGGAATACTCTGGGAGCCACTCAATGCCTCTCCCCGTCCTGCTCTCCCATGGCATAGCAGCATAAGGTGGACCTCTATGGGTAGGGAAGATGAGGCCTCTAGTCATAAGGGCCTGAAGTCCTAGGGGTACAGTAGGAATGCATGTGCAGGCGGAGAAATCTACCCCTAATTTCCTAGCAAGGTGGGTGACTATCCCACCATATCCAATGTTTCCAGCCCTCTTATTCTTTAGCTTGCTCATGGTAGCAGCTAAGAGGGTGGCGCAGTCAGCAGGTCATCCACATAACATGGAGTAGAGAAGAAAGAGCTCATCCGTCTTGATCTTCTGAGGTGTCTCCGTCCTAGGGAAGAGACACTCAGAAAGTACCCGGTGAGCAATCTTCAAGGCTAAGTGATACATCAACTTAGCCTTGGTGTCAGCCGGCTGCCAGCGGTCCTCGCTGGCATAGATCATAGCGACCTCTTCCCAGAAATCCTTGGCGTACACGCCGCTGGGGAAACGACCATTGAAGGTCTCATGGAACCCAAAGAAGGCTCCAAACTCCCGGATGGAGAAATCATAGTTTCTTTCCATCAGCCGGAAAGAAACTGTCCTATCAACATGGCTGTGCTCAAAAGAGGTCACAACCTCTCTCATGATCTCCTCATATGCGTCTTCTCGGATAGCCGAAAAGACGACAAGACCGGCTCTATCTAAGAGCCAAGTAAGGTCCCCTATGACATGTAGAGGAGCTAAATCCTCCAACAGTAGGTACCTAGGTCCTATAACAGCCCTCTTATGGATCCTCTCTAACGCGTCGAGATGATCCTCGTGAATGGTAGGGACTCTAGGGTGAGGTGGTGATGGTGATGAAGGTGATGATGGAGGTGAAGGGGATGAAGGTGGTGATGCTCTAGAGGAGGAAGAGGAAGAGGGGTTGCCCTTCCTCTTTTTACTCTTATCTTTGTCTTTGTTCTTATCCTTATTCCTCCCGGACACTCTCCTTACAAAATCCATTTTCTGGCAGAAACCACGGTCTGTTCTTGGTGTTCCACGGCCGTGGAAGTTACAGAGACCGTGGTTTGTCTCGACTTTTCTCAAAACTCAGCAATCAATCACCAAACTCAGCAATCAATCAGTCCTAGATTAATTTCTTCCAATTACAATCAGTTCTCCTACAAATTCTATCAAAATTAAGGCCGAATCGACAAAGATAGAGAAGAGCGAAAAAACCTAGGTTTTCGGATTTTAAAATCCGAATTCTGCTTTTCTTGGTGATTTGCCGCTCGAATCGTTGCTTGGATCTCGTTGGTGGTTGGATTTGCTTCAGTTTGGGTCAAAGAATCGTTAAAAACGATTAACGAACGAAGAATTGAGGTGAGGGGCGTGGAATCGGCATTTTTGGGCGTAATTTGGGTTTTGTGTGTTGTGTTTTTGTGAAGAACGTGGTTTATATAGTGGTCGTCAAAATTTTTGAAAACCACGGTCTAACGGGGGATTCCACGGCCGTGGAAATGTACGGAACCGTGGTTTTGGTGGATTTTCAAAGGCGTTTGGAAATTACGGTCACTGTAGCTGTCACGGCCGTGGTTTAGGCCGTGGAACTCTCTGTAATGCTCCAAAGTCCTAGTTTCATCACTTTTCTTCAAACTTGCTCTTCCCCTTTCCTTTTCCACTGTTCCTACATCCAAAAACACGAACATACCGGAAGGAATCGAAGGCAAAACAAAGCAAAAACGTCTAAATTAAGCTAAACTATGAATCGAAAACAAAAACGTAAATGCAATACCTTGGGCTGCCTCCCAAGAAGCGCTTTGTTTAAGGTCCGTAGCTAGACCAAATTCGCACTTATTCGAGTGCGGTAGGCGCGAACTCTTCAGCTTGGAGTTCCGGCGTATACTTCTTGAGTCGTTGACCGTTCACCTTAAAGCTTCCGCCCGCTTCACCCCATACTTCAACTGCACCATGGGGAAAAATACGTTTGATAAGAAAAGGTCCGGTCCAACGAGATTTAAGCTTACCTGGAAAGAGACGAAGCCTTGAATTGAAGAGGAGAACTTGATCTCCTTCTTTGAAGTCCTTTGGAATGATATGTTTATCATGCCAACATTTTGCTCTCTCCTTATAGGTCTTCGCGTTTTCATAAGCGTTCAAGTGGAGTTCTTCAAGCTCATTAAGGTCCAAGAGACGCTTCTCTCCCGCTTCCTTCATGCTGAAATTCAACCACTTGATGGCCCAAAACGCCTTGTGCTCTAACTCTACCGGTAAGTGGCAAGACTTCCCATACACAAGGTTGTATGGTGTGGTTCCTATGGGAGTCTTGTACGCAGTCCGGTACGCCCACAATGCATCATCAAGCTTCAAGGACCAATCCTTCCTAGTCCTTGAAACCGTCTTTTCTAGGATTCCTTTGATCTCCCGGTTTGAGATCTCAACTTGTCCACTAGTTTGTGGATGATAAGGGGTGGCGATCTTGTGAGTAACCCCATACTTAGCTAGAAGAGCTTCAAAGCGCCGGGCAATGAAGTGAGAACCTCCATCACTAATGATTGTCCTTGGTGTCCCAAATCGTGGAAAGATGGTCTTGTTAAAGAACTTAACCACCACCATGGCATCATTGGTGGGAGAGGCAATTGCTTCCACCCATCTAGAAACGTAATCCACCGCCAAGAGTATGTATTGGTTTCCACAAGATGATGGGAACGGTCCCATAAAGTCAACTCCCCAAACGTCGAAAATCTCCACCTCTTGGATGTTATTGAGAGGCATCTCATTCCTTCTAGAGATATTTCCTGTTCTTTGACAAGCATCGCAGCAGGAAACAAAGGTTTGCACATCTCTAAATAAAGTAGGCCAAAAGAATCCAGATTGCAATACCTTAGCGCTAGTTTTGTTTGAACTAGCGTGTCCTCCACATGGTAGTGAATGACAATGGCGGAAGACACTTTGCATCTCATCTTCCGGCACACATCGCCGAATAATGCCATCCGGACCTCTCTTAAAGAGGAGAGGTTCATTCCAAAAGTATTCCCGAACATCCTTAAAGAACTTCTTTCTTTGTGCGTAGGATAATCCGGGCGGTATCTCCTGACAAACCAAATAGTTAACAAAGTCAGCAAACCATGGTTCGTTACCTTTGGAGATCACATCGATGCACTCCTCTATGGTATGTAAGTGTTCGTCCGGGAAGGAGTCATCTATAGGTATATGATCGTCCTCTAGATGTGTTAGACGACTCAAATGATCCGCAACAGAATTTTCCGAACCCTTCTTGTTGCGGATCTCTAGATCGAATTCTTGCAGGAGAAGAATCCATCTAATTAGCCTTGGTTTCGCATCCTTCTTTGCAAGGAGGTACCGGATCGCAGCATGATCCGTGTATACAATCACCTTTGCACCTACAAGATAAGAGCGAAATTTGTCAATAGCATAAACAATGGCTAAAAATTCCTTTTCCGTAGTGGCGTAGTTGAGCTGCGCTTCGTCTAGCGTCTTGCTAGCGTAGTAGATAGCGTGGGTTCGCCCTTCCTTTCTTTGTCCAAGAACAGCTCCTATAGCTACGTCACTAGCATCGCACATAACCTCAAAGGGAAGGCTCCAATCCGGAGGTTGGATGATAGGTGCTGAAATTAGAGCTTCCCGGATCATGTTAAACGCATCCAAGCATTCCTGCGAAAACTCAAAAACTGCATCCTTCATCAATAGATTAGTGAGCAGTTTTGATATTTTAGAGAAGTCTTTTATGAAGCGTCTATAAAATCCAGCATGTCCTAGAAAACTTCTTATCCCTTTCACCGAAGTTGGGGGAGGAAGCTTTTCTATGGTCTCTATTTTAGCTCTATATACTTCAATCCCTCTACTAGAGATTAAGTGTCCTAATACAATTCCTTCCTTTACCATAAATTGACACTTCTCCCAATTAAGAACTAGGTTAGTGTCTTCACACCTTTGTAATACAAGAGAAAGGTTAGAAAGACAATTGTCAAAAGAGGAACCGTATACAGAGAAGTCGTCCATAAAGACCTCCATGATTTCCTCAATGTATTCGGAGAAGATGGCCATCATACACCTTTGAAAGGTGGCTGGGGCATTGCAAAGCCCGAACGGCATCGTCCTATAAGCAAACGTACCCCACGGGCACGTAAATGTGGTCTTCTCTTGATCATCCGGGTGTATCGGAATCTGAAAGAAACCACTATATCCGTCAAGATAACAGAAATGAGAATGTTGCGCTAACCTTTCAAGCATTTGATCGATGAATGGCAATGGGAAGTGATCCTTCCTCGTCGCATTGTTAAGCTTGCGGTAGTCTATGCACATCCGCCATCCCGTTACGGTTCGAGTAGGAATGAGTTCGTTGTTTTTGTTGGTGATGACCGTCATTCCTCCCTTCTTCGGAACTACTTGAACCGGACTCACCCACTTGCTATCGGAGATAGGGTAGATGATACCTGCATCAAGAAGTTTAAGAATTTCCTTCTTGACAACCTCCTTCATGGTCGGATTCAACCGCCTTTGAGGTTGTCTTGAAGTTCTAAAGTCCTCTTCCATTAGGATTTTATGCATGCATAGGAAGGTTTGATTCCTACTAAGTCTTCTATAGTATAACCTAAAGCTTTCCTATGTTTCCTAAGGACAACCATAAGCTTACTATGTTCATCTATGGTTAAATCGGAACTAACAATTACCGGATAAGTAGAGTTAGGTCCTAAGAATGCGTACCTTAGATGTGTAGGAAGTTGTTTCAACTCCATAGCTGCAGAAGTCTCCAATGGCTCTTGAGGAGCTTCTGATGCTTCCTTAGAAGTGTCTAAGGAAGTAGAAGGTGTTGGAGAAGAATCAAGAGAAGTTGAAGAAGTGGCACAATTGCCTTCGTCCACGGCCAAAATTACGGTTTCTCTGGATGCTCCACGGCCGTGATTTTGGGCGTGGAATGTAGTTACGGGTGCTCTGTTTCCTCCACGACCGTGTAACCCTCTGGAGTGAGCCACTCTTTGGTTGGTGAAATCCACGGCCGTGGAATATAGTGTATGGCCGTGGATTCACACGTTTTCTGCTTCGTCGTGGAGTTTCTCAAACTCTTCTTCACATACTTCTTCTTGTGCTTCTAAGGCTTCAATTGCCTCATTGCACTCCTCTTCTTCCCCTACATCCATTAGACTCATAGTAATAACCTTTTGCAAAGGATCTTTGAAGAGAATAGCACTTACCTCCTCTCTAGACAACCCTTCTTCATCTTGGATATTGAATATATCCTCATCAAAGATTGGTTCCTTCACTAGAGTGGAAAGAACGAACTCTACCTTCTCTTCTCCTATGTCAAAGGCGAGTCTAGCATTCTTGCAATCGACTATGCAGCCGGATGTTGTAAGAAACGGTCTTCCGAGAATGATCGGGACCGGACTATTTGCAGGAATGTCAAGCACAACAAAATCAATGGGTACAAAGAATTTACCTAGCTTGACCGGGACGTCTTCTACAATACCGACGGGACGAGTTATGGATCGATCCGCCATGTACAACGTCATCTTCACCGGTTTAGGGTCACCTAAACCGATCTTCCTGCATAAGGCAAGTGGTATGATGCTCACACTTGCTCCCAAGTCACATAATGCATCATATATGACATCTCCCACTCCTATGGGAATACAAAATGACCCCGGATCCTTTAGCTTTGGGGGCATTTTCTCCTTCATGGTCTTGATGAGATCCGAAGAATTTGAACTCATCTTAACCTCTCCGAAATCTTCTAGCTCCTCTTGTTGGAGAGGAGCTCCTTTAAGAACTTGCCATAAGCAGGCATACCTACAATAGCATCAATGAAAGGTATGCTAATATACAATTTGCTCATGAGTTCTATGAACTTACCGAATTGTTTATCTAGACGCGCTCTTGCTCTAAATTGTGAGAACGGTAGGGGAGGTTTGTAAGCCGGAGGAGGAATGTAGACATCTTCCTTCTCCTTCCCCTTCTCTTTTTCTTTCTCAACGGAGACTTCTACAAACTTGGGCTGCAGGTCGGTAGTTGTCACTCCGCTCCTAGTTGTGATTGCCATCACCCTTCCCTTTGGGTTGTCCTCCGTTTTTCCTGGAAGTTTCCCTTGATTCATAGAAACTTCCTCCGCATGAGTAAACATTTGGTTTTCTAAAACCTTTTGGGCTTTATCAACCTTAGTTATGTGATCATCAACTTTGATGATGCGAGTCTCTAACCCTTGAAGCTTTCCTAAAATTGTCTCCAACATGGGATCGGGCTTCTCCTTCCCCGAAGTGCTTCCTCCATTAGATGTTTGCCCCTGGCTTTTCAAAGGAGTAGAGGAAGAGGAAGGTGGAGTTAGTGAATTTGAATTGGAAGGATAAGAGTTACCGGAGTTTTGTTGATTGCAGCGCCAATTGTTGTTGTTTGAACCCCTATTGTTGTTCCAATTATTGTTCCGGTTGTTGTTGTTGCCGTTCCAATTATTCCGGTTGTTGTTCCGGTTGTTGTTGTTGTTGTTGCGGTTTGTATTCTCACCACCGTTGTTGTTGTTGTCCAAGTAGCCAACATCTTTTCCTTGTTGCTTTGGGAAGTTGGTCTTGATAGCTTCCTTCAACTCTTTAATCTCATTGTTGAGGGAGAAAATTTGATTTTGAGCTTCATGTGTAAGCTTTGCTCCTTGCTCCACACGATTTTCCTCCACTTTCCGGTGAGAATACTTCTCTATGACCCTTGCTTGCTTCTCAATGAAGTTCCAAGCGTCATCTTCCCTCATGTCCATGAATGTACCACATGAGAGGGATTGGAGCTTGAATTGTGTCTCCACATCCAGCCCCTTATAGTATATCTCCAAAAGTGCAAGCTTGGATATGCCATGATGAGGGCAATCCAAGAGCAAATCCTGAAACCTTTCCCAAGATTGAAACAAACTTTCGTTAGATCTCATGGAAAATGCATTAATCTTACCTCTTAGCTCCGCCGTTTTGGATGGCGGAAAGAACTTAGTGAGGAACTCCGCGGAAAGATCCTCCCATGTCTCAAGCTTCCCACTTGGAAGAGCTTGATACCAAGACAATACTTTCCCCTTCAAGGAGAAGAAGAAAGGCTTGAGTTTGTAGCTGTTGGTAGTAGCGTTCTTCGGCCTCATCGTCTCCATCATACACTCAAAATTTTGTAGGTGTTGGTGTGGAGATTCAGCGCTTGTTCCGCCAAATTGGTTTTGGCGAACAAGAGTAATGACCTGCGGGTTGAAGCTAAACCCTTGTACATCGTTAGCATCGAAGTTCACACCTAAACGGCGTGGTTGCTGCGTTGGATCCATCCTTTGGCCAAGAGTTCTTGGCTCCTCATCCACGCATTCGATCCTTGCGTTCCTAGGTGGAACACAGCGATTTGTAACTAGTCGTGGGAAGAATGAATTCACATTGATCGTGGGATCAATTTCCTCTAGCGGTGGCATGGAGGAGTCGCTATCCTCATTAGATGAGTTGGCTCTAACCGATCTTCCGGGTCTCCTCCTTTTCTTTTTCTCCTTAAGGTTGTTTATCTCCAACCTCATTTGGAACATCATGTCCGATAGATCATCAACCTTTGATTGATGACGATCCATCTCTTCCCTACGAGTTTTCTCACTCCATTGGAGTTGAGCTTCCTTTTCCGCTAACTCCGATTGGAGATCACGTTCTCTTTCTTCAACCATTTGTTTCTCCTTACGCTTTCTCCTTAAAGTCTTCTCAAGTTCTTGATCAAGAGGTAAGAGGTCTTCGGTATTCCTAGACCTGCGCATACACTCGAAGAGATATCAAATAACAAGGGAGAAGCTCCCAAGCTTGACAACCGATAACCGAATTTGGCCTAGACCAAATCCCCGGCAACGGCGCCAAAAACTTGTTCGCCACTTAGCGTGCGTGCAAATAAGCTTTAATTATAAAACTAGAAATCAAGCAAGTGAACCCGCAGTGTACGGATCGATATAGTTGAGCAAGAATTCCAGAGTATCGAACACAGGGATTTGGGGGGTTAAATCCAATTATAGATTATTAAGCAAGTAATTGTATGAAGCTTTTCAAATTATTGGGAAAACAACAATTCTAAAGATCCAGGAATCCAGTTGTGGCAATCGATTCAAGATATACTAAAAAACTAAGGACATAGTTAAGAGTTGCAAAGGTATACGAATGTAAGGTAATCGTACGATGAAGTTCCAAAAACCTTATATGACTCACCTAAAAGACACTCTCTATAAAGGTTGTTGAGGCTTCAATATAGAAAAGATCTAAAGGTAAGAATTAACGTCAAATACCTAAACTTGTAATCCAGGGATCAAGACTAACTAAATCGATCAAGGTTATGACACTCACAATCGAGGTAGAGGTTGTTGAGGCTTCACTACCACCTAGAAAAGGCAAGCCAAGACTAAGTTAAGGCAAATCTTTAACTTTGGATTAAAGTAAAAGCAAGTTCGTAAACTGACACAAAATTACGGGTAGTTCTTGAGTTCCACGGCCGTGGAAGCTCAAGAACAGACCGTGGATTAGGTTCGTCGGTGATTCTCTCTAACTCTCAGGGTCCAATCTGTTTACGATCGATCTATCATCATCTAAGCCACAACTATCAACCCTTCACCTTAGAATTGCTAAAGGGTTTTAGCCAACAACAGTCATATTGATATCAATTTCAAGGTTTAAAATAATGAAAGATGAAAACTTCCGAAAACCTTCAATAACTTTCAAGTCAATCTCAAACCCACAAATCAAGAACAATAATGTCAATAGATTCGAAATAACACGAACAATCACGAATCTTAGATAAGAAGGAAGAACGGGATGTCAATCCGTCTTCTAATCAAACCTAAAGATGAAGCGTAACCTTCTTGCGAACAATCTTCCAAATCTTCCACTCTTCCATCAATCCGGAAATCTCAATAGCAAAGCGCAAATCTCTCAATCACAATCTCCGCAAAGGCGCAAAATTAGGGTAAATCCAAGTGTAAGCGAAAGTGCGTCTAAGCGTAAGTGAAGGTGACGGAATCTCTCTTCGTCCGTCCTTTTATAGTGTAAGATAAAATATAAGTTCGGCCCAATTGCGTAGAAGATCGTGGCTTAAAGTATGGCGTAAAAGATCGTCAAGATCACGGTCGTGGAAGGGTTCCACGACCGTAATTTAGAGCGTGGAAATTGGTCACGGTTTGTTTCAATCCTTCCACGGCCGTAGAAGTTGCTGGAATGAACCACGCTTCCCTTGCCAAGGTTCCACGGCCGTGGACTTGAACGTGGAATGTAGTACGGCCGTATTTTAGAGCGTGGTTTAGGGGTAAACCGTAATTCTTCCTTTCTTCGTGCTATTCTTCAAGTTAGCACCTTCCTTAACTCCTAGAGATGTCCTCAATCCTTGGACATGCTCGATCAAACTCCATCCTTGCTCAATCCGTTCGGAAATAGCTCTTAATTGCCTACAATCAACATAAAGCTTGTGTAGATCTCTATTTCGACATTATAGACAAACTAGCTTACAATTGCATCAATGCTTAATCAATGACTATCAATATGGATGAAATACACTTAGAAAACGTGCCTAAAATATCACAATATTTCATGCTAACAGACCCCTTATGAGGCTTTGTATGGGCGGAGATGTCGCACGCCATTGTGCTGGGATGAGCCTAGCAGAGCTGATGGAGTAGCTCCAAACCATATACAAGATGACATCGCCCGGATTGCCCTGGTCCGAGAGCGGATGTTAGCAGCACAGAGTCGTCAGAAATCCTACGCCGACAAAAGACGTTGACCCCTGCAGTTTAGAGTAGGTGCACAAGTGTGGTTGAGAGTGTCACCGACGAGAGGGGTTTGGAGTTTCGGCATTAAGGCAAAGCTGAGTCCCCAATATGTCGGACCTTTTGAGATCTTGGAGTGAGTCGGAGGTGTTGCCTACCGATTAGCACTACCACCGAGACTGGAGGGTGTCCACCCGGTCTTTCATGTATCTAAGTTGAGAGAGTATATACCGGACCCGAGACACGTCATCAGCCTTGAGGATTTGATAGTTGAGCCCGACCACACTTTTGTGGAGTATCCAGTAGCTGTTGTGGAGCATAATACTAGATGTCTACGGTCCAAGGAGATACCGATATTGATGATCCAGTGGTCTACGCGAGGAGCCGATGAGGCCACTTGGGAGACATAGGAGAGCATTAGACGTAGTTTTCCCGAGTTTTTTGCGGAGTTAGCCGCTAATTATGTACCGACGAGTTAGTACTCGGATGTTGTTTTATTTGACCTTTATGATTTTATCTTGGATTGAGTGATTGTGTTCTCTTTTATGTGTTGCGTGATTATGATTGAGTAGTTTGCATGTTAGAAAACGAGTTTTTAGTGAGACCAAGATATCCACATCTATGTATGGAAGTCGTTAGATTAAGTACATTATTCTAAATTCCGGGACGAAACTTATTTTAAGGGGCACTGATGTAATATCCGAAAAATTTATTCCGCCTAATACCGGTTTAAACCGAATTTTCGATCCGCTAATCTTTCTGCATTCTAGATAGTGTTGCACATTATCAAAATTCTATCATTTTATGTAACATTAATTCACATAAAATGATAAATATGCAACCGAATAGTAGTTCCGTGCGATTAAAACCCGAAGAGTAGTTCCGTACAATTTAATGACTCACATTTTAGCCCATCATCTAGTAGGATGAGCAGGCCCATCGGATTAAGCCCAGTAGATATTAATTTCCGGCCCAGCTGGCCCAACCCATACTTTTACCCTAATCCCTAATTAATTAACCTAAACCTATTTTTTTTCCTAACATAATTGCCGCTACGATACTCTCGACAACTCCTCCCTCTCTACCGCAACAACTCCCTCACGTCTGGAAACCGATACCATCGCCATGGCGTTCTGGTCAGCCGCCATCACCACCGCGCTGGAGACATAGCTGGGGACGCCAACTCGCCTTCTCCGGGCACCCGAGAGAGTCACTTGGCCTTCTACAAACCGCAACCACTACCTGGTGCTGTCACGCCCGACGCCGCAGCTCTCCTTCTGCAAACAGCAACTACTGCCCGGTGCTGTCACGCCCGACGCAGCAACCCTCCTTCTACAACCAGCAAAACACCTCGGAATCCTTACCTCAACCCTCAGCACGCCTCCAGCGGGTACGGGACATGAGCAGACCGGTTGCTCAGCCTACTGCAAACGAAGAATGGGTAAGCCACTACTCCTGATGTCCATTGCACTCTCCTCATGAATAGACAGTAACCATGTTTTCCCCCTTTAATCTAAAACAGTACCTGTAACAACTAGTGCTTCTGAGATCCATGCCGGACTCGTCATTGGGAGATCAACAGCAAACGACTCCTTCACTATTGCGGGTAAGTAGACACAACCTTTCACCTTAGTACCATAATGCTGTATAGGGTGTGTTGCTTGAGTTTGATGAGTAGGGATGAGAGTAATGTAGAGGTGTGGGTAAGCTGGACATAGAATAGGTTGGGTTTCGAACTAAGGATCTCTAAGTAGAAATAAGGGAAACATATGCTGACAAGGAGAATCGAAGTCAGGACCTTCTGCACACCTTATGTTCCAGCCTTGACATGCTGACTTTAGGATCAAGTTTTGATATCTTAGATCGAGCATCCACCGTTGAATTTTTGATATTTTGTAAATAAATATATTTAATTTACTGTGTTAAAAATTGGGAATGAATTAACGGTCGGATTAGGAGTTATAAGGTCCCAAAGTAGAGTAGTAGGGTTGTTTTCCAACAAAAGAAAATTAGGCGAAGTATAGAAATTCTAGCTTTTTATCCAACTTTAGAAATTTATGTAGAATTTATGGTTGAGTATTTTTGAGAGATCTTTGCTCCTATGATTAGTTTGCATATCATATAGGATTTAGAGATTTATTCCGGAATTTTTTTTATCGTTTTATTCAAGTCTTGGATCTTAACCCAAAGTCAAACCTTAAAGACTTTTTGTGAAAATCTAGAATTTTGTGTAACTCTTGTAAATCTTTACTAAACTTTTCCGTAAGAACTAGATTGTGGAAATTGGTTCCAAAGGAGAGTTTAAACTAAGTTATAGAATAATCTTGGAGTTTCGGGACCGGGGGTAAAATGGTCATTTTACCTTAGGAGAGCTTTTTAGTCATTTTCTCTTGATGAGTTGGTGCATCTTAGAAGTTATAGACTTATAAGATTATGAGATGTGTTTTGATTCCCGTGCCTTGTTTGAGAGGCGATTGAGTTTCTACGGTTTCAGATCGAGTTGAGATTTAGAGAGTTGTGATTTGATTCGGTAAGTCCTTGCGACTTACTTAGTTAGTTTATGGGTGTTGGTTGAATGACGATAGTGGTGTGTGTGTTGTATGTTTATAATAACAACTTGTTAGGACGACCTTTATTATTATTTATGGCCCAAGTGTATGTATAACGGGCCGTGACATCACTGCCCAGCTGTGACAGGAGACTAGGAGGTTCTCTATACCTAGACCATACAGGTACAAGGTGAGATGCATCGGATCCATTCGTGATGGTTACACGGGAGCGGAGGCGAGGTTTAGGAATCCCTCGTGTCACAAAATAAGTATCATTAGTAGAGTGAATGACCTAAGTAAAGATAATAAATGGATTGTTTGAAAGCATGATGTGTGGTTAGATTTGCTATTGCGTGTGTGTGCTATTTTAATTTAACTAACGTTTAGATAACTTCTCTGGAAATCATTCAGGAATATCCTAGGCTTCACACAAGAAATTATGCTTTTACGAACTTTGACCACTGTATGATCTCCATCGTAGTGCAAAATACGCACTCAGAAACTAAGAATAAACCATTAAGGTTTGAAACAATGTGGATGCAAAGAAAAGATTGTGAGAATCTTATAAAACAGGTTTGGAGAACTCAATTCCCAGGCACACATATGTTCAATCTCGCAAGGAAGACACATCTACTCAAACAAAAACTAAAACAATGGATTTGAGATAATTTCGAAAATATTTACAATCAACTACAAAATTAATAGACTAAACAGGAAGAGGGAGTGCCTAGTGGACTACCAACATAAGTATTGGATGCAAAGAGCTAAAACGAGAATTTACAACTTGGAGATAAGAACACGAAATTCCATCATAGGAAAGCTACGGGCAAAAGAAACAAAAAATATTACAATGATTACTAAAAACGACGGTTTGGTGTTGTCTAAAGAGAATGACATTAATGATGAATTCATAAAAGACTATAAGACCCGTTTTACAGCGTCAATAATCGACAAACTTAAACTTCAACGTCAACTAGAAGTTGTCCAACCAGAAATATCTGACATCGATAACAATAATCTATCACTCCCATTCACCACAAAGAAAATTAAGGATGCCCTATTTGATATTGGTAGTGACAAATCTCCAGGTCCTGATGGGATGCATGTTGGTTTCTATCAAAAATATTGGCACATTGTTGGGCTAGTAGTCACTAGGACAGTAAAGAGTTTTTATAGAACCGGAAAAATATTGAGACAAATCAACCGTACCTTTATTGCCTTACTTCCGAAAACGGAGAACCCAACAACAACTGCCCACTACAGACCTATAAGCCTAGTATTAACTGTGTACAAAATAATTGCAAAAATCCTGGCAAAACGACTAAGCGTAGTCCTACCTAAACTAATCTATCCATTTCAAAGTGTCTTCATTAAAAATAGAGCAATTAACGACAATGTGCTCATTGCACATGAAATTTTCCATGGATTCAAGTTAAAAAAAAAAAGAGGAAAAGACGGGTTCATGGCTATAAAACTGTACATGGAAAAAGCATATGACAAAGTAGAATGGGAATTTTGTAAAGCTATATTAACAAAATTCGGGTTCGGAGAAAAATTTCGAGAGTGGATCTACGAATGTGTCTCCACTGTCTCCTTCTCCATTTTAATCAATGACTCTCCCACCAACATTTTTCTTCCGCAAAGAGGCCTTCGTCAAGGCGATCCACTATCTCCCCTTATGTTTAACCTTTGTGCAGAGGTGTTGGCCAAAAATATTCTAAAAATGGAAAACAACAACCTAAGTTTACCCTATTACAAAAAATGAAACAAGAATACCTTTCTTAGCTTTTGCCGATGATATTATTATCTTTACTAAGACATCTGTAGATGCAAGCAACAAGATCCTTTCAACCTTAAACGACTATTGTGATATCTCAGGTCAGGTCATAAACAACCACAAATCAGCGTTCCAAACAACCACAAACATTGACCGGTACCAAAGTAACAAAAGAAGAATCCAAGGACAACTAGGAATTAATGCAACGACTAGTCTTAAACAATACCTTGGTTGCCCTACCATTATTGGACGAGTCAACAAAGACATCTTTAATTCCGTCATAATAAAAACAAAGCAACAACTTACTAGGTGGAAAGTGTTGTCCTTGTCACAAGAAGGAAGAATAACACTAATAAAAGCCAACCTCAATGTCAAACCAAGCTACCTAATGCAGACTTTCATGCTACCTGCAAGTATCCACACAGAATTAGACCAACTTAATAAAAATTTCTTTTGGAATAAGGGCCCTAACTTCCACCCGCTTATCAGTTGGGATAAAATCTGTAAACCAAGATCCCTAGGAGGCACTGGAATAAGGAAAGCCGAAGATATGAATAAAGCACTATGATAGCATGAATTATTGTCTATATTTCGGATGTATTTTTGTCGTTTTCTCATCATAATTCTGCATACATGTATATGTATTTATAGTGTTTATGTCATTATTCGGTTACTTTGCAAGAATCGAGGTCTACACCATGTTTTATTGTAATTGTAGGGAATATGGCACGTTTTGAATGGAAATGGAGTATAAGAAGCTAAGGAAGCCATGAAGCTACATTTAGGAGCATTAGGAAGGACAATAACCATGTTGGAAGGTAGGAAGAAAGATCCAAATGAAGATATGATTGCATGCACATAGACCGTTGTTGATCTCGGATGAACACAGTGATCGATCTCGACCGAGATGGCCCACTGGGCTTGGATCGGGAAGAAGATTTGAATGAAGGATTGCTTAGGGTTTAAGGAACCCTAGATTGTGAGGATTTCTTTGGGGATTGCTAGTGAGTTGTTATTATCCCTTTTTGGAACACATTATTAGATAATATTGATTCGTTGTTTGCTTGATAATTGGAACGTTGTTGATTGATTATTCACCTTTTCTTGATATTCTTTATATATTTGATATTGCATTGATAATGATGATTGTCGGCTAAACACCCCGACGATTATAGGGTGATTAGTTGAAGGTTGTGGTATAAACGTTGAAAGAATGAACTTTTATCTTAGTGGACCCTGAAAGCTTGAGTTAACCCTAATCCGAAACCCGTCTCGGAATGTTCGTTGATCATCTCGACCGAGATCGATATAGAACAGAACGAGATCGCCCACTGTTGTGCCTATTCCGAGTTTAGGTTATAGTTTGTCAAATCCTATCCTTGTTGCACCTTTCCTGGTTTATATGCAAGTCTAGGATGAGACTTACCCGGTGATTCCTATGCTTGTATACCTATGATGATGAGTGTTAGGTAATAAAGGTTTATCCTTTATTAGGGTTTGAGTGTGCCTTTATCCTACCTTTGAGAGTTAACCTAAGACTTACCCGTTGATGGTTAGTTTTGTACCCTTAGGTGAGTGATGTTGGTTTGAGTATTCTTACCTTTCCTTAGTTCCTTGAGACTTACCCGGTGATAGGAGCTTTACTTGGGAAAGTGGATAGTGAGACTTGCCGGTGATCTACTCCATCGTTGAAACACCTTCCCTCAGCAAACCTCAGCTTTGTCCACGTTACCTTTAGAAATATTGAGTCGAAACCACAATTAGATACTATGATCTTTGGAATCCGTATTTCCCCATCTTGATATAAATAATTGCTTTTGCTTTTGATCAATAATATTGCATGCTTTTGAAGTTAGATTGTTTTGCTATGATTATTCTCACCAATTCCCTGAGATCGACTTCGGAATATAAGCCCTTACTACGATTGATCCGTACACTGCGGGTTCTCTTATCGTTAGGTTTATTATTCTGATTATAAATTTAAAGCTTTGTCTGCACACACCTTTTGGAGCGAACACACTACAAATGAAACTTTTGTGGAAAATCATGGCATACCCGAATAATATCTGGGCTAAAATTGTTGAAGAAAAATATTTTAACGGCTCATGCCTTTGGAACTACCAATGTGGAGCAAATGCATCATGGCAATGGAAGAAACTAGTAAAACTAAGAGAAGAGTTCGGCAAATGGCTTAGATGGCGAGTAGGAGATGGAAAAACGGTTAGATTTTGGAAGGACAGGTGGATCAACGACAAACCTCTACTAGATATGGTGACTAATAAGGACTTGATCAATAAATCAGAACAAAAGTACTACATCGTACATCTCAAACAACAGATGGAATAATCAATTGATTAATCGACTAAACAATGTACTATCTACTAGCATTATCGAAAAAAAATAAAAACCTATAATCTTCACAAAAATGATATTAGGGATAGACTGTATTCTAAGATGCCCTCTCTATTACATAAAATTAGCAGCCGAAGAGAACATTTCTTAATACCACACGCAGTGAGGCAACAACCAACGGTTTCATCTACAACGGCGAGTGTAGACGGAGAGAGCGGCGCTGGTCGAGCAACGGATAATAAAAGTGAGCGGAGGTTTTCACCCTGGATGATGGATCCAACAATCGGATTCTGGATGCCTGAGAGCCACATCAATTCGGAGTAGGTCGATCCTGTTGTGCTTAGGGAGATGCATCTTGCCAAGAAAAAAATGATCTTCTTTGCTTTACTTCTACGTTCATGTCCCTCTATTTGCCTTTTTTTTCTTTTTTTTCTTCCTCTTCCTTTCTTAATACATAAACTCAATAGTTTTGTGCGATAGGTCAATAATATAGAAGACGCTTGTTTGTTGTTTAATAGTTCTATTTTTACAACTATCTATCAAACTGTGTAGTTGATCCAATAAAGACATAAACATGCACATTCTTATTGCAAAATGTGACCATAGAAGTTGTGGCAAAAAAATTCTCTTATTCATATTGCAACCATTTAATTCGGGAAAACTTCCTAAATCGCCATAGTTATATAGGTTTTGACAAAATCATAGGTGGAATCAATCATACTAAATAAAATTGATATAGTTAACGAAATACATATTATTGACATTGCAATCTCTTTTGATTTGCAAGAATATCTTGATCAGAAATAACACAACCAATGGTATTAGAGCATATCGAAATAACATAACCAAGAGTATCACAACAGTGATGCGACATATGTCACTAAACATTTGTGGTGACATTTTTAGCTCCTTTTGAGATAGAACTTTATAAATTCATCTAGACTAATGTCACAAATTCATAAATATCAAGGTCGGTATCATTCTAAGCCTCATTTGATTGTAACTCCCGAAATGAATCTGATCCTACGTGTATCCTTGCTCACAAAAATTATGGAATAATTCCTTGTGGTTTAGTGCATTAAAATCAAACGGGTTCCATATAGATCTACAAGCTTCTTAGGGCCCGTTTGGAAGCGCTAGGAATCATTCCCGGTAACGGAATGATTCCGAATCAATCAAAAAATACGTTTGGTTAGAGCTCTTTTAGCACATGAAAGTAATCTCATCATTTCCATTCCCATTCCTAACCCTTATCCGATTCCATTCCGTTTTCATTCCACCTCTCCAACCAAACGGGCACTTAAAGTCTCGGACTCCTCCAACACTTTCCGCCCTTTTGTCCAAACTTAGGGTGTGTTTGGTAGGAGATGGGTGTTATTTTGAATATTAATTTAGATGAAATTTAAAAGGGGTTAAATTTTATCTAGGATTTATTAAGGATTATTTGATATAAAATAATCTACATCAAGTTGTTTGGTTGAAATTTTTTTAATGGGTTTACTTGATACATATTTATAATTTTGAGAAATTTTAATTCATGGTTGAAAATTAATCTCCTTTAACCTTGCTAATATGAGGTTATTTTTTGGCCATTTTTAATTTCAATTAACTTCTGATATAATGTTCTTCATGATCTTCATCTTGATCCAAACACTTACATAAATTAATCTCCTAAATTTTTATCTAAATTAAGCTCTTTTAATCTAAATTAAGCTCTTTTAATCTTCAACCAAACACAACCTTAATAACTTAAAAATTATGAATTTCTCTAACAAAATTATTGGTTTTCAAGAACTAATTATTATATAAAACGGGTTGGTTGCCAAACCGGAAAAAAATTCCCATTTTACAAGGCGGTTACATTGGAGTTGGACACCCCCGCGGTCTTCCTTATATTTTTCTTCCTCTTCAAGCAAGCCACGTGCTTGTCACGTGCTGTCTGGTTTTAACAAAACAAGAAACAAATTGAGAAACTCCAAGGCCAAATCTTCGACCAAACTCGAAGCGAGCACGGAGGTAAGGAGAGCGCACGCATCAGCGACGAAAAAAATGCCGATTGACCATGAAGATGAGCTCAAGAACGAGAAGAACCCTCCTCCCCTTGACGAGGACGACATATCGCTCCTCAAAACTTAGGTGAGTCTTCTTGGTCTTCAATGTAAGAAACCCTAAATTGATTAGGTTGTATGTTCTTTGAACCAGTGAGCTAAATTCAGATCTGTTGTATTTACCTCGCCCTCTGATTCGCGATTTTGCTTGATTTCTGACTTGTATTTTCAGAATTATGCTTGAGGTATCCATGATTGTGATTTCATTAATTCTATAACCTCTCCGTGCTAGTATATGGAATAATCCCTATTGGGTATTGCAAAGCCTCCTGATATTTTCAATTGTTTTCTGGAAGCCAATTCATCAAGAGCTTAGCAGTAAGTCCATTTGCTACCGGAAAACACAGACAATGGATGCATTTTGTCATAAGAAATCCATCCTTGTTGCACTCTTGTTTGTGAGTGGCCCTCTCGTCACCATGATAGTTAGTTGACTGATCTAATTTTGAATTCAAGATTCTGGTTGCTGTGTGTTACTTTCTGACTAATTCTATATTCAGGGCTTGGATCCTTATGAAGGAAATTAAGGAAATGACAAAGAAAGTGAATGACTTGTGTGGTAATGGTCTAGATTGTATCTCTTTTCATTCTGCAAGCAGAATATTTATACTAGTGAGTGATTTGTCAATCAAATGATTGTGTTTCTTTCCACCTCTTAATTGGTGCAAGTTATGCTTTTTGAAAATATATCTACCGGTTTATTTTAATATATTAGATATTTAAATAATAAAATTATACTATATATTTAAGTCAAGTATATTCATGGTAATTTAGTATAAAAGAATTTGTAACTTTGTGATGATTTAAATTATCTTTATCTAATAACTTTTTAAGATTTATCTACATATTTTATTTTAATATATTATATATTTAAATATAAAAATATAATAATTATTATAATATTTAAATTCACGTATAGATTATTATTTATGGAATGTAGATTATCTCTTAGTTAGCTTCAGGTAAATATATATTATTTAGTATAATTATAATTGTGAGCTTACCTTATTTGAGAAACTCTTCTATTATTTTGTCAGTTATTTCAAATTCAATGTTAAACCGAAAGATATTTCCCTACGATTCATCAGATTTAAGATCTATCATATCTTTTAGGGATAGATTTTTTTTTGTTATCGGATTTTGGGTACAACACAACCATTATATAAAGAACAAAACCCTAATTTTCTTAGTAGATTATCTTCCTCCCTTGTTAATAATGGCAGCTTCAACGTCAATCAAGATCAAGAGCTTTCTCTTAAGGTATTCTCTTTTACATGGTTTCGTGTCAATCAAGATCTCGTTAAAGATTATCTAGTTGTTTTTTCTCGTATCTCTTGCGATGTTGGATGATTGTGTTTTTATTCTGTTTCTTTAGATCAAATGAGAGCAAGATTTGAATTTCAAACTCGTGACTAGGATATATCTCCTTCTAAGTTTGAAAGAAGAAATAAAGGACATTCGATAAACCCTAAACGTGCAGACCCAAAATGTATTATTATTTTGTAGTGTGTATTCTAAAATGCCCTCTTTGTTACATAAAATTAGCAGCCGGAGAATACATTTCTTAATACCAGACACATTGAGACGAGAGCCACCGGTTTCAGTGGTTTCAGCTGCAGCGGCGGGTGTAGGCGGAGAGAGCGGTGCAGGTCGAGCAACGGATAACACAACCGCTGCAGCGGCGAGTGTAGGCGGAGAGAGCGGCGCAGGTCGAGCAACAGATAGCAAAAGTGAAGGGAGGTTTTCACCCTGGATGATGGATCCAACAACCGGATTCTGGATGCCTGAGAACCACATCAATTCAGAGCAGGTCGATCCTGTTGTGGTTAGGGAGATGCATCTTGCCAAGAAAAAATGATTTCTTTGCTTTACTTCTACTTTCATGTCGCTCTATTTGCCTTCTCTTCTTTATAGAAGATGCTTGTTTGTTTTTAAATAGTTCTATTTTTACAGCTATCTATCAAACTGTGTAGTTGATCCAATAATGTGACCATAGTTCTTATTGTTAGATTGCAATCTCTTTTGATTTGCAAGAATATCTCCAAATTTTATGAAATCGTTCATTGTGGTTTAGTGCATTAAAATCAAACGGGTTCCATATTTAATCTAAAAGCTTCTTAAAGTCTCGGACTCCTCTAACACTTTCCGCCCTTCTGTCAAAACTTAATAACTTGAAAATTATGAATTTCTCTAACAAAATTATTGGTTTTGAAGAACTAATTATTAACTGGCCCGGTATTCTTATATAAAACGGGTTGGTTGCCAAACCGGAAAAATTTTCCGATTTTACAAGGCGGTTACACTCGAGTTGGACACCCCCACGGTCTTCCTTATATTGTTCTCTTCTTCAAGCCAAGTCACGTGCTTGTCACGTGCTGACTGAAACTCGAAGCGAGCACTGAGGGAAGGAGAGCGCGCGCATCAGCGACGACAAAATGCCGATTGACCATGAAGATGAACTCAAGGACGAGAAGAACCCTCCTCCCCTTGACGAGGACGACTTACGTGAGTCTTCTTGGTCTTCAATATAAGAAACCCTAAATTGATTAGGCTGTATGTTCTTTGAACCAGTGAGCTAAATTCAGATCTTTCGTAGCTAGGGTTGACATGGATTCGTATTTACCTCGCCCTCTGTTTCGCGGTTTTGCTTGATTTCTGACTTGTATTTTCAGAATTATGCTTGATGTATCCATGATTGTGGCATGGTGATTTCATTAATTCTATAACCTCTCCATTCTAGTTATAAGTGATGCAATTGAGTGATTTTCTATTGATCAGTATGAGGATATATATATATATATATACATGTGAACGTATCTTCTTGAGGAGTGATATACGCCTAATTAAAGATATGTATGATAATAAAAGGGCAAGAGAATATCTTATCAATAATACTATCCTAATACCCCCCCCCCCCCCCACAAGCTTATGTAGGGTATCGTACATGGAGCTTGTCGCGAAGAACGACGAACCGACCACTACCAATGGCTTTGGTAAAAATGTCGGCGGTTTGGTCCAAGGCACGAATATGACGTACTATGAGATCTCCGGCTTCCACTTGTTCACGAACGAAGAAATAGTCAATGCGAATATGTTTTGAGCGTTGATGTAGAATGGGATTAGCAGACATGTAGGTAGCACTGAGGTTGTCACATAGCACAGTTGGAGAGCCAGTGATGGGAATGTGAAGTTCAGATAACAGTTGGCGGAGCCATAACAGTTCTGCAGCTGTGAAAGCAATGGCACGATATTCGGCTTCAGTGCTAGAGCGCGCAACTACCTTTTGCTTGCGAGATGACCAGCTTATGAGATTGCCGCCGTAGTAGACTGCAAAACCATGTTGAGAGCGGCAGTCATCCATGTCAGAAGCCCATCCAGCATCCGTGAAGGCGACTAGGCGTGAATCAGTGGAAGGACAAAGTGATAGACCATGTTGGATTGTACCTTTTAAGTAGCGCAGAATTCGTTTTACGGCCATCCAATGAACATTTGTGGGATTATGCATGAATTAACAAACGCGGTTTACTGCATAAGCAATCTCGGGGCGACTAATAGTGACATACTGGAGAGCACCAACAATGCTTCTGTAGAGGTGAGGATCAGCAACCGGGTCCCCAGTTTGAACCAAACGTGAACCAGGCTCGGCAGGTGACATGATTGGTTTGGCGTCAGACATCTTGCTGCGATCAAGCAAGTCCCGGATGTATTTCTGTTGGGTCAGAAGCATAGTGCCATTTTGTAACGTGAGTTCGATGCCAAGAAAGTAATGAAGAGGTCCCAAATCACGAAGAGAGAACTCCGCATTTAAAAGCTGGACAAACTGATCAATGCCAGAAGAAGAGGAGCCAGTGATAATGATATCATCCACATAAACAAGAACGTATAAAGTGAAACCAGATGCTCGGCATATGAAAAGAGATGAGTCAGATCGGCAGGCAACAAACTGATGAGCTAATAGAAAGGTCTTCAGACGAGTGAACCAAGTCCGCGGTGCCTGTTTAAGGCCATATAGTGCTTTTCGTAACCGACATACATGAGATGGACGAGATTGATCAACAAAACCAGGAGGTTGATCCATGAAAACCTGTTCTGATAAGTCACCATTGAGAAATGCATTAGTAATATCAACTTGTCGTAGAGACCATTTATGGGTAATGGCCAAGCATAGAATAAGACGGATCGTAGTTGGTTTGATAACCGGACTAAAAGTGTCAAAGTAGTCAACCCCTTCTTCTTGATGAAAGCCTTTTGCAACTAAAACGGGCTTTGTAACGTTCAATTGAACCATCCGCCTTGCGCTTTATCCTATAGACCCACTTACAACCAACAATGTTAGTTCCAGGTGGACGTGGGACTATGTCCCAAGTCCCATTACAAAGAAGGGCTTCATATTCAACCTACATAGCGTGTTGCCACTCAGGATGTTTGGAGGCTTGAATATATGTTTTGGGTTCTGGATATAGATTTAGGGCGGTAGGGAGTGGGTGTTTGGTGGTTGATAAGGCTTTGGGTTTATCACATACAAAGTCTTTGAGAAGGACAGAGGGCTGGCGAATTCGGGTACTCTGACGGGAAGGCACAGTGGGAGGTAGGGGGTGTTCTGCAGTAGAGTTTGAAGGAATAGATAGAGACATACCTGTGTCATGAGAGGGAGATGCAGACCCGTTAAGCTCCAAGGAAGGCGAGGACGGACTATTGGAGGATGTGGAAGGAGAAGAGGTAGTAGAGGTTGAGGGGAGTTGTTCTGATGAAGTTTGAGGAGAAGATGGTGGCTCGATTGCTGGACTGTATGTGGATGGTGAAGGGAGAAGAGAGGCAGCTTGTTGTAGGATGGATAGAGGAATAGAGGTAGGAGTAGAAGACGTAGTGATGGGTGGCTTGGAATGAGCAGGGTAAGGATAAGTGGATTCATCAAAGATGACATGCCGGGCGATATAGAGGCGTTGAGTTGGGACATGGAGACACATATAACCTTTGTGTTTAGAGCTATACCCAATAAAAATACAAGGAAGAGATCGGAACTCAAGTTTGTGAGCGGTGTAGGGACGAAGAAATGGATAGCAAAGACACCCAAAGGACTTGAGAAATCCGTAATCTGGGATCTTACCATATAAACATTCGTAGGGCGATTTGTTTGTAAGGAGAGGTGTAAGAGTCCGATTGTGAAGGTAGACAGACGTGTGGAATGCATGCTCCCAATACGAGGAGGGTAATTTTGCTTGGGAAAGGAGAGCTAAACCCTTTTCAACTATAGTGCGGTGTCGTCGCTCGGCTGCTCCATTTTGAGATTGGGTGTGAGGGCAAGATACACGATGATTGATACCTTGTGTTTGAAGATATGTTGAGACATTTCGATATTCCCCACCCCAATCAGATTGAAAGTGCTTGATTTTGGTTGAGAATTGTGTTTCGACCATCTTTTGGAATAGTTGAAAAGTTTGTAGTACCTGTGATTTCTGAGACAGAAAATAAATCCATACAAACTTTGTACAATCGTCAACGAAAATTAAGAAATAACGATTAGCATTAACGGAAGCAACGGGAGCAGGACCCCAAACATCAGAGAATATTAATTCAAAAGGACTCAAACTAGGACTATGAGAGCGAGGCAAAGGATGCCGATGACTCTTACCCAATTGACAAGACTCGCAAACTGAGTTTAAATTATTCAAAGAAATTGGTAATTTGAAATGAGACACTAGACGACGAAGAGAAGACTCATGCCGGTGACCAAGTCGGTTATGCCAAGTTTGGAGAGACGTCTTCTCGCCAAGGAAGACTCGAGAAGGAGGGAAATCGACATGGTGGACGGTTGGTGTGGAGGGATGAAGGCGATATAGTCCATTCTCAACTGTTCCTTTGAGGAGCTTGCGGCCCTGCAAATCCTTGACATAACAACAAGTAGGATGAAAGATCATATAAACGTTATTGTCACGAGTTAATTGGGATACACTGAGCAAATTTTTTGTTATTTGTGGGACAAAAAGTACATTATGTAACTGAAGAGGGTGAGGTTGTGCAGGTAAAACAGAAGTTCCTAATTTTGCAATGGGAAGGGACATACCGTTGCCAACTTGGAGACCATCATTGCAGTGTAATCGGAGCTTACAAACATATTGCCAAAGTCATTGGTGACATGATTTGTAGCGCCCGAGTCAACGAACCATGCCGGATCAACTATTGCTGAAGGAGGATGCTGCACATTATAGACAGTGCGAGAAGGGTTCTGTTGGTGGTTGTTTTGACTACGACCAGCATCACGAGAGCCATGTTGTTATTGGGAAGCTGGGCGACGATATGTAGGAGGAAAATCAGAGACGTTAAACCGTTGATAACAATTGATAGCTTCATGATTGGTACGCTTGCATATTTGACAAGGTGCACGAGAGCGGTCTGGGGGCGGGGAATCTAGTAGTGGCGCAGAATCACGAGAGCCTTTATTGGAGTTGCGCAAGGAACGGAAGGAACCCCCTTTGCTAGCAGTGTTGGCAGATGGAAAAGAATCAGTAACAGGAGCATTTGATTGCATGATACGTTCCTCTTCTTGCATGAGTAAACCAAGTAGCTCATCGGAGGAGATCGATCCCGATTGCATATGAAAGGAGGTGCGAAAGGCATTATAGGAGGAGTCCAGTCCATGAAGAACATAAGCGACAAAGTCATCATCAGAGACAATATGGTCACATTCAGCAAGAGCATCAGCAAATCCTCGCTTCTTTTCAACGTAGTCGAGAATTGACAGTGTACCTTTTGTAAATGATTGTAGTTGATGCTTCAAATGCATCAATCAGGCTTTAGTTTGAGCATGAAACATGCGACTCAAAATAGTCCAAGCTTCAAGAGCAGTTTTGGCTCGACTTATGTGCGGAAGAAGAGGGGCAGAAAGGTGCAATGAATCCATAAGAGCACCAACTTATCTTTGCGTACCCACGCTGCAAAGGCAGGATTTTCAGTAGGAGGATCGCTGGATCCCTCGGGAACAGGAAGGTGAGTGACCGGAGGAGAGACCGTGTCTGATATGAACTCATGAAGATCATAAGCTTCAAGAGCGGACTTGATGGTGTGCCGCCATAAGGAGTAGTTTGTGCGATCTAAGCGGATCGAGAAGTTTGGAAGAGTAATATTGGTGGAGGAGGAGAATCCAGCAGCAGATTGGAGATGAGTAAGGACGTTTCCAGATGCATTAGGGTTGCTTCCGGAAGAGTTCTTGTCGGCATTGGAGGCCATGAAATGCGTTAGGGTTTACAAAAAAAGGGAAGGGAAGGATCGTAAGTAGGCTGATACCATATAAGTGATGCAATTGAGTGATTTTCTATTGATCAGTATGAGGATATATATATATATATATATATATATATATATATATATATATATATATATATATATATATATATATATATATATATATACATGTGAACGTATCTTCTTGAGGAGTGATATACGCCTAATTAAAGATATGTATGATAATAAAAAGGGCAAGAGAATATCTTATCAATAATACTATCCTAATACTAGTATATGGAATAATACCTATTGCAAAGCCTCTTGATATTTTCAATTGTTTTCTGGAAACCAATTCATCAAGACCTTAGCAGCAAGTCCATTTGCTACCGGAAAACACAGACAACGGATGCATTTTGTCATAAGAAATCCATCCTTGTTGCACTCTTGTTTGTGAGTGGCTTAAATTACCTTGAGAACCCTCTCGTCAGCGTGATAGTTAGCAGCAAGTCCATTGTGCAGCAGAATATATATACCAGTGACTGTTTGTCAAATAAATGATTGTGTTTCTAAGTAGAAAAACATTTTCACGCTTATTACCAAATTTATCGGATCTTTGGAATCAATTGTCTTCCACCTCTTAATTGGTGCAAGTTATGCTTTTAGAAATAGATGAAGTGCAGAATTTTCGCTTTGTGTGATCCTCCGTACAAACATATGAAGAAAAGGGCAATGACAACAAGCAACTACTCCAACTAGTGCTTATTCTATGGTCACTTTGACAGGTATTGTGGAGTGGCCCATGGTTTGGCACTTGGCAGGGATCATGTATCTGCTCAAGTGCTGATGAAAGTGAATTTGAAACATAATCAACTTGAAGATGTTGAACATAGCTGTAACAAGATTGCAGGGATCATGCATATGTTGAAGTGCTGATGAAAGTGAATTTGAAACATAATCAACTTGAAGATGTGAAACATACCTGTAACAAGATTGCGGATGAGAACACAATGTTCAGGATCGTCAGGAAAAACAGGTGTTGGGGTTCAATATTCCCGGTTCAGTATTCCCAGATGGGCCAATCGCTGAATTTGTTTAATTTTGAAGAGAAAGATGATTTGAAAAGGGTATTGTTTTTGATGATTTGAAGTGTAGAAAGTCTTACTGGCATTATATTGGACCAATTTGTGTATAAGCTTGATTAAATTATACTTTGTTGATAATTATATAGTTTTGGCTAATTAGTAGGCTTTTGTTTGTCGTCATATTTCATGTGGATTTTCAATCTTAAACTTGTTACAATTTGTACCAAAATAGGTGATCGACAAAATAGCCGAAAGGGAATATACGAACAAAATATCACGAAATATTTAAATTGACTTGTACCAACGCATACCTTATTCACCATTGTTGGTTGATCCATCGTTACACTTTGTAAGAAAATAATAAAACTCTAGAAGAGCAAAATAAATTGAATTAAATCTATTAATGAATTAGATCTGTTTTTAATTTTCTTCTTTATGTGAATCCTCAAAGAAATAATGAATTTAAAAACAAGCCTGATGAATTAATAACATTAAAAATAAGGAGACAACTTCTTAGTACACAAAGACCTTCAATTTATACTCCATACAGACTTATAAAATTCCAAAAATATCACCTAAATAGACAAAAATTCGGAATCATCACGTGAAATCACCTAAAAATGGTACAATTGCCCGAGCAATCAGTTAGCTCTTACGCATACAATGTAGCCCTTCTTCTATGATTCCTAAAGAATGTAGAACAAGAGAGTGTTTATAGATGCAGCACACATATTTATGATTATATGGTGGGCAACTGCATTATTAACACAAAGCCAATTGCAAGCAACCGACATTTTCTTATATATGTATCTGTATGGGTTTGATGATGCCCAATGATCACAATCTCAACCTGGAACCAGATATTAACTGAACTTGCTTTGCTCTGAGCAATCCTCTCATCTACTCTTCAGTGTCTGAGCCAGTAGTTGCGAAGCTGAGCCATGTGCAGAAGTATCTCATCACGCCCTTGATTTGTTACGCTGCTCGTCATTATCCAGGGCGGCACTGTTTGGAATGAGTCGCGTATCAGATCCTGAAAGTCTCGTATATTTTCCTCGGGTCTTACACCTCCATGCCTCTTTTTCTTACGCTTATCACACTTTGTGAACACCAATGTCATTGGAATCTGAACATTTAAAACCCAAGCACGTGTAAATACACTAATTCATATTCTTTCAAAAACTAGAGAGATTTTATGGTGAAAGAAACCTTACCTGGTTCTGCCCGAGCCAGCTTGCATACTCGAGATCAATTTTTTTAGCTGGAATGGTTGCATCTATAAGAAGGAAAACTGACACTAATGTTGATCGGTTTAGGAAGTAATCCTTAGTGAATTCATTCCAATCTTTTTTAAGCTCTTGAGGAGCAGTGGCATACCTGTAAAATTTACAAAAAGACTGTTGAACCAAAACCATGAAGTCAAAACTCTCAAAAATTAGCCATAAATCCAGACAGATGTTAGTTTCCATTGAGTTAAGAGTATGACTCAAACTCAGGGTCTTGAGACACTGAAATTTGTACACCAAAATAAACTATTACAACTCTAGCATGTTTCCCATCTACTGTAGCACTAATAACGGTCTACATAGCAAAAAGGATAGCTGTTCTCTTTCGATTGTAAAGTTGTGACCATAAAATTATTTACCACACAGCTTCAAAATTCACTTGGCTAGAAATGTCAATCTTCAAATAAGTTCAAACCCAGAACTTTATCCGTATTTGTTTCACAGTTCTATACATCTATAAACGTGAAAACTAAAATGGAAGTGTGATTAAGATTCGTTCCATTTTCAAATTTTACTTGGTTTACATTCGACAATCTAATAGAATAATATGCTAGTGACCACTAACCAGTCATGGATTACAGGCAAAACAATTTTGACACAAGGCAAAATGCAGTGAATTGAAGTATTAGGAAACACTGTGCAGCTATTGAATTTGGAAGAATAGCTGAAGAAATTGCTCTATAGTTTGGTCACATACCCGTATCCCGGCAAATCCACCAGAAACCAACTATCATTGATGCGAAAGTGGTTAATGCATTGTGTCTTCCCTATAAATGTATAAGAACAAGTTACAAACACAAAATAAAACCTCTTCATGCGAAAAAGTTAGGCATATTTCCGCTTAACAACTAAAAATTAGAAGCAATATGTCCTCTGGAAGAAAAGGGGATTAAGTCCTCCACAGCCCCAAAAAACTCAGGAATTTTATTTTCAGCATATGTGCATAATGTTGTAGCTCTATACAATTCTTGACAAATCTTAGTTTGACAGGTCTGGTAACTTCATTTAGCAACTACAAGCAGCATGGACAGTTACAAACTAGTTACATAAGTTCATTGGAAAGTACTTATTTCAATTTCAAATTTCACGAAACCACAACAAAGAGGCTAGTAAGCTACACATATCCACAGAAATTGTTACCACTTTAACTAAATTTCACAACTTTAGGGTTGATTTGGTTAATAAACAGCCAGGTTGGGAAATTCCAACCCAACTCAAAATCCAATACTTTCAAAACCCAAATCCTCATTCTAAATCCACACTCAACATTTTAACCAAAACTGATGGGAAAATATCAATTTTGCATGGGAAAACTCAATCTGAGTCGAACAATCATACCTAGATCCTAAAACCTAACAAGCATCCCAATCATCTACCAAGTTCCAACCCATTTCAGATTGCAAACAAATCCCAATTTTAACCAACAAGGAACAAATAAGAAACCAAAAAGTAATGCAAAATCAGATAACCTGGCTTCTTGGAAGTTAGGGCAAGCTTCTTCCTCCTCACAAGCGAGTTAAGAAGTGAAGATTTGCCAACATTAGACCTGCCAACAAGAGCAAACTCAGGGAGTCCATCAGCGGGGCAATCTTGGGTTTTCACACTACTCTTGACAAACTCAGCCTTCACCACCTGTGCATCCCTCGCGTACTTGCTAAGCACAATGTTCGAACCCTTCAGTATCCGGGCCGTCAGGGGTGAACTTGGGTTGGACGGGTCTGAAATATCTGTATCCGGGGGGACAAACAGCTTGTCAATTGGGATTTGGAACTGGGGTTCTACTACATCTTCATCGTCATCCTCGTCTTGTTGTTGGAGTGAAAAGTTTTGGGTGGGCAAAGCTGTCGTTAGAACTGAGAAGAGACGGAAAATTGGGGGTAGGGAAGTTCTGTGGTGATGGTGGAGAATTGGGGTTTGGGGTTTTAGAGAGAGGAAGAGGTTATGTGTGGGAAATTGGAGTTTGGGGAGAAGGGTAAGAAGCATTGTTGTGCGTTCTTGATAGTGTATTTTGGGTTATCTATAACTATATACAAAAATGCAGGCTGCCTTATCTACAGTGCCTGTTTTTCATTGTCATGCCTGCTTAATCTATACCTTCTCAGTTATGGGCTTTTAATATTTGGGCGTCCAGTTTCGGTCTACGTCGTGGTGCAGTTCCTCTCGCCAAGACAACTCACCTCTCGGCTTTGACAAAATGACGGCCTTTTGTTTTGTTTGTCGTCATATTTTCTGTACTCATTGTTCATTCGCTTCTCCCCTCCGTATCTGTCTGCTTTAGTACGGTTTCATCCTCCATCACTACAGCCACAGGTCCTATACTCCTATGGCCGTTATATTCCGTATCATTTATCCTTCTCAATCCTTCAGCTTGATTACAGGTATGATTTTTTTGCTTTTCATTTGATTTTTCTTATGGGTTTTCTTTGGTTATATTGCCTAGACTTGTGACGATTCTCTATTTCCTTCTTCATCCTACAATCAAGAGAGGAATTTATGTGATCATGCATTTCTATATGAGGATTCGTGTCTCTGTGGATTAAGCGTCTTTAAATTTAAGAAGACTGCACTCTACCTGTTTAATAAAACGTCTAAGAGAGAATTGCACTTGCTTCTAGAAAGTGTTGAGTTTGCTATATAACAATGGAAGGATAAGAAAGATTTATTTTAGACATGGAAATAATTTTGTACGATATTCCTCAAGTCTCACCCTTAAATCCTTATGTTTTTCTACTTATCCTTTTTCCCAGCTCTCTTATTATCATCGGTAGCATGCCTACAACAGTGGATCATATTTAACGAGGGGTGCTAGAATCTAGAATCTGCTCGTAACTTGAAGAAGAAGATGGATTTCTGAAATCCTATAAAATTAATGATATTATTATGTTAGAGCGTTCCATTTACGGGTGTCTAACTATGACTAATCATTCCCATTGGACGAAGGGTCTCTAGATGAGCATGAAACTCTTCAATTACATTATCATGTGTCTATTTGGGTAACTGCGCATTTCATTGTCTAATAATTACACAATGTTTAGCAGGGTATCCCTTGAACAATGTCTGGATGAGTCTGAATGGTTTTGGGCTTTTTACAGCTCATTTGATTGAGGATAAGAACACCAATATTAATGTCCTATGAAGTTCACCTATTGAAATCTAACGCAGAACTATTTAGTAGCACTCTAGCACCACTTTAAACCCTTATCCTCATATCTTCAAGTTTTGTTTCATTATTTCGTTGCCTTCCATCTTATCCTTTACTTGTAAGGCAATTTGTACTTGAGTTAATTTTATTGACCCAAGGTTGTTTTCAGTTGTGGTATGACATCATTACATGAAATATATATTTCTTTCCGTCTGATCTTGTTTCTGGAAATATTGCAGTGCAGGCAAGCAAAAGATGCTCTCAAGGTTATTAAGAAGCGTCTTGGAAGTAAAAATCCAAAAGTCCAACTCCTTGCCCTTTCTGTTAGTCCAAATCCTTGCCCTTTTTATATACAGGTTTCTAATTGTCTAAAGTTGTTAGTTTAATCTGATATTGTGAGCTAATGAGCTATACATGAAGGTCTATTATGATTAGTTGTACTACTCATGTAGAACAAAACTAGGTTTCATGTTTAGAATATTACTCAGTGCCATGCACGCACTTTCATAGACTGCAACAGAGGACGTGAGAATGAAGGAAATCCGGAGGAAAAATGACAGCAAAGGATTGACCAGAGTAGTCTCTCCGATGATTTCTTCTGAGAAAAATGTGAAAAGTAATTGCTTATTTTTTGAAGGTTTACTAAAAAATTGTGTACTTTTTATGAACAACTACAGTCAGTTTTAGTTACTTCACAAATAAGCAAATTGGAACATTTTAGTTTAAATTTGAAATATGGTTCCTGAATGCATTATTGTACCTCTACAATCGCCATCTGTATGACATATTTTGCTTCTGATAGGGATTGGATTTATGCATAATGCTCTGACTTTTTGTGGTTTCAGGTGCTGGACAATCTTGGGGAGAACTGTGGGCAAAATATTTTTCAGGCAATTATTGAGCGTAGTATCCTGAGTGACCTGGTTAAAATAGCAAAGAAGAAGGTATTTGGTTTTATTGGCCATGACCATTTCCTCATCATTTGTCTTTGCAAGTATTTGTTGGTTCAAGGTTAGGGATGGCTCATAGGTTGGAAATATCCTTTGCAGCCGGACCTAATTGTGAGGGAAAAGATACTGATACTGATCCTGATAGACACATGGCAAGAGGCTTTGGGTGGACTAGGGGGAAGACATCCAAAATACTACTCTGCATATAGTGAACTACGAGTAATTCTTTGTTGTCCCACTTCCTTATGTTTCTTGAAGTGATATAGAATGCTTTGTTTCACTATGGGCATTTTGCATTGTTTTTTTTAAGTCCAGGTTCATTAGTCAACTCTGTTTACTAAATTTAATAGATTGCTGTGAATATTGTTTGTTTAAACATTTATCCCTAAAAATGACACCTTTTTAGGACAATTTTGGTATTCTTAATAGCTTTCAAAATCTGGAAGTCAATTCTTCTATTGTTTAATGATCTCAATACAAAAGCATCCCGTTGCCATACCGCTTTTTATGATTGTTGGCTATTTTAATCATGCAAATTTGAATTTACAAGGAGTATGCTTTTACATCTTATAGTTTCTCATTGGTTGATGATAGTAGCAAAATATGTTATCCACCTATCATAATTGTTGGTAGTTTGAAATGTAGGTTGAACTCTTCCATTCTCATGATAAGTTTATCTGATTAATACGCACATGCATTAGCTTGTTATTATTTATTCAGTGTGTATAATGCATCTGAATGTTGTATACACAAGTCTCATTTTTTATGCATAAATAAGTTTTCCACTTAATAGAGAATAATGGGTGTTAGCCATGGAACACCGTGTACCTGTATACATGAGATCTTTGACCTTTGCAGTTGTGACAAATAAACTATCTTTGACCCTTGTGTCATTATATTTGTGTTAATTAGGCGTCGCCAAATTCTACGGTACTTGTAAAACTTGGCTGCATGCGGATAAAACCCTACTTTTACTAAAAACACATACGAAGGTTTGCTACGGTGTTTTTAAAAAACCGTATCTAAAAACTCTATTTTAAAACTACAACCACAAACAACAAATATAAACCACCAATCTAAAATTTTCTAAACACACCCTTCTTTTGAGTTTTTCGGGGTTCTGCTGATTTTTGTTGGACTCAGTTTCAGGAACTAAATTCCGTCTGAACTATGTCAATTACTGCATCTCTGAAATTGTGTTGCTATATTCCACTGTCCTCCCCTAAGAAATTGGGTTTGATGTTTGTTTGCAGATCAATGATGGAAAATAGTCATAAAAGTGAGGAGCTGTTTGGTCTTCTGACTACCTTACCCCCTATAGAGTTCTGTTGTATATATGGCTCCACTCTGCATCCAAATAACCATGATAAGGTGCTCAGATTTTAAAATTTTGTAATGTTCTACTTCATATTTTGCATATTTTCCACTTTGGTTTTTGGTTGGGCTTCCTAAGTTACACTCTTTACACTTCTTTTGGATGTTCATATCAACAGACACGGATGATTGCTTAAATTATTGGTGTGTGAAATCCAGTGGAGTGGCATACACAGGTCAGACAATGAAGGAAATCCGGAGGAAAATGACAGCAAGTTACACTCATTGATGTTTTCAACTTTCTGTTGTTGCTTCGACTCATGTTCCCCAAAAAGTGGCATTTGGTTGCTTATTCAGTTAAGCATGCTCAGATTTATGATCCGCCTATATCATTAGAACTTGCCCTTCACATGTTTGATGAAAATGCCTGAGACAGGCTAGGAGAATTGTGGGAGACTTAATGGAAAGAACATTATAGACTTAATTTTGTTTTTTTTTATAATAATATTACGAAAGCTGCCGAGGTATGCTATTTTGGTATTTGTTGCTTCGTTAATCATGGAGGAGAGTGAGTTCAGAAGCTTTATAGGCCCCTAAATATAATCTTGTACAATTAAAAAAAAAAAACAAAACCGATTTCTTGGTTTAGCCTTGTTGGAGTAATTAGGATAAATAGTCTGTCTTTTTCTAATATTTTGCTTCATGGGCAGCCTAGCAACAAGCAGAACGGAAGGGATGATTACAATCTTGATCCAGAAGCCCGAGGGTCAAAAGTACTGTTCATTGATGAAAGCAACCTTGGATTGTCCAAAATTATCTGGGTAGTTGGGTAATATATGCTAATTTTGTTCTCTCAAATTGTTTGCCTACAAAATTGTAATGTCTTCATGGTATTATCTTTTTTATGCGGTTCAGATAAGTTAGTGTTAATGGAAGTTAATTGACTACTTTATCTTCCACCTTGATATCCCATTCTTCTTATATACAGTCACTTGGTTAATGTCTGCAGTCGGACTCTATGGAAGCTTTTGATATCGGTTTGTCCTCGCAACAGATGATAAAGGGGGACAACATTAGCTTTCGTGAAATTGTGAGGTAACTGTGTGACGGTGCTCTAGACATTTGCATGAGCCATACAGGTCACTTTTTGTGAATGAAGAAAAATAGCCCAAAGATTTGTGCTTCTGAAAGGCCGGACAAAATATAACGAGTTATGACAATGTGGCTGTACAATGTACATATTATTGGGTTTTAAGCTTGCAAAAATGACGTTTTACCAGAAGTTTGAATATTGGCTCGTATTTTGGATCTGGTTGTGGATGAATTTAATTACATGCAAAAGTTTCTATGATGAAAAGTTTTATTGAACTGCAGTGAAGCAAGTTTATACCAATGGAAATAATGGAATCTGTTAAGGAAATAATAAGCTTGATTTTTTTAAAAGCTGAGTTTATTGTTACGCTAGGATTAGTAGCACAAAAAATTTTAAATTTATAAACTCGAACTAAAATCCTAACTACCTAGCGAAACTCGCAGTGTACGGATCATTTTGTAGAAAGGAAAGTATTCCGAGGTCGAATACAAGGACTGAGGTGAAATCAAGTCATTCAATGATCAAAGATAGTGTAAATCTAAACTAAGATGAGATGAGGAATAAAGAAAAAGGAAAACACAATATTTTTGGAGGGTTTTGGGTGATCAAACAAAGATCACAAATATATCAACACAATCAAGCAACACAAACACAAAGATAGGAGATAAGAGGTAAGAAAGCGGATTCTAGAGATTCGGGATTCCGATTATGACTATAGACTCATGCTTCTAAAGATCAAAGGAAGGTTGTGGTTGTTCGGAGTTGGGTGTTTCTCTAATGGGAGCAATTACCGGGTAAGTCTCATGCATCCACTAGTCTCGAACCTAAGGTCCTATTACCGGGTAAGTCTCAAGGAACCTAAGGACGGGAATTCTACACAAACCGGCCACTACCTAAGGGTCAAACCCCTCCTTACCGGGTAAGTCTCGGAAAAGGCAAGTCTTAGGTAACGATCCTAGCACACTCAATCCAATAGCGGCTTTTTTTGGCTCACTACTACCTAGAGTTCATCATCTTATGTATCTAAGAGAGGAAATTACCGGGTAAGTCTCATCCCTCACTTAGTTTGCTAACATTAGGTCACCCCAAGCTATATTAGGCTCAACAAACACTAGGATTTCAACACATCTACATCCTAACATCCAGATTCATCGATATAAGAACAACAGAACAAAACACGGGTGGATCATGCAAAACCACGGCCGTGGAAGCATGAAGAACAGGCCGTGGTTTGGTTCTGAGTTGGGATTTCGAACACAAATCGATCCTAAGCTAACATGGAAGTCCATACAATCATAGTCCAAAGCATAAACATCATTCCTTCACCCTAGAATCACATCTATTCAGCCAACAACATACATTCCAAGATCAAACTTCACAAATAAAGCATGCTTGCAAGTCATGGTTAGATGATGAAGAACAATCCAAAGAAAAAGACATTAAAAGCATAGAATAGAAGTTACCAAATCTTACAAGGCTCCAAGAGCTGTTCCAAGTTGTCAACAATGGAAACCTCACTCAAAACCACTCTAATCTCACTCTAGAACGAAAATCTACACTAATCTCTTCCAAGAACACCCACAATGGGTGCTTGGAAGAGAGGCTACAATGGAGAAGTGTTTTGGGGAAGAAGATAGGTCAAAAAGAAGGAAGAGAATCCACAATTACAGCCTGCAAGATCATTTAAATACCCACCAAGAGCAAGAGTCATCCAAAGAGATCGTGGGACACGTGTCAACGTGGTCCCGACAGAAACCACGGGTAGATTCCACGGCCGTGGAATGGTCTCTGGCCGTGGTTTTGCTCCAGAAGCTCTTCTTGGATCATTTAGCCATGAGTTGGTGCAAGACATGCACCAACTAGGTCCTATGTGTTCTCCTTTGCTCCTAGCTTGCTCCTTAACGAGTCTGGAAGTGTGCCATCACGAGGAATGATCCTCAAATGTGTCGATTAAGTCCAAAAGCTCCCCAAAATACCTACAAAACCGACAAGAGTTCGTGTAGACGTCTATTTCGACAATATGCATGCATTAAGCGTAAACGTCACGAACTAATGCGGAAACATGCATGAATGGAAGGAAAACTATCTAAAAGAGTGCCTAAATTAACGTCATAAATCGTGTCATCATTTATAATTAATGCAAATAACTAAGATTATGTAAACCTAAGTACCACTTAATATTACATCGATAATTCAACATTTTAATGTTCTTAAAAAGTTATAAATATTATATAATGATGTAAATTTCTTACAAGATGACAACCTCGCTGCACTAACAAGACCGTCTTGAATTGCTGTTAGACCAACAACATACCCAACACGGACCTAAACTGGCTGTGGTTTTGGTTTCTTCGAGTTCTTCTTTTTGTTGTTAGCATTAACTCCAGTCTTCTTCTTTTTCTCAGGTTTCTCACCAGCAGGCTGAGTCGTCTGCAAGCATTGTTGTACGGCCCCCAAAGGACCTGATTTGGATGCCGCCTTTTCAAGGCCAGCAGGCAACTGCTTCCCCTCTTTCAATCTGCATAATAAATCAACAGGTAAGTTCTTGGGCAGCTTCATGACTATGTGGAGAAGACAAAGGAACATAATTTAAATTTGATAATGTAGCTAACAAAGTATTGCAAATTCTTTTTGTACGATGAGTTTTCTAAAGGAGTTCAATAAATGGCACAACACCTTGTTTCATAAATATACACTCAACAAATCAATTGAAGCATAATAACAATGACAAATGATGTTTTACAGAATCACGCGGCATCATGCCATCGCTCATGGAAAACGATTGGTTTCATTATTTTGGACGCTTGACCATAGACATTGAATTTTTGAGTTAGCAAAGACAATTGGCAACTGTCGGAGCTCTCCTTCCCGCATATCTTTTGTTCCTTCAGGTACTTCTATTTTCCCTTTCCACAAACCTTGTTTGAGCTTCCATGCCCTTCTCGTTTACAAACATACACATCCTCATCTCTTTTTCGCCTCTTTCTTTTACGGTGAAAGAAAGCTCGCATAGTCACCGACGACTACCTCCTCAACCGCTTCTTCCCTCCAATCACAGCCCCCGCAGCTGTCGGTGCCCTCCACCTCGTATTTTGCCGGCACCCGTACAATTTGGCTGTTGATAGAAAAGGTAACTAGCTTCTGCAATTCCTCAGTTGTTTTGCTAAATGCTGAGGTGATGTATGCTACATCGTTCCATTTCCTTATACTTGGGAATTTATATTGGTAGATAATTGTAGCTTTTTCCCGTTGTTATTTTAGTTTACACTGCACAATCAGGTTTCATATATAGCTCAGATTCAACTGAATTAGCTTAACCCAATTTAAGCCTAGGGTTCTCCATGAATCCCGGTGGTACTTGAGTACTTATTTAGTTGTTTGCTCTTTAAGTAGTGATATGGCTCATGTTGTGTTCGCTCCAAGAGGTGTGTGCAAGTTTAATATATATACCAAGAATAATTGCAAATAAGCGAACCCGCAGTGTACGGATCAATTGTAATAAAAGTAAGAATTTCAAGGTCGAACACAAGGACTATGGTGAAACAAAGATCGGTAATTCAGCTTGTCAAATAACAAACACGCAACAAGCAAAGCTTTCAAAGATAATGTAATAACCAAGTAAAGGGAATGCGGATTCTAGAGATTAAAGCATCCAGTTGTGGTTCCGGCTCAAGATCTCGAAAGATAACGTGGACAATGCTGAGGTTTGCGAAGGGAAGGTGTTTCTAAGGTGGGAATAGATCACCGGGTAAGTCTTACTACTCACTATCCCAGATCAAAGATCCTCTCACCAGGTAAGTCTCAAGGTACTAAGGAAATGAATTATAATCTCAAACCAACATACCACCCAAGGGGATAGAATCAACCTTTACCGGGTAAGTTTCAGGCTAACTCTCAAAGATGGGATGAAGGCACACTCAAACCCAAATAAAGGATAAAACTTTATTACCTACACTCATGATCTTGGGTATACAAGCAAAGGAATCACCAGGTAAGTCTCATCCTAGGCTTGCGTTGAACCAAGAAATGTATAACAAGGATAGGATTTGACAAACTAGAACCTCAACTCAGATAAGGATCAGGAAAGGGATCGCCTCGCTCAGTTCATGTGCCACCTCGGTTGAGATGTTCCACGACTGACCGAGGTGTTCGTCGGTTAAGGTATAGGCTCGAGCTTTTAGGGTCCACTAGGGTAAAGCTTATTCTTTCATCATCTTTCCCACAACTTTCAGCCAATCACCCTAGAATCGCATAAATAACTTAACCAATAATCATCATGAAAATAATCAAATATATAATAAAGGAATCAATATTCAAACAAGAAAACCTTAACACAAAGGTCTCTATAACTCAATCAAACAATCAAACAAATAAACAAGCAGCGTTTCTCAATCACAATCAGAAAAGACAACAAATCAAACCAATCTAAGGAAATCTTACAACTTCCTTCAAAACCAACTTCGAACTTAGATTCCTTCCTTCCTTAATCTTCAACCTTCAAAACTTCTTCAAAAATTTTGTGATCCGAAGATGGTTGAATTCCAGAATATCAGCCCCTTTATATAGGAGAATTACCTTCCTAAGATAAAATATCTTCAAAAAATAATTTCCTTCCTTAAAATATCTCTCAATCTTCTAAATAAATTAGCCACAAAGATCTGCTTCATTCCAGAAATCCATCCTAAAATATGTGATATTCACTTTCCAAAAATAGATGATCTTAGCCAAAAATAAAGATCTCATGTCCCATCATCACTTCCCTCGCTCCAGTTGATCCTGAAGATCACCTCGGCCGAGGTGGCACTGTAGCCAACCGCGGTGAATCTCAGCTGAGTGTAAATCTCTCTAATCTGGTCCAAAATTAATCTTCCATCTCATTTTCACGGTTCCTAAGCCTTTCCTGTAGCTCCTCAATGCTCCATAATGTAACTCTAATGACTCCTTAGCTTCCTTAGCTCCATTTTGTTCCAAAACGCGTCATTTTCTTTACAATTACAACGAAACTAGGTGTAGACCTCGATTCTCGCAAATGTAGACAAAACAACATAAAGATCAAAGAATATACATCTATACATGCAGATTTATGAAGATAAAACGTTTAAACCAATCCGAAAGTATAGACTATACTACATGCTATCAAAATACCCCATACTTGTCCCTTGCTTGTCCCCAAGCAAGATCCAAATCTTAGATACAAGATAGAATGAATTATAAGTCATCAAAAAAATCAATGAAAAACATTTCAAAAAATTTTGGTGGTGCGCTCCATTCATAGATCATCCTAAGAGAATGCTTCATGGCAAATAAAATCAAGACATGGTCAAAACATTTTATAAATATAGAAAATTGTTCATCTTTGCATAAAATCATAGAATGCATAACAAATCATATTATCGAAATCAATCATGTATAATCTAGTTTAAACCACAAAGTCAATCAACATACTCGATGTCTCAAGAGCTTCCAAAAGACGTCAAGAAACGTGTTAGGTTGAGATGTATATAGGGTAATGTGGTGCTAGAATCCAGGAACAGGATCTTTTCTTCACTTTCTTTGAATCATAACACCTTCCACCAATAAGCTTTGCTTATTTTCACTTTTTTTACTTTACTTTTTGGGAGCATGGACAGAGGTGCACAATAACCAAAATCCAATTTTTCGAGATGCCTCAAACCCTTGATGCACATACCATGACCTATTAGGAATATCACTCAATCTGACTTTGGCAAGACACAAACACCCGGCTATATGAATGTTGACTAGTTACTCATCATCATGATTGACTTCCCCAAACCTAATTGTTTCTTTCTAACACTTTCAGCCAAGAATTTCAACTTCACTTTCAGACGCTTTTCGTGACTTGCTTCCATATTTCCAAATAGGTAAAGAGAGACAAATATGTATACGAGGGGCTAAAGCATGATCAAGAAGAAGAAGAAAATGAAGTGCCTTAATCATTCCATGAAGAATGTGAGAGAACTCATAATGTGGTGTCAACCTTCAAATCCAACATAATTTTGATAAAAACAAATTATTAAACATGCTAGAATTTCAAACAAAGCATTCAACAACTTAAACATATTATAAAACCTTTCAAGCATATAAAGATTTCAAAAACAAATCTGCAAACAAATATATTCATCGAGGTCATATCTAGATTAGAGGCACACAACTTTTCGAAAATCTTTCAGTTTAAAACCATCTCGGTCGAGGTGTTCTGACGTCATCTGATGTGTTCAACCTCATTCGGTCAAGAATGTCTCGGTCGAGCCAATTTTTTTTTCAAACTGGTTTTTGACGTTTTTCTCAGACAGAAGCCTGTATGTATGCATGTAATGAGAAATAAGCACATAGAGCATAATAAACGATAATATCCATGAGTCATACAAACCAAGTAGCAAACAAGTCAAATAATACATCAATACCCCATACTTGGGACACATTGTCTCAATGGGTCAAATATAAGTCATAAGAAATAAGTAATCACCAGACATAGCTAAACTGCATAAAGAAATAAGAAACAACTCCCAGATAAGACCATCTCGGTTGGCGAAGAACATCTCGGTCGAGGCGTTCTGACAGCATCCGAGATGTATCTCATTCAAGCTCCGTTTTCTCAACTTCTTGAACATCAATCCTTCCATGTAACTCCTGAGTTGTAATTTCTTCTTAGAGAGTACCTGATTCCTGTCTAGGAGGACGCACAAAACACGAAACAAACTATCTAAACTAAACTAGAAAAAGGGGAAAAAGCAATACCTTGGGTTACCTCCGGTTTAAGGTCGCTAGCTGGACATTTCCCAATGGATTTACTCAATGTACCTCAAATATCTTGGAGTGCTCATCACATCCGCAATAAAACTCTTCCAAAAAGGTTCCGGTTCCTAATTTCACCGGCAAATGGTAGGATCTCCTACGTACAAGCTTGTACGGTTTGGTTCTCACCGGAATCCTACCGGTCTTCCTATTCTTCCATGGGACATAACTCAATCTTTCGTCCCATTCTTTCCTTGATCGAGAGAACAACTTCTCGAGGATTCTAGTAGCTTCCCCATCTTCAGCTTGGGGATGGTACAAGGTCCTTAGTATGCGTGAGACCCCATACTTGAACATGAAGCAACTATTGGCATTGGCGTCGAAGCGCTTGCCAAATTCACTCTTTGTAATCCAAGGAGCATCTACTTCCAACAATTGTAATGGAGGTTCCATCTTCACCTTAAGAGGTTCTTTTGGAAGAGACCTCCAACTCTCCGGTGCATTCCTGAAAAAATTAGAAATTTTAATAGGAATTTCAATGAGAGTAAGAGAAAGTACCTTGTAGAGTGTTTCAAAACTTGGGATGAGATTTGTATTAGGATGACAATCCACACATAAAACTTCTCCCAACTCAATTGATCTTTCTTCAACCTTGGCCACAGTTTCAGTGATTTGGCCAAGGTTCTCCACATTCTCTTCCACTTCCAACTCAGCAGATTCTTCTTCCGCCTCAACCGCAGTTATAACAATTAGGTCGAGGTCTTCCACACCTTCCTCTTCTTCATCGAGGATGTCAAGATGAGCTTCAGATTCGAGCGGAGGAATGCTTGAAACTTGTAGTTCTTCCTTATACACCTCTTTCGGCTTAGCATAGGGTAGAGAGCTTTCTTTGAGCTTCTCCACCTTCTTCATCAACTTCTCCCATTTTGATTCAAAAGAATCTTCAAGAGGTTGCTCATAAACTTGTTTAGGGACGTTCAACTCATCCCATATCGCAAGCTTATCCTTAATGACTTCTTCATGTCCTCTTTCAGTGGGAAACCAATGGAAGGCGTACTTCTCTTCCAAGTATTCGTAATAATCTGCTCTAACTATTTGTCTCGCTATCCATATTGGATCGGAGATAGGCTCATAGCTCCTAGCAGCCATTGAAGACCCTGAAAACTCAAAAAATCATAGGAAAAGATCAAATGCAAAAGAAAAAGCTTCCAAGTTAGACAACCAAATACCGAACTCGGTCTTGACCAAGTCCTTGACAACGGCGCCAAAAACTTGTTCGCTCCAAGAGGTGTGTGCAAGCTTTAATATTTATACCAAGAATAATTGCAAATAAGCAAACCCACAGTGTACGGATTAATTGTAATAAAAGCAAGAATTCCAGGGTCGAACACAGGGACTATGGTGAAACAAAGATCGGTAATTCAGGTTGTCAAATAACAAACATGCAACAAGCAAAGCTTTCAAAGATGATGTAATAACCAGGTAAAGGGAATGCGGATTCTAGAGATTAAAGCATCTAGTTGTGGTTCCGACTCAAGATCTCGAAAGATAACGTGGACAATGTTGAGGTTTGCGAAGGGAAGCTGTTTCTAAGGTGGGAATAGATCACCGGGTACGTCTCACTACTCACTATCCCAGACCAAAGATCCTCTCACCGGGTAAGTCTCAAGGTACTAAGGAAAGAAACTATAATCTCAAACCAACACACCACCCAAGGAGATAGAATCAACCTTTGCCGGGTAAGTCTCAGGCTAACTCTCAAAGATGGGATGAAGGCACACTCAAATCCAAATAAAGGATAAACCTTTATTACCTACACTCATGATCTTGAGTATACAAGCAAAGGAATCACCGGGTAAGTGTCATCCTAGGCTTGCGTTGAACCAGGAAAGGTATAACAAGGATAGGATTTGGCAAACTGGAACCTCAACTCAGATAAGGATCAGGAAAGGGCTCGCCTCGCTTAGTTCATGTGCCATCTCGGTCGAGATGTTCCACTACTGACCGAGGTGTTCGTCGGTTAAGGTAAAGGCTCGAGCTTTTAGGGTCCACTAGGGTAAAGCTCATTCTTTCATCATTTTTCCCACAACTTTCAGTCAATCACCCTAGAATCGCATAAAGAACTTAACCAATAATCATCATGACAATAATCAAATATATAAGAAAGGAGTCAATATTCAAACAAGAAAACCTTAACACAAAGGTCTCTATAACTCAATCAAACAATCAAACAAACAAACAAGTAGCGTTCCTCAATCACAATCAGAAAAGACAATAAATCAAACCAATCTAAGGAAATCTTACAACTTCCTTCAAAGCCAACTTCGAACTTAGGATGTGTTTGGCAAATTACCATTTACATTGGTGTTAGGAAACACTAGTGTTTAATAGGGGTTGTTTCTAGTAACACTAGTGTTAGGAGTCCTGAAACCCTTAAACCATGTTTGGCAAAAACACTAGTGTTTCGTAGCTAGATTTTCAGGGTTGTTGTTGAGTTACTCGCATTTCCCAAACTGATTCATCTTCGTGCTCCATATCGGCGATTATATTGGGCGATTCGGCGAGAGCACCGTCGTCGTCCTCAGGGCATCGTTCCCCCTCATCAACATCGGCCGTCGTTCCCTTTGTCAACATCGTTCAGCATCCATCGAGGTTAGCCGGTATATTAGGGTTTGTTTTGTTTCTTCGCATCTTCTTTTCCTGCATCTATTCATCGAGGTTAGCCGGTATATTAGGGTTGGTGAAATTGATTTTTGGATTCGGTTTGTGTGTTTCTTCGTATCTTCTTTTCCTGCATCCATTCTTTTTCCTGCATAGTATGTTTCTCTGTTCTATCGATTTTGAATCTGAGTGTTCGAATCTGAGTGTTTTTTATTGTTGAATGATGAGCAAATTGTGTACACAGTACTCCAATATGGGTACCCCAGAAAGTGATAGTGATGACTGGTTTCATTTCTAGGTGTTAATTGCTAACTGGGTTTTTGAGAGCTCAAGAGCTCCTGAGTTTAGTTCTTTTAGCTTGTCTTGCATATGATTTATTATTCCATATTTCACATTTTTATGGTATTATGTGTTGAAGTTTTGAATTTGGAGAATTTCCTAATCTGCATAGTGATAGTATTTCCATATAGAACTCATGTTAGGTCATCAACGATTCGAAGTTAGCTACTGGTATACTCTAAATAAAGGGGAAATCTGGTAGTCGTATCAGGGTGTCAATCATGCAATAAGTTCGTTCTTCAAGTCTAGGTGGAGAAAATGCTTGTTGTTATCATTTTTTTAAATCTAATAATGCAATATAGATGTACCATTTTATTAATATGGCTATATGAGCCATAATCTTCCTATGACAGATTGTCTGATGATTTGATTATTTTCTTTGTCCAATATAACTACCAATTTTTAAAAGAACAGTAATGTTAGAAAGTATGCTACTTAGGCTGTGTTTGCATCTATTCCAACAATTGAAATCATTCCAAATGAGATTGGGATTCAGCAAATTAATGCTGGCAATCTGATTTTAAGAACTTGGAAGCTAATTTATCATATAGCCTCTACATTATGCTTCTCTTTTAATCTTCCAGCGTAGTATTGTCTTTTCAAATTGATCCTTTTACTTGAGTTCATCAGATGAAAAGAGACATGAAATTGGCATTCAGCAAATTAATGCTAACAATCTGATTTTACCTTTGGATTTCTTGTTATCTTACTGCTGCATTTGATAGTTTTTCTGTTGTCTGTTGTCTATCTTTTTCTTTCATATATTACTGTTCAAGTATTGCTTGATGATGGTAGTTTGGATCGGCTCGCAAACCAAGTGTACATGGTTCATTTACTGTAAAGAAGAGAACAAAAAGGCCCGCACCAATACTAGATTGGGATTAAAAAAGTGTCAGAAGGATGATATAATTACAACATAAAACCAACATTAGGGAGGACAAATTGGTGCAAGGAGAAGTTGTGAAGGCTCAAATGAGTACAGATTAGTTGAAATCTTGAGGAACAATCTCAAAAAGCAACCCCCATATATGACTTACAGTCGGAGGTTGAGGTTTTTTGGTGAACTTGTGTTCAAGGGGCCCATAATTTTTAGGTTACTGTAAATAATATCAGTAGGATGCAAAACTGATTTTTGGGAATTATCATGCCATGTTCAAGGGGCCCATAATTTTTAGGTTACTGTAAATAATATCAGTCTGAATGTGTTGTGGTGTTTTTGGGAATTCTTGCTTATGTCTAAGTTGAGATTGGTGTCAAACTATTCTTTATCAATTATATATTACTAAATGACAGATTGTTAATCTATTTATTTAAAGTGCATGGTTGTGTGTTAGGTAGCAATGGACGACTACTCTGGTTTTGAGAGCGACATATACATGTCAGATGATGATCCCATCGAAGATGAGATGCTAACGTACGCATTCGATGATAGTGGATGTTCATCAAGTTTGAGGGATTTCGTGCAAGGACTACGTGAAGAGAGGAGAAGATTGAATTATGAAGTTCGAGTATTGCGCTTGTGGGAAACTGATGTTGCTATCATGATTGAGGCATTAAGGGGAGAACTTAAAAAAGAGAGACAACTGAACGATAAACTCCGGACTAAAAATTGTGTACGATCATTTGCTTGGGGTTTACTTTGTGGGGTTGCAATTGCTTTTTATGTAATGTACTACTAGGGGTTTACTTTGCGGGGTTTCAATTACTTGTTATGTAACATACTAATAGGGTGCTCTTACCCATGAATGAACAATGTATTACTTTGGTTAATGTTATTGGCCTTGTGTCTTTGCTTTTCATAACTCAAACGTACTAATAGACTAATGTTGTTTACAAATTATAAAAATAGTGTCAGCAACAACATAAAGGAGTGTTTTAAATCCTGATTGATGAGAAATGTTCATAAAAGAGTACATAAATAAAAGTTGGACAATGTCGGTTATACATCAAACATATTACTACATATTCCTTCTTCCATTCCATATTGTTGTTGCAATACGATCACGAATATGACCCATACCTCTTCCATTGTCATTGGCCTCTTCCACTTCTTCTACCTCGTCTTGATTAGTTGTTGGCAACTCATCTTCATCTTCTGACAAGTCATAGTACCCTGAGTATAGACGAATAAAATTGTGTAATGCAAAGCAAGCAAGATGAATGTCAACTTGGGTGTAGTCCGGGTAACAAGGCATAGCAGATAATAACTTCCATCTCTTCTTTAGGATTCCAAAGCAACGTTCAATGCAGCTTCTCAGCGAAGAATGTGCTTTGTTAAACGCTTCCTTTTTATTGCTAGGAGGCTCATTGTCAAACTGATTTAGGTGATATCGAGTCTTTGAATATGGAACTAGGAACCCCGGTCTATTAGCATAACCCTTGTCACAAAGATAGTACTTATCTGGTGGTGGAAGTGGGAAGTTGAGATCGGGGTTGCAAATTGCATTTTTGAGAACCTTGGCGTCATGAGCCGACCCTTCCCAACCGGACAAGACAAATGTGAACAACATATTAAAGTCACATATGTCGAGGACGTTGAAAGTGACAGTATGTTTCCTTCCAACAAAAGGAACTTGAGAAACTTCTTCAATGCATGCATTAATGTGCGTACCATCCAGACAACCAATGCAGTCCTGAATTGGTTAGTTCAGATAAGTCCACTGTATATATATTTTATATGAAGAAAATCACCTGTTGTACCACTCAATGATTTTGTTTACCTTAAAGTAATCCTTGTACCTCGAGTCAGCTGCGATGTGGGATGGTGTTCTAGGAAAATTTGGGTTCCGGGGACGGATGATATCACCTGCTAGTCCACACCCTTCATGTCCACGTCCGGTAATGGAGTTCAATACGCTATGGAAAGAGCGGTGTACAGTTTCGGTTGACCTTTGAAAGTGTTCAGCAACAACACGAACCGAGCACCCTTGTGCAAGGGTGTATAAGAACAAACCAACCTTTTCAATTATCAAGACTTCAATAGAAGAAGTGAGGCCATAGTTCTGCTCCAACTCGTTACATAAACGTCGGAAAACTTCAACATCCATTCTGAACATGTTCACTGTCCGAATGTGATGACCATTCAAGATCTCCTCCATCCAAAGGCTCCCCTGATCATACTCAGTGTAACAAGGCTCCTTGTATATGTGCTTGTAGTAGTGATCAGCGGCAACGGCATATTGTCTTTGCAATTCTTGGTGTGACTCAATGATGTTGAACCGTCGAATTTGTCTACGCTTATTGACGTCACTGTCACGGCTATCAGTACTAGAACTTGACATTAAAAACCTGGAACAAAAAATTGTGCAAATAAGTACTACTATTAAAGAATGTACTATGATGCAACTTATTTATAGGTAATAAGGAAATGAGTTTCATGAAATTTCAAAATAAATAATCCAACAACACATACACACAATCCAACATGTTTTTCTTAATAAAAGTACTTTCATAAAATAAATCTAACACTCGGACAATTACAACAATGACCGCTCATACTCCCATGTCAACCAACTCAACCTCTCCTCATCATTATCCAGGTTCAGTAGTATGTTCATATCCTTCCTAATTTTAGTCCTCCCAATAATGTAGCACCACAATGGACTTCCACTTTCAACCAAGTTATTTTGGACCATCCTTTTGACTACATCCAACACTTTCTGAGTCACTCTCTCTTCATCTCTTGCCTTAGAATTTACCTCTTCCTGGAGTACTGCAAGCAATCTGTCACTATTATCTTGTGAACGTTCCAAAAAGGCTTCCAACTTGGAAGAGCCAACTGATTGTCTTCTTTTCCTCTTCATCGGACCCTTATCTTTATTACCCTTAGTTGCCGGTGTTGGTTCGGTGGATTGAATCGGTTCATCATTGGCGTCTACTTGAACTCCAGAGTAGCTAGAAGCGCCACCTTCATTAACAGTGCCAACAAAATTACGAAAAAAATCACCACCATCACCGTCATCTTCACCTATACCTAATTCCTCATCATCTGCAAGTGAGATAGGCTCTGGTGTTGCCTCACGAACCATTCCAGCTGACATGGCTAGACGACCTGTAGCTACATTTCCAGCAAACAACGAAGTCAGTTACTCCTCATAGTCCGCATCCATTCCCTTGTTTTTATACTTCTTACAGTTTACGTCTTCCTACAATACATAAAGCACATCAAGTTAAATAAATTATTAAACATCACAAATTAATATTTGTAGAAGTTGTAACAACGTAGATACTGAAATTGATAAATTACCTTTATCTTTCTATCCCACCATTCATTGGAAGTCGTAATCATTCGAGTCTTCTCGTCCCATCCTAGACCAGTCTCAGATTTCCTAAGATGATTCCATGCCTTGAATTCCTTTTTCATTGACTCGTATTTATTTTTACAAAAAATCCTTAACTCCTTCCTTCCCAGCCTTACTAACAAATGTAGCAGATATCTCCTTTCAATTGTAAGTTTGCTTGCTTCCGTTTTTCTTTTGAAAGTCATTTAAAATTGACACTAGAAGTTTAACTAGTTCAAAAGTCCAAGGAAAATTTGGACCCCTACACTTTTGTGAGAGATTATTATTGTCCATCTACAAGCTCAAAACAATATAACATATGTTTAGTACAAACAAAACACCACAAAATGAAAAATTATAATGTATAAGATTGGGTACACTGGAAGCATTCTAAATCAGATTGGGTACACTGCAAACATATAACCCCAGATTTGAAAGATTCAGATTCGAACTGGAAGCATTCTAAATCAGATTCGAACTGCAAACATATATTAAAACTTCTATGCAGAAGAAATAATGTATAAGGAACCAAAAGAGTGCAGATACCAAAATCCACCGTACAGGTCATCAAAGACAAAAGTATCTTTATTAAACACCTCGAAGAAATAATGTATAAGGAACCAAAATATTGGTCATCACCAATATTTACAATGAAGATTTTACAAGTTTATCCACTTCCAAGGACAGTAATAGTATCTTTATTAAACACCTCGAAGAACAAGAACAGCCACAAGGGGACACTCAAAAAAACAAGCTGTGGTTTGTTCTTGTCTTTTTGGTTCTTTTGTCATGATTCTCAAATCCATTAGAACACCATATTTTCACTTTATTTTTTTGTTATTGCTCTGTTTGGTTAAGGCTAGAGGGAGGAGATAAGGGAGTTGCCCTCCATAACAAACTGCAAATGTATGACAAATTTTATAATTCCCAAAATACTAAACCCAAAACAACAATCTAATTTGTTAAACTTCTAACATGACATTAAACTCATAGTGAAACCCATAATACCAGATATTATCTGTTTCATGATGACAAATGTTATAGTTTTCAACACAAATAAATTAACATCTAAGGTTATGTTAATTACCATCTAAGGTAAACACGAGACATGATAGGTTATGTTAATTACCATCTAAGGTTATATGTCAATTACCATCTAAGGTAAACACAAACAAATTAATAAACCTGGATATCTAACATTAGCTTTCCATCATTTTCTCCTACCAGAACACAACAGAGCAGCATTGTGTTTAAACCAAGTAAGATAGTTACAGGGACATGTCACTAGTGACTCAAATGCAAAGCCAGGCCATGAAATTAAAGATCAATTGATGAAATGTATACTACAAATAGTAACCAAGAATGGAAGAGTCTTAAACAATCACATGAGCAGTAAAAAAAGGCAAAACGCAGCCAATAAGCCTTCAATCAGATTGAACTACCGAATTACTTGTTCAACAAAAAGTTCATTTGCAAACATTCGCAATTAGGCATTACTCAATACTACAAGAAAAAACCCACAGTAGTTCCAATTTTGCTATCACTAGTAACCACTATCAGAAAAGTTGATGTGCAATCATTGGAGGAAGTTAGAAACACAAGCATTGGATTGGGTACACTGCAAACATATAACCCCAGATTTGAAAGATTCAGATTCGAACTGGAAGCATTCAATACATTAGATTCAAACTGCAAATTCTAACTCACTACAAACATGACATTCAACCAAACAAGAAGACTCGGATTCGAAAAGCAAGCAATCAACTACTTTTGTATATTCGATAGAACATAATAGAATAGATGCAGGAACATAATCTGGGATCAAAGTGTAAATTCAGCATCATTATGTCGCTCTCATTTACGAACACTCAAATTCAAACTCCAGATTTGAAAGATCAGAAACAATAAAAATTAAACACTCAAATTCGAATAGGAAAGAACAAAATAGATGCAGGAACTCGAAGCCATATGTCAACCAGTTACACAAAGTTTTTTGATGAGAATAGTACTGTAAGATGCAGCAATCAGAAAAGTACCTCCAACTCGTCGCCTTTTCTCGTCCCCTTGCCGCCGTCAGTTTCGTCGTTGCCGTCGCAGGCTACTTGCTCCAGATCGGGGAAAAAGATAGGTTTTTGATGAGAGAGGGTGTTAATTATATACCCGGTTAATGTGTAAATATTATTATAGATGAGGATAGTTTGGGTATTTTGTACGGAGAAACACTAGTGTAACCCCAAAACTCTTGCTCAGATGAGAGTTTCACAAACAATCGGAGAAACACTAATCACCAGTGTTTCTCTGGCTGCCAAACACTCGTAAAAATGAGATACACTAAAAAACAATCAAAAACACTAGTTAAATACTTGTGCCAAACACAACCTTAGATTTCTTCCTTCCTTCATCTTCAACCTTCAAAACTTCCTTCAAAACTTCTTCAAAAATTTTGTGATCCAAAGATGGCTGAATTCCAAAAAATCAACCCTTTTATATAGGAGAATTACCTTCCTAAGATAAAATATTTTGAAAAGATAATTTCCTTCCTTAAAATATCTCTCAATCTTCTAAATAAATTAGCCACAAAGATCTGCTTCCTTCCAGAAGTCCATCCTAAAATATGTGATATTCACTTTCCAAAAATAGATGATCTCAGCCAAAAATAAAGATCTCATGTCCCGTCATCACTTCACCTCGGTCCAGTCGATCCTGAAAATCACCTCGACCGAGGTGGCACTATAGCCAACCGAGGTGAATCTCAGCTGAGTGTTGTCTCTAATCTGGTCCAATATCAATCTTCCATCTCATTTCCATGGTTCCTTTGACGTTGTTGTTGTGGTACTTAGGATTTTGTGACAGATTTGACAGTATTCATCTATTTGTTGTTGTGCTTCTTGATGTTGTGACAGATTTACCATTCTTGATCAATTTTCAGTTGTGCTTCTTGATGTTCTGATAGATTCACCTCCTTGACGTTGTTGTTGTGATACTTCATGTTGTTGTTGTTGTGCTTCTTCATTTTAATTCTCTTATAGAATAACATCTCTAATTTTAATTCTCTTATGTAATAGTAGTACCATCTCTAAATTTTTTTTAGTATTGTGAAATTATAAAGTTATTGGTAAGGTTGTAGAGAAGAAGTTTAATTGGACTGAGGAGTCAACTAGGACGTTCTTGAGGATTTGCATTGAACATTAAAAAGTCCACGGGGTCGATCAACCATTCAGTTGGGTAGAAATTTCTTCTATCCTAGAGAATCAGATAGGTAGGAAATGTCCTCCTATAAAGCTAAAAAACAAGTTTGATCACATGAAAAAGTTGTACAAACTTTGGAAAGATTTGAGGCACGGTGAGACTGGTATTGGATGGGATCTTGTCAAAGGTCGAATAACAGTCGATGATGCTTGGTGGGAAAAAAGATAAAGGTATTGCAATTGATGTTGTACAGATTTTTTACGTAAACTATGTACTGGGGAATCAATTCCTTACTTCTATTGTTACATGTTGTAGGAAAAAGAGGATTACAAGCAATTCAGAAAGAGAGGTGTGACAGCTGACCTAGAAGACTTATGGGAGCAAGTTTTCAGTGAGATTGTAGCAACGGGACAATATTGTGTGACCCCCTCTATGGACCCTTGTTTTCTTATACAAGGCGGGGAGACTCATAAAAAACAATAAGGGTGCTGAGGGATTTGCAAATGAGGAAAGTGAAAATAGTGACAGCGAGTTTGGTAACTTAAATACAACCGACTTCAATGCTCCCGATGACGATATTTTGAGAGACATATGAGAGCAAATAACTTCAGCAAACCCTTCTACCAACACCAAGAAATGTGCTAAAGCTGCATCTAAGTCAGGAAGATCCACACCATCTGCAGTTGGCTCAAAACGTCGTAAGAAGGGGTCTACTAGTGCGCAAATGTATAGCAAGCACCTTGCAATAGTGGAGCCGACCAGCCAGAAAATGCTCACACTGTTCGAGGCAGAAGCTGCTACATCTGCAGCACCTTAAGAAAAATGTACATTTCAGCATGTCATGGAAATACTCGAAGAGATGGTTAAGGATGAGCTTGTCGAGGAGGATTCCATGTTGTGGTGCTTTGCTACTGCTCAACTGATGAATGAGTCATTTAGGAAGATCTTCATCAACATTCCACGCCATGTTGCGAGGCTAGCCTTTCTTAAATACCAATATGTTGAAATCAAGGGTGTCAGTCCATGATGAATCGTAGTGTTGAGTGTTGAGTTTTTTTCCCAATTGAACCTTGCTAGTTTATGTTTGTTTTTCCCAATTGAATTGTATTGTTGAGTGTTGAGTGTTTTTCCCATTTTAACTATTAAGAAGGTTTTATGGTTCGATAGTAACGAACGTTTGTGTTGGCTTCATCATGATCATGCAGCTAATTTGATGGATGCTTGCTTTGCTCATACCGTCCTATTTTTGCTATCATTTAATTTTGTGTAGATGTTATGGTCCATCCTGAATGATCTCCTGATCCTGATGTTCAATTGATTGCAGAAGCGAAGAAAAGGCTCAAAAGACACCAAAGACAAATGATGTTTGAAAACTTATGGCTAAAGATGGACAGTTCAATGTCGTCCATGCATTACTTCAGTCACATACACAAAGAACCATGTTATAATTCAAAACTAGTGTATTACCCGCACCTTGTGCGGGTTTAGTTTTAATTAGTTATGTAATCACATGAAGACGAAGTTGGTAAATGTATCTAATAAATTTATTTATTTTCTTTTGAAGGATTAAAAACTCAAAAATATATTACATTGTCGGTTTTTGTAATGTACCGAAAATATGAAAATACAATTTCGGATTACAATTAACATAATTAATAAAAATTCAAAAAATAATTTAAAGCCCGTATAACACACTAATAGTTATATATGATCGGTAATATTATATGTATGAGTGTATGACACCACAAAATATTTTACAATCTGTAAACTGGGAAGAAATATAAAAATACTTGTAGGTTCTTTTTTAACTCATGACACGTCAATTTACTTGGTCTAAACTATTTCAACCCTAACTACCTATATATTGCCTATATAATTTATAGTTTTTTTCCTAAAATATGGGTTTTCAATTAAATAAAACTATCATAGTTAATTTTAACTATACTTTTCTTTTTATTTACCCGATTATTATTCTATTTTAATTTATACATTTGTTTATTAGAGTAGATTTAAGTTTTTTTTTTTTTTGAACTTTTTCCCATCAAATGTTAATCTTAATAAATTTGCTAGATAAGTGTATAAATAAGTACTAAATATTTTTAGGTTAATGCCGATGTGTGTTTAGTTTTTTTTGGTTAGCTATTCTGATAATCTTAACATAAAAGATATAGTAACAATTTGAATTTAAGATTAAAAAAATGGTGTATTTGTTATATATCTTACCATATAAATAGTTAGATGGTGAAGCAAACTCAATAAAAAACGGAAAATTGGTCTAATAATAATGATTTTAAGTTGTATGAGATATATTTCATAAATTGAATACAAAGTCAAGGGGTCAAACAAACATCGTATATGCATCATAGCACACAAGACAATACCCAATACGTTAATGACATTGCCATCATCTTTCACATCGTCTTTGCTTCAACAATTGTACACTCTCCCCTAGGATAGGAGCAACATGTGTAAAAAAAGAAGAAAAACATACTCATGCACTCGAAAGGCAAAAAAACAAAGCTAATTGTTGTTTATACATTAAATAAGCCTAATGCACAAAGCAAGCCATCCGTAACTAAGCACATTGACAATACCAAAAGGACTACAATTAACAAATATTGTCTGGGAGACAAACTTATTTTTGCAGGCAATGAAAGAATATTCATTTGATCCTTCTCCTGTTGCAAAATTGGAAGAAAGAAAAGGAGAAACAATGAACACATTCATATATTCATGAAAAAAAGAAGAAGAAGGATGTGAAGTTACTCGTTGCACATGTTTTACTCTCTTAAGATCGGACCTAATTAAATTAGGAACGTGCATCATTGCGTCTTTTTCCCCTCTTCAGACTCCAGAATCTCCATCCTAGTTGAATTTATAGTAAATTTAGGATGAAAATAACTTGATATTCAATTTGAAATAAAAAAATATTAACAAATCAAAGATTACGATTTTAATGAGATATGTGAAGTAACAATATTGGTAGAAAAATAAAGATTTAAACAAAATAACAGAAATTGTTGAGTTCAGTAAGATTTGTTGAGATAAGATTGGAATTATAGGTTTTAGTTTCAACGAAATTAGAATTAATAATTAAAAATGTATAATATTAGTAATTGTTGTTTTTAGAATTAATTTCACGTCAGGTTTAGATATGGTGATTCTTTTTGAAAATTTCATTTTAAATAATTATAGAAATTGAGGAATTGATTATCAATTTTCGATATGGTTTTTGTTTTAATTATTTACGTAAATATTATTTATTTTTGTTTTTTAAAAGAAAGATCTTGAATAATAATTTTATTTATTTCTAAAATTGAAGATATCAATTTCCGGGTTCAAATCTTAACCAATTTTGTTTTCGTCTATACCATTTTTTATATTTGTTTAAGTTGTAATTCGATTTTTTTAAATTACTGATTACAAAATATTTAGCAAATTACGGAATTAAAAATTTATAATAATAGATTTTGATTAATTTTTACAATTTAAAACCAATGAATTGATTACTTCTGATAATTGATTAATTTTCAAAATTATTGTTAGATACGTATCAGTGAGGTTATCTACAGTAACCGAATTGTTCTAATTATAATATTTAAAAACCCATAAATTAATTACTTTTGGAAAATAATTTTGGGGCTTCGATAAACGTGGTTGCGACACGTGGCAAAAAAGGGCTCTCCTTTAATACATATAAGATTTACAGGTTACAAATGGATGAGGCAAGTGATAGATGCAAACTCCGGCGTTAGATGTATGAGAGCCTTTAGGATGGAGCCAAAAGTTCTACAACGTTTATGTGACAAATTGGAGACACATTACGGCCTAAAACAAGGGCAGGACATGACTGTGTTGGAGAAGGTGGGTATTTTGCTGTACACATTAGCTTTGGGGATATCAAATCGACACGTTTGTGAGAGATTTCAACGATCCGGGGAAACAATCAGTCGAACAATACACGAGGTTCTAGATGCAATCACACGATAGGTCAAGGGGGTACTCAGGACTTGCAAGGGATCTTCTATGACCGCGTGACCTAACATTTTCAAGCACACCTACACAGATTTTGGAAAATGAAAAGTACAGTTTTTTCGAGGTGTGGACTACAACTTCTAATACTATGTACAATAGAATAGTTATGGCTATAAGATTCATAAGTTTAACCCCTTTGTGATGATATGTGATCGTAATTACAGGGGTGCATAGGAATAGACGGAATACACATTGATGCAACGATCCCTGCAAAAGAGCAATTGCCATATAGAGGAAGGAAGGGCACTGTAATAGCTAGGATTTCCGAATTCTAATTAATGTTGATTAACTTAATCGTTGATAGTTATTTACATATAACTCGCGAAGACTTCGCAAGTGATGAGTAAGAGTCCCCCCGTTATGTTCCTGGCGTAATTTTGGACGTTTGGGGAAATTTTTACTTTTTCCCCCGGATAATTATTTTTACCCTCCGGTGTTATTTGGAGCATTTGGGAGCTCCAATTAATAAAAATGCAGTTGAGAGAAATGATCAGGACATCGGATATGTCCTAGATATGAAATAACATGGACAGGCAAAACGGCCAAAAGAGTCGATATTTCGTTTCTTAACGGCTAAGAAAGACGGCTTAGGATTACACGTTTTCCGAGGCAGTTGTGGAATAATTATCCCTACAATATTCCAGATTTAATGTTCCAATCTCGAGAAATTTGGAGAAAGAGGTTCGACCCGCCTTTGGATCGATTAAAGGATAATTATCGACTTTACTAAAGGATAATTATCGTCTTCACTATAAATAGCGAAAAATCCTTTATTAATTCATTTCCTTTCACGTTTTCTCGTAAAAGCTCTGATTTCTCTCAACCTTCAAACTCAGATCTACCCTCCGTTTCTAATCCGATTTCGATTCCGTTTGAGTTTCTGGATTCCTCTCTTCATTCTCTTCATATCGGTACCGAGTTTCTACATTTCCGAATATATGGAGGGCTGGTCGAGCATATATGTCACCAGGCAGGTTCTGTCGCTCAGATTCCGATGAATTTGATGATGTCCATGCGTAGCCTGCGTCGTTGTGATTCCGAATCTTCTTTCAGATCGTCAATCGGGTTAGTAACGAATAAGTTATGAATTTATTCGTTTTCCGTACTGAGATTTGGCCTAAATTGAGTTTAGGCTTGTCAAATAGGACAATTAGAAATTCCATTATGGTCGTTATATTATTCTGGTGATTATGGGTTGTTTGTTTGATGAAATCTGATGACAGGGGGTTTAGAAATTGCCTGCGGGCAAAACGTTATTCTGGCAAAATCTAATTAATTAATTAAAGGTTAATTAATTAAATTAGGATTAAAATTGAGATTGAGGAATGTTGATTAGATACTACCTTGAAATTTGAGGAATTGTGAGTTATGCTGAGATATTGAGGTTTAGTTGGTTGTGAGGCTCATAGATTGAGTATATGATCCTTATGGATCCCTTTGGGTCTAGGTGTGACCCCTTTGATGAATAGAGGTTGATATATTTCTTTATGCCTTTTTATAGGCCGTGTTGTCCCTCCAGTGTAGAGGTGATCGTGGTTGAGATTGTACGAGGTTGAGGTAAGTCCGTAGGACTTACTTAGCTACCATCCCTATATTGGGTGTTTGCATGAGTGGTGTGTGCTTTATATGTTTGCTATGATAGCATGAGTTGTCGTTTTTATCGACTTATGTTCTATTGACTGCCCCACTGCGTGGCTGTGATAACCTTTCCCTTTCATCCCGCCGTGGAGTCTGGGAGGTTCTCTGATGTCGGGCCAGACTGGTTTACAGGAAGGGCGCAATCCACTCCCATAGGGTACACGGATTGTGTGACCGATACTCGTACAGCTGGACATTGTACTCAGAGGCGGGGATGTATCGGTCCTCGTGTCACATACTTTCATCTATCTATATATATATACGGTTTTTGAGTGAATGGTTATTATATAAAGATAATAAATGGGTAAATGTGTGATAGCATGTTGATGTGTTTATCTTCCATGATTGTGTTTGTGCTTATGCATTACCTCATATATGTATGGTTAGCTAACGGTTTCATACCGTGTTGTAAATATTTACAGGTTAGGCGCTGCTGAGTGATCTGGCAGGGTGACAGGCCGAGAACTCTCGTACATTAGGTGGTTGGTTTGGGTTTGTTGTGTTCCCCTCCTTCGTGAGGATGTTCTTTCGTACCTCCTGTGTGAGGTTGTCGTTTTATATACTCGGCTATATTGTTGTCTACTTTGGGTTGTACAGTTTATACTGTTTTATGTATTTGTTTTATATCTGTCAGTGCCATGTTGTAAGGTCTAGTGAACTTGTTGTCAGGCTAGGGTCAGGATCCATTTTGAGATCCTAGCCCAATGTGACATCCCGAGTCCCGCGGATTCAGGGTGTTACAGGCACGTGTACCTTTAACGTGATGGTTGTATGCGACCTTGATATATACTTTACATTTGTTTCTGTTGGATGGGAGGGTTCAGCTCATGATGCCCGTGTTCTCGATCATGCTCTTAAGATAAAATCATTCAACTTTCCCCATCCACTTGAAGGTATGATCATTTATATCAGCTTGGTTTTAGTTGTTACATACATTAAGATAAAATGTACATGATACCGCTGCTTCTAATTTAATGTAGGAAAATACTATTTGGTCGATAAAGGCTATCCAGACAGAAAAGGATACATGGTACCGTACTCTAAGGTGAAGTATCACCAATCACAATTTGAAGGCTTTGCTCCTAAGATTACAAAGAGGGATTTAATAGGGTTCATTCCGCTATTCGAAGTGCAATTGAACGTGCGTTTGGTGTTTTGAAGAAAAGATGGAAGATACTAATGGTGATTCCTAGCTACAACATCGAGACACAAATTAAAATTATATTGGCATGCTTCGCACTTCATAATTTTTGTCAGCTGCATAAGGAGAACGACGAGTACTTTAACACGCTAGAGTCAAACCCTGCAACTTACGAAGGACTATTCAATAGGGTTACAAGAGAAGAAGGTGATGATGCAAGTGTTGGTGCGATGGGTAGTGTTAGAGATGATATTGCACAACGATTGTGGGAGGGTCCCTATTTTTGATATATCGATTGTGTGATGGTATATGATTCACAACAGTTTTGGTTGGTCTTAATATTTTGGTGCAAAATATTGCTGACACAATTATATTTTGGTTCAGCTCCTAGACGAATGCCATATATGTTTAGCTTATATTTTGGTTCAGCTCTTCATATTTTCCTTTGCCTCTAATGAAACCTTCTGCCTCTTATGATTGCTGGCAGTGGTAGTTTGGTTTTTCGTTTTTTAATTTTACTACATTGCCTTTGATGATTGTTGATTGTTGGCACTGATGAAGCTTGCCTCTGAACAAGCTTCCCTCTGAATTTTGCTAGCTTGCCTATGATCAAGCTTGCCTCTGAACACAGAAGCTTCCCTCTGAATTTTGATACCTTCCCTCTTATCAAGCTTTTTTTATCTTGCCTCTGAATTTTTTTAGCTTCCCTCTGAACACAGAAGCAACCCACATAATTTGTTACTATGACAGCAAGCCTGTGATGAACTCTTTATTTTTGTCATACACCCAAATCCTGGATTTCTTTACTATTAGTAATTTATATCAAGCATGTAACTTCTCTGTTTATTATGTTTTGTGTGACAACAAGCCTTAAACTCACTCTTTATATGATTGATTACAAACATTTCTATTTGGACTATTATCTTATTACCACCATAGGGTCTTTTTGTGACCATCTGAATCACATAGGATTTGTTTGAACCAGTACCTAACCCTACTGTTATCTTGTGTTAGGCTATGCAAGCCTTTATGTTTGACTTTGTTGCAGAAAGCTGGTGCAGTGAGGCAGCTTTTGTGATTCATTTACAGTAGATGATCTTAAGGGAATTATTATCTTATTGCCACCATATTTTGGTTGCAGCTCTTGTGGTTCATTTAGAGTAGATGACGATTGCCATATTGCCCTTTTGTATATGTTGCAGAAAGTTGGATCAGTGAGGCAGGAACTCGCAAAGTTGAAAAAGGCAGCGGCCTAAGAAGATCATTATCTGTTGATTTTTTTCCCAATTGTTTTGGCCTAGTTTTTTTAAGTGTATTTTGGTATTTTCCACTAAAGACCTGAGCTTTTCTTAATGTGCTCTACTGACTGATCTATTAAGAGAATCAACTTTCAGTTATTAACTTCTTACCACCATATTGCCCTTTTCCACTGAAGATCACTATCTGTTGATTTTTTCCCCCAATTGTTGCAGAAAGCTATTGATTTTTTTCCCAATTGTTTTGGTAACGAATAAAAGGCAGCAAGCCTTTCTCTGTTGTTTTTTTTGTGATACACCCAAATCCTGGATTGCTTTACTTTGAGTAATTTGTATCAAGCATGTAACTTCTCTCTGTTTATTATGTTTTTGTTGACAGCAAGCCTCTAACTCCCTCTTCAAATGTTTGACAGCAAGCCTTACTATCTTGATTTTAGCCTTTCTCCTTGAGTAGCAAGCCTGTCTGTCTACACAAACACATTTCCTAAGCATAGGTTAGAGTCCAATGGAAGGAAGGCTTCCATTTGGTGAAGTATAGCTATAGAACAATAAATGCCACGAGTTGCAAAAGTAGTGAAGCTGTTGAGAGATGGAGAGTTCGTTGCTTATTGACTGTATAACCACAACTGAATTCCAAAGATCTCAAAGACTTACTTCATCTCCCAATACTAGGCAGATGTTTCTTTCAGGAAATTGCTGTAACCTTTTGATAGTAATTCTCCAACCAAAATCCTGTCAAATATTAACCAAATCGTTTATGATTTATCTATGATTTTGCAGTACTTTAGCTTGCATCTCAGCAAATTTTAGAATGATTAATCTTTTAAATAAAATATGCCCCTAGATCAAAAAGCAAAGGATAGAGACATTGCTTCTTATGCATCATCTCTCAACAGCTCAAATGTGCTCTACTGACTGATCTAATGGGAATTATTATCTATTTTCAATGAGCTGGTTAACACCTGGCAATGATCATCAAGTAGCTGACAAACAAATTTGGGACACTTCCCACCAAAAAAAAAAACAAATTTGGGACACTAGAAGAAGAAATATCCATCTAAGAGCCTTATGCAGATTGGAAAACTAGGTTAACGTTAAAAGATGTCTTAGATAGGACATGGTTGTTGAAATTATCCAGCTTTTTGTATGCATAAATGAAATTCCAGTAAGCTGGAGCTGACCTTTTGTGGTTGACCATAGAAGAAGCTGAGAAAGCAAAGTGATGTGCAGAGACGTGAGAGACACCATAAACAACCTCAGTCAGACCAATTTGTCAAATTCTTAACCTAACTCAAGTGTTTCGAAAAAAACAAGTTATTTTACCTCAATTCATATAATGATGTTTCAAATCGGATAAAACTATCACAGAGTGTCAAAGCATAAGCACATTCGCACTTGTAACATTGTTTGTTCAAAGCAGGGTGGATGTCCTTATCCACTTGCAACACTGTTCCAAGAGCATACGCTGGAAATTATAAATCTAAAAAGAACGTTCTACCATATCAGAAGGACATGTATGAATCTCAACCATAAATTAGCCCCAAATTTCTTATAGGAATTTTATCAAACAACTAGTGTGCGGAGCCATTCGCCCATACAAATTAACAAGCCAATAAATAGTATGAAAATATATCAACATTAAGTTACACCCAAAATCAGTTTGAATAAGGTCACTGCACGTTCAATACTAATGTGGTTCACAAACAGAATGAACAGATCGAAGAAGCAGAGCAACGGTGAATCAATACATAAACCAAATAAGTTAACAGTTTGGTTAATCCCCAAAGTTACGGTTATGGGTTGGTAATAGGTTTACAACTAATATGATAAATTGATTAAAGCAATAGCATAAGCTTTTTCAATTAACCAGTTTTACTAACCAAATTCATGGTTATCCCACTTTGGACTATCCGTCAGTAATCAATGACAAATGAAAATCCTATTTAAAAAATTTGAGGCAACATAAAATATGAAAAAAAGGAACCAAATTGAAAGTAGAGCATCAAATAGTGAAAAGATGTAACCTAGATGGGTTCAGTGCCAAGAAAATTCCTCTGAACCCGACGCCCATCAGGGAGACAAAATCCAACTCGACATAGCACCGAGATGGCTATGTTTCTTTCACCGAGATGGTTCTGCAGGCAGTAGTTGTTCTTCTTCGTCGCCTCACATATAAGAGGTCTCCGCAGATCTATTTCGTTTGCCCCCTTCTCTTCTTCGTTTCTCCTTCGTCGTTCTTCAATCGGAATATCGAGTCAACCAGGGCTTCCCTTGTTATCAAAGGTGAGATATTGTTCTATTTATACATGATATTAATTGTAGTAAGATTTAAATTGTAGGCCTATAAGAGTTATTTTCAAGCCAAAAACACTAAACACTCAAACCCTCATTCAGACGAGTATTTCCAAAACCATCCGTAAAACACGAAACACTAGTGTTTTGTACACAACCAAACAATCGTTATAATGAAAAACACTAGTAAACACTTCCAAACAAAAGTGTAAAGTGTCTGTCAAACACAACCTAAATTGTTACATTGTTCGTTCAAATTTATGTTCTCTCGGCTAAAATATTTTGTACTATTAACTCATAATTTTCCGAAAAAAATTTAAAACTATTTTTTTTATCAATTTAAAATTTTTGTTGGATTTATTCGAATTTTGTATATTATGAAATCTTTTTATTTTTATTTTGTTTATGTTTTTTTTGTTCTACTAATTGTTTTTTTATGTTTTTTTATTAAATGTTTGGATAATTAGACATAATATTTAAACTACAAGATTTAACATTCAAACTAATAAAACACAAAATTTGGATTAATATTATCAAAGTTAAAAAATACATAATAATTTTCAAATAATTTAAAAACATAACCAACAAAATATACAATAAAATATGAACTGATAATACAATCACAAAATAATGTTAAATAGCACCGATTTTAATTGAGGTTGTATTCAGTGACACCAATTTCTAAAAACTCGAAATAAAACACCAAGACAATTTTATTTTATGTCGACACTTTCTATGGTCATTTTGGCATTTGGTTTTATTATTCTTTTTATTTTAGTTAAAAGACTAATATTATAATTTTTTTGGCCATAAGACTAATATTATATTCTAAAACAATATAAGTAAAGGAAGACTATTAATAATAGTAATATTAGTGTTCTTTACCTTATTTTCCTTAGTTTTTAAATTAAAAAAGGAAAAAAGATTAGTTTATCTACCTCCTTAGGAGGTAGAGGTAGTTAAGTATTGTCGTATAGAGCATTATTGGAGACGATACCACGAACTTATGTTATTTGTAAATTGTAATCCATTAGTTTCTTGTAAGTTGTATTTTTAGTATCGAATTACAATTATTATTATTTTTGCACAGAGACTGAACTTCTCCATTTGTAGTTACGGATAACAAAATTGATAAAGGTAGCCGAACGTCAAAATTAAATTTGTGAAATCTACTCTCATTTTTCCAATTAATATTTTATTTTCCGTTTGATAAGTTGTATATCAGTTTGAATAGTACCACTTTGGGATGTCATGTTCTAACTCCTCCCTCCGAACACTTAATAAATATCCCGATAAAGTTTAGTATGTTATTAATTAAGTTGTAGATTAAATTTGAGGTTGTTCAAGCAAGTGCATTGGATTTGGCTTATGTTTTGTGTTGGTTGTCTCCTGAAATTTGTTGGCAACGATTCCCATTGATCTAAGCAATGTGAATAGCCAATGTTCCTCATGCAAGGAGAATTCAAATTGGCTTTAAACTGGTAGTCTTCATCGGCTTGCGAGAGTAGGGACAACGTCGTTTGTTCTTCTAGTGGTTTACGCTCCTGGCGGTGTTCGTTCATTTTTCCGGTGGATGAGCACCAATGCATGTAAGATCGTTGTCCTCTTTGTTTTATCCATTGTACAACACCAACCAGTTAGAGAAGCTTCATCCTTGCCCAAGGGGTAGATAAATACCCTAACTCCTAAAACTAGTTAATCCAAAACAATGTCATACTAAACTAAGCCTCCGTTTGGTTGTAACTCCGGAAATAGAAATAAATATAGTCCATGTGTATACCTTCTGAATGATATTTTTTGGAATAATTCTTGATGCAAAAATGAATTTGATTTACCTATTTTGTTTCCTGTACGATATCAAAATAATCAAATTACATTTTAATTTGTTCAAATTACAAGAAATTATTTCAACCAAATGGACCCTAAAGTTAAAAGAAGTTCCCCAAAAAACAAAACCTAAAGTTGTATACAAGAATGCGAGTAATCAAACAAGTTCACAAAATTGAATCACTTTGAATTCAAGATTGAAGTAGCACAGAAAAAGCTAGTCCAGACCATATAGGATTGATTATGATACAGATTTAGAATTCGAAATCCAAAATAAACAAAAGACCAACTGAAACTTAATCCATAGTACACTCGACATAAAGACAATCGCCTACATCTATATATACTTACTAAAGTAGGATACGTTTCGTTGATGCGGCACTCTGAGATTTCAAAATTTAAGTCAAATAATCCTATATTACTAAACTGCCACTCATCTAAAATTATTAACTTTAAAGCCTATTTATTTTTAATAACAATATTAACCAAATCACCAAAACTATTTGTAATTTTTATAATTTTTATTTTTAAAATTATCAATTTTTAAAAATCCTATAAAATTATTTATTTTTAAGGCGATCCGTTTATCAAATTGTTTTAGGCGTATGTTTATTTCATTAGCAACAATAGTTATATTTTTATGATAAGGTGAATATTTTTTAGAACTAACTTTTTCTTTTTTGAAATATTTATGTAATTTGATTATTAATGCGAATTTGCTTTAATTATATGTATTAAGAATATCCGTGCACAACACGGGTATTACTATCGTGAACAAGACGGGTCAAAATAGGACAAAATCGGAATTTGTTCTCACTCCTATTTATATGTATTAAAAATACATGTACACGGCACGGGTCCTAAAAATAATACAATTTGATTAAGGGCTCGTTTGGTACAATTCTCATGAAATCGGGAATTGGAATCGAAATGAGTCATACCAATACCTCGTGTTTGGTAAGGCTTGAAATCGGAATGAAAATGATTCTATGAAATGGCTCATTTCAACTCTAGAGAAGAAGTTGATTCCATAAATTAAAGATGGGTATCCCATTCCAACATAAACTCAATTTAGATTTAAAATTACATTTATATATTTTTTATTATATATATATACTTGCTTATTTGGTTTCACAAAATAAAAATAAAATTATTTATTGTCCATCAATTAATTTAAACTATATAATTATTCGTAGAAAAACATGATTTTTGACAAAAAAAAAATAACTATAATACGAATAATTCATTCAAGATGTAATGTAACCGGAAAATACTCAAAAATAATATAATTTGTTCAATTAAAAAAATATATTTGATAAAAGAAATGTATACCTATATATTTGGGTTGACGATTATTTAGTGTTTAGCCTTTAAGTTATTCGTTAGTATTCATTTTTCTTTAATGTAGTTTAAAAAATAACATATATTTGCATTATAAACATTCACACATATATCACCAAATATGATATGATTTACCGTTTCATAACTCATATAAAATAAAATACATGTGTCAAAAATATTTCATTCCAACATTATACCACACACCAAGTATCAAGAATGACTTATTACAATTCCTTATTCCATTTCGATTCCTGATTCCATTCTCATTCCTACAGTCATACCAAACGAGCCTTAAGCATATTGGCCCAACCCTTGTCATTATTTCTTGGGTAGGATATAGCTTAACAAAAGAGATAGGATATATTAGTACTATTAAGGGCGCGTTTGTTTTAAACTCCGAAAACGGAAATGAAATAAAAATGAATTTAGTCCATATATGAAGAGATTTGTGAACTGAAAGATTGTTTATTTCATTGACCATGTAATGTTTATATAGGGAAACATAAAGAGATAAAATAATAAACTAATAACAAAGTATAAGCCCAATAATAAGAGATAAGTCCAATGCTCTAAGAGATAAGCCCGATACTAACACTCTCCCTCAAGCGGGAGGTGTGGAAATAGCAACTCTAAACTTGCGAATTAAGAAGTTGAAACGAGTAGGTCCAAGAGCTTTAGTCATAATGTCAGCTACCTGAAGTGTGCCAGGAACATGTTGTGTCTCAATAATGCCTCGCTGAATCTGTTCCGTGATGGTATGACAGTCAATCTCAATATGTTTGGTACGCTCATGAAATACCGGATTGTTGGCTATATGAATGGCATACTGATTATCACAAAAGAGGCACATATGAGCCATGTGTGAAACCCCGAGTGAATCAAGTAGAGAACGAAGCCAAATGAGCTCACAAGTAGTAGCTTTCATTGCTCTATATTCGGCCTCAGTAGAAAATCTAGAAACCGTAGCTTGTTTCTTGGTTCTCCAATAAATGGGTGAATTACCGAGGAGAATGAAGTAGCCTACAGTAGAGCGTCTGGTGATAGGGCAAGCTACATAATCCAGATCACAAAAAGCACGAATACATAAATCACTAGAATGAGATAAGAAAATACCCTGATCACGTACTGACTTTAGGTAACGAAGAACCTTTAAGGCAGCATCCCATTGGCCACGGCGCGGAGCAGCCATAAACTAAGAAAGTGTATGAACCGAGTATGCAAGTTCAAGGCAAGTGATGGACAAGTAGATAATACGGCCAACCAAACGACGATATTTCTAAGGATCATCAAGCAGAGTAGAGGAATATGATTGAAGACCATGATCAGCAGACATCGGAAACGATGCGGGTTTGCATCCAAGAAGACCAGAATCAGCTAGAATATCTAGAGTGTATTTCCGTTGGTTCAACCATAAACAGACGGTGTACGAACAATTTCAATGCCTAAGAAAAACCGAAGGGGTCCAAGGTCCTTCTTATGAAAGCAAGCATGAAGATATTCTTTAAATCGACGAATGGTAGCAGGATTATTTTCAGTAATGACTAGATCATACACATATATCAAAATGTGAAGGATGATACCTGACCGCCTGAAGGTGAAAAGGGAGTAATCAGCCAGAGAATGAGAGAAACCATATTTCAGAAGAGCAGATGTGAACTTGTGGAACCAATTCCGTGGAGCTTGATGAAGACCATATAATAATTTCTTTAGACGACAAACTTGGGACAAGGTTCAAAATCGGGAGGTGGTAGCATATATACTTCCTCTTGCATATTCCCATGAAGAAAAGCATTGTGAACGTTCATCTGATGAAGTTCCCAATTATAGATAGAAGCAATTGCGAGAAGTAGTTTAATTGTAACTGATTTAGCAACAAGAGCAAAAGTTTCATTATAACCATTGCCTTCTTGTTGACGGTTGCCGAGTGCAACCAAACGCGCCTTATGACGCTCAACCTGTCCATCAGAGTTGTATTTAATACGAAATACCCATTTAGAGCCAATAGGTTTACAATCGAGAGGAAGATCAACATATTCCCAAATGTTGTTGCGGTGTAAGGCTGTCATTTCATCCTACATGGCCTCTTTCCATTTTGGGTTAGCAACCGCGTCTCTGAAAGAGGTTGGTTATTGTTCGTGATATACAGAGTTAATAAAAGTAACATAGGCATGAGAAAAATGTTCATATAATAAAGAAATCTTTATGGAATACCAGGCACTTGATTTTAGTGGAGGAGAAGTTTCACCCGATTTGGAATCAAAATGACTTGCCTTTTGACAAACATAGTCTCGTAAAAGGATAGATGGTTTTGAAGTACGGGAGTTGCGACGGGGTGGGTTTTCGGTTGGAGAAGCAGTAACGGGTGGTGGAGTCGGAATGATGGGTTGAGGGATTTCGGTGCTCATGGGAAGAGGGGTAGAAATAGGTGGATTAGTATAGGGAGGTGGGGGACACTTTGAAGGGGTGGTTATAAAAATTGGGGAGGGGTATGGGGCATCAACAACAGGTAGGGGAGAGATGACAGGGGAGCCCGCGGTAGGTGGAGGGACAAGAGGGAGGTGAGAGGGTTCTAGGGGGACCGTAGTAGGTATAGTTGGGGGATCCGCTTCAAGGGGAATTTGTGGGAGGTTTTCTTGGGTGGGGGCTGTTTTTCGGGGGGGTTTCTTGGTAATATTCGGGGGAAAAATTAGTGGGGTCTGCTATGGACTCCGTAAGTTCAGGAGAATTTTTCGGTTCGGAGAACGGAAAAATGTTCTCGTAAAAACGTGCATTTCGTGTTGTAAAAATTTCTTGGGTATCAAGATCTAACATTTTCCAAACCTTTTGCGAAGATGTATATCCTATAAAAATGCATTTTCGACCTCGAGGTCGAAATTTATCCGAAGACCGAGGTATAAAGGAATAATAAGTAAGACAACCAAACCCCCGAAGATGGTCAAGATTTGGTGGAGAGCCATGAAGAAGCTCATAAGGAGTTTTGTGATGGAGGATGGGAGTAGGGGTGAGATTGATAAGGTAACATGCCGTAAGAACACATTCTCCCCAAAGCGAGACGGGTAAATTTACTTGAAACATTACGGATCTAGCGACATTAAGGATATGGAGGTGTTTGTGTTCTACCCTCCCATTTTTTTGTGGTGTGTAGGTACAAGAGGTTTCTAAATGGATACCCTTACCTTTAAGAAAAGGTCGAAGGGAAATAAATTCCTTAGCATTGTCATTGCAAAAGGTTTTGACAGAAGTGTGGAATTGAGTCTCAAATATGACACAAAAATCTCTAATTAAAGTGGCGACTTCGGCCTTTTCCTTTATTAAATAAACCTAGGTGCAACGGGAGTAATCATCTAAAATCATAAGAAAGTAGGAACAACCGGAAGTAGAAAGGGCGCGATAAGGACCCCAAGTATCTAAGTGGACTAATTCAAATAACGACAAAGCATGAGAACTACTAACCGGAAAAGATGATCTAGGTAGTTTGGCCCGTAGTGGTAAGACACGAAGGAAGCGGAGAAGCGTTTATCATCCAGCGACGCTAGTAGATTCCATCACGAGCTTCACTCACTCCAACCACTGTCCTCGAAGTACGGTCCTATATAACACAAAGTTTATTAGTTATCATAAAAACACAATTCAAATCCGTAATTAGCTGATTTAGAGAAAGTAGATGACAATCAAGTCTTGGAACATATAATACTCGGGGCAAGTGAAGGGAGTTATTGAGTCGCAAGGTTCCTGCGTGTTCAGCGGAGACTAAAGCTCCATTAGGGAGTTTCATCCGGTATGTACTAACCAGCTTGAGCGATGAAAGTAATGAACGATCACCTGTCATATGAAAGGAAGCCCTCGAATCAAGAATCTAATGGAACGAATTTGAACGGTAGGAGTTCAAAGCATATATGAGAGTATTCCATTGAGTATCATTAATTGCAAGATCAATGTCTTTACGGTCCTCAAAGGTTAAGGGACGAGAGAAGGGGTATGTAGAGTTAGCTTGTCCCGCCACCCCAATAATTGTAGCGGTCATGATACCAGCCAAAGTCGTTTCTGATACCGGCTGCCAAAGTCGTTTCTGATACCGACGGTCGAAGTATTCCTTGATACCGACGACCAAAGTATTCCCTGATACCGACGTCCAAAGTATTCCTTGATAGGTTAATTTTAGGGTTGATTCGATCAAGGTTGATCGAGCAATCTGTGAAGTGGAGTGCAAATGTTGATTCTTGAAAATTCCTCAAATGTGAAGGTTTGGATCGAAGATCCAAGGAAAAACTTTGAGACGGAAGATGTGATGCGCAAAATTTAAGGAGGAGGTTTAACCTTCAACTTAACTTGATTAAATTTAGACATGAATTACAAGTGGTGCCTAACATCCTTTATATAGAGGATGGAGCTGGAACGAAAGGTCGGAAATGAAAGGCCTAAATGAAAGATCTAAAATGTGGTCCAATGGAAAAGCTTAGAAGGAAATATTCTACAAGAATATCCATTTTATTATTATTATTTTTTTTTTTTTGAAAATGGAAAGCGGTTCGAAACAACTAGGCGGCGCGCCGTCTAGTGGTTCGAAAGGCCGAAAAAATCGGCAGACGGTCTAACCGTCATGACACAAATAAGGGAGAAAAGAACTACACAAAAATACATCAAAATGAAACCGAAAGCAAAAAAGTCTTCAAGTGGAAAGCAGGATGATCCAACCGGTAGGAGGCAACGAGCATAGAAGTTCATCTTCGAAGGAAGTACACAGGGGAAGCCTGGGGAACAACTGTGGACACCTCAGATTTGGACTGCAATAGAGCCGTCAGGAGTCGATCACAAATCCACGCCTCCTTCTCGATAAACGAACGAAACCGCCAGCAAATGACTGCATCAAACATCAGAAGACGAGATTGCAGAGCACGGGTATCTTGATGAATAAAGGTGTAGAACTTGATGGATAAAAGAACTTGATGGATAAAAGAAGATGTTTTGCAGAGCACGAGCCTTAATGTATTGGACAATAAAAGTATGAGTCAAAATTTAATTGACATAAATTTTAATTTTTGTTATTCCAAATCATTTTTTATATTTCTGCGTCAAATCAACCTTAGTTTTTATTTTTTCTTTTCTTCTTTGATATTTTTGGACCAGATTTTTGGACCGGAATTGACGCCGTTAGGCTGCGAGTACGTTTTGGGCCGTGAGGCAAAAATTTTTCTGTTAGGCCGCGAGTACGTTTTTGGGCCGTTGGACCGAAATTGTCGCTTTTAGGCTGGAATTTATGCCGTTAGGCTATTTTTGGACCGTTAGACCGGAATTGACGCCGTTAGCGTTTTTGGGCCGTTGGACTGAAATTGTCACTGTTAGGCCGGAATTTATGCCATTAGGCCGGGAGTACGTGCCCTTGAACGTTTAATAGCCTTTATTTTTCTTGATAATAAATATTAGAATTATTGTTATTATTGTTACAAATTTTAATTTTATTTTAATCAATAACAAAATTCAAGTTGCTGTAAAGCCAACAAAAATGTCAGCTGGGCCAAAAAGCCCAATTTTATCCGTAGTAGATGGGAGATGGATACAGGGAAACCCTAGCCATGAACCACAGAGGCGGTGGGAAAGATGTGATCATCTTGTGAGAGTGGCGTCCAAAAAACCTGTGAAGCCAGGGTATTGCCAGACTGTGGCGCCATGGTGGCGGCGGACAAGAGGCCAGTGAAACCATGGTGGCGGCGGGCAAGAGGCTTGTGAAGCCAAAAATTTTGATGTAAGCAAGAACTCCGTAGATCCACCATAGATCGGACAGAAGGATTCGATTGCAGAGAAAGACACAACAGACAAGAAGCGAATGGACAAAGGACCACTGCCTCCCAATGAGCCACAACCGGCATCACCCTACAATGTCACCGCCATCCACCCGCCTGGAAGCCGCCGAAAAACCGGTGGTACTAAGCAGATTTCTTTTTTGCTAGAAAAATAGGAATAAAGGAAGGCGGATCTGGGTTGAAAGATGTAGATCCTTTTTGGACAAAGGCTTCAACTGAAGCTGGTGATTGATAAAGTTGAGTAATGGTTGATTCCTTTTCTTTCGCAGGTTGATCTGTGAGTGCCCAAAGAAACGCTAATGCCCTGGAAAAGAGATTTTGGATCTATGAGAACATGTTGTTTGAGGCGATGAGACGCGAAGGGTGTGTTGGACTTTCACCGGTGGGTAAGACTGCTGATTGAAGTTGGGGGAGAAAAAGCCTTCCGACGGCTAGGGTTTATTGAGGGGTTTCCTCTAATGAATAGTAGAGATATCCATTTTATTATTACATAAGCCAAGGCGGAAAAAGCAATGAGAGTTGTTGTCAAAACGGGTCATCCTCATGTCATGGTGGAGTGAAGACACGATATATCGCTTGACAGGTCGGCTCAAGCGGAGGCACGGTCGGTAAAGTATCCAAGGGCATATCATTCAGGTTCAGTTTCACAAGTCGGGTCAACTTTTGACAGCTCAATGTGTGACCTTTTGGGCCCCGATAATATTAGCAACATATTTTATCATATAAAATACATAAGTTACCATTAAGGGCACAATTCCTTCAAGATTAAACAATTAACGTTCCTTTATTTCGTCCTAAAATCTTTTATGACATAATCAGTAATTGCACTTTAGGGTAAAATGATACAATTCCTTCAAGATTAAACAATTAATGTTCATGATTTAATGTTTTAAAACGGTAAGCGTGAATTTTATTTAATACGCTATTTAAATAAGACGTGTGATATTACAATTAAGGAAATAAAATATTGGGTTTGCAAAATAAAAGTGCACGATCTTAAAATTGTTAGCTTTGTGAAGCCTCGATAATCTAGTATGGTGCTAACGTTGAGGTACGTGCATATTGTTATACCTTTACACAAGTAGAAATATATTGTTTTCCATTGAGTACGTATATAAAACCTTAGTTTTTGTAACGATTGAATACGTGTATAAAACCTTAGTTTTTGTATCGATGTGCATGATTTCGTCGTAAAATCTTTTATGACATTGATCATTAATGTACGTGTATGATATAATTAACATTACACAAGTAAAATATCGATATCCATTTTAAAACGACCGTAAAACTCAGTTTATGTGCACAAGTTTGTTAATTTCAATTTTATTAAGCACGATTACAAAAGAACCTTAGTTTTTGTGTCTTATGTACATACCATATACGTGCATGGGTTGTGTGTACATATATGTGCATGATGTAAAATTTCAATTTTAATAGGACAACAAGGGCTCGTTTGGTTGTAACTCTGAAAACGGAAACGGATGAAAATGAATCTAGTCAATATGTGTACCTTGTTCATGAATTATTTTGGAATCATTTTTTGTGGTCTCATGTAAAATGCATTTTATTCCCTTATTTTGTTTCCCTATAGAATATCAAAAGTAATCAAATTTTACTCCAATTAGTTGAAACCACTGAAATGATCCAAAAAGTTTCATGAACAAGGATATACGTAAGGATTAGATTCGTTTGCATTCCGTTTCCTTTTTGGAGTTTTCACCAAACGGGCCCTAAATTTAGATGGGTTGATACGATGGGTAATGTGAAAAAAATATGTATTGAGCTCATGGTTTAATGGGCTCGGATCGACAGGGGGTGCGAGTGACAAAACCCACCGTTGTACGGATTCTATCTATTAGGGTATTAATAGATAGGTTTTAGGGTTGTATTCTTTTTATCCACAAAAGTATATTGAAAATACTAGTTGCAAGTTGCAAGTTTCATGTGTTGGAATAATCATATTCCCTAAACCGTAAACGCAAGGATCAATATCATGCTAGAGTTGTTAAGGAAGCTAGAACTAACATACCTGGTTCCATAGTAGCAATCGGGTGAACCAGCAGTAGCAATCGGATCAAACCTTAGTGCGGAATCTACGATCCTAATGAGTGCCGCAGGTATACAGTCTTTCTCAGTCAAACCTCCTTAGGGTTTCTTTAGGTTTTCTCTCTGATGGGAAGAGAATAGAAAACTGCTGATTTCATAACCTGATAATGTTTATATAATGACATAATAGAATCCCATAAAGCCTATTGGGCCAAAGTCTGATATCCACCCATTAACCCCTTACCGCTTAATTAAAGTCTACGGGCTTTACTCGATTGAATCACTTTTATTAGCCCGCTAATATATTTAGTCATATAATATAATTGGTTATTATAATATGTAAGCCCACTAATAATAGTAAGATTAATAAAATCTTACAATCTCCCACTTGGGCTACATATCAAACAACCAACTATATTATCCAAAATTCTTTGTGTACACGTAATGACTAATTTTATGTAGACTTATTTTTTATCAATCTGGTCCACCTCATATATCAATATGAGATCACGGCGACTTTCGTCACACTCATCGTGATAAACCTTCCGTGTTCACCACATTAGTATATTCGATGACATAGATTAAGTATGGATGAGTGACATGAAAATTACATGAAATGTGATCTCATAAACATGTCTATTTTCAACTGGTTCTTCTTTATTCGGAGATAAATCCAAAACAACCTTTAGTTCAAAATGTAAATGACGGCAACTTTATTATGTATAAACTATAAACATAGAACATCTAACCCATACGAGCAGTGTGCTCATGAAAAACCTTAGGAGGCAACCCCTTAGTTAACGGATCCGCAATCATGGAGTTTGTACTTATGTGTTCTATACAAATCTGCCTACTTTGAACTTTTTCCTTCAATGACAAGAACTTGATGTCAATGTGCTTCTCCTTTACAAAGCTTCTGTTATTATTGGAGAACAAAGTTGCATCCTTATTGTCACAAAATAACTTCAATGGCCTTTCAATTCTAGTGACCACACGTAGGCATGTGACAAAGTTACGCAACCATATCCCATGAATGGATGCTCCGAAGCAAGCCATGAACTCTGCAGCCATAGTGGAGGTAGCTACAAGTGTTTATTTGACACTCTTCCAAGATATAGCTCCTTCAGCCAACATGAAAACATAGCTTGAGGTGGATCATCTACTATCAATACAACCGGCGAAATCAGAATCAAAATATCCAACGATCTCCAATCTGTTTGATTTCTTGTAAGTCAGCATGTCGTTCTTTGCAAATACCGGATAACCCTTTTTGCTGCTTTCCAATGATCCGATCCAGGATTACCTAAGTATCTGCCCAAAAGTCCCACAATAAATGCTATGTCGGGACGGGTACAAACTTGAGCATACATTAGACTCCCTACCACTGAGGAATAGGGAACTTTTTGCATCTCTTTTATTTCAAGATTTGTTTTGGGGCACTGTTTGAGACTAAACTTGTCTCCTTTAGCTATTGGTGTATCTCTAGTTGAGCAATCTTTCATGTTAAACCTGCTTAGTACCTTTTTGATATAGCTCTTTTGTGATAACCTGAGGATACCTTGAGATCAATCTCTTAGTATCTGAATTCTTAAGACAAAAGAGGCGTCCCCAAGATCTTTCATCTCAAAATTTCTAATGAGAAATTTCTTGGTTTCGTGCAATAAGCCTATATCGTTACAAGCTATTAGTATGTCATCAACATACAATACCAGAAAGATAGATTTGCTCCCGCTGAATTTGTGATACACATAATTTTCAACCTTATTCACCTCAAATCCAAAAGAGGTGATCACTTGATGAAATTTATGATTCCATTGCATTGATGCCTGTTTAAGCCCATAGATAGATTTCGTTAATTTACAAGCCATAGATTTTGAATCTTTGGATTCAAAATATTCTAGTTGAACCATATAAATGGTTTCATCAATGGTTCCATTGAGAAACGCTGTTTTCACATCTATCTGATGCAACTCTAAATCAAAATGAGCTACTAGTGCCATTATTGTCCTAAAAGAGTCCTTAGATGAAACCGGAGAAAAGGTCTCTTTAAAGTCAATACCTTCCTTTTGAGTGAATCCCTTTGCAACTAGACGAGCCTTATATCTTTTGATATTGCCTTTTGCATCCCTTTTGGTTTTAAATATCCATTTACAACCAATGGGTTTTGTACCTTTTGGCAACTCAACAAGATCCCATACGTCATTGTCCTTCATGGATTTCATCTCCTCTTGCATGACTTTAATCCACTATTGACAGTTAGAACTTTGAAGGGCCTCAAGAAGATTGATTGGATCATCCTCTACAATGTCTGCAGAATCTTCTTGTTCCATAAGATACGCAATGTATTCATCTGGTATCTCTCCCACAGGATATTCTTGTTCTACTAGATATACAATGTAGTCATCCGGAATTGCATATCTTCTTTCTCTACCGGATCTCCTTTAAGGCACTTCTTGAGGTGATTCAATTTGCTTTATGGAAGGAACTTCATTTTTGTCTAAAACCAGAGTTGTTTCTTGAACAGTGTCAAGAGTTGTATCTTGATCACTTTCAATAACAATATTGAGAAAAGAGATAAATTCCTCTTCCTCAGAGACAACTTCGTCAAGAGTGACGTTCCCTAATCCTTCCCCTCCAAATTCTACATCCTCAAGAAATCTAGCATTTCCCGACTCAAAAAATGATCGGGTAGCGGGTTCATAAAATTTAAACCCACGAGAGCGTTCATCATATCCAACAAAGTAGCAACTAGTTGTCTTAGAGTCCAACTTTCTTTTGTTAGGCTTGTAAGACCTTGCTTCAGCTGGACATCCCCAAATGTGTAAGTGCTTTATGCTGGGCTTTTTTCCAGTCCACATTTCATATGGGGTTTTAGCTACCGATTTGCTAGGTACTCTATTAATGATATATACTGTAGTTTTTAGCGCTTCTCCCCAAAGTGATTCAGGTAAAGAAGAATGATTAATCATACTTCTCACCATATCCAATAGTGTTCTATTCCGCCTCTCAGCAACACCATTCATACTGGGTTTGCCCAACATAGTGTACTGAGGGACAATTCCACAATCCTTTAGGAAGTTAGCAAAGGGTCTTGGACGTTGTTCTCCTGATCCATCATATCTACCATAGTATTCTCCACCACGGTCAGATTTAACGGCTTTAATCTTCTTACCAAGTTGAAGTTCAACTTCAGCTTTGTAAGCCTTGAAAGCATCCAGAGATTGTGATTTCTCACGTATCAAGTAAAGGTACCCATATCTGGAGTAGTCGTCTATGAACCAGGGGCGGCCGCATGGGGGGACGCGCAGGGTCGGTCGACCCACCCCCTAAAAAAAAAAAAAAAAAAAAATTTTTTTTTTTTTTTTTTCTAAAAAACGTAGAAAACAGAAACGTAAAAAAAAAACTCTCTCTCCCTTTGTTGAAAAACGAAGAACGAAGGTCTGTCTACTGACTCTACTCCCCTGCAGAAGAGAAGAACGAAGGTCTGGACTGGACTCCAGGGCAAACAGCCACTGCGCCGCCGCCGCGCCCCTGCTCCGACGCCGCGCCCCTGCTCCGCTTGCTCCGCCTGCGCCCTGCGGCCCTGCGAGTCTGCGACAGTGCGACGGTCTAGAGTCTCTGGACTCCAGTGTTGACAGCCTCCGCCCGCCGCCCATTCGACAGCCTCTCTCGGTCTCTCCCGTCCGCCGTCCGGTGCCCCTGCTGTGTTGATTTCCGTCCAACTCGGATTTTACTCGTAAGTGTTGAATCTAAACCCTAACCCTAATAACAGTAAATTAGTTAGATTTTTCAATTTAGGGGTTTTTGGAATTTTGATTATTTGATTAAATTGACTTTGGAATTTTGATTATTTGATTAAATTGACTTTGCAATTGTTAGTGATTTACTAATAGTTGTTGAAATTTGATCTTAAATCTTAATATTTGGCTTTGTAATTGTTAGGGCTTGTTCAAATTTGATGATTGGTTTGATAATTGGTTATTTATTTAGGAAATGGACAAATTTGTTATTCGAACAAAGAAGCGACCCTTGTTGAGTATTGGATCGTCTTCCATTCCCCCAAAACCTCAAAATGTGAATGATGTTGCTAGTGATGATGTTACTATTGATGGTGTTGCTAATGCTAGAGATGATGATATTAGTGAGGGTCTTGCTAGAAACGTAGTTGATGATGATAATGTTGAGCCTGTTGAGGATGATAATGTTGATGGTGGAGGTGGTTTCACTAGCGTTGATAGGGGAGAAAAAAAACCTCGAATGGAAAACATGAGTAGTAAAGTTATTAGTGATCCGGGATTGCGCAAAGCTTTGGAAGAGTATGATCCTTCACTTAGAGATGATGTGAGGAGAGAGTATGTGGTTAGAGGTCCATGTCAACCCCTCTCACATGAATTTCCACGGAAGAACTTTGGGAAGACGTCGAGGTGTTTTTTGCCAAAGTGGTTTGAGGATTTCGAGTGGTTAGAATATAGTGTTTCTAAAGATACAACATTTTGTTTTTGGTGTTTTCTCTTTAGAGGGGAGACAAAATACAAAAACTTGAATGATGCATTTGTGAAAATAGGATTTTCTAATTGGAAGAAGGCTTATGAGAAGTTTAGAGAACATGTGGGATTAGTCGGAAGTCCTCACCATGAAGCTCGAATCTTATTTGCCAATTTCAAAGATCAAAGACAAAGTTTGACAAGATGTGTATCTGCTGCAAGTGCAACTCAAGGTGCTCAATATCGTATTCGTTTGACATTTTCTCTGCACATTGTTAGATTTCTTCTTCTACAGGGTTTGCCATTTCGGGGTCATAGAGAGTCGATGGACTCCGACAACATGGGGAATTTTAAGGAGATGCATAATTGGTCTAGTAAACGGATTGTTGAAGTTGAAAACGTGGTGAATGAGAATGCACCTAAGAATGCTCAACTCACTAGTCATCGCATTCAAGATGATCTCAAAATTGCGTGTGGGGCAATGACAAGGAAAGCCATAATTAGTGATCTTGAAGACAAAGTGTTTTCGTTATTGATTGATGAGGCTCGTGATAGTTCGATCAAGGAACAAATGGCTATTGTTATCAGATATTTGAACAACAAGGGCGCAATCATAGAGAGGTTTCTTGGAGTCGTTCATGTTGGTGACACAAAAGCTCGTTCTTTGAAAAAAGGGATTGATGTCTTTTTTGCTGAGCATGGATTATGTATCTCTAAGCTAAGAGGTCAAGGATATGATGGAGCTTCTAATATGCGAGGTGAATTTAATGGATTGAAGGCTCTAATATTAGATGAAAACCCCTCTGCAAGGTATATTCATTGTTTTGCTCATCAAATTCAGTTGGTTGTTGTTGCCATTTCAAATGATATTCAACCAATACAAGAGTTCTTTGGGTACTTATCACAAATCACACACATGGTTGGAGCTTCTTGTAAGAGAAAAGATGAGTTCCGACAAGCTCAACATGACAAGATGGTGGAGATGTTGGAAACGGGAGAAATCACAACTGGGAGAGGAAAGCATCAAGAACTTTCTTTGGCTCGGCCGGGAGTTACACGTTGGGGTTCACACTACACGACCATTGCCCGTGTTCTACATTTGTGGTCCTCAACTATCAAAGTGCTTGAGAATATTCATGAAGATGGAGGTCCGGATTCCAATCGGGGAATGGCTCAAGGCCTTGTTGAGAAGATGGAGAGTTACCGGTTTGTTTTTATTGCCCACTTGATGAAACGAATTTTGGGCATAACAAACTATTTGTCACAAGTTTTGCAGAAAAAAGATCAAGATATTTTAGAAGCCGTTAATCTGGTACGAACCTGTAGGAGACAATTTCAAGATTTGAGGAATGATGGGTGGAATGAACTTTTAGAATCTGTCAACGTTTTCTGTGAAAAGAATAATGTTGTCGTTCTGAAAATGGATGAAAATGTCCCGGGTCGATTTAGTGCAAGACGTGTTGGAAGTGTTATCACAAACTTTCACCACTTTCGAGTTGAAATATTTTGTCAGGTAATTTATCATTTTCTTATAAATTCATAACTATTTTATTTAATGAATATTACTATTATATTTTACATTATGTTCATTTGTAGGTCATTGACTAACTTGATCGAGAAATGGAAAGTCGCTTCGGTGAGTCAAACTCTGAAATACTCGCTTGTATGGGATGTTTTCATCCAAAGGATTTCTTCTCCAATTTCAATAAGTCTCAGCTAGTTCGACTTGCCCAACATTATCCACAAGACTTTTCTGGTTATGATCTGAGTGTACTTGAAGATGAATTGGCAACATGGATTTATGACATAAAGGAAGATAACAGGAGTTCTTCGTTGACAAATATAGGAGAGGTGGCATGCAGGATGGTTGAGAGAGGTATTCACACTGTTTTTCCTTTAGTATATCGCCTTTTGGAGTTGGTTTTGGTATTGCCAGTTGCGACTGCTACTGTTGAAAGAGCATTCTCTGCAATGAAAATTGTGAAGTCTCAATTGCGTAACAGGATGTCGGATGAAAATCTCACCGATTCTTTAGTGTGCTACATCGAGAAAGAGAGTTTCAAAAGCGTTGATGATGAAGATATTCTTCAATATTATCAGAATATGTCAAACCGCAAGATGGGTTTACCTCCTTTGGCGTCCACTTGAGTTATCTTGTAGCATTGAACCCTATTTTGAAATGCTTAACTTTTAACGTTGTTTTATTGTAATATTGATTAATGTTGCAGCAGTGAAGCTTTTATTTTTAGTAAAAAATATATTTTTTCGACCCCCCCTTGAAAAATCCTGCGGCTGCCCCTGCTATGAACGTAATAAAGTATTGTTGACCATTCCACGCAGCTGTAGGGAATGAACCACAAATATCCGTATGTATTAGTTCTAAGACTTTTGTACTTCTGTTGGCACCTAACTTTCTAATGTTTGTTACTTTTCCCTAGACGTACTCAACATAAACTTGAAAGTTTGTCAAATCAAGGGAATCAAGAATTCCTTCTGACACAAGCCTTTGAATTCTCTGTTTAGAGATGTGACCTAAGCGCTTATGCCATAAGAATCCAGAATCTTCATCCAATTTTCGCTTTGCACCTCTAGAACCTGTGTGCAGGATTTCATTATGGGAAGCAACCGTTTCTAGCATATAAAGGCGATCAATTAAGATACCGGTACCAACAAGATTGGAATTTAGGGAAATACTGAATTTTCTATTTTCAAAACTACAAAGGTATCCACCTCTGTCCAAACAAGAAATAGAAATTAAATTCCATTTAAATAACGGAGAAACAAAAGTATCCTTTAAATCAAAATAACATCCAATACTTAAATTTAGTCTAAAATGCTCTATTGCTTCCACAGGAACTTTATTTCCATCGCCAACATAGATGAATCTTTCAGCATCACTTGGTAGTCGACTCCAAAGGAAACCCTGCATTGACACACAAATGTGAGTAGTAGCACCGGAATCTACCCACCACATGTCAATTGGTACATGTTAGCATGAAATATTGTGATATTTTAGGCACGTTTTCTAAGCGTATTTGATTCATATTGATAGTCATTGATTAAGCATAGATACATTTGTGAGCTAGTTTGCTTATAATGTCGATATAGAGATCTACACAAGCTTTATGTTGATTATAGGTGATTGAGAGCTATTTCCGAACGAAATCGAGCAAGATGGAGTTGTCAAGCAATGTCCATGGATTGAGGACATTCTTAGGAGCAAAAGGAGTGTCAACTTGAGGAATGCACGAGGATAGGGAATAATCACGTTCTTGCCCTAAACCACGCTCTAAAATACGGCCGTACTACTTTCCACGTTCAGTTCCACGGCCGTGGAACCATGGCTAAGGAAACGTGGTTCATTCCAGCAACTTCTACGGCCGTGGAGAAGATGGTCCAAACCGTGTTGATTCCCACGCTCTAAATTACGGTCGTGGAACCTTCCACGACCGTGATCTTGGCGATCTTTTTCGCCACACTTTAAGCAACGATCTTTTAAAAGGTTGGGCTGGGCCGCTACTTCATCATACACTATAAAAGGACGGACGAAGGGAGATTCCGTCACCTCCGCTTAGAGACTTTTGCGACTTCTTCTTAGACGCATCTTCGCTTACTTTTCGCTTTAGGCTTACCTTAGACGCATTGACGCTTGCGTTTGGAATTGCCCTAATCTCGCACTTTGGTGGAGATTGTGATTGAGATTTCCGGATTGACGGAAGATCGAAGATTCGGAAGGTTATTCGCAAGAAGATTCCTCTTCTTGCTTAGGTTTGATTTAGAAGACGGGTTGACATCCCGTTCTTCCTTCTTATCTAAGATTGTGTTTATTTGTTCTATTCTGAATCTAGTGACGATATTTGTTCTTGATTGTGACATTGAGATTTGTTTGAAGTTTATTGAAGGTTTTCGGAAGTTTTCATCTTTCAATCTTTTAAACCTTGAATTTAATATTATAATGACTATTGTTGGCTAAAAACCCTTAACAATTCTAAGGTGAAGGGTTGATAGTTGTGGCTTAGATGATGATAGATCAATCGTAATTAAATTGGACCTTGAGAGTTATAGAGAATCGTCGACGAACCCTAAAATACGGCCTGTTCTTGAAGTCCACGGCCGTGGATCCTCAAGAACTAACCGTGATTTCCCTTAAGTTTGCGAACTTGCTTTTACTTTAATCCAAAGTTAAAGATTTGCTTTAACTTAGTTTAGGCTTGCCTTTTCTAGGTGGTAGTGAAGCCTCAACAACCTCTACCTCGATTGTGAGTGTCACAAGCGTAATCGGTTTAGTTAGTCTTGATCCTTGGATTATAAGTTTGGATATTTGACATTAATTCTCATCTTTAGAACCTTTCTATATTGAAGCCTCAACAACCTGTATAGGGAGTTTCTTGTAGGTGAGTCACATAAGGTTTTTGGAACTTCACCGTACGATTGCCTTACATTAGCATACCTTTGCATATCTCAACTCTGTCCTTACATCATTAGTATATCTTGAATCAATAGCCACAACTGGATACTTGGATCTTTAGGATTGTTGTTTTCCCAATAATTTGCAAAGCTCTTACAATTACCTGCTTGATAATCTGAAATCGAATTTGTTCCCCCCAAATCCCTGTGTTCGATACTCTGGAATTCTTGCTTAACTACGTCGATCCGTACACTGCGGGTTCGCTTGCTTGATTTCTAGTTTTATAAATTTAAAGCTTATTTGCACGCACGCTAAGTGGCGAACAAGTTTTTGGCGCCGTTGCCGGGGACTTGGTTTAGGCCGAATTCGGTAGCCGTTGTCAAGCTTGGGAGCTTGCTCTCGTTATTTGATATCTTTTTGAGTGCATGCGCAGGTCTAGGAACATCGAAGACCTCTTACCTCTTGATCAAGAGCTTGAGAGGACTTTAAGGCTAAAGCGTAAGGAAAAGAAGATGGCTGAAGAACACGAACGTGACCTTCAAGCGGAGCTAGCGGAGAAAGAAGCTCAACTCCAATGGAATGAGAATATTCGCCGGGATGAGATGGATCGTCATCAATCTGAAGTTAACGATCTAAAAGACATGATGTTCCAGATGAGGATAGAAATAAGCGACCTTAAGAATAAGGGGAGCAAGAAATCCTCAAGGAGGGGATCAAGATCAAGAAGAAGAAGCCATTCATCCGCCGATGATAGTGATTCTTCCATGCCACCGCTAGAGGAAATTGATCCCACGATCAATGTGAATCCTTTCCATCCAGGGGGAGCTACTAATCGTCGTGTTCCACCTAGGAATGTAAGGGTGAACCGTGTAGATGATGAGCCAAGAACTCTTGGCCAAAGGATGGATCCAACGCAGCAACCACGCCGTCTAGGTGTAAACTTTGATGTTGATGATGTGCAAGGGTTTAGCTTCAACCCTCAAGTTATTACTCTTGTTCGCCAAAATCAATTTGGCGGAACAAGCGCTGAATCTCCACACCAACACTTGCAAAACTTTGAGTGTATGATGGAGACAATGAGGCCGAAGAACGCTACTACCAACAACTATAAGCTCAAGCCTTTCTTCTTCTCCTTGAAGGGGAAAGCGTTGTCTTGGTACCAAGCTCTTCCTAGTGGGAAACTAGACACGTGGGAAGACCTTTCCGCGGAGTTCCTCACCAAATTCTTTCCGCCATCCAAAACGGCGGAACTTAGAGGTAAGATCAATGCATTTTCCATGAGGTCTAACGAAAGTTTGTTTCAATCATGGGAAAGGTTTCAGGACTTGTTATTGGATTGCCCTCATCATGGCATATCCAAGCTTGCATTGTTGGAGATTTACTACAAGGGGTTAGATGCGGGGATGCAATTCAACCTCCAATCCCTCTCATGTGGAACATTCATGGACATGAGAGAAGATGACGCTTGGGACTTCATTGAGAAGCAAGCAAGAGTCATAGAGAAGTATTCCCACTGAAAAGTGGAGGGAAATCGTGTAGAGCAAGGAGCAAAGCTCACACATGAAGCTCAAAATCAGATTTTCTCCCTCAACAATGAGATCAAAGAGTTGAAGGAGGCTATCAATACCAACTTCCCAAAGCAACAAGGCAAGGATGTTGGCTATTTGGGCAACAACAACAATGGCGGTGAGAACACAAACCGCAACAACAATAACATTAACCGGAATAATAACCGGAATAATAACCGGAACAATTGGAATGGCAACAACAACAACCGGAACAACAATTGGAACAACAATAGGGGTTCAAACAACAACAATTGGCGCTCCAATCAACAAAATTCCGGTAACTCTTATCCTTCCAATTCTAATTCACTAACTCCACCTTCCTCTTCCTCTACTACTTTGAAAAGCCAGGGGCAAACATCTAATGGAGGAAACACTTCGGGGAAGGAGAAGCCCGATCCCATGTTGGAAACGATCTTGGGAAAGCTTCAAGGTTTGGAGAACCGCATCATTAAGGTTGATGATCAAATTTCTAAGGTTGATAAAGCCCAAAAGGTTTTGGAAAACCAAATGTTCAGCCATGCGGAGGAAGTTCCTAGGAATCAAGGGAAACTTCCAGGAAAGACGGAGGACAACCCTAAGGGAAGGGTGATGGCAATCACAACTAGGAGCGGAGTGACTACCACCGATCCGCAGCCTAAGTTCGTTGAAGTCCCCGTAGAGAAAGACAAAGAGAAGGGGAAGGAGAAGGAAGATGTATACGTTCCTCCTCCAGCTTACAAACCTCCCCTACCATTCCCTCAATCTAGAGCGAGAGCGCGCCTAGATAAACAGTTTGGTAAGTTTATAGAACTCATGAGCAAGCTGCATATTAATATACCCTTTATTGATGCAATCGTAGGTATGCCGGCTTATGGCAAGTTCTTGAAGGAGCTCCTCTCCAACAAGAGGAAGCTAGAAGATTTCGGAGAGGTTAAGATGAGTTCGGATTCTTCGGACCTCATCAAGACCATGAAGGAGAAAATGCCCCCAAAGCTAAAGGATCCGGGGTCATTTTGCATTCCCATAGGAGTGGGAGACGTCACATACGATGCGCTATGTGATTTAGGAGCAAGTGTGAGCATCATACCACTTGCATTGTGTAGGAAGATCGGTTTAGGCGACCCTAAACCGGTAAAGATGACGTTGTACATGGCGGATCGATCCATCACTCGCCCCGTCGGAATTGTAGAAGACGTCCCAGTCAAGCTAGGTAAATTCTTTGTTCCCATTGATTTTGTTGTGCTTGACATTCCTGCAGATAGTCCGGTCCCGATCATACTCGGAAGACCGTTTCTTGCAACTTCCGGCTGCATAGTCGATTGCAAGAATGGTAGACTCGCTTTTGATATAGGAGAAGAGAAAGTAGAGTTCGTTCTTTCCACTCTACTAAAGGAGCCCATCTTTGATGAGGATATATTCGATATCCAAGATGAAGAAGGGTTGTCTAGGGAGGAGGTAAGTGCTATTCTCTTCAACGATCCTCTACAAAAGGTTATTACTATGAGTCTAACAAATGTAGGGGAAGAAGAAGAGTGCAATGAGGCAATTGAAGCCTTAGAAGCACAAGAAGAGATGGGTGAAGTGGAGTTTGAAAAGCTCCACAACGAGGCAGAAAACGTGAGAATCCACGGCCATACACTATATTCCACGACCGTGGATTTCACCAACAAAACCGTTTCCCACTCCAGAGGGTTATACGATCGTGGAGAAAGCAGAGAGACCGTATTTCCCTTCCACGCCCTAAACCACGGCCGTGGAGAACATAGGGAAACTGTAATTTTGGGCGTGAAAGGGGCGATCGAGACACTTCTTCAACTTCTTCCGATTCTTCCCCCACACATTCAACACCCTTAGAAACTTCTAAGGAGACATCGGATGCTCCTCAAGGATCATTGGAAGCTCCGAAAGCAATGGAACTCAAACCACTTCCTACTCATCTAAGGTACGCTTTCTTAGGACCTAATTCTACCTTTCCGGTTATTGTTAGTTCCGATCTAAGCATAGATGAACATAATGAACTCATGGTTGTCCTTAGGAAACATAGAAAAGCTTTAGGATATACTATTGAGGATTTAGTAGGAATTAAACCCTCCCTATGCATGCATAAGATACTAATGGAGGAAGATTTTAGAACTTCAAGGCAACCTCAAAGGCGGTTAAATCCGACCATGAAGGAGGTTGTCAAGAAGGAAATTCTTAAACTTCTTGATGTAAGTATCATCTATCCTATCTCCGATAGTAAGTGGGTGAGTCCGGTTCAAGTAGTTCCGAAGAAGGGAGGAATGACGGTCATCACCAACAAAAACAACGAACTCATTCCTACCCGAACCGTAACGGGATGGCGGATGTGCATTGACTACCGCAAGCTTAACAATGCAACGAGGAAGGATCACTTCCCATTGCCATTCATTGATCAAATGCTTGAAAGGTTAGCACAACATTCACATTTTTGCTACCTTGACGGTTATAGTGGTTTCTTTCAGATTCCGATACACCCGGATGATCAAGAGAAGACCACATTCACGTGCCCGTGGGGTACGTTCGCTTATAGGAGAATGCCGTTCGGGCTTTGCAACGCCCCAGCCACCTTTCAAAGGTGCATGATGGCCATCTTCTCCGAATACATTGAGGAAATCATGGAAGTCTTCATGGATGACTTCTCCGTATACGGTTCCTCTTTTAACGATTGCCTTTCTAACCTTTCTCTTGTTTTACAAAGGTGTGAAGACACTAACCTAGTTCTTAATTGGGAAAAGTGTCAATTTATGGTTAAGGAAGAAATTGTATTAGGACACCTAATCTCTAGTAGAGGGATAGAGGTGGATAAGGCTAAGATAGAGACCATAGAGAAGCTTCCTCCCCCAAATTCGGTGAAAGGAATAAGAAGTTTTCTAGGACATGCCGGATTCTATAGACGCTTCATTAAAGACTTTTCTAAGATATCAAAACCTCTCACTAATCTATTGATGAAGGATGCGGTTTTTGAGTTTTCGCAGGAATGCTTGGATGCATTTAACACCATTCGACAAGCTCTAATTTCAGCACCTATTATCCAACCTCGGGATTGGACTCTTCCCTTTGAGGTTATGTGCGACGCTAGTGACGTAGCTATAGGAGCTGTCCTTGGACAACGAAAGGAAGGGCGAACCCGTGCCATATACTATGCTAGCAAGACGCTAGATGAAGCGCAGCTCAATTACGCCACTACCGAAAAAGAGTTTTTAGCCATTGTCTATGCTATTGACAAGTTTCGCTCTTATCTTGTAGGTGCAAAGGTGATTGTCTACACGGATCATGCTGCGATCCGGTACCTCCTTGCGAAGAAAGATGCGAAGCCAAGGCTAATTAGATTCTTCTCCTACAAGAATTCGATCTAGAGATCCGCGACAAGAAAGGTTCAGAAAATTCTGTTGCGGATCATTTGAGTCGTCTAACACATCTAGAGGACGACCATTTACCCATCGATGACTCCTTCCCGGACGAACACCTACACATTATAGAGGAGTGCATCGATGCGATCTCCAAAGGTAACGAACCATGGTTTGCTGATTTTGTTAACTATTTGGTTTGTCAGGAGATACCGCCCGGATTATCCTACGCACAAAGGAAGAAGTTCTTTAAGGATGTCCGGGAATACTTTTGGAACGAGCCTCTCCTCTTTAAGAGAGGTCCGGATGGCATCATTCGGCGATGTGTGCCGGAAGATGAGATGCAAAGTGTCATCCGCCATTGTCATTCACTACCTTGTGGAGGACACGCTAGTTCGAACAAGACTAGCGCAAAGGTATTGCAATCCGGATTTTTTTGGCCTACTTTATTTAGAGATGTACAATCCTTTGTTTCTTGCTGCGATGCTTGTCAAAGAACAGGCAATATCTCTAGGAGGAATGAGATGCCCCTCAACAACATCCAAGAGGTGGAGATTTTCGATATTTGGGGAGTAGATTTTATGGGACCATTCCCATCCTCTTGTGGAAACCAATACATACTATTGGCGGTAGACTACGTTTCTAGATGGGTGGAAGCAATTGCCTCTCCCACCAATGATGCCATGGTGGTGGTTAAGTTCTTCAACAAGACCATTTTTCCTCGATTTGGGACGCCAAGGACTATCATTAGTGATGGAGGTTCTCACTTCATTGTCCGGCGCTTTGAAGCTCTTCTAGCTAAGTATGGGGTTACTCACAAGATTGCTACCCCTTATCATCCACAAACAAGTGGACAAGTTGAGATCTCAAATAGGGAGATCAAAGGAATCTTAGAGAAGACGGTTTCAAGGACTAGGAAGGATTGGTCTTTGAAGCTTGACGATGCATTGTGGGCGTACCGGACTGCGTATAAGACTCCCATAGGAACCACACCATACAACCTTGTGTATGAGAAGTCTTGTCACTTACCGGTGGAGTTGGAGCACAAGGCGTTTTGGGCTATCAAGTGGTTGAATTTCAGCATGAAGGAAGCGGGAGAGAAGCGTCTCCTAGACCTTAATGAGCTGGATGAACTCCGCTTGAACGCTTATGAAAACGCCAAGATCTATAAGGAGAGAGCAAAGCGTTGGCATGATAAGCATATCATTCCAAAGGACTTCAAAGAAGGAGATCAAGTTCTCCTCTTCAATTCAAGGCTTCGTCTCTTTCCAGGTAAGCTCAAATCCCGTTGGACCGGACCTTTTCTAATTAAGCGTATTTTCCCCCATGGTGCAGTTGAAGTATGGGGTGAAGCGGGCGGAAGCTTTAAAGTGAACGGCCAACGACTCAAGAAGTATACGCCGGAACTCCAAGCTGAAGAGTTCGCGCCTACCGCACTCGAATAAGTGCGAGATTGGTCTAGCTACGAACCTTAAACAAAGCGCTTCTTGGGAGGCAACCCAAGGTATTGCATTTTTGTTTTTGTTTTCGATTCATAGTTTAGCTTAGTTTAGACGTTTTTCGCTTTATTTTGCCTCGATTTCTTTCGGTATGTTCGTGTTTTTGGATGTAGGAACGATGGGAAAAGAAAAGGGAAGAGTAATATTGAAGAAAAGTGACGAATCTTGGACTTTAGAGCATTATAGAGAGTTCCACGGCCTAAACCACGGTCGTGACAGCTACAGTGCCCGTAATTTCCAAAAGCCTTTGAAAAATCACCAAAACCACGGTTCCGTACATTTCCACGGCTGTGGAACACCCCGACAGACCGTGATTTTCAAAATTTTGCCTGTGACTATATAAACCACGTTCTTCACAAAAACACTCCACAAAACCCCCTTCCACGACCCAAATCGCCGATTCCACGACCCTACTCCCAAATCTTCATTCCTTAATCGTTTTCGACGATTCTTCTTCCCAAATTGAAGCAAATTCAACCACCAACAAGATCCAAGCAACGAATCGAGCGGAAATTCACCACGGAACGCACAATTCGGATTTTAAAAATCCGAAACCTAGGTTTTTTCCCTCTTCTTGATCTTTGTCGATTTGGTTCGTTTTGCTAGAAATTTTAGGAAGAACTGATTGAAATTGGAAGGAAATAGGCTAGGGCTGCTTGATTGTTGAATTTGAGAGCTGATTGTTGAGTTTTGAGAAAATCTGAGACGAATCACGGTCTCTGGACGTTCCACGGCCGTGGAAAGGCAAGAACAGACCGTGATTCTTGACAGTGATGGACTTCGTGAGGAGAGTTTCTGGGAGGATTAAGGAGAAAAAGAATGATCAAAACAAGAAGAGGAAGGGTAATCCCTCTTCTTCCTCATCCTCTAGAGCACCACCACCCTCTTCCCCTTCACCTCCATCATCACCTTCATCACCCTCACCTCCTAGCCCTAGAGTACCGACTATTCATGAGGATCACCTCGATGCATTTGAGAGGATCAATGAGAGGGCTGTGATTGGACCTAGGTACCTATTGTTAGAGGATTTAGCTCCTCTTAACATTGTAGATGACCTTACTTGGCTCTTGGATAGAGCCGGACTAGTTGTCTTCTCGACTATCCGAGAAGACGCTTATGAGGAGATTACGAGGGAGGTTGTGACGTCTTTTCAGCACAGCCATGTGGATAGGACCGTTTCTTTCCGTCTTATGGAAAGAAACTATAACTTTACCATTCGTGAGTTCGGGACCTTCTTTGGGTTCCATGAGACCTTCAATGGTCGCTTTCCTAGTGGCGTTTACGTCAAAGACTTTTGGGAGGAGGTTGCCATGATATACGCCAGCGAGGACCGCTGGCAACCTGCTGACACCAAGGCTAAGTTGATGTATCACTTAGCCTTGAAGATTGCTCACCGTGTTCTTTCGGAGTGTCTCTTTCCTAGGATGGAGACGCCCCAAAAGATCAAGACGGATGAGCTCTTTCTGCTATACTCCATGCTGTATGGGTGCCGAGCTGACGGTGCCACCCTCTTAGCTGCTACTATGAGCAAGCTTAAGAACAAGAGGAAGGACAACATTGGATATGGTGAGATAGTTACCCACCTTGCTAGAGCTTTGGGAGTTGATTTTTCTGCCTGTACCCGCATACCAGCCGTACCCTTAGGACTTCATGCCTTCATGACTAGGGGTCTCATCTTCCCCACACACAGAGGTCCGCCTTATGCGGCCATGCCTTGGGAGAGCAGGACGGGTAGGGGTATTGAGTGGCTACAGGAGTACTCCATTATGGCTGGACGCCATAATTGGAAGGAGACGTTCGCTGCTATGCATGCGAACAGGATTGCAGCTCCTCCGTATGTTCCACCACCGCCCGTAGTTGAGGAGGAGATGAGGGATCAATTTGAGGGTGGAGGAGGAGCCGAGCAGGAGTTTGGCACGTTTCCGGATCAGCCGGATGCGGCCCCCGATGTGCCTAGACGTTCTCCACGTCCCGCCAGAGCTTCAGGCTCGTCTTCTCGCCGCCAGCGTGAGTGAGAGACCTACTTGGGCTGAGACACCTCCTGCATGGTATGGAGCTCCACCTCCATGGGCTACAGAGACACCATCTGCACCAGCACCAGCACCAGCACCATCCGACGCTCCAGAGTGGTACAGTCATGCTTCGGGATGGTATGAGCAGATGCCGGATTGGGCTACTAGTCTTTCGGAGAGAGTAGGAGCATTGGAGATACGAGCCGATGCTAGAGATGGACGCTTGGACAACCTCGATCACATGATGAGAGATGTCTACCGCCAGCAGTTTGGGCGGTTTTATGATCCTAGCTTCTCTCCATTCCCGCCTCCACCAGCGCCGCAGTGATTGAGTGCATGACCGACAGTTTTAGCCGCTCCACCGCCATTTTGTGAGTTTCTTTTTCTTTTCTTTCTTTTCTTTCTTTCTTTTGAACATTAAGGACAATGTTCGTCCTAAGTATGGGGTGGGGTGTGACTAAAAGTTTGTAATAACTCTTACTCACTATGTTTGCTTCTATCGAGACTATTATTGCATGTTCATCATATTGTTACATGTTTCATTATTGCATTGCATGAAAAAGAGTTTGAAAAATCATAAAAATTAAAAAAAATTTGTGCTTCTAAGGAATTGAGATGATTTTCATGATAATCGCTACTTGTGAATTGAGTTTGATGACAATTGCATGCTTAAACGAATAGTGAATTGAAAAGAATTTAAATGAGTTGATTATGCCTCTTTTGCAAGTTTCATAATGTGATAAATGTTACCTAAATCATGTTGAGGAATTGAAGTTGAAATCACACTATAAGTTCTTATGTTTCTTGTTGAGATGATTAAGGCAATTCGATTTTTCTTTCTTCTTTCTTTGATCATTTAGCTCCTCATTGAAATATTGACCTCCTTTACCTATCCGGGAATTTGGAGAAGTGAATGAAAAAGGCATGTTTGATGTGGGAGGGCCATGAGAGCAATTATTTGCAATCAAAAGAATAGAAAGAAATTGTAGGTTTGGGGAAGTCAATCATGATGATGAGTAACTCGGCACCATTCACATAGCCGGGTGTTTGTGTCTTGCCAAAGTCGGATTGAGCGATATTCCTAGCGGATTATGGTATGTGCGCTAAGGGTATGAGGCATCTCATAAAAATTGAGAAACGCCAATCTCCTAGGCTTCGGTTTTTGTGCACCTCTATCCATAACTCCAAAAGTAAAGTCGAAAAATGAAAGGAAGAGAGCGAAGCTCTAAGTTGAAAGTGTTGCAGAAACCGCAAGAGAAGAAGAAAAGAGTAGTTGTCCACTTTCCCGGATTCATGCACCACAATCCTTAAAGTTTCCTTCCCTTTCCACATTCTAGGCCTTTTCTTTGAAAGTCCTTAAGATCAAAAGAATGTTATATGACTTGGTGATCTAAATTGAAGTTTCTTATGATTGATTTTGATAATGTTTGAAGGTTATGATGTTTGTATAGAAGTTTGATTGATTCATGAGCTTTCTTTACTTTTTACTCTTTGATTAAGTGTATGAAAGTCTTATAAACGATTGAAGCGAGATTTGAGAATGATCTATTGTTTGGAAGGCACATTCAACCAAAAGAAGTATTGCTTTGAGAAGGTACACATATTTCATCCTAACTCTTGTTTTAAAGCTTTTGAAAGACCTTGCTTAGGGACAAGCAAGTGTTAAGTATGGGGTTATTTGTTAGCATGAAATATTGTGATATTTTAGGCACGTTTTCTAAGCGTATTTGATTCATATTGATAGTCATTGATTAAGCATAGATACATTTGTGAGCTAGTTTGCTTATAATGTCGATATAGAGATCTACACAAGCTTTATGTTGATTATAGGTGATTGAGAGCTATTTCCGAACGAAATCGAGCAAGATGGAGTTGTCGAGCAATGTCCATGGATTGAGGACATTCTTAGGAGCAAAAGGAGTGTCAACTTGAGGAATGCACGAGGATAGGGAAGAATCACGTTCTTGCCCTAAACCACGCTCTAAAATACGGCCGTACTACTTTCCACGTTCAGTTCCACGGCCGTGGAACCATGGCTAAGGAAATGTGGTTCATTCCAGCAACTTCTACGGCCGTGGATAAGATGGTCCAAACCGTGTTGATTCCCACGCTCTAAATTACGGTCGTGGAACCTTCCACGACCGTGATCTTGGCGATCTTTTCGCCACACTTTAAGCCACGATCTTTTAAAAGGTTGGGTTGGGCCGCTACTTCATCATACACTATAAAAGGACGGACGAAGGGAGATTCCGTCACCTCCGCTTAGAGACTTTTGCGACTTCTTCTTAGACGCATCTTCGCTTACTTTTCGCTTTAGGCTTACCTTAGACGCATTGACGCTTGCGTTTGGAATTGCCCTAATCTCGCACTTTGGTGGAGATTGTGATTGAGATTTCCGGATTGACGGAAGATCGAAGATTCGGAAGGTTATTCGCAAGAAGATTCCTCTTCTTGCTTAGGTTTGATTTAGAAGACGGATTGACATCCCGTTCTTCCTTCTTATCTAAGATTGTGTTTATTTGTTCTATTCCGAATCTAGTGACGATATTTGTTCTTGATTGTGACATTGAGATTTGTTTGAAGTTTATTGAAGGTTTTCGAAAGTTTTCATCTTTCAATCTTTTAAACCTTGAATTTGATATTATAATGACTATTGTTGGCTAAAAACCCTTAACAATTCTAAGGTGAAGGGTTGATAGTTGTGGCTTAGATGATGATAGATCGATCGTAATTAAATTGGACCCTGAGAGTTAGAGAGAATCGTCGACGAACCCTAAAATACGGCCTGTTCTTGAAGTCCACGGCCGTGGATCCTCAAGAACTAACCGTGATTTCCCTTAAGTTTGCGAACTTGCTTTTACTTTAATCCAAAGTTAAAGATTTGCTTTAACTTAGTTTAGGCTTACCTTTTCTAGGTGGTAGTGAAGCCTCAACAACCTCTACCTCGATTGTGAGTGTCACAACCGTAATCGGTTTAGTTAGTCTTGATCCTTGGATTACAAGTTTGGGTATTTGACATTAATTCTCATCTTTAGAACCTTTCTATATTGAAGCCTCAACAACCTGTATAGGGAGTTTCTTGTAGGTGAGTCACATAAGGTTTTTGGAACTTCACCGTACGATTGCCTTACATTAGCATACCTTTGCATATCTCAACTCTGTCCTTACATCATTAGTATATCTTGAATCAATAGCCACAGCTGGATACTTGGATCTTTAGGATTGTTGTTTTCCCAATAATTTGCAAAGCTCTTACAATTACCTGCTTGATAATCTGAAATCGAATTTGTTCCCCCAAATCCTTGTGTTCGATACTCTGGAATTCTTGCTTAACTACATCGATCCGTACACTGCGGGTTCGCTTGCTTGATTTCTAGTTTTATAAATTTAAAGCTTATTTGCACGCACGCTAAGTGGCGAACAGTACAGAAGCTAAATTAGCCTCAAAACAAACTAGAGTGAGAACTTTACCCTTCTTTTCACGCCAAGCAGCGTACTTAGGACATGCTTTCTTCATATGTCCTTCCTTTTTTCAGAAAAAACAAGTGAGTTCATCACTTTGCTTCTTCGTCATTTTTTTGCAAATGTGTACCAGTTGCAGTATCCTTAGCCATTTTCTTTGATTTGTTTTGAGAGCTTGAAGCAAAGTGAGCACTTTCTGTCTTATCCCTTTTCATCTTGTCCTCTTCTTGCACACATTGCGAAATGAGCTCATTAAGAGTCAATTTCTCATATGAGTATTATATCTCACTTTAAAATGGCTGAATTGTGTGGGAAGAGACAAGAGAACTAAATGCACGAGTAAATCATCATTTATCTCTAACTTTAGTGCCTTTAGTTTTTCAGCAAGATTTGACATTTCCATAATGTACTCCCTTATGTTTCCTTTTCCTTTGTACCTCATAGAAATCAGAGTAGCCAAATGGTTGCTTGTTTCTGCTTTCTCATTCTTGGCAAAATATGTCTGAATTGCCTCAAAGGGTTCCTTAGCATCTTTGCTCTCAGAAATAGAGTCCCGAAATGATTCCGGAATGGAACGTCTCATGATCATAAGACACATGCGGTTAGAGCGATCCCACTTCTCTACTTTCGCTTCATTGGAGTTATCCTTAACCAAAGTGGGTCGTTCAGTCCTTAGCGCAAGGTCTAGATCCATACATCCGAGAACGATTTTCACATTCTCCTTCCAAACCTTAAAATTTGTTCCATTAAGCATTGGAATGGAACTGACTTGAGGAGAAACATTAATAGTAGTTGCTGAAACTAAACATAAAAGTAAAGAAATAATACAATTAATCAATTAATTTATAAAACAAGATACCCAACACAGCTTGACATTTAGTGTTTGCACAAAATATCAATTGTAAATAGTACTCTCAATGCAACAATCAAATATTGATAATGAATCCGGTCAAACAATAGCCTTTCTTTGGGCCGACTATCATTCACATGGATAACCTTTATATTTATCGCTATTTATTGTCGCATGCGCTTTCATAATTTGGCCAAACATTGACCTTCCTTTGGGCCGATCAATATCCGCATAATTAATGAAAGCACAATTGATTAATCAATATATTATCTTAAGTTCGATTTTGCTTGGCCAATTATTAACCTTCCTTTGGGTCGATCAATATTCGCATAAACAAGTATAATCACTAGTGTATTTAATGTTTGGCCAAATATCAACCTTCCTTTGGGCCGATTGATATCCGCATAAACAAACGATACAATAACCCTTATAATTTTAAATTAAAATAATTTATACAACATAGACTACTTTGATAGCATATTGTTTCAATTAATTTAATTTAAAATAACTTTATAATATATAGATCCTTAAATACATCTCGTATAAATAAAATCTAAATATTACACTCGATGATCTTTAATCGATATAAAATATAGTAAAAAAGATCCAAATTTTACGCTCGTATAAACAACCACCCTATATATGTCATTTACAAAACTTATATGCTAAAAGATACAAACAGAGTATATTGAGAAAAAACATACGCATGTGTATATACATATGACAACTCAGCCGAAAGAATAACCGATTGCATGAAATACATGTACACACGCAAAAAAAACTTCTTCTTTTTTTTTTTAATAATAAAAAATAACAGAAATGTGCAGCTTTTATATATAAAGTGAATATAATATAAAAAGTGCCCACCATATCCTCTTAATTATACATCAATATAATTAATAACATGCAATTAATGCAGAGAAGGAGGAACTCAAAATCAACCAGGGCGGCTGTAGTCAAAGTGAATAATTTTTGCATAGAAGATAACGCAAAAGCAGCACCACAAAATTCAGATGGATTCGTTATACGTCAAGGGATGAATGACAAAAATGGTTCATTTGGCTATTATCTCATGTAAGTTGTAAATATTTGAAGAGTCTAATAACAGAATGTTGACTGAAACGCTGTAGAATAATATATGGATCAACGACGGTCTAAATGTCTAATTGGGAATTTAATTTTGATTTATAAATAATGGATCGTAACAAGACAAAGCCAACTCTATTCGACTCCTAGTGCTGCTAACCTATATTTTGATTTATAAATATCTGAATATAAATTAAAATAATGAAAATAAATTCTAATTTAATTTTGTTTATTTATTTTATTTTATTTTAAAAACAAGATCCCAATAAAAAGAGATATCTAATTTACATAGAAATTGTAATAAGTTTAAACTGATATCTAATTTAAAATGGAAGTAAGATCTGATTTAAATAAAATTTGTATTATTTAAATAAAATTTATATTATAATGCAAAGTTATAGATAACGAGTAATAGGAAAACTAGCTTAGATTAAAATAATCTATTATACTTACTAAAATAGAGCACGGGTTGATGACGTGGCGCGCTGTGGACGCAGGATTTTTGAAATTGAGCTCCCACAGTTAAAGCCAATAAATCTTTATTTTTTACACTATTTTTTAAAACATAAAATCTTTTATTATTAAAATAATAATTTTATAGAAAGCAAATCTATTATACTTACTAAAACAGAGCACGTGTTGATGACGTGGCGCGCTGTGGACGCAAGATTTTTGAAATTGAGCTCCCACAATTAAAGCCAATAAATCTTTTATTTTTTACACTATTTTTTAAACCATAAAATCTTTTATTATTAAAATAATAATTTTATAGAAACCAAATCTATTATCTATTATCTTATATATATTAAGGGAGAAGCAATTTTTGTCACGTGTCCTCCCAGAAATTAAAATTTAACAAAAAAAATCATTCATAAAAATTAACCTCAGCCCATCAAAAGTTTTAATTCCGTAACTAAAATACAAATTTTGTAATCCTAAATTTTTTTAATTCCGTAACTAAGATACTCCCTGATGCACGTATCCCATTTAAATCGATTTCTGATTTTGTATGTATATCTTCTAAACTGTTTTCCGGTTTTTATGTTCAACACAACTTCTCTTATACACATCTTCTCTCATATATATACGGCGTAATATTGATAAACTACATACATTTGCAAGCAGAAATCTCTTGATCAACTTGAAGAGATATCCCTTCCCAAAGGCCTTCTTTCACTTGACAACTTAATTGAAGTCGGCTGGCTTTGTACGTCACTTCTCAAGCAGAAGAAATGCGCACATTACCGATTCATCAAGATCGTAAAAACAGTTTTGTATGATATCGAGGTCGTTGCTTTTGTTGGGAATTGTCAGATGAAGCGTCTATCCGGTGTTATGGATAAAGAGCTTCTTCTTTGGATCATCGTCAAGGAGGTATATATCGACGATCCTTCTGCCGACAAGATTACTTTCGGTAACCCGACCGGAATTCAGAGGACTTTCCGGTGTCTTTTTTGAAGTTGATGATAATGGCAAGTGAAAGAGAATTTGGACTATCATTATGGTATGATAGTCTTCATAGAAATATCATCCTGTGTTGTGTAATTTGCCATTTTAACTAGCATCTGTATATAGAAATATCATCATGTGGTGTCATTTGCCATTATGGTATGATAGTCTTCATAAAAATCATTTTTGAAAAAATGTACTTTTAAAATCTATCTTATCTAATCTTATCTATATGAAAGGAGAAGCGTTTTTGTCACCTATTCTCCCAAAAAATTTTCTTAGGCTAACAATATTTTTAATTTTGTAACTCAAATCAATACTTTGATATCCGAATTAAAAAAAATCAAACCAGGTAAAAAAAAATCTGAAATACAATTTAAATATATTTTTTAAAATCGGAGATTTAAAAAATATTGTAATTAGAATTTGCTAACTTTCATATTAATCTACAAAGCCTATGTAATCACGTATTTTTAAATTTAAAAGTTTAAACCAAATCATTTCACCGAAAACAAAAATTGTTACGAATTGAGACCGAAAACTGATACGTGTTGAAATTAAAAATCTCGAAGAAAATAAATTATAAATATTTCGTTTGACATTATTTGAGAATAGGGAAGCATAAATTTTGGATTTTTTTTAAAACAAAAAAGATATATATATATTTAAAATATTTATTTCTTTCTACAATGTTTAATAAAATAATGCTTTTTTTTACATGACGAACTATTTTTATTATACAATTAGTTATGTAACATGTTTTATTATATGTTATTAAATTTAAATTTTAATTATCATCACTTAATAGTAATATAACCTAAAGATATATGGTTAAAACATTTTTTTGAACAATTCCGCACAAGGTGCGGGTAATACACTAGTATCTATTAAAGTAGAAGCTTTTTTTTGCCACATGTCAACGCCATGTTTATCGAAGCCTAAAAATTTATTTTAAAAAGTGATTTCTAAATATTAATATAAATTAAAATTTTAAAAAAACGTATACAATTAACGAAATCCTAAGGTTTTAACAAATTTTGTTTTGATTCTAGATTTTTCAAAATAAATCCAAAATGTAATTTAATTTTTATGTTAAAATTTAATAAATATTTAGCAAGTATCAACTTTATTTATTTTTTGAAATGTGTTGCCTCCCCTGAACTTACTACTTAATTGATTTTGAAAATTCTTTTATTTGCGTAAGTATTTTTTAAATTTGTTACCTGATATTTTTTTTTTACCTTTTTTAATTACTAATACTCTCAACTTTATATTCTAGACCTATTTAGTCGATTGTTTTTGTTGAAATCGATTAAGAAATTAATATTTAGAACTAACCTTCCTAATAATCTTACCCCCCTCTCTCTATATATATATATTATAAACTTTAAAAACAAATCTCGTGCAATGCACGGGAATTACACTAGTACTTACTAAAACAGAGCACGGGTTGATGACGTGGTGCGTTGTGGACGCAAGATTAGATTAGAGAAGTATACAAAACAAAAGCACGTAAAAAAAACCTATTTCACAATATTCTTTTTAATTTTTTCAAAATCCGCATAAGGTACGGGTATTATACTAGTTTAAAAAAAAGTTGGTACCAAACTACCAAAGTATCAATTATCTAAAATGGAGGAATTCAAAAGTACCTGGAAACCATCGACAAGCAAATTTATAAGAATACAAAATTTAGAAAAAAAGGAGGCGCTATAAATATATTATATTTGTCAGTTTTCACTATTTAGTGATGTATTTAGTACAGACTAAAAACAAAATAAAACAATTTGATTTACTGGCTTTTTTATTTTTGTGTTTAATAAATGTATTCATTGAGATAAGAGTGTGTAGAGTTTGAGAATAAATACAAAAGATTGGGATATATTTATAATTAAAATATTAAAAAGACTAGTTACTACTATAGTTTTTTAAAAAGACATAGTTATTAAAATTGTCCAAACAAAATTAATATTTAAAATGAAACTTTGAGTCAACAAAAAATTCCACATAATTCATAAAACACGGCACTGTTATGTGGAATAATTGCAACGACTTAGATAACGACACAAACTTGGGAAACAAAAAAACAAAACCCTAGTAATGAAACAAGGAAGAAAAAGAATATGAAATAAAATAAATGAGATTTTTATTTACACTAGAAAACAAACAAAACTAAATATACGGATTTTAATTTAAAAATTAGGTTAAATTCCGATAATTTATTTATTTATTTATTTAATTTTGGATTGCATGATGCATGGTTGTCTATTTAAATGGAACCCCCTCCCATCGGGGCATCACCACACTAAGAGAGTAAGAGAGTTTAAGGTTAGTCTCATTTGCTTTTTTTCTTATCAAGTAAATAATAATACTATATTTTAATAATACATATGTCTACTTGAAGAATTGTGATGAAGATGGCGTCGAGAGTAGCGGTGATAGGCGGCGGCATCAGCGGAATGGCGGCGGCGTATGAGTTGGCAAAGGCAGGCGTGAGAGTGTGTTTGTACGAAAAGGACGAGAAGCTCGGGGGGCATGCTAAGACCGTAACCGTCGACGGCGTCCACCTCGACCTCGCTTTCATGGTTTTCAATCGAGTAAGAATCGATCAAACCACTTACCACTACACAAAACAAAAAAAAGACCAATCATTAAATATATTATATATTATTGTTTAATAATAACAGATATTTTTTTTTATATAGGGCCACAAACCTTAATTTTAGTAGCACTTGATTTTCATTGTTAAAAAGTGAAAACTTGAATTTCCTCATTGGACTCTTGTTCCACTTCTGCTTCAATCAGACTAATCTAAAGATTCGATTCGAAAAATTTTAGTTATTGATGATCCGAGTCCAATCTAACATGAAAAGATTTTTCAAAACATTGGATCAGAGAAAAAACTGCAATTTAAAATAACGGGTTAATTTTATGTCAAGAAAAAAAACTCTTTGTGTACAAAGAAAAAACTTATTTATGACTATGAGAAGTCAAATGAGTTTCGACATTAATTATAGTTTAAAACAATGTTTTATAGTTAATAAACTGCAATTTAAAATAACGGGTTGATTTTATGTCAAGAAAAAATAAATAACTAAAAAAACGGTCAATATCATTATCTAGACATTTTAGCAATATTGTTCTATTAAGTAGGTTCATAGCATAATCTCATTTAGTATATATAACCCTAATAGAGTAATAGTGGTAAGTCAATTAGAGTGTTAAAAACTAGAGGGATATACAAAACAAAAACCCATAAAAAGGGCTTATTTCACCGAATTCTTTCATTTTAAACAACGGTATCTCACTATTTAGCCATGTCATATCTCACTTTTATTGTATTATTTGGGCAAATTTTTTTATAGTAGAAAAACGTGGTTTAAAACCATGTCTCTGTATCTATTATACATACTAAATGAGAGTGCATGATTTGATGACGTGACACACTGTGGTTCGTTTGTGACCTACTGATTTGTAGGTCGTTTGTGACCTACTAATTTGTGGACCGTCGAACTATTAAATTCGTAATTCTTATTTTATCAATATACTAAATATACATATATATTCTATATACTTTACTAAAACAAAAGACACTAATTCTGACGTGACGCCCCCACGTTTTTTCTCGAATTAAACTTTTTACTAAATCACGAATTAAGCTAATAAATCTTTTTTGAACTAAACCATGATTATTTTGTAAAATATGATTTTTGTTCTCCCACATCGATTATGAGGAAAGGATGACACTTTGAAAACATGTATAAATAGATTTAGAGTGTTTGAGGATTATAAAATTCATACATTTCTGAACCTTTTGATCAGAATCAAATATAATACTTATTCATATCGGATTAGTATTTGTATGTAATCATTGTGACCCACTGATTTTTGGGTCATTTTGACCTAATGATTTTTGGGTCATTGTGACCTAATGATTTGTGGGTTGTTGTGCCCTTGTGGGTCTTTGTGATCTACTAATTTGTGGGTCATTGTAACCTGATTTGAACTATTAAATTCGTAATTCTTATTTTATCAATATACTCAATATACATCTATATACTTTACTAAAACATATGAAACTAATGTTGACGTGGCGTTCCTATATTTTTTTCGGATTAAATCTTTTACTAAATCACAAATTAAGCCAATTAATCTTTTTTGACTAATTGATTTCATATCAGATTATGGTATTTTTAAATTATATGATTATGTTTTTTTATTTAAATTATTATTTATTACATAATAAATTAGATTTAAAACTTTTTTATTAGTATAAAACTAATTAATGATCAACACATGGGCTACGTGGTCTCATTTACTATGTGACACTTGACGCGTTATTTATATGAGCTCATAACATATAACTAATAAAGTTAACAACATTTAATATAGTAAAAAAATGTAATACAATAAGCTATTTTATTAACAAACCCGCACAAGGTGCGGGCTATACACTAGTTTGGCATAAGTTTTTGCTTAAAAAGTCGTTGTTTATTACCATAATTTATATACTAATGATAAAAACAATATTATAATTTGGTTTTAAACCACGGTGAAATAAATAAAATCGTGGTATTAAACCGTGGTTATGTATTAATAAAAAATAATTAAATCCATGGTTTAATATCAAGTTTATTTAGCTAATAATGTAATTTATTTTATTGAGCATACTAAGTATGTATTTTTTTTAATCTTGTTGATAAAGTATGCAATTTTAATTTTTAATTAATAGAAAAAAATAAATGTTATTTTTATGGGTCTTATTATCTTAGGAGAAAGAAAAACGATGATTGAAATATTAGTTAATTATCTTATAAAGAGTAAAAAGGAAAAGAGATAATCACCGAAAGAATGAAAGAGATAATTGAGATATTTAGAAAAACCTAGGAAAAAGAAAAGAGATAACATATTGAATACTACGTTATGTTGGGTATTAACATATTGATTATCCGAATTGAGTATTAATATATTAGGTATTACAGTTGAATATTAACACATTCAGTATTATAGTTGGGTATTGACATAATGAGTACCACACTTGGATATTAATATACATTGAGTATTAACATATTGAATATTATGTTGGGTATTAATATATTTTGTATCAGATTTGATTATTAAAATATTGGATATTATTGTTGGTATTAACATATTGGTATCAAACTTTGGTATTAACATATTGAATATTACGGTTGAGTTTTGATATATTTGGTACCAGACTTGGGTATTAACATATTGAGTATTACGGTTGAGTTTTGACATGTTGGGTACAATACTTGGACATCAAGATACATTGGGTATTAACATTTTGGGTATTATGTTGGATATTAACATATTTTGTATCAGACTTAGGTATTACGTTAACGTTGAGTATTCAAATATTGGATATTATGCGGTATTAATTTATTTAGTACCAGACTTGGATATTACGGATATGTATTAACATAGTGAGTACTTGAGTATTAAGATATTGAGTAACAAAATGAAAGATTGCTTTTACTTCTTCCTAGAATTATTAAAAATATCATTTAACTAAACTAGGGCTGTTAAAACGGTTCCTAAACAATATTTGTTTTAGGAACCAAGAACCGAACTATTTTATTTATGCGATTCGGTTCCTGTACTTTTAAGAGGAGGAACCGTTTGGAACCGAACCAAATAAGGAACCAAACCATTTTAGGTATACGGTTCGGTTCTTGTACTTTTTTGTATGAGTATAACCGAATTACAAAGACACCGTTTTGAATCTAACAAAAACTATTTAACGACTTTCATTTGCATATGAATTGTAGGATGAAAGTCCAAACACTTTAATTTTGTTAAGAATATAGATGTTTTTAATTTTACATGTTTTGTCTTAATTTTCTCTAATTCTCGATAACTCAAGAATGCTTTATAATAAGTAATTAAGCATTGCTACAACGGAGGATAAATTTTAAAACCTCAAGTTTATCTCGATGAACTACACCCATTGTTTATAAATGGGAGAATTCAATTTTTTATATAGTTAAGTTAAAGAAACTAACAACAAAATGGTTGTAGACAAAGAAATTATGGATTAATTGAAGACAAACATAGTGACAAAAGTTGTTGAACAACTAGAGAAACCGATTTAGTGAAGAACAAATGAATGTGAGAGAAGAACATAAGGCAATATTATAGCCATTATACCAAAGAAAGAGAACAATACCTTTTTAAACCTTTTGTTTTTGTTATATATTATGTTATTTTCCTTTTACTAGTTAACCTAAAAATATAAACGGTTCCGGTCTATTTTTGTTTTAAGGAACCGAATCGAACCAAACCGTTTTTATAACGGTTCGGTTTAAAATAAAACCGACAAATAATTAAGAGGAACCGAACCGAACCGTAAAAAACAGGTTCGGTTCCAACGGTTCCGTCAGGAACCGGTTCCAATTAACAACCCTAAACTAAACTAATAATTTTTTTATTTATTTTTTTTCCTTTTCTAAAATTATTTTATAAAATTGCTCATTTATAAAAATAAATGCATTGTACTCGCTATAAAAAAAAAGAAGTGTATATTTACCAAATTGACCCTTTAATATCACAGTTTTATATTATTAAAGAAAACCAAATTCATGGTTGGAAAGTATAATTCATGTAATAAAAAAAACATTAAACAATGTAGACAGAGGGCGAGGATGTGAATGGGGAAATATATCTTACATTTTTATTGATCTATGATGATATGATTTCTTAAGCTAAAGATAAATTCTTAATTAAAAATCATTCGATGATATATATCAATTAAGTTGTCTGATTGTGATCAGGTAAATTATCCGAATATGGTGGAGTTATTGGAGAGTCTCGGAATTGAGATGGAGGACACGGATATGTCATTTTCAGTGAGTCTAGAGAGAGGACGAGGATGTGAATGGGGAAGTCGAAATAGCTTGTCAAGTTTATTTGCACAAAAGAGTAACATCCTCAATCCATATTTCTGGAAAATGCTTCACGAAATGATCAAGTTTAAAGATGAAGTCCTCATGTAAGACATCGACGTCTTTCTATTACTTTGTATTTTGAGTTATTTGACTAATTTATGTATATTTTCCATTTATTTAAAGTTACGTTGATGAGTTAGAAAGCAATCCAGAGTTGGATCGCAACGATACACTCGGAAACTTTGTCAACTCGAGGGGATACTCTAAGTTATTTCAGGAAGCTTATTTGGTATGATGTTTTGATTATTAATATTTGGATTAGTTTATGTTTATTATATGATTAATAATTAACATATGATTGTGTTTTATATATAGATTCCCTTGTGTGGTTCAATTTGGTCATGCTCCACCCAACATGCAATGACCTTTCCTGCATTCTCCATCCTTTCATTTTTCCGCAATCACTTTATGCTTCAGGTCATTCTTTTCGTCTTCACTCTTCAGTATATATATAGACCATTGTCTTTTCATGCTTAATTACTCGATGGATCTTACTGTATGTATTATTGATACAATGCACCAGATGTATGGACGTCCACAATGGCTTACAGTTAAAGGACGGTCGCACCGTTATGTGAACAAGGTTTTTGTTACTTTATTACATAACTAAGATTAATAAAATCGTATCCCGGATTTGTTGATGACCTAATTATGTCTATTTGATATGTCAGCTCATAAAGGAGTTGGTGGAAAGAGGTTGTCAAATAAAAACCAACTGTGAAGTGCGTTCTGTTTCGACTAGCGACCAAGGTGAATCTTGCATGGTTTAGTTTTTGCACCTCAAAGTGAACCTACGCACACAAGCCTTTACAAACTTACCATGGTTCAGAGGATAACGTGTAATTGGTTTTTATACGTAGGTTGCATAGTCTCTTTGGGCGATGGCTCAGAGGAAGCTTATGATGAATGCATATTAGCCACTCATGCTCCAAATGCCTTGGATATATTAGGTCATCAAGCAACCCAAGAGGAAAGGAGGGTTTTGGGAGCTTTCCAATACGCATACAGGTACATTTGATCATAAATTGTACTACTCCCTCAAACTCTTCTACAAACCCTAGCGCCTACCTTACATAATGACATTATTGACCTTTCCCTTCTAGCCCTAATCAATGAACCACAAAGAAAGACCCACATTAACCCTAATTATGATTGGCTTCAATTACTTGTTGGACTGATTTTTTTTTTTAATAAAAAAGTGAAGTTAATATGTATTTTGAAACTGTTGTGACAGTGATATTTACCTCCACCTTGACAAAAGTCTAATGCCTCAAAATCTATCGGCATGGAGTGCATGGAATTTTCTTGGAAGCTCAAATAGTAGAGTTTCCATTACATTTTGGCTTAATGTCATCCAGGTAATTAATGCAACATATATATATACGTATGTTTCCTTTGTCAAATGTGTTGTAATGTTACTCTTATTTCCTTAACTGAGTAAACGTACAGAACATTGAAGAACACCACCAACATTTTTTCGTGACGGTCAACCCACCTGAAGTTCCTAAGAATGTATTGCTCAAATGGTCAACTGGACATCCTATCCCTTCTATTGCAGCTACAAAGGCTTCCCTTGAAATGGATAACATTCAAGGCAAAAGAAGAATTTGGTTTTGTGGGGCATATCAAGGTAATCTTTAATCTAAAACAGTTCATTAATACTCGATAGAATAATAGAATTTATAGCAGACGTCAGTCTTTAGGTATCTTAAAAATGAAACTTCACTGAACTTATGATAATATGTTGAACTTTTCAGGCTATGGCTTTCATGAAGACGGACTTAAGGTAGAGTTTTATATCATATACTAAAAGACGTTATAAAAGTATTTATATTTGTGACAAATTATTCTTAGGCCGGCTTGGCTGTCTCGCGTGGGATGCTCGGAAGAAATTACATTCCTTTGCAAAACCCAAAGCAAATGATACTTTCATGGACCCAAACTGCAGCACGCATTTTCATTTGTAGGTTCTTAAGAGATTTTATCTCTGTCGGTTCTCTTATGTAAGTGTCATCTCTTTCATTAAGCTTTTTTTCCGAATGACTTTATATCCAACGAGAAAGAACATTTAAGTTTTTTTTGTTTATTGATTCGAATAATGAGCTTATTTGTTTTTGAAATAAAAGCATGTTAGAGGATGGAGGTCGAGTTTTTTCATTTCAAGGCATAAGTGAAAGATGTGAACCTAAAGTAACAATAAAAGTTCATAATCCCCAATTCTACTCAAAGGTACTTCTTTCTACTCGAGTTTACATTTGACACAATATTTGATCAATTTTCGGCATCAAGTTTAAGAGCGACTAAGAAGTATCAATCGTATGACTTAATTTTTCGACAGGTTAGTACAATGTTCGATTTAGGACTTGTAGATGCATATATCAATGGAGACTTTTCACTCCTAGATACAAAGGAAGGTCTTTTGAACCTTTTCAAGGTAAGAAGTGAGGTATTGCTATGATAGAACATCACGATTTTGAATGTTTTCCCAAAGTCATTTAATTTCCCGCCAATTTTTTCATACGCGTAGGTTTTTATCGTCAATAGGGAGTTGAAATCCTCTACATCAAAAACTTACGGCAAAAGGTATTACCATACTCACACTCTAGGCTTGTAATTGTTGAGATGTGCGATGATGTAGGAAAAAAGTATCCCACCTCGACAATACAATATTGTGTGATACTACTATATGCATCCGGGCTACTTATCCTGTCAATTGACTTTAGGATGGAACCTCGTGTCACGTGTATCTTTCACATTTAACATTAATGTTACTATTATCACATTATCTCATTTGTGTGTGTTTTTCAACGATTGAACTTACAATAGGGATTGTTGGACAACTAAGCTTTTCACATCAGGGATAGCTTCGGCAAAATACGTTTACAATCAGTTTACAAGGCCAACCACACTCACTCAAGCTCATTCTAAGAACATTTCTCGCCATCATGACATGGTAAGTTCATGATAATTAACACCAACGTTAGCGTCAATGATCATGTTTTTTGAAATGTCGTATTTTATTCGGTTGGAAATGTACATAGTTAAAATTAAAAATATTTTCTTTATTGGATCACAGAAAACTCGTATATTTTCTTTGTTCTTGGACGAGACTATGACATATTCTTGTGCTATTTTTAAGGTTAGACCTTCTAATTCCTTCATATTTACCTCGTTTCTCTCTTTTTTTTTTTGTTTAAAATGAATTTATCTATTATTTGGTAGTCCATTGAGGAAGATCTCAAGGATGCACAACTTAGGAAACTACTCAACCTGATTACAATGGTAACGATTATATCTCAATATGAAACTCCTTTCTTATATAGGTTTTGTAGCTATTAATTCGTCTAATGGATCATCGATGAATAGGCCAAAATCGAGAAACACCATAAAGTACTAGACATTGGATGCGGATGGGGAAGCCTAGCAATCGAAGTTGTAAGGCTCACCGGTTGCAAATATACCGGCATTGCCCTATCCGATGAACAACTGAGATTCGCAGAGAAAAGGGTAAAGGAAGCCGGTCATCAAGTACGTTTAACATCTCGAGTTAAATTGTCGATGCAAGTATATCGGCATTTATGTCTTATGATTGTTCGTTCTTTCAAATGTAGGATCACATCGAGTTTCTACTTTGTGATTACCGTCAGCTACCTAAAGACGTACACAAATACGATCGAATAATATCCTGGTAATTCAAATAATCAAGGTAATTAGTGATGTTTTTGTTTAGTAGGTTAAATAATGCATGAGCCTTGCAGTGAGATGTTAGAAGATGTGGACATGGAAGACTTCTTCTGTTGTTGTGATTCTATTTTGACAAAGAACGGACTTCTTCTTCTTCAGGTACGTAATTGATCATATATATATATATATATTGTCTTACGTACTAATAAGTCTATATTTCTTTTGTTTTTGCAGTTCATGTCAGTGCCAGATGAATCTTATGAAGAGCATAGACAAATCATGGGTTTTTTGGGAGGATACATTGTCCCTGCTCTATACTTGCCTTCTTTAAGCAAAGTAACTTCAACTATGGCCGCCACGTCAACCCTATGGTAATATAAATAGGGTTTGCTCATCGGTCCAGGATCGGACCTACACGTAGGGTTTTTATTGGACCGGACTTAGATCGAATCTGAACAAGATATTCACTTTACATCCGGTCCAACAATAATTTTCCGGTTTGGACTGGTTCAGTTCCAATCTGATTAAAATTCCGACCCGAACCAGAATTTGAACAACCCTACAAATCTACGATAAACCTTAATTATATATATTTGTTTATTATTTTGTATTTAATTATTTAATTAGTCATACAATGTTATTTTCTTGTTTATTGCAGTATTGAACAGGTTGAAAATATAGGAAATCATTATTATCAAACTTTAAGATGTTGGAGGCAAAATCTTTTAGAGCAACAAAGGTATAGATGTCAAAAATTATATTGTTAACATTTTTACTTATATTTATGTACATGCACCACTCTCAGTACATATTGATTTTTCATCATGGCATTCACAATATGTAACTTAATTTCAGCAATTTTGTATCGCTTGGCTTTGAAGAGAAGTTCATTCGAGCATGGGAGTATTATTTCGATTATTGTGCAGCCGGTTTCGATACAAACACTCTACGAAATTATCAGGTACATTTTCGGAAACTATAAGAAAAACTAAATATCTAACGTAGATCGTACATAAACCTTTGATTTAGCATAAAAGGTCAACATCTCTTATTGATTTGAAGATAACATTTTTTTTATTTTCTTAACTTTGATAAGTTCATATTCTGCTCGTTTACGAATGAGATAAACACATGCTTCTCATCATACTTGACCATTGAAATAGGTTGTTTTCTCGAGGCTTGGAAATGGTGTTGCATTTGGAAATCCACACATCGCCCTCAAGTGATCAAGAATCCACACAATAAATCATCCTAAGTGTATTGGTAAGAGATACATAATGCTACCTTCTTGCTCATCATTATATGCGCAATTATATGACTTCATTATGATTATGTTGTTCAATTTGCACAGGGTACGCACGAAGCTACCAGCAAAATACTTCATAATTTTATATTTTTGTAATCCTCGAATTATATTAATTACTACAAGTGTTAGCTTATATGAGCTATATTTGTACTTTTGATAATTGTGCAGTATATATGTGTGTTTAATGATGTTTCGTAGAGAGTTTTTGTTTAGGTAACGTTGGCTCTAGACCTGCCCAAAAGCGGACTCGGGTCGGGCCATACCTAAAAACTCTACCGGTAAGGTGCGGGCCGGGCCATCCCGGCCCGGCTTGTCCGGGCCACAAACGTTGCCCATGTCCACTATGTAAAAAGTGGGCGGGCCGCCGGCCCGGATGGCCCGTGCATACTTGATTGTGCGTTTTTTCTCCGAAATTTATCGTTCAAAACAAGTAATATAATGTATTTAACACACACTTTCAATCCAATTATACTTGTATAGTGCACTATCAACAAGTTCAACAACAATCAACACACAAAAATGAATAAATTCAATTTCCTAAAAATCAACAAGTATCATTACGCTCAAGTTAGCCGTGCAATCTTGTATTACAAACAAGTATAACTCGTCAAAATACTCCAAACAAACTAAATGAAAAATTAGAGTATGTGAAACTCAAAACAATAAAAATTATATACACATATATAAAAAAAAAACTTATATGTATAAAACTATATGCGGGTCGGGCCGGGTTGGCCCACGAACCATAATGTTTACCCGTACCCGTCCCACCAAAATACGGGTCGGGTTGGGTCAGGCCCGAACGGGCCAAACGAGCTACTCATACCCATGTTTTTTCCTCCTTACATACCATAGGGGTTCTACCCCTTTTAGTCGACGTGGGATAGCCACATTTTTATCCCCTTTTTTCAAATTTTGCATTGCTTACACATAAATTCGGGCATGATTATCTCATTCACCCGGAATCCAATTTTAACAAATAAGTATACCACGATTCACTGCTCGCAAAGATGAAGCCAATTCTTCTGTTGTTTGGTGTTGACGATGGTCGGAGCCCACCGGAAATTTACCAGGAAAAAACTTGGCGCAATACTTATTAAAATATTGGTTCCAATAGTCCCCCACATGAATATAAGTGATTCTAGACACATGTTTTTGAAAAAAAAAATTGTTGAGAGTACAACCGAAAAATCAATGCATTTGAGAATGTAACATTTTTCAGCCTTGAACCACCTGTAGTGAGTAGCTATCGGTTTTACTCGTCCATGAGGTAACCATCATATCTTGAAACACCCAGACTTTGAGGTAAACCAAGACAGTAATTATGACTGGTTCACCGAGTGTAGGACGTAAGCCTGAGAAGTTCGATGGAACGGGCTTCAAAACGTGGCAACAAAAGATGTTGTTCTTCCTAACCACAATGAAGTTGGACAAGTACCTAATGGAGGATAAACTCATATTTTCTCCTACAAGTACATGAACCAAGACTACCTTTGATGCTTGGGTGCAAGAAGACTACCTTTGTAAAAGCTAGATTATGAACGATCTAGCCCACCCTTTGTACCAAGTGTACGGGAGGGTTGGTACTGCTAAGATGCTTTGGACTACCTTAGAGATAAAATGCAGGTATGAGGACGCACGCACTAAGAAGTACAATGTTGATATGTTCATGAACTATCAAATGGTAGACTCAAGGTCAATCATGGAACAAGATGAAGAGATGCAACTCTTAGCTCATAAGTGACTAACCAAAGGGATGCAAATCTATGAGACATTCCAAGTGGTAGCCTTCATTGTGAAGCTCTCCATCTTGGAAAGACTACAAAATTACCTTATGCATAAGACTAGGGAAATGACCATTGAAGACTTCATGGTGAAGATGTGGGTTGAGTCAAGCAACCACAAGGTTGGTGGGGATCCATCTGCAAATGCCAACGTCGGTGAGCATAAGACCAAAGGCATGAAATGTAAGAGCCTTAGTCTTCGAGAGATCCCGCACCTGCGCCTCAGCTGAGACGCAGTTGCCATCCACCTTTGGAGCTGTAGTGGCCGCCCCTGCGCCCTTGTGAGCCGCCCCTGCGGTTTGTGGTGGGTTGCAGCCGTCTTCTTTGACCCAAGTTTTGCTTTTTGACCTCTCTTTCCTTTATATCTTCTTCTTCTCCTCCAGATGAGGGTTGCCTCATTCTCTCTCCTGCTCCATCTCCCTCACGATCTTCTTCTCCTCTCTTCTTCCTTTGGATATTTTCTTGATCCATGTTTGAGTTTGTGGGAGTTTGGAAGCTTAGGAGTGGCTTTGCTTGCTGTTGTTGATGGTGGTTGTTGTTGTGCTTGTTGATAGCCAGCCTTGAGGTTTTGGATGGTGTGCTGCTTTGAGTTGAGCTCAGCTTGATGAGTCTCATGGCTTTCCTTCTTTCCTTCTCTTTCTCTTCATCTTTTCTTCTCTTTCCTTAGTCTAGCCTTGATCCCTTAGGGTTAGATCTTGTTTCAGCCTTAATTGGCTTGTGTTGATGTATATATGTATGTTCAGTATGCATAATGATGTTGGAGTGAAGAAGATCGAGTGAAGAAACAAGGAGGAGCTGAAGGTGTGTCTTCTGCACGACCAACCGCCCCTGCGCCACCTGCAGCCGCCCCATGCGTTGTCTGGCAGCCGCCCCTGCGCCACCTCCTAGCCGCCCCTGTGGCCACCTGCACCAGCTTGGTGTTCCACTTGGTTCTGCAGGTGTGTGTTGCTTCTAGGCTTTCCTTAGGATGCATTTGCTCCCTCCTTTCCTAGTGTGAGTGTATAGGATCATGCTAGAGGTGTGAGGATGTGTTTGATTGAGGTTATGATCGGTTTATACCTTATACGGCTTTAAGGTCTTAGGTTGATGTTGGTTAAGGTTTGAGGTTGAGTATGATCCCTATGGATCCCTTTGGGTCTAGGTGTGACCCCTTTGATGAATAGAGGTTGATATTTTTCTATGCCTTGTTATTAGGTAGTGCCCCTCTCTCAAGATTGGAGGTTGTTGTGGTGAGTTGTGTACGAGGTTGAGGTAAACTTAGTTGCCATCCTTATATTGGGTGTTTGTATGAGTGGTGCGTGCTTTATGTGTTTGCTATGATAGCATGAGATGTCGTTGATACCGACCTATGTTTTATTGATTGCCCCGTATGCGTGACTGTGATAACCTTTCCCTTTCATCTCGCCGTGAAGTCTAGGAGGTTCTCTAATGTCGGGCCAGATTGGTTTACAGGAAGGGCGCAATCCACTTCCATAGGGTACACGGATTGTGTGACTGATACTCGTACAATTGGACATTGCACTCAGAGGCGGGGATGTATCGGTCCTCGTGTCACATACTTTCATCTATCTATATATATCCGGTTTTTTAGTGAATGGTTATTATGTAAAGATAATAAATGGGTAAATGTGTGATATCATGTTGATGTGTTTATCTTTCATGATTGTGCTTGTGCTTATGCATTACATCATATATGTATTGTTAGCTAACGGTTTCATGCCGTGTTGTAGAATGTTTGCAGGTTAGGTGCTGCTGAGTGATCTGGCAGGGTGACAGGCCGAAGACTCTCGTACATTAGGTGGTTGGTTTGGGATGTTTATGTTTCCCCTCCTACGTGAGGATGATGTCTTGTTTCTCCTCCTGTGTGAGGATGTTGTTTATACTCGGGTACGTTGTCTTTACCTTTGAGTTGTACTGTTTATATAGTTTTATGTATTTGTTATATATTTGTCAGTGCCATGTTATAAGGTCCAGTGAACTTGTTGTCGGGCTAGGGTCAAGATCCTCTGTGAGATTCTAGCCCAATGTAGCACTCCGAGTCCCGCAGATTTTGAGGTGTTACAAAGTTGGTATCAGAGCCTTAGGTTGACAACAATGACATTTGCTACCTACAATGAGGTTTGATGGGTAAAATAAACAGAATCCACATGAGATTTGACATTTTAAAACGTTTTTGGTTTTAAGTGTGGTTTTGGGATAGAATGTACGAGAAGTCGTCACCTCTGCCATGGATCTCTGCAGCGTAGATATGTATATATATGTGTGTGTATTATGGATTATGTGGATGTATTATATATATATATGGATACATATGGCATATATAGCTTTATAAGATTTGGTGTGTATATCTTACAGATGGCTCAGACTAGAGCAATATCTGTAGTGGGACGAGGTAGGGGTACACCCCCTCTTCCTCTTGTAACGCCAAGTCAAGGACCAGTTTCCGTTATTGTTTCGCCTATGTCAGAGAACGAGTTTGAAGAGGTTGATCATGTCTCCATGAGTAGATTCGAGTTTTAAGAGTATATGCGCCAAGTATATGAGGCTGTAAAGGCGGGTAGACCTACACCAGAATTACCAATATCGGTGAGATCAAATGAAGCTTCCAGAACAAAGAAGAAACAACGGGTTGAATCAGTGAAAGATGAGGTTGGGTCTTCAGGTGGCAAACCGAGCCCAACTTGTGGACGTTTGAGTACTTCTCGTTTCACACGGACTTCTGGTGAGATGAGGACCTATTACAATTATGGAAAGTCTAGACATATACGACCACAATGTCCAAGATTGCCAGCGACTTGCTTTACCTGTGGTAGACAGGGTCATAAGCTGCCTTCTGTAGGCAGACTAGAGTGGCATCACGACCGGATTTTTCTTCTACCAGTGTGACGGGAGGTGGTCAGAAGACACCTCAGCAGCAGACGCGGGGACAACAGAGAATCTCAGATCTTTCTTCTACTCAGGGATTTGTTTCCAGGCCGAGTAGAGGTAGAGGTCGTGGCGGGAGTACCACGAACACCAGAAGGGCTCAGGGTAGAGCCTTTGAGTTGAGCAGTGTAGAGGAGTCACCCGTACTAGTTGCAGGGATGGGACGTTTATGTCTCAACTGTGGCTATCCAGATCATTTGCGTTTTGAGTGCCCTTTGGCACCGATAGCTTGCTTCACCTGTGGTGAACTAGGCCATCTGGCCCCTTTCTATCAGCAAGGTAGTGTTTCTTCTCTGCAAGACCTTCCTCTTTTTGGCGCAAAAAGAGTAGAAGTTGAGGCTATGATGATGACCTTAGTGATACTTGAGGATCAGCATAGGTCTGAGGTTTGAGTGATGATATGCAGTGGAGCTGCTGGTGTTAGCTGTTACTGGTACCATTCTTGTTAATGGTTTACCTAGTGGAGTTTTGTTTGTTGTGAGTGCTATGCACTTCTTGTCTTTCGATGCATGCATTAATAGTTAACTGTGGATACAATAGGAGACATACGTTCCTTTACCGGATTACCAGTTAGGGGTTTGAGGTACCCGTGAGATATGTGATTGTCCCCTTTATTCAAGGGCTTGTGTATGGCTTGTAGACTTCTTTTTCATGCCTTGGGTGCATGAGGGGGTCATTATGTGTGTGGTTTGGATGAATAAATATCATGTTGTATTAGATGTGAATTGGATGATTGTTGTAGTCTCTATTGAGACAGATTAGATAGAGATCTTCCGAGGTTATGACCTTTGAAGAGGCGATTTTGTCAGTAGTGCCGTATGAGCAGCGAGGTTGATAACACAAGGAGGTGATGCTTTCTAATGTTATGCCATGAAGGAGTGAGATAGTTCCACGTTGGAGGATATTCTAGTGGTTTATGAGCTTATAGACGTGTTACTAAACCGTCTAATCTGCCGCCTCAACGGAGTGTGGACTTTGATATTGCGTTGAAGTATGGTACGAGACTGGTTGAGAAGGCCCATATGGGATATCGTTTGTTGAGATATTAGAAGCTGAAGAAGCAACTTGAAGAGTTGATTGAGATGGGCTTATTTGCCCTGGTATATTCATTGTTGTGTATTGACGACTTGTTGGGTCAACTCATAGAAGCAATTGTGTTTTTCAGGATTCTTTTGCGCTGATGATATCACCAGTTAAGGATGAGAGAGCAGCATGTGCATGAGATAGCATCTCATACCCTTTATGGACACTACGAGTTTGTAGTGATGTCATTTGGGTTGACGAATGCCCTAGTAGCCTTTATGGAGTTGATGTATAGTATCTTCATCGACTTCCTTGATCAGTTGGTGGTGGACTTTATTGATGATGTTTTGGTGTACTCTCACAGCAAAGAGGAACGTATTGATTATCTGAGGACAGTTTTGTAGAATATGAGAGATAGAGGTTGTATGCTACACTCTCTAAATGTGAGTTGAGATATTAGAGGTAGCCTTTTAGGTCATGTTACCTCTGCCAGTGGAATCATGGTTGATCTGGCAAGGATTGAATATGTTATGGCTGGATGATACTGATGAACATTAAGGGAATGCGTAGTTTTCTTGGCTTAGCCGATTGCTACCAATGTTTTGAGGAAGGATTTTATGTGATTGCGTATTTATTTACGAGTCTTCTAAGAAAGACCACCATAACTGCGTGGTTAAAGTAGTATGTCAAAGTTCTGAAGAATAGAGGAAGCACTTGACCTCTACTTCTATTATGCTATAATCAGAAGATTTTGGGAATCCCGTGATTTACGGTGATACATTCCAATTAAGTTTAAGACGTGTATTAATGTAGAGGAGTAGAGTTATAGATATATGTGTCTACAGCTGAGAACGTATGATGAGAACTACCCGACTCATGATCTAGAGTTAGTAAGTGGCAGTTCAAGCCTTCATAATTTGAAGACTGTACCTGTGTGATATTTCATGTCAGATTTCCACATATCGTAGGAGTTTTAAGCATACTTTTATGCAACAGAAGTTGAATAAACGTAGCGTTAAGGGCCCAAGTTGATCAAGACTTTGACCTGGAGATTCCATATCATTCAGAGAAGTTCACGGGATGATATGACTTGAGTAGCACTGATTAGAGAGAATGTTGGCTGCACGAGGTCGCCAGAAGTTGTATGTAGACAGGAGGCGTTGACCTCTAAAGTTCAGAGTGAGAGCTCATGTCTGGCTGAGAGCATCTCTGATGCAAGACGTCAGAACGTGTTGACATAGAGGGTGTTTACCATGTATTGCTTGTGTTTCAACTGAGGAAATATATACCAGATCCGAGAAATCTTGTGAGTTATGACAACTTGGTGGTTGAGCCGAACCCCACCTTTGTTGAGCATTCGAGTACATTCCTAGCGATGACATGATTTATGACGTTAGTTTAGGCATTCATTTAGATAGTGTTTCCCGTTATTCATGCATGGTTTGGCATTAGTTCGTGGCGTTTATGCTTAATTCATCCACATTATCAAAATATACATCTACACGAGCTTTTGTCGGTTTTTGTAGGTATTTTGGGGAGCTCTTGGACTTGATCTACACATTTGTGGATCATTCCTCGTGATGGCACACTTCCGGACCCTTTAAGGAGCATGCTAGGAGCAAAGGAGAACACAAAAGACCTTGTTGCTGAATGCCTTGCACCAACTCATGACTTGGTGATCCAAGGAGAGGTTGTGATGAAAACCACGGCCCAGAGGACATTTCCACGTCCGTGGTTTTGCCCGTGGTTTTGTCTGGACAACTTTGACACTTGTTCCACGATCTCTTTGTCCGGCCCTTGCTCTTTGGTGGAGAATAAAAGTGGTCCTGCAGGCTGGCTAGTGGATTCTCTCCTCTCATACACACTCCCATTCTCTCTCTCTCTCATCATCCAATTGGGGAAATTCTTGGAGAAGAAGAAAAACACTCTCATTTTGGAAGAAGAGAAGAACATCAAAACTTAGATTTTGAGTGATTTTTGAAGGATTCTTGTTGAGAAACTTTTGAAAGCATTATAAGGACGTTTTGGAGCTGTGTTTGAAGGGTTTTAAATCTTGTTTAATCTCATATTCAGCTAAGATTACTTGCTTCTTTTCACTCTTATTTCATTTTCTTGCTATGGAAACCATGAATGCTTGCATGATGAGTTTGGATCTTAAAATGCATGTTGTTGGCTAAGTAGTTATGATTCTAGGGTAATGGAATGATGGTTATGGCTTAAACTATGATAGAATAGACTTGAATGTACCTTTTGATGACTTGCTTGCTCGAAACCTAACCCCCGATAGAAACCACGGCATGTTCACATTTCCACGCCCGTGGTTTAGGATGATCAACCCGTGGTTTGCTCTGTTGTGCTTGTATTGATAAATCTTAATGTTAGGTTGTTAGATTGTTGAAATCCTAGTGTTTGTTAAGCATAATCTAACTTAGGGTGACCTATTCTAGCAAGCTAAGTGAGGGAAGAGACTTACCCGGTAATTCCCGATCTTAGACACCAAAGATGACGAACTCTAAGTAGTAGTGACCCTCACAAGCCGCTATTGGAATGAGTGTTGTTCGCTCAAAAAGTGTGTGCGTCAAAGTCTTAAATTTATATCTAGAACTCAAAGCAAAGCGAACCCGCAGTGTACGGATCAGCTGTAGTAAGGTAAGAATTCCAGAGTCGAACTCAGGGATTTGGTGAGAATAATTCCGATTTCAATTATCTAGCAAAAGTGTGAAAAGCTGTTGTGATCAAATAAGGGGGAAATGATTCCAAGGATTCAAGTATCCGATTTCGGCTTTCGATTCAAGACACTTCTATAGATATAGGACAGAGTTTATATTGCCAAGATTAAATGTTCAAAAGTAGGATTCGTACGGTGAAGTTCCGAAGCCTATATGACTAATCTAAATGTTCTCTCTATAAGGGTTGTTGAGGCTGCAATATAGAAAGATCTAGAGACAAGAATTATATTCAAACTAACTATCTAAAACTCCAGGATATGACTCTCCAAAGTAAAGAATAGCAAGCACAATTAAAATCTTAATAAAGGATGTTGAGTCTCTTTATTACCCAAATCTTGAAATCTTAATCTATTAAATGTAGAATCAGGTTTGAAGTGTCTTCATACATTCAATTAGAGGGTAAAAAGGTTAATCAAGATTGGGATTTAGGCAAGGATTAGTTTTGGTTAAAGATTGATTCAATTAAGGTTCGTCAGAGGAATAAATCGGGCTGTTCATAAGAAAATCGGCCGATTTACTCAAGAACAGTCCGATTTTCCTGTTGTCGCAAAACTAAAATCTAAACTCTCACGGTCCTAATGGTTGAATGATTTCAGTCTATCATCATCTAAGCCTTAATCATCAACTATTCTCCCCAGAATCACAAAGGTTTTAGCCAACCATTTTCAAAATCGAATCAAATTAAATATTGAGAGAAATATCGCAAAGAAACCGAATCTTGAATGAAAAATCCAATAACCTTCAAATCTGTAAACGATTGTCAAAACAAATCAATGTATCTCTTAAATAACTCAAATTCGTGTTCAAAAACAACAATCACTTCAATGGACAAAGAAATCTCACAAACTAGAATCAAGATTACCTTCCCGGCAAAGAGTCCTTCAATCTTCCTCCAAGAATCTCCGAATTCTCTTAAACGTGTAAAGATTTCCCGCTGCGGCCTCCTCGTTTTCGTTCGTAGGGTTCTCCTTTATAGTTTCTTGCAAATGGGCTGTTTGGCAAATCTCTCTTCTAGCCCAAAAGAATTGGGCTTTGTGTCGTCTTCTCATTTGGCCGAAAAAACAGAAGAAATCGACCCAGTCGATTTATACACAAAACTGTTCGATTTCTAGGGGAGAAAATCGTCCGATTTATATGTATCTTGGCACGATTTTCTTCAACAGAAAGTGCTCTTCTCTTGGCTCGTCTTCTATGCTTCTCCTTTGCAATTCCTTAGCTCTTTATGACCCCTTTAAGACTCCTTTAGCTTCCTTAACATCCTTAGATGCTCCTTGCTCCATTTTTGCTTCCAATTCCACTCCATTTACCTATAATTCATCAAAAGCTCGTGTAGACCTCTATTTCCGACAAATGATTGAATAGAACATAAAAGGCACACAAATTCTCTCTAAATGCAAGGTAAAATGAGGCAATCTTCTATAATATGCATGATTATGATGATACATAATTCATGTCATCAAGTGTGCTAGGATTGTTGCTTAGGACTTTCCTTCCCGAGACTTACCCGGTAAGGAGAGGTTTGACCCATAGATAGTAATCCGGTTTGTGTAGAACTCCTAACTTTAGGTTCCTAGAGACTTACCCGGTAATAGGATCTTAGGTGTGGGATTAGTGGACCATGAGACCTACCCGGTGATTGATCCCGTTGGAGAAACACCCTTTCCCAACATACCGCAGCTTGTCCAAGATTGGTTAGAAGCTTGAGTCCAATGCCATAACCGGAAATCCCAATCCCTAGAATCCGCTTTTCTCAGTTGATTACATATCTAGTTCTTGTGTTACTTGTTTGTGTTGCTAGTTTGAGCTGTTTGTTAGATTCATAATCTTGCATGATTTGTGATCTTGCTTGATTACCACAAAAACCCAACCAAAAATATCATGATTTTCATTTCTTTGTTTCTTTCTCTTTTCTTAGACTAGATTTTTACTATCCATGATCGCTGGTTTGATTTGATTTCACCTTAGTCTTCGTGTTCGACCTTGGAATACTATCCTTGCTACAAAACGACCCATACATTGTGGGTTCGCTAGGAGTTAGGAGAATATATCGAGATATAAATTGTAAAACTTTTGCGTGCTACATTTCTAACGTAACACCTAGAATGAAATATGAACGCTTGCATTCGAAAGACATTCCCATATTGAGGATATAATGGTCGAGATATGGACTGAGGAGACCACGTGAGAGACTGAGGATATTATTGTTCGCTCCAAACGGTGTGTGCAAGCTTTAAATTTATAACCCTAGACTTAAGCTTAAAACAAGGATGCAAACCCGCAGTGTACGGGTCAATCGTAGTAAAAGCAAGAAAATTCCAGGGGTCGATCACAGGGACTCGGTGAAACAAAGTCAATACGGTGTGCTTATGTCAATACTAACCACAAGAGCGATTAACACAATCAAAGATGAATAAGGAGTCAATAAAGCAAACATGCAATTCTAGGGATTAAAGCATCTAGTTGTGGTTTCAACTCAAGATCTATAGATAAGCGGACAAAGCTGAGATTTTTGCGTGGGGAAGGTGTTTCTAAAGTGGGGTAGATCACCGGGTAAGTCTCACTACACACTAATCTTAAACCGTAACTCCTATTACCGGGTAAGTCTCAAGGAATCAAGATAAAGGACTATAACCTCAAACTAACACACCATCTAAGGGAATAGAATCAACCTTTACCGGGTAAGTCTCAGGCTAACTCACAAAGATGGGATGGAAGCACACTCAAACCCCAATAAAGGATAAACCTTTATTACCTACACTTATGATCGTTGGTACACAAACTAAGGAATTACCGGGTAAGTCTCATCCTAAGCTTGCTTTGAACCAGGAAAGGTGTAATAAGAATAGGATTTGGCAAACTCTAACACTTAACTCTCAGTTATGGATCAGATAAGTCACCTCGGTCAGCCAGTTTCCACCCCGGCCGAGATGTTCATCGACTGAACGAGATGCTTAGGGTTAAGGTTAAAGACTCAAACTTTCAGGATCCTATTGGAATCTAAGATTATTCTGTCATTGTTTTCCCCACAACCTTCAGCCAATCACCCTAGAATCACACAAGGAAATTAGCCACTCATCATCATGAAAGTATTAATCAAATATATGGGAAGAAGGTGAATATTTGAGCAAAGAAGAATTTAATGAAAAGACTTCAATAACTGAATCAAATATCACAACAAAGCGTTCCTTGGATAGCAATCCAAAAAGACAAGACAATCAATGAGGGAATTAAAGACAATCTTACAAAACCCTCCAAAAAGCTATAAAAGCTATAGACTTCAATCTTCCTTCAACCTTCAAAAAGGTTCTTCAAATCTCTCCCAAACTGGAGTGCGGCTGCTGCGAGATGTATGCGAGACGTCCAGCTCTAAGCGGATCGTTCGGTGTAAGCGGGGGTCTGTATTTGTGGAAAATCCAACCCTTTTTATAGGAAAATAACTCTTCAAAGATAAAATATCTTCGAAAGATCTTTTCCCATAAAAATAGGTAAAATATAAGATTTTCTTCCTTCCAGGAGCCAAGCCCAAAAATATAATATCTCTTTCCAATTTTAAAAGATCTCAGCCAAGAATAAAATATTCTCGCCGCGTCCTAGGTATTCGCCTCGGTCGAGTCGGCGTCTCTGGATCACCTCGGTCGAGGTAAATCTCTGGTCAACCGAGGTGAGTCACAACTGAATGCGAAATCTCTCAAAACTGGTCCAAAGTAAATCTTTAATCCATGGCTATGCTTCCTAGATGTAGCTCTAAATGACTCATGACTCCTCTTGCTCCTTTTTGATGCAAAACGTACCAAATTACCTGCAATTACAACAAAACTAGGTGTAGACCTCGATTCTTGCAAAGGTAGATGAAATGGTAGTATAATCACATATTATACACACAAACATGCAGATTATGAAAGATAAAACGTCCAAACAAACCCCTAAATATAGACTATAATTCATGCTATCAAAATACCCCATACTTAGCCCTTGCTTGTCCCCAAGCAAGTTCCTTATATAGAAGACAAGGTAGAATGGATTATAGGTCATAAAAATCAATGAAAAAGTCTTTCAAAAACATTTATGGTGTGCAACTACCATAGATCACTCTAAGAGAGTACTTCCTGGAATTTAAAAACTCAACATGATCAAAACATTTTATAAATATAGGAAAGTTGTTCATCTTTGCATAAAATCATAGAATGCATAATAAATCATAATTATCGAAATTAATCATGTATAATCCGATTTAAACCGCTAAGTCAATCAACAAGCTCAAGGTCTCAAGGGCTTCCCAAAAGAAAGGTCAAGAAACGTGTAGGGTAGGGATGTATGTAAGGTAATGTGGTGCTAGAATCCGGGAAAAGGATGAACTTTACTTTCACTTTGACTTGCAACATCTTCCACCAATAAGCTTTGCTTATTTCACACTTTTTCTTTCTACTTTACTTTTTGGGATGCATGGACAGAGGTGCACAATAACCGAAGCCTAGGAAATCTGCAATCATCAATTTCTCGAGATGCATCAAACCCTTGATGCACATACCATGACCCGTTAGGAATATCGCTCAATCCGACTTTGGCAAGACACAAACACCCGGCTATGTGAATGGTGCCGAGTTACTCATCTTCATGATTGACTTCCCCAAACCTATTATTGCTTTCTAACACTTTCACTTCCAGCCACTTCTCAACTTTAACTCCACTTGCTTTCACCACTTCGCTTGCTTCCAAATTCCCGGATAGGTAAAGGGAGGCAAAATGTATATGAGGGGCTAAGCATGATCAAGAAGAAGAAGAAGAAGAATAGAATGAATTGCCTTGGTCTTTCCAAGAAGAAAGTGAGAGAACTTAACCTGCGGTGTCAACCTTCAAATTCAACATAATTTGGATAAAAACAAAGTATTAAACATGCCAATAATTTCAAACAAAGCATTTAGCAACTTAAACATATTATAAAACCTTTCAAACATATAAAGAATTTAAAACCAGTCAGTAAACAAGATCTTCACTGAGATCATATCCAGATAAGTAACACAAAATCGTTTTCGAAAACTCTCAGTAACCCACCTCGGTCGAGGTGTTCTTGGTTCAACCGAGGTGTAATGCCTCGTTTGGCCAGAATCTCCCCGGTCGAGGTCAAAAATTTTTTTTTTTTTTTTTTTTCGGTTTCGACGTTTTTCTCAATCAAATAACCTGTAGGTATGCATGTAATATCAGATAATCATATAAATGCATAAGTGAAGCATAATATAGAATATCCGATAAAATATAATACATCAAGTAGTCGAATACATCAGAAGGTAGTCAAATAATACAAGCACCCCATACTTGGGACACACTGTCCCAGTGGGTCAAATAAAAGTCTAGAAAATGAGAGAACTCACCGGATAAAAAGCTGAACTGCATAAAAATAGAATAAAGAAAATCCTGCAGCTCCTCAATAATCCTGATCCGGCGGTGGTGGTGGTGGTGCATACGGATACTGAGTCGGATCGTACGGATAGCCCATGACATGCTCGAACTGAAGCTGGGCCATGATGTGCTGATGGTGCTGCCGCTTCTGCATCTCGCGGATATCCAGCGATAATGCAGCATACGTGTCAATAACCTGATCCGTCAGGTCATCAATCCGTCTGTGAGCAGCTCGATCCCTCACTCCATGTCTCTTGTGTCTAGCAGGTCTGACTGGAGAAGTCTCAGCTGGTGCAGGCTCCGTCTCCTCCTCATCATCTAAGTCGATGATCGGTGGTGCGCTCGTGCCTGCAGTATCCGTCCCTGTATCCATCGGGACTCCACCATCTCTCTCGTCCATCGTCTCCTCATCGTCGTCGTCATCCTCCTCAGCCTCAGCAGGGGCAGCTGCTGCCTCTCTGTGATCCTCCATCAGTGTATCCCAAGCTGTCTGCCAGTAATGCGGATCAAAGACTGTGAACTGGGCAGACCAGCGGATCCCCTGAGGTGCAGTCCGCTCCCAAGGCATGGCTACGTATGGAGTGGTCAAACCACGGGGAACCAGAATCCTCCGTGTGATCATCTCCTGTAATCCCAACGGCTTCGGAGCCGCCGCCATCGTGCAAACACTGAGGTCCATCCCGTGGTAGGTAGCGATGTGGGTGACTAGACCTCCGCAGCAAATGTCTCCCTTCGCCTTGGCCTTGATCCTGTGCAGATCCTCTGCCAGGAGCAAGCCAAAGTCAGGGAAACCTCCTATGACCATGCAGTAGAGGCTGAACAGCTCGCCCTGTCTGATCTTCTGGGGCATCTCAGTACGCGCCAGAAGTGTCTCGCTGAAAATCCTGTGGGCTAGTCTGAAGGCTGGATGGAAGATGACCCTCTCCCTGGAATCTCCAGGACGCCATCTGTCCGCATGCTCAGTAATATGGGCTATCTGCCCCCAGAACTCCCTAGCTACGGATCGGGAGGGGAAATCAATGGCGGTGGGCTCAGAGAAACCAAAAATCTCTCTCCATATCTCTAAAGGAACTATGAAGTTCCGGTTCATCAACCGGTACTTCACAGACCTGTCTGTGGGGAGGTAGGAGAAGGAGCTAACAAACTCCAAGGTGGGCTCTAAGTAAGCTGGGGCTCGGATCTCAGTAAACTGATCCAGCCCGACGGTAGCAATCATCCTCCTAAGGTCAGCGTCTAACCCTAGGCAATCAAAAGCCGACACGTCCAGAAATTGTGGTGCGATAACTGGACGGCTAGCTATCCGCTCATAGTCTACCCGGCATCTCTCGTGGATAACCGGGCGGTAAGGACGGGAAGAAGAGGAAGAAGAGGAGGGTGAGGATCTGTCTCTAAGGGCTAAGCGATGATCTGAACTCATTTTCACTCAGCTTTGTCAGACTACCTCGGTCACTGACAATCTCCAAGAATCACCTCGGTCGAGATGCAGTTTGACTGGACCGAGGCGCAGCAGTTTCGATTCCAAATCTCAGATTTTCAGTTCTTTTCCCCCTAAAATCACTACAATTGCTTCCTAAGGGGTACTTAAATCCTTTCTCAACAGATTCAAGGGCAACCAAAGCCCAAATTGAAGTAAACGAACGAGTTAGGGTTTCGATCGTTTTTACCTCGTTCCGGCCGATTCACTCGAATTTCTTGCAGATCTGCAGTTGCAATAGGATCCTCTACTCTTTAATTGCAGTTTGGAAGCGGAAATCTTCGAAAACGAGCGAGAAACGAGGGAGGCGAGGTAGATCTGTCGCCGCGGTCGAGGAAGGTGAATAAAAGTGAAAAGTAATTTTTTTTTTCCTTTTTATACTGTTACTGGATCTGCTGTCACCTCGGTCGAGATGGTCTCGACTGGACCGAGGTGGTACGGACCGAGGTGGTTCTGCAGAAACCCTAGTCGCCTCGGTTGCTCAAGAATCAACTCGGTCGAGATGCTCTGACAGTGACCGAGATGCTTCTGTCTTCTCAAAATCTCGAACTTCTGTCCTTCCAGTTGTGCTCCTTCCTTAGATATTCCCTGCTGTCTGTCCAGAACGCCAAAAACAAAGCAAAAACAAAAACTATCTAAGCTAGACTAGAAAACGGGAAAAGAAAGCAATACCTTGGGTTGCCTCCCAAGAAGCGCTTGATTTAAGGTCGCTAGCTGGACCATGATGCGTCTCAAATGAGGTATATTGGTGCAACCTCCTCAACCGGCATTTCCGGTTGGTATTTCTTAAGTCTATGACCGTTGACCTTGAAGCTTCCGCTAGTTTCGCCCCATATCTCAACTGCACCATGAGGGAAAACATGTTTCACAACGTAAGGCCCGGTCCATCTAGATTTCAACTTACCTGGAAAAAGGCGGAGGCGGGAGTTGAAGAGTAGAACTAAGTCTCCTTCGTTAAGCTCCTTTGGGACGATACGCTTGTCATGCCATCTCTTCGTCCTTTCCTTGTAGATTTTGGCATTCTCATAAGCGTTCAAACGCAGCTCCTCCAGCTCGTTGAGTTCCAATAGTCGCTTCTCACCAGCCTCTTTGATGTCGAAATTCAACCATTTGATCGCCCAATATGCCTTGTGTTCCAATTCAACGGGCAAATGGCAAGACTTCCCATATACTAAATTATAAGGAGTGGTACCTATGGGAGTCTTGAATGCGGTCCTGTACGCCCAAAGAGCATCGTCCTACTTCATGGACCAATCCTTCCTCGTTCTAGAGACGGTCTTCTCCAAAATTGCCTTGATTTCTCTATTCGAGATCTCGACCTGTCCACTAGTTTGAGGGTGATAAGCAGTTGATACCTTGTGAGTTACCCCATACTTCGATAGAAGTGCCTTGAACTTCCGGTTGATGAAATGCGTTCCTCCATCGCTAATGATGATGCGTGGAGTTCCAAACCGTGGAAAGATAGTTCTATTCAAGAACTTCACAACCACCTTGGCGTCGTTAGTGGGGGAAGCGATGGCTTCAACCCATCTAGAGACGTAATCAACTGCAAGGAGAATGTAGAGGTTTCCTCCGGAGGATGGGAAAGGTCCCATGAAGTCAATCCCCCATACATCAAAGATTTCCACTTCTTGGATGTTATTAAGTGGCATCTCGTTCCTCCTTGACAAGTTCCCTGTTCTTTGGCATGCATCACAAGAGACAACAAAAGATTGCACATCCTTAAATAATGTAGGCCAAAAGAAACCGGAACGTAATACCTTAGCGCATGTTTTATCGGTGCTAGCATGCCCCCCACAAGGAAGTGAATGACAATGCCTTATGACGCTATTAACTTCATCCTCCGGAATGCACCTTCGAAGCATCCCATCCGGTCCGCGCTTGAATAGCAGCGGCTCGTCCCAGTAATAATGTCGTACTTCCTTGAAGAATCTTTTCTTTTGAGAGTACGTCAATCCGGGTGGTGTCTCCTGGCAAACAAGATAGTTCACAATATCAGCATACCAAGGACCTTTATTATCAGAAAGTTGGTGGATGGAATGCTCCACCAACAGTGGATGAATATCAGAGGAGGGAGTAAGAAATTTGTTATTCTCAGTAATCTCAGTTGACATCATTTCGCCATCGACCTCGGTCGAGGCGCATAAGCGTTGACCGAGATGTTCTTCGGACGCTTCGCTCAGTCCAGAAAGTGCCTCGGTCGAGGTACTGCTACTGGATCCGAGACTGGAGATCTTCGTCTCCTGGATTAGCTTCTCAGTTTTAGCTCCTGGGTCCTCTTCCAGTGCCTTCAAGCTCCGTATATCTGCATCACAAGAAGCATCTATACCTTCCTCCATTAAACTGAAGCTAATAACTCTTTCGAGTGGATCGTTAATAAGGATAGAGCTCACCAATTCTCTTGATTCTTCTTCATCGTAGATGTTGAAGATATCATCAGTTAGTTGCTCCCCTTTCATGGCTGCAAGTAGCGCGAACTCCACCTCATCGCCACCAACGTTGAATTTCAACTTGGCGTTCTTGCAATCCACGTTGCAACCCGAAGTTGCTAGAAATGGCCTCCCGAGAATAATAGGAACAGGATAATCTGCGGGAATGTCAAGTACGACAAAATCTATGGGTAGATAGAAGTTACCTAACTTGACCGGAACGTCTTCCAAAATGCCCACGGGATGGGTAATGGAGCGATCCGCCATGTAAAGTCGGATCTTGACCGGCTTGGGCTCTCCAAGACCGATCTTCGTGCATAGCTCCAGCGGGATGATGCTCACGCTGGCTCCTAGATCACAAAGGGCTTCACAAGTGACATCCCCAACTTGAATGGGAATACAAAATGAGCCGGGATCTCTCAACTTAGGTGGTATCTTTTCCTTCATGATTTTGATAAGCTCCGAAGATTTAGATGTCATCCTAACTTCACCAACATCCTCCAGCTTCCTCTTCCTTGATAAGATTTCTTTTAAGAACTTCCCATAGGCGGGCATACCTAAAATAGCATCAAGGAAAGGAATGTTAATATGTAGCTTATTCATCAAGTCAAGAAACTTACCAAAGTGCTTGTCTAGATGTGCTCTGGCTCTGGACTGAGGGAATGGAAGTGGTGGTTTGTATGCAGGAGGTGGAACATAAGTTTTTGTCGTCCCTCCTGCTTTCTGTTGCTCCGCCTCGGTTGGTATCTCGGTCGAGGTGTTCTTCGACTGGATCTGGACCGAGGTGGTCTGCGTCGAGCGAGGTACTGGATCTGCAGTTTTGAGTCCACTCCTCGTCGTTATGGCCATGCATTGGCCCTTAGGGTTAGTTTCCGTCTTTGCTGGAAGCTTCCTTGGATCTCTTGGCGCTTCATTCGCCTTATTAGCAAGTTGTTGTTCGAAGGACTTTTGGGCCTTCGAAAATGAAGTCATAGAATTCTCCATAGCGCTAAGCTTGATCAAGATTGCCTCCAGAACTGCGTCTTTCTTTTCTGGCTGAGACGAACTTGATCCTTGCCCTTGGCTTTTCAATGGAGTAGAAGAAGAAGAAGGGGAAGAGAGGAAAGGGTTAGAGGAATCATTAGAGTTGGAGTTTGAATGATTGTTACCGTAGTTTTGGTTATTCGCCCTCCAGTTGTTGCTATTGGATCCTCTATTGTTGTTGTTGTAGTTGTTGTTTCGGGGACCGTTGTTGTTGTTACGGTACCCGTTATTGTTGTTGTTCCTTTGCCATTGCTCTTCCTTCTTAGTTTGAGCCATCAAGAGCTCCTTCAATTGATTCACGTCATTCGTCAAAGACGTGAGTTGATTGTTGTTGGATTGAGTCTCTTGAAAGTTGACTCTTTTAACTCCACCTTCAGCTCCTTGGTGGGTATATTTCTCCATGTGCAAGGCTTGCTTCTCAATGAAGTCCCAAGCCTCATCAATCGCCATGTCCATGAAGGTACCGGCGGAAAGTAGTTGGAGATTGAACTGGGTGCTTCCGTCCAGCCCTTTGAAGTATATCTCCAACAACTCGATCTTTGGAATCCCATGATGTGGGCAATCCAAGAGGATATCCTTGAACCGCTCCCAAGATTTGGACAAGCTCTCCTTGTCCTTCATAATGAAAGCGTTGATCTTCCCTCTCATTTCAGCGGTCTTTGAGGGGGGAAAGAATTTGGTCAAGAATTCCGTAGTCATCTCCTCCCATGTGCTAATTTTTCCTGGAGGAAGAGATTGATACCAAGTAAGAGCTCTATCTTTTAAAGAAAAGTAAAAAGGTCTTAGCTTGTAGTTGTTATTCTCAATTCTGGGGGGTCGCAAGGTTTCCATCAAGATCTCGTAGTTTTGAAGATGTTGATGCGGCGACTCTTTCTCCAGCCCTCCGAATTGGCATTGGCGAATCATGGCTAGGACTTGCGGTCGAAGTTCGTAGTCATGATCTGCTGGATCTCCTAGGTTCACTCCTGGACGCCTCAGCTGTTGATTAGGGTCCATCCTTTGACCTAGGGTTTGTGGGATTCCTGCAAGAAGAGCATCTCGGACTGGCATCCGAGGTGGAAGTACATCGGCCGGGGCGTCAGGTACTGGAATATGCCTCGGTCGCGGGTCAACAGGAGGATCTTCCCTCGGTCGAGGTAGAATCTGTTCTCGTATGACTGCTATCTCAGCTTCGATTGCTGCAGTCTTGGTGCTATTCTCTTCTTTCTCTTGCCTGAGTTCTTCCTTGCTAAGGCGTAGCAGCTCTAGCGCCTCTTTCAATTGGGCCGCAAGATCATGATCATCTTGTTGGGCCATCTTCGCTTCCCTTAAGCGTCGCTTGTATGTCTTTTCTGGTTCGGGATCGTAAGGAATGATTTCCTTCCCAGCGCGGGTTCTTCGCATATACCTAAGAAAGAACCTGCGAAAGTCACTCAAGTAGAGTGGTTAGATGAAACGGGGCAAGCGCCCCAAGAGCAAACCGTACTGGCTCGGTCTAGACCAAGTCCCCGGCAACGGCGCCAAAAACTTGTTCGCTCCAAACGGTGTGTGCAAGCTTTAAATTTATAACCCTAGACTTAAGCTTAAAACAAGGATGCGAACCCGCAGTGTACGGGTCAATCGTAGTAAAAGCAAGAAAATTCCAGGGGTCCATCACAGGGACTCGGTGAAACAAAGTCAATACGGTGTGCTTATGTCAATACTAACCACAAGAGTGATTAACACAATCAAAGATGAATAAGGAGTCAATAAAGCAAACATGCAATTCTAGGGATTAAAGCATCTAGTTGTGGTTTCAACTCAAGATCTATAGATAAGCGGACAAAGCTGAGATTTTTGCGTGGGGAAGGTGTTTCTAAAGTGGGGTAGATCACCGGGTAAGTCTCACTACACACTAATCTTAAACCGTAACTCCTATTACCGGGTAAGTCTCAAGGAATCAAGATAAAGGACTATAACCTCAAACTAACAAACCATCTAAGGGAATAGAATCAACCTTTACCGGGTAAGTCTCAGGCTAACTCACAAAGATGGGATGGAAGCACACTCAAACCCCAATAAAGGATAAACCTTTATTACCTACACTTATGATCGTTGGTACACAAACTAAGGAATTACCGGGTAAGTCTCATCCTAAGCTTGCTTTGAACCAGGAAAGGTGTAATAAGAATAGGATTTGGCAAACTCTAACACTTAACTCTCAGTTATGGATCAGATAAGTCACCTCGGTCAGCCAGTTTCCACCCCGGCCGAGATGTTCATCGACTGAACGAGATGCTTAGGGTTAAGGTTAAAGACTCGAACTTTCAGGATCCTACTGGAATCTAAGATTATTCTGTCATTGTTTTCCCCACAACCTTCAGCCAATCACCCTAGAATCACACAAGGAAATTAGCCACTCATCATCATGAAAGTATTAATTAAATATATGGGAAGAAGGTGAATATTTGAGCAAAGAAGAATTTAATGAAAAGACTTCAATAACTGAATCAAATATCACAACAAAGCGTTCCTTGGATAGCAATCCAAAAAGACAAGACAATCAATGAGGGAATTAAAGACAATCTTACAAAACCCTCCAAAAAGCTATAAAAGCTATAGACTTCAATCTTCCTTCAACCTTCAAAAAGGTTCTTCAAATCTCTCCCAAACTGGAGTGCGGCTGCTGCGAGATGTATGCGAGACGTCCAGCTCTAAGCGGATCGTTCGGTGTAAGCGGGGGTCTGTATTTGTGGAAAATCCAACCTTTTTTATAGGAAAATAACTCTCCAAAGATAAAATATCTTCGAAAGATCTTTTCCCATAAAAATAGGTAAAATATAAGATTTTCTTCCTTCTAGGAGCCAAGCCCAAAAATATAAGATCTCTTTCCAATTTTAAAAGATCTCAGCCAAGAATAAAATATTCTCGCCGCGTCCTAGGTATTTGCCTCGGTCGAGTCGGCGTCTCTGGATCACCTCGGTCGAGGTAAATCTCTGGTCAATCGAGGTGAGTCACAACTGAATGCGAAATCTCTAAAAACTGGTCCAAAGTAAATCTTTAATCCATGGCTATGCTTCCTGGATGTAGCTCTAAATGACTCATGACTCCTCTTGCTCCTTTTTGATGCAAAACGTACCAAATTACCTGCAATTACAACAAAACTAGGTGTAGACCTCGATTCTTGCAAAGGTAGATGAAATGGTAGTATAATCACATATTATACACCCAAACATGCAGATTATGAAAGATAAAACGTCCAAACAAACCCCTAAATATAGACTATAATTCATGCTATCAAGTATCCTGGGGAACTATCTAGAGTTATGTCGGATCAGATCCATCTGTGAGAGCACGAGTAGATCTTAGTGCTATCTTGATGAATGTTGTGCTTATGTGCTTATATGCCTTGATGTGTTTATTCCATGCTAGCTATGTTGTGATTTATGATCTTAGTAGATCTTGATATGCTAGCGTGATGTATGTTATAGCTGGAGATGATTACTTCCTCCACGCTACCTGAGTATGATTCATATTTATGGCTGGAGATGGTTCTTTCCTCCATGCTATTTGAGTATGATTAGGATATAGCTGGAGATGGTTCTTTCCTCCATGCTACTTGACGGACATAGTTTCAGTGGAGATGTTATTCCTCCATGCGATGTTTATGAGTGTTTTGGCTAGAGATGTACTTCCTCTATGCCTTGTGATGTGGTACGGCGAGAGATGTGATTCCTCTACGCCTTTGGGTAGCGTTATGGCCCTGCTTTTCTGGAGATGATGATTCCTCCATATACATGATTGAAGTTTTAGATTGTTATAGGTTGAGATCTTTTGAGCGGAGATGTGATACCTCCGATAGAGAGAGTGAGAGTTATACCTCGGCTTATGGGTCCGAGAGGTTTTGTGATTTGCAAGTTTCGGGACGAAACTTGTTTTTAGGGGGGTGAGATGTAAGAGCTTTAGTCTTCGAGAGATCCCGTACATGGAGCTGCAGTGGGCCGCCCCTGCACCCCTGTCAGGCCGCACCTGCGGGCCTGTGAGCCGCTCCTGCGACCAGGCCAACCGCCCCTGCGGTTTGTGGTGGGCTGCAGCCGTCTTCTTTGACCCGAGCTTTGCTTTTTGACCTCTCTTTCCTTTATATCTTCTTCTTCTCCTCCTCCAGATGAGGGTTACCTCATTCTCTTTCCTGCTCCATCTCCCTCATGATCTTCTTCTCCTCTCTTCTTCCTTTGGTTCTCTTCTTGATCCATGTTTGAGTTTGTGGGAGTTTGGAAGCTTAGGAGTGGCTTTGCTTGTTGTTGTTGATGGTGGTTGTTGTTGTGCTTGTTGATAGCCAGCCTTGAGGTTTTGGATGGTATTCTGCTCTGAGTTGAGCTCAGCTTGGTGAGTCTCATGGCTTTCCTTCTTTCCTTCTCTTTCTCTTCATCTTTACATCTCTTTCCTTAGTCTAGCCTTGATCCCTTAGGGTTAGATCTTGTTTCAGCTTTAACTGGATTGTGTTGATGTATATATGTATGTTCTGTATGTATAATGATGTTGGGGTGAAGAAGATCGAGTGAAGAAACAAGGAGGAGCTGAAGGTGTGTCTTCTACACGAACAACCACCCTTGCGCCACCTGCAACCGCTCCCTGCGCTATCTGGCAGCCGCCCCTTGATAACACGATTTATGACTTAGATTTAGACACTCATTTAGATAGATTTTCCGCTCATTCATGCATGGTTCAACACTAGTTCATGACGTTTGCACTCAATTCACATATTTTATCGAGATAGACGTCTACACGGACTTGTGCGTTGCTTTGTAGGTATTTTGGGAGATTTAGGAGCTAAATCGATACGTTTGAGGATCGTTCATCAAGATAACACACCCTCGGACTCATTAGGATGCAAGCTAGATGCTAATGAGGACTCATGGAACCTTGCCAACACAAGCCATGCACCGAATCGAAGCTTAATGATCAAAGGCAAAGCTGAAGGTCCAAATCACGGTTCACTGGAAGTCCACGGCCGTGGAACTGTCCGTGGATTTTGCCAGGTTTTCGTGACATCTGTGCCACGATCTCTTGGCCAGCTCTTGCAAAGTTGTAGTATAAAAGTGGTCCTGCATTGGCTGAGAGAAGCATCTTGGAGCAGCTCTCCATTATCCACTATCATCCAATCAAAATATTCTCTCAACAAGAAGATTCTTTGAAGAAGGTTGGAGAAGGAGGCTACCATTGGAGAAGAGCTTCATTGGAGAAGAAGAAGAACACACCATTGATAGACTTTGATAGCTTTGTAGAGAAGAATTTCGGAATCGATTTCTAGAGTTGTATGAACCATTTGAACCTTCTTTAAGAAGGGTTGTGAGTCATTCTAATTCCATTTTTCAGCTTGGTTTTGTTTACTTCTCTTGTTCATCTCTTTCTCTTCATTATCTTGCAAATGGAAGCCATGATTTTATGTTTGATGATTTTGATTGCTATGATGAATGTTGTAGGCTAAATAGATGTGATTCTAGGGTAAGGAAAGGATGGTTATGGCTAGGACTATGATAGGATGGACTTAGATTAAGCTCTTGGATGACTCTCTTGCTTGGACGTAGCTTCTGTTGGAGTCCACGGTTTGTTCTTGCCTTTCCACGGCCGTGGAAGGTGTAGAACAACCCGTGATTCTCCCTTGTTTGATGGATCTAGCTTTAGATTGATAGAATGTTGAAATCCTAAGTGTTTGTTGAGTTAAATCTACCCTAGGGTGACCTAGTGTTAGCAACTAAGTGTTAGGAGAGACTTACTCGGTAATCCTTACTCTTAGATTCCGAAGATGACAAACCATAGGCAGTGGTGAGCCTCATAAGCCGCCATTGGATTAAGTGTGCTAGGATGGTTGTTTAGGACTAACCCTTTCGAGACTTACCCGGTAAGGATAGGTTGGATCCCTAGGTAACAATCCGGTTTGTGTAGAATTCCGTCCCTAGGGTTCTTAGAGACTTACCCGGTGATAAGACCTTAGTGAACGGATTAGTGGATCATGAGACCTACCCGGTGATTGATCCCAATCTAGAAACACTCTTTCCCAACACATCATAGCTGATCCAAGGAATGATTAGATAGCTTGAGTCCTATGCCATAACCGGAATTTCCAACCCCTAGAATCCGCTTTTCTATCTTTGATCTATATCTTGTTTTAGCTTGATTGTTTGTGTTGATTGTTAGCATAGTTGATTTGTTTGTTTTGCATGCTTAGTGATCCTTGATTGATCACTTAAAAACCCACCAAAAACATTGAGATTTTCATTTCTTTATTTCCCTCTCTTTTCTTAACCTAGATCTTCACTAGACTTAATCATAAATCGAATCAATCTCACCTTAGTCTTTGTGTTCGACCTCGGAATACTATCCCTACTACAAACGTCCCGTACACTGCGGGTTCGCTAGGAGTTAGGATAAATATAACGAGAATATAAATTTAAAACCATTTGCGTATCACATCCTGAGCGTAACAAGTTTTTGGCGCCGTTGCCGGGGACTAGGTCTAGATTGAGTCTATTTTGTGATTGTTTATAGTGTAGATCTTTCTTGTTGCTTTTGATCTCTTTTTGGTTTGTGTCTTTGCTTTTCAGGACATCTTACTCTTTAGGTGTATGCGAAGATCTCGTGGTAAGGATTTAGCTCCATTCGATCCCGAACCGGAGAAAACCCTTAGATCTAGATCCAAGAGCATTAAAAAGGGAAAAGAGATGGCCGGAAGAGATCTCCAAGCTGAGTTGGATGAAGCTTTAGAGCAAATTAGGATAAGGGATGAAGCTTTGGAGAATGAAAGGAGACTTGCCAATGAGAGGCAAGAGGCAACTAGGAGGGAGATTGAGGAGATTAGGCAAGCTCTTGTGCAAAGAGAGCTTAACCGTCAACAACCTCCTCCACCTCCACCACAACCGCAGCCGGCGGCGGTGAATATTAGGGTTGTGCCCATTGCTATGGAAGAGCCACAAACGTTGGGGCAACGTATGGATCCGGCACAAAGAGCACACCGTCCGGGTGTGAACTTAGGAGATCCCGCAGCCCATGATTACGAACTCCGCCCTCAAGTTCTACAAATGATCCGGCATAATCAATTTGGAGGGATGGAAGGAGAGTCTCCTCATCAACACTTGATGAACTACGAAATCTTGATGGAGACTCTTAGACCGCCAAGATTGGAGAGCAACAACCATAAGCTTAGGGCTTTTTCCTTCTCTCTTAAGGATAAAGCCTTAGCTTGGTATCAGTCTATTCCACAAGGGCGAGTTGGTACTTGGGAGGAGATGAAAACCGAGTTTTTGACTAAGTTCTTCCCACCTTCCAAGACTACCGAATTAAGAGGGAAGATCAATGCCTTCGTGATGAAAGATAGAGAGAGTTTGTTCAAGTCTTGGGAGAGATTCAAAGACCTTCTCCTAGATTGTCCACACCATGGCATACCGAAAATTGAGCTATTGGAGATCTACTTCAAGGGACTTGATGAAGATAGCCAATTCAAGCTTCAATCTCCTTCCGGTGGGACTTTCATGGAGAAGCATGTAGATGAAGCTTGGGAGTTTGTAGAGAAGCAAGCTCTAGTAATTGAGAAGTACTCCCATAGGAAGAGTGAAGGGAGAAAGACGGGAGCATATGAGGTGAGTGAAGTCACCATGAGCAATTTCAAGCTTGACGCCATCAACAATGAGTTGAAGTCCTTGAGGGAGTTGTGTGCTACAACTTTGAAGAACCAAGCAACTCCTCAAGTGCTTCCACAAGCTAACTTATCTTCCAAGGAGGAGGATGTGAATTACATGGGAAGGGGCAATTACAACAACTATCAAAGCCCAAGGAACTTCAACAACAACCGGCAATTCAACAATTACCGGCCCAACCACAACCATCCCGGGTTTTCCTATTCTAACCCGGATGGAGCCTTGAACCCTCCCGCTTCCACAAGCACAACTCCACCACCAAAAGCTTCACAAGAACCTCCACCCGGATTTACTCAACCTCCAAAAGATAGAACCGAAATGATGTTTAAGCAATTACTAGGAAGGTTGAGTGGTCTTGAGAGCACCGTAACTTCCATTTTTAAGGCTCAAAAGGTTTTGGAAGCACAAGTGTTCCAAAAGGCAGGTGAAGCCCATAGAGATCCGGGGAAGCTTCCCGGAAGGACCGAAGACAACCCAAGAGGCCAAGTGTTGGCCATTACTACAAGGAGTGGGTTGAGCATGAAAGATCCTTTGCCCAAGGAGAATGCTAAAGGGAAACAAGTGGTGATAGAGGAAGAGACTTTGCAAAGAGATGGAGGCAAGAGCAAGGATGTAGAGCCAACTTATGTGGCACCGCCTCCATACAAGCCACCACTACCATTCCCTCAATCACAAGCAAGAGCTCGTTTGGACAATCATTTTGGTAAGTTCCTTGAACTAATGTCTAAATTGCATATTAACATTCCGTTCATGGATGCTATTTTAGGGATGCCGGCATATGGCAAGTTCTTGAAAGAGATACTCTCCAACAAAAGGAAGTTGGAGGAGTATGGGGAGATAAGAATGACCAAGAGATCCTCGGAATTGATCCAAACAATGAAGGAGGAGATGCCTCCCAAACTAAGAGATCCGGGTTCCTTTTGTGTCCCAATAGGAGTGGGAGATGTGAAGTACGAGGCTTTTTGTGATCTTGGAGCAAGTGTAAGCATCATACCGCTTGCACTTTGCAACAAGGTTGGGCTAGGAGAGCCAAAACCGGTCAAGATGACCCTCTATATGGCGGACCGTTCTATCACTCATCCGGTTGGGATCTTAGAAGACATCCCGGTGCAACTAGGAGGATTCTATGTGCCGATTGATTTTGTTGTCTTGGATATTCCGGCGGACTATCCGATTCCCATCATCTTAGGAAGGCCTTTCCTAGCCACTTCCGGATGCCTAGTGGATTGCAAGAATGGGACTCTCTCCTTCAACATTGGGGAAGAGAACATCAAGTTCAAGTTGTCCACAATGATGAAAGGGCCAACCCTTGATGAGGATGTCTTCAACATAGTCGAGCAAGAGGAATCTAGAGAAGTTGTGAGCTCGATCTTGATCAAGGATCCCTTAGAGAAGGTTCTTACCTTAAGTATGATGGAGGAAGGTGTTGAGGAGGCTTGCAATGAAGAAATCAAGGCCTTAGAAGCATTAGAGGAGGAGACAAGGGCTCAAGATGAAGACCACGAAGAGGTGCTGAATAGCTGCAAGTTCCACGGGCGTGGAAGTGGTTCCACGGCCGTCAAACTCTCTGTAAAGCCACAACAAATGAGCCAGGCAACTTCCACGGCCGTGGACTTGGAGCAAACCGTGGAGTTTGCCGTGGTTTCCCCTGAATCAGCCCTTGATGATGATCAAGCTTCTAGGAGCCATGGAGAGCCTTCATTTGCTTTGGATTCATCTCATCCAACCTTATTTGGATCGTCTCCAATCGATAAAGGTCCTCCTAAACTCGAACTCAAACCCCTCCTCTCTCATTTGAAGTATGCTTTCCTTGGTGATAATTCTACATATCCGGTGATTGTGAATGCATGCTTGAGTGATGCTGAACTTGCTAAGTTATTGCATGAGCTAAGATTGCATAGGAAAGCCATTGGCTATACTATTGATGATTTGGTTGGCATAAAACCTTCTTTGTGCATGCATAAGATAATGATGGAAGATAACCACAAACCCGCTATTGAACATTAAAGGAGATTGAATCCTATAATGAAAGAGGTAGTCAAAAAGGAGATCATTAAGTTGCTAGATGCGGGGATAATCTACCCTATCTCGGATAGTAAGTGGGTTAGTCCCGTTCATGTAGTTCCTAAGAAGGGTGGGATGACCGTAGTAACCAATGAGAACAATGAACTAATCCCAACTAGGACGGTTACGGGGTGGAGAATGTGCATCGATTATAAGAAGTTGAACATGGCCTCTAGGAAAGATCACTTCCCTCTCCCCTTCATTGACCAAATGCTAGAGAAGTTAGCTCAACATTCTCATTTTTGCTACTTAGATGGCTATAGTGGATTCTTCCAAATCTCTATCCACCCCGATGACCAAGAGAAAACAACATTTACATGTCCATGGGGTACTTTTGCATATAGGAGAATGCCATTTGGGTTGTGTAATGCACCCGCCACCTTCCAAAGGTGTATGATGGCTATCTTTTCGGAATACATTGAAAATATCATGGAAGTGTTCGTGGATGATTTCTCTGTTTATGGTTCTTCCTTTGATAATTGCTTGGCTAACTTGTCATTAGTATTGCAAAGATGTGAGGAGACAAATCTTGTCTTGAATTGGGAAAAATGCCACTTCATGGTAAGTGAAGGTATTGTGTTGGGACACTTGGTGTCCAATCGTGGCATTGAGGTTGATAGGGCCAAAATTGAAACGATAGAGAAGTTGCCACCACCTACCTCGGTGAAGGGGGTAAGGAGTTTCTTAGGGCATGCCGGTTTTTACCGGAGGTTTATTCAAGACTTCTCTAAAATTTCTAAGCCTCTTACTAACCTACTAATGAAGGATGTTGATTTTGTCTTTTCCAAAGATTGTCTTGAGGCCTTTTGTAGGTTGAAGAACGCCTTGATCTCCGCACCTATCATGCAACCTCCGGATTGGAGTTTACCGTTTGAGATCATGTGTGATGCAAGCGATGTAGCCGTTGGGGCTGTTTTGGGGCAGAGGAAAGATGGGCGCACTCATGCCATTTATTATGCTAGCAAGACGCTAGATGACGCCCAACTCAATTATGCTACCACCGAGAAGGAGTTGCTAGCGGTTGTGTATGCATTTGAGAAGTTCCGCTCATATCTTGTTGGAGCGAAGGTCATAGTTTATACGGATCATGCTGCGATCCGTTATCTACTTACAAAGAAGGATGCCAAACCTAGGTTGATTCGGTGGATCCTTCTTCTTCAAGAGTTTGATTTGGAAATCCGGGACAAGAAGGGGTCCGAGAACTCAGTGGCGGATCACCTTAGTAGATTACCTCCATTAGAGCTTGAAAGAGATGACATCCCGATTGATGACTCGTTCCGGGATGAGCAATTGCAAATGGTGGAGGAATGCTTGTTCCAAGTATCTAGAGGAAGCGAGCCATGGTTTGCCGACATTGTGAACTACTTAGTGTGTGAGGAAGTGCCGCCCGGTTTGACATATGCCCAAAGGAAGAAGTTCTTCAAAGATGTGAGGCATTACTATTGGAGCGAACCACTTTTGTTCAAGAGAGGTCCGGATAGAATATTTAGAAGATGCATACCGGAGGATGAGGTGGAGAGTGTGATCCGCCATTGTCATTCCTTGCCATGTGGAGGGCATGCTAGCTCACACAAGACATGTGCTAAAATGTTGCAATCGGGCTTCTTTTGGCCAAGTTTGTTCAAGGATGTGCAAAGCTTTATGGTAGCTTGTGATGCTTGCCAAAGGATGGGCAACATCTCAAGGAGGAATGAGATGCCCTTGAACAACATACAAGAAGTGGAAATTTTTGATGTGTGGGGTGTGGACTTCATGGGACCATTCCCTTCTTCATGTGGCAACCTCTACATCCTATTGGCGGTTTACTATGTTTTGAGGTGGGTGGAGGCAATCGCCTCTCCTACAAATGACGCCAAGGTTGTGGTGCGGTTCTTCAACCGAGTGATCTTTCCTAGTTTTGGAACACCAAGGGTGATCATAAGTGATGGAGGAAAGCATTTCACCAATAGGAACTTTGGGGCACTTTTGGCTAAGTATGGGGTGACTCATAAGGTGGCAACACCTTACCATCCCCAAACTAGTGGCCAAGTGGAGATCTCCAACCGGGAGATAAAGGCCATTCTCGAGAAAACGGTATCTAGAACTAGAAAGGATTGGGCTATGAAGCTCAATGATGCCTTGTGGGCATATAGGACCGCTTTCAAGACACCAATTGGCACTACTCCTTACAAGTTGGTCTATGACAAGTCTTGCCACCTTCCGGTAGAAATAGAGCATAGAGCGCATTGGGCCATCAAGTGGCTAAATTTTGATCTCAAAAAGGCCGGAGAGAAGAGTTTGCTTGATATGAACGCACTTGAGGAGATCCGGTTGGATGCATACAAGAATGTCCGGATCTAGAAGGAGAGGACTAAGCGGTGGCATGACAAGAGGATCATCCCCAAGGAGTTGAGTGAAGGAGACCTTGTCCTTCTCTTCAACTCAAGGTTGCGGCTCTTTCCCGGAAAGCTCAAATCAAGATGGACCGGGCCATATGTGGTGAAGAAGATCTTTCCCCATGGAGCTATTGAGATAGGAGGGGGGCATTGTGAAAACTTTAAGGTGAATGGGCACCGGTTGAAGAAGTATATCCCGGGAGCTCCGGTGGATATGATTGCCCCACTTTACCTTGAGTAGACGCCCCCGAGTTGGTCAAGCTAATGACCTTAAAGAAGCGCTTGGTGGGAGGCAACCCATTGGTAACGTTTTCCCTTTCTTGTTTTATTTTTGTTTTAGATTTTTTTGTTTTTGTGTGTGTTTTGTGCACTTTGCGTGTGTGTTAGAACCTTAGTAGCATTGGAAGCCTTGCTTGGCAAGTGAATGATGATGATGAACCCCTCATCAATTATGGGTGGAGCGGACGCGGAACTTGGACGGCTAGCGGCGCCTAGCGCGGGTCCCGACGCTTTGATGAATACTTAGAGCTCTCTACCATGGTTGATAGGATCATCCAACATCAATTCCACTTGAGAATCCCAAATACCATAGCAAACCATTTTTACATTGTGAGAACCTTCTTTCACTCTTCTTTACTTCATTTACACATTGGGGACAATGTGTTTCTAAGTATGGGGTGGTGTTTGCATGATCTTTTGCATGATGAGCATCTAGGGTAGTTTAATATTTGCACACGTCTTGCATTATATATATTCATTTCGAAAATCCCATAAAAATTCAGAAAATTTAAAAAATTTTGTGCTTTCTAGGCTTGGATATGACCCTAATGATGAATCTTATCTTGTGGATTGGCTATGGATAGCCTTATGTGTTAAATTCATGAATGCATATGCGGACTTGAAGTACTTCTCTTGAATCCCATGAATGATTTGTTATCATGATGTTTGCCTAGAATGGATTGAGTATTGAAGGTCGAAATTACATGCTAGTTCTTGCACACCATCTAGGAATGAATGAGGCAATTCATCTTCCTCTAAATTCTCATCTTGATCATGATTGTTTGAGCACCTCAATTGATATAAATTGGACCTCTTTTGACCCATCCGGGAATAGGAGCATGTTAGTGTGTTGATGTGTGTGAAAAGCAAGTGTGGGGTGAAGTTGTTGATGAAAAGAATGTCATGCATAAAATTCTGAATTTGTTGTGAAAGTGTAGCCAAAAATATAGGTTTGGGTGCGTTGGTTTAAATGACAAGTAACTCGGTACACTTCACATAATCGGGTGTTGGTGCCTTGCCAAAGTCAAATAAATCAATAGTCCTAACGAGCTTTGGTATGTGTGCCCGGTGTGGATGCACCTCGAAAAATAGAAAAAGCCCGAGGATGGCTAATCACCAAGGTTTCGGCTTTTGTACACCAATGCCATTGTCTCAAAAATAAGTCAAAGAAAAAGAAAAGAAAGAAAAGATAGAAAAAAATATACACTTGAGGGAAGTTGATCGAGGACAAGATTGTGGAGTTAGTTCCATTCCCGGATTAGCATCACATAGCCTAGAAAAATCCCACCTAATCACAACGTTTCTTGGCCTTTTATTTCACAAGACCTTATGACCTATTTGCATGTTTGTAAGACTTAGTAATCTAGATTGGATATGCTCTTGATCATCTTGACTTCTTCATCTTTACATTTCATTGCATGCTATCAAGTTAAGTGTAATTGTCTTTCCATGCTTTCATTTATTTGATACATAATTGCTTGTCCATTGCCATGAAACATGACTATGAAGGTGATCCAATATTAGAAGCACAACTCCAAAAAGATTTTGCCATTTTTCTGCATACATAAATCATGTCATCTCTTAGTCTATAGTTGGGAATTTGCTCGGGGACGAGCAAACCTTAAGTATGGGGTATTTTGATAACACGATTTATGACTTAGATTTAGACACTCATTTAGATAGATTTTCCGCTCATTCATGCATGGTTCAGCACTAGTTCATGACGTTTGCACTCAATTCACATATTTTGTCGAGATAGACGTCTACACGGACTTGTGCGTTGCTTTGTAGGTATTTTGGGAGATTTAGGAGCTAAATCGATACGTTTGAGGATCGTTCATCAAGATAACACACCCTCGGACTCATTAGGATGCAAGCTAGATGCTAATGAGGACTCATGGAACCTTGCCAACACAAGCCATGCACCGAATCGAAGCTTAATGATCAAAGGCAAAGCTGAAGGTCCAAATCACGGTTCACTGGAAGTCCACGGCCGTGGAACTTGTAATAACCGAAAAATTTAAACTCTGTTAAATACCGGATCAAATCGGATTTCCGATCCACCAATCGTTATTCTTTTAAATAAAAATAAACGTTAATAAATTCTATCATTTTATGTGACCTTGACTCACATAAAATGATAACTTATATAATTTAGTAAATCATCCCGTAAATAATCCCGTAATTTATTTCCGTAACTTTAACGGTTCCGGGTGATTAATTAACATTTCAGCTTTTGTTTTAATTGGTGAGTTGGCCCAAAGGACCCAGCCCAAAACCATTTTACAGCAGCCCATTAGCTAACCTTTTCCTTAAACATAATTAACTCTAACCTAAACTTAACCCTAAATTTATGGCTAACCTAAACGTATATTCACCTACCCCTGCCGCTTCTACCTTGCCGCTTCTACCGTGCGCAGCCAATCTTCAACCTTCTCTGTCTCCCTCGACGCCGGGACCGCACAGACCAGCAGCCGATGCACACAACAAGCGGAGCCCTCCCAAGCCAGGCGGCATCTGAGTGCGGCGAACCAGTTCCGATTTTAAGCATCGCGGGTGGACGACTGGCGGCAGCCCTCTAGACCGACGAACCGCAGGGGACTGCTTCGACTTCCCTCTTCGATCCAGGCTGCAGCGCATCTGACTAGGGACGTCTCAGCGTTGTAGCAACCATCACCGGATCCATTCGACCTTCTCTGTCAGCAGCGAGGTGAGCAGAATGCCGTTCTCCTACCCCTCTTATCTCCTCTCTGCTTGCACGTAATTACAGCGCCGGAGACGGTTGTTTCACGCAGCGAGTATTATCGGGGCATAATTATTGACCCTATGGTTGGCTGGGCTACGCAGAACTGCGGGGATTCTGTTCGAAGGTTGTTCCGAGCGAGTTAGGCACCGAGGCACTGCAGGGGCGTGACGAATGTACCAGCGGGTGAGTGCTTTCACCTTGCAGTGTATATATAAGTTTGTATGTATGTATAAGTTAGTGCAGGAAAGGAAACGTATAAGTCCGTACGTATAAGTTAGTGCAGAGTATGCAAGTACCGTACATATATATATATATATAGAGAGTGTATAAGTATGTATAGCTTATATGTAAATATATATAAGTGGACTTATCTGTGGAATAGTGAAGGGTTAAGAAAATACCGAGAAGTGTGGAACGTACAATTATATACATGTAGTATATATGGGTGTATGTATATATAGAAAGATGTAAGAATTGACGTGATAAATATATATATATAAGATTAGAGATAGATCCGGAAGATACAATTATATATTTACGCACTGTAGTGTTCATAGAAGAATAAGGGTAAATGTATAAGAATGGGATGTATAGGTATAATGATAATGCATATATATAAGTATATATATGTACTAGAGTAGTGCGACCGGGTGGTGTGCATTAAGGATGAAAGTCGCGGTGGTCCCGAAGAGGGGACAAGGATTTTAGTTGTTAACGAGTTCCACCTACGATAAATATTTTAGGATTTAATCTCAGACCTAGTAGTTAAGTGTAAAGAATGGACCGTAGCAACCCTTGAATTTCAAGATCTTAATAACTTTAGAATCTCTAGTAACTGTCCATGGAAAAACAGATTATGTAAATAAGTTTTAAAAGATAATATGAAAAGTAATGATCAACTTGTGAGAGTTCCGAGATCAGGGTTAAAATAATCTTTTAACCTAAGAGAGGTTTTTCCGTAATCCCTTCGCATGAGGTTGGATATTTGGATGTGTATTTGATCCACGTGCCTTATTTGACATGCGTTTGAGTTACCACGAGTACGGACCATTTTGAGACTTGTTAGAGTGTGATCTGATTCAGGTAAGTCCTTGCGACTTACTTAGCTGGTTTCTGGATGTTAGTTGGATGACGATAGTGGTGTGTGTTGTGTGTTTATAATAACAACTTGTTAGGACGACCGTTGTTGTTATGTTTTAAGGCCCAAGTGTATGTATAACGGGCCGTGACATCACTGCCCAGCTCTGTCAGGAGACTGGGAGGTTCTCTATACCCAGACCATACAGGTACACGGTGAGATGCATCGGATCCACTCCTGATGGGTACACGGGGGCGGAGGCGAGGTTTGGGAATCCCTCGTGTCACAAAATAAGTATCATTAGAGTGAACGACTTAAATGAAGATAATAAATGGATTGTTTGAAAGCATGATGAGTGTTTATGATTTTATGTGTGTGTGTGCTATTATTATTCTCCTAATGTTTAGATAACTAGCTAATGGTTGTTTTGTTGTGTTTTTAGATTTACCGCAGGTTAGAACAGCAGCTGAGTGATCCGGAAGTAGTGGTCAGCCGGGTCTCCGTACTCTTTAGAGTGGGGTTGGATGTTTACCTTGTGGTTTCTTTCTTCTTGTTAAAGACAGTTAGTCTTTTTGTGGTTTAAGTACTATAGGCTGTTAGACGTTGTTGCATTCATCTCTTAAATATACTATTTTTATAAATTTCGGTTTTTCTTATTTGTGTCTTGTTGCAAGATCCTAGTAATATTGTTGTCAAACTGAGGTCGGGACCCATTGTGAGGTCCTAACCAGTAATGCCCCGAGTTCTGAGAATTCGGGGCGTTACAACATGGTATCAGAGCTCTAGGTTGGCAACAATGGCACTTGAAATCTTCTGAAAGACCGAATAAGTTTTAAGCAGAACCCGAAAAGGGGTCTGAGTTTTAAAAAGATAATTTTGGTTTTTAAATGCATGCATAGTCTGGTTGGGAATAGAAAAGTACGGCTGACCACCACTACTACCGCGGATCTCAGTTTGCTTAGTATGGACTTTAGGTTTTACTGTAGTTGGACTTTTAGCTTGTTTATAAAGATATGTTATATAGATGGGTATATGCCGAAGATTAGTAGAATTTATAGTTACAGTACGCCCTTAATGGAGATAACAGTTTGATATCCTCATTCAGTTGACACACCTAAGTTTTTGAAGAGTGTCAACGTGAGGATTAGTATGTACATCTTATGTGCATTAGGGTAGACGAACGTCGGACAACTCCTTCGAGCTTGTTGAGGAACGTCGAGACGGAAAAGTGAAGACTCAAAGACAACACCAATTACGATGACAAGAAGAGAATCCCGAATCAACTCAACGGGATCAAATGACGGATATTAAAGAGAGTAGTTTCGGAGAAGCAAGAAATGATCGCCAACTAGGGAATTTGAGAAAGACAACGGAGAGGCTCTTTCAAGTTGTGTAAGTGACTTCACAAACAAAGAGGATGACGTGGAAAATTTGTCTTAGACATGAAAGTCAAAAGGGAGATATAGTAGCGATCAAGAAAAGGGACATAAAATTTAAGCTCACTAACAGACTAGGAAGTGAAAGTTGATGCTAAAAGCAAGGCGAAATATGATCACTCGCAACAAGCTAATTGCCACCACAATCCAGATTGATAACCGAGACAGTCAAAGTATGGAAGTCAACACGAGATACATTATCCATCCAAATAGAAAGAATTAAAGAGCTGCAACTTGGAAGCTTACGCATTGCCAGAAAGGGAAAGGTGGATTTCACCAACGTGGAAGTGGAGGGATCTCCTAGAACACAGGAGAATTTTGACCTATACCGTGATACAACAATAACCAGCTTCTGTAAAGGCAGCATTACAAGCAACACCCAAAGAAGAAGAGTGTGTGAGAGGAGTATTGGTGAACCTGAGGGACCCCAATAACTTCTCATTCAAAAGGAATTTAAGCTAACAACACTACAAGTTCATAATAGAGAACCGTAAATAGACGATAACTCAAGTAAAAGAATCACGGAGATATACCTACAAGCTACCCTAGAAGGACTGAAAAGTCTGTTGATGGAAGAAGAATGACACAACTGGACTCGTAGAGTATAACAATCTTACAAAAGTGTAGATTGTAGGAGGAGCTAAAGAAGAATAAACAAAGAGACTGAAGGAGATATATTTCACCAAGTATATCAAGCCTCAAAAGAGATGGAAGAAAATTAAGTCCATGATGTTGTAGAAAGTCAACTACATCCTACTTGGACAACTTAAAAGTTACATGTGCGGGTTAACTAGTGATGGTTAGTTAACCGATAAGAAGAATAACCACAAGGTTATAAAAGAATTTTATCGACATCTAGTGAATTTCTTTCGGAGATCCACGACGAAAATGGTGAAGTTAAATCAATACAAGTACTAGTAGCCTGGATGATAACGTTAGATGAGTCCATTCTGATAACTCTAATAAAGAAATTTAAGAGCAGCTCTTGACGGTCGGCAATGACCCTTGATGATGGTAATGGTGAAAAAGGGAATTGTTGGGAGTAGTTACTTACTACTGACTACGAAAGATACATATCAGAGTTAGAATGAAGGGATCCATGTAAGAAGAACTAGAAGACTAAGAGGAAGTAGATGATTGGAAACATGTCCTATGTCTTAGCATCCCACACAAGTAAGACTGATGGTGCTCCTTCGAAAAAAGTAGGGTCAGACTGTCTAGATTGACAGGGAAAACCCTTGTGATTAAAGATGTGACACAGAATAATTGGAAATTCCGAGGCGGCACAAACATAAAGAGTATGATGTAAAGTCTTGGTGAAATGTGTGGTCAAGTTGTGAGGTGATTGCAGATAGAATCTACAGGTTGACTAAAACAGACATGAGAAGGAGTAAAAGTGAAAGACTAAAGGTTGTTATATGGATCCGGTATCACACCAATAATATGGTTACCGAAAGGACTAAAGACTGTTAGTTAAGGAGAAATGGAGGTATTCCATGGAAAAAAAAAAAAAAATTTCAGCTGGACTGATGACCTAAGAGTTGATGAAAGTAATAAGACCAACCAACGCAGTTGTAAAGCGTGTACGAGAAAACTCAAAGCGACTTGAGTATAAGGAAGACATAATAAATGCGGTGCGAGAAATTTGATTGGTGAGAAAATCATATGCACCTAATGTGTTGTATACAAATGGTACCATTGGATATTTAATAAAAATCATACCAACCGACTGATGACACTATGATGGATTTAGTGTAAACCAAGTGTATAACTTAGCCAGTGAGAAGGAAAGTCAGGTATCAAAATTGCGGTTGTGATGAAATTTTTTAAATAAAGTTTTGAGATGAGGATGTCCTTAGGAAATCTATGCAAGAGTACAAAGCAACTGAAGTTCCAACACAGAATGGGTAATAATGATCAACAGATAGTTAGAGACCGATGCAGAGAAGAAAAATGTATAAGACGAGTCACCTAGTAGAAGAGTTCACAAGACAAGCTTGCGAGGCCAAAAGAGATAAAATGTCGACCCGGATATGAGGGTCTAAGATGCATGGAAGGGATACCTACAATGGAGTGTAGATGCAAAATGTAGATTTTACAAGTGTGGAGAGGTTTTAACCTCCTCAAAAATATAGGAATTTGAAAGAAATCGCAATGTCGGTATCAAAGAGTTGAAGCCCTGTAGTGGAAACAAAGGAGTATCATGAAGGCAATGTTACCGGTAACACCAGCGAATGAATGTTTATATAAGAACGGCCTTGGTAGACTCGAAAGTCCAAGGTAACCCCAATTATCACGGGACCTAAGTCATCAAAACCGACGGTCCGTGCAAGGGGAACTGCAAGAGGATGATAACTAAAATCATCAAAACTACAAAGACACTTACCAACTATCGTTGAAGACTTGGAATGACTATTTAGGTCAAGATGAATGACCCAGTTGAGCTCGAGAAGTAGAGTTAGCCTAAGGAAACAGAAGTGTGGAATAGAAAACGAATTAGTGAAGCATGAAAGGATTAATCGAGCAGATGATGCTCACCAAGAATTTAACGCCAGTATAGGTATGAGAAGAGCAGGTTCGGAATATTGAGATAAGTCAATTATAGAATGACTGACATCAACTGAGGACGTATAAGTGGTGATTGGTATTGACGAGCAGGTACCGTTAAGAAGAGATATTAGTGACTGCGAATTTAAGAGATAACTTTACCGATGACTTGGAGGAATCCCCAAGTAGGCAACGACAACTTTCTGGGGTGATCTAAAAATACAGAGAGAATCGGTTAGAGGTTGCTTACTAGTTGGTTAAGAACAACCTACGGTTGAGTAAGAGAGTAAGGGTCTGTTTGAAGAGGATCTTGCTAGTATTAGAAGGGGAGTATAGGTGGGAGTTGGGTAAATCATGTTGACCCTTAGAAAGACGCCATTGTGACTAATGAGTGTTACACCAGAAGCGTGGTAGGCCCACAGATGAAGAAAATCAATGTTAGGTTAACTAGCATTTCAAGTTAAGGAATTAGAGATCTATATGAAAAGGTCCACTTGGGAGTGTGATTTGTTTTGAGTTATATAAATTTGAAAGCTTGACAAGAAGTAGGTGAAAATCCACTAGTTAAGGAACGACCCGATTAGGTCACATTGAGGAAACCGGCCAAGCAGTTTGTATTACAAAGAGCATTAGGCACGTAGTAAAGTGCCGACAGAAGTTAAGATCATTATTTCAGAATCGATAGTCGGGAACTTTCGAAAGGAAAAATCAAGTGGGCCCATGGAAGGAAAGGTTGATAGAGTCGTCAAAAGAGCTGGAAGTAAGTTTAGAAAACCAAACCGTTGAGAGAGTACCTACCGAATCCGAGACACGTCATTCGCTATGAAGATTAGAAAATTTAGCCGGTTCATACTTTTGTAGAGTTCTAGTGGTCTAGAAGAAGAGCCGATGAAGCCACTTGGGAGACCGAAGAGAGTATTGGAGGTAATTATTCCGAGTTCTTTGCGGGGTTTGATGTCACTTCTGTACCGACGAGTTAGTACTCCGAAGCTGTGTTGTGTGACTTTTCATGTTTTATCTTGGATTGAGTGATTGTGTTTCTGTGAAGTGTGCATGAGCATGATGATTGAGTAGTTGCATGGTAGAAAACAAATTTAATGACACCGAGATATACAAAGAAAGTCGAATGATTAGTTACATTATTCTAAGTTTCGGGACGAAACTTCTTTTAAGAGGGCACTGATGTAATAACCGAAAAATTTAAACTCTGTTAAATACCGGATCAAATCGGATTTCCGATCCACCAATCGTTATTCTTTTAAATAAAAATAAACGTTAATAAATTCTATCATTTTATGTGACCTTGACTCACATAAAATGATAACTTATATAATTTAGTAAATCATCCCGTAAATAATCCCGTAATTTATTTCCGTAACTTTAACGGTTCCGGGTGATTAATTAACATTTCAGCTTTTGTTTTAATTGGTGAGTTGGCCCAAAGGACCCAGCCCAAAACCATTTTACAGCAGCCCATTAGCTAACCTTTTCCTTAAACATAATTAACTCTAACCTAAACTTAACCCTAAATTTATGGCTAACCTAAACGTATATTCACCTACCCCTGCCGCTTCTACCTTGCCGCTTCTACCGTGCGCAGCCAATCTTCAACCTTCTCTGTCTCCCTCGACGCCGGGACCGCACAGACCAGCAGCCGATGCACACAACAAGCGGAGCCCTCCCAAGCCAGGCGGCATCTGAGTGCGGCGAACCAGTTCCGATTTTGAGCATCGTGGGTGGACGACTGGCGGCAGCCCTCTAGACCGACGAACCGCAGGGGACTGCTTCGACTTCCCTCTTCGATCCAGGCTGCAGCGCATCTGACTAGGGACGTCTCAGCGTTGTAGAACCCATCACCGGATCCATTCGACCTTCTCTGTCAGCAGCGAGGTGAGCAGAATGCCGTTCTCTTACCCCTCTTATCTCCTCTCTGCTTGCGCGTAATTACAGCGCCGGAGACGGTTGTTTCACGCAGCGAGTATTATCGGGGCATAATTATTGACCCTATGGTTGGCTGGGCTACGCAGAACTGCGGGGATTCTGTTCGAAGGTTGTTCCGAGCGAGTTAGGCACCGAGGCACTGCAGGGGCGTGACGAATGTACCAGCGGGTGAGTGCTTTCACCTTGCAGTGTATATATAAGTTTGTATGTATGTATAAGTTAGTGCAGGAAAGGAAACGTATAAGTCCGTACGTATAAGTTAGTGCAGAGTATGCAAGTACCGTACATATATATATATATAGAGAGAGTGTATAAGTATGTATAGCTTATATGTAAATATATATAAGTGGACTTATCTGTGGAATAGTGAAGGGTTAAGAAAATACCGAGAAGTGTGGAACGTACAATTATATACATGTAGTATATATGGGTGTATGTATATATAGAAAGATGTAAGAATTGACGTGATAAATATATATATATAAGATTAGAGATAGATCCGGAAGATACAATTATATATTTACGCACTGTAGTGTTCATAGAAGAATAAGTGTAAATGTATAAGAATGGGATGTATAGGTATAATGATAATGCATATATATAAGTATATATATGTACTAGAGTAGTGCGACCGGGTGGTGTGCATTAAGGATGAAAGTCGCGGTGGTCCCGAAGAGGGGACAAGGATTTTAGTTGTTAACGAGTTCCACCTACGATAAATATTTTAGGATTTAATCTCAGACCTAGTAGTTAAGTGTAAAGAATGGACCGTAGCAACCCTTGAATTTCAAGATCTTAATAACTTTAGAATCTCTAGTAACTGTCCATGGAAAAACAGATTATGTAAATAAGTTTTAAAAGATAATATGAAAAGTAATGATCAACTTGTGAGAGTTCCGAGATCAGGGTTAAAATAGTCTTTTAACCTAAGAGAGGTTTTTCCGTAATCCCTTCGCATGAGGTTGGATATTTGGATGTGTATTTGATCCACATGCCTTATTTGACAGGCGTTTGAGTTACCACGAGTACGGACCATTTTGAGACTTGTTAGAGTGTGATCTGATTCAGGTAAGTCCTTGCGACTTACTTAGCTGGTTTCTGGATGTTAGTTGGATGACGATAGTGGTGTGTGTTGTGTGTTTATAATAACAACTTGTTAGGACGACCGTTGTTGTTATGTTTTAAGGCCCAAGTGTATGTATAACGGGCCATGACATTACTGCCCAGCTCTGTCAGGAGACTGGGAGGTTCTCTATACCCAGACCATACAGGTACACGGTGAGATGCATCGGATCTACTCCTGATGGGTACACGGGGGCGGAGGCGAGGTTTGGGAATCCCTCGTGTCACAAAATAAGTATCATTAGAGTGAACGACTTAAATGAAGATAATAAATGGATTGTTTGAAAGCATGATGAGTGTTTATGATTTTATGTGTGTGTGTGCTATTATTATTCTCCTAATGTTTAGATAACTAGCTAATGGTTGTTTTGTTGTGTTTTTAGATTTACCGCAGGTTAGAACAGCAGCTGAGTGATCCGGAAGTAGTGGTCAGCCGGGTCTCCGTACTCTTTAGAGTGGGGTTGGATGTTTACCTTGTGGTTTCTTTCTTCTTGTTAAAGACAGTTAGTCTTTTTGTGGTTTAAGTACTATAGGTTGTTAGACGTTGTTGCATTCATCTCTTAAATATACTATTTTTATAAATTTCGGTTTTTCTTATTTGTGTCTTGTTGCAAGATCCTAGTAATATTGTTGTCAAACTGAGGTCGGGACCCATTGTGAGGTCCTAACCAGTAATGCCCCGAGTTCTGAGAATTCGGGGCGTTACAGAACTGTCCGTGGATTTTGCCAGGTTTTCGTGACAGCTGTGCCACGATCTCTTGGCCAGCTCTTGCAAAGTTGTAGTATAAAAGTGGTCCTGCATTGGCTGAGAGAAGCATCTTGGAGAAGCTCTCCATTATCCACTATCATTCAATCAAAATATTCTCTCAACAAAAAGATTCTTTGAAGAAGGTTGGAGAAGGAGGCTACCATTGGAGAAGAGCTTCATTGGAGAAGAAAAAGAACACACCATTGATAGACTTTGATACCTTTGTAGAGAAGAATTTCGGAATCGATTTCTAGAGTTGTATGAACCATTTGAACCTTCTTTAAGAAGGGTTGTGAGTCATTCTAATTCCATTTTTCAGCTTGGTTTTGTTTACTTCTCTTGTTCATCTCTTTCTCTTCATTATCTTGCAAATGGAAGCCATGATTTTATGTTTGATGATTTTGATTGCTATGATGAATGTTGTAGGTTAAATAGATGTGATTCTAGGGTAAGGAAAGGATGGTTATGGCTAGGACTATGATAGGATGGACTTAGATTAAGCTCTTGGATGACTCTCTTGCTTGGACGTAGCTTCTGTTGGAGTCCACGGTTTGTTCTTGCCTTTCCACGGCCGTGGAAGGTGTAGAACAACCCGTGATTCTCCCTTGTTTGATGGATCTAGCTTTAGATTGATAGAATGTTGAAATCCTAAGTGTTTGTTGAGTTAAATCTACCCTAGGGTGACCTAGTGTTAGCAACTAAGTGTTAGGAGAGACTTACTCGGTAATCCTTACTCTTAGATTCCGAAGATGACAAACCATAGGCAGTGGTGAGCCTCATAAGCCTCCATTGGATTAAGTGTGCTAGGATGGTTGTTTAGGACTAACCCTTTCGAGACTTACCCGGTAAGGATAGGTTAGATCCCTAGGTAACAAGCCGGTTTGTGTAGAATTCCGTCCCTAGGGTTCTTAGAGACTTACCCGGTGATAAGACCTTAGTGAACGGATTAGTGGATCATGAGACCTACCCGGTGATTGATCCCAATCAAGAAACACTCTTTCCCAACACATCATAGCTGATCCAAGGAATGATTAGATAGCTTGAGTCCTATGCCATAACCGGAATTTTCAACCCCTAGAATCCGCTTTTCTATCTTTGATCTATATCTTGTTTTAGCTTGATTGTTTGTGTTGATTGTTAGCATAGTTAATTTGTTTGTTTTGCATGCTTAGTGATCCTTGATTGATCACTTAAAAACCCACCAAAAACATTGAGATTTTCATTTCTTTATTTCCCTCTCTTTTCTTAACCTAGATCTTCACTAGACTTAATCATAAATCGAATCAATCTCACCTTAGTCTTTGTGTTCGACCTCGGAATACTATCCCTACTACAAACGTCCCGTACACTGCGGGTTCGCTAGGAGTTAGGATAAATATAACGAGAATATAAATTTAAAACCATTTGCGTATCACATCTTGAGCGTAACACCCCTGCGCCACCTCCTAGCCGCCCCTACGGCCACCTGCACCAGCTTGGTGTTCCACTTGGTTCTGCAGGTGTGTGTTGCTTCTAGGCTTTTCTTAGGATGCCTTTGCTCCCTCCTTTCCTAGTGTGAGTGTATAGGATCATGCTAGAGGTGTGAGGATGTATTTGGTTGAGGTTATGATCGGTTTATGCCTTGCACGGCTTTAAGGTCTTAGGTTGATGTTGGTTAAGGTTTAAGGTTGAGTATGATCCCTATGGATCCCTTTGGGTCTAGGTCTGACCCCTTTGATGAATAGAGGTTGATATCTTTATATGCCTTGTTATTAGATAGTGCCCCTCTCTCAGGATTGGAGGTTGTTGTGGCGAGCTGTGTACGAGGTTGAGGTAAGTCCGTAGGACTTACTTAGTTGTCATCCTTATATTGGGTGTTTGCATGAGTGGTGTGTGCTTTACGTGTTTGCTATGATAGCATGAGATGTCGTTTATACCGACCTATGTTTTATTGATTGCCCCGTATGTGTGACTGTGATAACCTTTCCCTTTCATCCCGCCGTGGAGTCTGAGAGGTTCTCTGATGTCGGGCCAGACTGGTTTACAAGAAGGGCACAATCCACTCCCATAGGGTACACGGATTGTGTGACCAATACTCGTACAGATGGACAATGCACTCAGAGGCGGCGATGTATCGGTCCTCGTGTCACATACTTTCATCTATCTATATATATACGGTTTTTGAGTGAATGGTTATTATGTAAAGATAATAAATGGGTAAATGTGTGATAGCATGTTGATGTGTTTATCTTTCATAATTGTGTTTGTGCTTATGCATTACCTCATATATGTATGGTTAGCTAACGGTTTCATGCCGTGTTGTAGATATTTGCAGGTTAGGCGTTGTTGAGTGATCTGGCAGAGTGACAGGCCAAGGACTCTCGTACATTAGGTGGTTGGTTTGGGATGTTTATGTTTTCCTCCTACGTGAGGATGATATCTTGTTTCTCCTCCTGTGTGAGGATGTTGTTTATACTCGGCTACGTTGTCTTTACCTTTGAGTTGTACTGTTTATACAATTTTATGTATTTGTTTTATATCTGTTAGTGTCATGTTGTAAGGTCCAGTGAACTTGTTGTCAAGCTAGGGTCAGGATCCACTGTGAGATCCCAGCCCAAAGTACCACTCCGAGTCCCGCGGATTTCGGGGTGTTACAAAATGCAAGTTCCAAACTCAAGATAACAACTCAAACAAGCCACAAACAAAGAAATATACTGGGAAATGCGACAAATGTGGCAAGATGAGTCACAAAGCTAATGAGTATCGTAGCAAGGGTGGTTTACACAAGATCAAGGACAAGGGCAAGAATCGAGTCCACATGACTAAAGGCGGCCTAACTGAAGATGATATGTGCATCGTGATGTCGGAAGTCAACATGGCTAGAAGCAACCCGGTGGAGTGGTAGTAGGACATTGGTGCTACACGCCACATTTGTTTTGAGAAGGGTATGTTCACCACGTATGTCAAGAATGATAACACGATTAATGATGTTAGAATAGGCATTCATTTAGATAGTTTTTCCCGGTTTTCATGCATGGGTTGGCATTAGTTCATGACGTTTGCGCTTAATTCATGCATATTGTCGAGATAGACGTCTACACGGACTTTTGTCGGTTTTGTAGGTATTTTTGGGAGTTTTTGGACTTAATCGACACATTCGAGGATCATTCCTCGTGATGGCAGACTTCCGGACTCGTTAAGGAGCAAGCTAGGAGCAAAGGAGAACACATAGGACCTAGTTGGTGCATGCCTTGCACCAACTAATGGCTTAATGATCCAAGGAGAGCTTCTGGAGCAAAACCACGGCCAGAGACCATTCCACAGCCGTGGAATCTACCCGTGGTTTCTGTCTTGACCACGTTGACACGTGTCCCACGATCTCTTTGGATGACTCTTGCTCTTGGTGGGTATTTAAATGATCTTGCAGGCTGTAATTGGGAATTCTCTTTCATCTTCTCTTCCCTTTTTGACCTAGCTTCTTCCCCCAAAAAATCACTTCTCCATTGTAGCCTCTCTTCCAAGCACCCATTGTGGGTGTTTTTGGAAGAGATTAGTGTAGATTTTCATTTTAGATTGAGATTAGAGTGGTTTTGAGTTAGGTTTCCATTGTTGACAACTTGGAATAGCTCTTGGAGCCTTGTAAGATTTGGTAACTTCTATTCTAGCCTTTTAATGTCTTTTCTTTGGTTCATTCTTCATTATATAGCCGTGATTTGCAAACATGCTCTATTTGTGAAGTTTGATCTTGAAATGTATGTTGTTGGCTGAATAGTTGTGATTCTAGGGTGAAGGAATGATGTTTATGCTTTGGACTATGATTGTATAGACTTCCATGTTAGCTTAGGATCGATTTGTGTTCGAAACCCAAACTCTGTGTAGAATCACGGCTTGTTCTTCTTGATTCCACGGGCGTGGTTTTCATGATCCACCCGTGATTTTCTCTGTTGTGCTTGTATTGATGAATCTGGATGTTAGGGTGTAGATGTGTTGAAATCCTAGTGTTTGTTGAGCCTAATCTAGCTTAGGATGACCTATTGTTAGCAACCTAATTGAGGAATGAGACTTAGATACCTAAGATGATGAACCCTAGGTAGTAGTGAGCCAAAAAAGCCGCTATTGGATTGAGTGTGCTAGGATCGTTGCCTAAGACTTACCTTTTCCGAGACTTACCCGGTAAGGAGGGGTTTGACCCTTAGGTAGTGACCGGTTTGTGTAGAATTTCCGTCCTTAGGTTCCTTGAGACTTACCCGGTAATAGGACTTTAGGTGCGAGACTAGTGGAGCATGAGACTTACCCGGTAATTGCTCCCATTAGAGAAACACCCAACTCTGAACAACTAAAACCTTCCTTTGATCTTTAGAAGCATGTGCCCATTGTCATAATCGGAATTCCGAATCTCTAGAATCCGCACTTCTTACCTCTTATCCCTTATCTTTGTGTTTGTGTGTTTGTTTGCTTGTTTGATTTGCATATTTTATGATCCTTGTTTGATCACCCAAAACCAACCAAAAACATTGTGTTTTGCACTTTCTTTATTCCTCATCTCATTTTAGTTTTTTTTTTTTGAAATGTTTTTAAAGAATTAACAAGTGAATCATTTTAGTTTAGATTTGCACTATCTTTGATCATTGAATGACATGATTTCACCTCAGTCCTTGTGTTCGACCTCAGAATACTTTTCTTTCTACAAAACGATCCGTACACTGCGGGTTTCGCTAGGTAGTTTAGGATTTTAGTTCGAGTTATAAATGTAAAGCTTTTTGTGCTACCAATCTAGCGTAACAAGTTTTTGGCGCCGTTGCCGGGGACTAGGTTAAGATTAAGTCATTTGTTTTTTATTGTTTTTAGTGTTTATCTTTCTTTTTACTTTTAATCTTGAGTTGTTTTTGTCTTTGCCTTTTCATGTTTTCCATAGACGGATTGTACTTCCAAGACGACCTTGACAACATGGAGTATGAGGGATGGATGGAAAGCCAAGATCTAGGACCTCTCCATGATGAGTTTGAGTATTGGGAGGAGTTTAATGCCTATCATGAGTCCTATGATCAAGCTCACATGACTACATTGCCTCATGAGGAACCTCACCATCAACCTCACAATGATCGAGTAGAATCAATGCTAGAAGAAATGTTGAAGAAGATGGATGATCTAGAAAGCAACCTTGCTTCCATTTCAAGTTCCCACATGGAGCTTGAAGCGGGGGTATTTCAACAAGAAGAGATTCACCATGAGGAGATCCAAGAATTGCCCGAATCAACCATGATCATTAAGGAACTTCAAGAAGAGTTGGATGAAGCTTGGGAGCAAGTGAGGCTAAGGGATTTGGCCCTGAAGGATGAAAGAAGATTGAATTTCGAGAGAGAAGAACAAATGAGGAGGGAGATTGAGGAGATTAGGAATGCTCTTATGCTAGGAGATGCTACCATCCTTCAAGGCTTACCTCCGCCTCCTTTACCTTTGGAGGAATACAATGAAGTACTCTCACCCCCAGACATCCTTGCCATAAATCCCGGAACCACACTTGAAGAGCTCACGAGGGATGATGAGAACAAAGAGAACCACGGCCTACCTGGCACTTCCACGCCCGTGGATTCGTCCGTGGAAAGCTCTGTCGTGGAAAGCCCTAAGTTAACTCCAACTCCTTCCAATCCTTTCTTGCTTGCCCGGAGTACACACGAAGATTGGAGTCCCTTTCCTAAGGAGTCTCCCATGTTGAATGAAGGAGGCAAGCATGATGGATCCATGATGGTCATGAAGCACTTCAATGAAGGATTCTTTCCAAGAATCGGCTTTCTTCAGATCATAGAGGATGAGGATGACAAGCGTTTCACCGGTGTGACCGTGGAATACAAATTGCCTAAGTATGGGGTGGCACCTATGGTTGCAAATTCATACTATCATCAAGGGAGCAGTGATGAAGGAGTCTACTACTCACCGGTGAAGAGAGAACTTAAAGCTTATTTGGGGATCAAGTGGCCCTTGCTTGTCATCATGGATTCCAGAAAGAGATGGTTGCTTGGACTCCTCAAGCAAACCATGGTATTCGAGGTGGATTGACATATCCACGGAGTTTGGTCAAGCTAATGACCTAAAAGAAGCGCTTAATGGGAGGCAACCCATTGGTAACGTTTCTCCCTTCTTGTTTTTTCGTTTTTCGTTTTCATTTTTCGCTTTTGTCTTTGTTTGGGTGTGTTTGTTTTTCTTGTGTGTGTGCTAGAGTTTAGGTAGCATGAAAGCCTTTGCAAAGACATGGAAGTGATGATGATGATTCCGCATCAATTATGGGTGGAGCGGACGTGAGACTTGGACGGCTAGCGGTGCCTAGCGCGGATCCCGATGCCATGATGAACATTTGGAGCTCCCTACCACTTTTGATAGATCATCCACCATCATTCCACTTAAGTCAACCAAACTACCAAAGCAAACCATTTTTACATTGTGAGGACTTCTTTCACTCTTCTTTACTTGATTTGCACATTGGGGACAATGTGTTTTTAAGTATGGGGTGGGGTTTTCATGATTCTTAGCATGGCATGTTCGCATCTAGGATAGTTTCGTTTTAGTTGTCACACGTTTCTTTTCATGTTTTGCATTGTACATATATATTTCAAAATTTCAAAAAAAATTCGAGAAAATTTAAAAAAATTTATGCTTCTTAGGTTTGGATATGACCCTTATGGTGAGATTGTTTTGTGCATTGGCTATGGATGGCCTTGTGTGTTGAATGGATTTATGCATATGTGGACTTGATGTACTTCTCTTGAATCCTATGTATGAGTTGTGATTATGATGCTTGCCTCGATTGGATTGAGGATTGAAAGTCGAAATTACATGCTAGTTCTTGCACATAATCTAGGAATGATTAAGGCAATTCATCTCTCTTCTTTTTATCTTGATCATGTTGTTTGAGCACCTCACTTGATTAAAAATTTGACCTCTTTTGACCCATCCGAGAATAGGAGCATGCTAGTGTGTTGTGTGAAAAGCAAGTATGGGGTGGTGAAGTTGGTGTATGAATGTTGTGAATGAAGTTGTGAAAATGTGTTGTGAAAAGTGTAGAAAAAAAAATATTGGTTTGGGGACGTTGGTTTTGATGACGAGTAACTCGGCACCATTCACATAATCGGGTGTTTGTGCCTTGCCAAAGTCGGATAAACCGATAGTCCTAACGAGCTTTGGTATCTGTGCCCGGTGTGGAGCACCTCGAAAAATAAAAAAGCCCGAGGCCCGCTAATCACCAAGGTTTTGGCTTTTGTACACCAATGCCATTGTCTCAAAAATAAGTGAAAGAAAATGAAAAAAGAAAAAGAAAAGAAAAGAAGGAGAAAAATACACTTTGGTGGATGAAGTATAAATGTAAAAGTTGTGGTTGTTTAGTTCATTTCCCGGATTTGCACCACATGGCCTTAGAAAATTCCTACCTTATCATCACGTTTCTTGGCCTCTTCTTTCCTAAGTCCTTAAGACCTATTTGCTTATGTGTATGACTTAGTGATCTAGATTGGACATTCTCATGATCATCTTGACTTCATTATTCTTAACTTTCATGCATGCTTTCGAGTTAAGTATGATTGTCTTTCCGTGCCTTCATTCATTTAATACATGATTGCTTGTCCATTGCCATGAAACATCACTATGAAGGTGATCCATCTTTAGAAGCACAATTCCAAAAATATTTTTAGTTTTTCTGCATTCATAAATCATGTCATCTCGTAGCCTATAGTTGGACCTTGCTAGGGGACGAGCAAGTGCTAAGTATGGGGTATTTTGATGACACGATTTATGACGTTAGAATAGGCATTCATTTAGATAGTTTTTCCCGGTTTTCATGCATGGGTTAGCATTAGTTCATGACGTTTGCGCTTGATTCATGCATATTGTCGAGATAGACGTCTACACGGACTTTTGTCGGTTTTGTAGGTATTTTTGGGAGCTTTTGGACTTAATCGACACATTCGAGGATCATTCCTCGTGATGGCAGACTTCCGGACTCGTTAAGGAGCAAGCTAGGAGCAAAGGAGAACACATAGGACCTAGTTGGTGCATGCCTTGCACCAACTCATGGCTTAATGATCCAAGGAGAGCTTCTGGAGCAAAAGCATGGCCAGAGACCATTCCACGGCCGTGGAATCTACCCGTGGTTTCTGTTTGGACCACGTTGATACGTGTCCCACGATCTCTTTGGATGATTCTTGCTCTTGGTGGGTATTTAAATGATCTTGCAGGCTGTAATTGGGGATTCTCTTCTATCTTCTCTTCCCTTTTTGACCTAGCTTCTTCCCCCAAAAAAACACTTCTCCATTGTAGTCTCTCTTCCAAGCACCCATTGTGGGTGTTCTTGGAAGAGATTAGTGTAGATTTTCATTTTAGAGTGAGATTAGAGTGGTTTTGAGTGAGGTTTCCATTGTTAACAACTTTTGGAATAGCTCTTGGAGCCTTGTAAGATTTGGTAACTTCTATTCTAGCCTTTTAATGTCTTTTCTTTGGTTCATTATTCATTATCTAGCCGTGATTTGCAAGCATGCTCTATTTGTGAAGTTTGATCTTGAAATGTATGTTGTTAGCTGAATAGTTGTGATTCTAGGGTGAAGGGATGATGTTTATGCTTCGGACTATGATTGTATAGACTTCCATGTTAGCTTAGGATCGATTTGTGTTCGAAACCCAAACTCAGTGTAGAATCACGGCTTGCTCTTCTTGATTCCACGGCCGTGGTTTTCATGATCCACCCGTGATTTTCTCTGTTGTGCTTGTATTGATGAATCTGGATGTTAGGGTGTAGATGTGTTGAAATCCTAGTGTTTGTTGAGCCTAATCTAGCTTAGGATGACCTATTGTTAGCAACCTAATTGAGGAATGAGACTTACCCGGTAATTTCCCCTCTTAGATACCTAAGATGATGAACCCTAGGTAGTAGTGAGCCAAAAAAACCGCTATTGGATTGAGTGTGCTAGGATCGTTGCCTAAGACTTACCTTTTCCGAGACTACCCGGTAAGGAGGGGTTGACCCTTATCTCTTATCTTTGTGTTTGTGTGTTTGTTTGCTTGTTTGATTTGCATATTTTGTGATCCTTGTTTGATCACCCAAAACCTACCAAAAACATTGTGTTTTGCACTTTCTTTATTCCTCATCTCATTTTAGTTTAGATTTGCACTATCTTTGATCATTGAATGACTTGATTTCACCTCAATCCTTGTGTTCGACCTCGGAATACTTTCCTTTCTACAAAACCGATCCGTACACTGCGGGTTTCGCTAGGTAGTTTAGGATTTTAGTTCGAGTTATAAATGTAAAGCTTTTTGTGCTACCAATCTAACGTAACAAAGAACAAGAGCGATGAGTTTTTGTTTATGGACAACTCATCCACCTCCAAGGTCCAAGGCCAAATCAAGATAGTGCTGAAGATGACTTCCGAGAAAGAGATAACCCTCACCAACGTCATGGACGTTCCAAACATCCGAAAGAACCAAATTTCCGGAACTCTACTAAGCAAGAACGGGTTTAGTGTAAACATCGGTTTTGACAAGATGACTCGATCTCACTAAGAAAATGATTTACATAGACAAAGGTTATGTAAAGGATGAACTGATCAAAATGAATGTATTAACAATCATCCAAAAAGTTGTAACTGAAAGTTCAACGAACAGAACTCCTATTGCTTATATTGTTGCGTCTTTTTATATTTGGCATGAAAGATTAGAACATGTGAATAATAAGTCTATACAAAGACTAATTAATTTGAACCTAATTCCAAAATGCATATTGAGTAAAGATAAATGTGAAGTCTGTATACAAGAAAAACTCGTAAAAATTTTGTTTTAACATGTGGAGAGAACAATTGTACCCTTAGGCTTAATTCATATGGATTTGTGTGATTAATTTGTGCAAACTAGAGGCAGTGAAAAGTATTTTGTGACCATTATTGACGATTACACAAAATACTGTTATGTTTCCTAATGAGCAAAGATGAGGCCTTGGAAAAATTCAAGGAATACATGTTGGAACTGGAGAACCAACTTAGTAAAATCATAAAAATTATCCGAAGTGATAGAGGAGGCGAATATGACGAACTGTTCATCCAATTTTGTAGAGAACACGGGATTGTTCATCAAACAACCGTTCCTTATTCTCCACAATCTTGCGGAGTTGTGGAACGCAAAAACTGAGCTTTTAAAGAGATGATGAATGCAATGTTGTGGGAATCTGGTTACCCCATAACATGTGGAGGGGGAGCGTTGCTTACCCAAACTACATCCTCAACAAAATATCACATAAAGTAATTGGCAAAACGTCATACGAGTTGTGGAAAAGTAGCATACCTTCGTACAAATACCTTAAAGTGTGGGGTGTCTCGCTAAAGTAGCAGTGTCACTTCTTGAGAAGGTCATCATTGGACCTAAAACCATTTATTGTATTTTCATTGGATATGCCCACAATAGTAGTGATTATCGGTTTTTGGTACATAAATCGGATATACTGAATATCCATGTTAATAATATAATGAAATCAAGAAATGCGTCTTTCTTTAAAAATGAATTTCCCTTTTAACCAATACTTAGTTGGTCTAGTGGTTGTGGTGCTAGACTCCTTAAGTATTAGCCCGGAGATTCGAGTTCGAATCCTCTTGGAGACATGTATGAAAAAATTGGTATTGGGAGGGTATCCCCTTAATGGGTCACTGTATATACCCTATTCGGACGTAGGCAAAGCCGAACCGAAAACGTAACATTTCAAAAAAAAAAAAATTCCCTTTTAATAAATAAACTAGTTATATTGAAAAAGTTTAGAATCGAATAACCCGACTCATATTATAACTCTAATGGAGGTTTGACATTGTGACTACGTAAGACAAGACTTGTTACAAGGACATAAGGCCCCAAAGATAAAGAGTTAAGAGTTCTTCATTGATGAAATTGTGGCTCATGTTAATACCACAAATATGCTATATTGGATATTAGTAGATCTGGGTAAAGGTGGTCCGTTGGTCGTAGGAATCAAATCTGAGACCTCAAGATAAAGTTCAAATGTCTACAACCAATGAACTACTTTGATTTATGCATAATAACTTTATTTATATTCTATTTATTATGTATATTTTTCTTTTTTTTAAAAAAGAGAAATGTCCGCCCGGCTTGAACTCCAACTCGGACGGACATGAACAAAACCCTAGGCCCGAATTTCGAACATCACCCGAATCCAACCCGAATAACGGGTAAAAAAATTTTAAATTTGCCCGGATCTCAGTTTACCCTTTTCTAGATATTAAGGCCCTGTTCGGTAAAGCGAGATTTTGAGTAGTTTTAGCTTTTTGAGTAGCTTTAGCTTTTTGGGTAGATTTGTTAGTAAATTTTCAAAGAGCTTTGTAAATTCCGAAAATCTAACAAATAAGCTAATTGATGTTTGGTAAAAGTAGATTTGTGGATAGATTTGTATGTTAAATTTACCAAAAACCAAAAAAAGAACAAAAATGTACAAACTATTAAAGATGTAAAATAGGGGTAAAAATTGTAAAACTTTTGATGATCTACCCAAAAAGCTATCCTAGGAAGCTTTTTCTAAATCTCACCAAAAAGCTCCTCAAAATTCTCTTCAAAATTCTAATCTCTTCAAAAATCTTTGATGTCAAACACCATGTAGCTTTCAAAAAACACAAAGCTCTACAATAATGTACGCAATAATCTTCGCCGAACAGGGCCTAAGTATTAGAGATTTCATTTCGACAAGATCTATTTTTAAAACATTGTTCACATAATAATTTAAGGATTTTTCCTCTTGTTGTCATCAAGGTTTGGACTTTTCCTCTTGGTAACCATCAAGTTTTAAAATTCCTCTTGGTGCCCTCAAGGTTTCATTTGTTTCCTCTTTATACCCATTCTTAATATATTACATTAAAATTCATTAAAAATAGTTAAAAAAAATTAGAAAAATAAATTTAAAATAGATTATGACCTCATTAAATTTAATTAATAAATTTATAAAAGAAATAGTTTTTATATATATTTTTTGTTTTTTGAAATAAATATATTTTTTATTTTTGAATTAAAATATTTTTTTTACTTTTTACTTTTGATTTAAAATATATATAAAATTAAATTAAAAAAAATTTTGAAATTTTTTTTTTTGAAAAGTTAAGTATATATATAGAAAGATGAGGGGGATTTACAGAAGAGAGGGAGGTGACAGTCTAGGAACAAAAGATACAGAAAGATAGAATAGAAGTTTTTTTTTTTTTTAAACTTTATTAAGAGTTTAGAGAATTAAAATATAATAAATTTTTTATTTTAAATTTAAATTTTATATAATTTATATCAATTCAAAAAAATTTTAAAATTATGTTTTTTTTAAAATTTTAAGATTATGGAAAAATATATTATAAAAAATAATAAATTAACACATACAAAATTAATATTGTTATTTTCAAATTAAAATAAATTGTAGAAAATTAACTTTAAAAAAATACTATATGTTTAATTTTCTGGACTCTTAAAAAATTTAAAAATATTATTTTTAAAATTTTTTAAAATAATATTATTAACATAAATATATATATTTAAAATTGAAAGTAAAAATTAAAAAGATATTTTAATTCGAAAATAAAAATATATTTATTTCAAAAAATAAAAATATATAAAAACTATTTCTATTATAAATTTATTAGTTAAGGACATAAGCTATTTTAAATTTATTTTTCTAATATTTTTATAATTTTTTAATGAATTTTAATGTAATATATTAAGAATGGATATAAAGAAGAAACAAATGGAACTTTGAGGACAGTAAGAGGAATTTTAAAATTTAGTGAATACCAAAAGAAAAATCCATTTCACTATTTACCTACTATAAATAAATATATTTGCTTCTTAATTATACTCAAGTTGCATGCATGGATCGTTGTTACAATGAGAATCTATGTTGTCACAAGTGCATATTATAACATCGAAAATGTTATTCGGACAGATGGACCAGTTAGTAGGTGTGGATTGCGCATGCGCCGGTCTGCGGGACATGCACACTTGAGGGGTATGAGGTTGGGGCGCATGCGCCCAAAGCCTCTCTAAGCTCTCTTTGTCGAAATGAGAGGGCGGAGGAGTGATGTGGTGCTATGGGCAAAGCCTGGACGCATACGCATCGTATTATTTTGGAAAATTCATTAAATTTTTTGAAAAAAAATAAGAGCCAACATTATTAATCTGTTTTTCTCAAAATTTAGTTACAAGGTGTAATACTTAGTTCATATTTATTTTGATTCAATACTAACTTCACATAAGGTATTCTAATGGATTTGTGATCTGCGTTTAAAGGCTCTACTTCGAGTAAAATTTTAAGTTGTGATCAATGTCTCAAGGCTCTACCTCGAGTCCAAATCCGGTGGTTGGCTCGCTCTCCTTTCCCTTGAAGACAATTTGAATTGTGATCGATGTCTCAAGGCTCTAGCTCGAGTCCAAATCCCAAATCCTGTGACGCACTCCCTCTCCTTTTCCTTGAAGACCTCTCTCCTTTCCCTTAGCTCCCATGATGTATTTTAATGTGGTTGTAAATTTAAATTGTGTTGTTAAGCTGGAACAGAAAAAGATCAAAAGTGAAGAAAAAAAGAGGTTAAGGTGAAGGGGTTAAGATTAATCTTAGAAGTTTTCATGGTGGACGCTCTAAACACACAATGCGTGAAAATTGTTGCGTCAGAATTGTAATTCCTTCCTTGTTGCGTCAGATTAGTCTACATACTAAAGATTTAGTTTTTGTACAAAGATATTTGTGGGGCATTGGAGCGAAGAAGAATGAGCTAAATGGGTATGGGTCCGGAGTATATATGCACATTCATCAAGATTAAGCAATTGCAAATTCAAACACAGTTAAATACCATAACATTTCTGATGTCTGAATGAAACTGAGGATAAAATCTCTCATTGCAAACTAAAACGAGTATCCAAAACTTGATTTTAGACCAAAAACTGAATCAATAAGCTAAAAGAGTACAAAACATGTTTGCATCTATAACTTAAGCTGATGCTGCAACCTGCTTCCTTGGGGCAGCTTGGGTACCTGTCAAACAGAATCATTTCTCATATAAGTAAATCAGTGAATCAGCTTGATTACCAGCACCCAAGAATCCAATAGAATACCTTCTCTGAAGTTAGTCTTGAACCTCCTTGGAACATTGCGGAGATACCTCATGCGACCTGTTCCGGTTGTTTTTCTCCTGATGGCTTTCACACTCCAGTTATCTGGAGGAAACAACACCAGGCAAACACAACACTACTTAGCATAACTGTCAATGAAGGTCCGAGAAAGCAATGTAATTACACAAAGAGACCAGGCTTGTTTATCTTCCAAGAGGAAGAATACAGTTCATACATAGGAGAAACACAGGGAGGAAAATTCATGCATGACTAGCAATGGTAGACATTGAACTACAGCACATTGCTAAAATTATAATCAGAATCCTAAACTTCCAATAACTAGCGCCGCCACAAACACATTATAATCAAATCCGAAACTGAATCACCAAAGCAGTAACACCCTGGCCTGATCAAGCCTGATCATGAGAATAACTTCTGATAGAGGAAGAAACAATCACGTACAAAACTATATGATTCAAGTGCAGCAATATTGGGATACTCTCACAGCCAATTCCTAACCTATTTCATGTTATAATCAAAAAGCAATTGCATATAATCAGCTGTGTAAGAAACAATCGAAATAGCTTTAAGATAAGAAACGAATGAAAAGAAGATACTACTAGTTCTTATACCTAAAATCAATTCTATAAATACTAAATATGCGTCTAGGATTCAATCATCAGAGACAAGTCGGAACACTCTAATATGATGATATTCCCAAAATCCATCGCAATGTGAACGAAGAAGCAGCAAAAAAACTCACACTTTCTCAGGCGAGCAGCGGGGTAGGCGCAGGCAGAACAGCGGCTCTTCTGAAGGTGGAAACTCCGGCGACCACAACGCACACAAAGCGTGTGCGTCTTGTTCCTCCTCTTACCAAAACTTCCAGTTCCCTTACCCTGTCAAATTTCAAAGCAACAAAGCAATTTGAGAGATCTAAACCTTCCACAGATCGAAAATGGAGATCCTATCAGAGAAAAAGATGGAGTGGTACCATTTTTGCTGAAGAAAACCTAGGTTCTACGGAGGCTGCGAGAAAGTCTTGGAAAATTGCTCTCTTAAGCGGTTATATATCCATGGATGTGGACTAGGGTTTCAGATTGGGCTTATTCTTTTGCGGGCCTCTTTTTCTTTATTATTTCAGCTTTTCATGGCCCAATACCTCTGTTAGATGGCTACTTATTTTTTCGACCGACTGATATGTAGGGATGGAAATGGGTCCAAACATCCGACCCAGCCGAAGATGGCCATCCCATCTGAATATACGGGTTTAAATCCTAATTTTGAATGGTTGGGTTCGCGGCTAAAGTTCACGGATCAGGGTTCGCTAAGTCCTAATTCTTTCGTATCAACTTTCTAGAACGCCAGCCAACTTGTGTTCTAACTCAACCTACCCTAGGACGCTAATCTTCTTACGTACTAAGACTTAGGACTGAGACGATTCGGAACAGCTCGAACCGCACCGCAACCACAAACCGGTAAACACAGATCGCAAACTAAACCGCCTAGAAGCAGTTGCGGTTCGGTTCAAACCGCACTAATTGCAGTTTGGTTGCAGTTTCAACTAGCGGTGAACCGCATTTTGCGGTTTATAACTGAAAAGATTGAGACTTGAGAGTTTAGCCGTTGAGCAATATGAGTGTATTTGAACCGATGTCGAAACGCACTTATCATAATAAAAAAAATAACAATCATCCAAACTAGCAAACAATTTCAAAAGTTTTAAACTTAAGTAAAAGTGTAACACAACAAACTAAACAAAGTAACAAGCATCCAAAATACTAAAAAAATTCAAATCAACAACACAATTTCTCAAAGTTCAAACTTCGAAGTACCAACATCCAAAAAGACCAAAATAAGACCATTGGTCATTGTTAATGGCCATCCAATCTGATCAATCATGATTCATCCGTCATGCTCCAAGTCCATGATCCATCAACTACCAACAAATTCAACAAGGCATTAAGGCAACAAGCAAATTCAATAATTAATAACAATATAAATTATATGTTTTATTAGTTGATAGTATTATTCATTTAGGCTTTAGAGTCATAGACATACCTTTTGACTTAGACTTATCAAACAATAATAGGTTCCTTTTCAACAAAAATTGGAGAGTTCAATTCTTTCAACTCTATACACATGAAAACAATGACAACAAGTAAGCAAATATTGTCAATAATTAACATTTTATATAATATTATAACTAATTGAAAAAATAAATGTTTAAAAGTTTAAGCATTACCTTGGTATACCTTCATCATCTCTTCATTTTCATCTCCAAATTAGTGTCATTATTGATGTTAGACCTAGTTTTTACAAGTAATCAATCTTGTGCACAAATAAAATCTTCAACTATTTATTATAAGAAGATAATAATTAATAAATTATATATAATTTTAAAAGTTAAAACATAATAAAAAAAATATGTTATAACTTATAAGCAATTAACCATAACTTGAGATTTAGGAAACTTCTATACTCATCTAGAGTGCGTCCTCCGGTACTGAATGTAGATTCAGATGGAACAGTACTTACCGAGATGGCTAACACATCATGAGTGATATGTAAAAGGATATGATATCTTCCTTCATTCGATATCCACCACCCCAATATATTAGTCATCTTAAATGAAAACATCTACTCAATTAAAGATCCGTCAAACTCACATGTAGCAAATCCACCATCAAAAACTTCTTTGTCCTCAAGTTGTACATATAGTCTTTGGAAAAACTTATTACCCGAGGTAATAAATTATTTGTCCTCGTATATTAATAAGAAGATAATAATTAATAAATAATAATTTAAGTTTAAAAGGTAAAGAAAGTAATTTACCTCCTTTCCCTCCACGTGAAGAAGTAGAATTTGATGAAGGTTGAGTAATTCAGTAATTGGGTCTTGAGAACGTTGAGTAGTATACAAAATCTTATACTGCTCAAACAATCTAAAAGTGTACTCATTGACTTTTTATGCTAATTCTATGTATCTGTACTAGAGCCATTTCCACCATAACCATCTTTTGTGTCGGATTCTGAACAATAGCAACAAAAATCAACATATTCATTTTCTTCAAACTACCCAATACTTATCACATTTTGCCTTAATTTGAATAGTCATTGAACAACAATCCACACCATCACTTCTCAACCATTGTTCCAACACATTGATGAGGTTACCATTGTAGAAGAAAACATTATTGACCGTCATATAAGATGATCCTGATACATCTTTAGTAAACTCATAAAACTCTACTAAAAACTTCACAAGAAGCTCAATCTTCTTCCACTCATTTGTAGTAATATCCCCTAAGAAATCATCATCACATCCTCTTGGAGTATCGTTCCGGTAAAAAACAAGCTTGTATTTCAAAGAAACATCAAACATCATATAAGTGGAGTTTCATCTAGTAGCTACATGAAGGACTATCTTATATTTGCTTTCAATTTTCAACCTTTAACTTCTTCTTTAAACACATGTAATCTAGCAGGAGAGTATCTTACATACCAGACAATGAACCTCACTTTGTCAACACAAGTCATATGCAACTACAAACCATCATTCACAATCAGACTACCAATGTCAGTAACACATCTCATATGCAAGTTATGTTCATTGTACATGCATGATCCTTTACTAGCTACAATTATTTCTTTCAAGGTAACACACATCACATCAGAACTAGCATTATCAACGGTGATGGTAAACAACTTAGCATATAAACCTCATGCCCTCAAACAATCAGTAATCCCTTTAGCAAATGATTCACCCCTATAACTAGTGATTTGAGAAAAATTCAATATCCTCCTTTGAAAACTTCAGTCATTATCAATAACATGAGCGGTTACAACCATGTAATTAATTCTCTGAATTGAAGCCCATACGTCAATAGTCAAACTAACTCCTTGACAATTCTTCTTTAACCAACCATGTAATGCAACCTTTTTTATCCAAATACACCTAAAAACAATCTTTAACAACAGTGTGACACGAAGGTACTTTAAAATCAGGACAATAAGTAGCAACAAATCCCTTAAAATTTCATTTTTCCACTTGTCAAAAAGGCAATTCATCAATAGTTATCATTTCAACCAAAGACTTCCTACACAAATCTTGATTCAGCACCCAACTCTTTACTGTACACTGTCCACATAACAATTTCTTCTAAAACACTTTTAGATTGAGTATCATTATTTTTGTTGTCCGGATTATCTACACATCTTCTAGGATGACCATTTAGATTTGATGTGACATTGATCCTTTGACCATCTGCAAACGTCTTGTGACAATTAATGCACTTAACCTTTTTTTTTGTTTTTATCAAGGTATTTTTGGTAGTGATCCCGAAAGAATCACTTTCCCTTTTTCCTCTTCTTTATATTGATGTAAACTCTATCAACAAAAGTACGAGTACTTGGTGGAGTCGGTGCACTAGTACTCGGTGGTGGTGGGTTCATTAACGGCGGCAACATCTCTTCTTCATTCTCATCATCATCTTGAGGACGATAAGAATTTGTTGAGGTATCCGAAGTAGAAGCATGTGGAGTAGTTACAATAATACTCGATAATCGAATCCTTTTGACGGTAGTTTTCTTTCTTCCTCCTCTTCAAACTTGGGACCTCAACATCTATATAAGTACAAAATACAAAATAATGAAATATAAGTATTACACAAAATACAAGTAGGAATTTCTTCCCTTTGAAATCAAATTTTTTAAAAAAAACCCGATTTCAGTTTGATAAAACCGAATCAAATAGCTTAGCGTAAATAGTTGTATTTGATTTAGTTTGATAAAATCAAGATCAAACCCATTGAACTTATTGAATTCTGTCATTTTGTTTTAGCATTTGATTGTTATAGAGACTAGATCCATAAAATCACAATTCACAACAACAATAACAAACAACAATGAATAAACGAATGCTACGAACCTGAAAATGAAAAGTGCCAATAAACAACAAAAATACACAATCACACTCACTAAAGTGACTAAAAAACAAAATCAATGAATGTGAATCACGACATAAATGAACCTGAGAAATTGGATAAACGAACCTGATAACGTGGATTTGCTTGTTTACAACATAAATGGGAAGACAAGGATTTGCATGTTTACAACAAAAATTGGAATTGCTTGTGTTACAACAAAAAATGGATTTGCTTGTTTACAAAACCTGAGAACATGAACAATTGTCGAGGGAGTCATTGTGGCTGAGCAAGTGCCAATAAACAAAGTGAGCGTGGATTTGCCGTCGCCGAGGCTATGAAAGTGAGCAACTTGAGAACCTGAGAAAGTGAGCAATCTGATAAATTAAACAAGTGTCAATAAACATGAGCAAGTGTACCTTCTTGGAGATCAGTCGACTGTCGAGGGAGTAGGCTCAAGGAGTAACGAGGGAAGCGGGATGGCTTTGTGAGAGTGCGGGTTTGCCCTTACCGGAGAGGACAGAGGAGCGACGAGGAAGTTGGCTCATTCGATTGTCAAAGGACTGGGAAGGCTGCCACTAGAGTTACTTCGGGCTAAGAGACCGTTGACTTGTCGAGGAGGATGGATGAGTTTAACTAAGTAAAAGTTTTAAACTTTTAGTCTATTTTTTTTTTAATAAAACGCAACGTTGTACCATATTTTACGGTTTGGTTCATCAACCGAACCACAAACCCTAAATTCATGCATGGACCATTAACCAAACTGGTAGCTACAATTTAGTTGCGGTTTCGGTTTGGGTTAGTGAAATGAACCAACTTTTGTTCAACCCTATTAAAACTTAATCTACCCTAGGACGCTAATTTATATGCATCCTAGGGCGGAACCTAATGACGTCATATTGACCCCAACAAAATAAAGACCAATGAAGGGAGAAGGGTCCATCAAGTCCTCATTTCATTCCTTTGTATCAACTCCCTAGGATATCAACCTACTTGGGTCATAGGATTCAACCTAACTACCGTAAGACGCAATATACTTACATCTTATGAGTCAACCTACCAGTGTCATATTGGCGCCAACAAAACAATAACCAATGAAGGGAGAATGGTCCATCAAGTTCTCATTTTATCCCTTCGTATCAACTCCTTAAGACGTCAAACTACTTGCGTCCTAGGGCTCATCCTACCCTATGACGTTAATCTAATTGCGTACGAGGACCCAATCTTCCAGCTATGTTGGCGCCAACAAAACAAAAGGTAAGGAAGAGAGGTTCGTCAACAATTTTTGCTCAAGGCTAGCTCAAAAACCAAAAACATTCTAATTTTTACCGTTCAGGCTTGAAATTGTTAAATCCCACCTCCAATATAAGATGTGGGTCAAAGATAAAATTAGAGTTTGATTAAAGTTATATTACCGTTTTATTTTTACATTTATGTTATATAAAAGATATCAAGTCAATAAAGAAAACAAATTTAATGAATACTAAATTCTACAAAGTTTGAACTTAATTTAATTTACATTTATTTGAAGTTCGTTGTACACAACTCAATTTTATTTTGTTGTAAGTTCTAAATTGTTGCGTTTGTTTGCTTCTTTAATTTGTGCTAATTGAATTTCATTTTGGTATTGTATTGTACTGTTGGGTAATATTGTATGAATTAATGATCTTATGCTATTTTAAATATAATCTACTATACACATCCGAAAGTCCAAAAACCAAAAAAATAATGAACAGGGTGAGTCTAAGTAGATTATTTGAGTGGTGGAAACGGTTCACCAAATTTTATCCATCGGTGGAGGAGAATCCAGATACATTAAAGTTGGAGAACTCGTGTTCGATATAGACGGTACGGGTGTTTTTATTGTCCTAAAAGATGTCCCTGAGTCGATTCCAAGCTTGAAGAGTCGTATCATCTGAGTCCATAATTTGCAAGAGGATTTCCCGTGAAACCGTATTGTAGATCCATTGAAGAACCGCAGCGTCAACTTGGAGCTATAATGAATCATCAATATCGATCCATTGCTTTGAGAACTTTCTCATCGATATGATCGAGCACGTTGTGTGCTTTCGCAGTAAAGCGAAATAAGGTGACCAAGGAAGCATACGGAGTGTCATTGTTAAGGATGAGGGCAATGTTGTTCTTGATATTGGAGATTTCAGGGGCGGAATGTAATGAAGGTTTCCGTTCAGCAGCCATCGAGGAATTGAGGATGGGGAAGAATCGACGTGTACTGGAAACGGTTGTAGGGTTTGTGAGAGGCGGAAGAATTTTTAGAGGAACGAAGAGTCTGATACCACGTGAGAATATGACTAATTCTGCTTAGGGTTTACATCGACTGATGAATCATATTAATAACCAAACGAATTTACAATCATTACAGTAGGAGCGTTCTATCTTACTCTATTTATATATGAGTTCTATCACTCTTAGGGCCCGTTTGGTTCCAGCTCCGGAAACGGAAACGGAAACGGAAACGGAAACGGAATGGAAACGAATTTAGTCCATATGTATATCCTTATTCATGAAATTTTATGTAATCATTCCTTGTGGTTTGCACTTGCCTCCCCACATTTTGTTACCCTATAGGGTATCAAAAGTAATTAAATTCAACTCCAATTACTTCAAACCACAAGGAATGATTCCAAAAACTTTCATGAATAAAGATGTACATATGAACTAGATTCGTTTTCATTCCGTTTTCGATTCCGGAGTTAAAACCAAACGGACCCTTAATTTGTTCGACAGAAAACGTGAGTCGGATATTTCATAAAAGTTGTATAATAAATTGCTAATTTAATAAATTCACATCTAATTATGGGGAATACCGAAGCACATAAACTGTCACATTTAAATGTCAAGTAGAAGTCAATATATATTCAACATCCAAGAAGCAATCATACAAGCCTAACACCACTAGCTAAAATATGGGAAAAAAATTACAATTAATAGAAGGAAATACATAATCATACTACATTCCAAGCAACCAAACACTCCCTTAAAACCCTAATTAGTGGGAGATCAGACAAATTTACAAGATATACAAATTAATCATTTTTCTCAAAATGTGGGACTTCGTAGACGTGGTCTTATTATATATATAAGATAAATATTGGCCCCTTGGTAATGATGGAAGCTCAATTTGCCATTAGATTGATCATTACATCATCGGACTAATTCTTGCAACAACAAAAAGAAACTTTATATACATATATAACTTTTTTTTTTTTTTTTTCACGGCAAAATTTTCTTTTTTCTTGTCGAAAGGAATAAATGACTAATTAATCTCTCTCTAAATGATGAACAAATTTAATTAGTTAATACTGTGAGGGAGCAAAAGCAGTAAAATGCTTGGATTCAGATCTCCAACATCTTTCAATATCTTGTGCAATATTGTTAGCATCCATGGAAGCACCTAACAAGCCCCGTTTGGTGAACCCTACAGCATACAGACCATTTTCGCCTTTCCACCCCTTTGGGAAGGGCTTTTTGGGCAATCCATCCATCTCCGAGAACATCTCACTTCCCTAGTTACAAAACCATTCACATAATCACATTTATGCAATTACCAAAATGCCCATCAATCAATGTCAAATTTACTTTTCAAATAATTTATACCTTTAACCAAGAAGGTACATTGCTCTTGTAACCGGTTGCTAAGATGATGGCATCAAAGTACTCCGTCCTTCCGTCCACGAACTCGACGGTGTGACGTTTCAACCGTCGGATGCCGGGATATACCTATAAGGTTAAACATACTTTATAAGCACACCATGTGGAGGGTGGTGGTCACGTGCAGTGCACGGACTTGATGATCATCAGACAGCCACTTCAGGACCCCTTTTCTTGTCAAACTAATTGCAAATCATTACTTTCATATATAGTGAAATTTTCTTTCTTTCTTTCTTTCATTTTTATAGGCCCCGCTCCACATCGATCTCCTCATAATCAAACAGTGACTATATATATAATCCACTAAGTTTCACCTTAATATCAATTAGGACCAAGAAAAAGTAGGTTACCGATCTTATGTATGATGTAAAGTAAATCCAACAACAACAACAACTATGCAGAATCTATCAAGTTGGAGGACAGCCAATGAGAGCAAAAAGTAAGAGAGAATTTTACCTTGACATCTCCACTTTTGATCTTGTCAAGTGTCCCAACGTCCAACACCGGGGTTTTTCCAGACAGGTTCTTCAGCTGAAGCGGGCCCAGCCGCGGACGGGCCAGCCCCAGCTTGGCTGTGTCCCCTAGCGCCACTCGAGCCAAGATGAGCAGCAGAGTGTCCACTAGGGTTACTGGCAGCCACTTTAAGAGCTGCATCGACAGGTCGAAAGTTGATCTCCCTAGCATCTCTGTAGGAAGTACGTGTACCTTCAAAGTTCAAACATTTTCAAATTCACTCTTTGTTTCTCATATTTTAATTTACATAATCTCCCAATTCTAAGTTGGTTCATAATAATTGTTAAAGTTCAATACAGACAGACCGTAGAATGGAGATCGTATGCATACAAACACACATATGCAATAGACCCAACACATAAACTCGACGAAGTTCCACCTAAATCCAATTAGTATAATAAGAGGAATAACTCACCGACTTTATATACTAGATTTGGATTATCTCCGACAATAATGTCTAAGAATATGCTTCACCTAAAGGTAAGTGGAAACAATGAGTTGTGTTTGGGGCCAAGGAGGAGCCTCATTCTCGATTTTCTTAAGTTGCGATGCAGCTTCTCCTCGAATCTCTATTGGTTGATTCCAAGCAATATATATATATATATATATATATATATATATATATATATATATATATATATATATATATATATATATATATATATTATGTTTTAGAATAAACATTTATCATCAAAATTGTGAGTTTGTACAGAAAACCTCTCTAGACGTATAAATAACCTAACTTTTCGTCCCATTATGAATTGTTTTAAAATATGAAATATGGGTGTATAAATATAAGAATATGAATATATAGGTGTTTAGATGTAATTACCAAAAAACCAAAGTTAGTAATGCATAGTTTGCAAAAGAGTTTGGTATGAGATGCGCATGCGTGGGAATCCCAAGAAAGTGAAAGATGAACACGTTTGCAACAACACTACTTGGGACTTGAACTCACTAACACCACAACAATACTAGAACTAGAAGGATGTATGTATGTATGTTGCCATGGAGGGCATAAATTAATATTTTATTTTATCAGGGGGGGAGAGATCATAATATCAAAGCAATAACTCATCATAACATAAATCTCATAAAGTTTTTCACTTTCACTCCTAAAATTAAAGAACCACCCCACTATATTTTCAAATTTACACCCTTTTACCTAACTTCTTTTTAAGCCAAAATTGACCTAAGCCCAATACACATGAAAATGAGTTGATATCATTATCACTATAACACACACCACATATAGCAATACCAAAACACATTAAAAGCTCAAACCTAACTCATACAAATCCTTCTTTCTTTTCAATAGCTTTTCCACATTCAAATTCAATAAGAAGATCCAAATCTGGTTCGACAAAAAGACTCATCATCAGACTTCTCTCATTGAATCATTCTCATACTAATCATATGTCGACACCAGGAAAGTAGGATAGAAAAAGGTTCCAACTTTAGTCTAGTAGAACTCATTCTAGCTCCTTAATCACAAAACCCATAATCATTTAATATGTTTTCTAAGATTTTTTTTATGCGCCAAACAAACCGACCTATGTTTTCTAACTTAGTTATGGCTCAAAATGTATGTACGTACTACGTATAGATATTTTGATAAAGAAAAATGGACTTACAGCGTCACGAACGACGATGGACGGCAAAGCAAGATAATGACATAGATCCAAGCAAACTTCCATGCCGGAATTCCCACTTCCGACGACCAGAACTCGTTTCCCTTTAAAAACATTACCGTTTTTATACCCACTAGTATGAACAACTTCTCCGTCGTACTCCTTCATCCCTTCAATCTCCGGCGAGACAACCTCCGCATTTTCTCCCGTCGCCGCCACCAACCACCTACAGATATATTCTGCAACCTCCGTACGTACCCTCCACATCCCCAAAGCGACGTCGTACTCGGCCTTCACAACCGCCTCATTGAAACTAGGAGTTATATCGAACTTAGCGGCGTACGACTCAAGATACTCTATGAATTGTTGCTTTGAAGGGTAAGTTGGATAGTGTGAAGGAAACTCCATTAATGGAAGCTCACAGAATTTCTTAGGAAGATGGAGTTTTAGTCGGTCGTAGGTTTTGAATTGCCATAGAGATGCTATACAGCTAGCTCGTTCGAGGATTAAGCTTGGTACTCCTCTTGATCGGAGACAAGCTGCTACGGCTAGCCCTGATGGACCGGCGCCGACTATTACTGGACCGGATACTACCACTCGTCGGAGTTGTTCGTCGTGGCTCGGTTTCCCCTCGATTTCTCGAAGGTAGCTTTCCATGGTATTATACTACAGAGCGAATTTCAAGCCGAAGTATATAACGGGTTTAGCTTAATTGATTAGATGGAGTTGAACATATGGGAAACGACCATCTGGTGTGTGTTTTTGTTTTGAATTTGGATTTGGATCAGAGGAGAAATTGAATTGTTTGCAATGGAGGTGAAGGCAAGGGATTTAGTTTGCTGGTTGGTGCATTCAAGGAGGAAGAAGAAGATGAGGGGCGATTTGAGAGTGAGAGGACTGAGAACGATGGTGATATGAGGAATATATATACACGAATCTTTTCTGTTTTCCTTTTTCTTAAAAAAATTTAATTTCTTGGAAAAGTAATTATTGTTCAACTGATTATAATTATATGTTTGGTGTAACATGCTTAACAGTTAACATGGTAGATGTGATGTTATTTGACTATTTTCCCGTGAGTGGAAGAGACAACCTATAAATTCATTTTCATTTTCGGTTTTGGGTTTAGATTTGAGTGAACTGAGAATTCAAATTTGTAAAATGAATTAACATGACATGAAAGAAGCAATTAGATTGCAATCTTATGTATGTATCCATTGTCCAATTTGCGAAATAAATAGAGAAGTGATGATTCATCTGGGGCTAACAAATCCTGCAGCCTAAGTTGTAGACTAAGGGTGTGTTTGGTTGGAGATTAAAGAAGGTTCATTTAGATTAAATTTAGAAGATTAAATTTGTGTAGATGTTTGGATGAAGGCGGAGATTATGGAAAAAAATTATAGAGGGGATTAATTGGGATTAAAAAGGGCAAAAAAATAACCTTATATTACCAAGGTTAAAGGAGATTAATTTTTAAATATCATTTAGAATTCCACTCATGCCCCCAATTTAACCCTATTTAAGGTTAAAATAAGGATAAATTTGTAAATCAATATCAATTAAACCTATTAAAAGATCTTCAACCAAACAACTTCACGTAAATTATTTTATATCAAATAATCCCTAATAAATCCCTTATTAAATTTAACCCCTTTTAAATTCCATCTAGATTAATCTTCAAAATAACCTCCATCTCTTACCAAACACACCCTAAATGCAAGAGTTTTTTTTTTTGGTGGGAAGGAGATTCGGTGGTCTCCGGCGCATCTAGTCGCGCTTATTATATATGAAGAAAGGGCTAAGTAGTACGCAAGCGGGGGATAGCCCGACCCCTTACATCACAATGCAAAAGATCCACTACACCCTCGGGAGGGTCACGCAATACATTAACACCAAGAGGGAAGTCAAACGCAAAAGAAGCTAGAAAATCCGCAACATTGTTAGCCTCACGGAAGGCGTGTCGGAACTGGATATTCCAGTCCCTTCTAAGATAGTCTTGTCATCTACTAACCAGACTCGCAAGAGGGTGACAACTTGGTACGTTTTTGCTTAGAAAAGTGATAGCCAACTGAGAGTCTGATTCTAGAATCGCAGTCCGAATCCCACTTTCCCAAGCAAACTTCAATCCATAGTATATGCCCCACAATTCCGCCATTGGGACGGAACATATACCCAGATTTGCAACGAAACCAATTTGCCACTCTCCTACATTATTCCTAATGACGCCTGCCGCTGCCGCCTTTCCGTCGCTCTTAACTGCACCATCTGTGTTGATCTTCATGGTATCTTCCGGTGGGGGTGCCATTTCACATGCATCACTGTCCTTGGGTTGCTATCCTTGAGACTTGATATCTTCCTCCAAGCTTTAGTGTACTCCAGCGCCTTTTCCACAACAAAAACATTGCCATCCGGTCTCGTGCTCCTATTCTCGAAGATTTTATCGTTTCTCCATTTCCATAACCACCACAACCCTACAAGGAAAATAATACTCCAATCGCAATAATTATTGAATTTACTAGTCGATAGGATATTACCTCTAATCCAAGAAGCAAAGGGGAGTTCAAAGAATTGTGGGTCGTAATGTCTGGCATTAAGTTTAATCCACATCCTTCTGCTGATATAACAATCTCTGAACAGATGCTCATACGATTCCATTTGCCCTTGACATGAATGGCAATCAGCACTTCTGCTCACGTGTCTTTTTAGCCTTTCCTCGTTGGTGAGGATACCCCCTTGTAGCAACTTCCAGACAAAGACCCGAATTCTCTCCTGTATACCAATTTTCCATACTCGCTTGAAAATGGCCTGTTCAGAGTTGCACAGTGATCCTTCCTATCTGAGTAACCTGTAAGCTGAAGCCACGGTATAGTTTCCATCGCTGCTCCACTGCCAGGCTAGTTCGTCCCTTCTATTGCCCAGGCCGTCACTACCAGAACTCTCTGTGCTGTATGGCAAGCCCACTGCAGCAAGATTCAACATCGTTGTATTGGATATGAATGGAGCTATCAAGTCCCACTTCCAGCCCGCATTTGTGCTCCAATATTGCGATACTGTTCTGGGACGTTGCTGTAGATTGATCTCAGCAGTTGTATGATTGATCAGAGGCTGCTGCATAATCCAAGGATCCTCCCAAAACCTAATGTCTTCTCCGTTACCCACGAGCCACCGGTGGCCAGGTCGAACAGCTTCCTCAATACCACGTTGAATGCTCCTCCAAACATGTGAGGGTGTAGAGTGTTGAGCTCCCGAGGGTCTAATGTATTTACTCTTGAGTACTCTAACCCACAAACTCGAGTCATCCTTGAGAAATCTCCATCCGACTTTCCCTACTAAAGCCAGGTTCAGCTCCTCCATAGATTTAACACCAAGACCTCCATTCTCTTTGCTAGTACAAATCCGGCTCCAATTCACCGTATGCATCTTCCTCCTGCCTTCATGGTGCCCCCAAATAAAGTTCCTACTTATCTTATCAACTTCTTCGCAAATTCCTTTCGGTAGAATCACGGAGGACATGGAGTAGATGGGGAGGGAAGATAGCACCGATTTGGTGAGGGTAATTCTACCGGCGAAGCTCAAGTTCCGTCCCCTTCATCCATTGAGTTTATTATTTATCTTATCGAGGAGATACGTGAAGTTTGTCTTGTTCACTCTTCCCTGTAGCAAAGGCATTCCCAAGTAGTTGCCCATTTTCTTGGTCACCTCAAAACCACTCATATTCTGCAAAATCAACTGAGTATCTCTATCAACATTAGGTGAAACAAAAATCTTGGATTTCTGACTACTAACCTTTTGTCCCGAAGCTCGACAAAACACATCCAAACAATCCATGACAACCCTCATTTGTTCTTGACTGGCCTCCGCAAAAAGGGTTAGATCATCAGCAAATAAAAGGTGGGATAACTTGGGTCCAACCCTGGAGAGCTGAATCGGTTTCCAGCTACCCTGGTCGACTTTCTCAATTATCATGTGACTCAGTCTTTCCACACAGAGAACAAAGAGATAAGGGGATAACGGATCCCCTTGTCTTAGGCCTCTCTTTGGGAGAAACTTTTCTGTAAGCTCCCCGTTCCAATTCACTTGCATACTTGTTGTAGAGATACACTCCCTAATCATGTCACACCATTCCGAGGGGAATCCTGAAGCTCTCACTGAGTCCACAACAAAGTTCCATTTGATTCTATCATATGCTTTCTCTAGATCCAACTTGAGAATCATCCACTTCTTTCCCGTTTTCTTGCTTCTAGTGGAGTGAAAGATTTCCTGCATCAAGACAATATTGTCCTGGATATACCTTCCTGGAATGAAGCTTCCCTGGGTTGGTCCAACAAGGTTATCAATACAACCTTTCATGCGCTGCACCATGAATTTTGATATGATTTTGTAAATCACATTGCATAGCGCAATGGGTCTGAATTGACTAATCAGCTCCGGTGTACCAACTTTTGCAATAAGGCATATGATAGTTTCATTGATCCCTTCAGGTAGCTTTCTGCACGCGAAGAACTTCCTCACCTCTCTCACCATTGAGGAGCCGACAATATTCCAGCATCTTTGGTAAAAAATAGGTTGGAAGCCGTCGATGCCCGGTGCTTTAAACGCACCCATGCTTTGGGTAGCCTTCCATACTTCCTCAGCATTGATACTTTTCATGAGATCTACAAGATCAAGGTTAGAAATCAAGGGAAAGTAATTCACGTCATAGAAGCTACCTGACAAAGGGTGGTCGTTGATATCACTATTATATAGTTCCTTGAAGAAACCGACAACGATCCTTTCCAGCTCATCAGGCTTTTCTTCCCAACTACCATCTTGCGCTCGCAGGCCTTCCACTCTATTTCTTCTCCTCTTAATAATTGTAGATGTGTGAAAAAAGGAGGTATTTCTGTCTCCTAGGGAAAGCCATTGCTCCCTCGACTTCGGGAACCATATGATCTCCTCTTGTTCCAGAACCTCTTCAAGTTTTGTCCGAAGCTCTAACTCTTTGGCTTTTCCTGTGTGTGACATAATCGTGCTAACGTCACTCTGAATGTCGACCAGCTCCTTCATAATGGCATCTTTCCTGCAAAACACATCACCAAAGACCCGGCGGTTCCAACGTAATAACCTGTTTTTAAGAATGTCAAGAGGAATACCTGAGGTAGCATATGTGTCCCAGCAGCTCTTCACCATAGGGATAAAGTCCTCATGGGTCATCCAAGCCACCTCGAACCGGAATGGTCTCTTGTCGTGTCTGCGGAGGATGGGTGGTTGGAGCCTAAGAAGAATGGGTGAGTGGTCCGAGGAGAACCTAGCCAAATGTCTCACCGACGCATCCGGCCACTCTAGTCTCGCATCTAAACTCATGAGTACCTTATCGAGCCTTTTCTGAACACCTTTGTTTCTCGATTTGCTATCGTCCCAAGTGAACTCAGGGCCTGTGAAACCGATGTCGAGAAGTCCATAGTTATGAATGATGTCTATGAATCTCTCAGAATCTTTGTGAAGGCCTGTAGTACCTCCTCTTCCCTCATTGCTGGCAATAATACAGTTGAAATCCCCACCTATAACATAAGCGCCATTTATACCTGCCAGCTCTTTATCTAGAGCTTCCCAAAAAGGAAGACGCCTACTCTCAGTAGGAGGACCGTAAACCGCAATAATATGGATATGCTTCCCAGGGATGTTGGCCCTCACGTGAATGAAGAACGGGCAAGTACTAATGATTGAAATCTGAATCTTAGAGTCATTCCAGAGTAGCCAGAGGCCACCTCCAAACCCCACTGGATCAATCCTTTTGCAGCCTCCAAAGTTCATTTTGTTACATACTTTATCCGCTGTGGTACCTGAGATGCGAGGTTCGAAGACCGCGAGGATGTCGACTTTGTGTACTTTACAGAGATATTTAATGGCCCGTCTGAAACCGCTCTTGCCGGCTCCTTGGACATTCCAAAATAGACAATTCATAAATAACCAATAAAAAGATGTTGCTACACACCTGGGTTGAGTCTAAAGATGAGACTACTGGCAAGTATCCTCACCCATCGCCTTCTTCTCATTACCCTCGCTCTCCATCTTTCTATCCTTCCTATCTTCTGCAATTCCGTTCGTTTGTTTATGTTGCAATCTTTCAATTGAGGGAAGTCCCTCAATGATGTCCATCGGAGCTGATTCAGCGTGCAAGGCGCCTGATTGCTGGTTGAGCCCCCCAGTTTGGCCTGTTTCTGGTGTAGTATCACTGTACATTTGGACTCCCTCCAGAATTTGTCTACCATTTGTCTCTCTGACGGTGCTATTATCCTCCCTTGTGCTCTTAGTTTGTTGTCCCGGGGACACCGCAGTGCTATCCGGCTCTCTTAGTATCACCCTTCTCTTATCTTCAGGTCCGTCTCTACCATCGTCAGAGTCCGAGTTCGATAGTCGGGCAACTTCCTTACCAGGTCTCTGACGTTTTGTTTTGAATTTTTCAGCTAGTTCGGTCTGCTCGCTTTTTGCTTTCCTGGATAGCTTACGTCTCTCATTTCTCTGCTTGTTCTTCTTCTTCTTTTTGTTCAGCTCTACCTGCTCTTCAGTAAGTGTGCTTGCTGTGAAGACAATATTATTTTCTTTTTTTGGTAATTCCTTTTCTCCACTTGTGCTGGCCTTATTGCTGCCACCATTTTGCATGGGCTTAGGGTTTCCATGACTGCTCTCCTTATTCCACGAGCTCATATGTTCCACTCTATTTCTTGTTTTTGAGATATTATTAAAATAATTTTTACCTTTTACTTCACCAGTAGCTGCATTCCCTTTTTTACTGTTAGAATTATCCACAATATTCTTTCCTTTGTTGCCTTTGTAAAAGGAAGTAGAATTTTGATAATTCGGGATAACGTTCCTCTGATTTCCTACAGCTTGCCCAGTATAGGTATGAGCGGGATCCTTTCCTTTCTGGGTTTTATTCTTTCTACCCACCAGCATCCATGGCCCATACCGATCTTGGTCAGGATTTTCCGGCATCGTAGTTTCCGATTGAGCCGTCTGATCTACTGGGTTCTGATTGCCGGATGGAAGCTCCGTCGTACCGTCTTTGTTGGTCGGTTCACTTGTTTTCTCCTTCTCTACCTTTTGACATTGTGACGCGTAGTGACCATACATTCCGCACTTGAAACAAAGCAGATGTAAGCCTTTGTATTCAACGGCACAACGCTTCCTGTTGATGTGTATCGCTTTCTTCAACGGTTTGCTGAGATCGATCTCGACGCAAATTCTTACAAATCTCCCCCTATTCAAATTAAGGGTTTTAGGATCCATAGCAACCGGTTTACCTATCCCTGAGGCAAGGTTCCAAAGGATGGCTTCATTGAACCATTGCATCGGAATGCCAGTGATTCTAATCCAAGTTGGCGCTGACGATATAGCCTCAGACGTGTCAAAGTCCGGCGTCCATCTACGCATAATAAGACATCTACCGAAGATCGACCATGGGCCTCCCGTAAGCACCATGAGAAGCTCGCTTTCATTTTTAAATCTAGCCACAAAGTACTCATTATCGAGATCCATGATTTGAATGTTCTCGCCAAACTTCCACAGTTCTTTTATCTTCCTCTCCATGACGGGGAAAGCGATGGGATACCCCAACACTTTAAAAACGATTGAGCGCTTCCATTCTTCTTCTAGGATCATCGCCACGCTTGGATCAATCTCGAAGTGCGGGTCTCCATTTTCTCCCGATGGGAACGTAAGTTTCATCTTCCCATTCAGGGCATTCATGTCAATGAGCTTCCTGTTCATAGCTACCTTAGTGGCACCAGTTGTGATCTCCTTCCATGATCTAGACAAAGCTCCTAAAGTATCTTCACCATCTGCTTTATTCTCCTTTGAAGAGTCCTTGCATCCTACATCAAAGGTAGGCATTTTTCCTTCTGTCAAACCTGGACTAGAAGACTCCGTCTGGTATGCAGTTTCTACGCCATCCAGAGCACTAGTCTGGTCTCTCCCTGGGTTGGTCTGCACTTCGCTTGAAATCTGGGTTGGTTGTGTCATTGTCTGATTCGGATCTTCACTTTGGCTTTCCTTCTCACATTTCATGTCCTCCTTTTCATCCCTCTCAACCGATCCCTCACCTATTGTATCATTGTTATTGGCATTCTCCGTCGCCGGAATGGAAGCCTCAACCTCCATTGCAGTTGCCGGAGAGAGAAGAATTAAACGCTTGCCGGACAATACACCCAAAACCTATTCGCCGTTAAGGGTTGTTCAGAGCGTTTTTTGATTCTTGTGTCAGCCAAATGCAAGAGTTTACAAATACTAAAACGTGTTAATTAAAAGAATTAAAAATTAGGCTCAAACATCTAATTTATTATCCCCTTTTAAAATTTAATTTTTTGAAAAGTAATTATTGTTCAACTGATTATAATTATATGTTTGGTGTAACATGCTTAACATGTTAGATGTGATGTTATCATTTGAATGCTTATTTAAAGGGCGAGACTGCGTAGAAGATTTCTGGGTTGCTGGATTAGGAATTCGACTCTTGCTTTCGTCTATTTGGGAATCTAGGGCATAATCTCGGCCGAGATTATCTTGGTTTGGCCGATGTTTCCTCTTTGGTTTCCACAAACTCGATTATTGGTTTCATCCTTTGATCTTCTTCTCTACCTTTATAGCCAAATGTAGTAGGTTAGTCATTGTACGTATCATATGGATATAAATCAATTTCATTGGCTAATGAAGGATGCACCATTCTTAAAAAATGAGCCATAATGGACTCCTCATCCTCTTAAACGTTAACCTTCATCATTGCCATTTACATGGTGGTGTATACTTCCTCTACAATCATGGAACCTTGCTTGAGGTTCTTCAATTGTTGCCTCACTTCCCTAGCATAATGTTGAGACACAAATCTAGCTTTCATTAAGGCCTTCATTTGCTCTCAAGTTTTCATATCCCGTTCTAGTGTTCTTCTCCTTTCTTTGATAAGGTGATCCCACCAAATAAAGGCATATCCTTAGAACTCCAACATAGAAAGTTGGATCTTCCTTTGCTCACTAAAGTTATGGGAAGACCAAATCTGTTTCATTTAAACGTCGGGATCACATTTACTTTCAAAACTTGGAATTTTGACCTTAACCTTCCCAATGCCGTCATTATCTAGGGAAGGTCTATAAGGCTCATAGTCACGACCTCTCATAGGATTGTGATGACGTCTAGGGTAGTCTCTCCACATGCCCTCTTTATCCTCTTCTCCTAAATCTTGAAATTTACCACCAAAGTGAGGAATGTTAGAGGAATTAAAAAGGGGATTGGGATGAGTCGTACCTAGTCCTTGGAGGGCGTTCGAGGGTGAAACAGGGGTCTGCTAGTATAGGTAAATGGTATGAACTTCCACATACTTCATATACAGATCTCGAGTCAAATCTCATGCGAGATTCGTTATTGGGACGAGATTCTAATTTCTCCATTGGTTCAACTACTGTGGAAACTGTAACCATGAGTTGTTTTAGCAAGTCCATGATTCTGGTCCTGATGAGTCACTCTTTGCGATTCCCTTGGGATAATCCGTCCTAACATTTACACAAACATGCAAAGTAACAACAAACTTGTGATGTTAGTGAAAACGATAACGTCTTACTTATTTTCTCTCACACTCACACTCTGTTGTGATATTTCAAGATAATTTGATGTAATTGCCTTGGATGGATTAATACTCCTCTAAAGTCGGTTGCTAGTCTCAACTAGAACTCCTTGGATGACTCAAGTAGTCAACTTGGTTTGGAAAAGGTTCTTGTGTTGGAAGATAGTTAAGGGACTCCTGCTGGAAGTCTCTTAACACTTTTGACACAAAGTAGAGGGAATATTGCTAGGAGACACAACTAATATGATAGAAAGTATAGATACCAATTAACACATCCAAAGAAATTGACTGAGTACTAAGAGGCTAGAAAAGGAACACAAGAGATTACGAAGAGAGAATTATGTACCTTGAACCTATGCAGTTGAAGAGAGAGATAGCCGAGTTTGGTTTCAATCTCGACTGGGGTAAATCTCGGTCAAAATTGGGAAATCTCGGCCGAGATTATCTCAGGTTGGGCAAGATCGATATTATATGGTAGGCTAAGGCTAATAACTAGGTCAAGGGTGGTATAAGACTTCTTCTCTAGATATACACTTGAATATGATGAACTTGAATTCTTGAGTTTATGCCTCAAAAGTTTCTCAAAAATTTACAACAGTAATGAATCTCGGTCAAAATCTCGCCCGAGATTTTGCAATATCCGGCCAAGATTATCGATTTGACGAGGAACGACGACAATTAGCAACAAGCTTTGGGATATACTACTCCATGGTTGTATTGTTGATCCTTCTTACTTTCTTATTCAAGGAGGAAGAAAATTTACAAGATATTATTGTTGAGATCTTATCTAGTAAGTGAGATCTTATCATATCCAATAACTATATGATCTTTAACGGGATAGAGAAAATTCACGGAACGTGGGGTACAAGTAACGAGAAAGGTCGCAACTTTATGCTCAAATCTTGAGCAAAATTTTGGCAAGGCCGGGCGAGTTTTCGTTCGAGGTTAATGGCTGACATTGTGTTTGGCTATGACATTTATGTCTTCCAAAAGACACAAGTCAACACACGTTAAACTCAAATAATCTCGCAAAGATAGTCACAACAAGAAAAGACTCAATTTTTATATGACTCAAAAAAGACTCAAATAAAAATGATTCAAACTTGAAACGGACTTCAATCAAATGAGCTTTGATGCCACTTTGATGCGGGGTTGAAGCCGTAATTTCTGATATGGATTGAAAGTCCACGAACTGTCTCAAAGGAGGAATCTCGGGCGAGATTTTGGCTACGGGCCAAGATTTATGAAAATTCGAACAAAGAAAGTGAGTTTGATGAATTGATAATGAACATATAAGAAGATGATAATATGGAATGAAATTTATGAAAATATAGGAAGATACAAACCAAGGTATTCCCGCAAGGAACCTTGACCAATTATATGTCAAAACCCCTTAATGAAGAGCTTACCTTAACCCTCCCTTCATTAACCTTAGACAACCCTTCTAAAAATACAAGCACAAGGAGGGACTAAAATTGACCTGGAGCACCAACCTTTAAGAAGATTAACATACACAAACACAACCTGGCAAGGACTCACAAGGATTCATTCAAAGGCTCTCTCTTTTGATTGAATAAGAATGAATAAAACAAACTTCGTAAGCAAAGTAGCGAGTATCTCACAATATTGTGAAAATAAAATCTACCTAATAATCTCTTCCTCTAAGGCTATCATAGGTAGGGCTGTGCATACGGTCCACACCGGACCGGACCAGTGGACCGTAAATTAAGAAAACCTTGGACCGTAGACCGGACCGGGACCGGACCGTAACGGTCCGGTTATGGGGTTGGACCGGTTTGTACATAAATTGTGCAATTTTTAATATTGCGGACCGGATTGGACCGGTTTTTACCTTAATTTTGCAATTTTGGTGAGGTTTTCCGGTCCAAAATCGGACCGGATTGGACCGGACCGGAAATTCGTATTTTACGGTCCAACCCGGGTTACGGTTTTATACGGTCCAAAAACCGGAACGGACCGTAACCCGGATTTTCCAAAATACCTGGACCGTAGACCGGACCGGAACCGGTCCTATCTATGGACCGGACCATAAATTTCGGTCCGGTCCGATTTTGCACAGCCCTAATCATAGGTGAGATTCTCCTACAAAAGATAAGAAATCTAACTAAAAGATAATCCTAAAAGATAGGATCGAAAATCAACAAATACCTTTATAATGTTTAGAGCCTTAAAGGTATTAAAATTAATAAAAGATATATATAACTAATAAGATCACAACCGGATCATTGGATCTCGACAAGCGCCAAATCTCGGGCAAGATTTTGGTCCTCAATGTAAGAGCCTAGTTGCTGAGTTGTTGAGAGTGTGAGCTGAGGGCCCAGATTAGGCCTAGACCGCCCCTGCGTGACCCAGTGGCCGCCCCTGCGGTTTGCCTGGGCCGCACCTGCGGCACACAAGGTCCGCCCTTGCGGCTCTGTGTGGCTGCAGCTGTCTTTGTTGACCCGTTGACTCGTGCTTTACCCTTTTCCTCCCTTTATAAGCTTCTTCTCTTTCCTTTTGATGAGGGTTCTTCACTTGCAGCTCCATCTCTCTCCCTACGTTCATCTTCTCCTCTCTTCTTCCTTTGGATCTCTTCTTGAGATTGGTTGAGTTTTGTGTGAATTTGAGAGCTTTTATGCTTGGCTTTGTTGCTGATTGTGATGGTTGATATTGTTGTGCCTTGTTGAACCATCTTGGAGGTCTTGGTGAGAGTTTTTGCATTTGCATAGGTTCAGCTTGGTGAGCTTTCTCCCAACTCCTCCTATCTTCCTTCTTTCTTTCTTTCATCTTCTCTTCTCTTTTCTACTTCTAGTTAGATTCCCTTAGGATTGGATCTTGTTCCAAGCATGATTGACATATGTTGATGTATATATATGTATGTTTCTGTATGTATGTCTGTTGGATGAAGAAGGAGTGAAGGAATCGAAGGAAGAAGTGAAGAAGTGGCTGGCTTGGTGTCCACTGCTGTCCAGCCACCCCTGTGCCGGCCAGAGTCCGTCCCTACACCATCTGTAGCCACCCCTGCGCCCATCTGCAGTCCAGCCTTGTGTTGGCTTTGCTTTGCAGGTGTGTGCTGCTTCTAGACTTGCTTTAGGATGCCATTGTTCCCTCCCTTCCTAGTATGAGTGTATAGGTTCATGCTAGATGTGTGAGGATGTGTTTTGATGAGGTTATGATCGGTATATGCCATGTATGGCCTTTGAGGTTTATTAGGTTGTGAGATTAGGTTGAGGATGATCCTATCGATCCCTTTGGGTCTAGGTGTGACCTTTGTGTTGTTAGGAGTTTGATATATCTCTTTATGCCTTGTTTATAGGTTGTGTTGTCTCTCCAGTGTATAGGTGATCGTGGTTGAGGTTGATCGAGGTTGAGGTAAGTCCGTATGACTTACTTAGCTACCATCCCTATATTGGGTGTTTGCATGAGTGGTATGTGCGTTATATGTTTGCTATGATAGCACGAGATGTCGTTTATACCGACCTATGTTTTATTGATTGCCCCGTTGCGTGGCTATGATAACCTTTCCCTTTCATCCCGCCATGGAGTTTGGGAGGTTCTCTGACGTCAGACCAGACTGACTTTACAGGAAGGGCGCAATCCACTCCCATAGGGTACACGGATTGTGTGACCGATACTCATACACTTGGCTATCAAGCTCAGAGGCGAGGATGTATCGGTCCTCGTGTCACATACTTTCATCTATGTATATATACACGATTTGAGTGAATGACTATTATATAAAGATGATAAATGGGTAAATATGTGATAGCATGTTGATGTGTTTATCTTTCACAAGTGTGCGTGCTTATGCATTACCTTATATTTGTATGGTTAGATAATGGTTTATTACCATGTTGTAGGTGCCCTACAGGATAGGCGTGCTGTTGAGTGATCTAGCAGGGTGGCAGACCGAGGACCTCTCGTACATAGGATGGTTGTGGTCTTTTTGGGGTTGTTTACGTTTCCCTCTTGCGTGAGGATGATCTTTTGTTACCTCATGTGTGGGGATGTTGTTGTTTATACTCGGCTATGATGTCTTTACCTTTTGGTTGTACAGTTTATACAGTTTTATGCATTTGTTTTATATTTGTCAGTGCCATGTTGTAAGGTCCAATGAACTTGTTGTCAGTCTAGGATCAGGATCCATTGTGAGATCCTAGCCCAATGTGGCATCCCGAGTCCCGCGGATTCAGGGTGTTACACTCAGGGCCGAGACTTCTTCTTTGGAACTCCTTCCTCGTCCTAGCCACATTCTATGCTTGTTTCACATCTTGGTCCTTGTATTGTCCTTTCTCAGTAGCCAACAATGTTACTAAAGGAGACCTAGGTATGATTGAGGTCTCTTTAGGTGAACATGTTGCCAATAAGCTAGCAACTTCCTCTTGGATGACCTTTGTTCTTGTTCTAGTTATATCTCCTTCCGTGGTGGGACTCATAGATGATATGGTTGTGTTATCCTTCAATGCCTTAACCCTTGATCTTGTGATTGGTCCTTGATGTGGTGTCGGGGATGGTCCGTCATCAAAGACTAACGGGTTGTTTGCCTTTCATATGCTTTTTTATCCTTGTTTGAATGCATACATTCTATTTGATCTTGTAGGTTTACGGATTGGATATTGTGTTAAGTTATATTAGGGTTGGTTGAACTAATATATATGTATGATCGGGATAAGAACAACTACTTGTATGCTTCAAAGGGAACTATGATCAACCAATTTGTATTGAAAGTGGATAACCAACCAAGTGTAGTGTTTTCTCTAAATTATCATCATCAATTTAGTATTTGCATGCTTTTATTTTTTCACTCTTAACAACACCAACCCCCGTTACACATATTTGATAATTTGATTACATTTGTTCTTTATGTGCTCTCTTCTCTCTTGGGTTCAACCCTTACTTAATTGATATACTTGTTTTGTATTTGAGTTCGAATTTAACTTTGATAATGGATTAACGACCATTGAAAATTATCTTTGTCACATATGCTTTGAGTATGTGTAGTAGATACCAATCTACCCTGGTGAGACACATTAGTTTGTGGCAAAGAGCATCCTTAAGTACTTAAGAAGAACTAAGGATTATCTTTTGGGTTATAGAGGTGATTACGACCTAGTCATCAAAGACTATATTGATGCGAGTTTCTAGACCACATAGATGATTTTGAATCACTGTATGGATACATCTTCATTCTAAATGGAGGAATCGAGCAGTCAGTTGGAAGATCTAAAAGCAAGATACAATAGCTGATTCTACAACAAAGACAAAGTATATAGTTGTTGGAGAAGCAACTAAGGAAGTTGTCTAGATTAGGCAATTCATAGCTGAATTCGGTGTCGTTCCTAGCACTTGTAGAGCAATTGATGTTCATTGTGAAAAAAATGGCTTATTTGCTCAAGCTAAGAAACCTAGCTCTAGCTCCAGCTCCAAGTCCATGCATGTTATGCAAAAATACCATATTATCTGACACTATGTTGATAGATGTGACATGAGGATGTGCAAAGTGCACACATATGATAACATTGCAGATCCATTGACAAAACCCATGAGTAGGATCATGCATGATAGTCATAGTAGAGCCAAATAACTCAAGCACATTATAGAGTTCTTTTAAGAACTTTGTTCATCAATAATGATATTATGTTTTGATTAATATGAGTTATTCATATTATTATTTGATTATTGCTTGAATATTAAATAAAGTGTTCAATCAATTTTATTGTTAACAAATGGGCTCGTCAAAACTACTTTGATGAATAAGTCCCTATTAAAAGAACTAAAATTATAAAATTGTTTTGAGCCCGTAGTCCAAGTCACTAAGCTGGATACAAATGACTATATAAAAGAATATATATATTGTATGATCGATTGATAAACACAAGTTTCATGTGTTATATGGATATAGGGATGTCTAGTCGGTTACATAGATGTGTATGCCGATACATATCAAACATAGCGATCTTATGACTTCACTTGATCTGATTGCCGAGTCATACAAATATTCATGATTAGTGAATTCCTTAGATTCGAGAGGGATATAATTACCATTAAAGTGATGGTATATCTTTGATGTTGTCAAACATTGACCGTAGGAAACAATTATAAAGGAAGTGGTTGATATTGTCAAAATTTGAGTGGGAGCTATAGTTTTGCAAGACTATATATGTCCTCCTATTTCATGCATGGCAGAATGTATTTGGAAATGATTGGTGTCTCGGCCACTTGAAGAGTGAGAACTATTAAAATTCATATGCACTCTCAGATGTATTAGTAGTAATTATCAAGATTAACAATTTGATCTCAAGATTTCAAGAAATATACTTGATGGAAAATATGATTTGCATCATATAGTCAAGTAAGATATTAAGTGACGAAATTGTTTAACATTTCACACTTGTTGTAAAGTACAAGTGGGAGATTGAAGGAATTGTGTACTTTACACTAATGTGTACTTTACTAACTATATTATAGAACAATACAAAATATCTATAATTCGATGATACTAGGTAGTTATAGTGTTTTGCTAGAAGTCAATTATGAGTTATGTATTTTATATGATAAAATATGTTGCTAATATATATATTATCGGGTCCTAAAAGGTCACACTCATTGGGTTGATAGAGTAGATCATTTAATAAAGGAGATATAATATATATTATAAACGTTATATTTGATATAATATGGAAGTATATATTTTTATGAACTAATTTGGTTCACTAAGATTTTTTCTATATTTATTAGATAATAAAGCGTTATTTTCTAATAAATATTAATAAAAAAGGTATTATTATTTATGAAATAATTATATCCACAAGCAATATTAAAACGGGTTTTTTTTAAGAAAAACCCGAACCAAAATTTAGCAACCCGAATTAGAGACGTTTTGACCGGATTTATTCGACCGGATTCATTCGATCGAATTGAGCGTTGAATTGCACGGTCAAACTTTGGGTTATTGAATTACAAATTCATTTTTAACCATCAAGAGATATTCTCTTCACTTATTTTGTATGTAATTGATTATGCATGCGATTCTAGTTTAGATGTTTAAGAAAACTCAGTTCTTAAAATTCTCCTTTTATGTATCTAAAATTCTTGTAGATGCGAGGTCCGTTTCTGATGGAGAATTTTTCCTTGATATCACCCTATAGATCTTTGACATTGTCTCTTTTAAGAACGATCAAGCAAATTGAGAGATACAGATAATGCGAATGACGAATATAGTAATGACTAGTAACAATGTGAGTTTTAATACCCACGACAGATTAGTGTTTAGATGGATAGGGCCGAGATATCTAATACCATGGAAGAAGCAATTAGATTGCAATATTGGATGTTTTATTGATTAACGAGAATATATTTAGAAATACCGGGATTAAAATTAAGAGATAACAAACTCGAAAATTCTATATACCATACTAATAATGTACCAAAAGTTAAAACAACTTGATTATCAAAACAATTAAAGATGTATCCAGTCATCGAAACCTCATACTAGGAAATGTCCCTACACATGGGGTTTACACAACGGATAAGGAGCTCGGAGAAGTCTCCGGTCATCCCGAAAAACATGTTATATAGTTAATTTGATTATAATGGGTACATTCGGTATTTCTGGTATAAATTACAAAAACTCATAATCTTCTTTATAATTTCCATGATTTTCTTAATCCGTTTAAGAAAATTTAATGATTTATAATAATTTTCATCCTCTATAAGTACTATAAATTTCAGAAGTCACACTTACCGAAAATAATTGGAATTAGGGAAGTTATCAAGTCGAAGCGTTTTCACCATATTTTGTCGTAACTATTGGAATAATCAAATAGGAGGAGTGCAGTCTATGCAATCCAATGAGAATGGAGCCTCATAATCCAATGAGAGATTCAAATCACCATGATCAAGTCATCCTGCAAAGCAAATTTCCTTGTCATCTTCATCAACATATAATCTTCTTCAAATTGGTCCCCTCTGCATGTCCAGAATGTACGTTATTTTGTCAATGAATTCAACGTTTTCAATTGGATATGCAGCTTACATTAATTCTCATAAATCGACAACTCACTAATCTCGAAGTTGATCGAGTGCAAATCAAATATGAAGACGTAAACTCAAAGATTGTACTTATTGATTTTGTAGATGATGTATATGCATGCATGTGGGTCACAAAAGTTATGATTTAATTAGCAATGAGTTACACTCTCTCTCTATATGCGGTACCACATTTTGTAGAATATATATATATATATATATATATATATATATATATATATATATATATATATATATATATATATATATATATATATATATATATATATCACATGATAACAGACTTATCGTGTAAATATCAGAACAAACCTTATTGTTTAATATATTATTCGTAGTTATTATTAGTTTTGTTACGAAAGTGCCATATCGTTTAATATATTATTCGTAGTTATTGTTGGTTGAATGAATTATTCTTAGTTATTACTGTATTAGTTTCAGAATATTGTTGGTTGAATGAATTATTCGTAGTTATTATTAGTTTTGTTTAATTATGAAATTAACCCTAAATCTTGACCCTTAATACTCACCATCCGACGATCTAAGATTGTTCTCATGATACGGGACCTGTTCTCATGGGAACCGCACCCTATACATACATTAACACACACACATATATCACTTATAAAAAAAATCGTAATTGTTGGTTATATATGCTGGTTGGTTTTGTAATACTGAAAAGTTGGTGGTTATTTTTATAATTTTTTATGCTTTTGAACGGTTAGATAATTTTTAAGGAAATTATGAGCGATAACAGATAAGGTCAAGCTTGAAGTGAAACGTTACCCTAGGTGATGCAGCCGCCTCCCCAACCACCAAACCCTGCGCCCCCTTTTCCTCCATCCCCGGTTCTCATGTGTGACCCTGGTCCCTCCGCTCCACCCCCTGAACCTCTTCCTGTTGCCCCTTCTTCAAGGACGATCACTCGGGTTCCGCAACGTAATGTGCCCCACCCCTTAATGTACGCAAAAGCGGTTTCAGGGACGCACACACCAAAGACAACACCTCTCGCCAAGAACAACCTCATTGAATCCCGTAAGATGAGGGTTATGGTCTAACGAGGAAAAGGGATTGGCTTTTCGAAATTGATGATGAGATTATGGAGGAGTTAAATGCTAAATGGAGCTCTACATTGATTGTCAAAGTTCTCGGCTGTTTTGTGCCCTTTCAGACTCTTGAAAGACGCCTTTACTAACTATGGAATCCCAAAGGAAAAATCACCATCATTGACCTACCGACTGAAAATTACTGTGTACAATTCGAATCTGTCTTGTATGGACTCGCATATAGTTTGTCAAAGTTCTCGGCCGCTTTGTGCCCTTCCAGACTCTTGGGAGATCTTTGGATTCTACATCACTATGAGACCATGGAATCCGGATTTCATTCCGTTCTCGGACCAGATTCATTCATTGTTTGTCTAGTGTGGTTGTCCAACCTTCCGTTGCAACTATACGACGAATCTATCCTGTATGGACTCGCATCCGCCATTGGAACCCCCCCGAAAGTAGACTTTAAAACTTTGTATGCTAAAAGAGGAAAATTTGCTCGCGTCTGTGTGTAGATTGACTTGGACAAGCAGCTAATGGGCACAATCCTTATTTGTGGAAGATGTATTCATGTTGAATACGAGGGCCTAAACTCGATATGCTATCGGTGTGGGAAATACGGCCACACTGTGGAACGATGCCCCTTACCAGCCGCTATCAACCCTGATATCCCGTCTCCTTAGCAAGCCCCGACAGAAGATTCGCCATCTCCGACCACTTCTCATGCCCACCAAGCTCCTACGACTATTAAACTAAATAGTAACCCTGAATCGAGTCTGGGACCGTGGATGATGGTCACACGCCAACGAAGACAATCCAGAAATCCACCTTGTAACACTCAACAGGGGGAGAGGCTACCCCTACTTCGAATAAGTTCGAGAGTCTGACTAGGAAAGAGCTAACGAATGAAAACACTCTGTTGAATGCCACTCATGCAAACCCTAATAGCAAAACCCATGCAGGCACTGTTGAGATTGCTTTCTCCTCAAAACCAACTGATACCACATCACCTGATATTGTTTTAGGCCATATTAAGCATCCTAGGTCTTCTCCACGGCAACCCCCATTAATTGATTCCTTTCCTGCAGATGGTCTTTTAATCAATGGAACCAACGCTCCCAACCCAAATAAAAGAGGGCGGCTTGAGGCCTCAAGCTTTGAGGCATGTCCCAGAGATGGAGACTAACCCCCAAGTCTCTCTCTCCAGAACCGAAGTCATGAGTGTTGATTGTACCAACCCTCCTCTTAGCGAAAACGGTCCATCAATTCATGTCCCTACTGCTCCCATTGTGTCCACTAATAGTGAGAGTGTTCAACAAGGCATGGAAGTGCCACAACGCTCCAATACCGACAGTGAGATGATGATAGATGAGGATGGTGGATCAAACCATCCTTCTTCTACCAATTGATGACTTCCCCCCTGAAAGGTTATCATGAATATCCTTTTTTGGAATTGTAAGGGAGCTGCCAATCGTCGCTTTCGAAAAGTGATACGCTACATGATCAATAGACACCACATTGATATTCTAGCACTCTTTGAAACTAAAGTCCCAGGAGAGATAGCTCAATCCTCTTGCATGAAGATGGGTTTTACAAATCACACAAGAGTCGAGGTGGAAGGCTTTGTTGGGGGAATCTGGTTACTTTGGAATGAACCTAACGTCGATGTCAGCTTGGGTCGCTCCTCGAACCACTTCATTCAGATTATGGTGAAGTTTTGTTTGGAACAATTTGAGCTTATAGCTACCAATAATCCCCCTACAATAGAGAGGCGAAGGGCAACTTGGATAGACTTGCTTGCTGCAATTTTGAGATGTAGTGGTCGAATTATTGTTGGAGGAGATTTTAATTCTACTCTTAACACAGAGGAGCATTCCAAAGGCACCCCTACTTAAAACTGCTCTATGAAGAGGACTAGGTTTGGAGGAAGAAGTCAGGAACCTCACGAGATTGGGGTACGGTGGATTAAGCCGCTAGGGGGCTGGTCAAATGAAATTTGGATGGAGCAGTGCAACAAGGGAATGAGGAAGCTGCCGCCGGAGGACTGTTACGTTCGGAGGATGGACAATGGAGGGGGGGGGGGGTGTTCACCACATTGGGATTTACTTGGTCCTCACCGCTGAGCTGTGGGGTATACTCCTTGGCATTGAAACGTGTTGGGACATGAGGCATCGTCAGATTGAATTGGAATCTGATTTGGCCCTTGCTATTAATCTGATTCACAAAGGAGTTAATCACTTACACCCACTCGCTAGTCTGGTAGTTCGGTGCCAAGGCTTCTTAAGTAGGAGTTGGTCCGTCTGTCTCCGCCATATCTACCGCGAGGCTAATACCGTTGCGGATTCTCTTGCTAGTTTTGCTTTTGTATTTCCCGTTGGTGTTCATTTTTTTAAATAACCCGCCTGAGGGTGTTATACCGTTGTTACGCTATTTAGGTAGCACAAAAAGCTTTACATTTGTAAACTCGAACTAAAATCCTAAGCTACCTAGTGAAACCCCCAGTGTATTGATCGTTTTGTAGAAAGGAAAGTATTCCGAGGTCGAACACAAGGACTGAGGTGAAATCAAGTCATTCAATGATCAAGGATAGTGTAAATCTAAACTAAGATGAGATGAGGAATAAAGAAAGTGCAAAACACAATATTTTTGGATGGTTTTGGGTGATCAAACAAGGATCACAAATATATCAACACAAACAAGCAACACAAATACACAAACACAAAGATAGGGGATAAGAGGTAAGAAAGTGGATTCTAGAGATTCGGAATTCCGATTATGACAATGGACTCATGCTTCTAAAGATCAAAGGAAGGTTGTGGTTATTCGGAGTTGGGTGTTTCTCTAATGGGAGCAATTACCGGGTAAGTCTCAAGCTCCACTAGTCTCGCACCTAAGGTCCTATTACCGGGTAAGTCTTAAGGAACCTAAGGACGGGAATTCTATACAAACCGGCCACTACCTAAGGGTCAAACCCCTCCTTACCGGGTAAGTCTCGGAATGGGTAAGTCTTAGGCAACGATCCTAGCACACTCAATCCAATAACGGCTTTTTTTTGGCTCACTACTACCTAGAGTTCATCATATTAGGAATCTAAGAGAGGAAATCACCAGGTAAGTCTCATTCCTCAAATAGGTTGCTAACAATAGGTCACCCTAAGCTAGATTAGGCTCAACAAACACTAGGATTTTAACACATCTACATCCTAACATCCAGATTCATCAATATAAGCACAACAGAGAAAATCACGGGTGGATCATGGAAACCACGGCCGTGGAATCATGAAGAACAGGCTGTGATTCTACACTGAGTTGGGGTTTCGAACACAAATCGATCCTAAGCTAACATGGAAGTTCATACAATCATAGTCCAAAGCATGAACATCATTCCTTCACCCTAGAATCACAATTATTCAGCCAACAACATACATTTCAAGATCAAACTTCACAAGTAAAGCATGCTTGCAAGTCATGGCTAGATAATGAAGAATAATTCAAAGAAAAGACATTAAAAGCTAGAATAGAAGTTACCAAATCTTACAAAGGCTCCAAGAGCTGTTCCAAATTGTCAACAATAGAAACCTCACTCAAAACCACTCTAATCTCACTTTAAAATGAAAATCTACACTAATCTCTTCCAATAACACCCACAATGGGTGCTTGGAAGAGAGACTACAATGGAGAAGTGTTTTGGGGAAGAAACTAGGTCAAAAAAGGAAGAGAGAATCCCCATTACATCCTGCAAAGATCACTTAAATACCCCACCAAGAGCAAGAGTCGCACAAAGAAATCGTGGGACACGTGTTAAGGTGGTCCAGACAGAAACCACGGCCCAATTCCATGGGCGTGGAAGTGCTAGTGACCGTGGTTCTGGTGGTTCAACCTTCTTTAGATCATTATGCCACGAGTTGGTGCAAGACATGCACCAACTAGGTCCTATGTGTTCTCCTTTGCTCCTAGCTTGCTCCTTAACGAGTCTGGAAGTGTGCCATCATGAGGGATGATCCTCGAATGTGTCGATTAAGTCCAAAAGCTCCCCAAAATACCTAAAAAACCGACAAAAGTCCGTGTAGACGTCTATCTCGACAACATGCATGAATTAAGCGCAAACGTTATGAACTAATGCCAAATCATGCATGAAAATCGGGAAAAACTATCTAAATGAATGCCTAGATTAATGTCATGAATCGTGTCATCAAAATACCCCATACTTAGAAATTGCTCGTCCCCGAGCAAGGTCCAACTATAGGCTACGAGATGGCATGATTAATGAATGCAGAAAAACAGAAAAAATATTTTTGGAATTGTGCTTCTAAAGATGGATCACCTTCATAGTGATGTTTCATGGCAATGGACAAGCAATCATGTATTAAATGAATGAAGGCACGGAAAGACAATCATACTTAACTTGAAAGCATGCATGCAAGGTAAAAATGATGAAGTCAAGATGATAATGAGAATATCCAATCTAGATCACTAAGTCATACACATATGCAAATAGGTCACAAGGACTTATGAAAGAAGAGGCCAAGAAACGTGATGATAAGGTGGGAAACATTCTAAGGCCATGTATTAAATGAATGAAGGCATGGAAAGACAATCATACTTAACTCGAAAGCATGCATGCAAGGTAAAAATGATGAAGTCAAGATGATCATGAGAATATCCAATCTAGATCACTAAGTCATACACATATGCAAATAGGTCACAAGGACTTAGGAAAGAAGAGGCCAAGAAACGTGATGATAAGGTGGGAAACATTCTAAGGCCATGTGGTGCAAATCCGGGAAAGGAACTAAACAACCACAACTTTTACATTTAAACGTCATCCACCAAAGTGTATTTTTCTCTTTCTTTTCTTTTACTTTCACTTATTTTTGAGACAATGACATTGGTATACAAAAGCCGAAACCTTGGTGATTAGCGGGCCTCGGGCTTTTTTAATTTTCGAGGTGCTCCACACCGGGCACACATACCAAAGCTCATTAGGACTATCAGTTTATCCGACTTTGGCGAGGCACAAACACCCGATTATGTGAATGGTGCCGAGTTACTCGTCATCAAAACCAACGTCCCCAAACTTATATTTTTTTCTACACTTTTCACAACACATTTTCAACAACTTCATTCGCAACATTCATACACCAACTTCACCACCCCATACTTGCTTTTCACACACATCAACACACTAGCATGCTCCTATTCCCGGATGGTCAAAAGAGGTCAAAATATTTATATCTAATGAGGTGCTCAAACAACATGATCAAGATGAGAAGTAGAGAAAGATGAATTGCCTCAATCATTCCTAGATGATGTGTAAGAACTAGCATGTAATTTTGACCATCAACACTCAATCCAATCAAGGCAAACATCACAATCACAATTCATACATGGGATTCAAGAGAAGTATTTCAAGTCCATATATGCATAGATCCATTCAACACATAAGGCCATCCATAGCCAATCCAGAAAACAAGATTCATCATTAGGGTCATAGCCAAACAAGGAAGCACAAAAATTTTGAAAGTTTTCGATTTTTTGGAATTTTGAAATAAATATGTACAATGCAAAACATGAAAAGAAACGTGTGACAATAAAACAAAACTATCCTAGATGCGATCATGCCATGCTAAGAATCATGAAGACCCCACCCCATACTTAAAGACACATTGTCCCTATGTGCAAATTAAGTAAAGAAGAGTGAAAGAAGTCCTCACAATGAAAAAATGTAGTGTCTTCGGTATTTGGGTTAACTCGTGTGGAGTAGTGGTGTGGATGATCGATCAAGCATGGTAGAGAGATCTTTATAGTCATTCCGGCGTCGATACCTACCCCAAGGTGTATGCTAGATGGGAGCTCTTCCATCCAACAAAGACACCTTATGCCGTCCAAGTCTCACGTCCGCTCCACCCACGGTTGAAAACGGGATCATCATCATCAACTTGTCTTGCAAGGCTTCCTTATTACCTAAAATCTTTCACACAAACACAAAACACAAAAACAAAACAAAAGTAAAAACGAAAACGAAAGAGAAAAAGGGAAAGAGTTGTACCAATGGGTTGCCTCCCATTAAGTGCTTCTTTTAGGTTATTAGCTTGACCAAACTCCGTGGATATGTCAATACACCTCGAATACCATGGTTTGCTTGAGGAGTCCAAGCAACCATCGCTTTCCGAAATCCATGATGACAAGCAAGGGCCACTTGATGCCCAAATAAGCCTTAGGTTCTCTCTTCACCGGTGAGTAGTAGACTCCTTCATCACCGCTTCCTTGATGATAGTACAAAGTTGCAACCATAGGTGCCACCCCATACTTAGGCAAATTGTACTTCGCGGTCACACCGGTGAAATGCTTGTCATCCTTATCCTCTATGATCCGAAGAAATCCGATTCTTGGAAAGAATCCTTCATTGAAGTGCTTCATAACCATCATGGATTCATCATGCTTGCCCTCTTCATTCAATATGGGAGACTCCTTAGGAAAGGGACTCCAATCTTCGTATGTATTCCGGGCAAGCAAGAAAGGATTGGAAGGAGTTGAAATTAGCTTAGGGTTCTCTATGACAGAGCCTTCCACGGTTGAAACCACAGGCGTGGTTCTTTCTGTTTTCCTCCTTCTTCGTGAGCTCTTCAAGTGTGGTTCCGGGTTGATGGCAAGGATGTCCAGGGGTGAGAGTACTTCATTGCACTCCTCCAAAGGTGAAGGAGGTGGAGGTAAGCCTTGGAGGAATGTAGGATCTCCTAGCATAAGAGAATGCCTAATCTCCTCAATCTCCCTCCTCATTTGTTCTTCTCTCTCGAAATTCAATCTTCTTTTATCCTTCAGGGCCAAATCCCTTAGCCTCACTTGCTCTCAAGCTTCATCCAACTCTTCTTAAAGTTCCTTAATGATCATGGTTGATTCGGGCTATTCTTGGATCTCCTCATGGTGAACCTCCTCTCGATGAAATACTTCCGCTTCAAGCACCATGTGGGCACTCGAAATGGAAGCATGGTTACTCTCTAGATCATCCATCTTACTCAACATTTCTTCTAGCATTGATTCCAATCGGTCATTGTGAGGTTGATGGTAAGGTTCCTCATAAGGCAATGTATTCATGTGAGCTTGATCACGGGACTCATGATAGGTGTTCGCCACTTAGCGTGCGTGCAAATAAGCTTTAATTATAAAACTAGAAATCAAGCAAGCGAACCCGCAGTGTACGGATCGATATAGTTGAGCAAGAATTCCAGAGTATCGAACACAGGGATTTGGGAGGTTAAATCCAGTTACAGACTATCAAGCAAGTAAATGTATGAAGCTTTTCAAATTATTGGGAAAACAACAATCCTAAAGATCCAGGAATCCAGCTGTGGCAATCGATTCAAGATATACTAAAGATATAAGGATAGAGTTGAGGTATGCAAAGGTATACGAATGTAAGGTAATCGTACGGTGAAGTTCCAAAAACCTTATATGACTCACCTAAAAGACACTCTCTATAAAGGTTGTTGAGGCTTCAGTATAGAAAGGAACTAAAGGTAAGAATTAACGTCAAATACCCAAACTTGTAATCCAAGGATCAAGACTAACTAAACCGATTAAGGTTGTAACACTCACAATCGAGGTAGAGGTTGTTGAGGCTTCACTACCACCTAGGAAAGGGCAAGCCAAGACTAAGCTAAAGCAAATCTTTAACTTTGGATTAAAGTAAAAGCAAGTTCGTAAACTGACACAAAATTACGGTAGTTCTTGAGCTTCCACGGCCATGGAACTCAAGAACAGACCGTGGATTAGGTTCGTCGGCGATTCTCTCTAACTCTCAGGGTCCAATCTGTTTACGATCGATCTATCATCATCTAAGCCACAACTATCAACCCTTCACCTTAGAATTGCTAAAGGGTTTTAGCCAACAATAGTCATATTGATATCAAATTCAAGAATTAAAAGATTGAAAGATGAAAACTTCCGAAAACCTTCAATAAACCTTAAGTCAATCTCAAATCCACAAATATCAATGATAATGCAATTCAGATTCGGAATAAACACAAACAAGTAACTATCTAGATAAGAACGAAGAACGGGATGTCAATCCGTCTTCTAATCAAACCTAGAATCAAAGGCGTAACTTCCGCCACGAACAATCTTCCCAATCTTCAACTCTTCCGTCAATCCGGAAATCACAATAGGGCAAAGCACAATCTCCCACAGTGATCTTGAAAACCCTAGGCACATGCAATAAGCGTAGGCAAAGTGTAAGCGAAGGTGACGGAATCTCTCTTCTTCCGTCCTTTTATAGTGTAAGATAAAATATTGGCCCGGCCCATTGCGTAGAAGATCGTGGCTTAAAATATTGCGTAAAATATTGCCAAGATCACGGTCGTGGAAGGGTTCCACGCCCGTAATTTAGAGCGTGGAAGTTGGTCACGGTTTGTCACAACCCTCCACCGCCGTGTAAGTTGCTGGAATGCACCACGCCTCTCTTGCCAAGGTTCCACGGCCGTGGACTTGAACGTGAAATCTAGTACGGCCGTATTTTAGAGCGTGGTTTAGAGGTAGTTCGTGGTTTTCCTTAGCCTCGTGCTATTCTTCAAGTTAGCACCTCCCTTAGCTCCTAGAGATGTCCTCAATCCTTGGACATGCTCAATCAAACTCCATTCTCTCTCAATCCGTTCGGAATTAGCTCTTAATCGCCTACAATCAACACAAAGCTTATGTAGACCTCTATATCGACAAAATAGATAAACTAACTCACAAATGCTTCAATGCTTTATCAATGACTATCAATATGGATGAAATACACTTAGAAAACGTGCCTAAAATATCACAATATTTCATGCTAATAATAGGCATTAAACTCCTCCCAATACTCAAACTAATCATGGAGAGGTCCTAGATCTTGGCTTTCCATCCATCCCTCATACTCCATGTCGTCAAGGTCATCTTGGAAGTACAATCCGTCCATGGAAAACATGAAAAGGCAAAGACAAAAACAACACAAGATCAAAAGTAATAAGAAAGATAAACGCTAAAAACAATCAAAAGCAAATGACTTAATCTAGACCTAGTCCCGACAACAACGCCAAAAACTTGTTACGCTATTTAGGTAGCACAAAAAGCTTTACATTTATAAACTCAAACTAAAATCGTAAGCTACCTAGCGAAACCCGCAGTGTACGGATCATTTTGTAGAAAGGAAAGTATTCCGAGGTCGAACACAAGGACTGAGGTGAAATCAAGTCATTCAATGATCAAGGATAGTGTAAATCTAAACTAAGATGAGATGAGGAATAAAGAAAGTGCAAAACACAATATTTTTGGATGGTTTTAGGTGATCAAACAAGGATTAAAAATTTATCCACACAAACAAGCAACACAAACACACAAACATAAAGATAGGGGATAAGAGGTAAGAAAGCGGATTCTAGAGATTCGGAATTCCGATTATGAAAATGGACTCATGCTTATAAAGATCAAAGAAAGGTTGTGGTTGTTCGGAGTTGGGTGTTTCTCTAATGGGAGCAATTACCGGGTAAGTCTCAAGCTCCACTAGTCTCGCACCTAAGGTCCTATTACCGGGTAAGTCTCAAGGAACCTAAGGACGGAAATTCTACACAAACCGGCCAGTACCTAAGGGTCAAACCCCTCCTTACCAGGTAAGTCTCGGAATGGGTAAGTCTTAGGCAACGATCCTAGCACACTCAATCCAATAGCGGCTTTTTTGGCTCACTACAACTTAGAGTTCATCATCTTATGTATCTAAGAGAGGAAATTACCGTTAAGTCTCATCCCTAAAAAAGTTTGCTAATATTAGGTCACCCGAAGCTAGATTAGGCTCAACAAACACTAGGATTTCAACACATCCACATCCTAACATCCAGATTCATTAATATAACCACAATCTTGAAAATCACGGGTGGATCATGGAAACCACGGGCGTAGAATCATGAAGAACATGCTGTGATTCTACACTAAGTTGGGGTTTCGAACACAAATCGATCCTAAGCTAACATGGAAGTCCATACAATCATAGTCCAAAGCATAAACGTCATTCCTTCACCCTAGAATCACAACTATTTAGCCAACAACATACATTTCAAGATCAAACTTCACAAATAGAGCATGCTTGCAAGTCATGGCTAGATAATGAAGAATAATCCAAAGAAAAGACATCAAAAGCTATAATAAAAGTTACCAAATCTTACAAAGGCTCTAAGAGTTGTTCCAAGTTGTCAAGAATGGAAACCTCACTCAAAACCACTCTAATCTCACTTTAAAATGAAAATCTACACTAATATTTTCCAAGAACACCCACAATGGGTGCTTGGAAGAGAGGCTACAATGGAGAAGTGTTTTGGGGAAGAAGCTAGGTCAAAAAGGGAAGAGAGAGATCAATTACAGCCCGCAAGATCACTTAAATACCCCACCAAGAGCAAGAGTCACCCAAAGAAATCGCGGGACACGTGTTAAGGTGGTCCAGACAGAAACCACGACCCAATTCCACGGGCGTGGAAGTGCCAGTGACCGTGGTTCTGGTGGTTCAACCTTCTTTAGATCATTATGCCACGAGTTGGTGCAAGACATGCACCAACTAGGTCCTATGTGTTCTCCTTTGCTCCTAGCTTGCTCCTTAACGAGTCTGGAAGTGTGCCATCACGAGGGATGATCCTCGAATGTGTCGATTAAGTCCAAAAGCTCCCCAAAATACCTACAAAACGGACAAAAGTCCGTATAGACGTCTATCTCGACAACATGCACGAATTAAGCCTAAACGTTATGAACTAATGCCAAATAATGCATGAAAACCGGGAAAAACTATCTAAATGAATGCCTAGATTAATGTCATAAATCGTGTCATCAAAATACCCCATACTTAGAACTTGCTCGTCCCCGAGCAAGGTCCAACTATAGGCTACGAGATGGCATGATTTATGAATGCAGAAAAACAGAAAAAATATTTTTGGAATTGTGCTTCTAAAGATGGATCACCTTCATAGTGATGTTTCATGGCAATGGACAAGCAATCATGTATTAAATGAATGAAGGCACGGAAAGACAATCATACTTAACTCGAAAGCATGCATGCAAGGTAAAATTGATGAAGTCAAGATGATCATGAGAATATCCAATCTAGATCACTAAGTCATACACATATGCAAATAGGTTACAAGGACTTAGGAAAGAAGAGGCCAAGAAACGTGATGATAAGGTGGGAAACATTCTAAGGCCATGTGGTGCAAATCCGGGAAAGGAACTAAACAACTACAACTTTTACATTTAAACGTCATCCACCAAAGTGTATTTTTCTCTTTCTTTTCCTTTCACTTATTTTTAAGACAATGGCATTGGTGTACAAAAGCCGAAACCTTAGTGATTTGCGGGCCTCGGGCTTTTTTATTTTTCGACGTGCTCCACACTAGGCACACATACCAAAGCTCATTAGGACTATCGGTTTATCTGACTTTGGCGAGGCACAAACACCCGATTATGTGAATGGTGCCGAGTTACTCGTCATCAAAACCAACGTCCTCAAACCTATATTTTTTTTCTACACTTTTCACAACACATTTGATAGCATGAATTATTGTCTATATTTTGGGGTTTGTTTAGACGTTTTATCTTCAATAATCTGCATGTTTGTATGTGTATTATGTGATTATATTGTCGTTTCATCTACCTTTGTGGGAATCGAGGTCTACACCTAGTTTTGTTGTAATCGTAGGTAAAATGGCACGTTTTGCATCAAAAAGGAGTAAAAGGAGCTATGGAGTCATTGGAGCTACATTCAGGAACTTAAGGAAACATCGAGGAAGCATAGCCATGGATTAAAGATTCACTTTGGACCAGATTTGAGAGATTTCACATTCAGTTGTGACTCACCTCGGTTGACTACAGAGTCACCTCGACCGAGGTGATCCAGAGGAGTCGACTCGACCGAGGCGAACACTTGGGACGCGGCGAGAATATTTTATTCTTGGCTGAGATCTTTTATCTTTGGAAAGAGGATCTTATATTTTTGGGCTTGATTCCTGGAAGGAAGAAGATAAGATAGACCATATATTTTACCTATTTTTATGGGAAGAGATCTTTCTAAGATATCTTATCTTTGGAGAGTAATTTTCCTATAAAAAGGGTTAGATTTTCCACAAATCCATATCATGCTATACCACCGATTGTGTTTTACACACCGCTGCAGCCATACTCCAGTTGGAAGATTTGAAGAACCTTTTTGAAGGTTGAAGGAAGAAAGTCTATAGCTTTTATTGCTTTTGAAGGGTTTTTGTAAGATCATCTTAGATTCCCTTCCTCTTTGTTATCTTGTTGGATTTCTATCCAAGGAACGCTTGTTGGTTTTATAATTGATTTAGTTATTGAAGCCTTTCTCTTAAGGTTTTCTTGTTCAATTATTCTCTTTCTTCCCATATATTTGATTAATACTTTCATGATGATGAGTGACTAATCTCTTTGTGTGATTCTAGGGTGATTGGCTGAAGGTTGTGGGAAAAACAATGATAGAATAATACAGTAGGACCCTGAAAGCTCGAGTCTTTACCTTAACCCTAAGCATCTCGCTCAGTCGATGAACATCTCGGCCGGGGTGGAATTTGGCTGACCGAGGTGACTTATCTGATCCGAAACCAAGAGTTAAGTTTTAGAGTTTGCCAAATCCTATTCTTATTATACCTTTCCTGGTTCAATGCAAGCTTAGGATGAGACTTACCCGGTAATTCCTTTGTTTGTTTACCTAAGATCATAAGTGTAGGTAATAAAGGTTTATCCTTTATTGGGGTTTGAGTGTGCTTTCATCCCGTCTTTGTGAGTTAGCCTGAGACTTACCCGGTAAAGGTTGATTCTATTCCCTTAGATGGTGTGTTAGTTTGAGGTTATAGTTCTTTATCTTAATTCCTTGAGACTTACTCGGTAATAGGAGTTACGGTTTGGGATTAGTGAGTTGTGAGACTTACCCGGTGATCTATTCCACTTTAGTAACACCTTGCATTTGCAAAAACCTCAGCTTTGTCCGCTTATCTTTTGATCTTGAGTTGTAACCACAACTAGATGCTTTAATCCCTAGAATTGCATACTTCCTTTATTGACTTTTATCATCTTTGATTGTTTTAATTGCTTTGTGGTTAGTGATTGCTAAAGCTTACCTATTCCGACTTTGTTTCACTAAGTCCCTGTGATCGACCCCTGGAATTCCTTGCTTTTTACTACGATTGACCCGTACACTGCGGGCTCGCATCCTTGTTTTAAGCTTACATCTAGGGTTATAAATTTAAAGCTTGCACACACCGTTTGGAGCGAACAACATTTTCAACAACTTCATTCGCAACATTCATACACCAACTTCACCACCCCATCCTTGCTTTTCACACACATCAACACACTAGCATGCTCCTATTCCCGGATGGGTCAAAAGAGGTCAAAATTTTTATATCTAATGAGGTGCTCAAACAACATGATCAAGATGAGAAGTAGAGAAAGATATATTGCCTCAATCATTCCTAGATGATGTGTAAGAACTAGCATGTAATTTCGACCATCAACACTCAATCCAATCAAGGCAAACATCACAATCACAATTCATACATGGGATTCAAGAGAAGTATTTCAAGTCCACATATGCATAGATCCATTCAACACATAATGCCATCCATAGCCAATCCACAAAACAAGATTCATCATTAAGGTCATATCCAAACTAGGAAGCACAAAATTTTTGAAAGTTTTCAATTTTTTGGAATTTTGAAATAAATATGTACAATGCAAAACATGAAAAGAAACGTGTGACAATAAAACAAAACTATCCTAGATGCGATCATGCCATGCTAAGAATCATGAAGACCCCACCCCATACTTAAAGACACATTGTCCCTATGTGCAAATTAAGTAAAGAAGAGTGAAAGAAGTCCTCACAATGAAAAAATGTAGTGTCTTCGGTATTTGGGTTAACTCGTGTGGAGTAGTGGTGTGTATGATCGATCAAGCATGGTAGAGAGCTCTTCATAGTCATTCCGGCGTCGATACCCGCGCCAAGGTGTATGCTAGGTGGGAGCTCTTCCATCCAACAAAGACACCTTATGCCGTCCAAGTCTCACGTCCGCTCCACCCATGGTTAAAAACGGGATCATCATCATCAACTTGTCTTGTAAGGCTTCCTTATTACCTAAAATCTTTCACACAAACACAAAACACAAAAACACACAAAAACAAAACAAAAGCAAAAACAAAAACGAAAGAGAAAAAGGGAAAGAGTTGTACCAATGGGTTGCCTCCCATTAAGCGCTTCTTTTAGGTCATTAGCTTGACCAAACTCCGTAAATATGTCAATCCACCTCGAATACCATGGTTTGCTTGAGGAGTCCAAGCAACCATCGCTTTCCGAAATCCATGATGACAAGCAAGGGCCACTTGATGCCCAAATAAGCCTTAGGTTCTCTCTTCACCGGTGAGTAGTAGACTCCTTCATCACCGCTTCCTTGATGATAGTACGAAGTTGCAACCATAGGTGCCACCCCATACTTAGGCAATTTGGAGGATTGTAGGATCTCCTATCATAAGAGAATGCCTAATCTCCTCAATCTCCCTCCTCATTTGTTCTTCTCTCTCGAAATTCAATCTTCTTTAATCCTTTAGGGCCAAATCCCTTAGCCTCACTTGCTCCCAAGTTTCATCCAACTCTTCTTGAAGTTACTTAATGATCATGGTTGATTCGGGCTACTCTTGGATCTCCTCATGGTGAACCTCCTCTTGATGAAATACTTCCGCTTCAAGCACCATGTGGGCACTCGAAATGGAAGCAAGGTTACTCTCTAGATCATCCATCTTACTCAACATTTCTTCTAGCATTGATTCCAATCGGTCATTGTGAGGTTGATGGTAAGGTTCCTCATAAGGCAATGTAGTCATGTGAGCTTGATCATGGGACTCATGATAGCCATTAAACTCCTCCCAATACTCAAACTCATCATGGAGAGGTCCTAGATCTTGGCTTTCCATCCATCCCTCATACTCCATGTCGGCAAGGTCGTCTTGGAAGTACAATCCGTCCATGGCAAACATAAAAAGGCAAAGACAAAAAAAACACAAGATCAAAAGTAACAAGAAAGATAAACACTAAAAACAATCAAAAGCAAATGACTTAATCAAGACCTAGTCCCCAGCAACAACGCCAAAAACTTGTTACGCTATTTAGGTAGCACAAAAAGCTTTACATTTATAAACTCGAACTAATTCTAAGCTACCTAGCGAAACCCGCAGTGTACGGATCGTTTTGTAGAAAGGAAAGTATTCCGAGGTTGAACACAAGGACTGAGGTGAAATCAAGTCATTCAATGATCAAGGATAGTGTAAATCTAAACTAAGATGAGATGAGGAATAAAGAAAGTGCAAAACACAATATTTTTGGATGGTTTTAGGTGATCAAACAAGGATTAAAAATTTATCCACACAAACAAGCAACACAAACACACAAACATAAAGATAGGGGATAAGAGGTAAGAAAGCGGATTCTAGAGATTCGGAATTCCGATTATGAAAATGGACTCATGCTTATAAAGATCAAAGAAAGGTTGTGGTTGTTCGGAGTTGGGTGTTTCTCTAATGGGAGCAATTACCGGGTAAGTCTCAAGCTCCACTAGTCTCGCACCTAAGGTCCTATTACCGGGTAAGTCTCAAGGAACCTAAGGACGGGAATTCTACACAAACCGGCCAGTACCTAAGGGTCAAACCCCTCCTTACCAGGTAAGTCTCGGAATGGGTAAGTCTTAGGCAACGATCCTAGCACACTCAATCCAATAGCGGCTTTTTTGGCTCACTACAACTTAGAGTTCATCATCTTATGTATCTAAGAGAGGAAATTACCGTTAAGTCTCATCCCTCAAAAAGTTTGCTAACATTAGGTCACCCGAAGCTAGATTAGGCTCAACAAACACTAGGATTTCAACACATCCACATCCTAACATCCAGATTCATTAATATAACCACAATCTTGAAAATCACGGGTGGATCATGGAAACCACGGGCGTAGAATCATGAAGAACAGGCCTTGATTCTACACTGAGTTGGGGTTTCGAACACAAATCGATCCTAAGCTAACATGGAAGTCCATACAATCATAGGCCAAAGCATAAACGTCATTCCTCCACCCTAGAATCACAACTATTTAGCCAACAACATACATTTCAAGATCAAACTTCACAAATAGAGCATGCTTGCAACTCATGGCTAGATAATGAAGAATAATCCAAAGAAAAGACATTAAAAGCTATAATAGAAGTTACCAAATCTTACAAAGGCTCAAAGAGCTGTTCCAAGTTGTCAAGAATGGAAACCTCACTCAAAACCACTCTAATCTCACTTTAAAATGAAAATCTACACTAATCTTTTCTAAGAACACCCACAATGGGTGCTTGGAAGAGAGGCTACAATGGAGAATTGTTTTAGGGAAGAAGCTAGGTCAAAAAGGGAAGAGAGAGCTCAATTACAGCCTGCAAGATCACTTAAATACCCCATCAAGAGCAAGAGTCGCCCAAAGAGATCGTGGGACACGTGTTAAGGTGGTCCAGACAGAAACCACGGCCCAATTCCACGGGCGTGGAAGTGCCAGTGACCGTGGTTCTGGTGGTTCAGCCTTCTTTAGATCATTAAGCCACGAGTTTGTGCAAGACATGCACCAACTAGGTCCTATGTGTTCTCCTTTGCACTTAGCTTGCTCCTTAACGAGTCCGAAAGTGTGCCTTCACGAGGGATGATCCTCGAATGTGTCGATTAAGTCCAAGAGCTCCCCAAAATACTTACAAAACTGACAAAATTCCGTGTAGACGTCTATCTCGACAACATGCATGAATTAAGCGTAAACGTTATGAACTAATGCCAAATCATGCATGAAATCCGGGAAAAACTATATAAATGAATGCCTAGATTAACGTCATAAATCGTGTCATCAGCCTCGTTTTGCCCGGACTATTCATTTTTAATTTAAGAGCCGCACGAGAGTCTCTACTCCTTTTCAAAAAAAAAAAAATAGTTAGATAATTTTTTTTTCTTAGTTTGATATCGGTTTTCAGAATTAAAAAACATAAGTGCAAGGAAATGAAGTTATTAGATACGAACTTGACACTTACTCCACGACTACACATTAGAAGCTCAATGAGATAAGCGTCAGATTTATCGTTGACGTGCAGTCCGGATTCCGAATGAGTGTCACAAGCTCATTGATACCGCGCACCGTAGTAAACCCTATAAATCACTTCGGTCATTGAACGGGCATCACGTACACAATCGTCTCTCCTCTCACAACTGATTGCGAAAACTTACTCTTCTACTCGATTCTCACTCTAGTTCTATTACTCTCCGACTCAATTACACTCTAATTTAAAGATCAAGTGCGAGCCATGAATGAAGGTCGGAAAAAGGTGGAAGACCACTTGAAAATCGGCTTTAGAGGTACAAGTTATTTCGATTTTGTTTGAGTTTTAACTTTATTTGATTTCGATTTTGTTTAGGTTAGATTAGTTTGTAGTTGAGTAGATTAATATGAAATGAATGTGGTTTGTGTGATAATTGGCAAGGGGAAAAAAGTGAAAACGAGTTTTTTTTCAAAACTTTCGGGTTAGCCTCTAATGGCTTCCTGATTTTAGAAGATGACCGGTGCTTGACACACATTGTTTTTTTTTGAAAGAGTGTTATATTAATTAAAAGAACTAGGATGTACAGGGAGTCCACTTAGACAACAGACAATATCATAGGGACATGAGGTGAGCCGAATTATAAAAGATGAATGCCTAGTCGGTTGGCCCAGGCAAGCGAGTTTGGGGATCTTTCCCTCCAGTGTTGAGCAAAATGACTTCTTGTAGCCCGTATAATGTCGTGGGCACATTCGATTTCAGTAGTGACTTTGCGGTTGTAGATCAAATCGCTTCTAGCCTTCCATACGAAGTAAACATAGGTAGTGATGGTGGCAGTCCTAATGTGTGCAATGAGATCACGCTTGTGAGGTTTGGAAGTTCGAAGCCATGTCCAGATGTTGGTTTTGTAGGGATAAGAAAGTGGTGTGTGTGTCCATTTTGAGATAAGATCAAGGGTGAGTGATGAGAACCTGCAGATGTGAAAAAAGTGATCTTCTTCTTCGGGTTGCCCATCACAGAGTTTGCATGAATCATTTTGTACAATGTTCCATGAGAGTAGTTTGGAGAGGGTAGGTAGTCTTTGGTGGCTGGCAATCGAGGTTATGAAGCTATATTTTGGGATGTTTGTACTCTTCCAGATGATCTCAAGTCCATAGGGGTGATGGTAAGGCACCACAGGTTTGAGCATGGTATAGGCTGCTGAGGTAGAGAAGTCCCCGTTAGGCTTTTTTGTGGTGGTGATGAAATTGCGACCATTGAGGTAGGCAAGAAGGTTGTTTTTGACTTTGAGGATGGAGTTCCAGGTGAAACTATATTTGTAGCTTGGATCACATGACCAGATGGATTGATTTTTAAGGTAGTGGTTATGGATCCAACGAGTCCAGAGGTCATGATCAGGAGGGTGGGATTCCAGTTCGTAAAGCAGTTTGGAGATGCATGCTCTATTCCAAGAAAGGAGCTCCTTAAAGCCAAGAACACCATCAGACAAATTGGTACAAACGGACTTCCAGGCAATAAGGGCTCTCGGGCTTGACTCCACACCCGACCAAAGGAAGGAGTGAAGCAACCCATTGATTTTCATCACGACAACATGGGGGATGGGAAGTACCGAGCACCAATAGTACTGAAGGGGAATGAGAATTGATGAGATGATTTGCTTTACCTGCATATGATAGGTGCCTTGCATGCCAAGAGTTAATCTTTTGAGTAATTCTGGTAATAAGGATCAGGTAGTATGCATTTCTAAGCCTCTTTGTGCCGATAGGGATTCCAAGGTAGGTGAAGGGGAAGGAGCCAAGTGGAATCCTAGTGTGATTTGCAAAGCTGATAGAATCCTGCTCAAGAATGCCTCCAAGGTAAAGGCTGGATTTGTTGAGATTTATGTGAAGCCTTGAATAGTTCCCGAAGTGAGTGAGAGTTTGCTTCAGGATGTTGATTGAGTTAAAATCACCCCTTCAAAATAGAAGAATATCGTCAGCAAAACAAAGGTGGGTGATGCGTGGTGAGGAGCATTTTGGATGTATTTTGAAGCTTGGGTTGGATGTATTTGTGTGTATCATAGAAGATAGGACTTCTAGGGCAATGGCATAAAGAGGTGGGGATAAGGGGCAGCCCTGCCGAAGGCCCCTAGTGCTCTTAAAATGACCCTTTAGGGAGCCATTCAAATTGATCGAGAAGGTTGGACTGGCAATGCAAGCGTCAACAAGCTGGATGAATTTAGGAGGAAACCCCATCCTGCCCAGGTAGTGTATAATGAAGTTGTGATCTATTGAGTCGAAGGCCTTGGCAATGTCCACTTTGAGGGCACAGTGGGGGGATATACGTTTGTGGTTGTATTTTTTGAGCAACTCTTGGGCAATGAGAATGTTATGCTTGATCGAACGACCCTTCACGAAGGTACCTTGATAACTTCCAATGATGGAGGGGAGAACTTCGTTTAGCCTTGAAGCAAGGATCTTGGCAATGACCTTGTAGGTGGTGTTGCAACACGAGATTGGCCTGAAGTTAGAGGGCGACAATGGGTTTGGTTTTTTTGCAATCAATGAGATGGACGTGTGGTTATAGAAGCTGGGGAAGGAGCCGGTCTCAAAGAAGCCCATGATGGCTTTAGTGAAGTCATGACCGGTAGTGCTCCATGATTTTTTTAAAGAAATACGAGTTGAATCCGTCAAGCGCAGACGCTTTGTGATCCCCAATTGCAAATAGAGCGGTTTTGACTTCAGAAGGAGAGATGGCCATGCTGAGATTTGAAGCTTGATCCGAGTGAATAGTGGAAAGACAACAATCTGGGAAGAGATTGCGGGGGTTTGGTGGGGTGGTGGGGCTGAGAAGAGAGGAGAAATGGTTAGTTAGGATTTCGGAGATCTTGTCAGGATCATGGGTGGTGCTATTAGCAGTGTCGAGGGGGTTGAGAATGCACTTAATAGTGTTTGAGGCTCTACAGGTAGTTATGCTCTTGAAAAATAGTTACTGTATTGGTCTCCATGCTCAGCCCATGAGGCCTTGGAAAGCTGTGCAAGCATGACTCTTAGAAGATCCATATTCGAGATAAGAGAGGCACTGTATTGACGCTCCACGTTAAAGAGCGAGGTATCGAGTGGGGAGGCTTGTGTTAGCATGAAATATTGTGATATTTTAGGCACGTTTTCTAAGTGTATTTCATCTATATTGGTAGTCATTGATTGAGCATTGAAGTATTTGTGAGTTAGATTATCTATTTTGTCGATATAGAGGTCTACATAAGCTTTGTGTTGATTGTAGGCGATTAAGAGCTAATTCCAAACGGATTGAGAGAGAATGGAGATAGATTGAGCATGTCCAAGGATTGAGGACATCATTAGGAGCTAAGGATGATGCTAGGATGAAGAATGACACAAAAACATAGGAGATTACGAACTATGCACGTTCCACGCTCTAAAGTACGACCGTACTAGGATCCACGCCCTAATCCACGGCCGTGGAACCTTGGCAAGACGAGCGTGGTGCATTCCAGCAACTTACATGGCCGTGGAGAGTTGTGACAAACCGTGACCCAATTCCACGCTCTAAATTACGGGCGTGGAACCCTTCCACGACCGTGATCTTGGCAATCTTTTACGTAATATTTTAAGCCACGATCTTCTACGCACATGGGCCGAAGACGCATTTATCCAGCCCTATAAAAGGACGGAAAGAAAGAGATTCCGTCACCTTTGCTACCGCTGTTTACCCTAGCTTACGCTTTCGCTTAGATCGCCGTGAGAGATTGCGCTTTGCCCTATTGAGATTTCCGGATTGACGGAAAGACTGAAGATTTGGAAGATTGTTCGTAAGGAAATTTCATCTTTATCCTTAGGTTTGATTAGAAGACGGATTGACATCCCGTTCTTCGTTCTTATCTAAGATTGTGATTGTTTGTGTTATTCCGAATCTATTTACACCATTGTTCTTGATTGTGGATTTGAGATTGGTTTGAAAGTTATTGAAGGTTTCCGGAAGTTTCCATCTTTCATTCTTTTAAATCTTGAATTTGATATCAATATGACTGTTGTTGGCTAAAACCCTTTAGCAATTCTAAGGTGAAGGGTTGATAGTTGTGGCTTAGATGATGATAGATCGATCGTAAATAGATTGGACCCTGAGAGTTAGAGAGAATCGCCGACGAACCTAATCCACGGTCTGTTCTTGAGCTTTCACGGCCGTGGAACTCAAGAACTACCCGTAATTTTGTGTCAGTTTACGAACCTTGCTTTTACTTTAATCCAAAGTTAAAGATTTGCTTTAACTTAGTCTTGGCTTGCCTTTTCTAGGTGGTAGTGAAGCCTCAACAACCTCTACCTCGATTCTGAGTGTCATAACCTTAATCAGTTAAGTTAGTCTTGATCCTTGGATTACAAGTTTGGGTATTTGACGTTAATATTTACCTTTAGAATCTTTCTATACTGAAGCCTCAACAACCTTTATAGAGAGTGCCTTTAGGTGAATCATACAAAGGTCTTGGAACTTCACCGTACATTGCCTTACATTAGTATACCTTTGCATATCTCAACTCTGTCCTTATATCTTTAGTATATCTTGAATCGATTGCCACAGCTGGATTCCTGGATCTTTAGGATTGTTGTTTTCCCAATAATTTGAAAAGCTTCATACAGTTACTTGCTTGATAATCTATAATTGGATTTAACCCCCCAAATCTCTGTGTTCGATACTCTGGAATTCTTGCTTAACTATATCGATCCGTACACTGCGGGTTCGCTTGCTTGATTTCTAGTTTTATAATTAAAGCTTATTTGCACGCACGTTAAGTGGCGAACAAGTTTTTGGCGCCGTTGCCGGGGATTTGGTCTAGGCCGAATTCGGTTATCGGTTGTCAAGCTTGGGAGCTTCTCCCTTGTTATTTGATATCTTTTTGAGTGTATGCGCAGGTCTAGGAATAACGAAGACCTCTTACCTCTTGATCAAGAGCTTGAGAGGACTTTGAGGAGAAAGGGAAAGGAAATAAAAATGGCTGAAGAAAGAGAACGTGATCTCCAATCGGAGTTAGCGGAAAAGGAAGCTCAACTCCAATGGAGTGAGAAGACTCGTAGGGAAGAAATGGATCGTCATCAAATGAAGGTTGATGATCTAACGGACATGATGTTCCAAATGAGGCTGGAAATAAACAACCTCAAGGAGAAAAAGAAAATGAGGAGACCGGGAAGATCGGTTAGAGCCAACTCATCCAATGAGGATAGCGACTCCTCCATGCCACCACTAGAGGAAATTGATCCCACGATCAATGTGAATCCATTCTATCCACGGCCAGCTGCAAATCGCCGTGTTCCACCTAGGAATGCGAGGATCGAACGCGTGGATGAGGAGCCAAGAACTCTTGGCCAAAGGATGGATCCAACGCAGCAACCACGCCGTTTAGGTGTGAACTTTGATGCTGACGATGCACAAGGGTTTAGCTTCAACCCTCAAGTTATTACCATTGTTCGCCAAAACCAATTTGGTGGAACAAGTGCTGAATCTCCACACCAACATCTACAAAACTTTGAGATTATGATGGAGACAATGAAGCCTAAGAACGCAACTACCCACAGCTACAAACTCAAGCCTTTCTTCTTCTCCTTGAAGGGGAAAGCATTGTCTTGGTATCAAGCTCTTCCAAGTGGAAAGCTTGAAACATGGGAGGATCTTTCTGCGGAGTTCCTCACTAAGTTCTTTCCGCCATCCAAAACGGCGGAGCTAAGAGGTAAGATTAACGCATTTTCTATGAGATCTAACGAAAGTTTGTTTCAATCTTGAGAAAGATTTCAGGATTTGCTATTGGATTGCCCTCATCATGGCATATGCAAGCTTGCACTATTGGAGATATATTATAAGGGGCTGGATGTGGAGACACAATTCAAGCTCCAATCCCTTTCATGTGGTACATTCATGGACATGAGAGAAGATGACGCTTGGGACTTTATTGAGAAGCAAGCGCGAGTGATAGAGAAGTATTCTCATCGGAAAGCGGAAGCGAATCATGTAGATCAAGGAGCAAAGCTATCACAAGCAGCTCAAACTCAAATCTTTTCTCTCAATACGGAGATTAAAGAGTTGAAGGAAGCCATCAAAACCAACTTTCCGAAGCACAAGGAGCAAGATGTGGGTTATTTAGGCAATAACAATAACCACAACGGTAATGAGAATACCAACCGCAACAACCGGAACAACAACCGGAATAATTGGAACAATAACAACAACAACAACAACCGGAACAACAATTGGAACAACAATAGGGGTTCAAACAACAACAATTGGCGCTCCAATCAACAAAATTCCGGTAATTCTTATCCTTCAAATTCAGGAAATTCACTAACTCCACCTTCATTTTCTTCCACTCCTTTGAAAAGCCAGGGGCAAACATCTAATGGTGGAAGCACTTCGGGGAAGGAGAAGCCCGATCCCATGTTGGAAACGATTTTGGGGAAGCTTCAAGGGTTGGAGACTCGCATCATCAAGGTTGATGATCATATCACTAAGGTTGATAAAGCCCAAAAGGTTTTAGAAAACCAAATGTTCAGCCATGCGGAGGAAGTTCCTAGGAATCAAGGGAAACTTCCAGGAAAAACGGAGGACAACCCAAGAGGAAGGGTGATGGCAATCACAACTAGGAGCGGAGTCACAACTACCGACCCGCAACATAAGTTTGTAGAAGTCCCCGTTGAGAAAGAGAAAGAAAAGGGGAAGGAGAAGGAAGATGTCTACGTTCCTCCTCCAGCTTACAAACCTCCCCTACCGTTCCCGTAATCTAGAGCAAGAGCGCGTCTAGACAAGCAATTCGGTAAGTTTATAGAACTCATGAGCAAATTGCATATTAACATACCTTTCATTGATGCTATTGTAGGTATGCCAGCTTATGGCAAGTTCTTAAAAGAAATCCTCTCTAACAAGAGAAAGCTAGAGGATTTTGGAGAGGTTAAGATGAGTTCGGATTCTTCGGATCTCATCAAAACCATGAAAGAGAAGATTCCCCCAAAGCTAAAGGATCCGGGGTCATTTTGTATTCCCATAGGAGTGGGAGATGTCACATATGATGCACTATGTGACTTAGGAGCAAGTGTGAGCATCATACCACTTGCATTATGTAGGAAGATCGGTTTAGGCGATCCTAAACCGGTGAAGATGACGTTGTACATGGCGGACCGTTCCATAACTCGTCCCGTCGGTATTGTTGAAGACGTCCCGGTCAAGCTACGTAAATTCTATGTTCCTATAGATTTTGTTGTGCTTGACATTCCTGCAGATAGTCCGATCCCGATCATTCTCGGAAGACCGTTTCTTGCAATATCCGGCTGCATAGTCGATTGCAAGAATGTTAGACTCTCCTTTGACATAGGAGAAGAGAAGGTAGAGTTCGTTCTTTCCACCTTGGTGAAGGAACCAATCTTTGATGAGGATATATTCAATATCCAAGATGAAGAAGGGTTGTCTCGAGAGGAGGTAAGTGCTATTCATTTCAAAGATCCTTTGCAAAAGGTTATTACTATGAGTCTAATGGATGTAGGGGAAGAAGAGGAGTGCAATGAGGCAATTGAAGCCTTAGAAGCACAAGAAGAAGGATGTGAAGAGGAGTTTGAGAAACTCCACGATGAGGCAGAGAACGTACGGATCCACGGTCATACACTATATTCCACGGCCGTGGATTTCACCAACAAAAGCGTGGAGCACTCCAGAGGGTTACACGGTCGTGGAGAGAATAGAGCAACCATATTTACTTTCCATGCCCAAAATCACGGCCGTGGAGAACTCAGAGAGGCCGTAATTTTGGGTGATTCCGAAGGTAATTGTGTCTCTTCATCAACTTCCCTTGATTCTTCTCCAACTCCTTCTACATCCTTAGACACTTCTAAGGAAGCGTTGAATGCTCCTCAAGAACCATCGGAGACTCCTAAAGCTATGGAATTGAAACAACTCCCTACTCATCTAAGGCAGGCATTTCTTGGACCTAATTCTACCTATCCGGTTATTGTTAGTTCCAATATAAGCATAGATGAACATAGCAAGCTCATGGTTGTCCTTAAGAAACATAGAAAAGCTTTAGGATATACTATAGAGGACTTAGTAGGAATCAAACCTTCCCTATGCATGCATAAGATCTTAATGGAAGAGGACTTTAGGACTTCGCGACAACCTCAAAGGCGGTTGAATCCGACCATGAAGGAGGTTGTCAAGAAGGAAATTCTCAAATTGCTTGATGCAGGTATCATCTACCCTATCTCCGATAGCAAGTGGGTGAGTCCGGTTCAAGTGGTTCCGAAGAAGGGAGGAATGACGGTCATCACCAACAAGAATAACGAACTCATTCCTACCCGAACCGTAACAGGATGGCAGATGTGCATAGACTACCGCAAGCTAAACAACGTGACGAGGAAGGACCACTTCCCACTACCCTTCATCGATCAAATGCTTGAAAGGTTAGTGCAACATTCACACTTTTGCTATCTTGACGGTTATAGTGGTTTCTTTCAGATTCCGATACACCCGGATGATCAAGAGAAGACCACGTTCACGTGCCCATGGGGTACGTTTGCCTCTAGGAGGATGCCGTTCGGGCTTTGCAACGCCCCAGCCACCTTTCAAAGGTGCATGATGGCCATCTTCTCCGAATACATAGAGGAAATCATGGAGGTTTTTATGGATGACTTCTCCGTTTATGGTTCCTCTTTTGACAATTGTCTTTCTAACCTTGCTCTTGTGTTACAAAGGTGTGAAGACACTAACCTAGTTCTTAATTGGGAGAAGTGTCAATTCATGGTTAAGGAAGGCATTGTATTAGGACACTTAATCTCTAGTAGAGGGATTGAGGTGGATAAGGCTAAAATAGAGACTATAGAAAAGCTTCCTCCTCCAACTTCGGTGAAAGGGATAAGAAGTTTTCTAGGACATGCTAGATTTTATAGGCGCTTCATAAAAGACTTCTCTAAAATATCAAAACCACTTACTAATCTATTGATGAAGGATGCAGTTTTTGAGTTTTCGCAGGAGTGTTTAGATGCGTTCAATATGATTCGGGAAGCTCTAATTTCAGCTCCGATTATCCAACCTCCGGATTGGAACATTCCCTTTGAGGTTATGTGCGATGCAAGTGACGTAGCTATAGGAGCTGTTCTTGGACAAAGAAAGGAAGGGCGAACCCATGCCATATACTACGCTAGCAAGACGCTAGATGAAGCACAGCTCAACTACGCCACTACGGAAAAGGAATTTTTAGCTATTGTCTATGCAATTGACAAATTTCGCTCTTATCTTGTAGGTGCAAAGGTGATTGTATACACGGATCATGCTGCGATCCGGTACCTCCTTGCAAAGAAGGATGCGAAGCCAAGGCTAATTAGATGGATTCTTCTCCTACAAGAATTCGATCTAGAGATCCGCGACAAGAAGGGTTTGAAAAATTCTGTTGCGGATCATTTGAGTCGCCTAACACATCTAGAGGACGACCACCTACCTATAGATGACTCCTTCCCGGACGAGCATTTACACATTATAGAGGAGTGCATCGATGTGATCTCCAAAGGTAACGAACCATGGTTTGCTGATTTTGTTAACTATTTGGTTTGTCAGGAACTACCGCCCGGATTATCCTACGCACAAAGAAAGAAGTTCTTTAAGGATGTTCGGGAATACTTTTGGAATGAACCTCTCCTCTTTAAGAGAGGTCCGGATGGCATTATTCGGAGATGTGTGCCGGAAGATGAGATGAAAAGTGTCATCCGCCATTGTCATTCACTACCTTGTGGAGGACATGCTAGTTCGAACAAGACTAGCGTTAAGGTATTGCAATCTGGATTCTTATGGCCTACACTATTTAAAGATGTGCAAACCTTTGTTTCCTGCTGCGATGCTTGTCAAAGAACAGGAAATATATCTAGGAGGAATGAGATGCCTCTCAACAACATCCAAGAGGTGGAGATCTTCGACGTTTGGGGAGTAGACTTCATGGGACCTTTCTCATCATCTTGTGGTAACCAATACATACTTTTAGCAGTCGATTATGTTTCAAGATGGGTTGAAGCGATTGCCTCTCCCACCAATGATGCCATGGTAGTGGTCAAGTTCTTTAACAAGACCATTTCCCCACGATTTGGGACACCACGGACCATCATTAGTGATGGAGGCTCTCACTTCATTGCCCAGCGCTTTGAAGCTCTCTTAGCTAAGTATGGGGTGACTCACAAGATCGCCACCCCTTATCATCCACAAACTAGTGGACAAGTTGAGATCTCAAACTGGGAGATCAAAGGAATCCTAGAGAAGACGGTTTCAAGGACTAGGAAGGATTGGTCCTTGAAGCTAGATGACGCATTGTGGGCGTACCGGACTGCGTATAAGACTCCCATCGGAACCACACCATACAACCTTGTGTATGGGAAATCTTGTCACTTACCGGTAGAGTTGGAGCACAAGGCGTTTTGGGCAATCAAGTGGCTAAATTTCAGCATGAAGGAAGCGGGAGAGAAGCGTCTCTTGGACCTAAATGAGCTTGAAGAACTCCGCTTGAACGCTTACGAAAACGCCAAGATTTACAAAGAAAGAGCAAAGCGTTGGCATGATAAGCATATCATTCTAAAGGACTTCAAAGAAGGAGGTCAAGTTCTCCTCTTCAATTCAAGGCTTCGCCTCTTTCCAGGTAAGCTTAAATCTAGTTGGACCGGACCTTTTCTAATTAAACATATTTTCCCCCATGGTGCAATTGAAGTATGGGGTGAAACGGGCGGAAGCTTTAAGGTGAACGGTCAACGACTCAAGAAGTATACACCGGAACTCCAAACTGAAGAGTTCGCGCCCACTGCACTCGAATAAGTGCGAATTTGGTCTAGCTACAGACCTTAAACAAAGCGCTTCTTGGGAGGCAACCCAAGGTATTGCATTGTCGTTTTTTTTATTCATAGATTAGTTTAGTTTAGACATTTTTGCTTTGTTTTGCCTTTGATACCTTCCGGTATGTTCGTGTTTTTGGATGTAGGAACAGTGGAAAAGGAAAGGGGAAGAGAAAGTTTGAAGAAAAGTGACAAAACTTGGACTTTGGAGCATTACAGAGAGTTCCACGGCCGTGGTTTAGACCGTGACAGCTACAGTGACCGTAATTTCCAAAAGCCTGAGAAAAATCACCAAAACCACGGTTCCGTACATTTCCACGGCCGTGGAACCCCTCGACAGACCGTGATTTTCAAAAATTTTTACGGTCACTATAAAAACCACGTTTTTTCACAAAACACACCAAAATACCCAAACCACGCCCCAAAATCGCCGAATTGCTTCCCCCACTCTCAAATCTTCGTTCGCTAATCGTTTTTAACGATTCTTTGACCTAAACTGAAGCAAATCAATACACCTACAAGATCCAAGCAACAATTCGAGCGGCAAATCACCGGAGAAGCCACAATTTGGATTACAAAATCCGAAAACCTAGGTTTTTGGTTCTTTCTCTCTCTTTGTCGATTCGGCTTTGTTTTTGATAGAATTTGTAGGAGAACTGATTGGAATTGGAAGAAATTAGTCTAGGACTGATTGATTGCTGAGTTTGGTTAATTGTTGCTGAGTTTTGGGAATTTTCGAGACGAACCACGGTCACTGTACGTTCCACGGCCGTGGAAAGCCAAGAACAGACCGTGGTTTTTGACAGATCATGGATTTTGTGAGGAGAGTGTCCGGTTGGAACAAGGACAAGAATAAAGATAAGGATAAGAACAAAAAGAGGAAAGGCAATGATGCTTCCTCTTCTAGAGTACCAACTCCTTCATCCCTTTCACCTCCATCATCACCATCACCACCTCGCCCTAGGATCCCTACCATTCATGAGGATCATCTCGATGCCTTAGAGAGGATCCATATGAGGACGGTCATAGGACCTAGATACTTGCTGTTGGAGGAGTTAGAGCCTCTATATGTCATAGGGGATATCACTTGGCTTTTGGATAGAGTCGGCTTAGTCATCTTCTCCGCTATTCGGGAAGATGCATATGAGGAGATTACGAGGGAGTTTGTAGTTTCCTTTGAGCATAGCCATGTCGACAGGACTGTCTCTTTCCGGCTGATGGAGAGAGATTATGAGTTTTCGATTAGAGAGTTTGGAGCCTTCTTTGGGTTCCACGAGACCTTCAATGGTCGTTTCCCTAGTGGCGTGTACGCCAAGGATTTCTGGGAAGAGATCGCTATGATCTACGCCAGCGAGGACCGCTGGTAGCCAGCTGATACCAAGGCTAAGTTGATGTATCACTTAGCCTTGAAGATTGCTCACAGGGTACTTTCTGAGTGTCTCTTCCCTAGGACGGAGACGCCTCAGAAGATCAAGACAGATGAGATTTTCCTTCTCTAATGTATGCTGTACGGTAGACCTGCTGATTGTGCCACCCTCTTAGCTGCTACCATGAGCAAGCTAAAAAATAAGAGGGCTGGTAACATTGGATACGGTGGGATGGTCACCCACCTTGCTAGGGCATTTGGGGTAGATTTCTCTGCTTGCACACGTATTGCTGCTACACCCCTAGGACTCCACAGCCTCATGACTAGAGGCATCATCTTCCCCACCCATAGAGGTCCACCATATGCTGCTATGCCGTGGGAGAGTAGGACCGGGAGAGGCATTGAGTGGCTCCCTGAGTATTCCATTATGGCTGGACGCCATAATTGGAAGGCGACGTTCACTGCCATGCATGCGAACAGATTGGTAGCCCCTCCCTACGTTCCACCACCACCAGTTGTAGAGGAGGAGATGAGAGGAGATGATTATGAGGGAGAAGGAGGAGCTGAGTAGGACTTTGGTACATTCCCGGCCCAGCCGGATGCAGTTCCCGACATGCCCAGACGTTCTCCCCGCCCTGCTAGAGCATCTAGCTCTTCCTCTCGCCGCGCTAGTGTGAGCGAGAGGCCTACTTGGATGGCTGACCCTCCTGCTTGGTATTCGAGTCAGCCGGATTGGATGGGAGCTCCACCACCTTGGCATGCACATCCACCACCAGCACCAACACCTTCAGATGCACCGGCGTGGTACAACCAGCCGCCTGGTTGGTACGAGCAGCTGCCACAGTGGGCTACCGACCTTTCCGATAGGGTTGGAGCTTTGGAGATCCGTGCAGATGCTAGGGATGCACGAGCTGATGATCTAGACCATATGATGAGAGACGTCTACCGCCAGCAGTTCGGGCGGTACTATGATCCCAACTTCTCTCCATTTCCGCCTCCACCGCAGTGACGACTTGGATGATCGACAGTTTTAGCCGCTCCACCACCGTTTTGTGAGTTCTTTTTCTTTCTTTCTTTTCTTCTTTTTCTTTTCTTTGAACATTAGGGACAATGTTTGTTCCAAGTATGGGGTGGGGTGTGACTAATAGTTATAATAACTCTTACTCACTTTTGTATGCTTCTATTGAGACTATCTTGCATGTTTCATTCTATTGTTACACGTTTCATTATTGCATTGCATGAAAAAGCTATTGAAAAACCCATAAAAATTGAAAAATTTTAAAAATTTTGTGCTTCTAAGGATAGAGATGATTTCTATGATAATCACCACTTGTGAATTGAGTTTTGATGACAATCGCATGCTTAAACAAATAGTGAATTGGAAAGAAATTGAATGAGTTGATTATTCCTCTTTTGCAAGTTTCATAATGTGATGAATGTTACTTAAATCATGTTGAGAAATCAAGGTGAAATCACATAATAAGTTCTTATGCTTCTTTTGAGATGATTAAGGCAATTCGATCTTTCTTTCTTCTTTCTTTGATCATTTAGCCCCTCATTGAAATAATGACCTCCTTTACCTATCCGGGAAATTGGAGGAGTTGAATGAAAAAGACATGTTTGATGTGGGAGGGCCATGAAAGCAATATTTTGCATTCAAAAGAATAGAAATAAATTATAGGTTTGGGGAAGTCAATCATAATGATGAGTAACTCGGCACCATTCACATAGCCGGGTGTTTGTGACTTGCCAAAGTCGGATTGAGCGATATTCCTAGCGGATTATGGTATGTGCGCTAAGGGTTTGAGGCATCTCATAAAAATTGAGGAACGCCAATCTCCTAGGCTTCGGTTTTTGTGCACCTCTCTCCATAACTCCAAAAGTAAAGTCGAAAAATGAAAAGAAGAGAGCGAAGCTCTAAGTTGAAAGTATTGCGGAAACCGCAAGAGAAAAAGAAAAGAGTAGCTATCCACTTTCCCGGATTCATGCACCACATTCCTTAAAGTTTTCCTTCCCTTTCCACATTCTAGACCTTGTTGAAAGTCCTTAAGATCAAGAGAATGATATATGACTTGGTGATCTAAATTGAAGTTTCTTATGATTGATTTTGATAATGTTTGAAGGTTATGATGCTTACATAGAAGTTTGATTAATTCATGAGCTTTCTTTACTCTTTACTCTTTGATTTTGTATATGAAAATCTAATAAACGAATGAAGCAAGGTTTGAGAATGATCTATTGATTAGAAAGCACATCCATCTAAAAGAAGTTTTGCTTTGAGAAGGTACACATATTTCATCCTAACTTGTGTTTTAAAGCTTTGAAAGACCTTGCTTAGGGACAAGCAAGTGGCAAGTATGGGGTTATTTGTTAGCATGAAATATTGTGATATTTTAGGCACATTTTCTAAGTGTATTTCATCTATATTGGTAGTCATTGATTGAGCATTAAAGTATTTGTGAGTTAGATTATCTATTTTGTCGATATAGAGGTCTACATAAGCTTTGTGTTGATTGTAGGCGATTAAGAGCTAATTCCGAACGGATTGAGAGAGAATGGAGATAGATTGAGCATGTCCAACGATTGAGGACATCATTAGGAGCTAAGGATGATGCTAGGATGAAGAATAACACAAAAACAAAGGAGATTACGAACTATGCACGTTCCACGCTCTAAAGTACGACCGTACTAGGATCCACACCCTAATCCACGGCCGTGGAACCTTGGCAAGACGAGCGTGGTGCATTCCAGCAACTTACACGGCCATGGAGAGTTGTGACAAACCGTGATCCAATTCCATGCTCTAAATTACGGGCGTGGAACCCTTCCACGACCGTGATCTTGGCAATCTTTTACGCAATATTTTAAGCCACGATCTTCTACGCACATGGGCCGAAGACGCATTTTATCCAGCCCTATAAAAGGACGGAAAGAAAGAGATTCCGTCACCTTCGCTACCGCTATTTACCCTAGCTTACGCTTTCGCTTAGATCGCCGTGAGAGATTGCGCTTTGCCTTATTGAGATTTCCGGATTGACGGAAAGAGTGAAGATTTGGAAGATTGTTCGTAAGGAAATTTCATCTTTATCCTTAGGTTTGATTAGAAGACGGATTGACATCCCGTTCTTCGTTCTTATCTAAGATTGTGATTGTTTGTGTTATTCCGAATCTATTTACACCATTGTTCTTGATTGTGGATTTGAGATTGGTTTGAAAGTTATTGAAGGTTTCCGGAAGTTTCCATCTTTCATTCTTTTAAATCTTGAATTTGATATCAATATGACTGTTGTTGGCTAAAACCCTTTAGCAATTATAAGGTGAAGGGTTGATAGTTGTGGCTTAGATGATGATAGATCGATCGTAAACAGATTGGACCCTGAGAGTTAGAGAGAATCGCCGACGAACCTAATCCACGGTCTGTTCTTGAGCTTCCAAGGCCGTGGAACTCAAGAACTACCCGTAATTTTGTGTCAGTTTACGAACCTTGCTTTTACTTTAATCCAAAGTTAAAGATTTGCTTTAACTTAGTCTTGGCTTGCCTTTTCTAGGTGGTAGTGAAGCCTCAACAACCTCTACCTCGATTCTGAGTGTCATAACCTTAATCGGTTAAGTTAGTCTTGATCCTTGGATTACAAGTTTGGGTATTTGACGTTAATATTTACCTTTAGAATCTTTCTATACTGAAGCCTCAACAACCTTTATAGAGAGTGCCTTTAGGTGAATCATATAAGGTCTTGGAACTTCACCGTACATTGCCTTACATTAGTATACCTTTGCATATCTCAACTCTGTCCTTATATCTTTAGTATATCTTGAATCGATTGCCACAGCTGGATTCCTGGATCTTTAGGACTGTTGTTTTTCCAATAATTTGAAAAGCTTCATACATTTACTTGCTTGATAATCTATAATTGGATTTAACCCCCCAAATCTCTGTGTTTGATACTCTGGAATTCTTGCTTAACTATATCGATCCGTACACTGCGGGTTCGCTTGCTTGATTTCTAGTTTTATAATTAAAGCTTATTTGCACGCACGCTAAGTGGCGAACATCTTGGAGACTGTTTTGTATTGTGGTCAAGTATGCTTTCAGGTTGTCAATGGTAGTATGCAATTCTTGAAGTTTGGTGCTAGGGAACCACTTTAGAGCAGGTTTAAGGCGCCTCAGTTTGAAAGTAAGCAGGTGCATGGGACTATTGGAATATTCACTCGGTATAGGAGATGACCAAGATATGACAACTTTGGATTGGAAGTCCTCGTGGTGAGACCAATTGTTGTTAAACCTGAATTGACGCTTTGGATTGCTTTGATTTTTGTTGATGGTTAGGATGGCATGGGAGTGATCTGGGATGCTAGCATTGTCGAAGAATGTTGAGGAGTTAGGGTAGGTGTTGTCCCATGTGGAGTTAACAAGTATCCGATCAAGTTTACACCAAATTTTGTTTGTAATTTGGTTGTTGTTCCAAGTGAGCTTGCACCCGGAGTAAGCATGATCATGCAGAGTGTTAATGGAGAGATAGTCAACAAGTTTACTGAATCACTGGGAGGCTAGAGAGGGGTTCTCCATAACTTTTTCATCAGGGATTAAGGTGGTGTTGAAATCACCCAAGAGGACCCAAGGAGATTGAGCGTTAATCTGCTTGATGGTGGCAATGGCGTCCCAAAGGGGCTTACGATCTTCAGGCCGGTAATGGCCATGTATGAAGGAGCAGGCAAAGGGGGTTGTAGAGTGAGAAGGGTGACCATGATCAATGGGGGAGATAGTGACGTGAATGATTTGGTTGGTAGTAAGGATGGTGGTGAGTTGAAGGTTACAAGGGTTCCACCATATCCATATCCTGCATCTGAATTCACTAGAGTAGTTTGATGTGTGACACCAGTGGGGGATGAGGTTTGAGAGAGTGAGCATCTTTTTATCAGTAAGTCTAGTTTCGATGACAACGATGATGTCGAGATTGTGGTTCTTAACCATGTCACGTATGGCCTGTTGTTTGGAAGGGTGGTTTAGACCCCTGATGTTCCACGCACATATCTTAATAAACATTAGGAACATCGATGATTCCTCCAGTGCCCTTGGCACTGGAAGTAGTGGAGGTGATGATGTTAACATCATTTGGATTGTTGGTGTGGTTTGGGAGGGGTGTAGTAAGGGAAGGGACATTGGGGATAGTAAAGGAGGTGATTGAGGTAGATGAGGTAGAGCCCAAGGTATTCGTGGGTTGGGTGATTTTGGTTTGTCTGAGGTAGCCAACTTGGCTAGGATCAAGGGTGGGGTTAAGTGGAGTTGAAAGAACCTCCAAAACGTCAATAGGTGGAAGCCTGGGTCCAGGGCTTGCCAAACTGGAATCTAAGGGGGTTTTGGATTGCTTGCTTTCATTTTGTGGTGTGGGATAGTGCAGAGGTAGGCGTAGGGAAGCATCCGGGGTTGGTAGTAGTGGTCCTTGGTTTGGGAGGGGAAGGGAAATGGAGTGAGCTTGGTGAGTCTTGGTGTTGTGATGAGATGAGGTACTGGCTAGTGGACGGCACTTGTGGCCAAACAGGAGGAATTTTGGGTAGTGATCGGGCATCCAATCATAGGTAACCTTCTGAGAGATCATTTCCCCGTCCAAACCCATGGAGATGAGTTCGCGTACCAAGGGTTTGTTGGCGTGGATCTCAACAAGGACTTTGGCAAACCCTAGCCTGTCCTGATTTGCTGAGCAAGAATCGGTAAATAAGGGCTTCCCAAGCGCCGAACAATTTTTCCGAGCATTCGAGGGGACCAGAAGCGGTAGTCCAGATCATGTAGTGAAGCCCACACTGGAACGAAGTCGAGACTTGAGTAATCCAGGGGCATTCCATGCTGCCATTTCTTGAGAAGGAGGGAAGTAGCGCCATTAACTATCCAAGGGCTCCCAAGGACGATAGTGTTAAGGTCGTTCTCATTGGCAAATTGGAAGACAAAAACTCCGTTATCATTCCGAAGAATTTTTTGTTGCTGAACGAGGTTCCAGGAGATGACAACGTAGTTGATCATGCGTTGGTATGCCATGGGTATTCCAAGGGGAAACCCAACAAGTGACATATTCCATTTCAAGATCGAGGTAGAGACATCATCATTAGAGAAATGAATAACCCCTCCTTCAATGCCTGGGGAGTATGGAAGGGGAACATGGTTCCAAGAGGTCGCATTTAATAACATGCTTTTGAAAGTGGCTTTTGGGCTTTCAGGTTCAGAAGGAATGTGAGGAGTCGGGTTGGGTTGGTTGGTGGTGCTGTGTGTTGCTCCGGCATGTGGGGGGTCGGGAGAGCCCAAGGGAATGTGAAGTGGTGTTATATACATATTACATTCAAAGATATCTTTGAAGATAATATGTATTATGATTATAGATAGTGGGAGTTGTAGTAACATAACTAGCATGAAAATGGTTCAAAAATTACAACTACCTACTAGTCACCACCCTAGGTCTTTTTAGGTGGGATGAATGAATGAATGAATAAATGATTGTGGTAAGTTAGACTATCTACGTCCCTAGTGAAAAGGGTTAAATTTTACACTCTTATCTAAAACAAAATTCCCACAACCCATGTATTTTCTCCGTGTAAATAGTTAAATAAAAATTCACTCCATTTAAATATAGACGTCATCCTCCAAGAGTGCAAAATAAAGTGGGTCCTACTCCTCCACAAATAAACCAATAATATCTTTTTGTAATTTATTTTTATCAAATATTTTATGGGAAAAAGAGAAAGTAAGGTTAAAATAAGATTATAGACAAAATGGAATGCAACAAAAAGCTATATAGACGGAGTCTCTACGCAAATACGTATAAAAATATTGTGCATAAATAGCATTATAGATAGAGTGGGATGCGGTTAGTCTTAGGGGTTAATAAGAAAGTTAGTGTGTCTTTGAAACTTGGGGCTTATGCGGACGTTATTTTGTGTGATGGTGCTCATATGCGTGTTTGTCACCCTTTACTTGGGCGTACTATACAATATGATAGGGATGTTGATCATAAAGGAAAAGTTAATCGGTATTGCTTTAGGGCCCGTTTGATTGTAACTCTAGAAACGGAAATGGAAAGGAAATGAATCTAGTCCATATGTGTACCTTGTTCATGAAATTTTTTGGAATGATTCCATTTGGTTTCATGCAAAATACACTTGCTTCTCTCCATTTTGTTTCCCTACAGGGTAACAAAAGTAATCAAGTTCTACTACAATTACCTCAAAACACAAGGAATGATTCCAAAAAATTTCCTGAACAAGGATATACTTATGGACTAAATTCGTTTCCATTCCGTTTTTGATTCCGGAGTTACAACCAAACGGGTCCTTAATGTTCTAGGTAACGACATAATGCTTAAACTTATGAACCCTACAGAAGTGGCAGAGATGTTCGAGAAGAACCGGAGATAAAGGAAATACTGAGGACTCCAAAATAGCCCCTAAGCCGAACCAAACCCTCTTATCAATTTCTTACACCTCTCGTCCGAACCTAGGAAGAAGGGTATGAGCGAACTTCATGTTGAGGAGAAGTCTCATTTTGGGATTTAGTTGCTAAGGTTAATTTGAGGTTTAGTGATTTCATCTCTACCTTAGACTTGAGTTTGTTAGGTACAACTTTGGGGAGGTTAGTGTGATACATGTTGAGGATTCAAAGCTAGAATTTTTTTTATATGTGATATAATGTAGAGAAGATTAAGGGAGTATGGTAACTTTTTTTTTAAAAAAACAAACTAGGTCCCTATTATTTTACATTTTTTTAAAAAAAAGATAAACTAGTAATTAAGGATATATTTTAATAGGCAGTTACTAAATTAACGGAAGTTATTTATTTGGTTAAATAAATTAATTAAGCAATAAAATAGGAGATCAGCTAAAGAAGGTAACCGTGAGATTTTCCAGTATTATATAACCGCCATTATCGGAAGACTGACTTTCTTCAATTCGTCTTTGCCGTCGTATGGCATCCTCGCGGTGACGTATCCGGCTACCCTACCATCACCGACTGCTCCACCGCCATCACAAACGGCTCCACCGTCACCGTCCGCCACGCTTAGCCTGAAGAGATCACCCATAATTCCGAACCCCGCCAAAGTATAATCGATTCGATATTTCGACGACTCAACCCTTCTTCTTCGTCGAGATCGGCTCCGCGCCGAGGTCGTGCTGTGCGGGAGACCGTAGATCGTGCTTTGGCGATTGCGGCGAGAGGGAGAACGAGGTGGAGTCGCGCTATCCTCAACAACCGCCTCAAGTTCAAGTTCATGAAGAACAAGAGATCAAGAGCAACAACGATGTCCGCGGCTAGCGGTGGAGGGCGTTTGACGGTGAGCAAGCCGAGATTAGCTTCAGTCGCCATAGCCATGTTTGATATATTTAGATATGGGTTGATTATGTACATATGTTGCTGATTATGTACATATGGTGCTGATTATGTACATATGATGCTGCGGAAATATTACTAAATAACTATATATGTACCAAATATGCAGTTCGTGTACATTTGGATAGGGGTTTGATGATACAAAGACATATTTTGTGTGTACATATAACATTATGTCGATTAGAATATGTACAGTTTTTGTGTTTGTATGTACATATGTTTGCAGTCTCTAGTGATTATGTACATTTTTTCTTGCGAAAATGTTACTGATTAACTATATATGTACATATATTTGCAGTCTTTGAGATTTTGTACATATGTTGCTGCGGAAATCAAGATTGATTCAATATCGTCGCCATTGATGAAGCAAGTTGGAAAGGACGAACATTCCGAAAAATATTTTGAATATCTTAATAAATGGAGATATTTTGATTCCTTTAATAAATGGAGAGAGAAATATATTTACTTTCTCTTTTTGTAATAATTAGTTGTTTAATAAATGGAGAGAGAAAGATATTCTGATTTCCTTAATATCCTCCTTTTATTTTAATAAATCTTTTTTATATAAATTAGAGGGGTCTATTTTGTACCCATTATTAACTTGGGGCCCTTTATATGCTCATGGTTACAAAACATACCCACTCCCCCTTTTTACCCTATAATGTATAGCATATCTAGTGGTTGTTATCATGATATAGATCTTGTTTTAGGTGTGTTTAGGTTGTAATTCTTGTAGGTAATACAACTTTAGGGATGCTTATATGATAAACTGTATGGTACTTGCGCCCAGAACCACTGCACTCGCGGTGAGCTGGCAGAGTGTTAAATGACCAACCACACCCGTAGTGAAATAATGTTGATGATAAACTCGTATTTATTTCTGGAGAAAACTACATAAAACCACCCTTAATAATCACTCTTTTGCAATAAACCACCCCTTATAAAAATTTAGCATAAAACCACCCTTAATGTTCACCTATTTGCAGTAAACAACCCTTAATAATTTATTTAGCATAAAGCCACCCTTAATTTCTAAATGTTTGCAATTAACCACCCCATACTAATTAAAATTACTTCAAATAATTCAAAATTGAAGCATTGACAAAGTAAATTTTCATTATTAATATCACAATTAGTTTATATAGTTTGATTAAGTATTATAGTTTGGTTAGTATCACAATTTATACTAAAAAATAATCAAAAAAATTATACAAGTTTTATTACCCATGTACAAAAAATACAAAACTATAGAAATTTTATTTTCAGTAATTTATATACTATTTCATGTTTCAATCCTAAATTAAAAATATTTTTTTAATAAGCTATATCTTTAAAAAGACAACGTTTAATTTTGTGCATAACACAAAAATATTTTGGCTTATGTATTGTTCATGGGTGATAAAAAATGTTTTTATTTATTATTTTTAGTATAAATTATAATACTTAACCAAACTATAATACTTAATTAAACTATTGAAATCATCTATGATACAAATAATGAAAATTTGTGATGTCTATGCTTCAATTTTAAATTATTTCAAGCAGTTTTAATTAGTATGGGGAGTTTAATTGTAAAAATTTAAAAATTAAGGTTGACTTTATGCCATAAATTTATAAGGGATGGTTTACTGCAAATAGTTGAACATTAAGGGAGATTTTATGCTAATTTTTTTTTATAAAGGGTGGTTTATTGCAAAAGAGTGATTATTAAGGGTGATTTTATGTAGTTTTCTCTTATTTCTGATACATTTTATTATCTTTGTTTTTGATTCTAAAATTGTGTTTCTGACTTTTGACTTTCCTTCTTTAATTTCCGAACTAGTATTTAAGTTTACGTGAGACTTTACTATTAGTTTTGTCCATACCGCTAGGATTTGTCAATTTCGGGTTCGGGTTGCATAACTAGTAGTAAATGCGAATTACATAAGCGGGTTGTGAATTTTCAACATGAAAGAGGGTTAATTGCATATGCTTATAGTAATGGGTTGTTGCTATTAAATGTATGTTATTGATTCCTTATTTAAATGGTATTGTTTCGTTGAGTCTTGAAGGTTTTCAAATTTGATTTAGTAATAAGTATTATTAGGGTTGATATAACTAATAGTTACATATGATCAGGATAAGAACAACTATGGCTGAGCAAAAGTAGGTTGGTTCAGTCGAACTGAACCTAAACCAAAATTTTCGGTTGGAATCAAACCAAAATAGGTTATGTTTGGGTTATATTTAATTTCGCTTTGTGGTTTTGTTTATATTCCGAGCTAAAAACCGCAACTTAAAACCGATTTAAAACGATATAATTATATAAAAAGATAGGCGCTAGGCTGGGTATGGTATTAGATACAAACTTTAACACTCATTTCGACAGCGCATCATAAGCTCAATGAGACTAAGCATCAAATTAATCGTTGGCGCACAATCCAAATGTGTGTCACAATCTCATCAAGACCACGCACCGTAGTAAACCCTATAAATCACTTCGATCATTGAGCGGGCGTCACACATATGTCTCTCCTCTCACAACCAATTGCAAAAACTTACTCTTCAACTCCATTACACGCTAATTCTGTTACTCTCCGACTCAATTACACTCTAATTCAAAGATCAAGTGCGAGCCATGAATGAAGGTCGGAAAAAGGTGGAGGACCACTTGAAAACCGGCTTTAGAGGTACGAATTATATTGATTTTGTTCGAGTTTTAGGTTTATTTGATTTCAATTTTGTGTAGTTTAGATTAGTTTGTAGTTGAGTAGATTAGTCTAAAATGAATGTGGTTTGTTAAAAAAGTGAAAACGAGTTTTTTTTTTTTCAAAACTTTCGGGTTAGCGTCTAATGGCTTCCTGGTCCTAGAATATGACCCGTGCTTGACGCGCACTGTTCTTAAAAAAAGTTATACACAAATTAAATTCAAAGATATGTTCAAAGATAATATGTATTATGATTATAGTGGGAGTTGTAGTAACATAGCAAACATGAAAATGGTTCAAAAATTACAACCTCTTACTGGTCACCACCTTAGGCCTTTGTAGTTAGGATGAATGAATGGATGATTGTAGTGAGCTAGGAGTCAATAATTAGCTTTCAAACACACAATGCATCTCTTAAGCATGTTCTAACATCTTTAAGTATATGAGGCCAATAAAAATATGAATGTAGCATGTGGTAAGTCTTATCTCTACCAAAATGTCTCATTAAACCTCTCATATGAACTTCCTTAACAAGTAATAGTCTGAGAGAACATCTAGGGATACAAACTTATCCTCATGGAAGATAAATCCTCCGAAAATATAGAATTTATCACGCAACGGTGGCAAATCTCGGTCAAAATCTCGGGCAAGATTTCTGGCGTAAGGCCGAGATCTACATTGCATATAAATATCACAAAAATCATTGTCATTCACGTATAGATCCTTAATATAAAAGAAACCAAAGACCTTAGAATCAATAGTAGTGATCAAAGAGTATCTCCTAGAAATGACATCAACAACAATATTATCATTCCTTTTTTGTACTTAATGATATATGGAAAAGTTTCTATAAACTCCATCTATCTACCATGCCTTCTATCCAACTTATCTTGACTCCTAAAATACTTTAGAGACTCTTGATCAGCTCTAAGGATGAATTCATTAGGCCAAAGATAATGCTGCCATTTCTTGAAAACTCGAAATAAAACATATAATTTCTTATCATAGGTCGAATAATTCAATCATACTCCTTTCAACTTTCACTAAAGTAGGCAAGTGACTTACCTTCTTGTATGAACACTCCTCCAATGTCAATTCCCGATGCGTCACACTCAACCTCAAATGGTTTAGTGAAATCTGGAAGTGCTAGAAGTGATGTATGTGATAGTTGCTTCTTCAACTCCTTAAATGCCTTCTCTTGAGCTTCTCCTCACTCGAATTATACTTTCTTCTTTGTGAGAGACGTTAGGGGCTGCAATGGTACTACCATACAAAACGTCTATAAAACGTTGCTAGTCCATGAAAAGATCATACATGGCCGATTGTGGTAGGTGTAGGCCATTCTTGGATGGCTTTAATCTTCTCCTTGTCCACCTCTAGAACTCTTGTACTCACTACAAATCCAAGGAAAACAACTTGATTAGTACTAAACTCACATTTCTTAATATTGACATATAAAGATTCAGTTCTAAGAGTTCCTAGTACTTCCATCAAATGTTCTTCATGCTCCTCAAGTGATTTGTTATAGATGACAATGTCATCAAAGTAGACAACCACAAACTTTCTAATGAAATGGCGTAAGACATGATTCATCAATCTCATAAAAGTTATAGGAGTGTTAATGATGACATCTTTGATTCGAGTAAAGACAAGTTCTCATATTTTAATTAGCTTCATTTTAGGTTATTTAAGACCAATTTGATAGGGTTTTCTCTTAATTGTTTTCAGCCTAAACTACTCCTATAAGGATGTTTTTTTCATTTATACGAAGGGACCCAGACTTTTATTCACAATTTAATGCTTTGTTGTTTTTGCAGTTCTTCATCTCGAAGATTGAGCGAGTGTTCCCTGGTGTTTATAGCTTGAATTTCCTTGTATTTTGTTAGCATGAAATATTGTGATATTTTAGGCACGTTTTCTAGATGTTTTTCATCCATTATAGTGTTCATTGATAAAGCATTGAAGCAATTATGAGCTAGTTTGTCTATATTGTCGATATAGAGGTCTACATAAGCTTTGTGTTGATTGTAGGCGGATGAGAGCTAAAACCGAACAAATTAAGAGAGGATGGAGATGGATTGAGCACATCCAAGGATTGAGGACACCACAAAGAAGCCAAGGAAGATGCTAGGATGAGGAATGGCACGAAACAAAGGGATTTACGAGCATTCTATGCTTCCACGCTCTAAAATACGGCCGTAATGAAGTCCACGCTCTAAACCACGGCCGTGGAACTTGGCAACATGAGCGTGGAGCATTCCAGAGAGTTACACGGTATAAAGTACGGTCATGGAAGTTGTGAAGAATCGTAATCCAATTCCACGCTCTAAACCACGGGCGTGGAATTCCATAAAACCGTGATTTAGGCAATCTTTTGACGAATAAAATATAGACACATTGTCTACGCACATGGTCCGGATGTTTATTCTTTCCCTATAAAAGGACTGAAGGAGGGAGATTTCGGCACCTTCGCTTACGCTTGCTTGCACGTGCCTAGGGTTTCAGTGGGACGTGCTGAGATTGCCATTTTTGCAACGGAGATTTGCGAAGTCTTGAAGATTTGGAAGTTGCACTTTGCCCATAGGGTTGATTTGAAGACGGACTGACATCCCGCTCTTCGTTCTTATCAAGGATTGTGATTGGTTTGTGTTATTCTGAATCTGATATACATTATACTCTTGTTTGTGGATTTGAGATTGATTTGAAGTTTATTGAAGGTTTTCGAAGGTTTTCATCTTTCATTCTTCTTAATCTTGAATTTGATATCATAATGACTGTTGTTGGCTAAAACCCTTTAGTAATTCTAAGGTGAAGGGTTAATAGTTGTGGCTTAGATGATGATAGATCGATCGTAAACAGATTGGACCCTGAGAGTTAGAGAGATTTCGCCAACGAGCCAGAATCACAGCCTGTTCTTGAGGTTCCACGGCCGTGGAACTCAAGATCCAACCGTAATTTGTGTTAATTTACGAACCTTGCTTTTACTTTAATCCAAAGTTAAAGATTTGCTTTAACTTAGTCATGACTTGCCTTTTCTAGGTAGGAGTGAAGCTTCAACAACCTCTACTTCGATTTCGAGTGTCACAACCTTAATCGGTTTAGTTAGTCTTGATCCTTGGGTTACAAGTTTGGGTATTTGAGATTAATTCTTGTCTTTAAATCCTTCTATACCGAAGCCTCAACAACCTTTATAGAGAGTGTCTTTAGATAAGTCATATAAAGCCTTGGAACTTCACCGTACATTGCTTTACCTTAGCATTAGGGGTGGGCAACGTATCGATCCGATCCGATCTGAATACCCGGATATCCGAATGGAAATGTTCATAAAACCCCCGATCCGGATCCGATCTGTATCCGGCCGGATATCCGGCACTTTTCCAGGATCGGATCAGATAACTATCCGCGGATATCCGGTCGATCCGATTGATCCGAATTTCAAAATATATTATCCGAAAATCATTTTAGCCGGATCGGATCGGATTATTATCCGCGGATATCCGGATGATCCGTTTGATCCGAATGACTTATGCATGACCCGGTTGATCCGAAAAATGACTTTAGCCGAATTCGGATATCCGATTGATCTGAATATCCGCTTGATCCGAATATCCGTTTGATCCGGATATGTATTTGCTACTTTATTTATCACAAAATGTAATAAAAATAATTCAAAGACACAAAAAAAATCAAATAAAATTGATAATCATATAGATAATAAAAAAAATGAGAACATTAATGTACATTATAATTAGAAAATAAAATTAAGGTTTTAAAACAATAAATATCTTTATCTTTAAACTTTATAACTACTTCATACAATACCAAATAAAAAAATTGAGAATGCTAAAGTAAAAGTAAATTATTTAACTTGGATAAATATTATTTTTTATTCTTGAAAATATTATTATATAGAAAATATTATTATTAAATATTATCAAAGTCAATTAACTTATTTTTATTTTAACAAAAGATAATTGATTGTATTTCATTATAAATATTATGAATAATAATTACACAAGAAAACGATATTTACAAAATTATAATATAATATAAAACTTTGTATATATTCTAAAACGATCTTGTATTTATATAAACACATACATATATATATATATATATATATATATATATATATATATATATATATATATATATATATATATATATATATATATGTATGTATATATAGGCGGTTTCATTAGATGAGACGATCTTCTAATAAAAGGTTGAGTTGCTAAGAAAAAGAAATGACTAAAGCTATAGTTGTCATAATCATCATTACTTATATTATTCATAAACTTATTTTTAAGACTTTAACACAAATCTTATGGCTAACATAGTTAAAATAGTTAGACTTATAAAACATCATTATATAAACTTACAGTATGTAATTTTGTACTTGTAATCTTGTACAGTGAACTAGAAGTTAAAACCAAAAGTTATATTTAAGATCTGTAAAAAAATAATTTGTAGAACTAAAGTAGAAAAGTAAATTTTATTTGGATCTAAATTTATTTATATTATTTTCTATAGAAGCCTTTTCGAAAAATTATTGTGGCAACCTTTTTTTTTTACTCAAATTACAATTTTCATTATCATCATTATTTATTTAACGAGAACTTATATTAAGACTTTACCACATAACTTATATTTAATAGGATGATAAAAATTGAAATTAAAAAACTTGTTATAGACCTATAGTATTTAATATGCATAGTAAATTATAATATATAAAAATGACTTTTTAGAATTATAGTAAAATCTTATTTGAATCAAAATTTATTATATGTATGTTTAACTCTTTTAACCATGTTAGAATATAATAATGTTTTTACAACCTTATGATAAAACGATTATTATGGACATTTACCACATATCTTATATTTAATAAAGTTATAATAATTGAAATTAAAATGCTCGTTACAGACCATTATTATTTAATAACTTTATGATAAAATTTATTATATGTATTTTTTTACAATTATCATTATTATCATAATTTGTTCATTTAAATGAAACTAACTTCTAATAAAAGATTATTATTAAGACCAACTTATAAAAATATATATTTTACAAAGAGATCAACAAATGATAAAATATTAGAGAAAACTGCATAAAACCACCCTTAATAATCACTCTTTTGCAATAAACCACCCCTTATAAAAGTTTTAGCACAAAACCACCCTTAATGTTCAACTATTTGCAGTAAACCACCCCTAATAATTTTTTTGGCATAAAACCACCCTTAATTTCTAAAAGTTTGCAATTAACCACCCATACTAATTTAAATTACTTAAAATAATTTTAAATTGAAGCATTGACAAAGTAAATTTTATTATTAATATCACATTAATTTCTATAGTTTGATTAAATATTGTAATTTGGTTAGTATCACAATTTAAACTTGAAAAATAATCAAAAAAATTATACAATTTTTATTACCCATGTACAAAACATAAAAAAAAACTATAGAAATTTTATATTCAGTAATTTATATACTATTTCATATTTTCAAGCCTAAATTAAAAAACATATTTTTAATAAGCTATATCTTTAAAAACACAACGTTTAATTTTGTGCATAACACAAAAGTATTTTGGCTTATGTATTGTTTATGGGTAATAAAATATGTTTTATTTTTTATTTTTCTAGTATAAATTGTAATACTCAATCAAACATATTGAAATCATCTATGATATTAATAATGAAAATTTATTATGTCTATGCTTCAATTTTAAATTATTTGAAGTAGTTTTAATTAGTATGGGTGTTTAATTGCAAAAATTTAAAAATTAAGGGTGGCTTTATGCCAAAAAATTATAAGGGGTGGTTTACTGCAAATAGTTGAACATTAAGGGTGGTTTTATGCTAATTTTTTTATAAAGGGTGGTTTATTGGAAAAAAGTGATTATTAAGGGTGGTTTTATGTAGTTTTCTCAAAATATTATTATGGACATTTATTCATTCAAATGAGATCAACTTCTAATAAAAGATTATTATTGAGACCATCTTATAAAATATATATCTTACAATGAGATCAAATAATAATAAAAGATCATTATGAACATTTGTTCTTTTAAATGAGACAAGTTTCTACGAAAAGATTATTATTGAGACCATCTTATAAAATATATATCTTACAATGAGATCAAATAATAATAAAAGATCATTATGAACATTTGTTCTTTTAAATGAGACAGGTTTCTACGAAAAGATTATTGTTGATATCAACTTATAAAAACATATACCTTACAATGAGATCAACTTATAATAAAAGATTATTATGAATATTTGTTCATTGAATGGGAACAAATTCTAATAAAACATTATTATTGAGAGCAACTTATAAATATACATATCTTACAGTGAGATCAACTTATAATAAAATATTATTATGGACATTTGTTCATATAAATGAGATCAACTTCAAATAAAAAATTATTATTGAGACCATCTTATAAAACTTATATCTTACAATGAGATCAACTTATAATTAAAAAATTATTATTAACATTTGTTCATTCAAATGAGACAAACTTTTAATAAAATATTATTATTGAGACCAGCTTATAATCGTATTTATAAAAAGATATATCTTACAATGAGATCAATTTATAATACAAAAATATTATGAGTATCTATTCCGTAAGGTATGAATATGTGAATATGTACAAAGTTGTATATATTATAGATGTATATATGTTTAATTAAATTAAATGAGATTAATGTGACTATGTGAGTATGTACAAAGTTATACAAAAAATATTATCAATTCATTACTTTGATTTACTAAAATAATTTACCAAGTATATTGTAAAATATGTCAACTGCAAATATTAATAAAAAAAATTACATAATGATATAGAGTAACTAAGTATGTACATTATTAATTTATTACTTTGCCTAACTCAAATATTTTCCCATTTAATATTATTTTAAATATATATATATTAGTACATAATTGTAATATACAATCTTTATTTATCCTTCCTAAAACAAATACATTAAAAATTATAATAAAATTTTTTTAATAGCCGGATATCCGTGAATATATAGTGATCCAGGACTATCCGGCTATCCGGTGACCCGAGACGATCCGATGATCCGCGGATATCCGGTGATCCGTGAGTATCCGGATATCCGTGGATATCCGTTTTTTATCCGGGTATCCACGGATATCCGGATGCCTAAAACCCCGATCCGTATCCAATCCGATGATCCGGAAAAATCTCCCGGATCGGATGAGATTCGGACCGGATCAAAACGGGTAGTAAAATATCGGGTTTTTCCGGATCGGGTCGACGGATTTTTCGGACCGGACCGGCGGATCGGATTGGTTTTGCCCACCCCTACTTAGCATACCTTTGCAACTCTTAACTCTGTCTTTAGTTCTTTAGTATATCTTGAATCGATTGCCACAATTAGATACCTAGATCTTTAGGGTTACTATTTTCCCAATATTTGCAAAGCTTCATACTTTTACTTGCTTGACAACTTTATAATTGAATTTGTTCCCCCCAAATCCCTGTGTTCGATACTCTGGAATTCTTGCTTAACTACGTCGATCCGTACACTACGGGTTCGCTTGCTTGATTTCTAGTTTTATAAATTTAAGACTTATTTGCACGCACGCTAAGTGGCGAACAAGTTTTTGGCGCCGTTGCCGGGGATTTGGTCTAGGCCGAATTCGGTTGCCGGTTGTCAAGCTTGGGAGCTTAGCTCTTGTTATTTGATATCTCTTGTGAGTGATATTCGCAGGTTACTTTAGGTATATGCGCAGGTCTAGGAACAACACGGACCTCTTACCTCTTGATCAAGAACTTGAGAAGACTTTGAGGAAGAAGCTCAAGGAAAGAAAGATGGCCGAAGAAAGAGAACAAGATTACCAAACGGAGTTAGCAGAATCCGAAGCTCAACTTTGATGGAGCGAGAGGACTCGCAAGGAGGAATCGGAGCGTCATCAATCGAAAGTTGATTATCTAACGGATATGATATTTCAAATGAGGGTGGAATTAAGCGATCTTAAGAAGAAGAAGAGCAGGAAATCGTCAAGATCGGTTAGAGCCCATTCATCCGATGAGGATAGCGACTCCTCCATGCCACCACTAGAAGACATTGATCCGACGATCAATGCGAACCCATTTGCTCCACGGGCAGCCGCCAATCGTCGTGTTCCAGCTGGGAAAGCAAGAGCTGCTCGTGTAGATGGAGAGCCAAGGACTCTTGGCCAAAGGATGGATCCCATTCAGCAACCACGCCGCTTAGGTGTGAACTTTGATGCTGATGATATGCAAGGGTTTAGCTTCAACCCACAAGTTATTACCATCGTTCGCCAAAATCAGTTTGGAGGAACGAGTGCTGAATCTCCACATCAACATTTACAAAATTTTGAGGTCATGATGAAGACAATGAAGCCAAAGAATGCAACCACTAACAACTACAAGATCAAGCCATTCTTCTTCTCTTTGAAAGGGAAGGCTTTATCTTGGTATCAAGCTCTTCCAAATGGGAGACTTAACACATGGGAGGATCTTTCTGCGGAATTCCTCACCAAATTCTTTCCGCCATCCAAGACGGCGGAGTTGAGAGGTAAGATTAATGTGCTTTCTATGAGATCTAACGAAAGTTTGTTTCAAACTTGGGAAAGATTTCAGGACTTACTATTGGATTGCCCACACCATGGCATTTCAAAGTTGGGTTTATTGGAGATATACTTTAAGGGGCTGGATGTGGAAACACAATTCAAGCTCCAATCCCTTTCATGTGGTACATTCATGGACATGAGGGAAGATGACGCTTGGGACTTTATTGAGAAACAAGCCCGAGTCATAGAAAAGTATTCTCACCGGAAAGTAGAAGCAAATCAAGTGGAGCAAGGAGCAAAATTATCACAAGCCGCTCAAACTCAAATCTTTTCCCTCAATACCGAGATTAAAGAATTGAAGGAAGCCATTAAAACAAATTTCCCAAAGCAAAAGGGAAAAGATGTGGGTTATTTGGGAAACAACAATAACCACAATGGGAATGAGAATACAAATCGCAATAACGGCTGGAACAACAATAGGGGTTCAAACAACAACAATTGGCGGTCCAACCAACAACACAATTCCGGTAATTCTTATCCCAATTCAGGAAATTCACTAACTCCACCTTCTTCTTCTTCCATTCCCTTGAAAAGCCAGGAACAAGCATCTAATAGCGGAAGCACTTCAGGGAAAGAGAAGTCCGATCCCATGTTGGAAACAATCTTGGAAAGCTTCAAGGATTGGAGACTCGCATCATTAAGGTCGATGACCACATAACTAAGGTTGATAAAGCCCAAAAGGTTTTAGAAAACCAAATGTTCAGTCAAGGTGAAGAATTTCCTAGGAATCAAGGAAAGCTTCCAGGAAAGACGGAGGATAACCCAAAGGGAAGGGTGATGGCAATCACCACTAGGAGCGGAGCAACAACCATCGACCCGCAGCCTAAGTTTGTAGAAGTCCCCGCCAAAAAGGAGAAAGAAAAAGGGAAGGAGAAGGAAGACGTCTACGTTCCTCCTCCAGCTTTCAAACCTCTTCTACCATTCCCGCAATCTAGAGCAAGAGCGCGTCTAGACAAACAATTCGGTAAGTTTATTGAACTCATGAGCAAACTGCATATTAATATACCTTTCATTGATGCAATTGTAGGTATGCCAGCTTATGGAAAGTTCCTAAAGGAGATCCTCTCTAACAAAAGAAAATTAGAGGTATTTGGAGAGGTCAAGATGAGTTTGGATTCATCGGATCTCATCAAGACAATGAAGGAGAAGATGCCCCCAAAGCTAAAGGATCCGGGGTCGTTTTGTATTCCCATAGGAGTGGGAGATGTCACATATGATGCATTATGTGATTTAGGAGCAAGCGTGAGCATCATTCCGCTTGCCTTATGCAGGAAGATCGGTTTAGGCGAACCTAAGCCGGTGAAGATAACGTTGTACATGGCAGATCGATCCATAACTCGTCCCGTCGGTATAGTTGAAGACGTCCCGGTCAAGCTTGGTAAGTTCTATGTTCCTATAGACTTTGTTGTGCTTGACATTCCTGCAGATAGTCCGGTCCTGATCATACTCGGAAGACCGTTTCTTGCAACATCCGGTTGCATAGTTGATTGCAAGAATGCTAGACTCGCCTTCGACATAGGAGAAGAAAAGGTAGAGTTCTCTCAACTTTGGTGAAGGAACCAGTTTTCGATGAGGATATATTCAACATCCATGATGAAGAGCTATCTAGAGAGGAGGTAAGTTCAATTCTCTTCAAAGACCCCTTACAAAAAGTTATTTCTATGAGCATTATGGATATAGGGGAAGAAGAGGCATGCAACGAAGAAATTGAAGCTTTAGAGAAGCAAGAAGAAGTGTATGAAGAAGAATTTGAGAAACTCTATGATGGGTCAGAAAACGTACGGAATCACGGCCAATCGTGCTATTCCACGGCCGTGGAATCTAGCAACATGACCGTAATCAGCTATTCAGAGGACTCCAGTAAGTTACACGGCCAAAACCACGGCCGTGGAACAAACAGAGGCACCGTAATTGACTTTCACGCCCAAAACCACGGCCGTGGAGGGAATAGGGGAGCCGTAATTTTGGGCGAATCTGAAGGAGATTGTATCTTCTCTACCACTTCTCTTGACTCTTCTCCGGCACCTTCTACACCCTTAGACACTTCTAAGGAAACATCGGATACTCCTCAAGAGACATTAGAGACTCCTATAGTGATGGAATTGAAGCCACTCCCTACACATCTAAGGTACGCATTTCTAGGACCTAATTCTACCTTTCCGGTAATTTTTAGTTCCGATTTGAGTATTGATGAACATAGTAAGCTCATGGTTGTTCTTAAGAAACATAGGAAAGCCTTAGGGTATACTATAGAGGATCTAGTAGGAATCAAACCTTCACTATGCATGCATAAGATCCTAATGGAAGAAGACTTTAGAACTTCGCGACAACCTCAAAGGCGGTTAAATCCGACCATGAAGGAGGTTGTCAAGAAGGAAATTCTTAAACTACTTGATACAGGTATCATCTACCCTATCTCCGATAGCAAGTGGGTGAGTCCCGTACAGGTGGTTCCAAAGAAGGGAGGAATGACGGTCATCACCAATAAAAACAATGAACTCATTCCCACACGAACCGTAACTGGATGGAGGATGTGCATAGATTACCGGAAGCTAAACAACGCAACGAGGAAGGATCACTTCCCACTACCCTTCATCGATCAAATGCTTGAGAGGTTAGCACAACACTCACACTTTTGCTATCTTGACGGTTATAGTGGTTTCTTTCAGATCCCGATACATCCGGATGATCAAGAGAAGACCACATTCACGTGTCCGTGGGCTTTGCAACTCCCCAGCCACCTTTCAAAGGTGCATGATGGCTATCTTTTCGGAGTACATAGAGGAGATCATGGAGGTCTTTATGGATGATTTCTCCGTTTATGGTTCTTCTTTTGATAATTGTCTCTCTAACCTCGCTCTTGTGTTACAAAGGTGTGAAGACACTAACCTAGTTCTTAATTAGGAGAAGTGTCAATTTATGGTGAAAGAAGGTATTGTATTAGGACACTTAATCTCTAGTAGAGGGATTGAAGTGGATAAGGCTAAGATAGAGACTATAGAAAAGCTTCCTCCCCCAACTTCGGTGAAAGGGATAAGAAGTTTCCTAGGACATGTTGGATTCTATAGGCGTTTTATAAAGGATTTCTCCAAGATATCAAAACTGCTTACTAATTTATTGATGAAGGATGCAGTTTTTGATTTCTCGCAGGAATGCTTAGATGCGTTTAATATGATTCGCGAAGCTCTAATCTCAGCCCCGATTATCCAACCTCCGGATTGGAATCTTCCATTTGAGGTTATGTGTGACGCAAGTGACGTAGCCATAGGGGTTGTGCTTGGGCAAAGAAAGGAAGGACGAACCCATGCTATCTACTACGCTAGCAAGACGCTAGATGAAGCGCAGCTCAACTACGCCACAACCGAGAAGGAATTTTTAGCAATTGTACATGCATTTGAAAAGTTTCGCTCTTATCTTGTAGGTGCTAAAGTGATTGTGTACACGGATCATGCTGCGATCCGGTATTTGCTTGCGAAGAAAGATGCGAAACCAAGGCTGATTAGATGGATTCTTCTCCTACAAGAATTCGATCTAGAGATCCGTGACAAGAAAGGTTCGGAAAATTCTGTTGCGGATCATTTGAGTCGTCTACCACATCTAGAGGACGACCATCTACCTATAGATGACTCCTTTCCGGACGAGCATTTACATATCATAGAGGAGTGCATCGATGTGATCACCAAAGGTAACGAACCATGGTTTGCTGATTTTGTTAACTATTTGGTTTGCTAGGAATTACCACCCGGATTATCCTACGCACAAAGAAAGAAGTTCTTTCAGGATGTTCGGGAGTACTTTTGGAACGAACCTCTCCTCTTTAAGAGAGGTCCGGACGGCATCATTCGGCGATGTGTACCGGAAGATGAGATGCAAAGTGTCATCCGTCATTGTCATTCACTACCTTGTGGAGGACACGCTAGTTCGAACAAGACTAGCGCTAAGGTATTGCAATCTGGATTCTTTTGGCCTACTTTATTTAAAGATGTACAAACCTTTGTTTCCTGCTGCGATGCTTGTCAAAGAACAGGGAACATATCTAGGAGAAACGAGATGCCTCTTAACAACATTCAAGAGGTGGAGATCTTTGACGTTTGGGGAGTAGATTTCATGGGACCTTTCCCATCATCTTGTGGAAACCAATACATACTTTTAGCCGTGGATTATGTTTCGAGATGGATTGAAGCAATTGCCTCTCCCACCAATGATGCCATGGTTGTGGTTAAGTTCTTTAACAAGACCATCTTCCCACGATTTGGGACACCACGGACTATCATTAGTGATGGAGGTTCTCACTTCATTGCCCGACGTTTCAAAGCTCTCTTAGCTAAGTATGGGGTGACTCACAAGATCGCCACCCCTTACCATCCACAAACTAGTGGACAAGTGGAGATCTCAAACCAGGAGATTAAAGGGATCCTAGAGAAAACGGTTTCAAGGACAAGGAAGGTATGGTCTTTGAAGCTAGATGACGCATTATGGGCGTATCGGACTGCATATAAAACTCCCATCGGAACAACACCATACAACCTTGTGTATGAGAAGTCTTGTCACTTGCCGGTAGAATTGGAGCACAAGGCATATTGGGCAATAAAATGGTTGAACTTCAGCATGAAGGAAGCGGGAGAGAAGCGTCTCTTGGACCTCAATGAGCTTGAAGAACTTCGCTTGAACGCCTATGAAAACGCCAAGATCTATAAAGAAAGAGCGAAGCGTTAGCATGATAAGCATATCATTCCAAAGGACCTCAAAGAAGGAGATCAAGTTCTCCTCTTCAATTCAAGGCTTCGTCTCTTTCCCGGTAAGCTTAAATCTCGTTGGACTGGACCTTATCTAATCAAACGTGTTTTTCCCATGGTGCAGTTGAAGTATGGGGTGAAAAGGGCGGAAGCTTTAAGGTGAACGGTCAACGACTCAAGAAGTATACACCGGAACTCCAAGCTGAAGAGTTCGCGCCCACCGCACTCGAATAAGTGCGAATATGGTCTAGCTACGGACCTTAAACAAGCGCTTCTTGGGAGGCAACCCAAGGTATTGCACTTACGTTTTTGTTTTTGATTCGTAGATTAGAATAGTATAGACGTTTTTGTTTTGTTTTGCCTTTGATGCCTTCCGATATGTTCGTGTTTTTGGATGTAGGATCAGTGGAAGAGAAAGGGAGAAGGAAAGGTTTGAAGAAAATTTACGAAACTTGGACGTTGGCACATTACAGAGAGTTCCACGGCCAAAACCACGGCCGTGACAGCTACAATGACCGTAATTTGCAAAAGCCTGAGAAAAATCACCAAAACCACGGTTCCGTACATTTCTACGGCCGTGGAAACCCCCGAGTTACCGTAATTTTCGAAAAAATTTACGGCCACTATAAAAACCACGTTTCTTCACAAACACAATAAAAATCCCAAAATTCCACGCCCCAAAATCGCCGAAATCGTCCCCCTCTCAAATTCCCGTTCGTTAATCGTTTCGAACGATTCTTTGACCAAAAGTGAAGCAAATTCAATTACCTACAAGATCCAAGCAACGATTCGAGCGGCAAATCTCCGGAGAAGGCAGAATTCGGATTTCAAAATCTGAAAACCTAGGTTTTTTATCTCTTCTCTCACTTTGTCGATTTGCCTCAGTTTTGCAAGAATTTTTAGGAGAACTGATTGGAATTGGATTGGAATTAGTCTAGGGCTGCCTTCTGTTGAATTTGGTGCGAATCTGTTGAGTTTTGAGAAATTTCGAACCGAATCACGGTCTCTGGACATTCCACGGCCGTGGTTTCTGAAGAACAGGCCGTAATTTTTGAACTGAGATGGATTTGGTTAGGAGAATATCAAATAGGACAAAGAAGAGGAAAGTCAATGCTTCCTCCTCCTCTCAGGCACCCCCTAGTGAGCCAACACCACCACCATCACCCCCACCTCCTAGAATTCCTACAATCCATGAGGATTACCTCGATGCCTTAGAAAGGATCGAGAAGAGAGCGGTCATAGGACCTCGTTATCTGTTGCTTGAGGATCTAGAGCCACTGAATGTGGTAGGAGACCTTACTTGGCTATTGGATAGAGCAGGATTGATCATGTTCTCCGCTATTCGGGAAGATGCATATGAGGAGATCACTAGAGAGTTTGTGATCTCATTCGAGCATAGTCATGTTGATAGGACGGTTTCTTTCCGGCTGATGGAGAGGAACTATGAGTTCTTGATTCGAGAGTTTGGAGCCTTCTTTGGGTTCCAAGAGACCTTCAATGGTCGATTTCCTAGTGGCGTGTACGCCAGCAAGGACCGCTGGCAACGTGCTGATACCAAGGCTAAGTTGATCTATCACTTAGCCTTGAAGATTGCCCACCGAGTGCTTTCTGAGTGTCTCTTCCCTAGGACGGAGACTCCTCAGAAAATCAAGACCGATGAGTTGTTTTTGCTTTATTGCATGTTGCATGGTAGGCCGGCTGACTGTGCCACCCTCTTAGCTTCTACTATGAGTAAACTAAAGAATAAGAGGGCCGGCAATATTGGATACGGTGGGATGGTCACCCACCTTGCTAGGCAGCTTGGTATCGACTTCTCTGCATGCACCAGGATAGCTGCTAGACCTCTAGGACTCCAGAGCCTCATGACTAGAGGCATTATCTTTCCTAGACATAGAGGTCCACCTACCGCTGCCATGCCTTGGGAGGGTAGAGGAGGTAGAGGGGTTACATGGCTTCCCGAGTATTCCATTATGGCTGGACGCCATAATTGGAAGGAGACATTCGCTGCTATGCATGCGAATAGATTAGTAGCACCCCCTTACGTCCCCCTTGAGCCACCCGTTGTAGATGAGGAGGAGATGAGAGGAGGTGATGAGTTTGAGGGAGGAGGAGAGGAGCACGATTATGGTACCTTCCCGGATCAGCTGGATGCAGTTCCCGACCTCCCTAGACACTCTCTCCGCCCCGCCAGAGCTTCAGGTTCTTCCTCTCACCGCGCCAGCGTGAGTGAGAGGCCGACATGGATGGCGACCCCTCCTCAGTGGTATAACACTCAGCCGGATTGGATGGGAGCTCCACCAGCTTGGCATGCCCAGCCACCACATGCACTAGCACCGTCAAATGCACCAGTGTGGTATAACCAGCCGCCGGGATGGTACGAGCAGTTGCCGGAGTGGGCCACCGATCTTTCCAGTAGGGTCGGTGCCTTGGAGATCCGCGCGGATGCTAGGGATGCACGAGCCGATGCGCATGACCGGATGATGAGAGACATTTACCGCCAGCAGTTTGGGCGGAACTATGACCCCGGCTTCTTCCCGTTTCCACCACCACCGGCACCCCAGTGAGGACTATGATGATCTACCGCCTTAGCCACTCCACCACCGTCTTGTGAGTTCATTTTCTTTCTTTCTTTTCTCTATTTCTTTTTGAACATTAGGGACAATGTTTGTCTCAAGTATGGGGTGGGGTGTGACTATTCGTTTGTAATAACTCTACTCACTTTGCTTGCTTTGATCGAGAATACCTTGCATGTTTCATTCCATTGTTACACGTTTCATTATCGCATTGCATGAAAAAGCTTTTGAAAAACCCATAAAAATCGAAAAATTTTGAAAATTGTGTGCTTCTAAGGATTGAGATGATTTCTATGATAATCACTACTTGTGAATTGAGTTTTGATGACAATTGCATGCTTAAACAAATTGTGAATTGAAAAGAAATTGAATGAGTTAATTATTCCTCTTTTGCAAGTTTCATAATGTGAAGAGTGTTACCTAAATCATATTGAGAAATCAAGGTTGAAATCACATGATAAGTTCTTATACTTCTTGTTGAAATGATTAAGGCAATTCGATTTTCTTTCTTCTTTCTTTGATCATTTAGCTCCTCAATGAAATAATGGCCTTCCTTACCTATCCGGGAATTTGGAGGAGTTGATATTTGGCATGTTTGATGTGGGAGGGCCATGAAAGCAAAATTTTTGCATTCAAAGAATTGAAAGAACTTATAGGTTTGGGGAAGTCAATCATGACGATGAGTAACTCGGCACCATTCACATAGCCGGGTGTTTGTGTCTTGCCAAAGTCGGATTGAGCGATATTCCTAACGGATTATGGTATGTGCATCAAGGGTTTGAGGCATTTCGCAAAAATTGAGAACCGCCAATCTCTTAGGCTTCGTTTTTTGTGCACCTCTGTCCATAACTCCAAAAGTAAAGTCAAAAAATTATGTGCAAGAGAAGAGAGCAAAGCTCTAAGTTGAAAGTGTTGCAAAACCGCAAGAGAAAAAGAAAAGAGTTAGTTATCCACTTTCCCGGATTCATGCACCACATTCCTTATAATTTCCTCTCCCTTTCCGCATTCTAGACCTTACTTGAAAGTCCTTAAGATCAAGAGAATGTTATATGACTTGGTGAATAAAATTGAAGTTTCTTATGATTGATTTTGATAATGTTTGAAGGTTATGATGCTTACATGGAAGTTTGATCAATTCATGAGTTTTCTTTCCTCTTTACTCTTTGGTTATGTATATGAGAGTCTTATGAATGAATGAAGCAAGGTTTGAGAATGATCTATCGACTAGAAGCACATTTACTTAAAATACGTTTTGTTTTTGAGAGTGCAACCATATTTCATCCTAACTTGAGTTTTAAAGCTTTTGAAAGACCTTGCTTGGGGACAAGCTAGTGGCAAGTATGGGGTATTTTGTTAGCATGAAATATTGTGATATTTTAGGCACGTTTTCTAGATGTTTTTCATCCATTATAGTGTTCATTGATAAAGCATTGAAGCAATTATGAGCTAGTTTGTCTATATTGTCGATATAGAGGTCTACATAAGCTTTGTGTTGATTGTAGGCGGATAAGAGCTAAAACCGAACGAATTAAGAGAGGATGGAGATGGATTAAGCAAATCCAAGGATTGAGGACACCACAAAGAAGCCAAGGAAGATGCTAGGACGAGGAATGGCACGAAACAAAGGGATTTACGAGCATTCTATGCTTCCACACTCTAAAATACGACCGTAATGAAGTCCACACTCTAAACCACGGCCGTGGAACTTGGCAACATGAGCGTGGAGCATTCCAGAGAGTTATACGGTATAAAGTACGGTCGTGGAAGTTGTGAAGAACCGTAATCCAATTCCACTCTCTAAACCACGGGCGTGGAATTCCATAAAACCGTGATTTAGGCAATCTTTTGACGAATAAAATATAGACACATTGTCTACGCACATGGGCCGGATGTTTATTCTTTCCCTATAAAACGACTGAAGGAGGGAGATTTCGGCACCTTCGCTTACGCTTGCTTGCACGTGCCTAGGGTTTCAGTGGGACGTGCGGAGATTGCCATTTTTGCAACGGAGATTTGCGAAGTCTTGAAGATTTGGAAGTTGCAATTTGCCCTTAGGGTTGATTTGAAGATGGACTGACATCCCGCTCTTCGTTCTTATCAAGGATTGTGATTGGTTTGTGTTATTCTGAATCTGATATACATTATACTCTTGTTTCTGGACTTTAGATTGATTTGAAGTTTATTGAAGGTTTTTGAAGGTTTTCATCTTTCATTCTTCTTAATCTTGAATTTGATGTCATAATGACTGTTGTTGGCTAAAACCCTTTAGCAATTCTAAGGTGAAGGGTTAATAGTTGTGGCTTAGATGATGATAGATCGATCTTAAACAGATTGGACCCTGAGAGTTAGAGAGATTTCGCCGACGAGCCAGAATCACGGCCTGTTCTTGAGGTTCCACGGACGTGGAACTCAAGATCCAACCGTAATTTGTGTTAATTTACGAACCTTGCTTTTACTTTAATCCAAAGTTAAAGATTTTCTTTAACTTAGTCATGGCTTGCCTTTTCTAGGTAGTAGTGAAGCCTCAACAACCTCTACTTCGATTTCGAGTGTCACAACCTTAATCGGTTTAGTTAGTCTTGATCCTTGGGTTACAGGTTTGGGTATTTGAGATTAATTCTTGTCTTTAAATCCTTTCTATACTGAAGCCTCAACAACCTTTATAGAGAGTGTCTTTAGATAAGTCATATAAAGCCTTGAAACTTCACCGTACATTGCTTTACCTTAGCATACCTTTGCAACTCTTAACTTTGTCTTTAGTTCTTTAGTATATCTTGAATCGATTGCCACAATTAGATACCTGGATCTTTAGGGTTGTTGTTTTCCCAATATTTGCAAAGCTTCATAACTTTACTTGCTTGACAACTTTATAATTGAATTTGTTCCCCCAAATCCCTATGTTCGTTACTCTGGAATTCTTGCTTAACTACGTCGATCCGTACACTGCGGGTTCGCTTGCTTGATTTCTAGTTTTATAAATTTAAGACTTATTTGCACGCACGCTAAGTGGCGAACACATTTGTCAACTGTGATTAGTCGGGCCTTGATCTATCAACAATCAAGGTTCACTTGTTATTTCAAGTAGTTCGACTTTCTCATCCTGTGAGCAATCCATCACCACCGCCCGCATCTACATATTCTAGTCGCCAATTTTCCATCATTTATGCCATTGATGCAAGTCGATTTTTTATGCCAAATATCTAGACAACCTACGGGTGTTCTTGTACACTTTCACAACCATTCTTTCCTTGTAATGTTTATTTCCATCACGCTCCTTCTTAATTTTGTAAATTGTGCAATGTTTTCTTACTCTTTGGGAGCTCAACTAGTTCTAAGTCTCCTTGGTTATCAATAAGTTCATCTCATCATCCATTGCAAGCCTCAACTTCTTACATGATCACTATGATATGCTTTTGTATAGCTCTCAAGCTCGCCACTATCAGCCAACAACATGTAGAAGTTAGAAGGATTTACATATTAGGAGATCCACATTCTCTAGTGGACATACACAATGGAACTTCCGGTGTATGTGGTTCTTCCTCAGTATTCTCATCACTTGATGCGGGGTTGAAGCCGCTGTTTATGATCTAGTTTGAAAGTCCATGAAATGTCTCAAAGAAGGAATCTCGGTCAAGAATATCAGACAAGATTCTGGTGTTGGCCAAGATTTATGTAACTTCTAACCAAAAGAACGTGAGTTGATGGATTGATAATGGATATATAAGAAGATGATTATATGGAATGAAATGGATGGAAATATAGGAAGATACAAACCAAGGTATTCCTGCAAAAAAACCTTGACCAGTTACGTGTCAAAACCCCTTAACGAAGAGCTTACCTTAACTCTCCCTTCTTTAACCTTACACAAGCCTTCTAAATAAGACAAGCAACACAAGGAGGGACTATAATTGACCGGGATCACCAACCTTTAAGAAGATTAACACACACAAGCATAACCTATCAATGACTCACAACGATTCAATCAAAAGGCTCTCTCTTTTGATTGAATCGGAATGAATAAAACACAAACTTCGTAAGCGAAGCAGCGAGTTCACAGAATATTGTTGAAATATTAATCAAATCAAATCTACCTACGAATCTCACCTTCTAAGGCTGTTTATAGGGGAGATTTTCCTATAAAATATAATAAATCTAACTAAAAGATAATCTAAAAAGATAGGATCAAAAATCAACAAATATCTTTACAATGTTTCAGATCCTTAAAGGTATTAAAATAATAAAAGATATCTATAAATAATAAGATTTCAGCCGGATCTTATGAATATCGACAGGCTCCTAAATCTCGGTCAATATTGTGATAAATCTCGGGTGAGATATTGGGCCTCATGGCCGAGATTTCTTGTCTGGGACTCTTTCCTCGTCCTAGCTACTTTCTTTGCTTGTTCGATCATCTTTGGTCTTGTATCGTGATGTGATCCCCACCGGAGAAGAAATCATCGTCAATATGCCGGAACTAATTGTTTTGCCACCAACCGTCCAAGTCAAAACTCAACCGGCACCTATCGAAATCAATACTTATGTGTTGGAGATCATGCCTAAAACTGAGCCAAAACTTATTGAAATGAAACCGAAAATGCTTGCACCGAGCATGCCAAATGGAAGCCAATTTTCACTCTCTCCGGCTAAGCTGTCAGGTTTGCGCACTCTCAGTAAAACGACTATAACTGAGGCAATACTTGGAATTAAAATACCCATGAGTACTACTTTGAAAGGTATTTTCAATATCTACAACTTTCTAGTTTACTCAAAGTCGATATTGCAAGAGGAAGAGGGTGAAAATGACCCTACATTGCAGCAAGTACGGTACTTGTATGGATTGTTGGACAAGATCATGCATGGAGGCATGAAAGATGGTTATACAAAACATATGCACGTCCTACCATACATATTTCATGCAGCATACCATGCTCATATTATTCATATATTATGCATGAATTTATGTATTGATCATGTGAAGGTCAACATGTCAACATTCAATCAAACATTGAAGGCATCTTCACACACATACATTGAATGGAGGCCAAGGTAGTTCAATGGTCTTCTTCTCCTTCAATATGGACGTCCAAGACTTGATTAGACCATCCTTGATGTGTTGTCCAAGTGAAGAGAATAGGATCCAAGAGTCATCTTTGATTAAAGGCCAAATGTGGCCATTTATGTGTTTCAATTTCCTAGAAAAACTCTTGAATTTCTTGCATTTTCTTTTGATAAACCTTTGATATTTCTAGCACTTAATTAGGGAGTTTTTAGGCTGAGTTTTGTGGCTATATAAAGCCTTGTATCCTCCCATTGTAAGAGAAGTGAAGTTAAATGAAGTAAGTTAGCCTTTGTGCTTTCAAAGTTGTTGTTTGCTTTAAAACAAAACCCGAATTCTAGGTGAGATGCTTAGTTTTCAAACATCTAGGTGAGATGCTTAGGTGGTTCTAAGGTGAGAGGCCGAGGGACAAAGGTTCGAACCCCAAAGTGAGATTCCGAGGGTAGTTCGTTCGAGTTGAGGGATTCCCAAAGTGAGAGGCCGAGGGAATTTGCTCTTCATATCCAAAAACACAAAATCCAAAAAAAAAAGAGAGAGTTCCATTTCATCGATTCCAATCCGATTGTGAACTTGTGCCGGTGGATCCTAGTGTTCGAATCGAGTTCGATCCCATCATATCGTCCTTCCATAATAGCCAACAATGTCATTGAAGGAGACCTAAGTGTGAGTGTGATCTCTTTAAGTGCACATGTTGCCAATAAGCTAGCAACTTCCTCATTGATGGTTTTTGCTCTTGTTCTAGTAATAACTCCTTCCATTGTAGGACTCAAAGATGATGTGGTTGTATTCTCCTTCAATGCCTTGGCCTTTGATCTAGTGATTGGTCCTTGAGGTGGTGTTAGGGATGGTCCCTCATCATACTCTCCTTCTTGAAAAGGAATTGTCCTCAAATCCCAAACATGCTCATTATTAGGCTCAAAAGGCCTCAAGTCTCCTACATTGAAGGTCTTTCTTACTCCATAATTAGTTGGGAGCTCCAAGACGCGTTGTTTCCAGCCTTACGCTTCACACGAAATGGTCCATCTCCTCTTGGAGACAACTTAGACTTTCTTTTCTTTGGAAATCGCCCTTTCCTTAGATGCAACCAAACTAAATCTCTTGGTTTGAGTAACACTTATTTGCGATTCTGATCACCTTGGATGCCACGCTTTTCCATTTATTTTCCACCCTTATGCGTGTCTTTTCATGCAACTCTTTGATGAACTCAACCTAAACGAGTGTTTCCTAGTAAAAGCGTTGTGTTTGAATCTTCTATTAAATTTTCATGGACATCCTAATAAGATATGCCATGCTTACATAGGCACAACATCAAAGACAATAGTATCCTCATATTTTCCTGAGGTGAAAGCTGTTTTAGCTTGTCTATTAACTTTCAGTTCACCACAATCATTCATCTAATGTAACTTATAAGGTCTAGGATGATGAAAAGTAGTGATTTGCAACTTAGCGATCAATTCTCCACGCTCATATTTACATCCTTCATCACTTTCACTAGCGCTATCATGTTCATGTAATGAATTAAGATGGGTATGATCATTTTCATGCTCTTCCTCACTTTTATATTGTCCTTGTTGATTTATTAATAACACCATTTTATTAGGACAATCTCTCATGTAATGACCTCTACCTTGACATTTAAAGCATACAATGTCTCTAGAACGTAAAATAGAGTTAGAAGTGCTCCCTTTAATATCCTTTAAAAGTTCATTCAAGGGGCGAGTTTGTAGAAGTTTTCTAGGTTGTTGGATTGGGAGTTGGACATTTTCTCTTGTCTCTTTGGGAATCTCGGGCATAATCTCGGCCGAGATTATCTCGGTTTGGTCGATATTTCCTCTCTGGCTTCCACGAACTCGATCGTTGTTTTTGTCCTTTGATTTTCTTCTCTACCTTTACAGCCAAATGTAGTAAGTTGATCATTGTAGCATATGGAGATAAATCAATTTCATTAGATAATGAAGGATGAAAAATTCTTAAAAATCGAACAATAATAGACTCCTAATCCTCTTGAACGTTAGTTTTCACCATCTTTATTTGCTTGGCGGTGTATACTTCCTCTACAGTCATGGAACCTTGCTTGATGTTCTCCAATTGTTGCCTCACTTCCCTAAAATAGTGTTGAGGCACAAATCTTGTTTTCATGAAGGCTTCATTTGTTCACAAGTGTTAATGCCCGGATCTAGCGTTCTTCTCCTTTCTTTGATAAGCTGATCCCACCAAACTAAAGCGTATCCTTGGAACTCCAACGCAACAAGTTGAATCTTCCTTTTCTCACTAAAACTATGACAAGACCAAATTTGATCAATTTTAGTCTCTCATTCCATGGAATTTTTCAAATTGCATCTACCTTCGAAACTTGAAATCTTGACCTTAACCTTCCCAATTCCGTAATTATCTGGGGGAAGGTATAAAATGGTCATAGTCATGACCTCTCCTAGGATTGTGATGACGTCTAGGGTAGTCTCTCCACATGCGCTCTTCATCCTCGCCTCCTAATTCTTGAAAATCACCACCAAAGTGCGGAATGTTAGATGCATTAAAAAGAGGATTGAGATGAGTTATACTTGACCCTTGGGGGTGTTTGGACGTGGAGCGAGGACTGGTGGTATAGGTGGATGATGTGAACTTTCACCTATGTCATACACACATCTCGGATCAATCCTCAGGTGAGATTATGGCCGAGATTATTCACTAGGACGAGATTATAACTTCTTTATCCATTTAGCTAATGTGGAAACTGTGGGCATGAGTTGTTTATATCATTTTCATGGCTTCAGGACCTGACAAGTCACTCTTTTGTGATTCTCTTATGCTATTCAATCTTGACATTTACAAAAACACACAAAGTAGCAACAAACTTGTGATGTTAGTGAAAGCGAAAACGCCTTATTTGTTTTCTCTCACGCTCACACTCTATTGTGATACTGCAAGCTAATTTGATGTAATTGTCTTGTATGGATTAATACACCTCTAAAGTCAATAACTTGGTCTCAATTAGATCTCCTTGGATTGCTCAAGTAGTTAACTTGGTTCGACAAAGGTTCTTGTGTTGGGAGATATTTAAGGAACTCATGTTGGAAGTTTCTTCACACAATTGACAAAGTAGAAGGAATATTGCAAGTGGACACACTAGTATGATAAAAAGTATAGATACTAACTAACACTAGTATGATAGAAAGTATAGATAGCGGGGTTTGGTTTTGATATCGATTGGGGGAAAATCTTGGTCAAAATTGGGTAATCTAAGTCGAGATTATCTCAGGTTGGGCTAGATCGATATTATATGGTCGGCTAAGATCTCGGCCGCGATTTTGTAGCATCTGGCTGAGATTGTCGATTCAATGATGAACGGCGACAATCAGTAATAAATTTTGGGATATACTACTCCCTGGTTACTTTATAGAATCTTTTCAATTGGAGGGGCGAATATATAGTTGTTACAAAAGAGTTAATGTACGGGAGTTCAGAAATATTACACACCCAAGTTTAAACAAAACAAGTTTTAAAAACAGCCCACAAACGCATTTGAAGGCCTTGAAAGTAAAAACAAAGAAAATTTTATGCGCATGCCAAGGCCTTGACATCCGGTTTCAAGGCCTTGACATCCAGTTTCAAGGCCTTGAAATCAATTTCAAGGCTTTGAAATCTACTCCTGGTACCACCGAGAATTGCGTTTGCCGTGAACATCGTCATATCACTTCTTCTTCCACCTTGCATGGTCTTCATCCATCGTCTTCATTTTCTTGTATTCATCAACACGACACTTGTTTTCAACATCCCTGTACTTATTTACCAAACCAAATTCCAGAATGGTAGAATGTTTGGCTCTACATGAGTTGGTCGAACAATTGGTTGATTCTTAACATTCTTGTAGCAATTGAGCAACACAGCTGATGCCTTCTCCCTTGTGTGCTCATCCTCCTTCTCGGTTAACGGCTTGATACTTCTTGTGGTTGTGAAGGTAAGGGCATTCAAATAGAATATTTGATTGACCTTAGAATGCACGATCTATAATAGCTCGTGTGTGGCATCAAGCTTGTCCGACATATCCGACCTAAAATCAACCATCTTCCTTCGAAGATTGTCCAGGCCAAATTCCAATGCGCCCAACCTCTGTTCAGGCAACTCAAGAGCAAAAGATGATGAGGTTATAGCCCGTTCCTTTTGCTTCCATTCTCTAGCCAACATCTTTTTGATCCCTAGACGTTCAAAGAACTCTTCGTCTATCTTTCCAATTGACACTTGTTGGTCCTCATTTGAGGTGTCAATCGAGAAGTAGGCGAACATTTTTGGGAGGAAGTTGGCATAGTGGAGGGGAATGGCTCGGGTGGAGTTAATCGTATGAAGCATATGGTTGAGGATGAGGTTATGGAGGTCAACGTCGAGGCCATTCAACACTAGATGAATCAATTCTAGGGTTTGATTAGTCAATAATTCCCTAAATTTAGATCTTGGGACAACACATCTAACAAGCAAATTAAATACAATTTTTGCTTCAACGATGAGAGATGTTTGGGTAAGCTGATGGGATGTGGAGTTAGGGGTGAGTAATTTCTCCTTTGCTAAGCGAACACTTTTAATTCTAGAGGGGTGATGGTAGAAGGTTAAGGTGGGAACCCCTAAAATCTGAGCAATAAGAGTGGGGGTGAGAGTAATTGATTTACCTTTCACAATAAATTCTAGGGTTAGAGTTCCCCTGTCACTTCTTGCAGTGAGATTCACATAGAATAGTCTTGTGATCCTTGTGAATGACACCTCTCTTGGATTCAACATTTTCCAGATTGAACACCCATGTAGCAAAGTGATGCATGGCAACTACATAGACTTCAAAAAATCCGGATCCACGGATTCACACATACAAAGATGTCTTGGTTTCTTTGCCAACGAGGATGAGGTAACACGGTAGGAAGTTCTCTTGGGAGCCATGGGTGAGTGTTAGTGAGAGAGTTTGAAAAACCGAAAGAGTAAAGTGCAAGTGGGTCTGAAAAGTTTTTGAGCACAAGTAAAGAGGTGATAAGAAAGCAAGGAATGGTTGCTTTAAAAATAGATATCAAATCAATTTAAGGCAAAGAAAAATCTTGATAAGATCAAGATTTTGATGGCCGAATTTTGATTTGGAAATCTTCCTTCATAAATCTCAACCAATTTTCAAAATAAAGATTTGAATTTATAACAAAATCTTGGTGAAAAATTTTTGAAATCATTTTAAAAATTCTTCTTTAAAATGATTTAATGATCAAACATCTAAAAAGATGAAAATCAAAAATCCAATCCGGGTTTATCACTTTTGTCTTTAGAATCTGTGCCAAGACCTTAAATTGCATTTCAAGGCCTTAAAATGGAAAAATAGACTACATTATAAGGAAAAAATAAAACGATTTACTCCCCACAAGATAATGCTTTCTTGTTCAACATACCAAACTCCAATCTAATAAAATTATACCGATCTTCATGTAGAGACTTAATTAATATATCTACAAGCTGCAAGTTAGTCGAAATGAAAGATATCGATACGTAATATTTTTCAACATGATCACGTAAGAAGTGATGTCTTACGTCGATATGCTTTGGTCTTGAATGTTGTACATGATTTTTGGTTATCGAAATAGCATAGTATTATCACAATTAATAGGTATACCTTTGAGATCAAAACAAAGATCACGAAATTGTTGAGCTATTCATAGAACTTGTGAACAACAAGCTCCAACAGCTATGTATTCTGCCTCAGCTATGGATAGGGCGACATAATTTTGCTTCTTGGAGTGCCAACTTATTAGGGATGACCCTAAAAATTGACAACATCCAGAAGTGCTCTTTCTATCAACCTTATAACCTGCAAAGTCTGCATCTGAATAGCCAACGAGGTCAAACGAGTTTTGTCATGGATACCATAACCCTAGATCCTTAGTGCCATTAAGATATCGAAAAATCATTTTTATAGCTATCAAGTGTGACTCTTTGGGATCAGCTTGAAATCTAGCACACATGCACACACTAAACATAATGTCAGGTCGACTAGCGGTTAAATATAACAAAGAACCGATCATACCTCGATACTCCTTTTGTGTGACATTCCTACCATTCTTTTCTTGATCTAATGAAAAAGTAGAACCATTGTAGTCTTAGCTACCTTGGATTGATCCATTTTATATTTTTTGAGCAAATTCTTGGTATACTTGCTTTGGTTAAGAAAGATTCTTTTCTTAGATTGAGTAACTTGTAGATCAAGAAAGAAATTTAACTCTCCCATTAAGCTCATTTTGAACTCTCTGCACATAATATCTGAAAATTCCTTGCATAGAGATCATTAGTAGCACCAAGTAATATATCATCAACATAGAATTGTACTACTAAAAATCATTGCCTCTGGTTTTGACAAAACAAAGTTTTGTCAATCAAATTTTGTTTAAATTCATTTTCTAGAAGATACTTGGACAATCTTTCATATCAAGCTCGAGAAGCTTGTTTAAAACCATAAAGAGTTTTGCCCAATTTAAGTACATGATCGGGAAGTTCATCATTTTCAAAACTAGAAGGTTGAGCAACATAGACTTCTTCTTCTAAGAAGCCATTAAGAAAAGCACACTTAACATCTATTTAAAAATGCTTTATGTTCATGAAGGATGCAAATGCAAGTAACATACGTATGGCTTCTAATTTGGAAATCAGAGCAAAAGTCTCCTCATAATCAATACCTTCTTCTTGTTTATAGTCTCGAGATACAAGTCGTGCTTTGTTTCGAATGACTTTAACATGTTCATACAACTTGTTTCAAAACACCCATTTTGTTCCTATGACGGAGTGGTGCTTAGATCTAGACGTGAGGGCCCATACTTTGTTTCTCTCAAACTCGTTTAGCTCATTTTGCATGGCAATAATCCAATCTGGTTCTTGAAGGGCTTGAATGTAGTTTTTGGGCTCTACAAGAGACACAAATGTAGAAAAAGCACACAAGTTGTTTACCTTAGATCGAGTTTGCGCACCTGCTTTTGGATCTAAGATCACGTTATCTAGTGGATGAGATGAAGAATGTTTGAACTTTCTTCTCTTGGTGTGTAGAACTTATGAAGATTGTGGAGGCTCACTCGTTCGACTTGATTCAGGTACCACTTGAGTTACATCCTTGTTTCCGATGTCAAGGCCTTGAAGTTGGGTTTCAAGGCCTTGAGATTGATCATCAATAGTGTTTTTATTGATCATTTCAAGGTCTTGAAGATGCATTTTAAGGTCTTGAGATTGTTTGTCGGTGTCTTGAATTTGTTCTTGCATGTTCTTAACTTGAGCCTTAGGATCTTCTTCTCCATCAGAATTTTGATCTACATGTCGATACATATTAAGATCTGTAAAGCTATCGCTCAAAGTACCATCATTGCTTTCGTCAAAAATAACATGAATACTTTCCTCAACAATTTTGGTACGTTTATTGTAAAACCGATAAGCTTTACTATTTGAAGCATATCCTATAAAAGTAGCTTTATCACTATGTGCATCAAATTTTCCAAGGTCGTCTTTGTCATTCTTATGGACAAAACACGTGCATCCAAAGGGTTATAAATATGAAATATTAGGTTTTCATGCTTTGAAGAGTTCAAGGAGTCTTTTTCAAGATAGAGTGTATCAAACATCTATTTATGATGTAGTTAGTAGTGTTAACAACTTCGGCCTAAAAAAGTTTTGGCAAATTATTTTGTAAAAGTATAGTCCTAGACATATCCTCCAACGTGCGAGTCTTACGTTCCACAACCACGTTTTGTTGAGGTGTTCTATGAGCTGAAAAGTTGTGTGAAATACCATATTTTGCACAAAATAAATCAAACTTGAGTTGATCAAATTCTCTACCATGATCACTTCGAATAGAAACGATAGGTACGTTTTTCAAAGTTTGCAACTCCTTACAAAGTTTTGAAAACTCATACAAAGCTTCCGATTTTTCTCGTAAGAATGAGATCCATGTAAAACGAGAATAATCATCCACAATGACAAGGTTGTATTGTTTTCCCTTGGGATATTTAGCATGCATAGGACCACGTAGATCCATATGTAAAAGTTCGATAGGTCAAGAAGAACTTACAACCTTATTTGGTTTGAATGAACCTCTTTCTTTTTTTTACCTTATGTACAAGACTTACATAGTTTATCAACCTTGAAGTTTAGATTTGGCAATCCACGTACCAAATCCTTTGAAATAATATTATTCATCATATGCATGCTTAGGTGACCAAGTTGTCTATGCCAAATCCTTGGATCATCCGTCAAGGCCTTGAGAGACGCTAATCTTGTTCTTGAAACTTGGTTAGTGCTCATATATGATACATTATTGCATCGAGGAGTAGTAAGCACAACATCACCAGATAACTTATTTCGAACTTCACATTATTCCGAATCAAATATCATTTTGTTACCTTTGTCACAAATTTGAGAGATGCTAAGCAATTATATTTTAGACCGTCAACAAGATAAACATAATCAATGAAGTTAGACGAATTATAACCGATTTTACCTATACCAATGATGTTACACTTCCCTTTATCATCAAGAGTAATGATTCCAGATGATTGCTTCTTTAAATATGAAAATAGTGAACTTTTTCCACTCATATGTCTTGAGTAACCACTATCTAATATTCATTTATGCTCCTTAATCTTGGTGATATCCTGCAAAACAACAAACTTGAACCTTATCGGCTAGACAAAATGACAAATTTTGGTCCATACTCAGGTTGAACCATGTTAGGTGTGTAATACCCGGGAAATTTTTTTTTTCCGGTTAATAGCCGATCAAACCGGATTCAAATCCGCCAACCTTAATCCTTAAAAATAAAAGGAAGCGATCTTAAACTCTATCATTTTATGTGATCTTGATTCACATAAAATGATAACTTATATAATTCCGTAAATAATTCCATACTTTTAACGGTTCCGGGCGATTAACGAGTATTCTTTTAGCCTTGGGTTTTATTTTATGAGCTGGCCCAACGGACCCGGCCCAAAAACAATTACAACCATCCCATTAACTAACCATTACTTTAAACCTAATTAACTCTAACCTAATCAACTTAACCCTAATCTAATCAACCTCCTAAGCGCTACCCTTACCTCCCCTATGAGACGACTCGCCGCTTCAACCCACAACAACAACTTCCAAATTCCGAAACTGCGAGCCCGGAAGCAACCCCGCAGCCACCAGGATTGCCTCCCGCCGGTTCAACCGACCACCAAGTGAGCCGTTGTCCTTGCCACCTCATTCCTCCATCTCTATTATCGGATCTCACCAGTTGGAATCACTGACTTTAGTCGCACAGAAGCAATACGAGACGCCGGAGAAGTGCCGCAATGGTGCCGATCGACACCGCAACGAAGGTCTTCATGCAGTGCAGTGGGTGAGTCGTCCGCCCCTTCTTCCCCTCTACTTCTCTTCGATTCTCCTATGTTAAACCAGAAAGTTTATCCCTTCAGTGGTCGCTGCCGTAGTTACTAGGCAAGAGGAGCGGTGCAACGGTAGAGCAGAAGCATGCTAGCTTCGAACCCTCTACAACAACCACCCTGCAGAACCGAACCTGGTTGTTGTTCCTCTTCGAGTGCGTGACGAGTGGGCTGGGCGGTGAGTTTAATCCATACTCAGTACAATGTGTTTACGCATGTATATTGTATATGTAGGAGATAGATTATGCATTGTATGTTTGTATGTACATATAGATGAATAGATTGGAGAATATGGGTATATATATATATATATGAATGGGTGTAAGGTACGTATATATACATATAGATGACGGAAATGGAGGAAATGAGTACATATATTTATATATGCATCAATGCAGTACGTAGACGTATATATATAGAGGTATAGAATGGGATATATATATAGGTAAATATATATAAGTACGAGATGGGATATATAAATATATGTATATATATATGAGTAAGTGTAGAGTAGATACATAAATACATGTGTGGAGGGGTAAGGTTAAGGTATATATGTAAGTATACATACATGTACAAGAGTTGAGTAGTAACCGGGAAGGGGGGGAATGTTGTCCTCTTTGACGAGTTGGTTTGGGATCTAACCTTATAACCTCTAGTAATTATCCTCGAAATATAGTTTATGGGAATAAGTTCTAAAAGAAAATATGAGAATTAAATATTAGACTTTTGAGAGTTCCAAGACCAGGGGTAAAATAATCTTTTACCTTAAGAGAGTGTATTTTCGTAATTCTCCTCATGAGATAGTACTTCTTAGAAGTTGTAACTTCTAAGAGTATGGGATGTGATTTTGATCCATATATATGCCTTGTTTGACAGGCGTTTGAGTTACCACGAGTGGAGACCGAGTTGATATTTGTTAGAGTGTGATTTTATTCTGGTAAGTCCTTGCGACTTACTTAACTAGATTCTGGATGTTGGTTGAGTGATAATAGTGGTGTGTGTGATGTGTGTTTATAATAATAAATTGATAAGACGACTGTTATTGTTATATTTTAAGGCCCATGTGTATGTATAACGGGCCGTGACATCACTACTCAGCTCTGACAGGAGACTGGGAGGTTCTCTATACCTAGACCATACATGTACAAGGTGAGATGCATCGGATCCATTCCTAATGGTTATACGGGGGTGGAGGCGAGGTTTGGGAATCCCTTGTGTCACAAAATAAGTATCATTAGTAATAGTGAATGACCTAAGTAAAGATAATAAATGAATTGTTTGAAAGCATGATGAGTGTTTACTTTTGCTATGATATGTGTGCGTGTGTGCTATTATTAATTCATCTAATGTTTAGATATCTAGCTAATTGTTGTTCTGATGTGTTTTTAGATTCACCACAGGTTAGAGCCGCAACTGAGTGATCTGGAAGTAGTGGTCAGCCGGGTCTCCGTACTCCTTAGAATGGGGTTGGGATGGTTGCTTTGTTGTTCTTTCATCTTGCTAAGACAGTTAGTCTGTTTCGTTGTTTAAGTAGTATAGGTTGTTAGACGTTGTTGCATTCATCCCTTTAAAATACTATTTTATGAATTTCGGTTTTTCTTATTTGTGTCTTGTTGCAAGATCCTAATAATATTGTTGTCAAACTGAGGTCGGGACCCATTGTGAGGTCCTAACCAATAATGTCCCGAGTTTTGAGAATTCGGGGTGTTACAACATGGTATCAGAGCTCTAGGTTGACAACAATGGCACTTGAAATCTTTTGAAAGACCGAATAAGTACTTGAACAGAATCCGAAAGGGATCTAAGTTTTAAAAAGGAATTTTGGTTTTCAAATGCATGCATAGTCTGGTTGGGAATAGAAAAGTACGGTTGACCACCACTCCTACCGCGGATCTCAGTATGCTTAGTATGGACTTTAGGTTGACTTTAGTTGGACTTATTAGCTAGTTTATAACTATAGTTGTTATCACTGGCGCAAATGGCACGTACTAGGGCTGCGCTAGCTACTGGTCAAGGTAGAGGTCGTCCACCTCTCCCTCCAGCTGGACAGGGTAGGGGCGATAGGACTGCTGTAGTTAGAGGACGCGGCCGTGGAGGTAGACCTCCATTAGCACGAGGTCGAGGTCGAGCTCCTCGAGAGGATCCACCAGCAGTGATCATGCCAAATGCTGGAGTGGAGGAGGTGGATGAGAGTGTGGGTCCCGATGTCGGGAATGAGACCATTGCTAGGTCTGGAGCGCAAAGTGCACGTTCGACTGAGTTAGGATGTGTTTCTATTAGAGCATCTGAGTACAGGGAGTACAGAGCATACGTCGAGCGTATAGAGGAGGCTGCTAGAGCAGAGAGACTTACCCAGGTACCACCAGTACCGGCTAGGTCCTTTCAGGTGACACAGGGAGTGCCTCAGGTGCCAGCTGTACCTGAGAGGCGAGTTGAGGCTGATAGAGCTCCTACTAGGTCTAGAGCACCGAGACCGGATGAGTGGTTGAAGGCTTTCAACTCTCAGAAAGTCCCCTCATTCAGTGGAGAGATAGGGTTAGAGGTGGAGCACTGGATTGGACATGTAGAGACTGCACTAGAGGCGATACGTTGCCCAGATGATCGACATGTGGAGTTGGTGCAGACATGTTTCACGGAGGATGCTCATTCCTAGTGGCGGACCATTCGTAGCCGAGTCACCGGTTAGGAGCAGATGAGGAGCATTGTTAGAGAGAAATACTGCCCAGTCTCGTTGAGGAGAGAGAGGTTTCAGGACTTCATTGAGGTGGGATTTGAGGATATTCCGATTGCTGATGCCATCAAGAAGTTCCAGAAGGAACTGACTTTACTTGGACCAGCTGCACCTCCTAAGGAGCAGCATGTGTACCTCTTTTCACGGAGATTGAGAGAGAGCACTCGTTCCTATCTGGCAGGATTTCGTTGCGAGACTTTGTCAGGCTATCAGGATAGGGCGTCTACATATGAGAGAGATAGACCAGTCCAGAGGAGAACTGATCAGCCAAATAGGCCGGATAAGCAGCAAAGGCCAAGATATGCTAGTGGCAGTACAGGAGTAGTTGTTTTTGGACGGGGACAGACTCAGGGGCGACATAGTCATACCACTACAGTTCAGGCTCCAGCTGGGGGTTCATAGTGCCACAACTGTAGTGGCTATGGACACATCCGATCGAACTGCACGAAGCCGTTAGTGACCTGCTTCTAGTGCGGCAAGGTTGGACATAGAGTTGTATTTTGCCGCCAGGGCAAGGCTCCATCTCAACAAGGTTCTTCCCCTGCAGGTCTATCAAGGAGTGTATAGAGGCAGCCACAATACCGAGCTCCGAGTCAGCAGCAGCAATACCGAGCCCCAGGTCAGTAGCAGCCTTACAAAGCTCCAGGACATCCTTCATCATAGAGTTCTATGCAGGGATCCGGTCGGGGCAGGGACGTGGTAGTGTATCTGATACCGGAGGAGCTCCGAAACGGGTGTTTGAGCTGAGGAGTGCTGATCCGCCAAAGGCACCGACTGCCACATGTACAATTCAGATCCATGACTTGCCCGTGCGAGTTTTGTTTGATACGGGTGCTACACACTCCTTTATATCTGATGCATGCATAGATAGGTTGTCCTTAGCTATTGTAGAGGGGATACCTTTTATGATAGGATTACTTGACGGATTAAGGTCTGAGGGACTCGAGAGATCTATGGATGTGCCATTCGTATGGGAGATCGAGATTGGCTAGTATATTTTCTAGTCATGCCCTTAGCACATGAGGATGTGATTTTGGGGATAGATTGGATGACGAGACATGGAGCAATCTTGGACATTGGTAAGAGGACAGTGACTATTGCCACCGAGGCGAGTCATAGAGTAATATTCCGAGGTTGGGACCTCGGAAAGTCCGGCACTGTTATCAACATAGTGAGAGCAGCGAGACTGATAGCATAGGGTTGCAAGGCCTTTTGGTGTTATGCCATGAAGGAACGCAAGGGCCTGACAGTAGAGGAGATACTAGTTGCATGCGAGTTTGCAGAGGTGTTTAGTGACGACCTGCCAGGACTACCCCCACAAAGGAGCGTGAATTTCAGCATTGAGTTAGAGCCGGGAACGAGACCGATCTCGAAGGCCTTGTACCGTATGGCACCGATAGAGCTGCTTGAGTTGAAGAAGCCGTTAGAGAAGTTAGTAGAGAAGGGCTTCATACGCCCTAGTGTGTCTCTTTGGGGCGCGCCAGTATTATTTGTGAGGAAGAAGGACGGATCGATGCGGCTATGCATAGACTACTGAGAGTTAAACAAAGTCACCATCAAGAACAAGTATCCACTGCCGCACATAGATGATTTGTTAGACCAGTTACATGGAGCGTCGTGTTCTCGAGGATAGACTTGAGGTCCGGTTATCACCAGCTGTGGGTGAGAGATCAGGACATACCTAAGACAGCATTCCGGACTAGGTATGGTCATTATGAGTTCGTAGTGATGTCATTTGGACTCACTAATGCACCAACGGTGTTCATGGAGTTGATGAACGGGATATTCATCGACTTCTTAGACCAGTTTGTAGTGGTCTTCATTGACGACATTCTAGTTTACTCTAGGAGTCGAGAGGAGCATGCCGGACACTTGAGGAAAGTATTACAGATTCTGCGGGATAGCCAGCTGTATGCTAAGCTATCCAAGTGTGAGTTTTGGATGTCAGAGGTGGCTTTCCTAGGCCACGTAGTGACTGCTGAGGGTATTAAGGTCGATCCGGCGAAGATCGAGTCAGTGTCTTCTTGGCAACCTCCGAAGAATGTTAAGGAGGTTCGCAGCTTTCTAAGTTTGGCAAGTTATTACCGCCGGTTTGTAGAAGGGTTCTCCCTGATTGCCCGACCACTACCCTGCCTTCTGAGGAAGACTACTCAGTTTGTTTAGTCTAAGTCGTGTCAGCAGAGTTTTGAGGAGCTGAAAAGGAGATTGACGTCTACTCCGATTTTAGCATAGCCTGAGGGTACAGATGACTTTGTGGTATACAGTGACGCATACAAGCTAGGCTTGGGGTGTGTTTTGATGCAGAGAGTTAAGGTCATAGCTTATGCGTCTCGATAGTTGAAGACGTATGAGGAGAACTACTTCACGCATGATTTAGAGTTAGCTGCAGTGGTCCATGCTCTTAAGATCTGGCGTCACTATCTCTATGGAGCGACATGTTAGATCTTCACAGACCATAAGAGTCTGAAGTATATATTCACTCAGTGGGAGTTGAATAATCGCCAGAGGCGGTGGTTAGAGTTGATCAAGGATTTTGACCTTGAGATCCTCTACCACCCCGGAAAGGCGAATGTAGTAGCTGATGCTTTGAGCCGGAAGATGCCTTTGGAGAGGGAGATAGCCCGGTTGACAGTACAACCACAGTTGTAGAGAGACTTGGCGTCGTTAGAGATAGAAATTCAGTTTCCCGATACAGATAGTCAGTTGGCTACTTTGGAGTTACTTCCTGATCTGTTGGATGATATCCAACAGAAACAGGAGACTTGCCCGACTTTGACCAGTATCCTAGACAGAATGTCTTGAGATGAGGCACCATAGTTCACTATTGGTGCTGATGGAGTGATGAGACGTCAGGACCGCGTGTGTGTGTCGTCAGACAGTGAGTTGAGACAGAGGATACTAGGTGAGGCTCATGCTACCCCATACTTCGTACATCATGGAGCGAGTAAGATGTACAAGGATGTGAGACGGTCCTTCTGGTGGGGTGGTTTGAAGCTCGACGTGGCTAGGTATGTAGCTTAGTGTGCGACCTGCCAGCAGGTCAAGATTGAGCATCGTAGGTCCGGAGGAGAGCTCCACCCACTTCCAGTACCACAGTGGAAGTGGGAGGATATATCTATGGATTTTGTCACAGGATTGAGACTCAATAGAGGTTTTGATGCTATTTGGGTAGTGGTAGACCGTGTGACGAAGACCGCACGTTTCATTCCGGTTAAGGAAAAGTGGCCAATAAGTCGTCTAGCTGAGGAGTTCACTTGACACATTGTGAGACTCCATGGAGTACCGAGGACTATCGTCTCCGACAGAGATGGACGTTTTACTTCGAGATTTTGGCAGCAGCTACATACTGCTTTAGGGACGAGTCTCCACTTTACTACTGCTTACCACCCACAGACTGACGGTCAGTCTGAGAGGACCATCCGGACATTAGAGGACATGTTGCGGGCTTTTGTACTAGATTGGGGACAGGTATGGCCAGATCATCTTCAACTTGTAGAGTTTTCGTATAATAATAGCTGGCACGCATCTATTGGGATGGCCCCTTATGAGGCTTTGTACGGGCGGAGATGTCGCCCGCCATTATGCTGGGATGAGCCTAGCAGAGCTGATGGAGTAGCTCCAGATCCAATACAGGATGACATCGCTCGGATTGCCCTGGTCCGGGAGTGGATGTTAGCAGCTCAGAGTCGTCAGAAGTCCTACGCCGACAAAAGGCGTCGACCCTTGGAGTTTAGGGTGGGTGCTCAGGTGTGGTTGAGAGTGTCACCGACGAGAGGAGTCTGGCGTTTTGACATTAAGGGGAAGCTGAGTCCCCGATATGTCAGACCTTTTGAGATCTTGGGAAGAGTTGGAGAGGTGGCCTACAGAATAGTACTACCGCCGAGACTAGACGGTGCCCATCCGGTCTTCCATGTATCTCAATTGAGAGAGTACATCCCGGATCCGAGACACGTCATCAACCATGAGGATCTGATAGTTGAGCCCGACCATACATTTTTAGAGTACCCAGTAGCTATCTTAGACCGCAGTACTAGACGTCTGCGGTCCAAGGAGATACCGATGTTGAGGATTCAGTGGTCTAGACGAGGAGCTGATGAGGCCACTTGGGAGACAGAGAAGAGTATTGGACGTAATTATCCCGAGTTCTTTGCAGGCGACGAGTTAGTACTCGGATGTTATGTTGTTTGACTTCTCATGATCTTACCTTGGATTGAGTGATTATGTTTTATGTGATGTGTGTCTGAGTATGATGATTGAGTAGTTACATGGTAGAAAACGGAAATTTTATGAAACTAAGATTTACAAAGAAAGGCGAATGATTTGTTACATTATTCTAAGTTTCGGGATGAAACTTATTTTAAGGGGGCACTGATGTAATACCCGGAAAATTTTTTTTCCGTTTAATAGCCGTTCAAACCGGATTCCAATCCCCCAACCTTAATCCTTAAAAATAAAAGGAAACGATCATAAACTCTATCATTTTATGTGATCTTGATTCACATAAATGATAACATATATAATTCCGTAAATAATTCCGTACTTTTAACGTTTCCGGGCGATTAACAAGTATTCTTTCAGCCTTGGGTTTTATTTTATGAGCTGGCCCAACGAACCAGGCCCAAAAACAATTACAACCAGCCCATTATCTAACCATTACTTTAAACCTAATTAACTCTAACCTAATAAGCTTAACCCTAATTTAATCAACCTCCTAAGCGCTACCCTTACCTCCCCTGTTAGACGACTGGCCGCTTCAACCCACAGCAGCAACTTCCGAAGTCCGAAACTGCGAGCCCGGCAACAACCCCGCAGCCACCAGGATTGCCTTCCGCCGGTTCTGCCGACCACCAGGTGAACCGCTATCTTTTCCACCTCGTTCCTCCCTCTCTATTATCGGATCTCACCAGTCGGAATCACTGACTTAAGTCGCACAGAAGCAATACGAGACGCCGGAGAAGTGTCGCAGTGGTGCCGATCGACACCGCAATGAAGGTCTTGTCTAAATTGCATATTAACATTCCGTTCATGGATGCTATCTTAGGTATGCCGGCGTATGGCAAGTTCTTGAAGGAAATACTCTCCAACAAAAGGAAGTTGGAAGAGTATAGGGAAGTAAGGATGACTAAGAGGTCCTCGGAATTGATCCAAACAATGAAGGAGGAGATGCCTCCTAAGCTAAGAGATCCGGGATCTTTTTGTGTGCCAATCGGAGTGGGAGAAGTGAAGTATGAAGCCCTTTGTGATCTTGGGGCAAGTGTGAGCATCATACCGCTTGCACTTTGTAACAAGGTTGGGCTAGGAGAGCCTAAACCGGTCAAGATGACCCTTTACATGGTGGACCGCTCTATTACTCACCCGGTTGGGATCTTGGAGGACATACCGGTGCAACTAGGAAAGTTCTATGTGCCGATTGATTTTGTTGTCTTGGACATCCTGGCGGATTATCCGGTTCCCATCATCTTAGGGAGACCTTTCCTAGCCACTTCCGGATGCCTAGTGGATTGCAAGAATGGGATTCTCTCCTTCAACATTGAAGAAGAGAATATCAAGTTCAAGTTATCCACAATGATGAAAGGGCCAACCCTTGATGAAGATGTATTCAACATAGTCGAGCAAGAGGAGTCTAGAGAAGTTGTGAGCTCGATCTTGATCAAGGACCCTTTGGAGAAGGTTCTTAGTTTAAGCTTGATGGAGGAAGGTGTTGAGGAGGCTTGCAATGAAGAAATCAAGGCCTTGGAAGCACTAGAAAAGGAGACAAGAGCTGAATTTGAGGTTCACGAGAGCATGTTCAGCACTTATAGGAACCACGGTCGTGGAAGGTGTTCCACGGCCGTAGAACTCTCTGGAAAGCTCCGACGAGCAAGCTTGGCAACTTCCACGGCCGTGGATGTGCTAAGGTCCGTGGAAACAACCGTGGTTTCCCCTGAAGCAGCCCTTGTTGATGATCAAGCTTCAAGGAGCCTTGGAGAGTCTTCATTTGCTTTGGATTCATCTCAACCAACGTTATTTGGATCGTCTCCGCTCGATAAAGGTCCTCCTAAACTTGAACTTAAACCCCTCCCCTCTCATTTGAAGTATGCTTTCCTTGGTGATAATTCTACATATCCGGTGATTGTGAATGCATGCTTGAATGATGATGAACTTGCTAAGTTGTTGCATGAGCTAAGATTGCATAGGAAAGCCATTGGCTATACTATTGATGATTTAGTTGGCATTAAGCCCTCTTTGTGCATGCGTAAGATATTGATGGAAGATAACCATAAACCCTCTATTGAACATCAAAGAATATTGAATCCTATAATGAAAGAGGTAGTCAAGAAAGAGATCATTAAGTTGCTAGATGCGGGAATTATCTACCCTATCTCGGATAGTAAGTGGGTTAGTCCCGTTCATGTAGTTCCTAAGAAGGATGGGATGACCGTAGTGACTAATGAGAACAATGAACTAGTCCCAACTAGGACGGTTACGGGATGGAGGATGTGTATTGACTATAGGAAATTGAACATGGCCTCTAGGAAAGATCACTTCCCTCTTCCTTTCATTGACCAAATGCTAGAGAGGTTAGCTCAACATTCTCATTTTTGCTACTTAGATGGTTATAGTGGATTCTTCCAAATCCCTATCCACCCCGATGACCAAGAGAAAACTACATTTACATGTCCATGGGGAACTTTTGCTTATAGGAGAATGCCATTTGGGTTGTGTAATGCACCCGCCACCTTCCAAAGGTGTATGATGGCTATCTTTTTGGAATACATTGAAAACATCATGGAAGTGTTTATGGATGATTTTTCTGTTTATGGTTCTTCTTTTGATGATTGCTTAGCTAACTTGTCATTGGTATTGAAAAGATGTGAGGAGACAAATCTTGTCTTAAATTGGGAAAAATGCCACTTCATGGTAAGTGAAGGTATTGTGTTGGGACACTTGGTGTCCAACCGTGGCATTGAGGTTGATAGGGCCAAGATTGAAACGATAGAGAAGTTGCCACCACCTACCTCGGTGAAAGGGGTAAGGAGTTTCTTAGGGCATGTCGGTTTCTACCGGAGGTTTATTCAAGCCTTCTCTAAAATTTCTAAGCCTCTTACTAACCTACTAATGAAGGATGTTGAGTTTGTTTTCTCCAAGGATTGCCTTGAGGCTTTTTGTAGGTTGAAGAACGCCTTGATCTCCGCACCTATCATGCAACCTCCGGATTGGAGTTTACCGTTTGAGATCATGTGCGATGCAAGTGATGTAGCCGTTGGGGCTGTTTTGGGGCAAAGGAAAGATGGGCGCACACATGCCATTTATTATGCTAGCAAGACGCTAGATGATGCCCAACTCAATTATGCTACCACCGAGAAGGAGTTACTAGCGGTTGTGTATGCATTTGAGAAGTTCCGCTCGTATCTTGTTGGAGCGAAGGTCATTGTGTATACGGATCATGTTGCGATCCGTTATCTACTTACCAAGAAGGATGCCAAGCCTAGGTTGATTCGGTGGATCCTTCTTCTTCAAGAATTTGATTTGGAAATCCGGGACAAGAAGGGGTCCGAAAACTCTGTGGCGGATCACCTTAGTAGGCTCCCACCATTGGAACTTGAGAGAGATGACATCCCGATTGATGACTCATTCCGGGATGAGCAATTGCAAATGGTGGAGGAGTGCTTGTTCCAACTGTCTAGAGGAAGCGAGCCATGGTATGCCGACATTGTGAACTATCTTGTGTGTGAGGAAGTGCCTCCCGGATTGTCATACGCCCAAAGGAAGAAGTTCTTCAAAGACGTGAGGCACTACTATTGGAGTGAACCACTTTTGTTCAAGAGAGGACCGGATGGAGTCTTTAGAAGATGCATACCGGAGGATGAGGTGGAGAGTGTGATCCGCCATTGTCACTCCTTGCCATGTGGAGGGCATGCTAGCTCACACAAGACATGCGCGAAGGTGTTGCAATCGGGCTTCTTTTGGCCAAGTTTGTTCAAGGATGTGCAAGGCTTTGTGGTAACTTGTGATGCTTGCCAAAGGACGGGCAACATCTCAAGGAGGAATGAGATGCCCTTGAACAACATACAAGAAGTGGAGATATTTGATGTGTGGGGTGTGGACTTCATGGGACCATTCCCTTCTTCATGTGGCAACCTCTACATCCTATTGGAGGTTGATTATATTTCGAGATGGGTGGAGGCAATTGCCTCTCCTACAAATGATGCCAAGGTAGTGGTGCGGTTCTTCAACCGAGTGATCTTCCCTAGGTTTGGAACACCAAGGGTGATCATAAGTGATGGTGGGAAGCATTTCACTATAGGAACTTTGGGGCACTTTTGGCTAAGTATGGGGTGACTCATAAGGTGGCAACACCTTACCATCCCCAAACTAGTGGCCAAGTGGAGATCTCCAACCGGGAGATAAAGGGAATTCTTGAGAAGACGGTCTCTAGGACGAGAAAGGATTGGGCTATGAAGCTCGATGATGCCTTGTGGGCATATAGAACCGCTTTCAAGACACCAATTGGCACCACTCCCTACAAGTTAGTCTATGGTAAGTCTTGCCACCTTCCGGTAGAAATGGAGCATAGAGCTTATTGGGCCATTAAGTGGCTAAATTTTGACCTCAAGGAGGCCGGAGAGAAGAGGTTGCTTGATATGAACGCCCTTGAGGAGATCCGGTTGGATGCTTATGAGAATGCCCGGATCTACAAGGAAAGGATCAAACGGTGGCATGACAAGCGCCTCATTCCGAAGGAGTTGAGAGAAGGCGACCTTGTCCTTCTTTTCAACTCAAGGCTGCGGCTCTTCCCCGGAAAGCTAAAATCAAGATGGACCGGGCCATATGTAGTGAAGAAGATCTTCCCTCATGGAGCTATTGAGATAGGAGGGGAGCATTGTGGAGATTTCAAGGTGAACGGGCACCGGTTAAAGAAGTACATCCCGGGAGCTCCGGTGGATATGATTGCCCCACTTCACCTAGAATGAGACGCCCCCGAGTTTGGTCAAGCTAAAGACCTTAAAGAAGCACTTGATGGGAGGCAACCCATTGGTAGACATCTTTCCCTTTTCGTTTTTGTTTTTGTTTTGATTTTTCTGTTTTTGTGTATTTGGTGTGCTTTGTGTGTGTGTTAGAGTCTTGGTAGCATGGAAGCCTTGCATGGCATGTGAATGATGATGATGAATCCCTCATCAATTATGGGTGGAGCGGACACGGAACTTGGACGGCTAGCGGCGCCTAGCGCGGGTCCCGACGCCATGATGCACATTTAGAGCTCTCTATCATTGTTGATAGGATCATCACCCATCAATCCACTTGAGTAATCCCAAATACCCAAGCAAACCATTTTTACATTGTGAGAACCCACTTTCACTCTTCTTTACTTGAATACCACATTGGGGACAATGTGTTTCTAAGTATGGGGTGGGGTTTGCATGATCCTTTGCATGACTAGCATCTAGGATAGTTTCATATTATCACATGTCTTGCATTGTATATACTCATTTCGAAAAAATCCAAAAAATCAGAAAATTTAAAAAATTTTGTGCTTTCTAGGCTTGGATATGACCCTAATGATGAATCTTGTCTTGTGGATTGGCTATGGATGGCCTTATGTGTTAAATTGATGAATGCATATGTGGACTTGAAGTATTTCTCTTGAATCCCATGAATGATTTGTGATCATGATGCTTGCCTAGAATGGATTGAGTATTGAAAGTCGAAATTACATGCTAGTTCTTGCACATCATTAGGAATGAATGAGGCAATTCATCTTTCTCTACTTCTCATCTCGATCATAATCTTTGAGCACCTCAATTGATATAAATTTGACCTTTTTTGACCCATCCGGGAATAGGAGCATGTTAGTGTGTTGATGTGTGTGAAAAGCAAGTGTGGGGTGAAGTTATTGATGAAAGAATGCTATGAATAAAGTGCTGAATTTGTTGTGAAAGTGTAGACAAAAATATAGGTTTGGGGACGTTGGTTTAAATGACGAGTAACTCGGCACCATTCACATAATCGGGTGTTTGTGCCTTGCCAAAGTCAAATAAACCAATAGTCCTAACGAGCTTTGGTATGTGTGCCCGGTGTGGATGCACCTCGAAAAATAGAAAAAACCCGAGGACGGCTAATCACCAAGGTTTCGGCTTTTGTACACCAATGCCATTGTCTCAAAAATAAGTGAAAGAAAATGAAAAAGAAAAGATGGAGAAAATATGCACTTATGGGAAGTTGATCAAGGACAAAATTGTGGAGTTAGTTCCATTCCCGAATTAGCATCACATAGCCTAGAAAAATCCCCACCTAATCACAACGTTTCTTGGCCTTTTATTTCACAAAGACCTTATGACCTATTTGCATGTTTGTAGGACTTAGTAATCTAGATTAGATATGCTCTTGATCATCTTGACTTCCTCATTTTTACATTTCATGCATTCTTTCGAGTTAAGTACAATTGTCTTTCCGTGCCTTCATTTATTTGATACATGATTGCTTATCCATTGCCATGAAACATGACTATGAAGGTGATCCAATTTTAGAAGCACAACTCCAAAAAGATTTTGCCATTTTTCTACATGCATAAACCATGTCATCTCTTAGTCCATAATTGAGAATTTGCTCAGGGACGAGCAAACCTTAAGTATGGGGTATTTTTGATAACAAGTTTCTGACTTAGGATTAGACACTTATTTAGATAGTTTCCTCACTCATTCATGCATGGTTTAGCACTAGTTCACGACGTTTGCACTCAATTCACGTATTTTGTCGAGATAGACGTCTACACGGACTTTTGCATTGCTTTGTAGGTATTTTTGGAGATTTAGGAGCTTAAACGATACGTTTGAGGATCATTCATCAAGATGACACACCCTCGGACTCATTAGGATGCAAACTAGAGGCTAAGGAGAACTCATGGAACCTTGTCAACACAAGCCATGCACCAAATCATAGCTTAATGATCCAAGGCGAAGCTGAAGCACCAAACCACGGTTCACTGGCACTTCCACGGCCGTGGAACCAACCGTGGTTTTTGCCAGAAGGTTGTGCCAGCTGTGCCACGATCTCATGGCTCACTCTAGCAAGGTTGTAGTATAAAAGTGGTCCTGCAAGGCTGAGAGAAGGCATCTTGGAGCAGCCATCCATTATCCCCTATCATCCAATCAAAAACACTCTCAACAAGAAGATTCTCTAAGGAGGGAGACACCATTGAAGGAGGAGAAGAGCTCCATTGGAGAAGAGCAGAAGAACACACCATTGCTAGCACTTGATAGGTTTTGTAGTGAAGAATTTCGGAATCGTTTTCTAGGGTTGTAAGAATCGATTAAACCTTCTTTTGGAAGGGTTGTGAGTCTTTCTAATCTTAATTTCAGCTTGGTTTTGTTTGCTTCACTTGTTCATCTCTTTCTTTTCATTATCTTACAAATGGAAGCCATGATTTTATGCTTGATTATTTTGATTGTTATTATGCATGTTGTAGGCTAAATAGATGCGATTCTAGGGTAAGGAAAGGATGGTTATGGCTAAGACTATGATAGGATGAACTTAGATTTGCCCTTGGATTGCTTGCTTGCTTGAACGAAGTCACTGCTATAGTCCACGGTTAGTTCTTGCCCTTCCACGGCCGTGGAAATGGTAGAACAACCCGTGGTTTCCCTGGTTCGATGGATCTAAGTACTAGATTGTTAGAATGTTGAAATCCTAGTGTTTGTTGAGCTAAATCTATCCTAGGGTGACCTAGTGTTAGCAACTAAGTGTTGGAAGAGACCTACCCGGTGATTCTTACTCTTAGATTTCAAGGATGACAAACTCTAGGTAGTGGTGAGCCTCATAAGCCGCCATTGGACTAAGTGTGCTAGGATAGTTGTTTAGGACTAACCCTTTCGAGACTTACCCGGTGAGGATAGGTTAGATCCCTAGGTGACAATCCGGTTTGTGAAGAATTCCATCCCTTAGGCTCTTTGAGACTTACCCGGTGATGAGACCTTAGGAACGGACTAGTGGACCATGAGACCTACCCGGTGATTGATCCCAATCTAGAAACACTCACTCCCAACATATCATAGTTAATCCAAGGAATGATTAGATAGCTTGAGTCATATGCCATAACCGGAATTTCCAACCCCTAGAATCCGCCCTTCTCTTTTGATTCATATCTCGTGTTTAGCTTGTTTGGTTGTGTTGATTTGTTAGCTTAGTTGATTGCTTATTTTGCATAAATTGTGATCTTTGATTGATCACCTTAAAACCCATCCAAAAACATAGAGATTTTCATTCCTTTATTTCTTTCTCTTTTCTTAGCCTAGATCTTCACTAAACTTAATCATAAATCGAATCAATCTCACCTTAGTCTTTGTGTTCGACCTCGGAATACTATCCCTACTACAAACGTCCCGTACACTGTGGGTTCGCTAGGAGTTAGGAGAAATATAACGAGTATAAATTTAAAGCTTATTGCGTACACACGTTCTTAGCGTAACAACCGCCGGCATGAGCATTTCTTCCGCCACTTCCCATACCCACCGGAGGAGGGTCCGGATGGTCCAGCTGGACCATCCCACTAGGGGTATCTTTTCTCTTCCCTTTCCCACATTTATCTTTGCTTCATTTCAACTTTGAGGGCAAAGTGTACTTCAAGTATGGAGGAGGAAAATATCATTGCATGTACAGTTTCTTTTGAGTTGTTTTGAGTTTGTTTTGCATTGAGTTGTAATTCAGTTGAAATTCATATATAAAAAAACAAGAAAAAGCCAAAGAAAATGAAAAAAGACATGAAATCCTTGGATAAACCGAAAACCCGAAAGGACGGTTTAGGCAAAAAGAAGGTAGTCCGACCAACCTTAGGTTGGTGCAAAATTGGGCTTGAGGGATGTGAGTTCAAAGTTAGATCATCAAAGAAAAGAAGAAGAGTGGCAAGGTGAAAACCCGAAAGGGCACTTTGGCAAAATGAGCGACACCGAGTGTAGGTTTCCCTTCTGACGTTTGGCGACATAAGAAGGGGAGTCATAAGGAGGTTGTCCGGGTAGGTCACTCTTGAAGCGATAAGGATGGTAGTGTTCTAACCTTGTTCTCACATTTCCTCTCTTTTTCCTCTTTCTTTCTTGGTTTTTCTTTTGTTTTCATTGTCTTTTCGGCTTTCCCATGCTTCCTGAGGCCTTTGAGTCTAAAACTGTTGTCATGTGTTTTACTCGGGACGAGTAAAAGGTCTAAGTATGTGGGAGTTTGATAGGTGATGGAATCACTATCATTTAGGTTAGTTTTTAGAGTCTTTTTATTACATTAGTATCGGTTTATGCCACTAACTCCTTGGTCCAGACGAAGAAGACTAAAAGAAGATAAAGAAGGAGCTATAAGCACATAGGAGTGAAGATCATTCACGAGGCAAAGCTTCTGTTTCCTCACCGCCCCCGCGGAGCAGTGTCACCTCCCTTGCGGGTGACACCACACTCCAGAGCGCACCCTGCGCCTTCGCTAGCGCCAGGCACGAAGAGTGTCACCGCCCCTACGCCACTCCTTGGCGCCCCTGCGGTGACTTGTCCTGAAGAAGCAAAACCAGCACCTCCGCCTGCGTCTCAACCTGGGAGCTGTGAAGATGAAGAGTCAGTGTCACCGCCCACGCGTTGACACTGGGACGCCCCTGCGGCTCGGCATCAAAAACGGCAGGAAGTTGAAGAGTCAGACGTTTGAAGATCATTAAAGATCCGCCCCAGCGGAAGTGCTAGGTTGCCCCTGCGGCTATGAAGAAGTTCAAGCGTTTCTGCCCAAACCGCCCCTGCGGCTTTGAAGGTCGCCCCTACGGTTTGACGACAGAGACTTTACTCCGGCTGTTTACTCCACCTTTATGGCATTAAAGGTGGCTGTTTTGGCCGGCCATTTACTCCTATTTAGTGCTATTTGTAGTATAAATAGACCCTTGGTTGATTGCTAGAATGAGCCACTTATCCACAATTAGAATCCAATTATTTTCCATTGCTACCTTTGTAATGAGTTGCTAACTCCCTTGCTACATTGGGTTGGTTTGAAGCTGCATTGTTACTTTGGTTGTAAGTTCTTTCTAATATAAGTTTTTATTCAGTAATACCTTGTGTTTCCTTGATCTTTATTGTCTAATTGCATGTTTGATTAACACTTAAGATTGATCACCTTAGGTTCTAAAGTGCATGAACTAGGATTAATAGATTCCGGGTTCGGGTCTTTAATCTAGTGGTAAACTTTAAGTAATAACGGGTTGTAATTGCTTAAAGAAAGGAACACAAATATAAAGATAAGTTTAACGGTTTTAATCTTTTCTTCATATCCCTTAGTCTTTATTTGAAAGCTAACTTGTTAATTGTTCTTGTAGGTTTACGGAACACTAACCTGTTAAGTTGTGTTGATGCCGGTTGGCTCAACACATATATATGATCGAGACGGAAGATTACTTAAAAACTTGTAAAAAGGAACTCACCAAAGTAGTAATCGCATGCTAAGAATTAACCTAGTATAGATTCACCCATCATTGTCTTACTCGTTGTGTTATTTGTTTTCATAAGTTTTGTGTGCATCAATTCACCTAAAATCCCCCCTTTGTTACTTGATTTTCTAATCAATATTTGACTTTAATAAAAATACCAAAACTCTCTTGGGTTCGACCCTTACTTAACCACTATACTTGTTTTAGTGCTAAGTCGGGATTTATTTTTATAGGGTATAGACGACATAAGAAAATACCTCTAGTCAACGCACTTACAAGATATCATAAAATGCGGTTAAGCCTATGAAGGTGAGTCACATGACACAACAAGGCCGAGAAGGGTATAGTTATCTTGCATAAAGAAAAGGAAGCGTGGAATGAAGAATGAGCTAACGGAGTGTAAGGTAGAGTACCCCAAGAGAGTACCCTTCATGAGAATGGTAAAATGGAGTATAAAAGAAAGGAAGGTTATTGACCTCAAAGAAGTTCAACCATAAGCTAATTAGTGACAACCGAGAACTCATAGGTGTAGGTTGTCTATCGATGATTGTAGATGGGAAGAGTAACTCATATTGTGGATCATAAAGGAACGGTAACAAGAGCATAGAATATTCCTAGTGGTTCAGTGTCAGCAATTAGGAGTTATATCAACGGAAGGGCAAATGGCGTAATCAAGTAGCATTGAATGGGTTCAAGGCAAGTCACAGTAAAAGACCTCTTAGGGAGGGTTAATGACCTATGCGGCCTTCTTAGGTCATGGGATTGACATGTGGAGGAACGAAATAGATTAGAACCTTTAAGGTGTCATCAGGGTTGGAAGAACTAGAGGATCAAGAGGAAGGTGAGGCTTTCATTGTTGCTTTACGCAAATGAGAATATATATATATATATATATATATATATATATATATATATATATATATATATATATATATATATATATATATATATATATATATATATGTCAAAATTTTCTAGACTCACCCGAAGAAGCCACGGGGCTATATCGGGTAGCGGAGAACCTGGATTAGGGCAACGCTGCAAGCTTAGAGATTTTTTTTTATACTATTGCTTGGTAAAGTAACGACTTGAAGTCGGGATGTCACCAGTTAGGACGAGGAAAGAAAGTACCTACGTAAGACGGCATTTCGGACCGGTATGATCACTACAAGTGGTAATAAAGCCATTTGGGCATGACACACGAGAAGTTGAGAGGTTATGTAAATACGTATTCATCGGTTTCTGAATCGAGTTGTAGTGGTGTCGCACAATTTGTGGCTTTATAGGCGGTACCAATATGGCCATAACCTAATGTTAGTAACGATAACTAGTGATGTGGGAGATGTACGAATGATTCTTATGTTCTCTTTTTGACGGCGCCTTGTTGTACTCTCGGAGTTGAGAGGAACATTCTTGACGCGGGGCAACAGTAATACAAGTTATGCGGGATAAGGTTTATGAACAGATTTATCTAAGTAGGAGTTATGACGTCTAACGTGACTTCCTAGGACATGTAGTGACAACGGCAGAGATCAAGTTGATCCAACAAAGACCAAGGTGGTATTATCGGTGTTACCTTTGAGGAAGTGGGGGAGGTATGCAGCTTTTAGGTTAGTAGGCTAAAACTACCAGATTACGGAATGTTTTCAACGCCCTTCCTTTCTGAAGAAGTATACAAGAATTGTGTGGTCCGAGCCATGTCTGTAGAACTTTGAAAAGTTGAAGAGGCGAGTGACCTCTACTCAGATTTCTTTTGTACAGACAAAGAGTCTTGTGAACTTGGTGACAAATAGTGATGCATCCAAGTGGGGCTTGGGGATGCAGTTGAAGTAACAAGAGAGGTTTTGCGTATGTGTTAGACAACCGTGAGCATATGAGAAGAATTACTGATGAAGGGTCGAAAGTTATCCGCTTTAATGCACACGCTTAAGATGATGTCGGTATTTTTATGGAGATACAGGCCAGTCTTGAACAGGAGATAAAGGTTTGATATATATATTCACTCACCAAGAGTTGAATACCTACTAGAGGTGATGGATAGAGTTGATTAAGGAATTCGGTCAGATGGTTTTGTACCATCCGGGAAAGGGGAATGTGGTCACCGATACCCTTAGCATGTGGATGCCTCGAGAGGAGGCGATAGCTCGACTGACGGTCCAACTTCAGTTGTAGAGGGATTTAGTAAGGGTGGAGATGGATATCCGGTTTCCGGATAAGGACAGACCCTTGTCCGATTTGGGAGAGGCTACCTTATGTGCTATACAGAAGGTAAGATTAATCGGGACCCATATGTTGTATTGGTGAGGCGGGCTTAAGCCGATGCGACTATGTACGAAGCCAAAGTGCGACCTGTCATCAGGTCAAGTGTGAGCACTATATGACAGGATGAGGATTTCATCCACTTCCGGTTACGCAGTGTGAGTGGGGGGATAACTCCATTAATGTTATTACCGGTTTTAGACCGAGTAAAAGTCAGGATGCAAAGTGGACTGTAGTAGACCAACTGACAAGACCGCGCATTTTAAAACTATTTGGGAAACGTGGCCAATGAATTAGCTAGTGGAGGAATTCACTAAGTTGATAGTGAAATTTCGTGGGAATACCGAGTACCATCGTCTCGGATTGAGAGCATGTGTGCTAGATTGGGGAAAAGTGTGATCAGAACATTTCCTTTTGTTTAAGTTTTCGTATTACTATAGTTGTCATGCCTCGTTTGGGATGGCCTTGCGAGACTTTATATGGGCGGAGGTGTCTTACACTGTTGTGTAGGGATTTACCGAATAGTGTTGGTAGGGTAGCCTTGAGCTGATACGGGATGACATCACTGGAGTAATTATGATCCAAGAGCTGATGTTAGCCACGCCGAGTGGTTAGAAGGCGTGTACAGATGGGAGGCGCATGCTTCGAGAGTTCAGATATGGAGCAGGTCTAGATAAAAGTATCATCGACGCGAGGCGTCAGGCGTTTTGGGCATTAAAAAGAGAGTCAAGCCTTTGTTACATCAGACCTTTTTGAGATCGTTGCCCGAGTTGGAAAAGTGGGTTACAGGTTGGAATTGCCACCAAGAAGTAGAATGCATTCATCGGCATTTCATGTGTATCAGCCAAGGGGGTACGTACACGACTTGAGATACGTTGTCAGTCATGACAATCTAGTGGCATAGACGAGGAGCCGATGAGGCTATTTGCAAGACAAAGGATAATATCTTTGGTGGAGTTACGCTGAGCTAGTAGCATCGATATGATCAATGAGTTAGACTTATGTTCATGTGTGATGTTATGTGTAGCTTGTGCCTGTGCAAGATTATGTGTTTGATCTGTCTAATCTTGATGTGTTAGCTTGAGTGGATCGTGTGTGTAGATAGAAGGGTTATGCCTTAATGTTCCGAGTACATGTCTTTGTTGACACCGAAAGGATTGGCGTTTGTTTAAGTTTTGGGACGAAACTTATTTTGAGGGGGATCTGATTTAATGCCCGGAATTTTGGTTTCGTTTACGAGAGACGTTAGAAGCCTTGAGCAAGGGCTACCGCCCTTGCGGCTTAGAAGGTCCGCGACCGCAGCTTGGATGTCCCGCGAGGGCGGTGACACTTTGGAGTGGGAGTTAGGTGTTTTTTCCATCTGACCTTTCATCTCCCAACTCCTTTATGCTGACATATTACTAGTTGGTGATTCTTGGGCTTCTTGACCTTTGGTCTTCTCCTAATTATGCAACCTTATCTCCCTCCCTCATTCCTTTTCACGTTACTTTCTCTACTCTCCTTCCTTCTTCCTCATCTCCTTCACCTTCATCCTCCACCTTACCACTTCTCTCCTCTTGAAGTTGTCACGCGAAGGTTGGATTGTGGAGACGTGATCCAGAGTAAGTTATTTCCTTCTCCTTCTTCTCTTCTTCTTTTTTTTTTCCTTCTTGCACCTTTGAAGAGCGAGATCCATGGATTCACTCAAGAGAGTCTTCTCTTGTTCCTTCTTATGTCCTTGCGTTCTTAGACCGTGAAGGAAGGCTATGATCTTGTGGTGGAAGCTAAGAGACATTCACAACATCAAAGGAGGCAATAGGAAAGTTGTTGTACATCGAAGAACCGAAGAGTCGACATTTCTGGACTGCAACCGCAGGGCGGATCCTGTGAGCCGCGGAGGCGGATCCTGTGAGCCGCGGGGGTGGATCTTGTAAGCCTCGGGGGCGGCCTCTGCAAGCCGCGGGGGCGGACTCTAGGTCCTGCACACCGCAGGGGCGGCGTATTGACACCGCAGGGGCAGTTTCTACACCAGTATGCCTCCGATCTCTTATTCCTTTCTTTCCTTTCCGCTTCCTTGATCTTAATCCATCTTAGTAGCATGCTAGGATGGATTAACATAGGTGATATGCAATGCCAAGTAGTGGCTTGACCTGTAGGGTTATCTTGTGAGAGTTGAGAGTATGTTGATTGTGAATTGTGGTATGATCTCTTGAGATCTTTGAGGATATCGGTTTGGGACTGAGTTGTCATGTTGGAAGCCTTTAAGGCAGTTGATTGAGAGTGATCATGTATCTTGCGTGTCTATGAGTTGTAAGGATTGGGAGCATTAGAAGTCTAAGAACTTCTAGTTGACTAGAGTGTTGATCTATCTTGAGTATTTATTCTTGTGAGGATGTTGAGCCTAGAAGTCTAAGGACTTCTAGTTGACTAGAGTGATGTTGTTCTTGTGAGGATGTTGAGCCTAGAAGTCTAAGGACTTCAAGTTGACTAGAGGGTTGTTTGATCCGTGTGTTTTGTATTGAATAGGCGTTGCGTGTTTTGCACGGGAGTTTGAGAGAGTTCGATCGGGTTTCGTTTTGAGACTGGTAAGTCCACGTACTTACTTAGCTAACTTCTTTGTATTAGCATATTGTGTTTTGGTGGTGTGTGTTAGTTATGTTAAACAACGAAACCGGAATAGGACGACCTATATATATTACGTAATTGGCTCAAGTGTATGATAACGGGCGGTGACATCACTAACTAGCTCTTGCGAGAGCTAAGAGATTCTTTGCGACTAGACCAGGCAGGTAGACGGTCAGATGCATTACTACCATTCCTTGCTGGTAAATGGGGACGGAGGCAAGGTTTGGGAATCCCTCGTGTCACAAAATAAGTATCATTAGTAAAGGATATGACTTAAACAAAGATAATAAATTGACTTGAGTGTTGCATATTGAATGTGTTCATTATGTGTTTGTGTACCTTTACCTTTATTCTAATGCATAGAATATTTAGCTAACGGTTTTATACCGGTTGTAGATGTCTTGCTGGTTAGGGAGGTGGTCGAGTGATCCGGCGGTAGTGAGCAGCCGGGGTTCCGTACATTATAGAACGGCATCAGTTTATCTTTTATTATTATTGTTTCAGATGTCGTCTTGTTGTTTGTTTTGAGAACTCGGCTGGAATTATGTTTTACAGTTTTATTTCCGATACTCATCATGCATTAAAACTCTTTCCATTTGGCTTTTATTTGTGTCGTGTTGTAAGGTCTGATGAAGTTGTTGTCAGGCTAAGGGTCGAGACCCATTGTGAGGTCCTAAACCGTAGCATTCCGAGTCTATCAGATTTGGGGTGTTACACTTTGAGACCTATAAGAGTGGAGAATAATAGCTATAAGTTGTGGCCTTTCTTTTTCTCCTTGAAGGATAAGGCGCTTGCTTGGCATCAATCACTTCCATCCGGAAGAGTTAATACATGGGACAAGAGGACTTCGAAATTCCTCACCAAGTTCTTTCTTCCATCAAAAACAGCGGAATTGAGGGTTAAAATTAATGCATTTGTTATGAAAGACAATGAGAGTTTATTTAAATCATGGGAGAGGTTCAAAGACCTTTACCATGGGATTCTAAAACTTGAGCTGCTGGAAATTTATTTCAATGGTTTGGATGAGGAAACTCAATTTAAACTCCAATCCCTTTCTGCTGGAACATTTATGGATATGAGAGTTGATGATGGATGGGAGTTTGTTGAGAAACAAGCTCTAGTTATTGAGAAATATTTCCACCGGAGGGTTGATGGTGGAAGTCGAAGATCCGGAGCTCAAGAGCTGAATCTTACTACCTCAAGTGTTGCACAACTTACCACTCTTAACAATGAAGTTGAAGCTTTGAAGGAGCTCTTGAAGTCACAAACAGAAGCGCCAAAGAAGCAAGATGTTGGCTATGTGGGAAGAGGAAATTATCAAGGGCAAAGGAACAACAACTACTACTACTACTACAACAACAACAACAACAACAACCAGAACTACAACAATTGGAGATCCAGTCAAAACAATTACGGTAACTCTTATTCCATGCTGAAAATGCACTAACTCCAACATCTTCTTCTACTTTTATTCCATTAAAAAGTCGGGAACCATCTTCAAGTTCGAGTCAACCACCAAGGATAAATTGGAAGCGATGATTGAAACTATGATGGGAAAGATGAATGAGTTGGAAAGTTCGGTTACTTCGATTTCTAAGGCACAAAAAGCCTTTGAAAATCAAGTGTTTAGCAAGGCCGGATAAGTTCATACAGATCAAGGGAAGCTTCCCGGAAGGACGGAGAACAATCCGAAGGGCCAAGTGATGGTGATTACCACAAGGAGTGGTGTGAAGACCACCGATCCCACACCTAGGACGGATGACTCGAGGAAGCAGTCCATCTCGGTCAAGGTACCAGCTGAAAAAGAAAAGGAGAAAGACGATATCTACGTACCTCCTTCACCTTACAAACCTCCACTACCGTTTCCGCAATCTAGAGCGAGAGCACGTCTAGACAAGCATTTGGGTATGTTTCCAGACCTTATGAGTAAGCTACATATTAGCATACCTTTCATTGATACAATTCTTGGTATGCCCGCCTATGAGAAGTTATTAAAGGAGATCCTCTCTAACAAGAGGAAGCTAGAGGATTTGGTGAAGTAAAGATAACTTCTACATCATCGGAACTCATCAAAATCATGAGGGAGAACATGTCACCCAAGTTCCGGGATCCAGAATCAATTTGCATCCCTATAGGAGTTAGAAAGGTCACATATGATGCACTTTGTGATCTAGGAGCAAGTGTAAGCATCATTCCACTTGCTTTGTGTGAAGAGGTTGGTTTGGGAGAGCCTAAACCGGTGAAGATGACATTGTATATGGAAAATCGATCCATCACGCGACCCGTTGCCATATCGGAAGACATTCCCGTAAAGCTTGGTAAGTTTTACATTCATATAGATTTTGTGGTGTTGGACATTCCTGCAGATTATCCAATCCCAATCATCCTTGGAAGACCGTTTCTTGCAACTTTCGGTTGTTTGGTGGATTGCAAGAACGCCAAATTGTCTTTCAACATAGGAGAAGAGCGTATTGAATTTGTACTCACAACTTTGATAAAAGGACAAGAACTTGGGGAAGACATCTACAACATATACGATGAAGAGGAATCTCAAGAATCGGTGAGCTCTATCCTAATTAAAGATCCTCTTGAAAGAGTTTTGAATTTTAGTACGATGGAAAAAGGTGTAGATGTTTCTTGTGATGCAGATATAGAAAGTTTGGAAGCCTTGAAAGAAGATCCAAAGGCTATGCTTTAAGGATTTGAAGAGGAGACGACAAACTATCTTGATCTTGGACGAGCCATCTCGACCGAGACGACTTTTGGAGAGACCGAGATGAGAGAAACAAGGAGTCACCTTGGATCTGATCTCAACCGAAACACATCTGGGTTAACCGAGGTGCGAGCAACAGGAAGTCACCTCGACCCAAGTCTCGATCGTGACACTTCTGAGGCAAACGAGAATTATGATTCTTCGGAACTTCCTCTTTCGACAATTCCAAGCGTTGCAGATACTAGCCGTACCCCTCCGAAGTGTCCGAAGCCTCACAAGATGATTCTAGAAGTACAAAATCACCACTTCGCAGGATGATTGCACGGATCGCAAAGACATACACAGAAGGGACAAATAAGCAGAATAACAAGCATACCATCCCAAAGGAGCTCAAATAAGGAGATCTTATTCTTCTCTTCAATTCACGCCTTCGTCTCTCTCCCGGTAAGTTGAAAACTAGATGGCCCGAGCCCTATATTGTGAAACATGTTTTTCCTCATGGTGCAGTTGAAGGATGGGGTGAACAAGGTAGAAAATTCAAGGGGAACGGTCATAGGCTAAAGAAGTATAAACCGGAAGTTCCAGTTGAGGAGATTGCGCCATTGCATCTCATATGATCATAAGAAGATTAGGTCCAGCTAGAGACCTTAAATCAAGCGCTTCTTGGAAGGCAACCCAAGGTATCGATTTCTTTTCGCTTTCTAGATTAGTTTAGTATAGTTTTTGCGTTTTTTGTGCGCATGATAACAGGAACTAGGTACAATCCAAGAAGAACAAACCAGGCAGGCATATGGATAGAATTGCAGTTCGAGAATTTGAGAAAAGAATGAAAACTGAGAGCCATCTCAAGTGTTGTCAACCGTCTCGACCGAGATCCATCTCTGTCAACCGAGATGAGAGCAACAGGGAGTCACCTCGGTCCACCATCTCGGGTGTTGTCAACCATCTTGGCCGATATGTAGTTCAATTTTCCAACAGGTATAAAAGGAGAAGAACACTCTCTCTCCTCACTTTCCCTCTTCTCCGCCGAGGTGTCTCGACCGAAATGAGCCCTAAACCCTCAAATCTTTGTTTCTTGTTCGTTTTCAACGATTTTCGGCTCTAAATCGACAAGAAAGGCATGACATTGACTTCTCCAGCATTAACCGAGACTTAAATCCATCACATTCTGCAGAAATCTGGTAATCTCATTCAAAAACTCTTTTTATAGGTTTTGGTCGATTTGGTTAATTTTAGAGATTGTTGTTGTTGTTGTGTTGTGTTGGAAATAACTGGAAAACCCCCTAGGAAGCAGTTGTTAGTGATTGTAGGGGCAAAAACTTACAGATTTAGGATTTCGATCGAAGTGTTGTCTGTCTCGGTCAAACCCAAGCATCTCGGTCGAGATCCCTCAAGAACAAACCGAGACAGAATTCTGAAATTGTGAAAATGCGTCGTTCCAACAAACAGTTAGCACTCCGTGACCGCCCCGGTGCTAGAAAGCCCTCCCCTACACCACCTCCCTCACCACAGGTACCCATTATTATGGGACGCTTCCAGGAAGATTACGAGAGGATATGCTTTCGCCCGGTCATAGCTCCCCAATACGTGGATGTCGATGATTTTGCTTGCCTCCATGTAGTTGATGATTTACAGTGACTGATCTCACGCCTTATAGCGCCGATTTCTAACGCCACATGCAGATGTTGCAGTTTCAACAACATATGGGCTATGCCTTAGACCCCTCCCAGTATCCGTTTCATCCACCTCCTCCGGATGCTTGATATTTGCCCCAAAGATGCAGCTATTTTCTCTTCTTTTATTGTGCGGTTCTGCATTCGACTTTGTGAATACTTTCTCTTAACTTCTTTTACCCATCGGGACGATGTGTCTTAAGTATGGGGTGCTTAAAATACTTTGGTTTGTAATAACTTATATTTGCACCTTATGATTTCTTTTATATGCTATGAGATTGTAGGACATATTACAAGCATTGAATCATGATTTTGATCGAAAAAACGTGCAAAACTGAATAAGTTCCGGAACTAAAGTTCCGAATATGGACACTCAAGTTGTCATCACCGGCATTCCTATGGTTATCTTGGTTTCTTGTAAATAGTATAGTTGGTGTCACATGCATTCTTATGGTTATCTTGATGGCTTTTGCTTTGACCTTGGCAACACATTCTTTTAGGAGGAATGTTAATAAGTGTCTTGTCCATTTCATCATCTTGCCGGGTTTAACGCGTTTTGGTACGCGCATCATCTGTTGTTCGTCGTTTATATTCTCCTAGTCGTTCGCAGATACTACCTTTTCTTGACATCGGAATGGTACAAGAAGACGGTACATTCTTGTATTCAACATTTCTAAATTATCTCACATCGATTATAAAGTAATGTTTTTCCTGTCTTTTGTAGACATGGATGTATGTGTTGTTTCCGATTTTACTCTACGCTAGTGAGAGGACACTAACATCGATTCAAGATCACACACATCATGTCAACATACTTAAGGTGATCATCAAAGACAAACTAAACTTCCTTCACAATCAACTCGAGATTTGAGTTTTCATCTTATTGTTCAATGTAGGTTGTGATATATTCAGGAAATGTGATAGCATTGTACATGAGCAAGCCACCGGGTTTCAAGTACAAGGGCGGGATGTACTTGTTCGTTAAATGTCCGGATGTACCAAGCTTTGAATGGTAACTTAGATTACATTCATCCTACAATCCAAGAACTAGTTTGAGGATTATAACATGAAACTTTGTTACCAGGCATCCGTATTCGATTACTTCAGCACCCGGTGATGACTACTTGAGTTTCCATATTAGGACCTTAGAACATAAATGATGATGCAATCCTTGTAATATGACTTTTTTTAGAACATAAATGGCAAAGTTAGAGTCGGAATTTAAAGTTTTGAAACAAAAGGTCTAAAAATACAGAAGGTCGGAATTTAAGTCACGAAGTTAAGTTCTGGAACTAAAGTTCCGAATATAAAAAAGTCTATTATTAAATAACCGAAATATCTTTAAAATGTACAAGCCACTTGTCGGGTTCTTTTAGCCGGAAACACGGATAACATCATCATCCGGGGGCGTATCATTTTGTTCATCCCAAAATCGATGTTCGAAGTCAGCACCGTCAAATCCAATAAATGTGCATTTAATAGACTTATTATATAATGTGTCTTTGAACAATATCTACATAAACATATGTCAAACATCCAAATATCAGAAGGAAGGACAAAATATCTACATCACCGTCATATCCAATAAACGTCTTTGGAAGTCAACACTTCAACCTCATGCTTTTTACAAGTTCGTTCAATGACTTATTCTTGTGTTCTATCACTTTGTTTTGTTGATGGAACCTTTCAAGGTCTTTTCCATACAAATTCCTTTTCCATCACAAAACTCCTTAGATTTGTGAACATCATACTCTGATCCGTTACAAAATCTCAAAACACTTCACTTTAAGATCTTTTTCAACTAGGGTTTTCCATTTTTGAAAACATTGTAAGTATCGGATTTCTTTTTCGAGAAACAAACATATACCTTTCTTGTGGAGTCGTCAATGAGTGTAATGTAATATGGTGCTCCACTGTGAGATGTTACAAGTGATGGACCCAAAAGATAGTTTTGAGTCAACTCAATTTTCTACTTCTTCATATTTCTACCGCCTTTTGAAAAAAAAAATCACCCTTTTCTACTTTCCAAATAACACAATCTTCACATAGTCTAATTTCAATGGTCTTGAGGCCTTTTAGAAAACCTTTCAAACACAACGCTTTCCCTTTTCACGCTCATATGACTCATCCGATAATGCCAAAAGTTTGCACCACCACCTTCTCTTGTAATAGAAATTATGTCTTGGGCATTATTGTCCTAGTACAATGTTCACTCTTTATTGCCCCAAGCCAATAACATGGTTCCTTTGGTTATATTCTAGTTCCTACAACCAAAGTTTGTAACATAGCCTTCATCATCTAATTGTCCAACTAAAAGCAAGTCCTCTTTCAAACCATGAATGTGTCTTACTTTATATAGATATGAAACATATCCATTTGCTGTATGGATTCAGACAAATCTATTCCTCACGATTTCTAAGGGGTCGTCATGAAGAAGATAGACATTTCTAAACTCTCTTGAACTACTTTTTTCATTATGGCAGTTTTGTTACATGAGTGAGACGAAGCTCCGGAATCTAGAACCAACAATTCTAAAGGGTTGCTCATGCTCATGACTAATGTGTGTACAATCTCCTTTGTTTCCACATTTTATGACTTATTCTTCAAAAGTACAATGCCTGTTTTTTTATTATACTCCCAATACTTGATCTTGCTCTTGTATTTGGGTTTGTTAGTTCCTTTCGGCCTCGATTTTCTTTGATTTGATCTTGATTCTGACTTACCCCCGTTTACTAAATTCAAGGTTGATCCCGAAGTGGTTCTCGACTCCTTGAGAATATCTTAGGCAACAGTTAGGTTTTTGACTTCATCAAACTTGAGTTTTTTCTTCTATGTTGAGGCGCTTACAACAAAAAGTTTTCCGCTTCAACATTGTGTAAGAGAGGACAACAAGATCAAGACTTTAATTTTATCGTCAAGACTTATTGAACTTATTTAGATGCTTGGACACCGTTGTATTTTCTATCATTCGTAAGTTAAACAACCTCCACATCAGGTTAACTTTGTTTACCACATCATGCGGTGCCCAATGCTTCTCGCAAATACGGTTTTCAACATCCCCTTTACCATTTTTGAATTAATCATGTGGTGGGCAATGTTTCTTGGCAACAACAAATGGATCACGCTCATTGCTTTCTTTTAGACCAACTTTCACTTGTTATCCTTCGTGCTCTCTGGTTTATCCTTCAAAGGTTGGTACATATCTTTATTGTATAGGTTATATTCGATATGCATCTACCAAACCCCGAAATCCGTTCCATCAAATTTCTCCACTCATATTTTCCGTCTCCCATGGTGATTGCAAGGGCCAAGCTTTGATACCGATTGTTAAGATTACAAGGCAATCTATAGAGAAAAGAGAAGATGATAATTGGTTACCTAGTTCGCAATCAAATCAGAGTTTTGCACTATTTGTTGTGATTTTATGACGACGATTACAATAATTAGTGCTTAAATTAAAAATCTAATTCTAATTTAAGTAGAATGAAAAATAAATCCTTTAAAAAAGAAGTATAATGGGTTATTATCAGCCACATGGGCAGATGGCTGATTTTAACACGTGTAAGTATATAGTTGATTTTGATTATAATATAAAGTATAGAATAAAAGAAATGTAGCACTCTTTGATGTTATTTATTTGATTAATTAGTAATAAAAACGTAGCGTAGGCTCTTAACTTGTCTCTCATAAGTCGTTGTACTACATTTATATGATGAGAGAAAACAAATGGAATGTTAGGCTTATCTTAGTCTTAATGTTGTCCACATATATATATACTACATTTTCCAATTACTATTTTAAATATAATTTCTTTAGCCGACGATATTATATATTAGTAATTCAAGTGTAGACCTAATCAACCCAACTATTGTCGTATTTCATAACCCCAAATCTATTTTAAATATAATTTCTTGGATACTTAGGTAAAATAAATAAAAGTTACATGTGAATAAAAAACGTTTGATTTTTAACCTCATGAATTAATAAATGGAATAAAAACGAATTTAGTCCATACGTATATTTTTATTCATGAAACTTTTTGAAATTATTTGTTATTGTTTGAAATAATTGGAGTACAATTTGATTAGTTTTGATCCTCTATATACAAACATGAAAAATGAATTGCATTTTGCATGAAAATATAAAGAATGATTTAAAAAAAAATTATGAACGAAGTACACAAGTGACTAAATTCATTTCATTTCATTTCCGTTTTCGGAGTTACAACCAAACGGGGCTTAATTTTATCAATAAAACTTATACATTTAACTTTTTTTATTATACTTAGATTTTTCAGTTTTTCCTAATCTTTATAATTTTCTTAAATATATATTTTTTTTATAAGTTAAAATTTTAAAGACATCCAAAAAATTATCTAGACGTTTAAATATAACATATTCTACAAAATTATAAAATTGAAGAACGGCAGAAGAAGTACAAAATATGAAACATAATCTAAAAATAAACTTAAAGTACATAAACACCGTCCGATCTCCCTGTAATAAAATAATGGAGCGCATATACATTACCACTTAGGTTCTTACCTCATCAATTACCTTTATAAAATAGATTTTCTTTAATACTTTATCTATTTTCTATAAAAAGAATTCAATATAAATGAGAAGAAAATAAAAGATTTGGTAATTTAAAAAGTCAAAGAACCCTACAAACTAAATAAGACCCACCTTTTTTGGTAGACTAGGCTGGAGCGCGTGCTCCGCACGCGCTTGAATGAAGGCCCCGTACAATGACATTGTTAACTTAATGTAAAACAACTTCTTGCGTATAATAAAACATAAACATGTTAAGAAACATGTACATAATAGATTGACGAACATCATAAGGTAACTGAGTAAATATTGGGTTGTCGTAGATGAGTTGTAGAGTTGTAGAGTTGTTGATATCGACGTCGAAAAGCTTCCTTTTTAGCTGATCTTGGTGACCATCTGTAGTGACAATGTTTATGTAGGTGTAGAGTTGTTGAGGTACTTTGTTAGATCACAAGGTTAGGTGACTTTTTTTACACAATACTATATCACAGAAACACCACCACTTGATGTGACATTGACCTTCTTGGTCATAACCGTCTATATTCTCATTATTCATCGATGAGGAATGATATGCTGACTCGAGATTGTAGCCACTGCCATTGTTGTTGAGGCGTGTGAAGTTTGAAAATGTGTCATTTTATGAATTTCTGATTGAAAAGGTTTTTAATAATGAATTTCATTATTAAAAACCTTTTCAATTGCGGTTCGGTTTGCGATTTTGCGGGTTTTTTTTGCGGTTTTGCAGTTTTTTTGCGGTTTTTTTTTTGCGGTTTATTAGCGGGTTTTTGCGGCTTGTTTTGCAGTTTGCGGTTTTTTTTTGCGGTTTGAACCGCAAACCGGAGCGCAAAACTAAAACTTGCGGGCCGCAAACCGACTTCAAAAGTTACGATACTGTAGAAAAATTTACATAACTTAATACTTGGGTGCCAAAAGTGCATAAATGCAATTTTACCAGATTCAACTCACATCACATTACTACTCAGCCTAGTGCTTTTAACAGTTCAAGTCTTCTCCCTCCGAGTCTTCTATTTGCATCTATGACAATGAGTTGTGTTCATTAGAGCCTTTCTAATGGTGCTTTGCAGTGGATCACAGAAGAAGAAAAAGGATAAGAAAATAATAGACCAAACAAGATACCAGTTATATAGCTATACTTCCTACATGTTCTCTTTATATATTAAATTGTAATTAATTCATTTCACTCTTATCAAAAGTTATTCTGGCAAATTGGTTCTGATTTTCTAACAACACATGTTATCTTAGCATCCATAGTTATTTCTTCCTCAAACAAAATCTTATATAGTTGAAGCTATCATCTGCACTTGTGTTCTGCTAAAGTAGTTATGTCAACCCGAGGATCAACTTCCATATCTTTCTGCTCATCAGTAAGTATCCCTGCACAACATCGATAATCAACTACTGATATTTCATCACATGAAAATGAACCAAAAGTTGAAATCCAAATTCACACCAAAATCAAAAATGAAATTGAGAAATTGGACAAACCTTGGCCTCATTGTGACAGTGCCTGCAAATATGGCCTTTCTAGCATTCATCTAATGGATGTGGATCAATCCTAAATTACCAATCAATAAACTAAAGATAATTATAAGAAATTAATGGTAATAAAAAAATATATTAGGTAAACTCTCATCCAATCAAATTCAAGCGGTACCTGGTTCTATTGATGCCTCGAAGGTGGAGTAGATTGCGAAGCAACACACTGCAAAATATCAAAAACTCTAGTATTACCGTAACTTGCAGCCTTCTGAAAATATAAGACAACCATATCTCCAACCCTAGTCCTTAGCTCCATTATGTTGCAATCAACTTATGTCTCATGCTTTTCAACATATGGTTTGAAGCAAGAATCGTAGACATATGTTGTTTCCTGAAGCAGAATAAGTGGAGGCATTATGAGGAAGCTATAATTTCCAAGTTTATCAATTTCAAACAAAAAACACTGCGTACCTTTGTTTTCGGGTACCAACGATATAGGTAGAATGCCAATTTAGCTGCACAGTACATCGGAATCCATAAAAAAGACGAGCATATCAGCATTTTAAATCCATCCATATACAGAAACATAGAACTCGACTGTGATTACCTACCATTATAAGAAAAAAGTATCCCCTATCCTCTCACAAACCGTCTCCTCCCTGTATTTACAGGGCACTGAAGAAAAATAACCAAAACAAATCTACAGGTAACAAATAGACAATCGATAACGTGAAAGGATGAATAGGGTTCAGAGCTGGCAATTACAGAAAAACTATGAACATTAGAACATGAATTAGGGTTGTGAGATATACTAACCTTGAGGGAGGCCATGGAAGGCCAAATAGAAGATGACATCGATTACCTGAAAGGATGAAGAAAGAATGCAATATTTAACAGAGGGAGAAGAAGCCAAAAAGAATATCCACCAGCTGCGTGCAAACAAAAAGGAGAGCAAACAGATCAAATAAATGCTAACATACCAAGATCGAGGGCTAGCAAACAGGTGATACCTATTTTCTAATGAGTAGGATGGCGCCTTGAAGTGAAATTGGAAACAAAGTGATGAAGCTGGATTGTAATTTACATTCCTTGGGAGAAAAATGCTACATGTTCAAAACGGTTGACCAAGATTTTAATGATTTTAAATATTCGGTTGAGGCATTTTATCGAGCACTTGAAATGCATAATAAAACAGCACACTGCGAGCATTTATTCAACTTCTAAATGCCTCAATCAATACATGGGCATAAACAAACACAGAATATACATTCCAGATGATTGAAGAGAGAGATTGAATCAGACAAGTATGGCATGAATGAGATGAATGCAGAGAGAGATTGAATTAGCAAGGGAAAATGACAGAGATTGAATACCACCGTCAAAAACAAGCAGCAAGGTAGAGGAATCCGAAGCTTCATCATCACCTTCTTGTTCAGATCGAATTTCTTTATCAATTGGTGAATGAATTCAAGAATTGAGTCAGTACTATTGAACTGAACGCTCGTCACTCGCTTTCGGGATTGAAAACGAAATCTTAGGGGAAAGTGAAAGTAGAACCGAAAAATAAAAAATATAAAAATTCGGATGCTTCCCGACCTTTCTGAAAATAATCAAAGATATACACAACCCATCACTACAAAATGAATATAAATGTTGAGATAACGCCGTAACTAAAATTACAAAGAAACAATAATTGTACATCGGAATTGAGAGCACCATGTAAAGTATGGAGACAGAAGAGGGAGAGATCTTATGCAACTAACCTGTCATCTACGACCTTCAAAGCTTCCTTCTCCTTGGCTGCCCCCTTACCCCTACTGCTCTTCATCGTGATCTCACTTGTTTATCTGCACGGCTAACAGCTACTTACACAACAATCCCTCTACTCAATAACAATCTACAATCAACAAACACACAATTCATGATTTCACTTTTGCCCACAGTTAGATACTATCGCTTCAGCCAACGACGCCGACAAATTTAAAAGAACAGAGTAAGCACAACACTTTGAATTCCTCATTCTAATTTCAATATATGTTTAATTCAAGCCTTATCATACTAAGAAGAACATGAAGAAGGTAAAAGAGTCTATGAAAAAAACAACATATAATTCGACAAATAAGCCACATGATTAGTAAATTGAGCAGAAAGCAAACAGCAACAAATCCAAAACTCAAAAAATAGGGCAAAATAATTGAATGAAAAGACAAGTGAAACGATAGATTAGGGTTGTAGAAAGAGCTTGACCTCAACGCGAACAGTAGAAAGAGATACAACTGAGTACAAGAATGAGCAACGGGTGAGAGGAACCAAGAGGAGGAAATTGAAGGCGTTTCCAGCTAGGGTTTTCTGCTACCAAATCATGCCTCCGAGATCTTGAAGCCTGTAAGCAATTTCGAGCCCAACAAAGAAATAAAGATGGCTAAATCAAAAATTGAACAAAGCAAAATTTAGAAAAATAAAGAAATTTCTTGAGAGCGATTATGGTTAAGAAGAATGAGGATTCTGTAAAATCACTCTCAGTAAAATCAGAATTGAAGAGATGATTGAGGAAGTGAAAGAAAGAAACAAATCTGCTTACCAGCGTGACTCAGACTGAGACAGCGTCGTCGGAATAGAGAAGAGAGGGTTGGGAAGTGGAGCCGCAAGTTTGCTGTCGCTGGAGTCGTTGGTGGAGTTGTTCAGACTTGGGAAGACATGGGAGGAAACCCTAGGTTGATGGAGAGAGAAGGCAGGGAAGAGGTGATAATACGCACTACCAAAACGGATCTGGGGGGCCGCAAATCTGCAGTCGGTGGCGTGAATGGAGTCCCATGAAAACCAACCTGCAAGAAGAAAACAACGAAGATAATCAGAGATGAAAAATGGAGCAAGAGACCAGCGGTGAAGAATGGTCGGGAAGCGTTGATAATAGGCGTTGAACTGATGAATCATCTGATGACGTGCTGGAGGGAGGAGATAGCATGGAACACGTGTAAGTATAGAAGGAGAGTCATCCGGCTCAATACAGGACAAGAAAATTTCCACTGTAGCAATCCTCCAACTCCTACTTTTAAAGTAGTAAGGAAATTTAACACCAACCTCAACTGTTACTTGACATTCACGACTTTTGAGGTGATAGAAACCACCGCCTTTATTCATGTACGCCAATATTGTTCTTTAAAAAATATGTAAATCTATTAAAATAGCTAATGTTTTAAAACAGATCTTTATATACAATTTTTATAATTAGATAATTTTATTTAAAAAGTATGTTTTTTTCATTCTAATCACAACTTTTACTTAAATTATACGGAGGTTCTATAAGTTCAAGCATCTGATATTATTATTTCATGCATAATTTTAAACTTGTGAAAAAGGGTAAAAATGTACGAACCATTAGTACAATATAATTTGAACTAACTGAAAACAAAATTGAACGAAATGTGCAAACAAATTTGAATGAGAAAAGTGTAAAAAGACATATATTATAAGAACAAACAGTTTGAACTTATTAAGCAAAAATATGAATCATTAGAACAATCAGTTTGAACTAATAAAACAAAATAGATACTCGTTACACCTTTTAAGAATTACAAAAATGGCACTGCGTCTAAACCATTATAAAACAAACTTTCAAATGGACAAAATTGTCTCCTTAACTAGATAAAATTACAAAAATGTCATCACATTGTCAAAAATTTTTAAAAAAATAATTAAATAACGTGAGCTAATCTTAACCGTTTAATCAACGAATGAAACAACTCCATTAAGCCACATCACATTAGAAGATTTACTCCGTACCAGAATCAAACGCTAATATATATATATATATATATATATATATATATATATATATATATATATATATATATATCACAGTTAAGTAATGGTCTACTTTAGAGTATGGCCCCTGAAATTTGACAATCACCTTGAATTAATACGATAAGATGAGTTGGAATAGATATAGGTTAGTGATGAATATGAATGTGTTTTCCTTTTCCACAATAAATAATATTTATAATAAAATTACATCTTTTGGCCTCGCAAATTGGGCAACACATGTGTGGATATGGAGTCATGCATTAGCTCACCTACACTGACCCTTTGAATTGGTCAACCATGGAACCTACACTTAACGTTCCTATCCTGCATTTACGATATTCTTCATTTTATATCCGACTAATCCAATCATTGGGAGAGTCTACCCCTCACTCTCTTTTTCTATTTCGTTTATGTTTTCTACTTAGCTTGTCTCATCTTCATTTAATTCTTTCTATGATGTGTGTATGTTCTTATCTCTCCTAAGATCTACTAAGATGAGCTCGTCGATAGGCTCCATTGGTTGGTCATCATGGGCTTGGCCGATCGGCCCAATCCAAAATCTTGGGTTGATGTTTTTCTCTTCGCATGGTGTGATTTGCACGTTTCCTGAGATAATTATTGTCTTCGCTCTCGGATCTCAGTTATTTCCATCTTTACCTTGATTTTTAAGATCGATGGGAGATCATTAGTGTGTATGAGGTCGTTCCATCGAAAATATCTCTCATTAAGCTCTACAAACTATGGAACATCTACAACTGCACAAACTAACTAGTAGATCTTCATAACACAAACTCTAGAACACTCACAAGCTTTATTAATTGATCGAAAAAGGACCGATCGATCGTAATTGATCGAAAAAGGACCGATCGATCGGCCACTAGGGTTTTGTTTGATCGGACGGCATTACAACTTCACTTGCGAGAACTCGAAATTGTAAAGAAACACAAGATCGAAAAAACTTAGGGTGAAACACCTTATTTATTTTGCGGGAATTTAACACAAACTCTAGAGCACTCACAAGCTTTATTAATTGATCGAAAAAGGCCCGATCGATCGGCTACTAGGGTTTTGTTTGATCGGACGGCATTACAACTACACTTGCGAGAACTCGAAATTGCATAGAAACACAAGATCGAAAAAACCTAGGGCGAAACGCCTTATTTATTTTGCGGGAATTTAACATAACTCCCCTAAGAACTACTATGATTTATCTTAACTACCAAATATATCTTCTAACAATATAAATTTGTCCCAAATGGATAATTATAAATAAAAAAAAAATGTCCGATTGGATGGCCTGAAAGATTGACCAAAACAACAGGGAAAAAGGGAGAAAGATAGAAAGTCAATATGAGCTCATTGATAGGCCCCACTAGTTGGCCCTCATGAGCTTGTTGATCGGCCCAATCCAAAATTTTGGGTTGATGTTTTTCTCTTCGATTGGTGGTCTTGTGTGAGACACGTATAAAGAGAAAAAGGACTAATCGCTCGGCCACCAAGGGTTGGTCGATCAATAAGGGGGTAATTTTCACGTTTCCCGATGTAATTGTTATCTTTACTCTTGGATCTCACTTAGTTCCATCTTGACCTTGACTTCTTTGACCGTAGGGAGATCATTAGTGTGTATGAGGTCATTCCATCGAAAATATCTTCCATTAAGCTCTACAATCTATGGAACATCTAAAAATACACAAACTGACTAGTAAATCTCCATAACACAAACTCTAGAATGCTCGCAAGCTTTATTAATTTATCGAAAAAGGACTAATTGCTCGGCCACCAAGGAGCTGGTCGATCGGCCGGTGTTACAACTTCAGTTGTAAGAACTTGAAATTGCATGATGAACAGTTGATGGAATAAACCTAGCGTAACACCTTGTTTATTAGGCGAGAATCTAATATATCATAATAAGATAAATTTGTCCATAATGGATAACTAAAAATAAAAAAAACTTCCAATCTGACGAACGGAAAGACTCCCCAAAACAAAAGGGAAAAGGGGGGAATGATAAGACATCAAGATGAGCTCTTCGACGGGCCTCGTTGATTGGTTACCATGGGCTTGTTTGATATGATCAATCCAAAATATTGGGTTGGTGCTTTTCTCTTCAATTGGTGGTCATGTGTGAGACACGTGTAAGAATAAAAAAAGTGGCCGATAAGATAGAGGTGATTTGCACGTTTCCCAAGGTAATTATTGTCTTCACTCAAGGATCTCAGTAATTTCCATCTTGACCTTGATTTCTTTGACCATAGGAAAATCATTAGTGTGTATGAGATCATTCCATCAAAAATATCTCTCAAAAAGCTGCACAAACTATGGAACATCTACAATTACACAAACTGACTGGTAGATCTCCATAGCACAAACTTTGGAATACTCGCAATCTTAATTAATTGATCAAAAAGGACCGATTGATCTGCCACTAAAAGATTGGCCGATCAACCGGCGTTATAACTTCACTTACGAGAACTTGAAATCGTATAGAAACACAAGATGGAAAAAATCTAGGGCGAACTCCTTATATATTGTGCAGAAATTTGATATATCTCCCCTAAGATCTACTAAAACTTATCTTAACTACCAAATATATTTTTATAACAAGATAAGTTTGTCCCTAATTGATAACTACAAAATAAAAACGCTCATTTAGATGGACCGAAAGAATACCAAACAAAAGGAGAAGGGGGGAAAAAGATAAGATGTCAATATGAGCTCGTTGTTGGCCGCTACTGATTGACAACCATGGGCTTGACCGATCGGCCCAATTCAAAATCTTGGGTTGATGTTTTTCTTTTCGATTGGTTGTCATGTGTAACTTTTGTCTTCACTCTCGGATCTCCGTCAGTTCCAACTTGACTTCTTTGACTATAGGGATATCATTAGTGTGTATGAGGTCATTCCATCGGAAATTCCATTAAGCTCCACAAACTCTATAATATCTACAATTACACAAACTCATTGTTAGATCTCCATAATACAAACATGAAGGAAATAAGCCGATAAACTATGTTATTATGCCATTTTTTTTATGACGAAAAGCGTTTAGGTTGGACTATCTTCTAGAGGTAGTCCCCTAAAGCATCCTACGGATGAGAACACAAAGTTCGGGATCATCAGAAAATGTGATGTTGGGTGTCGATATATCCAAATGGGTTAAATTTGTCTACAACACAATTTACTTCTGTGAAGACATGCCTAATCTGAACTTCGTCAAAAAAACGGAGGTCCCGTTATTATGCCATTGAGAGTAAGGGAATGTAGTAGAATGAAGGCGATAAAAGACGATAATTTGAGTGTTATCAGTCAAATAATAAACTCATATTTTAACTAAATTACAAAATTGATAGGACGAGTTGGTAATTGGACTCTTTTTGCCTATATGATCATCAAGTATGTCCTTTTATTTTATAAAAAAAAAAAAAGTATGCCCCTCATATTTATTAAATAATTAATTTCTTAAATTTCGATTTATCCAATTTACCCATTTAAAAATGCTAGAAATTTGTAGTTTGTGGGTTTCAAACCCTAGCTGACACGTCCACCCTCACTCCCTATTAGCAACTATACTAATTGAATCTCACTATTATGTTATCATTTTATTTAAACTTATACTTACTTTACCCAAACTAGTGTTACTCAATCTTAATTAACGAATTTAAAATGCTCAAGTCGAATAGCAATGCTTATGTTTCATTGTTATAATAATAGCCCACAAATCCCTTTTACTCTTTAATATCTTAAATAACATATGTATTTGAATTTGGTTGGATACAATAAATTTGGACAATTTATTTTATAACTTAACGACATATCTAACACAATCACCATATATAACTCAACCTATAATTTCAAGAACTCTAAAAAAATGTTGTTATAATTTATAAATACTAATAACTCTATTATAGTTTAATCTCGTATAAGGACCCCATCGACTCTATTCATATAAAATGAGTTGGACATAGACTTTAGTACACACTTGAAGCAGATAATTACGTGATAGTAATAGTTTATATATGTAGCCTATTAAAACCCACTTTTATATAATATAAGTATTAATTTGGCCAATTTTGTTTTTCTTATAAAACATTTCATATCAACTTTATTACAATTGGTATTTCTTCTTAGACTAGGCTTTTGAGTGATCTTTTATCTAAGCATAGGCTTTTTAATGCCTAATAATTTGTTATATATATGTACTGCATAATTATCCTCATAAAAAAACAACATCATGCCATGCATACTTTTGGAACTCTTTCTTTCGCATCTAATTGGTCACCATTTATATATATATATGCATGGCCGAGTTTTATCGATAAATAAAAAAATTTAAAATAATAACGAGTATTAACATTTTACCCAAAATAATATCCACTTTAAAAAATTATTAAATAAATACGATTAGGTAAATATGTTGATATTATTTTCATAAATTTTAAAATAAGTCATGATATTTTGAAAAACACGTTGATCGGTTATCGGTAATTTTAAAGTTATTATTTTAGAGTTAATATTTTGATTTTTTTTATAAATACTAACATTTAAAAAAAAACAATATTATTCACCCATTAGTTTCTCAAAATAGACAAAATATAAATAAGTGTAATCATAACCAAAATAAGTGGGAACTCGACTAATAATTAAAAGTTAAAGCAATTGCCTTTGGTTAAAGTGTTTATCTTACTTCAAAAAGGATATTTTATTTATTGGGATAAATGGTGGCGCCTTTCACATAGTCATATATATTACTTAGTGCACACACCATTTTTTTAATTGTTTTTTGAGAGAGTGCAGATACTATTAATTTTTGTATGCATAAAATGATTGAAAAAATTTGTTCATTATAATTGCATAATATGATCCTGAATCTTCCAATTGTCATATGTCATTGGACACAATAGATGCCTATGATCATCTAGTTCTCATTTTTTGTCTTGCTATCTTTTGTTTTTTTTTCCTTCTTTCATTGAGAAAGAATTTTGATTTTTTTATTCATCGGGATTTATTAGTGAACACAAAATGACGCAGACACATATATTTATCGCAGCCAAAGAGAACTTGCAAAAATTTTACATTCCTTGTTTTATTGTGTGGTTAAAGTCAGTGAATCGGCACAGTCTTTAATTGACAGATAATAGTTAAATCGAGGTAGAAGGTAAGCGGATAACAAGCCTTCACAATTCTCCTAAAAATTACGTTTGAAGACTTAGGCGGTACAATATTATCATGCAAGACCCGTTGCACCCTCTTGAGAATCTCAACGGCATCTGATGCAAGAAAACCACACGTCTTTTGAACAGAAGAACGCATGCTAATTTTTTTATGGAAGCGCTTGCATACTTAGCCATCTTCACAAATTCCGTTTAGAGGGTCGTCATACCCACCACAAAAGACCCACTACCTAAACAAACCAGAGGGGAGACCCCATCAAATCAATACATGTATGTTTGTCATCCACTCATCTAAATAACACATCCCCCGGCCTTAACATAGATCTTCCTTCACGCGGATCAGTCAAGAAGGTAAATTTCTCTTTTGATGGATGAAACTTCAAAAACAATGACTTACAAGACGATTTGAGAAATTTTTTTTAGTAAAAACAAGTCTTTTAATCATATTTCAAAGACGAGTAAACCGGAGTTATCATCTCTACTAATTTTTCAAGACTTTGTGAAACACTCATTCATATAAATATATATATGTTGGCTCCCATGTAAACAACTATTACTATGTAAAATGAAAACAAATTGTATTCGTTAGATCGTTAAATCGATGGCTGAGATTAGGCGATATTAGAAGAAAAAAACCGAGTGATTAGTGGAAGAAATATTCGGCGGTATAGTCACATATATTCGATGTTAGTATATATTCTGTAATTTGTTCTCATGTTCAGATGATAAGAGCTGTTTACATATCAGTCGGGATCTATATATATATATATATATATTAAAAAATCGGTAGAGATAATAACTCTGGTAAAATTTAAAGTATGCATTCAATTTACTCATCTTTGAAATATGATTCATTGATTTTATTAGGTAAGTTTATTTAGTTTTTGTGGCTTTAATGAGTTGTCCATAAATGAATAAGAAAGTATATATGTTGTATTTGTCATATATGTCTCTTGACACCAAAAAAAAAAAAAAAAGAATTGTAGGTCCAAAACCAAATTTGTAGTCCCTTTGAGAAGGTTTCTTTGAGAGAAAGTAATGCAAATGACCTCTTGGGAACTCAATGCGTTATCAAGTACAACTTCAAATTGCTTGGCTTTTCCAACCATTTTAGGGTTAATGTAATCAATATGACTTTTTAATAATGTTTTTTTTGGTAAATGACCACTTATTTCTCCTCATTTATAAAATAAACACCCATGTCTTACTTTGTACAAGAAAACACCAATTCTCTTCTTTGTTTTACAAATGACCGCTACTCCCTCTAACAAATATATAGGGCGTTTAATCAAGTTTATGAATCAAGATAGGCTAAAAATGTTGATTTAAGTTTATGAATCAAGATAGGCTAAAAATGTTGATTTGAATTTTAGAATTCGTTGTCTTTTATATATATATATATATATATATATATATATATATATATATATATATATATATATATATTTATTTATTTATCAGTTTCGGTGAGGAGAAGACTTGTAGATATAAATAATGAGAGTTGTGAGTCATTGGATAAGATTTAAATCAACGGCTCCCACACACTCATCGTTAATGGCATTTTGATAATTACATAAATCTGGAAAAAAAAAAAGAAAAAAAAATTAGGCACTACAAAATACGTTCAATCCTCCCTCACATTCTTCATCCCACGTTGTGAGCCCCCCTCTCTCGCCGCTAACACACAAGCTTCATATTTGTCCCGATTTTCAACCAAATTAAAGATTGATTACATAAAAAATTGTGAAATCAAAGATTGATTACATAAAAAATTGTGAAATCAAAGAGAATACAAGACGATTCAGGTTATGTTTCTTCAAATTTCTACTCTCACTGTTTAGGTCTCCATTCTAAAGGTTTATGTTTCATTATGATTGATGTTTGTTTTCGAAATTAAACTTGTTTGAATCATTTTTGTGTTTGATAAGTTTGATTGAGAAAATACATGTATATACATATGTTGAGTTGGTCTAATAGCTCCAATTGAACAATCTATATGCTCCTTTAAGTGTGCACGCAAATTGTTCGACAAAATGCCTTATAGAAAAATAACTTATAATAATTACAAGAACAATGACATAAAAAGTATGAACACCGATGAATAAAAACATGAAGAATGAAGTATAAAAGTATCAACACCGATGACTTATCTATAACTTTGACACATACATAACAAATAATGATCATCTTTTAACGTTTTGTGATGAATTTTTTTAATATTTTTTTTGGTTATATATTGATAACTCCACCTTGATTAGGAATTGTCTATGTGGATGATGGAAGACATAACGTTTATGAGTGGTTTTATAAACTAACAAATATCGATCATATTTCTAGATTACTTGTTTTGGTTTGTGTTTGTTAAATCTATGCAAGCCTTGAAAATCATTTCAAAGGAAGAACACAGACCTTGAAACAGATTACAAAGGACAAGCAGGTTTGAAACAGAATTCAAAGGACAAACAGGAAGCCTTGAAACGTGTTTCAAGGGATAAACACTTAAACCTTGAAAAGTGATGCAAAAGAAGATTCGGCTTAAGGCTTTCTTAAACAAGATTCAAATCTCAACAACCAAATTAAGGATCTCTACCAAGGATAACAAGAAGATCTTCCAACAAGATTTTAAGAGAAGATTTTGGCCAACCAATAAAAAGATATTCAAAGGATAAAAAGACGATCTTCCAACAAGATTTTAAGAGAAGATCTTGGCCAGCCAACTAGAAGATATTCAACAAATTTGATTAGAAGATCTTGGCCCCAACAACATGATCTCATAAAGATCTTAACAACCGAAGATAACAAGAAGATCTAGGATCTTCAACAAATAAAGATCTTCAACCACTGATTTCCAAAGAGAAGATTACGGTGATGAAGATATTCAACGAGCGTCAAAAAGAAGAAGAAGAAGAAGAAGAAGAAAAAGAGAGAAGCTAGAAGATCTTACAACGACTACTTCACCTTAACCAAGTAGCGTGTTCTATGGAGGAAATATGAACGTTACAACGGCTCTCTACAACAGCTACAAGACTCCTCATAGAAGACTATAAATGGAGATGAAGTTTGAAGACACAAAACACTGAAAGCGATCAAGGAACCATATACGTCTTCAAGCTATTACCATCTCCATTCTTTCCACAAGTTTTCCTCTTCTTATACTCACAATGTCTAAATTCTAGAGTGAGGAAAATACTTAGAGCTTCATTGGAATATCTAAAGAGTGTTATACTAGAGTGTGTGTTACTCTGCGAAGTAGCTAGACTATTATAGCAAGGTGAAGAGTTGAAGCTAGATCGTAGCGTTGGCTATAGTGAGAGAAGAAGGGGATTTTTTGTAGTTTGTATCTAAGACTCTTTGAAGCTGATAATAGATAGTTAGATCCTACGGCTATACCCTGGAATGGAGAGTAGGCTATTTAGAGCCGAACTTCGTAAACATCTCCTCATGTCGATCTTTTACATTTCGCACTTTATCTGCTTTATTGTGACTAACTTTGTTTTGTAGGTTAACAAAGTCAAGACCCTTGAAATCAGTTTCAAAGCCTTGAAATAGGTTTTTTCGAAAAGTTCTCATACTCTATTCAACCCTCCTTCTAGAGTATCTTTTATCCTTTATATTCACCTAACGGTTCTTCATATACTATAAATGAACATCTATGCATTATAAAATGAACACAAAAGAATAAATGAACATGACACTTTGATGAATAAAAACACTATGAATATCGATGTATAAATACGTGAACAATGACATATAAAAGTATGAACATTGATGACTATTTTTTAACGTAAGGGTAATTTTTCAGATTTTAAGTCAATTTACAAAAATGTCATTCATAGTGAGTGTGTGAGAGCCCTTGATTTAAAATCTAGCTTGCAACCCTCCTAATTCCTATCTACAAACTCTCTCCTCACTTGAACTAATATATATATATAAATCCTGACTCATATGTAAACAGCTCTTACCATGTGAACATTTAAACACCGAATATATGTGACTATACCGCCGAATATATGAATCGGGTTCGGCGAATATTTCTTCCAATAATCACAAGATTTTTTCCCCTTTAATATCGCCTAATCTCAGTCATCTATTTAACGATCTAATAAATACAATTTGTTCTCATTTTACATGGTAAGAGTTGTTTACATGAGAATCAAACTCTCTATATATATAGGTGGCTGTTCAGGTACGGTTCATAAATTCGGGTAGGGCAGTGCGGCTGAACGTAGAGCCGACACGTGTCCAAATTTTTATTTTTAATTTTTATTTTTTCAGAATCGAATGAAAATTATTTTGAACTACCATGTTATACATTTTGCATTATTCTCCTATAAACTTTGAGCTATTCCTATATAATTCATGAACTATTAATTTTTAATATATTATATCAAATTATCTATAAATTAATTGTTTATATGTTATGAACTATTTAATTATAATTCATGAACTATCATTTTATAAGTTATGCACTATCCTTTATAAATTTTACATTATGAACTATTCTATTATAATTCATGAACTATGCTTTTATAAGTTATGAACTATCCCTTAATAAGTTTTGAACTATTACTTTCACTCCTTTATAAATTTTGCACTATGAACTATTCTATTATAATTCATGAAATATTTTTTATAAGTTATGAATTATCCCTTAATAACTTTTGAACTATCATTTTCATTCGTTTCTGAAAAAAAAAAAATTTGGGACACGTGTAACTCATGCTCATTTTACCCATAAAAACCCTCAATATCTAGATCTAAGGAAATATCTATATATGTTCTTGAGAAATCTTTTTTCAAGATATATTGTGAAGAAAAGTGTCCAACTTTTTATTTCTCTATAATTATTTTTGCTAAAATCTTTAATCATTTAATTACCTACAAGATGTTGTTTTGTGTTTTGAATTAAATTTTAATAAGGGTCACCAAATTCATATCCGGGTGAAAGCCCCAACTAGTGATTCATTGATGATTTAAATGAGTGTTTATTCACGATATTGGATGAGAAAATGTATGATTTAATCATAGTTTAGGAGATTTCAAACTTAGGGTGACCTACAATTTTGGATTAGCGACATGAGTTAACTTATTTTTGGTTTTTTCATGATTAACTTTTCTATTGATGGTTTTATGCTTGGATGTATGTTTTTATGCTAAATTTCTTATCTAAGTCACAATCAAGAGTAAACACTTAAAAAAATTGCAATGTTAGAAATCAAGATTATGAGTTAGGAGTTATCAAAAACGAAATCATGATTCAAATTCTTCAAGTGTTGTATTCATCCATAAAATGAGTAGATTATATTAACTTATAGCTTGGGTCAAGGTAAATTCATAGAAAAGTGAAACAACATAATCGGGTACGTTGGAAGCCCATTTATACTAAATGAACAAAGTATATGTACATACCCGCGACATGTGATCTACGAACAAAATAACACACAAGATACTACAGAGAAGCATGCAATCCTCATGAATATACCAACTATCCTGAAAATAAGCAAACTAAATAAACATCCAAAATTGACACAGCTCATGAGACTCGTCCACCTTCGGTAAAACCATCATCAGACAAAGACACTCAAGCCATACTGATGTAGGAACATCCTTGACATACACTACAAGTTCTCAAGGTCATACAACGAAAGGAAACAAGGGCTAAAGACCTCCAACAAGAAGTGGCAACTATGTTTATATCCTTAGCGTCACATGGAGCCATGATTGAGCCATTGTCACCCACGAACACCCTAGTCCTATTCACCTCCATTTTCCAACCCCGTGCACATGTAAGATCACGCCCATGCATATGTAAGATCACACCCATACACACCATGTAAGATGCTTGGGATTGGGAAGATCACTTGACATAGAATATATCATTTTTGGTATATTTGTTAGAAAGACATTTTATGCATATTTTATGCATCCTTAAATAGCTATCGGCACTTAAAGGTTTTATGTTTTTTTTTTATTTTGTAATTAGTCTGCTTTTTTATTTACCCTTTTTTTTTAGAAAATAAGGCTCTTAGACATATAGAAGTCTTTCTTAGCTTTTCTTTTTCATTAGTTAGATTTGAGATTAAGACATTGAATTGTTGTTTTCTTATTCACGTCAAAATCCAATCAGAGAGAGCATTTGTTTGAAATTGTTGTGTGTTTTGTCCTAGCTTGCTTGAAAAAAAATTTTTGTGTCAATTTTTCTAAGATTGGTGCTTCAAGTTCTTCACTCGCCTCCTCCTGTGCTTGCTTCACCATTGGAGCTTGTGCAAGGTTGTATTGTTGATTGAGTTAAGGCAAGAGAAAGGTAAGGGTTTTGATCATCTTAGATCAAGGTTCTATCTCTTGATCCCCTTGGTTCTTTCTTCTTCTTCACTCACTTGTGTTTAATTCCACCAATTACCCCTTTTTCGTCCATTTCGAGTCCCGTTATTCTTGTTTTCTGATTTATGTTAAGTCTTGAAGGAATCATTGCATCTAGATCGGGCAACAATGGGATATCCCCGTATCACATACAAGTGCCAAAAACTTGAGACAATGGCCAACCGACCTTCGGAAAAGCCATCAACAGGCTAAGAACAAGTTTGGTACATATAAAGATCAAAAGTACATCAAAGTATGTAGCATAATACGACTTCGGTAAAAATCAAATACTAGGATGTAATCCTCCCTCTAACTCCAGTGAGGAAAGCCTCATGCAACAAGCTACATACGAGTCTTGGTCATTCTCACGAGAATATCTATCCGAATATTGTTCTAGTCAAATACCAAGACATTTTTAGAATACCAAAGGTAGTATAACGTACAGAAAAAGCATATATCCTGGATATGCTCGACCATCTCATTCCATGTATAGTGATCAACCAAAATTATACCTCTAATCGAGTGGTGGTGTCTCTTGGAATCCCAAAGTTTGCACAAACCTGCCTCCAAACCTCACGTGCATACGTACAACTAAATATCAAGAGGTCATGCGACTCACAAAGTGATTGTAACATTTAGATGAAACCACCTACTCATACCCTTACTAATAGAAAAAGGGCGATCTAGATCGAGGAGAAACTTCAACTACTTCTTCTTGATTGTTTGAGTTGGATCAAATTTAGACTTTGGGTGGCGGAAGCGTTTGGTTGATCGATCAAAGACTAGATCCTCGAGATGAAGGCTTGGATCAAAGACTAGATCCAAGGTAGAACTTTAAGAGGGTGAGAGAAGAAGGTGATGCCAACACTAAGTAAGAGGGTTTTCCTTCTCAATACTTAGTATTCAACTTAGACATGAAAAATAAGTGAGGCAAGATATCTCTAATATAGAGAGTCTTGCCTACCTATAGGCCAACGGGCCAAACAACAATACATGAAGAAAAGCCCAAAAGGGAAAACCTAAAAGGATAATATCAAAACCTAAAAGGATAAGATCAAAACCTAAAAGGATAAGATCAAAAGAAAATATTCTCATACGGAATATCCCTTTATTACATAAAAAGGAAAACATGAAAATATAGTCTGAAAATAGGAGAGCCTCATGCCATGGAGTCGGAAAGACGAGACATGCCGCTAACTGAACCGGTAGCCCATCCGGGGGCGTATCATTCTCCTCCTCTTAAATGTGAAACGTTCTCGTTTCACCGTAAAAAAAAAAAAAGGAGTCACTTGGGGAACAAGACCCTTGAAATCCAGGACCGGATGCACATTGCCGGAGTCCGGCGGCTTGGACTTGTAGTCATTCAAAAGGAATGTGGAGCCGCCAAGCTAGTCGAACATGACGACAAGGTTTCGGAAAGAGCACCGATATTTGATGGATTTCGGGTGATGGTGTCGATACTCTAAAAAATTGTGCACCAAACCTTGGGTGGGTGGCAAGTTGTCCGACTTAACAAGGAAAAACTTTGGATCCGGCGGCTCAAACTTTTAGTACATGTGGATGGTCTCGCCGGTGAGTTTGTCTATCATGCCATGTAAGCTTGTGACATTGTACCTCGGAGGCATGCCGGAAAGAAGAAAGGGTAAGCCGGTAAATATATTATTAGACATAACAAAGTCAAACCTCGGGTCAACCGGCTCGAATTTGTAGTCCAATAACAGGATGGTGTCATTGTTGGGGTTGATGACTTCTTCACCCTTGAGGATGTCGACTATGTTGAAGTTGACTTCTTTTTTGTCGGTTATGACTTCAACATTATCGATGACGGTTTCTTCCTTTGCCTCTTCTAATGGACCATCACACAACGGTTCTTCTTGTTGGGCAACCGTTGTTAGGGCACCCATTTGTGCCTTCAAAGCTTCTAACTCACGCTTAAGAGCATCATTAGTTGCCTTGAGCACAACATACTCGTCTTGGGGACTAGGACACCGTCGGGGGGCAACATTGTCAACTTGCTCAATATTGGCACTCCGTCTTGGGGCAACATAAGTATCCTTAAAATATTCTTGTCGGTGTGGATACCGTTGGTGCCTATCTATGGCGTAAGTCAGCCTTAGTGGGTCCGGAGGAGGCAAACACTCCTCTTGGGGGCTAGGACGCCGTCGGGGGGCAACATAGGTATCCTTAAAATATTCTTGTCGGTGTGGATACCGTTGGTGCCTGTCAATGGCATAAGTCGGCCTTGGTGGGTCCGGAGGAGGCAACCACTCCTCCGCCTTAAAGTATTCTTTCCGTCGGTACCTCCGGCTGGTTTGTTTGGCCTTCGGTGGATATGGAGGAGGTAACCATTCTTCATCCTCATCATAAGAATCAGAATCGTCATAGAACATGATGAACGATAAAAAACACTTGAAGATCTTTGAAGAACACTGAATAACAATTTGAAGATCTTCGAAGAACACCGAAGATCACTTGAAGATCTTCGAAGAACACCGAAGAACGCTTGAAGATCTTCAAACAACACCGAAGAACACTTGAAGATCTTCGAAGAACACCGAAGAATGCTTGAAGATCTTCAAAAATTTTGATGAACAATCAAGAACACAAGTAAAGAACTTGACCTCGATCCCGACCTCTGATACTAATGATAGAAAAAGGGCGATCTAGATCGAGGAGAAACTTCAACTACTTCTTTTTGATTGTTTGAGTTGGATCAAACTTAGACTTTGGGTGGCGGAAGTGTTTCGTTGATCGATCAAAGACTAGATCCTCAAGATGAAGGCTTGGATCAAAGACTAGATCCAACCTAGAACTTTAAGAGGGTGGGAGAAGAAGGTGATGCCTAAACTAAATAAGAGGGTTTTCCTTCTCAATACTTAGTATTCAACTTATACATGAAAAATAAGTGAGGCAAGATATCTCTTATATAGAGAGTCTTGCCTACCTATGGGCCAACGGGAAAAAACACAATACATGAAGAAAAGTCCAAAAGGGAAAACCTAAAGGGATAAGATCAAAACCTAAAAGGATAAGATGAAAACCTAAAAGATAAGATCAAAAGGGAATATTCTCATACAGAATATCCCTTTATTACATAAAAAGGAAAACATGAAAATATAGTTTGAAAATAAGCTAGCCTCATGCCATGGAGTCGGAAAGACGAGACATGCCGCTAACGGAACCGGTAGCCCTTCCGGGGGCGTATCAAAGACTCCCCGAGAAATGGCGATTGCTACAGCTCAACCACAGTTACAGCGAGACCTGGCATGGCTGGAGATGGATATCTACTTTCCGGATTCCGAGAGCCATTTTCCCACTTTGGAGATAGTACCTGATCCGTTGGCTGAAATCCGACAGAAGTAGGAGAGTTGCCCAGCTGTAATATAGATTCGAGACTGGATGTCTCGAGAAGAGGCGCCGCAGTTTGTAGTTGGTGCTGACGGAGTTCTGAGACGCCAGGAGCGTGTTTGTATGCCTTTAGATCGGGATTTTAGACAAAGGATCCTTCAAGAGGCTCACTCTTCACCTTATTCGGTACACCCTGGTGCGAGTAAGATGTATCAGGATATCAAACGCTCTTTCTGGTGGGGAGGTCTAAAGCCAGATGTGACGAGATATGTAGCTCAGTGTGCGACCTGTCAGCAGGTCAAGATCGAGCATCATAGACCAGGAGGCGAGTTATACCCACTTCCTATTCCTCAATGGAAGTGGGAAGACATCTCTATGGATTTTGTTACTAGTTTGAGACCGAGTCGAGGCTTTGATGCTATCTAGGTGATAGTGGATCGATTGACGAAGACCGCACGCTTCATTCCGATCAAGGAAACGTGGCCGGTGAGTCGGTTAGTAGAGGAGTTCACGAGATAGATAGTGAGACTTCATGGAGTACCTAGGACTATAGTCTCTGATAGAGACGGACGGTTCACTTCTAGGTTCTGGTAGCAGGTTCATGCCGCCCTAGGTACGAGTCTAATGTTCATGACCGCTTATCCTCCTCAGACCGATGGTCAGTCTGAGCGGACCATCCAGACCCTGAAGGACATGTTGAGAGCCTGCGTGTTAGACTAGGGGCAGGTATGGCCATATCACCTACCCTTAGTGGATTTTTTCGTACAACAACAGTTGGCACGCATCGATCAAGATGGCTCCTTATAAGGCTTTATACGGACAGAGATGTTGTACACCGTTGTGTTAGGATGAGCCGAGTATTGCTAGCGGAGTAGCACCTGAGCAAATACAGGATGCCATGACTCGAGTAGCAGTGATCCGAGAGCGGGTGTTAGCAACACAGATTCGACAAAAGTCCTATGCAGATAAGAGGCACAGACCTCTAGAGTTTAGAGTTGGAGCTCAAGTTTGGATGAGAGTATCCCCGACACGAGGCGTCAGACGTTTCGGTGTCAAGGGAAAGTTGAGCCCTAGATATGTTAGACCGTTCGAGATCCTTGAGCGAGTGGGAGAGACACCATACAGACTTGCGTTGCCACCGAGACTCGAGGGTGTTCACCCAGTCTTCCATGTGTCTCAGCTACGGGAGTACATACCGGACCCGAGGCACATTGTCAGTCATGAGGATCTAGTGATCGATCCAGACCACTCGTTCGTAGAGCACCAGGTGGCTGTCTTAGAGCGTAGTATGAGACGCTTGCGTTCGAAGGACATCCCGATGTTGAAGATTCAGTGGTCGATGCGAGGAGCTGATGAGGAGACTTGGGAGACAGTGGAAAGTATCCAGAGGAACTATCCGGAGTTTTACTTTGGGCTGGTTGCACCTTTAGTATAGTCAGTTGTTTGGTTTTCTCTTGTTGCGTTGCTTACGCTTTTGTGTGACGTTTTGAGTTACGTGCCCCGAGTAGGAATATATGAGTTCAGTTTTGTTTCTGTTTGTGTTGTGCTTGTGAGCTTTTGCAAGTTTCAGGAAAAAACTTCTTTTTAGGAGGATCTGATGTAAGATCCTAGGTTTTTGCCTTGACCGCCCCTGCGGTGAAGAGGGCCCCCCCGCGGCCAGTAGCCCCTGCGGCTGTGAGATCCGCCCCTGCGGATTTACGATAGATCGTACCGATCTTTTCTTCCGTTCTTTTATCTTCCTTCCACAGATAGATTATCCGATATTTTATCTTATGGGCCGATTTCCTTATCTTCTTTCTAAACCCTAGACGCCCTTCCTTCTATTGTTTCCAGCCCGTTCCTATATATTCTCTTCTTTTCCTCCTTTTTCCCGTTCCTTACTATCATCTTCAACCATAGAGAGCTGCAGCCGTCCTTTGCTTCCCGCGACTTCGTTGAACGTGTAAGTGCATCTTTTATTATTCCTCCTCACGTTCCTTTAGCACTGCATGCCTTCTCCTTCTGTTGTGGTTTCTTCCTTTCGTTCTTCTCTTTTCTTTTTCTCCAAGGATCAAGCATGAGACTTGATTCTTGTGAAGTGTTCCGTTGTTGACCCTTTGTTGTTCTCAAGCTCTTTGGAGTTGAGCCTTGACGTGTTGGAGCCAAAGGTTCGAGATTTGGTTGCCTTGCTATGAGTTCTGTCGAAGAAGAAAGCCGACATCGCTTTCTGTCACGCCGCCGCCCCTGTGCCTGCACAGAGCCACCCCTATGCCTCTGTTCAGCCGCCCCTGCGCATCTGTCTAGCCGCCCATGCGGTTTCCCTACAGTAGCTCCCGTCTTTGGTAAATTGCTTCCTTCCTTCCTTTCCTCGTTTCTTCCTCGGTCCCTTGTGGTTGTTCTTTGTCCCCTGAGTTGTTGTAAGACTAAGGTTGAGCCATTAGCATGTGTAGATCTCTTAGAGATCCTTGAGACTAGAAGTTATAGACTTCTAGCAGCCGTTTTTTTTTTTATCCGTGTTGCTTGTTCGCACAGGCTTTCCTTGCTCCTTTCCTAAGGGAAACTGAGTTTCCTCTTGAGTTGTTATTGATCTTTTGGTTTACCTTCGTGTGAGGTAAGTCCGTTGGACTTACTTAGCTTCATTCCGCGTATTAGTTGGATTGTATTGGCTTGTTTGTGTTGTTATCATGTTATAACGAATAATCGGTAATAAGATTCACCCTTTATTACCCTTAATTGGCCCAAGTGTATTATAACTGGGCGGTTACCACTTGTCTAGTTCTACAGGAGACTAGAATATGCTCTTGCGACCCAGACCCGTAGGTAACGGATAGTACTGATCTCATCCTATTGGCAGACAGAAGCGGAGGTGAGTTTCGGGAGATTCTCGTGTGACAAAAGAAGTTCAATTAGTAATGGATAACCTAAATGGAAGATAATAACCGGTAGTGTGCAAGCATGCTATGTGTTTATATTACCTTATGTGTGTTTGTGCCCTTACACTCTTTCTTATACCTAGAATGTTGGCTAACGGTTTATACCGTCGTTGTAGATGTTCCGTAGGTACAGGATGCTGCTGAGTGATCCGGATGGTGTGGTCAGTCGGGGTTCCCGTACATTATAGGACGGGATCGGGTTTATGTTTCTTTTGTTGTTCCCTTTTGTTTTGAACTCGGCTGCGAGTCTTTTTCGTTTTGTTTGGTTTAAACCTTTGGTTTTATATCGAGTTTTTGTTTTCATTCGTCTGTGCCTTGTTGTAAGATCCGTTTGTTGTTGCTACTCTGAGGGTCGGGACCCATTGTGCGGTCCTAGCCCGTAGCGCTTCGAGTTCCCAGAACCTAGGGTGTTACAATCCCGTCCTATAATGTACGTGAACTCCAGTTGACCACTCCGTCCGGATCACTCAGCAACATCTCTAACATGTAGGGCATCTACAACATCGGTATAAATTGTTAACTAACATTCTAGATATCAGAAATACAATAAAGGCACAAACACATATAAGAATATGAACACATAGCATGCTTGCACAAAAGTGGTTATTATTTTTTAATAATTTATCCATTACTAATTCACCTTCTTTTTTCACAAGAGAATCTCCCAAAACTCGCCTCCGTTTCCGTTACCAACAAGAACAGATCAAATGCATACTATCCGTTACCTGTGGGCTTCGCAAGAGCACCTCCCAGTTTCCCGATTCTAAATTGGACAAGTGGTCACCGCCCGATTATAATACACTTGGACCAATTAAGGTATAAGGTCATCCTAGTCCGGTTTACGTTATAACGATAAAGCGAAATCACCACCAATACAGTCAAACCGATATACGGAACACAACTAAGTAAGTCCAAGGGACTTACCTGAATCAAAGGTATCACAAGGGTCAACTAATTGCTCAATTTCCCAAAGGAAAGAATCTATGCCTGCTCAAACAAGGCATGACGAATCAGAAACAAACCGAATGCTAGAAGTCTACATACTTCTAGGCTCAATGATCTCTAACAGATCTCCAACATGCTAGGAAGACGATTCCTAGTCTTAAGGGTTCCCAAGGAACAACATCAACAACACAAGCTCAAGGAAAGGAACAAGGATGGAAGTAACTCACAAAAGACGGGAGTTACTGCTGAGAAACCACAAGGGCGGTTCACAGAAGGCGCAGGGGCGGCGATAGGGTTCAGCCGCAGAGGCGGATGAACCAAGGCGTAGGGGAGGAATCTGGGTAAAACCGTAAGGGCGGTGGGTTGCAGTCGTGGGGTCGGTGCAATGACAAAAGCTATTGTCGGGACTTCAACGATAGCAACAACACAACAAGGGGACCAAAGCTTCAAACATCAACCCACACATGACAACACTCAACCAAAAGAGCCTGTAACATATGCACAACAGCCAACGAAGGCCAAACAAGAATCAAGACTCGATCTTGATTCATGTTAAGAAGAATAAAAGATAAAAGAAGAAGAGGAAGAAGAGAAATCATGCATAAGGGGAAACAAGGACAGAAGAAGAATGAAAGGGATCAAGAACTTATAAGATTCTGCAAGAGTTCGCACGGGAAGGCTACAACTTTGCTCGATGTTGAAGAAGAACGTAAGCAAGAAGAAGAAAACGGAAGAGAAGGCGGGAATATAAAGAGAACGGTTGGAAAAGATGAAGGAAGGTCAGAATTAGGGTTAGAGATAGAAGGAAAGACGGCCCAAAAGATAGAAGATCGGATCTTCAAAGAATGAAAAGAAAGAATAAAGCCGAAGGAAAACATATCTTCGTGATTTGGGTCAGCCGCAGGGGCGGCTTGACCCTGCCGCGACTACGGCCCACTGTCACCGCGGGGGCGGTGACATGGAAGAAGGAAAATCGGCTATTACAGCACTGCAAGCAGCGTCGAAGAGCATTGAAGCGAGAAACATTGGCGGCGTTTTCCTTGCCAAAACCAGAAGCAACGTTTTCCTTTCCATACCAGAAGTAGATGAGAGAAGGGGAAGGTGAAATCCTAGATGAGAGAGTGTTTGAACGGTAAAAAAAATACTTGGTACATTTACTAAATCAAAAAACGAGATGGACCTAGTTACTACACTAATAAGTTAAATGGGCATATTTACCAAATTCACTAAAAAAATATCAAATTAATTTTTCTATTAAACAAATGAAGAAAGGCAAAGATGTGAACAAAAATGCATCATCCCCATAATACAGAGTTGGTCGGTTGAAGGAATTTCATTAATCTTCCTCCTTCTCACTCCATTCATCTTCAACCTGATAATTTCCTTAATTGAATATGAAAAGTGAAGAATTTCCTGGGAAGTGTGTTGGCCAATCGATCACCATGCCCTCGGCCAATCAATTGAACACTATTCATCCGGCACATGACCATTAGTCAAGAGCAAACAGTTCATGAAGACTTTATGAGATGGCCGATCGATTGTGCTCCACCTGTCCGATCAACTAGGCCCACCAATTTTGCTCTTCGAAACCAATCTTCAATTCCCTTTAATCTCTTTTTGTTGACCTATCTTTTAGCTCATCCATGTGGACGTTTTTCCTTTTAGTTATCCATTTTGGATAAATTCAATCTTATTGTGAAGATAGGATTTAGCAGGATTTGGTTTTAACTAGCAAAACCCTAGGGGCGCTAGGTGAGACACCTTCTACAAATAAGGCTTTCAGTCATTGGGTTTTTCAATTAGTTTTCATGCAAGATTTTTGATGCATCTCAAATATGATAATGAAAAACCTCATGTACATGACATTTGCGTTGTAGTATATGAAAACATTCAAGGTTGTATTCCAAAAGGACTTAGTGTTCAATTACCATTTTTCAATCCTAAGAATCTTAGTCAATATATAAGAACAAAAAAAGGGTTAACAAACATCAATCAAAGAGTTCAAGTAACGGTTGAGCAAAATATTAAGGCAAGAATGATCTAGGATTAATGGCTAGTCCTACCAATCCATGGCTTAACTTAATCAAAAAAATGCATTAATCATCTAAGGTAAGCGATACGCCCCCGGATGGGCTACCGGTTCCGTTAGCGGCATGTCTCGTCTTTCCGACTCCATGACATGAGGCTAGCTTATTTTCGCACTATATTTTCATGTTTACCTTTTTATGTAACAAAGAGATATTCCGTATGAGAATATTCCCTTTTGATTTTATCCTTTTAGGTTTTCCCTTTTGGGCTTTTCTTCATGTATTGTTGTTTGGCCCGTTGGCCCATAGGTAGGTAAGACTCTCTATATAAGAGATATCTTGCCTCACTTATTTTTCATGTCTAAGTTGAATACTAAGTATTGAGAAGGAAAACCCTCTTACTTAGTTTAGGCATCACCTTCTTCTCCCACCCTCTGAAAGTTCTACCTTGGATCTAGTCTTTGATCCAAGCCTTCATCTCGAGGATCTAGTCTTTGATCGATCAACCAAACGCTTCCTCCACCCAAAGTCTAAGTTTGGTCCAACTCAAACAATCAAGAAGAGGTAGTTGAAGTTTCTCCTCGATCTAGTCTGAAAATAAAAAGAAAGGAGTCTGAAAATAAAACTTTATTACATAAAAAGGAAAACATGAAAATATAGACTGAAAATAAGCTAGCCTCATGCCATGGAGTCGAAAAGATGAGACATGCCACTAACGGAACCGGTAGCCCATCCGGGGGCGTATCATTCTCCTCCTCTTAAATGTGAAACGTCCTCGTTTCACCGTCAAAAAACAAAAAAAAGAAAGGAGTCACTTGGGGAACAAGACCCTTGAAATACAGGACCGGATGCACATTTCCGGAGTCGGGCGGCTTGGACTTGTAGTCCTTCAAAAGGATTGTGGAGCCGCCAAGCTTGTCGAACATGACGATAAGGTTTCGGAAAGAGCACCGATATTTGATGGATTTCAGGTGATGGTGTCGATACTCTAGAAAATTGTGCACCATACCTTGGGTAGGTGGAAAGTTGTCCGACTTAACGAGGAAAAACTTTGGATCCGGCGGCTCAAACTTGTAGTACATGTGGATAGTCTCGCCGGTGAGTTTGTCTATCATGCCATGTAAGCATGTGACGTTGTACCTCAGAGGCATGCCGGAAAGAAGAAAGGGTAAGCCGGTAAATATATTATTAGACATAACAAAGTCAAGCCTCGGGTCAACCGGCTCGAATTTGTAGTCCAATAACAGAATGGTGTCATTGTTGGGGTTGATGACTTCTTCACCCTTGAGGATGTCGACTTTGTTAAAGTTGACTTCTTTTTTGTCGGTGATGATTTCAACATTATCGATGACGGTTTCTTCCTTTGCCTCTTCTAATGGACCATCACACAACGGTTCTTCTTGTTGGGCAACCGTTGTTAGGGCACCCATTTGTGCCTTCAAAGCTTCTAACTCACGCTTTAGAGCATCATTTGTTGCCTTGAGCACAAAAATACTCCGCTTGGGGACTAGGAAGCCATCGGGGGGCAACATTGTCAACTTGCTCAATATTGGCACTCCGTCTTAGGGCAACATAGGTATACTTAAAATATTCTTGTAGTTATGGATACTATTGGTGCCTGTCCATGGTGTAAGTTGGCCTTGGTGGGTCCGGAGGAGGCAACCACTCCTCTTGGGGGCTAGGACGCCGTCGGGGGGCAACATAGGTATCCTTAAAATATTATTGTCAGTGTGGATACCGTTGGTGCCTGTCCATGGTGTAAGTCGGCCTTGGTGGGTCCGGAGGAGGCAACCACTCCTCTTGGGGGCTAGGACGCCGTCGGGGGGCAACATAGGTATCCTTAAAATATTCTTTTCCGTGTGGATACCGTTGGTGCCTATCCATGGCATAAGTCGGCCTTGGTGGGTCCGGAGGAGGCAACCACTCCTCCGCCTTAAATTATTCTTCCCATCGGTACCTCCGGCTGGTTTGTTTGGCCTTCGGTGGATATAGAGGAGGTAACCATTCTTCATCCAGATCATAAGAATCAGAATCGTCATAGAACATGATGAACGATGAAGAACACTTGAAGATCTTCGAAGAACACTGAAGAACACTTGAAGATCTTCGAAGAACACCGAAGAACACTTGAAGATCTTTAAAGAACATTGAAGAACACTTGAAGATCTTCGAAGAACACCGAAGAACGCTTGAAGATCTTCAAAAATTTTGATGAACAATCAAGAACACAAGTAAAGAACTTGACCTCGATCCCGACCTCTGATACCAATGATAGAAAAAGGGCGATCTAGATCGAGGAGAAACTTCAACTACTTCTTCTTGATTGTTTGAGTTGGATCAAACTTAGACTTTGGGTGGCGGAAGCGTTTCGTTGATTGATCAAAGACTAGATCCTCGAGATGAAGGCTTGGATCAAAGACTAGATCCAAGGTAGAATTTTAAGAGGGTGGGAGAAGAAGGTGATGCCTAAACTAAGTAAGAGGGTTTTCCTTCTCAATACTTAGTATTCAACTTAGACATGAAAAATAAGTGAGGCAAGATATCTCTTATATAGAGAGTCTTGCCTACCTATGGGCCAACGGGCCAAACAACAATACATGAAGAAAAGTCTAAAAGGGAAAACCTAAAAGGATAAGATCAAAAGGGAATATTCTCATACGGAATATCCCTTTATTACATAAAAAGGAAAACATGAAAATATAGTCTGAAAATAAGCTAGCCTCATGCTATGGAGTCGGAAAGACGAGACATGCCGCTAACGGAACCGGTAGCCCATCCGGGGCGTATCAAAGAATCCCCAAGAAATGGCGATTGCTAGGCTGACAGCTCAGCCACAGTTACAGCGAGACCTGGCATGGATGGAGATGGATTTCTACTTTCCGGATTCCAACAGCCTGTTGCCCACTTTGGAGATAGTACCTGATCTGTTGGCCGAAATCCGACAGAAGTAGGAGAGTTGCCCAGCTGTAACACGGATTCGAGACTAGATGTCTCGAGAAGAGGCGCCGCATTTTGTAGTTGGTGCTAACGGAGTTCTGAGACGCCAGGAGCGTGTTTGTGTGCCTTGAGATCGGGATTTGAGACAGAGGATCCTTCAAGAGGCTCACTCTTCACCTTATTCGGTACACCCTGGTGCGAGTAAGATGTATCAGGATATCAGACGCTCTTTCTGGTGGGGAGGTCTGAAGCCAGATGTGACGAGATATGTAGCTCAGTGTGCGACCTGTTAGCAGGTCAAGATCGAGCATCATAGACTAGGAGGCGAGCTACACCCACTTCCTATTCCTCAGTGGAAGTGGGAAGACATCTCTATGGATTTTGTTACTAGTTTGAGACCGAGTCGAGGCTTTGATGCTATCTGGGTGATAGTGGATCGATTGACGAAGACCGCACGCTTCATTCCGATCAAGGAAACGTGGCTGGTGAGTCGGTTGGCAGAGGAGTTCACGAGACATATAGTGAGACTTCATGGAGTACCTAGGACTATAGTCTCTGATAGAGACGGACGGTTCACTTCTAGGTTCTGGTAGCAGGTTCATGCCTCCCTAGGTACGAGTGTACAGTTCACGACAGCTTATCATCCTCAGACCGATGGTCAGTCTGAGCGGACCATCTAGACTCTGGAGGACATGTTAGGAGCCTGCGTGTTAGTCTGGGGGCAGGTATGGCCAGATCACCTACCCTTAGTGGAGTTTTCGTACAACAAAAGTTGGCACGCATTGATCAGGATAGCTCCTTATGAGGCTTTATACGGACAGAGATGCCGTACACCGTTGTGTTGGGATGAGCCGAGTAGTGATAGCGGAGTAGCACCTGAGCAAATACAGGATGACATGGCTTGAGTAGCAATGATCCGAGAGCGGATGTTAGCAGCACAGAGTAGACAGAAGTCCTATACAGATAAGAGGCGAAGACCTTTGGAGTTCAGAGTTGGAGCTCAGGTTTGGTTGACAGTATCCCCAATACGAGGCGTCAGACATTTCGGCGTCAAGGGAAAGTTGAGCCCCATATATGTTGGACCGTTCGAGATCCTTGAGCGAGTGGGAGAGGCACCATACAGACTTGCGTTACCACCGAGACTCGAGGGTGTTCACCCAGTCTTCCATGTGTCTCAGCTACGGGAGTACATACCGGACCTGAGACACATTGTCAGTCATGAGGATCTAGTGATCGAGCCAAACCACACATTCGTAGAGCACCCGGTGGCTGTCTTAGAGCGTAGTATGAGACGCTTGCGTTCGAAGGACATCCCGATGTTGAAGATTCAGTGGTCGATGCGAGGAGCTGATGAGGCGACTTGGGAGACAGTGGATAGTATCCAGAGGAACTATCCGGAGTTTTACTCTGGGCTGGTTGCACCTTTAGCATAGTCAGTTGTTTGGTTTTCTCTTGTTGCGTTGCTTACGCTTTTGTGTGACGTTTGGAGTTACGTGCCCCGAGTGGGAATATATGAGCTCAGTTTTGTTTCTGTTTGTGTTGTGCTTGTGAGCTTTTGAAAGTTTCAGGACGAAACTTCTTTTTAGGAGGATCTGATGTAAGATCCTAGGTTTTTGCCTTGACCGCCCCTGCGGTGAAGAGGGCCGCCTCCGCGGCCAGCAGCCCTTGCGGTTGTGAGATCCGCCCCTGCGGATTTACTACAGATCGTGCTGATCTTTTCTTCCGTTCTTTTATCTTCCTTCCATAGATAGAATATCCGATATTTTATCTTATGGGCCGGTTTCCTTATCTTCTTTCTAAACCCTAGACACCCTTCCTTCTATTGTTTCTATCCCGTTACTATATATTCTCTTCTTTTCTTCCTTTTTCCCGTTCCTTGCTATCTTTAACCCTAGAGAGTTGCAGCGGTCCTTTGCTTCCCACGACTTCGTTGAACGTGTAAGTGCATCTTTTATTATTCCTCCTCACGTTCCTTTAGCGCTGCATGCCTTCTCCTTCTATTGTGGTTTCTTCCTTTCGTTCTTCTTTTTTCTTTTTCTCCAAGGATCAAGCATGAGACTTGATTCTTGTGGAGTGTTCCGTTTTTGACCCTTTGTTGTTCTTAGGCTCTTTCGAGTTGAGCCTTGACGCGTTGGAGCCAAAGGTTCGAGCTTTGGTTGCCTTGCTACGAGTTCTATCGAAGAAGAAAGCCGACATCGCTTTTTGTCACGCCGTCGCCCCTGCGCCTGCACAGAGCCGCCCATGTGCCTCTGTTCAGCCGTCCCTGCGCATCTGTCTAGCCACCCATGCGGTTTCCCTACAGTAGCTCCCGTCTTTGGTGAGTTGCTTCATTCTTTCCTTTCCTCGTTTCTTCTTCAGTTCCTTGTGGTTGTTCTTTGTCCCCTGAGTTGTTGTAAGACTAAGGTTGAGCCCTTAGCATGTGTAGATCTCTTAGAGATCCTTGAGACTAGAAGTTATGGACTTCGAAGATCACCGAAGAACAGTTGAAGATCTTCGAAGAACACCGAAGAACGCTTGAAGATCTTCAAAAAACACCAAAGAACACTTGAAGATTTTCGAAGAACACCGAAGAACGCTTGAAGATCTTCAAAAATTTTGATGAAAAATCAAGAACACAAGTAAAGAACTTGACCTGGATCTCGACCTCTGATACCAATGATAGAAAAAGGGCGATCTAGATCGAGGAGAAACTTCAACTACTTCTTCTTAATTTTTTGAGTTGGATCAAACTTAGACTTTGTGTGGCGGAAGCGTTTGGTTGATCGATCAAAGACTAGATCCTCGAGATGAAGGCTTGGATCAAAGACTAGATCCAAGGTAGAACTTTAAGAGGGTGAGAGAAGAAGGTGATGCCTAAACTAAGTAAGAGGATTTTCCTTCTCAATACTTAGTATTCAACTTAGACATGAAAAATAAGTGAGGCAAGATATCTCTTATATAGAGAGTCTTGTCTACCTATGGGCCAACGGGCCAAACAACAATACATGAAGAAGAGGCCAAAAGGGAAAACCTAAAAGGATAAGATCAAAACCTAAAAGGATAAGATCGAAAGGGAATATTCTTATACGGAATATCCCTTTATTACATAAAAAGGAAAACATGAAAATATAGTATGAAAATAAGATAGCCTCATGCCATGGATTCAGAAAGACGAGACATGCCGCTAACTGAACCGGTAGCCCATCCGGGAGCATATCAGTCTTCCTACTAAGGGCATCTGCTACCACATTAGCTTTCCCTGGGTGGTATAAAATCTCAAGATCAAAATCCTTGATCAACTCCAACCATATGCGCTAGCGGTTATTCAACTCCTGTTGAGTGAATATGTACTTCAGACTCTTGTGGTCTATGAATGTCTGACACGTAGCTCCGTACAGATAATGTCTCCAAATCTTCAAAGCATGAACCATAGCAGCCAACTCCAAATCATGGGTAGGGTAATTCTCCTCGTACGTCTTGAGCTGTCTAGACGTGTAAGCAATCACCTTACCTCTCTGCATCAGAACACACCCCAAGCCCATCTTGGATGCGTCGCTATACACCACAAAATCCTCAATGTCCTCTGGCTGAGCTAGGATAGGATCAGAGGTCAACCTCTTCTTCAGCTCCTCGAAGCTCTGCAGACAAGACTCGGACCATATAAACCTCGTAGACTTCCTCAGCAAGGAAGTGAGCGGTCGGGCGATAACAGAAAAGCCCTCAACAAAACGCCGGTAGTAGCCTGCCAATCCTAAGAAGCTGCGAACTTCCTTGACGTTCTTAGGTGGCGACCAAGATGCTACTCACTCGATCTTTGCCGGATCTACCTTGATCCCTTCAGCTGAAACAATGTGACCAAGGAATGCTACCTCGGACATCCAAAACTCACACTTAGAGAGCTTGGCGTACAACTCTCTATCCTGTAAGACTTGAAGAACAATCCTCAAGTGTCCTGCATGCTCCTCTTTATTGCGAGAGTAAACCAGAATGTCGTCGATGAAGACAACTACAAACTGGTCTAGAAAGTCGATGAAGATGTTGTTCATTACTCCATGAAGACTGCGGGCGCGTTCGTAAGCCCGAATGACATCACTACAAACTCGTAGTGTCCATATCTGGTCCAAAAAGCTGTCTTAGCTACATCTTGCTCTCTCACCCTCAGCTGGTGATAACCAGATCTCAGATCGATCCTCGAAAACATTGAAGCTCCATGCAGCTGATCCAAAAGATCGTCGATACGGGGCAATGGGTACTTGTTCTTGATCGTCACCTTGTTCAGCTCTCGGTAATCGATACATAACCTCATTGACCCGTCTTTCTACCTGACGAAGAGAATTGGTGCGCCCCAAGGAGATACACTAGGGCGGATGAAGCCCTTCTCTGCTAACTCCTCGAGCTGCTTCTTCAACTCAAGCATCTCGATAGGCGTCATACGATAAGGAGCTTTAGAGATCGGTCTCGTACCGGGCTCTAGCTCGATGCCAAAGTCTACACTCCTTTGTGGGGTTATACCTGATGGCTCTCCAAAGACGTACGCAAACTCGCAAGCTAATGGAATCTCCTCCAAAGTCGGACTCGTACTATCCTTCATGGCATAGCACCAAAAAGCCTCGAAACCCTGACTGATAAGTCTTGCAGCTCGTATTGCACTGATGACTGTACCAGTCTTCCCGAGATCCCATCCTCGGAATATCTCCACATGGCCTGCATCTGTAGTTACCGTCACTATCCTCTTGCCGATGTCCAAAACTGCTCGGTGTCTGTCCATCCAATCCATGCCCAGAATAACTTCTTCATGTACTAAGTATATGACGAAGAAGTTAGCTGGCCAATCGCGACCTCCCAAGCGGATATGGCAATCGCGAACCTCTCGAGTACCTCGAATCTTACCCCCATCGGGTAATCCTATAAAGAAGGGTCTAGTAACTAAGGTCAATCTATCTACGCAAGCATCAGATATAAAAGAATGCGTAGCACCGGTATCGAAAAGAACTCGGACAGGAAAACCATTAATATGAATGGTACCTGTAGTTGCTGGCGCTGTCGGCTCTACAGCACTCCTCAACTCATACACCCTAGCTGAAGCATCTCTGGTGTCTACAGATCCACCAACATGTCCTCTACCTCTCCCCTGTCCCGGAGTGGAACCTTGAGGAACGGTAGAACTAGAAACTCTCGGTTGCTGTTGTTGATACTACGATCTCTGTCTTCCTCTAGCAACACTACCAGGTGAAGAACCCTGCTAGGATAGCGCCTTGCCTTGATGGCAAAACGCAGCTCTATGTCCGGGCTTGCCGCAAGTTAAGCAAGTCACTACTGGCTTCTTGCAATCAGCTCGGATGTGTCCAACTACTCCGCAGTTATAACACTGTCGTACTCTATTAGAACTCTGCTGAAAACCAGAACGTCCAAGCGTCTGACTACGCCCAAAACCAACTGTTCCAGCTCCAGCATTGGCTGATCCAGTCTTTTGTCTCTTCTCAGGACCTCCAGTCTGAGAAGCTCTCCTCTGACCCGGTCGGTCTCTCTCATAAGCAGAAGCTCTATCCTGATAATCCGTCAAAGACTCACAACGGAAACAGTAAGATAAGAGTGTGTCGACTCTCTCAACCTTCGAGAGAAAAGGTAAACATGTTGATCCTCCGGTAGTGTAGAAGGACCTAGCAATGCCAAATCATCTTGAAACTTGAGGATTATCTCAGCAATAGGCAAATCCTCGAATCCAGCCTCAAGGAAGTCCTGAAGACGGTCTCTCCTCATAGCTGCAGGGCAGTAGCGATCTCTGATCACTGTCTTCATCTACTCATAACTAGTGACCTTACTACGAACGGTCCTCCACCAAGAATGAGCCTGATCCTTCAGCCACTGCTCCACCTCCAAGCCAGTCCTTCCCACGAAGACGGGAACCTTTAGCTGATCGAAAGCCTTCAACCAACTATCGGGCTTTGGCTCCTTTGCCTCAGTCGGCGCTCTAACAACCTCAGCAACTCCAGCAGGCGGGGCAACAGCTTGGGTAACTCTCTGCAAAACCTCAGCTGACCTTGCAGGAACTAGCGGCACTGGTGCTGGTCCTCCAGTCCTGATAGTTTCCTCAACTCTTTGCATATAGTCGCGGTATGCAGAAGCTCCAATAGACACTCGTGTGGACTCCGTCGATGGCGCCCTCTGTGCTCCGGATCTAGCAGCGGTCCCATTTCCTGCCTCAGGAATGATGCTCTCAGCAACCTCTTCAGCAAACGCCTCAGCGATAGGCGGATCGGCAGCAGGGGCTTGGCCCCGACCTCTAGCTAGTGGAGATCTTCCTGCACGTCCTCGTCCACGGACGGCAGGTGGAAGTGGTGGCCGACCCCTTCCTCGCCCTATAGCAGCGGTAGCCCTAGTGCGTGCCATCTGCTATAAGGATAGGTATATAAGACTATATATATCTAGATATTAGGCCACGCTACAGCTAAAGCACAAATCCGAGAAAAACACATATAAAGGCCAACATATAAGAAACTACACCGCTGAGATCCGCGGAGGTAGTGGTGGTCGCCCGTACATCTATCCCAGACCAACGGTTTAAAAACAAAAAACCCCCTTTTAAAAACGTTAGACCCCTTGCGGGTTCTATTTATTTATCCATCCGACCTGTAGAAGATTTCGAGTGCCATTATTGCCAACCTAGAGCTCTGATACCATATTGTAACACCCCAAGTTCTAGGAACTCGAAGCACTACGGGCTAGGACCGCACAATGGGTCCCGACCTTCAGAGTAGCAACAACAAACGGATCTTACAACAAGGCACAGAAGAATGAAAACCAAAACTCGATATAAAAACCAAAGGTTTAACAACACAAGCGAAAAGACTTGCAGCCGAATTCAAAACAAAAGGGAAACAACAAAAGAACATAAACCCGATCCCGTCCTATAATGTACGGGAACCCCGGTTGACCACACCATCCGGATCACTCAACAACATCCTGAACCTGCGGAACATCTACAACGACGGTATAAACCGTTAGCTAACATTCTAGGTATAAGCAAGAGTGTAAAGGCACAAACACACATAAGGTAATGTAAACATATAGCATGCTGGCACTCAATCGGTTATTATCTTTCATTAAGTCATTCAATACTAATTCAACTTCTTTTGTCACACGAGAATCCTTTCGAAACTCGCCCCGGTCCCCTCTTCCGGTAATGGAACGGTGTGGATGCCTCCGACCGTCTAACCAGCATGGGCCAGTCGCCGAGAACCTCCTAGCTCCCGCAAGAGCTAGGCAGAAGATGTGACCGCCCGGTTATAATGCACTTGGGCCAATTAAGGTTATAAGGGTGAATCCTAGTCTGGTTATCCGTTATAACATGAATAAACAACACAAACAAGCCAATACAATCCAACTTATACACGGAATGAAGCTAAGTAAGTCCAAGGGACTTACCTCACACGAAGGTAATACAAGAGATCAGCGAACAACTCAGAAAACACTCAAGAAAGCTCAGTTTCCCACAGGAAAGGAGCAAGGAAAGCCTGTACGAACAAGCAACACGAATCAGAAACGAAACGGCTGCTAGAAGTCTACAACTTCTAGTCTCAACGATCTCTAAGAGATCTATACATGCTAAGGGCTCAACCTTAGTCTTACCACAACTCAGGGGACAAGGAACAACCACAAGGAACCAAGTAAGGAACGAGGAAAGGAAGGAAGGAAGCAACTCACCAAAGACGGGAGTTACTGTAGGGTTGAAGAAGATGATAGCAAGGAACGGGAAAAAGAGGAGAAAGAAGAGAATATATAGGGAGGCTAGAACTCTAGATGGAAAGGGCGTCTAGGGTTAGAAAGAAAACAAGGAAACCGGCCCATAAGATAGAATATCGAATATTTTATCTATGGAAGGAAGATAAAAGAACAGAAGAAAAGATCGGCACGATCTGTCGTAAATCCGCAGGGGCGGATCTCACAGCCGCAGGGGCGGCTGGCCGCGGGGGCAGCCCCCTTCACCGCAGGAGCGGTGAAGGCAAAAATCTAGGATCTTACAACAATCTTGTCCGCAACCGTGTTGATCTCCCTAAAAACATGATGTGCGGTAAAGCTATGGAAATCAGACATAATAATCGTAATATCGTTAATCATCATATCGAGTTCCCATGGTAGCTTCCACATTCGCTTAATCGAGTTGATGAGCATAAGGCTTTCTCCTTCTATCTCGATGCATGTAATTCCACACTCTTTTGCCTTTTGGAGGCCAAATCTCAAAGCAAGTGCTTCTGCTTCCAAAACGGACTCAACGTTACACTTGCCACATCCTACGGCCGTAGGAATCGCATGTTGATTCTGAATGATAAATCCATACGCGCAGTTGTTTGTTGAATTAAATGAAGCATCAAAATTGATTTTAAAGGAACCATCCTTTGGTCGTTGCCATTTAATGTTTTTCTTCTTTCTTCTTTGTGTTTTCATTGATGTAGAAATCTTCTTTTGGTCGGAATTTGCTAGATCCCAGCTCGCAATTTGGTTAATAGCAATAGTTTTGACGTTCAGTGGAAGTTTTGTTTTGTTAAAAACGGATTGATTCCTGACCATTCACATGTTCCACCAAATAACCACTACAAGTTTCATTTCCTTATTCGAAATTGACTCCTTGAGTTCAAATAGGGACTCAGTGATTCCTTGATTATCTATATCGATATTTTGTAGACTAAATTTTACATTTTGATTGTCGATAGTTGTTATCATGATTGGGCATTGGAAGAAAAGGTGCTTAGCACTTTCAGTTGGTGGTTACAGAACTCACAATTTATGACTACCGGGATTTTTTGTTTGTCAAGATTTTGTTTTATAGGCAGCTCATTCATAGCTAACTTCCATAAGAAATTTCTAATTTTAGGCATAATGTCCATTTTCCAAATACATGTTTTATCCAAAGTAACACCAATTTTCCGTTTTTGTATCAACTCCAAAGATGATTTCGTGGAATACCACCCCTCCTCATTTCCTGACCAATACAGACGGTCGCGGATTTCAGTTTTGGGGAGGTTGTAATTCTTAACTTTGTCTAGTACGTTACTTGGCAAAATTGTTTTTAACTGATCTATTCTCTGTTGGTCCCATTCCGTATTAGTAATGTACGAGAAAGTTAATTCTGACAAGTTGATTCCACTCTGGTTTTTCATGACATGTTTAAGTGGTTATCCAACAACCACTTATCCGTCCAGAATCTAACCGTATTTCCATCGCCTATTCTCCAGACCAACCCTTTATCAAATTCTTTATGTAATTTAAACAAGCTTTTCCATTGTCATGACAAATTCTTTCCACATTCGTAATTCTAGAGGCTCGTCCCTTTTAGGTATTTTTCTTCTACAATTTTGACCCAAACGTTATCTGGTTCTGCCATTATTTTCCACAAGAGTTTCATTTGCAATGCTTTGTTCATGTCTTCTGCTTTTCTTATCCCCGATCCACCTAGACTCCGAGGTTTACAGATCTTATCTCAACTGATCAAAGGATGGTGGTTAGGTCCCTTATTCCAAAATAAGTTTCTATTAATTTTGTCCAATTCATTATGTATACTTCCCAGTAACATGAACGCCTGCATTAAATAACTTGGTTTTGCATTAAGGTTAGCTTTTATTAATGTTATTCTTCCTTCTTGAGACAATGAGGATGCTTTCCATTTAGTCAGTTGTTGTTTAGTCTTAGTGATGACGAAATAAAATATGTCTTTGTTGACACGTCCATTGATAATTGGGCATCCTAGATATTGTTCTAAATTGGTAGAAATACTTATTCCAAGGTGGCCTTGAATTCTTCTCCTATTGCTTTGATCCACATTGATGGTAATTTGAAACATGGATTTATGGTAATTGACCATCTAACAAGATATGTCACAATAGTCCTTCAGCACCAACCGAACCATTTCATTAGCTTAGCTGAGGTTTTGGTAAAAATAATAATATCGTCTGCGAAAGCTAAAAACGGGATTCTAGTCCCATTTTTTGAAATAGGGAAGCCAATAGATTTGGGATTTTCAATTGATATTTTTTGTAAGTTTCTAGCTAACACCTCCGAACAAAGATTGAACAGAAGAGGAGATAGTGGGTCGCCTTGTCTAAGTCCCCTTTGCGGAGTAAATAGATTAGTGGGTGAATCATTGATTAGTAAAGAATATAAAACCGTTGAAATACACTCACGAATCCTATTCCGGAATTTTTCTCCAAATCCAATTTTGGCCATCACCGCTTTAAGGAATTCCCCTTCAACTTTGTCATAGGCTTTCTCCATATCCAATTTAATAGCCATATATTCATCCTTCCCTTTTTTTGATTGAAACCATGGAAGATTTCATGGGTAATGAACACATTGTCGTGGAGACATACAAGTGGTTATTTTTTAAAAAAAAAACCAAAATCTACTCAAATCTAATTTAACTAAATACGTATACATAGTTAATCTGTAATCATTAAGGGCTCGTTTGGTTCCAACTCCGGAAACGGAAACAGAATGGAAACGAATTTAGTCTATATGTATATCCATATTCATGAAATTTTATGGAATCATTCCCCATGGTATAATGAAAAATGTACTTGCTTCCTCAAATTTTGTTACCCTATAGGGTATCAAAAGTAATCAAACTATCATCTAATTACTACAAACAACAAGGAATGATTCCAAAAATTTTAATGAATAAAGGTTTACGTATTGACTAGATTCGTTTCCATTCCGTTTCCGATTCCAGAATTAAAACCAAACGAGCTCTAAAACTAAAAAAACTTGTGAAAACACTACCATGACCACAACAAACAAATACACAAATATTATTTTTACCAAGCATGTCCTAAGTACAAGTTGTTTGAATTAATTTAATCACAATGAATGTAAAATTATATAAACGTTGTAATAAACGATTTAGGTTTTTTCTAATTAGTAATTACACATTATAAAAGAAAAAGAATTAGTATAAAAAGCAAGTAATTATCTTTAAAATATGAAAATATATTGATTAAATAAAGGCGAAGTGAAGGCCAAATTGTGGTTGGCACTATTAAGTGGAACGTGTCGAGCTCTAGAAGCACCAAAGGAAATAAGTTTGTCAAGTAATTAAGTAGTTTGCTATATATATACCAACATGCTAATAATTTCATAACTTATCCTATATATATATATATATATATATATATATATATATATATATACCCTCTAAATCTTATTAGATATTATACATTATATTTTTGGTCTACCAACCATATCACTTATAATATCTTAGGTTAGTGGTTAACATTCATTTTGCTATGATATTTCCAACATTTCTTCTTCCCATATGATTATATCATTATGATGATGATAAATATATATATATATATATATATTAGGTATTGGTTTATTAATGTAGAAGAAAGAATCTGAGGATGAGAGAATACAAGTGTTTGGCACCAAATTGTGGCTTAAGATGAATGCAACAAAGGAGTAGTTTATGTACCCACAAACATTGGCATTAATATACAAACATGCTTTATATTCATCAATCATCTTATACATTTTAGAGCTCCCTCCCTACAATCAACTATATAAAATATGTCATATTAAAAAAATAAAATTAATTAAAATACCTCAAACTTATAGAGCTGATAACTTTGTACCACAAACTTTAACAGTAATAAAAATACTCAAATTTTCATTATAAATTGTAATATGTTGTCATAAAAATTTGCTTCAGCTAAAATTTTGGTAGAGACACTAAAAATCCAACTCATATGACACTATAATGGCACGTCAGCCCTTGTCGGAATTTTGGCTGGAGTAAATTTTTATGTCAGCGTGTTATCATATATAATGAAGATTGATGTATTTTTATTCTCGTTAAAAGTTACTACCCCTATAAATTTGTAATTAATTTTACCTATTAAAAATCATCAACAATATTAGATTAATGATTTAATCCATCTCCATATTTTACTCCAAATATTTTTATTTAACCCTAAACAAGAAACCCAAAAATCCTTTTTCAAACATATTTCCATTCGAGTAGAGAGATAAATAAATAGACACATTCCATTACACCGTCCTAACCTTTTTTTGCATTTCTATAACTAAATATCATGAAGAAAAAACACATTAAGAACCAAAAAAGGAGACAAGTGATGGTGGTTGAAACTAAGATAATAAAAAGACAAGATTGATGAGGTTTGGGAGGTGGGGTTTTTAATTTTTGTGATTTTTAGGCTTAAATTCGTAATTAAGTTGGTCGGTTTATGCAATCTTCTTCATAACCACAATGAATGGATGTTGATTGGTCATCACTTTTGATACATTTAATTAAAGTTAGCTAATCACCCATATGCCATATTTATCAAACCATGTACGATATATCCATTATCATTAAAGATGTTTACATCTATTAGTCAATGTGAAGCACTAAATAAAGAAGATGATGCTTCTTCATTATATATTATCTCACTCTTTTTTTTTTCTGGAAAAATAATGTTATTATGATTTGAAATTAATGAAATAATGTTTTATAGATAGATATTTTACCATGCTATTTGTTCGGCTTTTCAGTATGCAAATATTTTTTTTTTCTGGAAAAATAATGTTATTATGATTTGGAATTAATGAAATAATGTTTTATAGATAGATATTTTTTTCTGGACAAATTATATAAACATTGTAATAAACGATTTAGGTATATATGTTTTATAGATAGATATTTTGCCATGCAACTCTAATCATAATTCGAAGTACCATCTAAAGCTTAATTAATAATTAATTTTGATATATATGAAGTTGAGACTAATCTGATAATCTAATTTCTCTATAATTCAATTTATAAATAAAGGAAGAATTATGAGAGAAATGATATATATGAGGGGTAGGGTGAAGATAAAAATAGGTGTTGTTGGTCTATGTGGGCTTTGGAGATCTGATTCCCAAATAAGAGTTTTGGTATTGGGCCGGGTTCAATTATCCACATCCCAAACCACTTTCTGGTGTAACCCGACCCCATTCCATTCCATTTTCAATCGTGTTTTGAACTTTACTACACTTCACTTTCCAAGTTTAAAAAATCATTCTCTATACCTAACTTTCTTTTTTTTTTATTTTAAGAAAGCGGTTCGAAACTATTAGACGGCCCGCCATTTAGTAGGTCGAAAGGCCGATAAAATCGGCATACAATCAAACCGTCATGAAAGACCACAAATATAGGAGAAAAGAAATACACAAAAATACATAAAAAAGAAACCGAAAGCAAAAAAATCGTCAAGGGAAAGCATATGATCCAGCCAGCGGGGGGCAACGAGAATAAACGTTCATCTTGGAAGGAAGTACACAGGGTGGAAGTCTGGGTAACAACAGTGGACACCTCAGATTTGGACTGCAACAGAGCCGTCAGGAGTCGATCACAAATCCACTCCCCCTTCTCGACAAACACACGAAACTGCCAGCAAATGACTACATCAAACCTCAAACGACGAGATTGCATAACGGTGATCTTGATGAATAAAGGTGTAAAACTTTATGGATAAAAGAAAGATGATTTGTAGGGAGAAGATTGTTCATAGAGGGTTAATTTATGTTGTCGGGAGTGATTTTTTAGGACATTGTTAAGAGGGTTAGAAAACAAATTGTTAACCGAAAATTGTTTCTGATAGAGCTTTGATTTATGTTATTAGTTTTGAAACTTATTGAATTTTTTTAAACCAAAAGATATGGATAAGCTTATATTGAGATAATGAGCTTTGCTAGGCCCTATCGGTTTGTTTAACAGATTGCGTATTTTTTTTGGATGGGCTCAATAACTAATAGGATATTCTAGAGAAAAACCCGAATTAATATAATTAACTCGGTTGAACCCGAACGGGTGATGTCAAATAAGTCTGAAAATTTTGAGTCCCGTAAGCTCTAATTAGTTTAGGAAACTGGTAAAATTTCTCTGAAATTAGTAAAAAGATAATAATCAAAGTGATTATATTTGTTTGATTAGGATCCCCAAAGGAGAGCCTAAAGCAAACATCAAAAAATTTTGGTAAACATTTTTGCCAACATTGTAATACCTGTAGGTAAAATATAGATTAGGATCAGCTTGGAGAAAGAGGGTCCATCGAGATAGAGTCTTTAACACTTTACACAAAAATTTCTTAGTATTGACTCCAAAAGGAGCCATGATTTATGAACTTGGTTCACAAGTAAAGAAGTAGATTGTATCCAATCCTGTAGAAAGAACACAATCTAATTTAGTATGCTCGATACAACGCTTGTAACTGGATTGGTCAAATCCGTAGTAAGTTTTGTAAATCTTGTATGAACATGAGTTTATCAATAAAGGTTTAAATTCCAAAACTCAGAGAACAAATATGTGAAATGAATGCCCTTTGGGGTATTGAGCAAGCAATGGATGCCCTGTGGGGGCAAGAGTTCGAATAGAAAAATGATACAGTCCATAAACAAAACCATGGAAACACAATTAAATTTTCAAGTTTATAGTGAATCTTGGGTACTAGTGCAACAATCATTCAAGGATCTACTGCATAGAAAGGGAGACACAAATGAAGCATCCCCTACTTCCAAAAAAACCAGGCTACCAACACCAGATCTGACAAATCCGACATTGAAGAGAGCAACATCGTCCATCCATATTGTACATTAGACGAAACATCCAAAACAACAATGAATCGGAACCTGGAACTACAAGTGGGATATGTGAGTCCTCTTTTTTTTTTCCTTTTGCAAGAGATGAGTGACGAAAACCAAATCTCCCTCATCCGGACACCGCAAGGCTTCAAGGGCTTGAGAGATCGGTGAAGATTGATTGAGCCCTTATTATGAACATAGTCCTTCAAAGGCTTGATCGATGAAGAAGCTCGATTGAGCCCTGTTATTGAACATAGCCTTGAGTGCAGCAACACCAAGCATTCCAACACCATGAGTGAATCAACTCGATTGAGCCCTGGTTTTGTAAGAGTTTTTGGTGGTAAAGACGCCACAACGGCTTGGGAGACGGTTGTTGAAGCCATTGTTTACTGAGAAGAAACTGGTTTTGTGGTGGCTACCATTGCCGGTGAAGGCCAAGGTTTGATAGTTGTCTATTATAGGTAACAACTTCCGTAATTGTGAAGATTTATGAGTAAGATTTTTTTAGGTTTCGATTAGGGCGTTTGGAAAGCTGCTGGAGAGGGGTCTCCATTGTTGACCTTCGGGGTCGGATTGTTGGTTGATGTTGGGGAGGAGGAAGAGCTCCTCCCCAACATCAACCGGAGAAAGCTTTTTCAAAATATATGAATGCTTTTAACTTGAAAATAATTCAACTATGTCAAAATAAAGAAAAATAAATGACTTCTCATTAATAAATTTTCACCAATGATCTGTCATACTTATATCTTAACAACACCAAAACGAGTTCTTCTTGTTCTAATTGTGCTAGTTTTTTTTAATGGGTAAAGGTAAATTCATAGAAAGAGTGAAACAACATAACCGGGTTCATTAAGTCCTAGTTATAATAAAATAAAAAAAGTTTATGTACATGTTTATGACCTATGGTCTACAACCCAAAAACACACACACAAAGTAGTCTATAGAGACCTGCAATCCTCCTGAACATACTAAGTACCCTAAAACTGAAAATACATCCAAAAATGACACAACTCATGAGGTTCATCTACCATCGGAAAAACCACCAGGCACCAGCAAACATAGACACTCACAAGTCAAACAAGTACCCAAACCTCGGGACAATGGTTAGTCCACTTTTGGCAAAGCCATCAATGGGCTAAAACCAAGCTTGATACATACATAGATAATAATACATCAAAGCATGGAGCAACATATGACTCCGGTAAAACCCAACTACTAAGATGCAATCCTCTCTACCTCCAATGGGAAATGCCTCATGCAGCAAACTATAGACATGGGTCCTGATCGATCAATCTCACGAGGATTTCTATCGGGATTCTGTTCTGGTCAAACACCAAGGCATTCCTAGAATACCAAAGGTAGTAAATCGTAGCAGAAAATGCGTATATCTTGGATTTGCTCATCCAACTCCTATCATGTACAATGTGAGCCGGTCAATCCAATACCTCTGATCTGGTGGTGATATCTCCAAGAATCCTGAAGTCCGCACCAACCTGTATCCAAAGATCAAGTGGTCATGAGACTCACTCTCACTCGTGTACCGACTACAAGTAGGATCATACCAAGGAAGTGTAACATATCTCGGGTAGATAACCGGCCAATGATCCCCATCCTATCCATAGGATAATACAATGCTTGAGCGTATTACCCGGATCCCAAACTACTATGAACCAGTCCACCTCCTCACCATGCGGTCTAAGCATCTCATAAGCCTTGGCCACTCAGAATCTCTACCCCTGATAGCAAGACTTAAGTATCTTCCTCAACAATGTCGTATGGTCAGTAAAGATAAGTATCTCATCTTTAGCGCTGAGGATTTCTAATAGCTAGGATTTCCAAATTCTAACTTGAAGAACCGGTAGGTGATATAAATAGGATAAATAATACTCTAGAAGGGGGGGGTTGAATAGAGTATGAGAACTTTTCGCAAACCAAATCTCAAGGCCTTGAAACTCCTTTCAAGGGCCTTCGTGTCGATCTGTGCTCTTCGTGTAACTTTGATTTCAAGGGCTTTGAAACAACTTTCAAGGGCCTTGACTTCTTGCTCCTGCAAAATCAAGTTAGTTACAATAAAGATATAAGGTGCGGAATTGAAAAGATTGACACGAGGATATGTTTACGAAGTTCGGCTCTAAATAGCCTACTCTTCGTCCCAGGGTATATCCGTAGGATCTAACTATCTATTATCAACTTCAAAGAGTCCTAGATACAAACTAGAAGAAATCCCCTTCTTCTCTCATTGTAGCCAACGTTACGATCTAGCTCCAACTCTTAACCTAGCTATAATAGCCTAGTTACTTCGCAGAGTAACCCACATACTCTAATGTAACACTCTTTAGATCTTCCAATGGAGCTCTAGTGTTTTCTCTCTCTAAAGGGGAAAAAGCTTTTGCGTGAATGAGAGAAAGAAAAACAACGAATGAAGATGAGTTGTTCGAAGATGTAAAAGATATTTTCCGATGTAGGCTTGTGTACTTGTCTTCTTCGACCATCACCTTCATTTATACTCTTCGATGGAAAGGTCTTCTAGCCGTTGTGAAGATGACCGTTGAAGATGAATCTTCGTTTCCATGAAGATCGTTTTCTTGTTCGGAGATAAGGTAGATGTTGTAAATCTTCAACCTATTAATATGTCGAATCTTTTACTCCGATCTTCTTGTTTTCTATCTTTAGAGAAAATATTATTGCTGTGAGTTGTTAAGAAAATCTTCTAGAAAAGATTCTCTTATCCTTCATTTAAGATCTTCGGTTGAATCTGTAGTTGACGAGATCTTCGGCTGAGATCTTCCTTGTTCAAAATCTTCCGAGAAAGTCTTGATGCGTATTTTGAATTCTTGTTTTGCACACTTATAAATCCAAGGCTCTTGATATCTCCCTTTGTATTCGCCATCTTCCTTCGTCCTTAGAATTATACTTCAAGGCCCTTGAAACTAATATCAAGGCCCTTGACATATGTTTCTTGTACCTGCATTGAATTCAAACCAACCGAATATCTAGAAATATAATCAAGTACATTGTTAGTATATCCAACTGCTTATATTTGTGTGAAGTCTTCCATCATCAACACCTGTAAACCATTTTAATCAAGGTGGAGTTTTCATAACTAATGTTGATTAACTTAATAATTGATATTATTTCACACATAACAACGAACATTTCGTAAGTGATGAGTATGAGTCCCACCGTTATGTTTCTAGCGTAATTTTGGACTTATGGGGAATTTTCACTTTTTCCTCCGGGTAATTATTTTTACTCTGCGGTGTTATTTGGAGCATTTGAGAGCTTCAATTAATAAAAATGCAGTTGAGAGAAATGATCAGGACATCGGACATGTCCTAGATATGAAATAACATGGAAAGACAAAACGGTCAAACGAGTCGTTATTTCGTTTCTTAGCGGATAAGAAAGACAACTTAGGAATACGCGTTTTCCGAGGCATTTGTGGAATAATTATCCCTGCAATATTTCAGATTTATTATTCCAATTTAGAGAAGTTTGGAGAAGAGAATTCAACCCGCCTTTGGATCGGTTAAAGGATAATTATCGACTTTGCTAAAGGATAATTATCGTCTTGCTATAAATAGCGGAAAATTGTTAATTAGTTCATTTTCTTTCACGTTTCCTCGTAAAAGCTCTAATTTCTCTCAACCTTCAAACTCAGATCTACTCTCCGTTTCTAATTCGATTTCAATTCCGTTTGAGTTTATGGATTCCTCTCTTTATTCTCTTCATATTGGTACCGAGTTTCTGCATTTCCGAGCATATGAAGATCTGGTAGAGCATATATGTCACCAGGTCAGTTCCGTCGCTCAGATTCTGGTGAATTTGATGTTGTCCAAGCGTAGCTTGCGTCGTTGTGATTCCGAATCTTCTTTCAGATCGTCAATCGGGTTAGTAACGAATCAGTTATGAATTTATTCGTTTTCCGTATTGCGATTTGGCCTTAATTGACCTTAGGCTTGTCAAAATGGATAATGAGATATTCCATTATGGTCGTTATATTATTATGAGGATTATGGGTTGTTTGTTTGATGAAATCTGATGACAGGTGGGTTTAGAAATTGCCTGCGGGCAATACATTATTCTGGTGAAAGTTTGTTAATTGATTAAAGGTTAATTAATTAAATTAGGATTAGAATTGAGATTGAAGAATGTTGATTAGATGATACCTTCATAGGTTTGAGGAATTGTGAGTTATGTTGAGATATCGAGGTTTAGATTCGAGTTATGGTTTGGTTACGTTTATGAGATGTAGGAGGTTGATCTCCTAACCTTAGATGATGTTGATTGTGTGTGCCTTGCTGATGCAGGCGTTAATCGTTTTCTCGAGGGGAAATTGTGACGTGGTACATGTTTACGTGTATATTAGGTAAGTCCATAGGACTTACTTAGTGAGTAGTTGTCGATTTGAGTGTTTGTGATGGTAGTGTGTGTGTGTGCATATGATTGTTGCATTTATAACCTAAACCGGACTAGGATGACCACATATGTACACTTAAAAGGTCCAAGTGTATTATAACGGGTCGTGACCACCTGTCAAAGCTTGTTTAGAGTGGAGAAGGTGCTCGGAAGCTAGTAACCCATGGGAGAGGTAAATCCCCATGCAAAACCTGTGTTAAAGGGGGAAGAGCGAGGTTCTTAAGGCTCATCGTGCCACAAAACAAGTTGAATTAGTAATGGAATAACGTAATTAAAGATAATAAACAGTTGTGTGTGTGACATTGCATATTGTGATGTGTTGATGTGTGTATGTGCCATTCCTTTCATTCTTATTCATGTTTTGTTAGCTAACGGTTATACCGTGTTGTAGATATTCTACAGGATAGGAAGACTGCAAAGTGAGCCAAATGGGTGATCCGCTGAGGGATTCCGTACACTAGGATGTGCGAGGGATTATGGGATGTTTTGTATATGCATGGTTATGTGTTGTTGTTTTGTACTCGGCGGTGTTTTTGTAAACATTTGGTTGTATATATTTATACAGCTTGATGTTTTTGGTTTTAATCTATTTGTGCCTTCTTGTAAGATCTAGTGAACTTGTTGTCAAGCTAGGGTCAGGATCTATTGTGAGATTCTAGCCCAGTAGCACCCCAGTTTTGTGGATTTGGGGTGTTACAAAGTTGGTATCAAAGCCTTAGGTTGACAACAATGATACTTGCAATCTGCGATAAAGGTCGAATAGATAAATAAACAGAACTCGAAAGGGGTATGACTTTTCAAAAGGATTTTTAGTTTTGAAAAGTGTACAACTGTTTTGGGATAGAGTGTACGAGAAGTCATCACCCTTTTGAGGATCTCGACAGATATTTGGGAATATATAGTGATCCGGGACTATCCGGATATTCGGCGATCCGGGACTCTCCGGATATCCGGCGATCCGATGATCCGTGAGTATCCGGATATCCGGAATTATCCGGGTATCCGCGGATATCCGGAAGCCTAAAACCCCGATCCGTATCTGATCCGATGATCCGGAAAATCTCCTGGATCGGATCGGATTCGTCTTGGATCAAAATGGGTACTACATTATCGGGTTTTTTTGGATCGGGTCAACGGATTTTTTGGACCGGATCGACGGATCGGATTGATTTTGCCCACCTCTACCGCAACCCATACCATCGTGGCACACATGTGAGTAACTTAATGCACCTTGTCTCGACAACTAGCTCAATGATTCTGTTAAGACTAAGCACAAATCTCCAACATTCCTCCCCCATTTGAGCAAAGTCATGAAACTTAATTTAGGCAAATTAACAAACAAAACTCTACACATAATCACAAATATCTTTCGATTGAATTTATTGATTTAGTACAAATACACATTCTGTACAAAAGAATCATGGTGTCCTAACGGATTGAACCACTCAACTTGTCTAAGTACATGAAGGCAAAGTGCATGTGAGGTTACATTCCTTACAAACAATTAACACATTTAAAGGTTATTGTGTCCTAATCCTCTAATGAACGCGTAGGCGAATCGACCACATACTCCCTTGAAGAAGCCTTGACACTTCACGTTCATGTAGCCAACTCTCTTTTAGTCTTGCACCTACTTATGCAATTTTTCAAAGGAGTCGTTAAGAAATATTCATTTCATGCTACAAATAATGTAGGAACCGAGCATCACCTTGGATGGAATATTTATGCTCACAACCTTCTCAGAATGGGCTTGCCACATTGAATTCAACTAATACAATGAGCCTTAGGCGAATTGGGTGTCCCATGACAAGAGGTTTCTTTTAGGTCGTTAACCTCATCCCCTTGACCGACTTTTGTACCAAGTCCCTAGCCAAGCTCTTGGTCAAGTGATCGGCTAGATTGTTGCGAGTTCTCACAAAAATGACCAATACTATGCCATGCGCGCGATTAGTTCTCTAATCGAACTATGTCTCATACCAAGATGTCTAGATTTCCCGTTGTCTGTTTGACTATATGCCTTAGCCAATGTATTGCACTATCGCAATGAATAGATATAGGGAAACCGGATTAGGCCATAATGGAATCTCTATGACCAAGTTCCGAAGCCATTCCGTCTCCTTACCAACTGCGGTAAGTGCCACAAACTCAGACTCCATAGTCGAGGTTGTGATACACATTTGCTTCCTTGAAGCCCATGTTATGGCACCACTACCTAGCAAGAAAACACATTATAGTTGTGGATGAATGATCTTCTAGATTAGTGATCCATGATGCATCCGAGTAACATTCTATAACCGAAGGGTACTTGGTGTATTGGATACCAAATTCCATGGTTCCTTTTAGGTACCTTAGGACACGCCTTAGAGCTTTCCAATGGTTGGAGCTCGGACAACTAGTATATCGACTAAGTTGACCTATGGCAAATGTTATGTCCGGTCTGGTACTAGTCATGACATACATGCAACATCCTATTACTTGTGCATATTCAAGTTGAGAAACAGTTGTACCTTGGTTTGGCATCAACTTCTCACTTGAGTCCATAGGAGTGCTGACTGGCATACTCTTATCGCAATGCAAGCGTTTGACGACCTTTCAATGCAGTGTGATTGCATGAGGCTTAATCCTTGAGTGTCACGCTTGATTCTTATGCCAAGAATTACATCTGCCTCACCTAAGTCTTTCATTAAAAACTTACTAGACAAAAAGTCCTTAGTGAGGTCTACTTGTCATTAATTTGTGCCAAAAATCAACATGTCATTAACATACAAGAATATAATCACACCTTGCCCGATGCGATCAAATTTGCTATAGACGCAGTTGTCACCTTGGTTTATCTTAAAACCGTTAGCCAACACAACATCATCAAATTTTTTATGCCATTGTTTTGGAGCTTGTTTGAGTCCGTATAGAGACTTTACCAAACGACACACCTTGTGTTCTTGCCCCTTCAAGACGAACCCTTCGGGTTATCTCTCATGTATATCTCTTCATCTAGATCATCATTAAGAAAAGCCGTTTTGACATCCATTTGGTGAATTACTAGATTATGTATAGCCACCATGGCAATCAACAATCTAATTGTTGTTATGCACACAACCGGCACATAGGTGTCGAAGTAATCGACACCTTCCCTTTTCCACCAGAAAGAAGGTTGGACAATTCTCATGTGTGGTTTCCCATAATGGAGTCCATCTCCTCTTGGACAACTTCCTTCCAAAAGGCGACGTCTTGAGACTTCATGGCCTCATCAAATATTTTTGGATCCTCGTCCATATGAAAATATTAATATCGATCCAACTCACCATCCCGTGAGCCCTCTACCAAGAATACTTGGAAAATAAGGCTTTGGGACCCTTTGACCTTGTCAATTGGATAATTCAAAACATGGACACTCATGGCCTTGGAGTCCGAAGTCGACTCTGAGTTCAAGATAACTCTACGACATTTCTTCGAGTAATCCTCTTCCATGGACATGTTGACCACTTCCCTTGGCCTTGGCGCCGAGGTGAATCGTTCCTCGTCAAAGATGGCATCCCTTGACTCGATAACGGTTTTAATCGAGATGAAGCCATTAGGCTCTATGACATAGAACCTATATGCCTTTGAGTGCTCGGCATATCCTAAAAATATACACTCAACGCCCCTTTCACCAAGTGTCTTGCATTGTTGTCGTTTAGACTAACCATGGCTCGACATCCCCAAACACGTAGATAATGAAGGTTTGGTTTATGCTCAACATTCCCAAACATGTAGATAGTGAAGATGACATCCATTTCACCAAGTGTCTTGCATTTGTTGTCGTTTAGCCTAACCACGGCATATCCTATAAATATACACTCAACGCCCCTTTCATTTGCTTGAAATGAACATGTCCCAAACAAGCATGTCATTTATCAAAACCACAATCATTTGAGGAAGAAGACAATGTATAAATAAAATATTTATTTAGAGTTAAATCTATTACATAAGGACAAAAGAAACATATTATTGTTCCAATGTCCGAATCCTACAAATAAGCCTCTTCTAGAAAAGATGTACTTATCGGCTCCAATTGCTTGTTTATAGCCGGGTTGGTTAAGCACTCCACCAGACACCACATTCTTGCGGATGACCGGTGCACGCAACACATTCGACAAAACTAAGGTTTTGCCACTTGTGAAGCAAAATTCTACCCGTCCTCTTCCTAGAACAGGGGTGGTTAACTCATTACCCATATTGATGAGTGCTCCGTCTCTAGCCTCGACGTATGACTTAAACCATCGCCGGTCCTTGCATACGTGCGCCATTGCACCAGAGTCGGCCCACCAACCCAAGTCATCATCCTGCATGGATAAACACTCAAAAGGTAATGATATATAATACAAATCAGATTTATCATCAAAATCAGAATGTATACTCATAACCAAATCACCTTGGTTTAGTGGGGTTTGGCCATTTTGGCCGCCACCCTTAGTGTCGTCGCTCTTGGTACGACAATTACGCTTGTAGTGCCTGGGTTTGCACACTTCCAACAAGTGCGTTTAGGCTTCTTATTAGTATGACCTTTGCTACCCTTGTTCTTTCTCTTAGACCGTTTCGTCTTGTCTTTGCCCTTTTCATTGCCTTGGCTTTGACGTTTCATCTTATTCTCTCTATCCATCATGTTGGCTTCATGGGAAGAGGAGGCCTTCTCCTCCTTTTTATTGCTTCCTTCTTGAGCCCTTAGGCTTTGTTCGATTTGAAGGTGCGAGCCTAGTTCCACCAAAGTAAGCTCTTCCTTTTTGTGCTTAAGAACATGAAGGAAGTCTTTCCAAGATGGTAGAAGTTTTTCCATTATGGACAAGACTGTTGTAGCCTCATCCATAAGCATGGAACGTTGGGTGAAACGTCCAAGGATCTAGATTAACTCGTTAAATTGCTCCATGATAGGTCTAGAATCGACCATCCTGTAGGAATTAAAGTCAAAAACCAAGAACTTGCGAAAGGACGCATTCTCCGTCATGTACTTGGATTCAAGTTGTTCCCACAAAAGCGTTGATGATGCTTCATTTTGGTAAACGTTCAATGCATCGGACATGCCATTCAGTATATGGCCACGACATATGTAGTCGTCATTGTCCCATTTGTTCCTTTGGCGAGTCACATCCAAATTCTCATCCACCTCTCCTTCCGGCTCTGCCGACCTTGGAAAGATTAGGACATATGTGACCTTGAGGGTTGTCAAAAGGAAATGCATTTTTTTTGCCATCTCCTAAAGTCAACTCCCTCAAACTTATCTAACTTCCCAAACTGAGAAGTCATATCCGTCATTAGGGTCTTAGCCATATTAAACAAGTCTACAAAACAACAAGAATACACTTAGAAGATTGTTGGTTTAATTTTGGGTGTCCGGTTTTGTGTCAAAGTTGTTGTAGTCTCCAAGGAGTAGACTAACAACTCACAAGTTGTTGTAATCTCCAATAGGAGTAGACAAACAAACTAAGTAGGCAAAGGCACCGTAATCTCACAGGTGAGTAAAAAAGCGACTTACAAGTTGTTGTAATCTCCCAAGCGAGTAGACAAGCAGACTTAAAATAACAAACAAGAACTATATATATATATATATATATATATATATATATATATATATATATATATATATATATATATATATATATATATATATATATTATTTAAGTCAATGTCCAAAATTAAAGTCAAGGAGTTGTACTCTCCAAAAGGAGTATACGAACATCCTTATATAGTTAGATTCAGTTGCATGCAAAAACCGGTTATTAGGATGTTGTATGTACTTGACTTGGATAATGTTGAAATCACTCAAATATCGAGTTTTCCTTCTAAGTGTATTTTCCCTAAACCGGGATCCAAATACCTTAGTGGGATAAGACCAACAAGTCATAAAGACTAAAGTATAGAAACATACCTTGTCTTACGTTTGTAAAAAGAGTTCTTCCAGATCTTGTCAAACTTGATCCTTCTAATGGATGCCTATCTTTCTTCAATATTAATGTAGTATTTTGGTCTTTCAAGTTGCAAAAATCAGCCAAAGAGAAAACTCCTATCCCTTGTCAAAACTTGGGAACTAATGACTTAATTTTTCATGCAAAATGGATTGCCTTTCAAGTGCAAATGGCTCTCCCTTTTGTAGGCAACGGGGGGCACTTTTTTGGGAGAATAACCACCACCAAAACGGTTGAGAGTGGTTACAAACGGTTGCTTGCGGTTGAGAGAAGTTAGGGTTTCATAACCATTTTTTGGCCCAAACCCAACTCAATTGGGTCATCAAAAAGCCCGAATTTAAGCTAGTTTTTTCGGCCTGACTTTTTTTATCTTCTCATCAATGAGCTTTAACTAACTCATTATAGCTAGGTGAAGCTCCAAGGTCAACAAATACACATGAGCTTAGCTCATCAAGCAGCTCACTAGCTAGCTTCATGAAGCTCAATGGACATTTTGTCACACGTGATGCGCGTTTTTATGAGACCATTTTTCCGTTCTCTAAAACGGATTCACATCCACCTAACACTAACCCCGAAACAAATTTATTTCCCCTAAAACCAGTTGCTTTAATCCCCCAACACTGATGACCCTCCACTGCTCCATCCTCAGTGGAAATAGCAATAGACCTCACCCCCTCTCTTTTTCCTACAGACCCCCTCCCCGCATTAACCCCAAGGGACACTGTCTTAGCCCCCACCCTATCTTCCCTACTAATTGACACGCTACCCACTTCCCCTTACATACCCGCCCCAACTGCGGATCCCCTACTGCAACTCCTGCCGACCCCCTCCCACACACAATCACCTAAACAACTCCATGGCCACTTCTACCTCAACGGATCCACCACCCCGCCGCAACTCCTGAATCATCAAACCCTTAACCCTTTTACGAGATTATGTATGTCAAAAGGCAAGTCACTTCGATCTTCGATCAGGTCAACCTTCTCTGATGCGCCCTTGACCACCATGTCCCACAATGAGGAAGACAAGGCACTACGGGTTCGATCCGATGGACCGCTCACCCGTTCCCCTGCTAAGGTCATTGTCAATACAGTGAATATAGTAAACCCTAATTAATAAATTATGAAAATAGATTAATAAAAAGTACTCAAGTTTAAATCCCTTTTATTTTATACAAAATTGTTCAATACAAACTAATTGGTTTAGACTATGTTTAGTTAGAGGATTGAGAATTATTATTTTTTTTAAGTTTTGTGGTTGAGATGGGCGATAATTTGAAGTGTTTACTTAGAGTTTGATAAATTGTGGTTGTGGTTTAGAGGTGTGGTTGAGGAATTTATTATAGAATCTTATGAAAGAAGTTTTTGGAGAATTGTGATTGAGCTTTCAAATCGGATTCTTGTTATGCCCTTCACACAATAACTTCTCAAAATCATTTGAGAAAACTTGTTTTGACCTTGTTCTCTGTTTCTTCACTTTCCTTCAAAATCATTATTCTTTTATTTCTACATCTCTTCCTCAAGCAACTTTAGTGAGCAATCAACAAGGTATCAAAGGTTTACTTTTCTCCTTGTGCTCCAATTTTTGTGAATCAATTTCAAAGATTTTGAAAAAATTACCAACGCATCTTCAACGTACTCTAGCAATCATTTATATCTCTCAATCGTTCGCTTGAGGAAGAACCATAAGAATAACAAGAAATTGAACCATCACTCAATTTTCAGCATCTCTCAACCTTACCAATGCATCTTCAACCCTAGTCGGATGGTGGATCGAGCATGGGAGATGAAGATAAGGAAATTCGGATATTTCCCAAACTTCAACTCAATCGTTTGCCTCTGCCCTTAGACTTTGCTTTCGTGTCTTCTCTTATGGGTCTTCTCCTCTTTTCTTCTTCTTCTTCATCAATCCATCCAATTGGGCCTTGGAATTAAAGCAACGAAAAATTGAACCATAGCCTAAAATTTTGAGATAAACGAAAGTTTTTCCACTTGGAATGAGAATAAAGCTCGAAGAAGTCATAATTGAAACCCTATAAATTAAATTAATTGAAACATCAATGTTAGTTCTTTGGTTTTGCTTGAATGGTGGATCGAAGATGACATAATATGGTGGGCATATGTAGGGGCACAATTTTTTTATATAATTTATGTAGCGGTATTTTGATATTTTATCAAAATTGAATCTAATTTCAAACTGTTAACTAAACATGTATATACAAATTTTTCTATAAAAATAATTCTCAAAAAATAGTCACTTACAACCGCAATCACAACCACAACTACAAATCTGATTTTACAATATACACTTAACATTAAACGTATAATGGACTACTGCTGCGTACTGTATGTTCAACGTGACAAAGAAATGGAAGTTCCTCTGTTCCTGTCCCAAAATTTGGTGGTGGTTGTTTGTTGAGAGTTCGTATCAAATGCTTTTAGCTCAATTTTCAAACTGCATCACCATTGTCAAATCTTATTACCAATGTTCATAAGTGACACACATATACGTACATTAATTACATTTGTACACACGTTTCATAAGTGACACACAAAGTCGTTATAGTATTCACTACGTACTAACCATACCGTTGGTGCCGGGTGTTTCCGTCCCCCTAACCCGGGATACTTGGGTCCACGGAGTTGTTGCCGAGGTAACAAAACTCTAGTTTCGGATTCCCCAAATCCGAGACGATGATCGAGTCCGTAAGATATGACATTCAAAGTATACAACAGTGTGGTGGTGTAGAGTCTCAAGCCCATACCTACATAGCTTCCCGCTGGTTCTTTGCATTTAAACTTCCAACCAACCTTATACTGTTTTAAAAACCTTCATTTTCAATTTATAATTATAATGAAATAACTAACATGTCTTTCCAAATATTGCTCAAATAAATTAATAAATTTTTATCTTTTAATAATATTTCATCATCTTGATTCGTCAAATGAATTAATAAATTTTTAGGTTAAACATGCACCCTTTGTGAGTACAGTATGTAGCATGAATATATAAATCTATTGACTTTAAGCTAACATATGAAAATTCACAACAAATTAGTTCCGAGGTTAACTTACGTTTCATTAGGAAGCTATAACTAAACAATTCCAAATGTCGATCCGTCCCGAAACATATGATGGTAATAAATGAATGAATCTACACTCAACCGTTCGATATGGATGTGTGGGAGGCGAAGTGTACGTGCATTCAATTAGTTTACAAAAATTCAAATTTGAGTGACTATGAAATTGATTCAGTAGTAATGCTTGGACGACGGCAGTTGAGGGCATTAAAGATAGCCTCCCAAATTAGTTCATCTGTCATTCTTTACACTATTTGATGATTCACCGCTGTGGTTGCACCTTGTACCCCAAAATCAAATAAATGCCGCTACCCTTGCCACTTTTTCTATAAATATTGCCATTTCTAAACCAACCTAGCCATCAAAGTACAGATACTAGCTAATTTCATCATGGACCTCCGTCTTTCGATCATCTTCTTCATCGTTTCTGTAAATTTCTTTGTCAGCTGATTTTTTTTATATTTCGTTTTGTCAATATTGAATATAGTTAATCATGTTTTGAATGATATGATTGCAGATTGTAAATTTGGGGATATATGCGGATCAGACTCTATCACCTGAAATGTACTGGAGTAAAGTGTTGCCCAATACTCCTATGCCCAAAGCTATCACTCACGCTTTGCATCCTGGTAAGTTTTGGATTTATTATGTTTATGATAGTTGTAAATTTTGTAGTACCATTACTCACAATGTCATAAATTTTAATGTAGAGTGGATGGATAACAAAGGCACCTCTGTCGTCGTGGGCAAAGGCGGCGTCGGAGTCTACACCAGAAAACCAGGTGGCGGAAGCACTCACGTCAGCGTTGGGAAGGGTGGAGTCGGTGTCCAGACCGGCAAACCGGGTGGAGGTGGAACCCACGTCAGCGTCGGCAAGGGTGGAGTCGGTGTCCAGACCGGCAAACCAGGTGGCGGTGGAACACATGTCAGCGTCGGCAAGGGCGGTGTGGGCGTCCAGACGGGGAAGCCCTACGGCCATGGCAGCGGCACCCATGTTGGTGTAGGACACGGTGGCGTCGGCGTCAGCACCCCCGGCAAAAAGCCAGGCTATGGCGGAACTCACGTTGGCGTCGGCAAGGGCGGAGTAGTCGTCACTACTGGCCCGAAACATAAACCCGTTTACGTCGGAGTCCACCCGGGTGCCGACCCGTTTAATTATCACTACGCCGCATCCGAGACCCAGCTTCAGGAAGACCCAAACGTGGCACTATTTTTCCTCCAGAAGGATTTGAAACCCGCTACAAAAATGACCCTCCACTTCCCGCGCTCTGACGAAGTGTCCGCTTTCCTCCCCCGCCACGTGGCAGCCTCCATCCCATTCTCCTCAGCTCAATTCTCCACAATACTACGTCGTTTCTCTCTATCTCCGGATTCCGAAGAAGCAGCGGCCATGAAACAAACAATTCAAGAATGCGAGCAGACCGACGTCGTTTCGGGGGAGGAGAAGTACTGCCCAACGTCCCTAGAGTCAATGGTTGACTTCGCAGTAGCAAGCCTCGGAAAGAAGAACGTCAGGGCGATTTCCACTGACGCTGCGTTAGATGACGGCAAAAAGAAGGTGTTCACCATGACGGCCGTTAAGGAGGTGACTTCAACAAACGGAGGAAGCGTAGTGGCCTGTCACAAGGAGAATTACCCGTACGCGGTGTTTTACTGCCACAAGACGACGAAGACGGCGGCGTACACGGTGGAGCTGATGGCGGAGGGGAAGGTTGTGAAGGCGGCGGCCGTTTGCCACAAGGATACGTCCGCGTGGAATCCTAAGCACCTGGCGTTTCAGGTTCTTAAGGTGAAGCCTGGGAGTGTTCCCGTCTGTCATTTCCTACCGGAAGACCATGTTGTCTGGGTCCGAAACTAATTTGGGCCGGGTCGGCCCAAATTTTGTGGTTTGTTTAAATTGCGTTTAAGTATTTATTGCTTTCCGGATTTGAATACGCACACTGCTATTTTATACTATGTAATGTACGTGTTCGTGCCATATGATATAGAAGCTGAATATCTATACAGCCATGGATGTATAAAATATAGCTCAAGAGAACAATTTGCTTGCGTGGTTTAAAACGATGTGTTTTGGATTAATTGAAAGCTGCTTCTTCTTATTTAGATAAACTGAGAAACATACACAAACAAAAGTACAAGTAAATAGAATGTAATTGTGAAGATACAACCACTGTCATAAAAACAAAATGAACTCACAAAAGAGTAATTTTCTATCACTAAACATTTTAACCCTCTACAGAAACAATTACACTAATTAAACAAGCAAAAGCATACATATATGTATGTGACCAATTAATTATATTTTTCATCCTTTGATTGATTTTATTATGCTCTAAGTATAAGGTACTAGTCAGCAGCATTCTCCTGATTCTTAGGCATCCAAACAACATCATCCGCACCGAGAAAATGGCAAATCTTGCTCCCACCGGGTCTCGTCTTGAGCGTGGTGAAGATCCAAGATCTCGGGTTCCACGTGGAGGTGTCCTCATGGCAGATAACCGGTGCCTTCACCGTTCCGTTTTCTCCCGCAAGAGCCACAATGTAGTTGACGGATTTCGGAAAGTCTAGACAATAGAACACAGCAAAGGGGAAGCTCATTTTGCAACACCCAACCGTGCTGATCGCGGGGAGCTTCTTGACCGTTGTCACGGTATACTCGACCGGGGTCTGGAAGTCCTTGGTGAGCCACGTGGCTGCAGGACGAATGTCCTTGCCGATCTTCGCCATCGTGTAGTTTAACATAGACTCGAGATCCATTGCGCAGGTCTTCTCTTTGTTCTTCCCCTTGGTCGCTGGTTGATCACACATTCTGTACATACAATCGATAAGGGTAAAATATTGTCATAGTCTGATACAGACCGTGTGCATACGTACAACTAGAGAATTCATTTGAAAGAATAGAATACTTGCATAATAGTATCCATTTGGGCTGTAAGGCTAGGATCCTTTTGCTTCTCCATGGTCTTCCCAACAATGGCGACCAAATTGATCAACAAAACCGCGCTCAAAACCCCAGAACGATCCTCTTGAATAGAATCCATAAACGCTCCATTGTTAGTACTCTTCGAAAACTGCAACTTCATCGTCTTCCCCGGGTTCAAATCTTGTGCAGCAAAAAACAAGCTCTGAACTGAATCCTCATGGAGCTCATTATCCAAATCCGGTGAGCCATAGCACTTTGCAACAGCAAGAATTGTCGACGTGGCATGATCCCCACCGTACCCCATAGCCTTAATCGCGGCTCCAAACTCTCCACGTTGCAGCTTCAACCTCGTGTCGTCGCCCTTCATTGTAGCCGAAATAGCTCCCTTCAACCGCTCCTCTTCATCTACGTCCATTTTTTTACCAGCGTTCGCGGCTGAAGCTGAGTCGATGTTGTTGACGCCGGTCACGAGGGTATGGAGGAGTTGTTTCATTTCAGCTTCGCCTTTTGGGTCGGGCCCGTTTGGTCCCGCGAACATCGCTGCGAGCCTCTTAGCCACCGCGTCTTCCATTCGCGGGTCGAGCTTGCCACTCGAGGCCGAGGCTTCGAACTCTTTTGTCATCGCTGCTTCCTTGTCCACGTCTAGCTTGCTGCTTTTTCCTTTGATCTTGCTGTCCTCACGTGTTGCAATCGCACTCAACGCTGCATAATAATTATAAGCAATTCTTAGGCTATAATATGAGACGAGCCACGTTTGTCTCGTCAAAAATTTGGTTTAAATTCGTTTATTTTCAAAACGAGCATAATACTAACATATTTTATAACTCGTACAAAATTTAGGCTTGGTCTGGGCTCGGCTCGTTCGACTAAAATAACATTATATGTGCATTATTTTAGCCGAGCTACTCGGGCTCGACTCATTAAAAACTCGAGTCGAGCTCATTAACTTTCTAAACGAGCCGAATATGAACACATTTCAAAGCTCGCACAAAAATTTAGGTTTGGCTCGTTTATAACGAGTCGAACTTGAACATGTCAATGCTCGACTCCTTCTGCTCGTTTTACATCCCTCCTTACGCTAAACGTCGTGAAAAGGGTAAAATTAGATAAGTGATATGTTGTGGTACCTTCCATGACTTTCCTCGGCGGAGGCTGATAGATAGAAGCGTTGATTGCCGGGGGCATGTCTAAATCTCCGAATGTCTTCCTCCAATACAATTTCATGGCATCCAAGAACTTCTTTTCTCGTTGCTCTACGTCCGGTGGCGCTGCATGTGACGCCGCCCCAGCCGACTGACATTTTACTACCTTTGTTGTCGATAACACCTGCATATACCCATGCACCAGATTAAAAGCGGGTTCATCGATGGATCAATACATAGATGAACAAATTAAGAGGTTTTCTTACGCTTAAAATTACAATGATTGAAGCAATGTATTTCAAAGTCATTGATTTGCAACCACTTTATTGTATGAGGATTTGTGTCTAAATCGGAGTGACGAAACAAAGGGGGATATGTATGCGGTATTGACGATCATTTTTTTCTTTCCAAATTTAGATCAATTATAACACATTTGGCCGAGTCTTGTGGGTGTGAATGCAATTAATATTTATAACTCAAAAATATAATCTCAACATCTTAAAATTCAAGAAATAGAGTAAATCAAATTCCTGCAAAATTTGAAAGAAATTATATCTACGTTTTGTATTTATGTTAAGACATATTATAATTATATTTAATTATTTATAATATGCTAACTGATGAACTATAAATAAACTATTTAAATTTAGACAAATTGTAATTCAAGTTTCTTAACGTATACTATGGATCAAAATTTGTAAAAATCAGTACATAGTTTGAAATTGGTTTATACAAGTCTGAGAACCATTTATTAGTCGTAGTGAAATATATAAATTAAAACGTAGAGAAAACATGAACCGTTAATTAATTATATATGAATTTAAATTTAATTTTTTGATGATAAAGATATATATATCATAGTGCATAAAAATAACTTAGCGTTGTATTTAGTAACCTTTTTTTGTATTTTTTTTAGATAACGTTTTTAAAAAATCCTACTTGTTATAATTTCACTTCAAATTTTTAGATTATTTTTTGGTTAAATTAATTTAAAGTAATTTTGTATAATTCTGAAGTTGTACTTAGCGATTTCAATATCACCCCCAACCGATGGTTATTCGAAAATACAAACCAATCAAATGGTTGAAATTCTGAAAAAACGCGGTTGGAATGCAGGTGATAGTTGATCGGTTGATGGTCCGGTTACGATTTAGGGCGAGAATATTAAAACACATCACCCGATCCGGCTTTCACCCGATGTTCATCCGAACTGTAAATAAAATATACTTTTTAAATTTATAATTTACAAATCTTATTCCCTAAGTCTAACACTCTAAAGCATGTTCCTTTAAAAAAAAAAAAAAAAACATTGATGTTCCACGCTTCAACGCTCGAGTAGAAGTACATGCGGAAACCCTAAGTCTAAAGCAAGTTACACAACCACACTCAACTTGCTCCTTCCAACACCACTCCTGGTTTCATTCTCTGCTCTCCGTTGGTCCGTTCTCCGGTCGTTCCACGTTTAACCGCCGGTAAGTTTAACGACCGGTAATTACAAGCTTAATTTTCCGGTTGAACCTGAAAAAACTCCGACTCACCCAATCAACCGCGGCCATGGTTTAGGGTGAAGGGAGCTTGAGTAGGTGATGGTCCGGGTGTACAGTTTTGTAGTATGACCCGGTTGATGGAACTGATACAACAGCTGACCCATTTTGACGTCCCTAGTTGTGCTTATGGAACACAAATTTTGTTAATGTGGTTTTCTGTAAGGATTCGCAACATACGTACGAAAACGAAAGCCGTAATATAACTTTACCGTAAGTTACAAAATACAACTCAAGTTAGCGCTCAATGTAAACAAGCGTTTACACCACACTGTAGTGCAACTATATATCACAGTTGCAATCTGATATGGAGTATAGTGTGGTTGAGCCCAAACAGAAAAAAGTTCATTCACAGAAAACCTAGAACACATAACTCCTATATAAACCTAAATCAGTTTGAGTTTTCAAAATAGTAAATCACCAAAAATCACTCGATAAATGAGGTCAATTGCACTTGACTACTAAATGTATAATTGTATAAAAACACCCATTAGATTTATTCCATTTGAACACCCACCTCTGAAAGCTGTCCATTTTTCCGTTTAAGGGCCCCACTTATGAATATTTTTTTTTACACGTAATCCATTAAACTGTTATTTTTCAAATTCTTAAACCCATTTTTTCCCAAACCGAACCCCTTCTCCAATAACTCTTTGAACCCACGTCAAAACTAAAACTCAATATACGTATAATTTCCCAACTGAAAAAAATGGTTAACAACTCAAAGATGGACCAAAAGATTTGGATTTCAATTCATCCAAAGATGGACCAAAAGAGATGGGTTTCACATACAAGAGATGGCTTAGATTTGTGACTCTAACATCGGTGCCGAGGACACGATTGCGTCTATTCCCGACAAGTTTGGTGGCATATCTAAGCTCAAAGATGCGGCAAGGGGCGGAAGAGAGAGGAATTAATTTGTTGATTTTCTTTGTGGGGATGGAGATTGTTGTGGATTGTGATAGATAAAGATTGTTGGGGATTGTTAATATTGTAAATGTTTACGCGTTTGGTATAGGTTTATTGATTTAGATTAGTTATTGACATTTTATCAGTATGACCTTAACAAGCATGTGTTTTACATATGATTATATTGCATTCTCTTTCATTGCCCTAGACGTAACAAATTCCCTTATATCAAATATTGATAATAGGAGGGAAAATATCGATCAAAGCACATCACCGTCAATCAAAATATCCTAAAATTTTCACAAACAACTTGTAAAACTTTTCACAAACAACTTGTAAAATTATACTAGTTAGTGAACATACCCTCCTTTATCCTTCGCTGAAGGTTAGGAATATCAGGTGGCCAAGAGCCTCTCTTCCAATATCCTAAAATTTTCACAAACAACTTGTAAAAATCACCTCTTAAGTTAACTACATTAGTTTGCATACACAATTAGACAAAATCTACCTCCTCGGTAAGCAACCTGAACTCATCTTCTTTTTCTTTGATGTTGCAGCTCATTATCTGCTTCCTTTTCCGCGCTAGCCCGTTTTTCATCACGAGCCCTCAACTCTTTTTCGAAAAGGAAGCAGATGACTCAATTTAGCGGTCGTGAAGCCTTGCGATTCTTGCAACACATATGCTGCTCTTCTTTACTATCGCTTTGATTCAACCTTTCTCTACATCTCATGCAACTCCAAGATCCATTGTAAGCTCTCAAATCATGAGCGAGTTTGGATACGTGCGAGCAAGATCCCCTCGGTCTCCGTCATGAACGTGTTTATGTTGTTCCTTTCTTCGAAACTCCTTCCGATCTCTCTTAAATCTTAATCCTCTTATGTTTCATCCACCTTATTCTTGGTGGTGTTGTGCAAACGGAGGTTTGATTCCTAATCTTCAAGCTAAGGTTGCTGGTGCTGATTTTGTTTACTCTTCTAATGTTGATTCTTTGTTGGAATCTAGATCTATGAATTTGTCTCACACGGAGTGACGGGAGTGTTGATAGCGTGGTTCCAATTAAGGCCAAGAATATTAATCTTAGGCCCTTTTTGGATTATTTTTTGTAGGGTGTTGTGCAAACAGGTAATTTTTGGTAATTTTTTTTAAAAAATCATGTTCATGAATCGGTTTTTGTGAGATATTCATCTTTTTTTTTTTATCTATGTTTGCTTGGTCATATTTACCTAACATTCTTCCGGATGTACATTATATTGCGATTAACTTCTAGTGTAAAAAAATTTGTAATATCAAATTAAACCTTTTTCTAATGGTGATCACACATTTTTACATGGCGTAAGTTATCTTTAACGTTTTTTTTTATCGGTGATCATGGCATAAATTTTGTCTAACCACGCTAGGCCTCAACGTGAGAAGCTTTAGCAACTAGGGGTAGGCATGAGATGGGATGGGACGGGATTGAGGTCATCCTGGTCCCGTCCCGACTATTTTACTAGGGACGGGATCAAGATGCGACAGACTAAATCCCGCTTACCCATTAATTTGTTTAATTTGTGTTTAAATTGTATGTTTTATCCACAAATATATCCGTATATGTCGTATTTAAGATGCAAAAGGATTAAAGTTTCCAAATATTCATAATAACATTTACAATTTACATTAAAGTTTCCAAAATCCACAATAACATATTACACATTTAAATGAATTTGTGTCATTTGTCAATTTTGACGGTTTGACCAACATGTTTTTTTAAATATATAAATAATAACTATATAAGTATATCAATATCACTGATGCTTAGAGATTTTAATTATATTTATTATTTTAAATTCTAAACTTTATCATACACAAGACGGACCTAGTGGGATGAAAAAATTAAGGCTCATATCCCGTCCTGGATGGTTTTTGGCGGGATGAGTTCGGGAAAAAATTTCTAATTTTGGATGAAATTTCGCCGGGATCGGAACAAGACCGGAATTGGCGGGATTTGTGTCCACCCATAGTAGCAACAACAGAGCCTAAAGTTTGTAAAGGAGATTCACGACAGTACTCAACGTGATTAAACATTATCTACGTCATCCTTTAACGTGATATTTTGTTACTAATGTTTGTTTATGTTTTATGTTATTTTACCTTATTGGTTGACGTGTCTAATCTTTATCAACGTTATGTTCAAGGGTGTTATTATTTGAATATATTTGTCGTTGCTTTTTGTAATAATTATTGATTTTCTTTATATAAACTATTGAATATCAAGATTTGAATGATATCAACCTCAATAATGCAATAAATTATGATGTTGAGGATGATCTTGTTGGAGATTAAGAATTCGAGCAACCAATGGTTGAATATAAGTCAAGCGATTTTCCGCCTGTGCTTACCACATACAATATAACAGTAAAAAATCAACGATGGACTAATCGGGAATTTTAAGGAATTAAACACGTTTTAACAAGTGATACCTCTTGAGCTAACGTGCTCCTAGATGATATTGCTTTCCGGGGTTATTCGGAGCATTTGGGAGCTTCAATTAATAAAAATGTAGTTGAGAGAAATGATCAGTATATCGTACATGTCCTAGATATGAAATAAGATGGAAAGACAAAACGGCCAAAAGAGTCGTTATTTCGTTTCTTAGCGGCTAAGAAAGACGGCTTAGTAATACGCCATTTTCGAGACAATTGCGGAATACTTATCCATACAATATTCTAGATTTATTATTCCAATTTCGAGAAGTTGGGAGAAGGGGGCTTAAACCGCTTTTGGATCGATGAAAGGATAATTATCGACTCCGCTAAAGGATAATTATCGTCTTCGCTATAAATAGCGGGAATATCGTTTATTAATTCATTTCCTTTCACGTTTCTTCGTAAAAGCTCTGATTTCTCTCAACCTTCAAGCTCATATCTACTCTCCGTTTCTAATCCGATTTCAAATCCGTTTGAGTTTTTGGATTCGTCTCTTCATTCTCTTCATTTTGGTACCGAGTTTCTACATTTCCGAGCAAGTGAAGACCTGGTCGAGCCTATATGATACTATGGAGGTTCTGTCGCTCAGATGCTGGTGAATTTGATGGTGTCCGAGTGTAGCCTGCGTCGTTGTGATTCCGAATCTTTTTTTCAGATCGTCAATCGGGTTAATTCCGAATAAGTTATGAATTTATTCGTTTTCCGTATTGCGATTTGACCTAAATTGACCTCAGGCTTGTCAAAATGGATAATTGGAAATTCCATTATGCTCGTTATATTATTTTGGTGATTATGGACTGTTTTTTTGATGAGATTTAATGACAAGTGGGTTCAGAAATTGCCTGCGGACAAAACGTTATTTAGGCGAAATTTAATTAATTAATTGAAGGTTAATTAATTAAATTGGGATTATAGAGGAGAATATAAGTTAATTAAATTCAAAGGAATGAATTTAACTGGTGTTTAAATCGAGAAGTTTAATACGAGGAATATGATATTCTCCACAGGTGTTGTTGAAGGTTTTGGTCTAACTATAGCTTAATTGCTTTGTAAGCGTATCCAAATACGAGAAAGAAGGATAGTCCGAGTGGAAAACGGACTTAATATAGTTGGTTTGCGAGGTTTTACTGTTCTTACTTGTGAGGTAAGTGTACATGAATTACACCTGCTTAATATATAATATGTATTTATTATGCCATGATTTTATGCATGCTTATATATATATATATGAGTGAAATGATGATGATGACTTGATATGATTTATGAATGCATGCATGAGGTACATGAGATGATAATGGAAAGAATATGATGAAAGAATATGATGAAAGCATTATATGGAGTTATGATATGAAAATGATAATATAGGATGGTAATTGATTAATTAGCCCAACTGGGTCCCGCACGGGTTTCGGGGGACGAGGTCGCTACCTAATCTACAAGGGGCCTCAGAGGTCGCTACCTGATCTACAGGGGGCCTCAAGATGAGAAAAATAGTCCAAGACCTCAACCTGATCTACAGGGGGTCTTAAGACAAGATGGCCGAGGTCGCTACTTGATCTATAGGGGGCCTGGGACGCTATCGGGTTGGCCAACCGAAAGAAAAAATAAAGAAAGAAAGAAAGAAAGAAAATAAATACGAAAGCACATGAGAAAATATATCGTACGATCAGTTGGAGCTAATTAGTTAATTATCACCTATGCATCGATGCGATCGAGTCTATCATGCTATATATGTTATGTTATAATTATTTATATGTGATGGTATGCTATATATGTTATGTTATGATTATTTATATGTGATGGTATGATATGAGATGATATGTTTATATGTGGTGTGATAACATGCTTGAATGTGGATATGTATGTGTGCTTTGGAATGTGAGAAAATGTATAGAGTGTCCTTTGGGGACGGGATATTAGATACTTATATATATTGGGAGAGTGCGATTTGTAGACCCTTACTGAGCGTGTGGCTCATTGTTGTTATATCCACATTTTTTTCCAGCTACTCAGACTCAGCCTAATCAAGGCAAGGACGTTGGACCCAACACCTGGATTTGAGATCATACCAGGTGGGCTGTTATGGGATGTTGCCGCCTAGGATGTTTTGTGTGGTTTTAAACAGTTGTGTTTTGTTAAACAGGGTTTTATGTCATATGCTAGTATGTATATATGTTGTAAATATGGTTGTAAGATAAAGTTTTAAAATTTTACGTTTTCCGCTTTTTCGCTTATTGCTTTAAATAGGGTTAATTAACTGGTAATCAACTAGAAATGAAATAGGTGGGTCACATTTGGTTGGTATCAGAGCAGGGATATGATTCCTTGGCTTGGTTTGTGGGAAGTTTTCTCAAAAGCTTTTAAAAATTTCTTTTCTTTTAGATGGCGGAGCACACCATGAGGGGTCGACGGAGTTTGTACATGCTCAAGGTATAAATCATCAGGAGCACCCTAAGGTGCCAATTTACCCAGTACCACTACCACCATTGGATATGGGTGGTATACCTCAGTTAGTGCAATATTTGAGAGAGGTTATGCCACCACAGACACAAGTAGTGTCTCATGCGGTATTACTCTAGTAGAGATGGACAATAATTTCGAGAAGATTTGTTGGCCGGAGGTGAAGCCGTTTGAGGGGACTATTGATCCATTAGTAGTGGATGAGTGATTGAGGAACATTGAGTCCATTCTAGATAGAGTTATCTGCGCTACTAAGAGACGGATACAATATGGTATATCCTTGCTTGAGGGAGCAGGTAGAGATTGGTGGGACACGGTCCCTAATGGCCGTAGTATACCACCAGTGCTGACATGGGGATGATTTCTTGAGAGAGTTTGATGTGATGTTAGTAATGGATTGCTCATCCACTCATATAGCTTTGGTTAATTGTTATACAAAGAAGTCACCACGGAGATAGATAGGTTAAGAGAGGTGATTTTCACCGTTGAGGGGAATGTTATTCCTACTGGCCTCATATCTGTAATAACAACTTTTAGATTACTTCGGGAAGGGTGACAGGCTTATCTGGCTAGTGTTTTAGATTCTACTATTGTTAGTCCCGGAGTATCTGAGGTGGATGTTGTTAGAGAATTTCATGACGTTTTCCTTGATGATTTACATGGTTTACCTCCGAGTAAAGAGGTAGACTTCAAGATTGAGGCATTACCATGTGCATCACCTACATCAATTACTCCTTATAGGATGGCTCCGTTAGAGTTGAAGGAGTTAAAGAAACAACTAGAGGAGTTACTCGAGAAGGGTTTTATACGCCCGAGTATTTCTCCTTGTGGTGCACCAGTGCTTTTTGTGAAGAAGAAGGACGGTAGTTTACGATTATGCATAGACCGTCAATTGAACAAAATCACCATCAAGTACAGGTATCCCTTACCAAGGATAGAGGATTACTTGATAAATTAAGGGGTGTTACAGTTTTCTCGAAGATTGACTTTCGATCGGGATATTGGAAGTTGAGGAGAGTAGAGAATTCTATACCGAAGACAAGTTTTCGTACTCGGTATGGACACTATGAATTTACAGTTATGCCTTTTGGGTTGACGAATGCACCTGCAACATTCATGGCATTGATGAACTCGATATTTCAACCTTATCTAGATCAGTTTGTCGTGATCTTCATTGATGATATCTTGGTATATTCCTGAGATGCGGATGCTCCTAGAGAGCATTTGAGACGTATCTTGGGGATTCTGAGGGAGAGACAGTTGTACGCAAAGTTTAGCAAGTGCGAGTTTTGGACAGATCAGATTGTCTTTCTAGGGCATGTGATTTCACGAGATGGTATGCATCCTGATCAATCCAAGATCAAGGCTATTACAGAATGAGAAATTCCAAAGAGCATTACGAAGATCCACAGCTTCTTAGGACTTGCGGGTTATTATAGGAGGTTTGTAAAGAACTTCTCGATTATCGGGTGCCCATTAACTAACTTGCTAAAGATAAATCAACAGTTTATGTGGGACAATAGTTGTCAGGAGAGCTTTGAAGAACTTAAGAGAAGGTTGACTACGTTTCCTATTCTGGTTGTACCCTCAGATAAGGGTAATTTTGTGGTTTACACTGATGCATTTGGGAGTGGCTTAGGAGGAGTTATAATGCAAGAAGGGAACTTCTTCTTCAACACAAGCATTTCCACCGGTGTCATTTTGTATGGAAGTTTATAAGTTGATCTAGTTCCAGGCTATCAATTCTAAACTCAACTTGCCTTGTAAATGGAAATCTAGGTAATTATCGTGAAAACCATCCTTAAACTCACAAGCAATTGAAGTGTCTTTCAATTGAATCTTTTCTTCTTTCTCCAAAGCATAACATAATTATGCCTCACATCCTTTCCTTATCAACTTACTTGCTTCCATCGCATAGATCATCACTAGTGGTTCTTGTAAATCACCTCCTTTAAATACACGTCAAATACCATCATTGGATAACATTGTTTTTATAAGCATTTCCGTATCTTAGTCTTATACCTGATCATCCAATCTATACCTAGAATTACGTCATCATTATCTAAGCCAGTAATAAGGATATCGGTTGGCCACTCCACTTGACCTAACTTCCACGTGAACTTTGGCATTTTCCCCTCTCACATTGGGACAAGATCCTTGAGATAACATTATCCCCTAGTCTCACAAACATGATCATATCTCTAGGTTAACTACATGTGAAACATATAGTTGGACTTCTACCTCGCAGGTTTCAAGAAACTTGGAGTAGACTTCTACCTCTTTCCTCCACTAGTTCGGAATCCACCTCTTTCCTAAAGCCTTGTCTTTCTTCAAGGTTTAGTATCCTCCCCTAATACTCCAATAACATCATATCTTTAAAAGGTGACAACACCAAACTAAGAGGCCATTTCATCCTATCGTAAACAAGCTTATCAATTGATCCTAAAGTGGTGACCTCTCATCCAACAATATATACTCCTTGTGAAATTTATCTCCATCATAGAAGAATCTTCAAATGTTTCTTCCATAAAAGACTTCAATAGGTTAGTCCAAATCTGACTCTTGAAAGTCTCGTAATCCATAAGGATTGCACAATTTCTCATCCACCAACACGCACCAACATTCTGCAGGAAGGTTGTTGCAATTTCATCTTATACCTTCCTAGTACTCCAATGTCCCCAAAAGTCATGTTTATATGGTTCAACCACCAATCAACTTGCATTGCATGAGCTCCTGTAAACACTAACACATCTCTTATTTTTATGGCCTTAGCCACTTCTCTAATGAACTTCACTACCCTCTTGTTCCTCATATGGAACTTCTAGTGTTTGGGGTTCAACAACTCGTTATTGCCCTTGCGTTTCTCTCATAGCAATAGCCCTTTCTACCGCTATATTCTTGCATCTTCTTATCTCATGTAGCTCGATGGGTAGAGGTACTTGACCTTGACCACTTACTTTAAACACTATAAGCTCGTGCACTTCTAGCATGTTGTGCTTCCATTGGCACACTTGCACATTGTGCTCCCGTTGACACACTCGCAATGAAGTTGCAACTTCCTTTTCTCTTAATCAAAATGCTTACGGTTGCCTTTATCATGGTTTCGACAATAACTGGAACATTCAAGATCGGTCTCTCTTCATACATATCCACTACTTATAACAGCAGGGATATCTATTAGAATACTATAATCTTAACAAGTTAGAGAGTGAGAACTACACTTACAAGGAGTCACATTGAGGAGTGGAAGGCAGTGTCTTTATCCATAATCCCGACCATGCATATGATTTTAAATCCATTAAAACCATATATTAGTAATTTGCAAAATCTTTTGAAAACTTAAATCATCTTTAAAACCAACCCGAACTGGGTTGTAGTTGGATTGAGCTATCACGTCTCATCTCAAGTCTCATGTGTCCTTGTCGTCAACCTAAGCTCTAATATTAATCTGTAACGACACGGGTTTTAAGTAACCCAAGACGTCACTAGGCTAAGGACCACGCAGTGGGTCCCATCAGTTAGTTTGACAACAACTTCACAAATAGGACCTTGCAACAAGAAGCACGAAAAAATAATGAAAACATTCAACCTGCCATTTATAAAACATTTACATAACAATCATGCATGCAATTAGTATGTATATTCCAAAACGACACTTCAAAACATGACACCTGAATAGTTGTTTTAAAACTTCAGCCTGAAATCAATACGTGTACACAATTGCACACAAACAATAAAAGACTTGCTTGCAAGCGATTAGTTTCAAAAGTAAGTTCAACCAACCCTTGGGTTAACACTGCCCCGGTTGTCCACATCGTGCAACTGACATCCTTGAAGCGTTCCTACGATTGACATTACCTAAAAAGATTTGGTTTAAAACCGTTAGCTACATGTTCTCTCTCCGATGTGTGTGTATATGAACGAAAATAAGTCTTAAATTTATACCGGAAATAAAGCAAATAAGCGAACCCGTACTGTACGGATCAATCATAGTAAAAGCAAATATTCCAAGGTCGATCACGGAGACTATGGTGAAACTAAATAGTAAAAGCAATCTAGATAGACAATTTGCAAATAACGATGACTGAATGGAACAAAAAGCAATGATATGAGTATATGTAATGATTGGAAAAGTGCAAATTCTAGAGATCAAGGTATCCAATTGTGGTTTTTGATTCAAGACTTCTAAAGATCTATTAACAGAGTTGGGATCGCAAAGGAAAGATGTTTCTAAGGTGGGAAAGATAACGGGAGAGGTCTCACTATCCACTATCCTAAACCAAAGCTCCTATCACCGGGTAAGTCTCAAGGATCTAAGGAAAAGAACTATAATCTCAAACCAACCATTCAACCTAAGGGAATAGAACTAACCTTTACCGGGTAAGTCCCAGGTTAACTCACAAAGGCAAGAAGAAGGCACACTCAAACCTAATAAGGATTTTGAATCCTTTATTACCTAGAACTCATCATCTTTGGCAACCAAAAAAGAGAATCACCAGGTAAGTATTTTCCTAAGCTTGGATGTAAACTTGAAAGGCTCAACAAGGCTAGAATTTGGACAATCTATAACCTAGGTTTAAGGATATAACATGAACGGCACGATAAAAGAAATATCGGGCTGATCTTGGTGAACTTTTGGCCGAGATTCTCAAGAACAGACCGAGATCTGGTCGTGCGTAGGTAAAAATAACTCTCAGGGTCCAATTTAAACTTAAAGGCTCATTCTATCATCATCTAAACCACAACCTTAAACCAATCACCCTAAAGTTCAAGGGTTTTAGCCAACAATACACATATTCAAATTAAGATAGATATATGAAATCAAGAAACCAAAATAATCAATAAAACTAAAAGAAAAGTAAGAAATACTTAGCAAAAAGTCTTCAATAATCAAAATATGTATGAAAGCAATAGCAAAGATCTGGTCCAAAGCAAAAAAATCTAAAAACTAAGTATTCTCTCTAAAAACCTCACAATCTCTCTCAATCTTCAACGTTGTTGTTGAATCAATCAATCTCTCAAAGTGTTGTCGTAAGGGTTGTCAAGCCGTGTCAATTGTGTTATGAATATGTCAGATTTAGTCATGTGTTTTACTGAGTATCGAATGGTGTGTCAGACCTATTCGAACTTTGGGTTCCTTCAGTGGCTGTGAGGCCTCTTCGTTGGGGGTCCTTTATGATGTTGTCGGGATGAGAAATATATAGAGATAAATCTAGGGTATTACAAAGCATGAGTACCTTAAAAATAATGCATAATCTTGGGCTAACTTAAAGATAAATCGCGATCTTGGGCCGAAAAAGGATGTTGAGCCCGCTGGTATCAGAGTTCGCTCCGGATATCAGAGTCCGCTCTGCGGTATCAGAGTCCGCTCCGACTGCGTGTTCCTAGCTTCCTTTTATGCTCCATCATGTTTCTTTATCATATAATCCTTAAATGTGTTATTCCGCTCTATAATTCGCCAAATTACTTACAAATGCAACAAGAATCCGTGTAGACATTTTTTCTAGCAAAGTATGCAAATATAAGCTTAAATGTCATTGATTCATGTCTACACATGCAAAATAAAGGGAAAATCTACCTAAATACATGTCTAAAAATAGGTCATAATTCATGTAATCACTACCGATCGTTATCTATCCACGGAAGATTATATCAACATATCACAACCCAACACATGTGTTTAAATACTAAAAACCGTGCTCATGAGGTGATATCATGTTTTATGAATGATGTACATGAATGCAATATCGAATTTACAATTAGCGATCCTGAACCAAATCTGAAATCATTGCTTATACGGTTTTGGCTTTGGTGTGAGCTCACATCACACACATTAGGTTAATTTAGACATTTGCTCTTAGGTCGTATCTAGACTGATCAAGTCTACTGTAACACCCCGAATCCGCGGGACTCGGGACGCTACGGGTTGGGGCCTCACAATGGGTCCCGACCCTTAGCCTGACAACAATTTCACCGGATCTTGCAACAAGACGCAAATAAAGGCCAAAGCGAAATATATTTTTATGCAATGCAATGAAACCCAAAACCATACAAACAAAAGACTTCGGCCGAGATACAACCGAAAGACCAAATGCCATACACGCGGCATACAATATATAATGAATACAAAACTCAAGCACGACTCCAACCAAAACCCAATCCTAAAATGTACGGGACCTCGGCTGCATACTCTTCCGGATCTCTCGGCCGCATTCCTAACCTGCAAGGCAAACTACAACAATCGGTATAAAATTGACTTGCAGGTTAGGAATGCGGCCGAGAGATCCGGAAGAGTGGCCAGCCGGGGTTCCGTACATTTTAGGATTGGGTTTTGGTTGGAGTCGTGTTTGAGTTTTGTATTTATTATATATTGTTATGCCGCGTGTATGGCATTTGGTCTTTCGGTTGTATCTCGACTGAAGTCTTTTGTTTGTATGGTTTCAGGTTTCATTGCATTGCATAAAAATATATTTCGTTTTGGCCTTTATTTGTGTCTTGTTGCAAGATTTGGTGAAATTGTTGTCAGGCTAAGGGTCGGGACCCATTGTGAGGCCCCAACCCATAGCGCCCCGAATCCCGCGGATTCGAAGTGTTACATTTACGGGCCAATATTTCTCGTGGAGGGTTATGGTCTTAACCCCTGACCACATGCAACATTTTTCCATTCATATTAATGCAACCATTTACCCTTTTAATTAGGTGTGCGACCCCAGCCTGAAAAACCATCAGACTCGGTGTCATTCTTATACAAGCGCAGGTGATCCGGGCTTGGTCGAGCTCCAGCATTCACTACAATAGCTAGCGACCTAGATAATGGTTTAGCTCAGTGCCTTGACTTACACTAGCGACCTGGGCGATGTACCGGCCCAACCTCACTGTTGCTGCTAGCGACCTGACTAATGGTTAAGCTCAGCGTCTTACATACTCTTGATCGACCTTTACATGTCATCATCATATCATATGACTCAATAGGCTTACCATGCCATACATTATCATGCTTCAACAAGCTTATCATGCCATTCAATAACATGCCTCAATATGCTGACACATGTTCATTTAACCATTTCTCATAACCATGACATGATAATAATCACAATAACATTAAGCATGCTTTACACATCATAACATCATTCTCATCATAAAACACATCAAGCATGTTTCACACATAAGACATCTCAATGCGTAGCAACATTCACATTTCAACACAGCAAGACATTTCAACACAATGAGATATAAATCTCTCAGGCACGGGTTTCTACAAATCGAAGTTAAGTAAGTTCGGAGACTTACCTGGATACGCTCATTGAGCAACCAAGCTATAGTTAGTCTACCGTCTTCAACAACACCTATCGAGAATATCATATTCCTCGTATTAAACTTCTTGCTTCAAACATCAATTTTAATTAGCTTATAGCGTTTTCTAGATTCCTAATTTAATTAATAAATCTTTAATTAATTAATTAAATTTCACCAGAATAACGTTTTGCCCGCGGGCAGTTTCGGAACCCACATGCCATCAGATCTCATCAAACAAATAGCCCATAATCATCAGTATAATGTAATGAGCATAATGAAATTTTCAATTATCCATTTTAACAAGTCTAAGGTCAATTGAGGTCAAATCGCAATATGAAAAACGAATAAATTCATAACTTATTCGTTACTAACCTGATTGACGATCCGAAAGAAGATTCGGGATCACAACGACACAGGCTACGCTCGGACACCATCAGATTCACCGGAATCTGAGTGACGGAACCGGCCACGTAAGGGGGAGGCTCGACTAGACTTTAACTTCAATGGAAACGCAAAAACTCGGTACCAAAATGAAGAGAAAGAAGAGTGAAATTAGAAAACTCAAAAGGATTTGAAATCATATTAGAAACGGAGAATAGATCTTAATTTGAAGATTGAGAGAAATCAAAGCTTTTTACGAGGAAAAGTGAAAAGAAATGAATTAATAAACGATTTTCCGCTATTTATAGCGATGACGATAATTATCTTTTAGCAAGGTCGATAATTATCCTTTTACCGATCCAAATGCGGTTTGAGCCCCTTCTCCAAACTTCTCGAAATTAGAATGATAATCTGACATATTGTGTGAATAATTATTTTGTAACTTTCTCGGAAAACACATATTCCTAAGCCGACTTTCTTAGCTGATAATAAACGAAATAGTGACTCTTTTGACCGTTTTGCCTTTCCATTTTATTTCATATCTAGGACATATCCGATGTCCTGATCATTTCTCTCAACTGCAATTTTATTAATTGAAACTCCCAATAGTTCCAAATAACACCAGAGGGTAAAAATTATTCCTATGAGGAGAAAGTAAAATTTCCCCCATAAGTCCAAAATTACGTCAGGGTCATAACGGTGGAATTCATACTCGTCATCTACGTACTATTCGCGAGTAATGGGTCAATTACTTCATTGATTAAGTTAATTACCCTTAATCATCATTTATTAGGATTCGAAAATCCTATCTTTTACAATTATGTTAAGCTCTACAGCGATACATATTCAAATTCTTACACCATTGCATAAAGTGAAAAACTACCTCAATAATATAGGTGTGCATTAAATCATTAATACAAAACTCATTCTCATAAATGTGGATCCAACTAGGGGCAAAGAGAGCAAGGTTAAATTGCATATATAGAAAATCTTCCAAATGAGCATATGAATCTAACAATAAGAGTGTAAGTGTTAATGACAAAGTTCTGAGTTAAAGTTTGATTGCATTGATGATTGATAGACATTACTCTCAAAACAAATCTCTTTACAATCCAATCACACATTGTAATTCTCCTGTTCACATTCTTAGTTCTCATATGCTTCATAAATACCACACAAACAACAAGTTGTTGTTCCTTATAAGAAACAATCTTAACAAATTTTTAGGCCAGCTTAAGTTTCAATCCAATATCTATATGTGAATTGTTGAAAGGCGTTCCAACATAACATCATACATTTATAGATTAGATTGTAGAGATATTCATGTTTCGTGTTTCTAGCAAACTAGCATTGATGGTAATTTTGACAATTCAACAAATAAGAATGACAAACAACACTTGAAAGGCCACAAAGGTTTTCAAGATTCAAGTATAAGATTTTTTTTTAGGCCACAATGCCTTATCATGGTCTAATGTTTCGCTTAGGTGAAACATAAACTCAAATTTCATTGTAGAAAAGCTTGTATCAAGTTGCTTATAGTAAAAAAATTGTTGTTAGAGTTTTATCTTTATATGATGAGTGATTACATGGGGTGTGGGTTCTGGTTTTTGGAGTCTTGATCTTGCTTTTCTTTATCTCATTGTTGCCCAATCTTTTTGCCCAACCTACATTCAACCTCTTGCTGGGTAGGGGGAGTAATAACTGATTCGATTCCGATTTTTAGTTTGTGTTTGCTCTTAATATTTCCCAAGAGCTTGTTCATTATTGAAGGGATATGTAGACTGTTTTAGCCTACATATGGATTCGGAGCTTACAAACTCTTTTGCCCCTTCTAATATTACATTTCTATTTCGACGGAGTGACTACAAAGCACCCTTTGCCTCTCAATCCCAACAATTGAAAGTTACCGTTGGAGTTGAAGCCCACGCCGATTGGATTTCCCGTAAAGGGCATCTAAATCTCTTTCTTCCTCTTCTTCTATTAGATGCGCGTTCACTTATTTTCGGGAGAGAAGCTTTGCAACTTCTAAAAGACTGAAAGAGATTTTCTTTTGCTTGAATATTCCATTTCTTTAACCTAACTTTGGATTTGTGGAGGATGAATCGATTAGGCTTCGACAGAGATGACTGATTGTGTAAGAATAGAAGCGAAGAGGATCGAAGTTTGTTTTTAGGTTTTGATGTTTTTTTTTCCAAGCACGTGTGACACATTCTTTTTGGCATGGGGAAGGGAGGCTATACAAGATTGATATCGTTGGTTGTTCATAATAACGAGTTTTATCCTTTGTTTTCCCTTTGACTTTGGTCTCACAATTGAACCCGTGCGTCGCACACACAGTTTGACTAGTAGTAAACAAAATTTTAACTGTAGTAAACAAAATTTTAACTAAGATATTTCGGAAAAAAAAACCTAACACGTATGAGCCTAAAGTGGATTTGGGTGTTTTTGGAAACAACTAGAAAAGTTTGGTGTTTTTGAAGGAAAAAATGCCATAATTTTGCGGATTGTTTATGAAAATTTACCAAGAAACAGAATAGGAGTGACAGGACCCACCCGGCTCACCCGGTTCTCCGCCCATGTATATATACGCCTGCAGTTCACAACAGCTCCAAGCCTCCAACTGTCAAAATCTTTCTCTTCTCTATCTCCTCGCCCCCATTCTTGCGATTTTCTCTCATCGATCATCTATGCCTGCTACCACCATCTATCTTACTTTACATCTCTTAATCCAAAATTGACCGAAAATGAATTCTTCATCTTCGCCGCAGCGATCGAGCTCGTCGGAGGTCATGGACAAGGACACCACCTTACTCTCTCGAGTGTCGACAAATCACCTTTTCCTCTCCCAGTTCGAGGCCTTCCGGGCGACGATTCTCAGCCTCAAGCGCCGGAATCCGGAACTCGCTCTCTCGATTCTTCAAACTGTCGTCGCTAATGGGGGTAAATTCGATAACGTCATCTACTCCCCTAATTGTTCCTCTCCTGCTCTTCTCACCTGGCTTTGCTCCACCGAGCTGCTCCAGTTTGATAAACCTACTTCTATTTGGTCTATTGATCCGGATGCTCTCAAGTTGCGGGTAGAATTCTTGTTATACGTGCAAATGATTTGTTCTAGGGTGTCTAATTCTGCTCGGGAGATTGCCGATTCGAATGAAAGTGGAGGCGCGGATGTTCATGGTGAATTTAGGGATTCACAGAAAGAATTGAATGGTGCAATGCACGTTTTGGATGAATTAATGGAGTTGGGATTTAGGAGGTTGAAAGAAGATTTGGTTCTTGTTGGTGAGAGTGGAGAGGACGATCCAACTGATGTTGGCAGTGAGCGAGTTGGAGAAGAAGAATTGGAGTGCTTAAGGCAGGTGATTTTGCAGAATATGGATGTTTTTCATGCAATGTGTCAGATTATACAAAAACAAGTTGGAGAGGTGGGACATGAAAACTCAGGACTCGCCATTACTTTGAGGAAGGCTGGGGCAACGTTTTCTGTAGAAGAGGATCTGAAACTTCTAAAGATGATACAGAGGAAGGTACAGATGGCACATTTGGATGCTATGAAGCTCGCTATGAACGGAGACGATCTTGAGGGCGCGGCTTTGCATATTCAATATCTTCACCTTGACTATGGTGTTGCCAAGGAAGAATATAGGTACTTTTTACTTTCAGTATTTGATGTCTTTAAATTACTTAGTTTTGCATTTCTCAAAAATACGGGAAACAGAAAATCATGTCTAAACCATTGACAGACATAGAATATTTTCCCATCATATGTTGGTGGTATTGGACATCTGAGCGTCTTATGATGCACGGACACTCTAGAAGGCGGAGTGTTCCGTGTCCTCCCGTCTCGGACACGGGGACATATCAAGGTACGACTCAGATACGGTCAAATATGACCCGAGATGGTGAAGACACGTTTCAGAAGTAGGACACGGGAAGGATACGTTTAAGACATGACGTGTCAGAGGTAGGACACAGGAAGGATACGTATAAAACATGACGATGACGCTGATTGTATCCGGTCAAGAGAGGACGACCCTATTTTGTTAGGGTTAAAAAATTTTTTTATTTTTTTAAATTTTAAGGAAAAAGTGATGTACCGTAATATTTTTTTCTTTCTCTCCTTTTTTTTTTCCAACTAAACCCAGCCCCTGCGAGATTGTGGTTGCCGGAAGCAAGACACCGATCTTCTTCTGTTCTATTGTTGAAATGTTCCGCCGGCCGACAATTCCCTCCATTTTTCTTATGATTTCATAATTAATTTGAATCTTTGATTACTAACTTCTCGTGTAATCTTTCTTTGTTGAATGTTGAGTGCATTATTCTAATCCTTTCACTTTTTATAACTTACAAATTTCATTATTGTTTTCCTTGGTTGACCATGTTGTCCGGTTATTGTTGATTTGCAAAATGGATGACTCGTTCTTCAATTTTGAAACTAAGTATGTTTTTTCTAAGATTTTAAGACTAAATATGTTTATTTCTATGTTTTGTAAGACTAATATGTTTGTTTCTAAGCTTTTGTTTCGGTTTCGGTTATTTTGTTGTCATGTTAATATTTTTATCCACTCATATATTATTGATTTTTTCATATATATTTACCTTATTATGATATATGAAATCTACATTTCAATAGCTTTAAAATGCTATATTATTTGTTTTCCTCGTCGTGTACTCGTTTCCTATGCTTTTGAAGATTGCCGCTTCCCCGTTTCCGTTTCCCATGTCCGTATCCGTATCGGTGCATCATAGTTTTGTACCAAGTAGAGCGAGTTATATTGTAATCTGCTCCTTTATGGTATGCCTTCACTAGCTCCTTTCCATGAGATATAATTTTTTCTTTCTCCTCTGTTAACATCTTCTACCCAATGTTAAGTTTCCCGATTTGTCATGTTACACTGACTATATTCATGTTAAGAGAAAACGTAGTGTTAGATAATTTAGATCAGAACATAAACAGCCACGGTGTTTTTCTTGAGGATAGCATGACTTGATGCACTTTTTCCTTATTTGCATGTACATGTTATGTATGAAGATGCTCTTTCTTAAAATGACATCCTGTATATCCCTTTTGGATTACCATTAGAAGTCTTCTTTTTCTGTTCCCATTCTCATATTTTGCTTCATTTAATCTCCTTGTCAGACACATAAATTTGTTTTATGTACTTTGGCATCTACTTCTGTTTTGTTTCCTTGTTCTCATTAAGTGAAGTCATTTTCTGTTCATTCTCTGCCAGAGTGGTTTTCCAGGATTTCCTCAAGAAGGTCTTGTCTGGAAACGAGAGGTATGGTAATGATTGGCTCAACACACGTGATAAGTTGCTGTTAATATATCAGGAAGCTCTCTCATCAAATTGCATAGATCTTATTCAAATGATTCAGGTGGTGATTACGTTCTTTAAATATGATTTTTGCTTCCTGAGATATATGATATGTGAAGGATTTACATGTTTAAGGATGCCATGATAGTCTTCTGTATGATGTAGAAGTTCTGGAGTGTTGGGGTCATAGCTTGTTAAATGTTCTCTTGTTGTCACTCATAATGAAGATAATGTTAAGGAAAACATTCAAAGTAGAATAAAATTTAAGTAGGGTAGTGCAGTAAGCTACTAAGCTGTCTGTCACCAACTGAAGAGAACTATAAATAAGGGCCTCGCTTTAAAGTTTGAGAGAACCTGTATAAGTAATTATGTATGGGAAATTGGGAGTCATAATTCATAAATAAGACCCACCTGCCTACAATTTGAAACAATAAAGAGGTAATACTTTTTAACCTTTCAATCTCGTCCTTTCTAGGATGATACCTTCTAGAACGAAGTTGTAGAGAGCATTTCCGTGCCCATCTTCACGCCAATGATATTCCATTACACCGTATTTTGAAGCCTAAATTTCTCTATTGTGTAGCTTTGCCTACTAGACTGCAAGTAGTCTAACTGACTTGCTCATTCTGTCTTAACAGAACACTGATACATATCCTATTACCACCTTCCTTACCATCTTCAGGTATCCAAGACAAGGGAATACATGCCAGAAAAAAAATTGGACAACATTGTACAACCTGAAAAATTACTAATCTTATCATTTAAACATTAGTGAAACTGTTCACGTCCTTTTTGTGTGAAATACTTTCTGCTTGCTAGTTGCTTTTCCTTTGTTAATTTTTAGTTGAGTTCTGGGTTTTAGAAGCCTGATTTACATGCAATCAACCCGCAGGCTATTCAAGATGAATTCATAGTCAAAGAACTTGAAGTGTTCAGGTCGTCGGATAACAAAAAGCTACCTCCCCTACAGAAATTTCAAGAGTTCATTAAGAACTTACAACCTCATAGTGAAACAAATGATAATTCTGTATCAACAAATTTGGAAATCAGCTCTTGTCAGAGAGAGTTGTATCATTATGCACGAGTAGCCGGGCTACATGTTCTGGACTGTGTTATAGACGCCACTCTTTCTGATGTGGAAAAGGAGGACCTTGAAGAAGCATGTAATGTAAGAACTCTGTCTGTTCATATACTCTTTATCAGTTACACAGACTTCTTTTTATGTACATATACTGCAGTTAACATATTTTTGGTTCACTTATAGAGAAATTGTATTTCAAGTTTCGCCATATGTTTCACCCAAGCTGATTGAGTCCTATTGATAGATTCTTTCGTTGTTTCCTCGGCTTCGGCCTCTGGTGGCTATCATGGGTTGGGATCTATTGCGTGGAAAAACTCCAGCTCGAAGGAAATTGATGCAATTGTTTTGGACAAGCAAGTCACAAGTTTACCGTCTTGAAGAATCTGCTCTTTATGGAACTCAATTGAATGAGGTAATCTAACTATGTAGTGGTTAGAGTTTCTATGGTGGCTCTACTTCTTTTGGTTCTCTTGTAGAAAGTATAGATACTGAAGTTTTCTTCTTCTGACAGAAATCTTGCATAGAGCATCTTTGTGATACATTGTGTTATCAGCTTGACCTTGCTGCGTATGTTGCATGTGTCAATTCTGGTCAACCATGGAGCCCCAAGTTATCACTCTTCTTTTCTGGACAAGAGCAAATGGTTTTCAAGGAGGAATATGCTCACTGTGATCCTTTTGTGGAGAATTTTGTCCTGGAAAGATTATCTTTTCAGAGTCCACTTCGTGTATGAATTTCCTGTCCTTGAACTTTCCAGTTTTTATTTTCAGATACCAGAAGTTTGAAAAATTTTGAAGGAATTAATCAAGAGTTCATTTTATGCTTCATAAGCTAAATTTGCTATTTGTCTTTACCATATTTATCATGCTGGCTTATTTACTTGTTTGGTTGTCCAGTAATGTGTTAATGCTGTAATAAGATTAGTAGTCGAGGTTGCAATTTGTTCATTGTAACTGCTAATGGTTGACTGACTTGACTCTGTGTGGGAGGATGCATTCCCTTTAACAAAATTTGTTTGATTGATAGTAGTGATACCCATGATATAACTGTTGCTGTAGTCCAGTCACATTTTTACAACCTCCAGTGTAAAGTGACCATAAAAGAGCATTTCTGTGCAAAGAGCTTCATTGAGAAGATAAACGATAAGAGTCAAAATAAAACAAAATGTCCCCTATATACTCTTTTACCATTTACTGCAGAGTGTAGATTCCCTACTGCTGGCTGCATTCTTTCTCACCATTGGAATGTGGCCTGCTGCCAACACCCTGAACCTCTTTTTTCTAAGCTTCCTGGAAACATCAAGAAGGGTGAAAGTGAGAGAAAAAGGTTCAGTTCACTAGGGTTTAGACTACATAGTGGTGATTAGACATTTGGCATGGTGGTGGTTCACTTCCAATGAAACTCAAAACGCTTCAGCTGTCTCTGTCATACATTTGGACACAGTTTAATCTGAAAAAACCTTAATACTTGACATCTTTACCTAATTATGCTGGAGATCTTCTGATTGTGTTTGATACTCTTGGGCTGGTCTAATACTATTATCGAACTTTTTAGGCCGGACTATGCAAACTTCAAAGGAATCAGGTTTTAAGTAGCAACGGTTATATATTGCTGCAGAGGACGACTTAAACTTTTTTATTGTTGCAATATCGTTTTGAGATCATATTGTTTACTTAATTCGTTTACTGATGTGGTCATGTTGTGACAAGGTTCCCTTTTTACACTTGTAACGGTGACCTTCTCAGTCTAAACTCCAGCACTACATTCATTTATTTGTGTTTTCCGCGGCTTCTGATCTACGCAGTCTTACTTTGTCTTCCTCAGACAGCCTTTAAAGAAAGAAAGAAAAGGAATTGGCATCCTCAAAATTATTTTCTATACGATTGAGTTATAAATGCTATCTTCATATATTTATTTATTTTAACGGACGCCATTTCTTTCTTATAGGTTTTGTTTGACGTTGTTCCTGGAATAAAATTTGATGATGCTGTTAAGCTTATTAGCATGCAGCCAATTGCTTCCACTGCTGAAGCACATAAAAGGTTAGCTTTCTGGGTCAGTGCTTGTATGCATGATTATGCATTATCTTTCTTCAATTCTTAGAGATGATACTGTTTCATTTTAATAAATTGAGGTAACTTTCGGATCTTAATTGATAGAACCTTGATTGGATAAAAGAATAAATATCAGGATGAGATTTAGCTTCTTTGAGAAATGCAACAAAATGATATTTTCCATCATTGTACCACTGTTTGATTCATTCCGTTCCTTTCTTCTCCTGGCTCATTACCAAAACTCCAATTCTCACATCTACCGTCAAGAAAAAATATTTTGGAGTGAGACGAACTCCCTGTTCTTGGCATTGTAATTTAAATTGTAATTCTTGCGAAGGTGGGAAATATAGGTTTTTAAAGGTGAAAAATTTCCTGCCATTACTAATCAATACAAAATTCTAGTATGGGGTGTTCCAAGAGAATTTTTTTTAAAAAATTTTCTTTTCATCAATTAGAAGTGCTCTACATGATGCCTGTCTGATATTCTTTCTTCCTTTAGTTACCGACTGAAGTTCCTGTATTAAGCAGTTTCAAAACAGTTGGTTACTTCTAAATTTGGGAACGGTCTAGTTTTTCTTATGGTAGAAGTTACTTTCAATGGGTAGACACTAAACATTTGGCGGCTTGTAATGGAATAGTGCCAAACACTAAGTTATCACTGAGCTTCTGAGTCCAGTAACACTTCTAAGTTCTAACAAATAACTATTATGCAAAGAATGGCTTCCCATTAACATTGCCCTCTATACTTTTATTAATTTATATTTGTTTCTTTCAAATCCTTTGATAGAGTTCAAGACGTGGAACTTATGCACATGCGATATGCTCTGGAACATGCTGCTCTTGTGATAGCGGCTATGGAAAAGAGTGAGACTGAAGATGCCGGAAACCATATTCAGAAGGCATTATGCTTATTGAAAAGCTTGAGGCGGCATCTAGAGGCAATCAATAATATTCCACGCAAGGTAAGGTGCTTGTTGGAGATATGTTTGGCTCCTTTTTATCTTGCTTCTTTGCATCGTTATTTTAACTCGCACATTTGAAGCATTCCTTGGCTGTTCTTATGTCTGTTATGAAGTATATACTATATGGTCATGGAACATGTTTTAGATTGCAAGTGTTCTGTGTTTAAGGAATTGGAAATTTTTTCGATTGACATTCTTGTTGGATCTCACTTGCAATTTAAAACTTCTTAGAACTTGTTCATTTGCAAATTAGAACTTTTGCTTGGCTGGTGAGACGGTGATTTCTAATTTCCTGACTGATGCAGGTTTTCATGGTGAACATAATTATTTCACTCTTACACATGAATAATATCTCAGCTAATTGGAGCTCAACATGCACAACGGAGTATAATGATCTTGTATGTGAAGAAGTGGGGGAAAGACCAGTCATTTTGATGATGGAAACTTTACTTAATATCTTGGACCACAATCTACCATCTCACCACTCAGTTGATGGCAATGAAAGTAATGAAGCACAAGCAGCCATGGAGTGGAGAATCTCCAGTGCCAAAAGCTTCATTCAAGACTGGGAGTGGCGCTTATCTATATTGCAGCAACTCTTGCCCTTTTCTCAGGGCAAGTGGAAATGGAAAGAGGCTTTGACTGTACTTCGAGCTGCCCCATCCAAACTTCTCAACCTGTAAGCTTAATGGATCTTTAAATCATTAGATATCTTCATGATTAGTCAACTGATTTGTGCACATAATTGTAGTTTAATCAAATAAAACATTTTTTGTAATATATTTTCTGCAAGCGTCAACTAAAATGATGCTATTTTTATGTAGATCTTCTGTTATTAATCATCATGAACACTCCTCAATTAGGGATGGGAAAAGTATCCAAGATAACATAACTACCCTTCCATTATCTTATTAAAGTTGTGTTGGTGGATAAAAGTGCACATCCATCTTTTTTAAAAGACTCATTGTGGTTTTGAGCGAGTTCTTTGGGAGTTTCATGGATCTAGAGTGAAAGGCTTGTTTAATTCAACTTCGAGTTTCCAGTTTTTCACGATGCTAGAAACAAGTTTTTGGAAACATCTTTTTCTGGGTTTTGAATTCGAGTTTTCAGTTTTGAGAATTAATATGATTATTACAATATAAAACATTATCAAATCATTGATTTAGTAATTAGAAGAAAAAATAAATTCTTCAAAAATAAATTACCAGATGGATGAGCATTCTTAATTTGCACTAGTTTTCATTCAATGCATGAATTCCCTTTGCTCAAGTCTCCATTTGTTGAACAAAAGACCTCTGAAAATGAAAAGGGAAACTTACATTTAGATATTTTAAAATGTAGAATTTCTGTAAGCAAGAGAAAATGGATTTTTTTTATGGTTTTCTTATCACTATGGGATTGCTGTTACTTGCTTGAGGAGTTCGAAGGCCTTGTATCTTATGACCAAGTTACTCTTCTCCTTCTATCGAGGACAATGGGGTTGATGTTCCTTGCTTGAGAAATTAAATCTCTGTATGTTTCCCTTCGACATTTTATGTGTTGAGTAATTTCTTATGTTTTTTTCCCTCTCGATTTTTGGTGAATTAATATTTCAAAACACGTTTGTCTATTTTGTGAAGATTTAATCTTTGTCCTCGGTAAGATTAGAGGATTTTTGAACTTTTTGTGTTAAGCTTCCGCATATGAGAGATGTTAATGTTTGTTAGTCTTGCAGCTGCATGCAAAGCGCTAAATATGAAATTGGAGAAGAAGCTGTTGATCGCTTTTCATTACCTCCAGAAGATAAAGCAATACTTTCATTAGTTGAGTGGGTGGATGGTGCCTTCAAAAGAGCATCTGTAAGCATATACCTCACTATGTTGTTAAAATGCACAGTGAAGCTGCAAAATGCCAGGATAAGCATATACAAAATACTTTCTTATAATGTTTATTGGTCTTTCAGTCCACTTTGGAGTTGTTTGGCGAAGGGAGAAGATCTTTCTGTTCAATGATTAGCCTTGCATTCCTTACTACACAATTTTGTATCTTATGTTTCTCATTATATATTCCATGTCAACAAGTTCATAATCATGCTTTTTTCTCTACTGAATTCTTGAGATCGTAACTAATATATAAACATATCTCTAGGTTGAGGATGCAGTTTCTCTTGCTTCTGATGGAATGATGATATTTCAGGAAATAGATTTTTCAGAATTACGTGCATAACCTTGCATGCCTTACTACACAAATTTGTATTTTATACTTCTCATTATATATTCCATGTCAACAAGTTCATAATCGTACTTTTTTTCTCTACTGAATTCTTGAGATCTTAACTGATATATATAAAAATGTCTCTAGGTTGAGGATGCAGTTTCTCTCGCTTCTGATGGAATGGTGACATTGCAGGAAATAGATTTTTCAGAATTACGTACACAACTTGGCCCTTTGACAGTCGTGAGCATTTGGAACAAATTATTCTTTTGCTTTGGTGCTTCTTCGTCAACTAAATTTAATTATTTTTTATTCACCCTTCTGCAGATTCTTCTTTGCATCGACGTTGCTGCTACTTCTGCAAGGTCTACAAGCATGGCTAAACAGCTTCTTGATCAGGCACTTACCAATCTAAGAAATAATTCTTCAATAGGGAAAATAGTACTTTTAATAAAATTAATATCTTTTCTTATCTGCATAAGTATGAACCTGTAAATGCGTGTCATTGAGAAACTCCAAGTGCTAATTGTTGGATAAGGAGAATGTGATTTGTGGTGTATAATTTATAAATAAGGTTCCACTTATTTTCCCTGCATATGTGAGGCACCGAGTACATCTACTCTATTGTCCAATTAAATGGTCTTGAAACACTTGTTTGAGTATGACATGCAATGTGTTTGTATCCATTTTTTGAAATTATATTGTTCTGGATGCAATGCTGTTTTTTTTTTTTTTTAATAGAAGATGAATAGAATTTTAAATGCATTTAGTAGTGAAAGTGGAAAGCAGAGTTTGGTGTCAAATGAAACTGCGGTTCTTTATTCTCATTTGGATGAAAAGGTGTAGCTATATATATGATGGTTGATTGCTTAGCTCGAAGTGTTTTAGCGCTAATAGAGAGCGATTTCTCTAGAAATTTATGTATCATCCATGACAATTGGGGCTGACTGGTTATAGTGAGACTGGTAAAATAAGTAATATGGTCAGTAGCCGATAGGGTTTTGTAAATGAAACATATTGAGGCAAGGAATCCTGCAAGATTTCATTGCTTCTACGGTTCTCTTCCCCCTTTTCACTCAGATTAGGAGAGGAGTGATAAGTTAATCTCTGCTCAAGACTCTCATTTGCTTTTAGGGCCCGTTTGTTTCCAACTCCGGAAACGGAAATGGAATGGAAACGAATTTAGTCCATATCTATATCCTTATTCGTGAAATTGTATGAAATCATTCCTTGTGGTTTAAGGCAAAATGCACTTCATTCCCCACATTTTGTTACCCTATAGGGTATCAAAAGTAATCAAACTCTACTCCAATTACTTCAAACCACAAGGAATGATTCCAAAAACTTGCATGAATAAGGGTATACGTATGGACTAGATTCGTTTCCATTTCGTTTCCGATTCCGGAGTTGAAACCAAACGGGCCCTTAATCTTTTCTTTTTAGTGCACTAGTTCCTTATGACAATCCCATTTGGTGGTTGCATGTCTCACACTTTTTCTGCATGCAGGCGCAGTCTATGTTATCTGAAATATACCCTGGAGGTTCTCCAAAGATTGGCTTGGCTTACTGGGATCAGATAAAGGAGGTTGCCCTAATTTCATTAGCGAAGCGTTTGCTCAAGCGTTTATATGAATACTTGGAACAGGTATGCTATACAAGTTTGTTTGGTCCATTGGATTTAGAAGTGTTTCTTTTTATTTATTTTATTTCCTTTCCGTTTGAACACCAAAGTTAATTTTAGAACTTCGTATGATACCTAACTATCTCCCCATTCAATATGGCAACTTGCATTTGACTTCTATTATCTTTTTTTTAAATACCTTATATGTTCCCTCTACTAAAGTTTGATCAAACCTAGAGATAGAAACAGCTGAAGATTCTGGTGCACCACTCCTTAGTGGGGATTAAAGATTTGAATTTAAAATTCGTATTATTGAGCCTTTGCTCTAAATGGTTGTTCATGGAACCGTGCCTCCGCTGTACTTCTTTATAATTTCCATTGCTCATTCCCATACTTCATGGTGCTGTGAAGGTGCTTGAACACCCGTCCACCTTTGGAGAGAAAAACAGAAAACCCCTGAATGCCTCTACTAAAAAAAAAAGTTGCAAAAGTGATCTTTTTCTGGCCTCATTTTTTTTTTTATGATTATGTATATTGGAGTCCAATTATGAAGTTAAACTTCCGTTAGAACCATTTGGTAATTTTTCCTTTTTTAATTTCAGGAAAACTCTTCATCCATTCAAGCTATTTTATCTGGGGAGGTCGCCATTACTTCCTCTCACCAGCAAGGGCAAAAGGATCGTGCTCTTGGAATGTTACATCAAATGATCGAAGATGCATACATGGGCAAGCGACAGTTTCTGAGTGGTGGGTAGAAGCAAATATGCTGTTACCATGTGGCTAGTATCAAGCTCATACAGATATTTAATAAGCTTTAACATTTGATATTGTTGGTTCAGGTAAACTTCATAATCTTGCACGAGCTCTTGCAGATGAAGAATCTAACGCTGAAAATATGAAAGCTGAAGGCACATTGAATTTTGACCACGATTGGGTTCTTGGGCTTGGACTAAGAGCTTCAAAACAGACATCTTCCACAATGGCAGATCAAAATGTCCAGTCAGTAGTATATGAGATCAAAGATTCTGGAAAGAGGCTTTATGGTCCATTAAGTACAAAGCCAACAACATATCTTTCACAGTTCATTCTCTATATTGCTGCAATTGGTGACATAGTTGACGGGACTGACACTACGCATGATTTCAACTACTTTTCCCTTGTCTATGAATGGCCAAAAGATGTAAGATGCTTGACTTTTGAACCTGGTGACCTTTTTAGTTATTGATTTGAAATCATTTATGTATAAAATTTTGAAGTCCTTCCTCTCTGAAGAGCACAAAATTTTCACTGGAAATTATCTTCAATCCGTCCTTCCCTGCCCTAATTTTGCGACTTTTACTTCATCGAAGTGATTTTGCTGGTGCTTGTCATATGAATTGACCTATGGCTGTCTGAAGATTTGCCAAAGCAAGTTAACAAATCAATTTGACTGTCCTACAAAAGATAGGGAAGTGTTGATAGATTTTGTGTTAGTTTAGTAGATGATTTGTTTATCATTGCCTTCTTTTTCTTCTGCATCAATCACTAAGCAAAATTCTTAGCTGAGAAGTCTTTTATGTGAAGAATCTATCATTCTTTTGAGTCATATCCTATCATTAATGGTGGAAGCAGTTATTCAGGGAAAGAGCAAAGGAAAAATCATCTCTGGGCACTTATTGCATATACAATTGGTTTAGGGCACACTTGCTGTCACTTGTCTGATGGTTTTCGTACTTCCTCTTTACAGCTTGTGACACGTTTGGTATTTGAACGAGGGAGCACTGATGCTGCTGAGAAGGCAGCAGAAATTATGTCTGCTGATTTTGTGCATGAGGTGATTTCTGCATGTGTGCCACCTGTATATCCTCCACGATCTGGTCATGGTTGGGCGTGCATTCCACTGTTCCCTGACAGTTGGACCAGTAAACATGAAAATCAGCTCCCTTCATCCTCTGCAAGGGAGGGTAATCTGTTCCAGGGTAGCAATTATTCAATTGCACCCAGACTGACACAGTACCCTCTACAGTTGGATGTAGTAAAACATTTGGCGAAAATGTCTCCCGTTAGGGCTGTCCTAGCATGTGTATTTGGTAGTCGTATGCTGCACAATGGGAGTGACTCATCTGTTTCTGGTTCTTTGGACGATGAACTTCTACCACCACCTGATATTGACAGATTGTTTTATGAATTTGCTCTCGATCAATCTGACAGGTAATCTATTTTTTTTTGCCCAGCAAGTAGTTTGTGTTACTCTGTTATTTTGTGTTATAACTTCACCTTTTCAATGTACAGGTTTCCAACTTTGAATCGATGGATTCAAATGCAAACAAACCTGCATCGAGTATCAGAATTTGCTGTAACCTCCAAGGATACAATTGACAGTTGTGGAGTTAAAGTAGAAGCCAGGTCAGCTATCAAGCGAGCACGCGAATATGACAGTAGTTCTGAACCAGAAGCCGAAGAAAATAGTGTGGTGGATAGTTTGTTGGAATCTATTCCAGACAACAAAGTCCCATGCATCACAAGTTCTGATCCATCGATTGGATCTCTGAATTATCAAATGCCTGGAGATAGTATGACAGTTTTCCTAACTTTTGATTGGGAGAACGAGGAGCCATATGCAAAAGCTGTTGAACAGTGAGCTATTTATTTATCTTTTGACTATATATATATATATATATATATATATGTGTGTGTGTGTGTGTGCAGTTGGTCACAGAGTTCTATAGTTCATTTAGAATTATTTTTTCCTTCAAGTTCTGTTTTGTCGCTCTGCATTTTCACATGTTATTGCACTTTTGTATTAAGCTGTAGTTTTGTGTATTTTGCTAACATGTAAATATTTGAACTTCTCTTCTTAAACATGGTTTAGACTTATTTACATCCTCCTGTTGTGCTTCTTTAGAAGCATTTGCTTTCCATTACCACAATTGCTAATTGCAGAACATAAATTCAAATCCAATATTATGTGGTATTATGCATGCCATCTACCTCTCTCTAAACTGTCTGCAATATGGTATTTAAATTAATACTTATATGCTGCTGGTAGACATGTATCTCGCTCTAGAAATATGTAAATGCTGTTACTCTTTTTATTGAAATTTAAACTTCTGGATTTCCTTGTTTCTTTTACATGACAGGTTGATCGAAGAGGGTAATTTAATGGATGCCCTTGCTGTTTCTGATCGTTTTTTACGTCTCGGAGCTTCAGATAATCTGCTAATGCTGCTCATCGAACGGGATGAGGAAAGCCATACACACCCTCAGGATTCACAAGGATATGGAGGCCAAGTTGTATGGAGTAACAGTTGGCAGTATTGTCTCAGATTAAAGGACAAACAATTGGCTGCCAAATTGGCCCTCGAGTATGTTATATAACTAGCCAACATTTGGTTCATTTTCTTTCTAGCCAAGGGGAATATACCCCTGACTAAATCATGTTTCACACAGAAGTTGAATATATTTTTCATTTTCCTCTTTAATTCCAAATGCTGACTGGTCAAATGGTTGTTAGAAAGTAAGGATTACAGCTTCTGAATTCATTTATTTCCCTATATTGTCATACAAGTTATTTACTCGAGATGTTTTACATAATGGCCTCCTTAGAATATTCATATGGTTGATATTTTGCATGCCAAATCATAGAAGTAGAAATTATGTTTCATTCACCTTAATTCCAAATGCTGACTGGTCAAATAGTTCTTGAAAGTGAGGATTATGGCTTCTGAATTCATTTACTTCCCTAAATTGTCACTCGAGTTATTTATTCGAGATGTTTTGCTATTTCCTGAGCGAGAGCCTGTCATGTTTTGCTGAATCCTGAAGAAGAGCCTGCGGAGAACAATCAAATAAATTAACATTTAGGGTGGGGAGAGCAAATTGGAAGAGTCTATATTAAGCACCACTTTCTTTTGTTAAATGTAGTGAGCATCATTCTGAGTAATCTAAAAACTTTTGGACATGCTTCCAGATAATCAATATGCATCACTTATGCACATTGGATTTGGTCTTTCTCTCTCTCTCATGATCACTTATACGATTTTGCATTAAAGAGCAACACACCATTGGACTTGGAGTTAACCATAAATTATTTGTTTCCCTTTGAATGGTTTGTAGAAGTTCATGTTTGGCTTTATGTTCTAGGCATCATTGTGCATGACTTCATAGGTTGTTATTTTAGTGTATCTTCTTTTTGAGAACACTATGGTTCTATTTAAAGACCATAAGGTGTGTTTATTATGTTCATAGCAGAAGATATTAGGGTTGAATGTCATGATGTCTGTATGACTGTATTAGTACTTGCATCAATCTTATCACAATGTTCTGGAATGTAATCAATATGAGTGCAAACTAGAATTTGTTGTTACATGTCTCACCTATTTTTGTGATAAGCAATAGAAGTGTCATTCGACATTTCAGGTGATTGTTAAAATAATATGGTTCTGAAAATTTCCTTCCAATTATTTTCCAGGTACTTGCATAGATGGGAGCTAGATGCTGCATTGGATGTTCTCACCATGTGCAGTTGCCACCTGCCTCAGGGTAGTCCTCTAAAGGATGAGGTGCTGGCTGAAATATTTCATCACCATAAAATTTGCTATGCTATTACATTCGGCATCTGTTTCCGTACAAACCTAGAAACCAAAGTTCATATCACAAATATGCTCTTGCCGTAACAGGGAAAGTGCAGAGTAAATCAATTACCCTTTCAAGGATCATCAACATTATTTCAAAAGAAAAAAAAAAGAGAAAGAAAAAGTGTAGAATAGCTGTTGGACTTTGATCTTAAATCCGTAAATTGTTGTCTACAGTGCCCATTTCTGACTCCAAGGAATGGGTTCACCTTCATTCTTCAGTGCCCACTGCTTTTTAGGTCCCACTCTAGTTTTTCTATGTGGGTGGGGTGTTTGCAGGGGGGAGGGAGGGATAGGCTGCAGATAGAACTGCTGCATTTTTGTCTTTTATGTATGGTACTGTGAAAAATGAATATTCCTTGGGTTGTCCTTCTACAATATTATTTTCATATTTGTGGCATAACACTCATGTGACATGTAGGTATTGCAAAGGCGACAATCGTTGGAGAGATACAAGCATATATTATGTGCGGATGATCGTTATAGGAGTTGGCAAGAGGTGCTTTTAGTTATTGACAAGAACAATTATGATAAAAGACTTGATATAATATGATTCTTGTTTTGTTATCCTAATTTGTTAGGTTGAAGCTGCATGCAAGGAAGATCCTGAGGGCCTGGCACTAAAATTAGCAGAAAAGGGGGCTGTCTCTGCAGCATTGGAGGTGGCTGAAAGTGCAGGCTTATCCATTGATTTGCGGAGAGAATTACAGGGCCGACAGCTTGTAAAGCTTCTTACTGCTGATCCTCTAAATGGAGGAGGTCCAGCAGAAGCCTCACGTTTTCTTTCTTCATTACGTGATTCCGATGATGCATTGCCTGTCGTGGTGGGAGCAATGCAACTGCTGCCCAATCTGCGATCAAAGCATCTTCTTGTAATATCCTCTTTCTTACTCCTCTCTTTCACAAATATTGCGGCGTGATGGTGGTGGTGGGGGGGGGGGGGGGGTGGGGGGGGGGGGGGTGGGGGGGGGGGGGGGTGGGGAGGGGTCAGGCATGTTGATGTGGGTTTTTAGACGAGCATGAGTTTGTGTTGTTTCAGGATGACTGATGTCATTGGTATAATCTGCCTGGAGTTATAAAGTTGAGAAATCTGTCATGGTTCTGTACATTATATGTATTATTTTGTTATGTGCATTATAAGCTCCTTCATCATCTATCATGGTTATATAGTAAACATCTCATGTGAAATTATTAATCTGTTATGATCTATTTGTTAAGGTTCACTTCTTCCTCAAGAGAAGAGATGGAAACTTATCCGATGATGCAGTTTCAAGACTGAATGCATGGGCCTTAGGACTTAAGGTGCTTTCTGCTTTGCCGTTACCTTGGCAGCAGAGGTGTTCTTCTCTCCATGAGCATCCACACTTGATTTTTGAAGTTCTGCTCATGAGAAAACAACTTGAATCCGCTTCTCTGGTATGCCTTTGTCATAGATATATAACATGCTTCCTTTTGAATGCATATTTTTCATTACTTCTCTTATTCCAAATATCTCTGACACTTTTGCTTTCTATTGTAGTTATGTAGTACATGAATAAAAATATCATTAATTTCCTCTTTTGTCTTTTATATAATTTCTGATGCTCTTACAGATCCTCAAGGACTTCCCATCTTTGAGGGACAACGACGTCATTTGCACTTATGCTGCGAAGGCTATTGCTGTTAATATGAGCTCTCCTGTGAGAGAGCCTCGTGTCTCTGTTTCAGGTCCAAGACTGACCCGGAAAAAAACAGGAACACCGACAAGGTTATCATTTACAAGCAGCTTGAGTAACATCCAAAAGGAGGCTCGGAAGGCCTTTTCTTGGGCTCCACGTAATGTAAATGACAAGAATACACCAAAGGAAACATACAGAAAGAGGAAGAGTTCTAATATAATTCCAGCTGAAAAGGGTGCTTGGGAGGCAATGATTGGTATCCAAGAGGATAATGTTTCATCATATCCTGCGGATGGACAAGATCGGCTTCCTTCTGTTTCAATTGCTGAAGAGTGGATGCTTACTGGTGATCCAACCAAGGATGATGCTGTTCGTTCTTCTCACAGATATGTTAGTGCACCTGATATTATACTGTTTAAGGTATGAAGATGACTTCTCACTTCTGATGGGCTCGAGTGGTTATATGTCTATAGCTTCATTTAATTAGTTTTTTTTCTCAAGCAACGGGATGTTCTGTTCTGTGAGCTATAACTGATTCAACTACATTAAATCTTTGTGCATGGATAACGATCCGAAGCCCTCTTCAACGATTACAATATATACAATCCTCCATGTTTGTTAATTAACGACGCCCTTGGCCTAATTTAGAGAATATAACATAAAAGGATAAACAAAAGTACAGTACAGTCATCATTTAAACTAATACAAGATAGAGGAATAAATGGAATGATATAATATAATTGATAAATGAAATCAATAAGTAAATCATTTTAACACTTCACCCTCGAGGTAGTGAGGAGATATATCATGATTCCCATGTTTTCTTGCTTAGTTTTGATTGGATACTGCTTATGTTCTAACCTGAAGAAGGTCCTGATGTAGTCACTTTGTTGTTAGTTTGATAACTTTGGTTTGAGGTATGCTACTTTTTGTGTCCTAACCACATGAAACTTCCATTTGTAGTCACTTCTTTCCTTGTGCTCTAACAAGTTGGTGTCCGCAAAAGGCGCTATGGACTTGTGTGTCAATCAGATGAAAGCTATTTTGAACTCTCAACAACTACCAGAAAATGCGTCAATGGAAATTATTGGTCGAGCTTATCATGCAACAGAAACATTTGTGCAGGTATATACCTCCCCCTGTAACTCTCTTAGAAAGCACGTCATATGAGGATGGTATATTATTCATATGAGAACAGCAACTTAAACCAATAAAGGACTTGAACCAGAGAGACAATGAGTTGCATCACTGGGGATTAGAGAGGCCTTTACTATCAGTTGTGGATGTTAGAGGGGTGATCATATCTATCTTCTTCAGAGCCTTGAGTTTAGACTTCTGAATATTTCGGGTAAATTAGAGTTCATTGCAGGAAGTTCTATATAGCATTATGTTCCTTTCAAGCAGGATGTGTAGGAAGCCTCTTGTGACCCAAACAACTCATAAGCCGAGATTTTGACTATTTGACGCATTATGCTATAAAACTTTCTGAGTATCTTCCTGGGTGAATTGTGACCTCATATTCCTACAAATATTTCATTTTTACCGTTCATCTTTATGATTATTATCATTGTATTTGCTCCAGAAGCATCTATGGAGCTAGTATAAAGTTTTTAGGCTTTTTATTTGTGTCTACTCAACTTTGAATTGATAATGCATATGCAGGGTTTGCTGCATTCAAGATCACTGCTGAGAAAGCTGGATGGAGGAGGTGAACTTCTTAGGAGTGTTGATAAGAGTAGGGGTAGTGATGATACATCTTCAGATGCTGGAAGTTCGGTTATCGGAAATCAGACGTCAGATGAGGTATCTGAGTTCCTCTCACGAGCAGATGCATGGTTACGACGTGCAGAGCTGCTTCAGAGTCTCCTTGGATCAGGAATTGCTGCTTCCCTTGATGACATTGCTGATGAAGAGTCATCTGCACGCCTCCGTGACAGATTGATTGCTGAAGAACGTTATAGCATGGCTGTGTATACATGCAAGAAATGCAAGGTATATATTATATACATAGCACAACAATGTAATTGGTATCTAGCTGTGTTTATCCCTTCACTTACCTCCTTTCTCTTCTGTTTTAGATTGATGTGTTTCCTGTATGGAATGCTTGGGGGCATGCTTTGCTTCGTATCGAACATTATGACCAAGCTCGAGTGAAGTTCAAGTATTAATTTGTGCTTCTCCCTGTATATATATCTTTGGATAGCTATTTATCTTGGGTTCCTTTTTCACTTTCTACTTCTATGACTTACTCCTTCCAGTTCATAAATAGTTGTTCTTATAATTAACCCTCCTGTACTGTTGTGCAGGCAAGCTCTTCAGCTTTATGAAGGTGATCCTGCAGCAGTAATAACAGAGATTATAAACACGATAGAGGCGGGTCCTCCTGTTGATGTCTCTGCTGCTCGATCCATGTAAACCATCTTGAATTGTTTCGTATGCAAAGTATTTCCACCTTTGGGTACTAGTATAAAGCTCCAATGTGACCTAATGCCAAGATTTTAATTCACGGTTTCCGGTAGGCCTTAGAAGTCGGTGTATGATGTCTTATGACAAAATCTTCATTGAAAAATCATCCTGTAAAAATATTTGCTGGATGTATTTGTGCCTAGCTTGTTGGGACATAGGGATATCCTCTTTCTACTATAATTTTATGATGCCCCTCTAGACTGTGTTGTTACTGCACATATCTGCTTGAGTTTTCTAAGGCTAGATAAGACATAAAAAATGGTGCGGAAGCTCCCAGTTAGTCCTATTGCACATATAGCAAATTAGCAATATTGTGAATACTAGTGATTTCATAAGCAATTGTCTCTTAAGATTCTAAGCAATTGATTTTTTTGCAGGTATGATCACTTAGCCAAAAGCGCTCCTACTATTCTCGACGATTCTCTTTCTGCTGACTCTTATCTTAACATTCTACACATGCCATCTACGTTCCCGCGCTCAGAGAGATCCAGGAGTACCCTAGAGTCGATAAGTAATGGCTCACTAAATAGTTTGGAGTTTCAAGATGGGCCACGTAGCAACTTGGATAGCTTGCGCTATCAAGAGTGCGTGACTTATTTTCAAGATGTAAGACACAATTATACATCACTTCTTTTAATGCTTCTGATGATGGGATTTTTTGCGTGCACACTGACTTAATTGTGAACTAATTCACAGTCTCTTAAGATATTATTCTGTCTCGAATCCAGAAAATATGGATATATTTTACTTCTCTGTTTTTTAAGTCACACAAAAACGTGCATATTTGGTGTTTCATAACCACTGTAAAACACTTGTAAGTTGTGCTGAACACTTATTTTGTTTCAAAGTCCCTTTTTCTGCTTTGGGCATTTTTATGGGTCAATGTTTGCTCCTGTGCCAGCATTTAAATAAGGATTTTTTTTATGTATTTATGCTTATCTTGCAAATGATTTACCATTTCAATCTTTGGTTGATCCAAAGTGAAACTGCCAACTGGGCCATTGAAGTCATTAAGCTAATTATATGTTTGTAAGTCTATTCTACACATAACATACTTCCATTTGGCTCTTGTAGTCTGCACGGCAGGATCTACTTGAGTTTATGTTTCGACATGGTCACTACGATGAGGCTTGTATGTTGTTCTTTCCACTCGATGCTATTCCTCCACCTCCTCAACCTTCATCCCTGAGGACAGTTCCTACATCTTCATCCCCTCAAAGACCGGACCCTTCAGCAACTGATTATGGAACAATTGATGATTTATGTGAAATATGTGTTGGTTATGGGGCCATGCCTGTCCTGGAAGAAGTCATATCAGCCAGAGTGGCAAGTGCGTCATCACAAGATGCAGCTGTTAATCAGTATACAGAAGCAGCACTAGCTCGTATTTGCAACTATTGTGAAACACACAAACATTTTAATTATCTTTACAAGTTTCAGGTAAGTGACATTCTCTTTCCTGTTTTGTTTCTCCATTTCTGCTGGTTTGATTTTTAGCTGCTCGTCACCTTTGATTATAATGACTTGTCTTGTTTTAGTTAGCTACAATAGCTAGTGAAATTCACAGGTTCGTTAATTATCAGTATGTTAGCATACTTGTGAGTAATGAAAGATGCAGTATTTTAGGGATTGCTTGTAAGCTATTGAGTTGTTCCCTCGGCGAATTTGCTTTATTACCTGTATGTTAGCATAATTCAGTTTCGGCTATCAGTTCGGTTTCTAGTGGGTTGTGATTATCTTTGAAAAGTATCATCCTATGTTTTGATGAATCTGAATGTTCCTTGTATTTTGAGTTGTTCCCTCGGCAAATTTGTCATATTATTTTATCATGCATCTCTTCATAACATGTCTGCCATTCCCCCCACCACCAACCCAATTTTGCAATATGCTAATGAATACAAGAGCAAATGTGTATTTCTTCTGAGTATCATACCTAAGCAAAGCCCAAAATGGCATAATACCTATTAGTATGTATCTCTTAGAGAAAAGTGCAGAAGCTCTCCTCAGGAGGGCAGTATATTTCAGGAGCTAGATTAGTTGCCGATAAACAAGTAAAAATTGACTCGACAAAAATGGATGGAATTGGACCTAAAAAAGCCATTCGGGTTCGTTCTCGATTAGGTATCAGTGAGAACATTAAGATAAAAGAGTTAACTAAATATCAGATCGGCCAAGTGGAGCAAATGATAGGTCAAAGATCATCTTGTTTATTGGGAATTGAAGAGGGGAGAAAGACCGAACGATTCAATTCTATTTCTCGTTATCGTGGGATTCGTCATCAAGATGGACTGCCCTTATGCGGTCAACGAACTCATACTAATGCTAGGAATTGTTGTAAGAAAATTAGGAAATGAAAGAAGTCTACCGAAAGTCCTTGGTACTTGTCTGATCAATTACACTGATAGCTTCAATAGTTCACTTCCATTTTTTTCCTTCTTTTGTTTTGTTTCATGTGTATTTCTTTAGTGTTGCTTATCAGTGGTCTTTCTGATGGTGCAGGTGATAAGAAAGGACCATGTTGCTGCAGGACTGTGTTGTATTCAGTTGTTTATAAATTCTCCTTCACTAGAGGATGCTGTAAAACACCTGGAAAATGCCCAGGTAATTACTCTGCTGCTTTTCTTGCCTGTCTTTTTGTCGATGGTATAAAAATAAGGTAGTGTTCTGGCTTTAAAATATTACACTCTCCATATGAAAATACTTGTGATTCTAGCATTTTATACACATTAAGTAGCTATCAAATATATACTATTATGCCCCTTTTTATTACTTTACTTCTTTACTTTCTTAAAAACTACCAACAATCTACTAATGAATACAAGAGCAGATGTGTGAATTAAAGGCCAAAATAACCACAATGACAAATATTTTGAACAGAAATTCAAAACTAAAACGAAAACGAAACGTATTTTCATAGAGAGGGAGTATGGATGAGTTCCCACATATAAGTCTCAGACTTTAAGTCTCAGACTTTAAGTCTCAGACTTTAAGTCTCAGACTTTAATCTTATGACATTGTTGCTAATTTGTTTCCAAGGGGTCGATAGTATTGTCATCCCACATGCGTATCATCCATCGAAGGCAAATTTCTGTGTACTTAGCATGTAATTCTTTAATGTATGAATCTTCATTTGCTGAGGTTTCCTTTTGTGCATAGATGCATTTTGATGAAGGACTCTCAGCAAGGTCCAAGGGTGGAGAAAGTACAAAGCTTCTCACAAAGGGTGTCCGCGGGAGAGCCTCAGAGAAACTTACTGAAGAAGGGCTTGTTAAACTTTCAGCTCGAGCGGCAATTCAGGTAATACATTTACAAAAGAGAAGATGAAGCTGAATTAAATTAGTTTATAGTCCAGTGGAGACTAGAACATAGTTTTACTTCTCTCTGAAGATCTCTCCATCCAGTGTTGTATATAGCCCTCTGTGTTACGATTTCCAAAATTAAACTTGAAACTGTCGTCTATCATTGAAAAGATAACTCCACTTCCAATAAATCATCTTCCATTTAGACAAGACAAAAGTCAAGCTAGATTGATGTAATCTCTCTTGACTCGTGAGAAACTTGTGACATTTGAAATGTTTACTTTCTAAACTGAAATCAAGGCAGAGGAAAGTAACAAATCTGAGGAGGATCTTGAGGAAAAACAGAGAGAAGTCTAACATTCTGTCTTTTCTATTATTCCAGCAGGGCCAACTGTTTAAAGACAAGAAGATGAGATTTAAAGCTTACTAGAGAAGCTACAAAAGTCTGAGAGATAAAAACCTGCAAAGCTTTGTGATAAGGGTGTCTAATAAAGTGTGAACATAGAATGTAAACATTACTTGAAACTCTAGCAAAATAATAGACTCTAAAAGTAGCTAGGATAGCCTATGAAACAAAAAAAAATTGTTTCAAAATAGCTGAACCAACATGAAACATAACTAGTTTAGAGGTTGTGGAATAATAACTGGATTATACTTGCTTTGTTGCATTTCTTTCTCTATGTGCTTTTCTTTGTTTAATGTTATGATTGAAATCGTCCTCAGATGTATTTTGACAATTTTTTAGTTTATCTCTTATCATTTGCTACATGTAATTTCTGAGTTTCTCCTGTAGATCGAGGTTCTGAAGGCATTCAATGACTCAGAAGGACCCCAGTGGAAACATTCTCTTTTTGGAAATCCAAATGATCCTGAAACCTTCAGGTCAGTGTTAATAATCCTTGAGATGTTAACAGAACTCATTTATTCACATCTATCATGTATACCCTCCTTGGTTAATTTCAATTTGACAAGTACAAATGCATACGTATTTTCCATCTGAGTCCTTGAAACTATTGAAGGATGTGCTGTAACCTTGTTGAAACCATCTGCTCTGATTTGCAGAAGAAGGTGCCAGATTGCTGAAACTCTGGCAGAGAAGAATTATGACTTGGCTTTTCGACTGATCTGTGAATTCAATATGCCAGGTAGCTTACTGAGATGTTTTCTTCAATCAATTTAGCATTAATCACACTTCAATATTCCATCCTATATACTCAAGTTTTGAGCCTATCTGCATTTTCCAGCTGTTGATATATATGCTGCTGTTGCCGCGTCTCTTGCTGAGAGGAAAAAAGGCTCGCAGTTGACAGAATTTTTCAAAAATATCAAGGGCATGATTGACGATGATGATTGGGACCAGGTAAATTCATCTATAATTACAGCTTGAAGCTCAATAATTGAACCCAACATCTGCTATAATAATCAAACTTTTCAATCTACTATTTGATTGCACTTGAATTTATCCTTGCTCACAGTTGGGATATATTACTGGTGAATTCAGGATAGAGGGAGTATATATATGAATATTATAATATTTTTCATACGTCTAGTACTGAACTTGTAATTTTATTTGTTTATATTTCATGTTAAAGAACGGTAGTGTAAACATATTTATAATGTTGTTCCTCACTTGTAGGTACTGGGAGCTGCCATCAATGTATATGCAAACAAGCATAAAGAGCGTCCAGATCGTCTCATAGATATGTTAATTAGTAGCCACAGGTAACAACAGGAATGATGATTCAGCTGAGAATTGATTTTGCTGTGGCTGCTCTATTCTTTATGACCTCGTTGAACTTGTGCTTCGCAGGAAGGTTTTGGCTTGTGTTGTTTGTGGTAGACTGAAAAGTGCTTTTCAAATTGCTTCAAAGAGTGGAAGTGTTGCCGATGTTCAGTATGTTGCACATCAGGTTCATACAATCATACATTCTCAACTTTACTAGTTGAAGGCGTACATATTATTTAGCGTCGTAGAATATAAATAAGAGTGGAATATATAGCATTTAGGAATGACATATGATGCGTTGCAGGCACTACATGCGAATGCACTCCCAGTTCTAGACATGTGCAGACAATGGTTGGCTCAATACATGTGATATGAAGCGAGTTGCGGCAAATATGTTGATGGTGTCCAAAACAAGGCGCTGGGAAATGCAGATATGTTCATGGTGTTGTTCTACATATAGTATATGATACATGCGGATGCGGCTGCTGTTGTAGAGGGAGAGTCCTTTTGGTTTCTATGTATAAATTATAGTTGATGCTGAAAGAGCCTTTGTTTTAACTTAGATGTGACAATCCACAATCATAGCCTAGGCCATGTAAGTTGAGCGACTGTAAATTGTAGTAGCTGTACAAAAGTTGGTCAATACATTTCTAAGACAGAGAGAACCTATATGGGTTGTAACGACGTATAAATCTCAAGGTTTTTTTCGCCACAAGATCTCGGGCTTTATGTTCGTATCTGCAACTATTACACACAACAAAGTGTTGCAAAATTTGTATTTTTCCAATTCCCGCAAATTTCAGAATTTCTTACAGTTTCCGTCTCCAATGACATCCCTTGGTAGAATGTATATAAGAAAGCATCTCCAATGACATCTCTGGTAGAATGTATATAAGAAAGCATGAATTGATGAATAACCAATTACGTTGCCAAGGTCTTGACTCTCTAAAATTATGGATCCTCTGCACGTCCTGAATCATGGACGACCTCGTCTATGCCTAGTTGTAGTCAACTCAATTGGATCACCGTCAATAGAACTCTCTCTAACTCGGCCCCCTCTTCCACGTCCCGAATCTAGTGGACGACCCCGTCTATTACCTGTTCCAGATGTCCTCGATCCCGATGCATGCTCCCATAAACCCGGCTCTCTCCTTGTTGGTTCTCTACCAGTCGGTATTCCCTTGGGCCTTACATTTGTCGGCTCCCTCAACTTAGTGCTCCTTGTATCTATAACATCCTTGTAACACGATGTCATTTGCTCAATTTGATCGGAAGTAAGCGCCCTTGAATCCATCATTTGTCTGAGTTTGTTCAACGTCTCTAGGTGTGGGTTGATGTAATCCATGTCTTGACCCTCTTCCTTTGGATCCAATAAATGTCAATATACTTGTGTGCTAGCATAGCTAGATAGAACTCATGAGCACAAGGGAGTCCAAAGAATCCCTCCAATAGAAATCCTGACATGGGTTATTGTCCTTCAACTTCTTCGCCTTCTCATAGATTTCCAATAATAGCTCAAAACGCTTGTTGCTAACTTTATCATGAACCTTTTCAAATATGGGTACCCAAACAAAAACAAGATCATCTCCAGTGAACTCTCGAATGAAGTTTGTATCTTATAAATATGATCATGGCAAATATTGGCATCCACCAACAGCCGTACCCAAGGTCTTTTTCAAAAGATGGTGCGATAACTCAACTGTACAAAATACAAACCATAAATTAATAGGATATATTATTATATAACAAGGATACTTAAATGAATGAAAAAAGTCTTACGGATTTGTTGTCCTCGTGCCCAATATAGATAAGGGTCGATCCAAACTCGAACTATTGTCTCCTTGAATGGGGTAAGCCACGTCTTCTTAAAGTATGACATCAACAACGGTTTTGATTGACAATATGTCCGCATTTCGTCAAACATCACTCGTGACTCTCACTTGACCTTGATCCAAACAAGACATTGTATTGAGATGCGAAAATCGTGTGTGCCTCCGTCGAACATGTCACCACTCAAGATCGATTTTGAAGATTGCACATGATATGAAATGTGCATAACATGTGTCTCACATCAAAAAACACGGTGCCCATTGCTTTGATGAGGCCAACCTCTCAATCAGTTACAATGACACCCAAAATTTTTTTGTTGAATAAATATCAAAGTCTCCCTAAAGCCCACTTGTAGAAACCAGATTTTCTTTTGCCAAAAACACAAATGCAATAACAAACGTAATTTTGGTGCCGGTGATCCCAACAATCTCAAGCAAAGACATTTTGTATATGTACTGATGTACATTGAAACGTTTCACTATCACTTCACTAAATTACAATGTCATGAATAATTACTCAATTAAATTCAATGATTAGAAATTACTCGTTTGTCTTCTATGTTGAATCCATGACAATGACATACGGAAATAGCTTCAACAAATGCCTATCCCGAACGGGAGATGAACAAACCGGCTATTTCATCTATATGATTATATATGAAATATTTTAATGGCCGGTTTGTTCATCTCCCGTTCGCATTTTGTTACCAACACCATATTCTTAGACCTCGCCATGAACCGATTCCAATTGACGAGGTTCTCTCTATCATGGAAAAACCCGTGAAGCTAAAACATAGCTGAATAATCTGTATCGGCAACATCGGGTAAATAGTCCGGGAGTCTCTATTTCAAACAAATTACTTACTATTAATGTCTATCTAATACAACTAATATATATGGGATACTAACAACTAATATTTCATAGATAAATTCATAATGTTAAAATGACTAATTCAAAATAATACTAGAATAAAAAATATCGAATCACAAACTTACTAGAAGAGCAAATTTACTAATAGTTATTAACAAAATCAAAATAAATAAAAAAATCGAATCACAAACTTACTTGGATGTGAGAAGCAAACTCATCGGGATTATTGTATATGTTATTGTAGAATGAAAACGTGATTTCGCCTTCATAAGTCGTCATCTTCACTAATGTTAATCGGACCTTTGAGAAGTAAGATACTAAACAAATGGGATATGTACATTGAAACTTTTGGTGGTATTTATAACCACCGGATATCCCAACGGATATAATCCAACGGATATAATTATAGTTGTTAGGCAACATTCAAAATCAATGGCTATATTTTGAACTTCAACGCAGTCGGCCTGCGTTGAAGTTCGATTCTCAACGCAGTCGGCCTGCATTGAGTGTCAAAATTTTCAACGCGGTCAACCTACGTCGGTACCGTGCGTTTTTCATTTTCCCGCCGTGCATATATGATTCTTTAGAATTTGAGGTTAATTATAGGAAACAATGGTTTTTGCGGGTTTGGGGTTTAGTGTACGATTAAAATTTTAGGTACCAACATACATAATTAAAATATTTTTAATGGAAAATAACAATAGATATAATGTTTTACATGTTGGTGTATAAAAGTAATCATTGTAGTTTTTTTTTTCCCTCTGTTAATCATTTTACAAGAATGGGCTAACTATAAAGACAATAAAAAGCCTATATTGTTGATAAGAATATTGCAAGAATAGTTGTAAACGTAAGATAAGAAGGCAAAAAAAATTAATTTTAAGAACGCAAACAAAAAATTAGGGCTTAATAGTCTAGCCAAACTAAAAACAATTTGGTGAAAATTTTGATACACAAAACATGAAACAATCTTCAAAAATGACTCGGACTGAGTCAGACGGCTAGATACATAGTATTGGTGGAATGTTTGAATATGTAATCAAGAGGCTACAATTGGAAGGTGGTCCGCCATGGAACAAAAAACCACAATTCAGGCTTTTGTGGTACATACAAAAAACCTTACAGATTAGTAAATTTAAAATAAAATATGATAATCTTTGTAACATTTGAGCCTTTCAAATTCAAAGAAATATCCTCATCCGTCTCCATATGACCATTGATAAGAGTTCCCAATCAAGGAACTAGGAACTTTGATAGGTGGCTTTATGGAGGCGGACGAGGATAACTATAGAGACGAGTAGTATCCTAAGGATAAGGGTGATAAAGATGGAATGGAGAGGATACACAACATCATATTGAGCGAGACCAAAAGTGGCTTGTGTTTAATTAGGAAGGGTTGGATGTTATGATTGGGTTTTATACACAACATCATATTGATGTTTTGTTGGGAAGTTAGAGATTCATGGGTCCTTATGGGTGGTTCGAAACTCAAAACAAGTATTATATATTTGACCTATTGAAAAGAATTAAGGATGATGTCAATGAACCATGAGGTGGTGGTGGGGACTTTAATCAAGTTCTTATGTTGGAAGACAATAAAGAGGGCAATAATTCCGATTTCGTATTGATGGTAAAGTTCAGAGAAACTTTGGATCACTAAATTATTTAGGATTTGAGCTTCATGGGTCCTAGGTACACCTGGGATAATGGTTAAAGCGGTGAAAGATTGATACAAGAAAGAATTGACTTTGCTTTAATGACTGTTGATTGGATCACTCAACATCCGTTCGTAAAAGTGAAGCATTTGCCTAAATTTATGTCAAATCATTAAACCATTATGTTTTGAGGCGTTATGGATGTAGAATGATGTATTTGATCCTATCATTCAAAACGCTTGGAATAACCTTGGTAGTGTTTTGGTGGATAAGGGGATTATAGGAAAGATTGACATATGCGGTATTGATCTACAAAATTGGAGTAGAGAGACTTTCGGTAGTATCGGAGCTAAAAGGACCTAATGATCAAGGAAGAGATCATATGGTATCAACGAGCAGGAGCCAACGAGTTTAGATGGGGAGATCGAAACACGACATTTTTCCAACGAGGAGGAAATGCAACAAAATCTCTAAACTCACAGACGAGGAGATCAGAAGAGGGGAAGGTCAAGGTTGTTGTGAAGTATTTCCAAACTACTTTTATGTCAGACTCTCATGTGATTGAGGCTTATCCATGGGACCATTTTGTAAGTTGACTAGTGAAGATAATGTGGATTTTCTTCAACCATGTATTGCAGATGAAGTCAAGGGTGCTCTTTTCAACATGCATTCGATGAAATTGCCAGGTCCGGATGGCATACCTACTTTATTCTTTTAGAGCAACTGGAATATTGTAGATGAGGTGGTTACAAGCTTTATTATTTGACTTTCTATCTCCCTTAACCCCAAGGTCTCGGATCCTAGTTGTATGCGAGATCTTAGACCCATTAGTTTGTGTAATGTCCTTTATAAAATCTTTGCTAATATTCTCGCTAATAGAATTAAGTTTTGTTAATTTGGGGGAAGTTGGTGTCTAATAATCAGAGTTCCTTCGTCCCAAGGTGTTTGATTATTGATAATGTTTTAGCTTCCTTTGAGTGTTTCCACTATATGAAGACTAGGGAGGGAAATGAAGGATTTATGGCATTGAAGCTTGATATGGCTAAGACCTACGATAGGGTGGAGTAAGGTTATTTGGAATTTTGTATGAAATCTACGAGGTTTGTTGATATGTTGATTCGAATTATTATGAATTGTGTTTCTTCATTAGATTTAATGTTATTTGATATATTGTGTTTCTTCAATTAGATTTTATGTTCTCTGTAAAGGGAGATCCGCCAGGATTGCGAGTATTGCTTTCAGGGTATCATGTCTCTTTTTTTTGTTGATGATAGTGTTATTTTTGCAAAGATGTCTTGTCAACAAGGCAATGAAGTCGTCAATATTCTCCGTGAATACAAAGCAACATCTAGACAATAAGTGAACTTTGCAAAGTCAAAACTATCCTTTAGTAAGAATGTGGAGAGGGGAGTAAGGGATGAGATCAAAGTTGTTTTGGGCATAAAGGAAGTGAGCAGTCATGATAAAAATTTAGGACTTCCAACAATGGTTGGTCGATCAAAGAAGGTGCTATTTACCATTGTGAAAGATAGGGTATGGAAGAAATTGAAAAGATGGAGGAAAACATGTGGAGCCAAGCCGGGAAGGAAGTTCTTTGAAAACGATTGTTCAATCCATTCTGTTATACACTTTGTCATTTATTGTAATCCCAAATGGGATTTGCAATGACAATAAACAAATAATGCGTAAATTCTGGTGGAAAATCGAGTATAGGAGGAAGATGCATTGAATGGCTTGGCATAAGACGTGTAGGTCAAAAGAAGGCAGGGATTGAGTTTCCGATATATGAAAGCATTTAATAGAGCTCTTTTGGACAAACAAGGGTGAAGACTTATCATGGAGCCGAACTCTTTGATTGCTCGATCATTAAAAGTTAAGTATTACCTTAACAATTCCTTTGTGAACGATGTGGTTGACTTTAGGCCCAATTTTACGTAGAGAAGCATTATGGCACGACGTCAACTTCTTAAGTTGGGTGTTTGTTGGGTTGTTGGCAATGAATCCGAGATTAATACATGGAGAGATCAGTGGATTCCTTGTCCATATGGCTTTAAACATATTGTCATCCCTTCCTCTGCTAATTTGGAGCTTAAATTTAGAGACCTTATTAACTGGGAGTCTCATCGTTGGAATGAAGGGATCGTTTGTTCCAATTTTTTTCCGTATGATGCCGATGTGATTGTGAAAATGCATCGTACTAGTTAGGAAGTCAGGGATGACATTTATTGGTTCTGCTCTTTCAATGGTATTTTCTCAATAAAGACCGTTTATTACTTGTCTATGAAGCTTTCCGATTCGAAGCACGACATGGCTTGTCCTTCTTCTGTCCCTAGTGGCGGAAACTTTTGGAAACGTTTTTGGAAGTTTAATATGGTGCCTGATGTGGGACCATCTCCAATACAAGGACCAGTTACACGCTCAAAGGCTAAAGCAATAAAAGATAATCCAACAACTCCGTCACCTTCACCTTCTTCAGATTCGATTATGAATGAAGCAATCACACGGTCAAGAGCTAAGGCAATCCAAGATGAAGTTATGGATCTTCTCATGACATTTACCCTCAAGAAAAATCTCATCACTCTCAGGAGTTTCTTAGTGACATTGTTGACTGTTATAGAAGAGTTAAGCCACGACCAAGAAGATCCATCAAGCAAGGAAGAAGGATAAAAGCAAAGAAGAATTCAAGAGAAGAAAATCGATCAATCTACCAGAAAATCGACCGATTTTCTTGTAGGAATTTCAGTCGATTTCATTTCCTTCACTGGAACGAGTTGCAAAAGATCGGCCATGATCTTTTATCTTTTGGCAATTATATCTTGTTATAATTCCTTAAATCTCTCAGACTATCTTAAGGGATTATTTAGATTCTATCTTTTTTTAGATTTTATATTTTATATCTTTTAAAGATATCTTTCTTGATTATCTTTTGAAAGATATATTTTATAGATCATATCTTTTATATGTTTTCCTAGTTTTAGTAGGATTAGTCTCCCTTATAAATAGCCTTAGTGGAGGAGATTGTTTAGTAGATTAGATTTGATATATTTTCCACATATTGTGTGAACTTACAACTTTGCTTACGAAGTTTGTATTTTATTCATTCCTATTCAATCAAAGAGAGAGCCTTGATTGAATCGTTGTGAAGTTCTTGCCAGATTGTACTTGTGTGTGTTAATCTTGTTGAAGGCTGGTGTTCCTGGCCAATTCTAGTCCCTCCTTGTTCTTGTCTTAATTAGAAGACTTGTGTAAGGTTAAAAAAGTGCGGGTTAATGTAATCTTCTCGTTTAAGGGTTTTGACACATCATTGGTCAAGGTTCTTTTACGGAACTACCTTGGTTCATATCTTCCTATATCTTTCATTTATCATTCCATATTCATCGTCTTTTCTTTCCATATCATTCACTAATCCGTGTTTTGAGTTTATCGAAAAATCGCCATGTTCTTGGAGAAAATCGGCCGATTTATCCTATAGAACATCCCGATTTTTATCCCAGTTAAGGACTTTCAATCTAGAACGGGAACTGCGGCTTATCCCCACATCAAAGTGGTATAAGAGCTAATCGATTGAAGTCCGAACGTTCATCAAAAGGTTTGATTTTTTTTTGAGTCTTCTTTGAGTCTTCAAAAGTTGAGTCTTTTCTTGTTCGCCATCTTTGCGAGATTATTTGAGTTTAACGTGCATTGATTTGTGTAAGTTTTGGACGGGAGAAACACCATCAACCAAACACAAGCCAGCCGTTGGCCTTTGAAAACTCGTCAATACAAAAAAAAGAAAAGAAAAGAAAGTTCTTGAACGTCGAAACCAAGAGTCGATTTTTACTAAGAAAAATCGACTTGTTCTTCAGAAAAATCGACCGATTTTTCACCCGATTTTTGCTACTATTGCCCAATTTCGAAGAAATCTTTGAGGCATACTGTGCAGAATTGAAGTGCACCCACAAGAGTATTCCAACAGAAGAGTTCCAGTATATACCTTGAAACAATCAAAGAGTTCTATCCATACCTAAACCCAAATCTGGCTATCTCTGTTTCTTAACTTCGCAACTCAAGGTACGTTCTTCTCTCTTCTTAATATCTTGTGTGCTTTTCCTTAGCCTCTTTTCTTTTCTAAACACTGAGTCTTTCTTTGAGCGTGTTAATTAGTATCTACACTTCTTAACATACTAGTTGTCTATCCGCAATATTGTCTTTTTACCTTGTCGTATCTTAAGTAAACTTCTTATAGGGATTCCTTAACCATCGCACCCCACAAGAACCATTAACCGAACCTAGTCGACTACTTGATTCAGTCAAGAAGTTCTAGGGAAGCCAAGGTGCTGATTTGTAAAGAAGCATTAATCCATACAAGTCAATTCCGTCAATCAGCTTGCAACAAGACAACAAGAGCGTGAGTGCGAGAGAAAATAAGAAAGGTCTTTTCGATTTCTCTAACCTAACAAGTTTGTTGTTACTGTGCGTGTTGGTATAGATGTCCAAAAAAGATAGTCCACGCGGTTCTCAAAAGGACAACGCGCCGGATATAGTGGACATACTCAAGCAGATAATGACACATATGTCCAACATGGATAAACGGCTTGAGCAAGTGGAAGCAAATCCGAGTACGGGCCTTCGATTTGCATCTCGTATGAGATTCGATCCCAAGGCTGTTTATGAAGTAGGCAGGAGCTCCGCTAATCCCCCACCACCCCACCCCCAACATCCGCAATAAACCATCCACCGAAAACCGGTAATACTCATCCTAATCAATTCGTTAATACTAAGCACAATCCACTTTTTGGTGACGAATTTCAGGACATAAGTGATGAAGAGGATGAGGGAATGTGGAGAGAATATCACGACGTCACCAACGGAGAGGACGCTATAATGAACATAATCGACCTCAACCGGATAATGACGGGCTTGGGAAAGTAAAAGTCAAAATTCTGAGTTTCGAAGGACGATGCGATCCGGATGCTTACATGGAGTGGGAGACCAAAATTGAACAACTTTGGCCTTGTCATAACTTCAATGAGCAAAGGAAGATCCAACTTGCTGCATTGGAATTCCAAGGCTACGCCCTTATTTGGTGGGATCATCTCATCAAAGAACGGAGAAGAGCGGGCGAACCGAACAGTAATACTTAAGAACGGATGAAGGCTTTGATGAAAGCCAGATTTGTGCCGCCATACTATGGACGGGAGTTGAGACAGCATTTAGAGAACCTCAAGCAAGATTCTATGTCCGTAGAGGAAGTCTACACCGCCATGCAAACGGCAATGGTGAAAGCCAACATACAAGAGGATGAGGAGTCTTTTATGACTCGATTTCTAAGAATCTTACATCCTTCTTTAGCTAATGAAATTGACCTCTATCTATATGCTTCTATGACTAACTTATTACATTTGGCTATCAGGGTGGAGAAAGATCTCAAAGGACGGAATCAAGGAACGACTTATTGGACTCCAGAGGACCGATTAACAGGAAAATCGACCGATTTTCTTCTCAGAACGACGATGGAAAACGTTCTTTGCCCGATCCAGCAGCTCCCAAATCGTCTACTCAGTCTCGTCCTTTGAATGAGCTTTCAAAGGACCATAAAGGGAGTACCTCTAACCCTACCTCACGATCTCGAGATTTCGTTTGTTTTAAATGTCAAGGGGTCATTATATGCGTGATTGTCCTAATAAACGAGTTTTATTTATTAATCAACAAGGACAATATGAAAGTGAGGAAGAAACTGAGCATGCTCATACCCATATCAATGCATTACATGAGAATGATAATCAAAGTGATAGTGATTGTGAATATGAACATGGTGATTCCTTAATTGATAGACGCACTTTGCATGCTAAAATTGATTTATGTGAGGATAATCAACGTGAAAACCTTTTTCATACTGGATGTCTTGTTCAAGGAAGGTTTGTAACATGATTATTGATGGGGGCAGTTGTTGCAACATTGCTAGTGAAGAATTGATCACTAAGTAGCAAATCACTACCTTCTACCATCCTCGACCTTTATAAATTGCATTGGATGAATGATTGTGGAGAATTGAAAGTTAATAAACAGGCTCGTATTGCGTTTACTTTAGGCAAATATGAGGATATTTTTGTTTGTGATGTTGTGCCTATGCAAGCTTGTCATATTTTATTAGGCCGCCCTTGACAATTTGATAGAAAGGTGACGCATGATGGATTTTCTAACAAACACTCGTTTGAGTTCAAAGGGAAAGCCATTACGCTCAAACCTATGACTCCTTTGCAGATTGCCGAACATTACGACAATAAGAAAGAGAAACGCAAGTAGAAGGAGAAAAAATCAACTCTCAGAGAAGAAAAATCGTCCTGCCCAAGGAAAAATCGACCGATCTTTGTGAAAATCGTCATGACCAAGAAAAATCGACCGATTTTCCTGTTACTCATCCGATTTTTCCTCTCTTGGGCAACAACGAGCCCTTCTTTCATCAAAAAGGGATTTTATCGATGATTATCTTCCCTTAGATCTTTCTTAACTGAGTTTATATAAGAGCCTACTGACCTTGAGTGACGATGTGAAAGCCGTTTTGCCTTCAAATATTTTATAGGCCTTAGATGAATCCAAGGACGTATTTCCGGACGAGATTCCTGCCCGACTCCCACCATTCCGAGGGATTGAGCATCAGATTGATTTCATTTCTGTATCTTCACTTCCTAATCGCCCTGCGTATATAAAGAGCCTGTAGGAAAGCCAAGAAATGCAAGATCACGTACAAGACCTTTTGAACAAAAGCTATGCACGCGAGAGTTTAAGTCCTTGTGCGGTTCCAGTTCTATTGGTGCCCAAAAAGGACAACACTTGGAGGATGTGTGTGGATTGTAGAGCAATCAACAACATCACTATATAAGTATAGACATCCCATTCCTCGATTGAATGATATGCTAGACGAGTTGAGCGGTTCCACTTTGTTTTCGAAGATTGACCTTAAGAGTGAATATCATCAAATACGAATGAGGGAGGGAGATGAATGGAAGACGGCATTCAAGACCAAATTTGGACTTTATGAGTGGTTGGTATTGCCTTTCGGTTTGACTAACGCTCCTAGTACCTTTATGAGATTAATGAATCATGTCTTGCGCCATTTTATTGGAAAGTTTGTGGTTGTTTATTTTAATGACATCCTCATTTATAGCAAATCCATTGAGGAGCATGAAGAACACGTAAGGGAAGTACTTGCAACTCTTAGATCTGAATCGTTATATGCTAACATTAAGAATTGCGAGTTTAGTACTAATCAAGTTGTTTTCCTTGGATTTGTTGTCAGCACAAGAGGACATGAGGTGGATAAAGAAAAGATTAAATCCATTCAAGAATGGCCTACACCTACCACCGTCAGACATGTGCGATCTTTCCATGGAATGGCAACATTTTTTAGGTGCTTTGTGAAGGATTTCAGCACCATCGCAACCCCTCTCACGCAGCTCATGAAGAAGCAAGTACCGTTCGAGTGGGGAGAAGCGCAAGAGAAAGCATTTTCGGAACTAAAGAGGCGAATATCAAATGCACCTCTTCTTGCACTTCCGGACTTCACCAAACCCTTTGAAGTAGAGTGCGACGCTTCAGGCATTGGTATAGGAGGCGTACTCATACAAGAAGGTAAACCTCTCGCCTACTTTAGCGAGAAATTAAAAGGTCCATGTTTAAATTACTCTACTTATGACAAAGAATTATATGCTTTATTTCGAGTTTTCAAAACATGGCAACACTATCTTTGGCCTAATGAATTCATTCTTAGAACTTATCATGAGTCTTTGAAGCATTTTCGAAGTCAAGATAAGTTGGACAGGAGACATGGGCGATGGATGGAGTTTATCGAGACATTTCCTTATATTATCAAATATAAGAAAGGGAAGGATAATGTTGTGGCAGATGCCCTTTCTAGGAGGTTTACTTTGATCACAACAATGGATTCCAAAGTCCTAGGATTCCATTATATCAAAGAACTTTACGAAGATAATGAAGACTCTGTCGACATCTACACTGGATGCAAAAATCGACCTAGCATCAGAAAAATCAACCAATTTTCTGAACGATTTTTGTCCCAGTCGAGAGATAAGTATATCTCTTTTTGAAAGATTTTTGTTCCATGAGGATAAAGTTTGTATTCCTAGATGTTATCTGAGATTATTATTAGTTGAGGAATCACATATGGGAGGATTAATGGAACACTTTGGAAGGGATAAGAGTTATCACATGCTTCATTCTCATTTCTTTTGGCCTCATACGCTCAAGGATGTTGAACACTTGATTAAGAGATGCCTTGTTTGCCTAAATGCAAAGTCAAGACTAAAACAACATGGTTTGTATACTCCTCTACATATTCCTACATCACCTTGGCTTGACATAAGTATGAATTTTGTTGTAGGTTTGCCAAGGACTAAGAAGGGGAGAGATTCTATATTTGTGGTTGTTGATCGTTTTTCTAAAAAGCTCATTTTATCGCTTGCCATAAAACTGATGATGCATATAATGTAGTTAACTTGTTTTTCAAGGAAGTTGTTAGATTGCATGGAATTTCAAGAACTATTGTGAGCTATAGAGATGTCAGGTTCCTTAGTTTCTTTTGGAAGTCTCTTTGGGGAAAGCTAGGTACAAAGTTGTTGTTTTCAACTTCTAGTCATCCTCAAACGGATGGTCAAACGGAAGTAACTAATCGGACTTTGACTACGATTTTACAAGCTGTTTTGAAAGATAATTTGAATGCTTGGGAAGATGTATTACCACATGTTGAATTTGCTTATAATCGTACCTTGCATTCATCTACTAACCTAACGCCATTTGAGTGTGTTAATGGAGTGAATCCTTTGACTCCCTTTGATCTTATACCGTTGCCTTTAGAGGAGCGAGTAGATTTTGTTGCAAGAAAGCAAGTGGAGTTCATAAAGGAGTTACATGAGAAAATGCGCTCACGGCTGGAGCAAAAAGGGATTTCCGTTGCTTCCAAAGCAAATCGGAATCGCAAGGAGATGCTATTCAAACCCGGAGATGTTGTATGGTTACATCTACGGAAGGAGCGATTTCCGGAAAAACGGAAGTCTAAGTTATCTCCACGTGGAGACGGACCTTTTAAGGTCAAGAGGAAATTTGGTAATAATGCTTATGTTATAGAGCTTCCAAGTGACTATGGTGTAAGTCCTATTTTCAACGTTGGTGATTTAAGTCCATACAAGCTTTGAGATGAGTATAACGGCGATTCGAGGACGAATCCTTCTCAAGAAGGGGAGTCTGATGTGGGACCATCTCCAATACAAGGACCATTTACACGCTCAAAGGCTAAAGCATTGAAAGATAAGCCAACAACTCCTTCACCTTCACCTTCTTCAGATTCGATTATGGATGGAGAAATCACACGGTCAAGAGCTAAGGCAATCCAAGATGAAGTTACGGATCTTCTCATGACATTTACCCTCAAGAAAACTCTCATCACTCTCAGGAGTTCCTTAGTGACATTGTTGACTGTTATATAAGAGTCAAGCCACGACCAAGAAGATCCATCAAGCAAGGAAGAAGGATAAAAGCAAAGAAGAATTCCAGAGAAGAAAATCGACCGATCTACCAGAAAATCAACCGATTTTCTTTTAGGAATTTCAGTCGATATCATTTCCTTCACTGGAACGAGTTGCAAAAGACCCAACCATGATCTTTTATCTTTTGGCAATTATATTTTGTTATAATTCCTTAAATCTCTCAGACCATCTTAAGGGATTATTTAGATTCTATCTTTTTTTTAGATTTTATATTTTATATCTTTTAAAGATATCTTTTTAGATTATCTTTTGAAAGATATATTTTATAGATCATATCTTTTATATGTTTTCCTAGTTTTAGTAGGATTAGTATCCCTTATAAATAGTCTTAGTGGGGGAGATTGTTTAGTAGATTAGATTTGATATATTTTCCACATATTGTGTGAACTTACAGCTTTGTTTACGAAGTTTGTATTTTATTCATTCCTATTCAATCAAAGAGAGAGCCTTGATTGAATCGTTGTGAAGTTCTTGCTAGATTGGGCTTGTGTGTGTTAATCTTGTTGAAGGTTGGTGTTCATGGTCCATAGTCCCTCCTTGTGCTTGTCTTAATTAGAAGACTTGTGTAAGGTTAAAGAAGTGCGGGTTAAAATAATCTTCTCGTTTAAGGGTTTTGACACATCATTGGTCAAGGTTCTTTTGCGGAACTTTCTTGGTTCATATCTTCCTATATCTTTCATTATCATTCCATATTCATCTTCTTTTCTTTCCATATCATTCACTAATCCGTGTTGTGAGTTTATCGAAAAATCGTTATGTTCTTGGAGAAAATCGGCTGATTTATCCTATAGAACAACCCAATTTTTATTCCAGTTAAGGACTTTCAATCTACACCGAGAACTGCGGCTTATCCCCGCATCAGTGCCGACTGTGAAATATTTCCTATGGAGATGTTGCTAGAGTATCCTCCCATGCAAGTGCAATTTATCAGTGCCGACTGTGAAATCTTATGATTACAATATATATTATTTAATATATATATATATATATATATATAATATTAATCCAAATTGGGACAATTTCAAATAAGCCGAAAAAAAAAAATATAGCAAATTAGTTACAAACCCGAAAATTTTAACAAATTTGGGACAATTTCAAATAAGCGAGTCGGGCTCATCATTTACTATTATAAAAAAATATAGCAAATAATATTGTGCGATTAGAATTGTAGCTAGCAAGTGAGCCGCATAAATCGTGTTGTTGATGAATAATCCTCCCAAAAAGCTTAAAACACCAAAAAATGGCCATGGCCACCAATCCAATTCCAACTCCGTTCTAAAGCGACTCACGAGAGTATATCAAAGCAAAGACCAAAAGCAAAATGGAATCGAAGAGATTTTCCATAACTACATAAGAAGTAGAGAATAAGGAACAAAACCCTCTCTTCTATACAAGTTAATAGACATGGAAAATCCGACACAAAGAAAATCCTTCTTCTTAACTTCTGGCCATCTTCATTCAACAAAACTCTTTGTTTTGTTTCCATTCAACAAAGAATTAGATTTATATGGTCAGTTCATCACGCCTTGATTCAACAATCAAAAACCCAATTTTTTTTTGTTTTTATTAATATTCTTTAAGTCTCAAAGTTGAAGGAATAACCATTGTTCCTTATTTTTGGAAAATTTCATCATTGATGTGATGATTTAGGATAATATTGGTCAAACAATGCTCAAAGGAGATTATTTTTTTTCTTCTCTCCATTCTGAATGAAAGGACCAGCCATAAGAAAATAACCTTTAATCAGTACCCTTCCGCGTAATCTACAACTCTTTATCCCCTCACTCAATAAGGTTTGCGTTTTTAATTTTACCATCACTCTCGGAAAAACCTCTTTTCATGTCGTCGAAAATCATCTTTCTCATCTTCAAGGTAACCACCACGATTGAGAAATCCGCTTCATCACCGCAATTCTACTCTATTGATAACGGTGTTTTAAAAAGTATGTGTTTAATTACCTTTGTGCCTAGAAACGCCATCACATATTAATTTGAAACCCAATATTGGTTCATTATCAATCCTAATTCAATGTTGTTTTTGAAAGTCAACTTGATTGAGCTTCTTACTGTGATAGTGTTGAGGTTTCAAAAATGAAAACCGAAGATAATGTAGATAGAAAAAAGAAAAAAATAATCAGAAAAAAATATTGAAAATTGAAGATTCAAAAGAAGGAAAAAAAACAATTGATTAAACAAAGGCACGGTTTTACACTGTACTCCTCTTACAACAAGACTTGTTTTCATTTTCAATAAAAATAGGTGATGGGAATGTGCTTCTTGGGAAGAGAAAAAATAATCAAACAATACCAACATGCCTATTAGGAATATTGTCAAATTGTTTGCTCAAAGTTGATAATCTACGTCGACATGGTGTAGTAGATCTTTATTGTGGATATGGTTCATTAATATAAAAAATTAACAATCAATTGATGGGCTCAACCTAACAGTTCATAAATACGGGGCATGTTTGGTATGTCGTGACTGAAACTGAAACTTAATGGAACTGAAACTGAAAAATGTGACTGAAACTGAATGGAACTTATTCAAATTAATTTGTTTCTATGTTCGTTTAGGATGGGAATGAATGCGTTGAATGAGGTGTCAATTGACCAAAATACCCTTACTAAACGCCCTAAATTTTTTTTTAAGTTTTGTAAAATTAAATAAAGATTGGTAAGTAAAGTCGAGACTCAACAACAAACTCACCTTCTTCTCGTCTTCAACCGTACCTGTGGAGAGAAACCTCTGGGTGATTCAACTTACGTCGCCCGATTTTTCCTCTTCCGGAGTGCTCATTGTGTGGATGCCGGAGTATTCCATCACATGCGTCACCCGATTCCCCCTTAACCTCCACTGTCGTACCTTAAGAAATATGTGGACTTAATGCCTTAACATTGTAGTACACACTACAAATAAAAAAGTTAAAGAGGTAAAATGTTGTTGAACGGTTCATTGTTGCATTGTGAATTTGTAATTGATTCCTTAATGGAATGTTTCCATTTGATGCCTTACCTACTGTTATTGAGTTTTTTGTGAATTGAAAATGTTGATTTAGAAGTAAGTCATGCCTCCCAAACCGTCGTCGTCTCGGAAAGGCAAACATTTTGGTTGGACTCATGATTCAACAATGTAGTTCCTTACAATTTGTCGTGAGTACTAATTAAAACATGGTCAAGATCAACCCTTTGCTTGGCCTATTATTGTACAACAATTGGAAGAAATGATTGGACTATTAACGGATGTGATATGTTTGAAAAACAGATTTATTTACATGAAAACAAAAATTGGGGTCTTTGGCATATAATAAGGACTATTGAAATGGGACTAGGGTGGGATCCAGTGGAACGTCAGATCACTGCAGATCATGCGTGGTGTGAGAAGAAAATAAAGTCGAGTATCTATTCCTTGTAACACCCTAAGTTCTAGGAATTCGAAGCTTTACGGGCTAGGACCTCACAATAGGTCCCGACCCTCTGAGTAGCAACAATAACACCGGATCTTACAACAAGGCACAAATAAATGAAAACCAAAACTGTTATAAAAACCAAATGAACACAAAGGGAAACGTCAAAGACTCGCACCCGAACTCAAAACAAAAGGGAAAGAACACCAATAGAAATATAAACCCGATCCGTCCTATAATGTACGGGAACCCCGGCTGACTACACAGTCCGGATCACTCAGCAACATCTCTAACCTGCGGCCTGCGGGATATCTACAATATTTGTATAAACCATTATCTAAGATTCTAGATATCCGAAAGACACAAACACACATAAGGTATTATAAACATAAAACATGCTCACACTCAACCACTTATTATCTTTCGTTAAGTTATCCATTATTAATTCAACTTCTTTTGTCACACGAGAATCTCCCAAAACTCGCCTCCTCTTCTATTTGCCGACAGGAATAGATCAGTATTATCCGTTAACTGTGGTTCTGAGTCGCAAGAGCACCTCCTAGTCTCCTGTAGAACTAGACAAGTGGTCACCGCCCGATTATCATGCACTTGGGCCAATTACGGTTATAAAGTTCAATCCTCGTCCGGTTAAACGATATAACGATAAATAACAACACAAGCAAGCCAATACAATCAAACTAACATACGGAACGAAACTAGGTAAGTCCCTTGAACTTACCTCACTCGAAGGTAAACTCAAAGGTCAGCTACAACTCAGTTTCCCAAAGGGAAGGAAGGAATGCCTTCTCAAACAAGGCAGAACGAATCAGGAACAAAACGATTGCTAGAAGTATAGAACTTCTAGTCTCCATGATCTCTAAGAGATCTCCACAAGATAAAGTCATAAAACCTAGTTTTACAGATTCCCAAGGGTTAACAACATCCACACAACATAAGGAAAGGAACGAGGAAATGAGGGAAGAAAGCAACTCACCAAAGACGGGAGCTACTACAAACAAACCGCGGGGGCGGCAAGACAACACCGCAGGGGAGGCACTAGAGAATTCCGCAGGGGCGGCACTGGAGAATTCCGCGGGGGCGGCATTGAGCAGGCGCGGGAGCGGTCTGTGACAGAAAGATCGTCGGGTTCACAAGGAAGAAAGTTGCAGCTTGCTCGAGATTGAAGAATGTAAGCAAGAAACGGAAAAAGGAAGAGAAGGTGGAAATATATAGGGAACGGTCAGAATGATAAAGAAAGACGTTTTAGGGTTAGGAGATCAAAGGAAAGCCGTCCCATAAGATAGAAGATCGGATCTTCTATCTTAGGAAAGAAATAAAAACGGGATAAAAACTTATCAACGCAATTTGGGGGTCCACCGCACCCGCGACTCGACCTAGCCGTGACCGCGGCTTGCCGCAACGGTCGGCCACTGTCACTGCGGGGCGGTGACAGCCAAAAACCGGTTGTTACATTAGATCTTCCTAAAAAGAAGTTTCGTCCCGAAACTTGCAACAAATCACAAGATCACACAACGATATAACCGAAACAATGAACTCTACTCAAATATTCCCTCTCGGGGCAAATAACTCAAAACGTCACACAAGCATAAACACACTCAACAACGGAAACTAAAACTCCAACATCTACACTATGGGTACATCCAAATCTGCATAAAACTCCGGATAGTTCCTCTAGATACTATCCTCTGTCTCCCAAGTCGCCTCATCAGCTCCTCGCATCGACCATTGAACCTTCATCATCGGTATGTCCTTCGATCGCAAGCATCTCGTACTATGCTCTAAGACAGCTACTGGATGCTCTACAAACGTATGGTCTGGATCGATCACTAGATCCTCATAACTAAAGATGTGTCTCGGGTCTGGTACATACTCTCGCAACTGAGACACATGGAAGACGGGGTGAACACCCTCTAGTATCGGTGGTAAAGCAAGTTTGTATGTTGCCTCTCCAACTCGCTCAACAATCTCAAAAGGTCTGACGTATCTGGGACTAAGATTCCCCTTGACGCTAAAACGTCTAACATCTTGTATCGGGGATACTCCAAACCATACCTAAGCTCCAACTCTAAACTCTAGAGGTATGCGCCTCTTATCCTCATAAGACTTGTAGTGACTCTGAGCTACTAGCATCCTCTCTCGGATCATCGTTACTCAAGCCATATCGTCCAGTATTTGCTCAAGTGCTACACCGCTAGCACTACTCGGCTCGTCCCAACATAGCAGGGTACGGCATATCTGTTTGTATAAAGTCTCATAAGGAGCCATCATGATCGATGCGTGCCAACTGTTGTTATACGAAAACTCCATTAAGAGAAGGTGATATGGCCACACCTGTCCCCAGTCTAGCACGAAGGCTCTAAACATATCCTCACGAGTCTGGATGGTCCGCTCTGACTAACCATCGGTCTAAGGGTGATAAGCAATCGTGAGCTGAAGATTCGTACCTAGGGTGGCTTGCACTTGCTGCAAAAAAAATGAGGTGAACCGCCCGTCTCTTTCAAAGACTATAGTCCTAGGTACTCCATGAAGTCGCACTATTTATCTAGTGAGCTCCTCTTCCAATCGACTTACCGGCCACGTTTCCTTGATAGGGATGAAACGTGCGGTCTTCGTCAGTCGATCCACTACAACCCAGATGGCATCAAAGCCTCGACTCAGTCTCAAACCAGTAACAAAATCCATCGAGATGTCCTCCCGCTTCCATTGAGGAACGGGAAGTGAATATAGCTCTCATCTTGGTCAATGATGCTCGATCTTGACCTACTAACAGGTCGCACACTGAGCTACATATCTCGTCACATATGGCTTCAGACCTCCCCAATAGAAAGATCGTCTGATATCCTGATACATCTTACTCGCACCGGGATGCACTGAGTAAGGTGTAGAGTGAGCATCCTGTAGGTTCCGTTGTCTCAGCTCTCGATCCGAGGGTACAAATAAGCGCTCCTGGCATCTCAAAAATCCATCAACACCGACTGCAAATTGTGGCGCCTCACCTCGAGACATCATGTCTCGAATCCGTGACAAAGCTAGGCAACTCTCCTGCTTCTGTCGAATTTCTACCAAAAAAATCAAGTAATACCTCCAACGTGAACAAATGGCTGTCGGAATCCAGAAAGTGGATATCCATCTCTAGTCACACCAAATCTCGCTATAACTGAGGTTGAGCTATTAGTCGAGCAATCTCCATCTCCCGGGGAGTCTTCCTACTAAGGGCATCAACCACCACATTCGCCTTCCCCGGGTTGTATAAGATCTCCAGATCGAAGTCCTTTATCAACTCCAACCATCTCCTCTAGAGGTTATTCAACTCCCGCTGATGTAATATGTACTTCAAACTTTTATGGTCTGTGAATATCTGACACGTAGCTCCGTACAGTTGATGCCTTCAGATCTTCAAAGCGTGAACAACAACAGCTAACTCGAGACCGTGGGTAGGGTAATTATCCTCATACGTCTTTAACTGTCTCGACGCGTAAGTTATAACCTTACCCCTCTACATCAGAACACATCTCAAGCCGAGCTTGGATGTGTCGCTATAAACCACAAGATCCTCAATGCCCTATGGTTGAGCTAAGATAGGAGTGGAGGTCAGCCTCCTCGTCAACTCCTCAAAGCTTTGCAGATACGGCTCGAACCATACAAACTCGCACTTAGAGAGCTTGGCATACAATCCTTAACATTCTTAGGAGGCGGCCATGAAGCTACTGACTCGATCTTCGCCGGATCTACCTTGATCCCTTCTACAGAAATAATGTGACCAAGAAAGGCCACCTCAAACATCCAAAACTCGCACTTAGAGAGCTTGGTGTAAAGCTCTCTATCCTGTAGGACTTGGAGTACGATCCTAAAGTGTCCCAAATGCTCCTCTCTGCTACGAGAGGATACAAGAATATCATCGATGAAGACCACTACAAACTTGTCTAGGAAATCGATGAAGATGTTGTTCATCAACTCCATGAACACGGTGGGCGCATTCGTGAGCCCGGAAGGCATCACTACAAACTTGTAGTGGCCGTATTTGGTCCGAAATGCCACCTTGGCTATGTTCTGCTCTCTCACCCTCAGCTAGTGATATCCGGATCTCAAATCGATCTGCGAAAACACTGAAGCTCCGTGTAGCTGGTCTAAAAGATCGTCGATACGAGGCAACGGGTACATATTCTTGATTGTCACCTTGTTAAGATCTCGGTAATCAATACATAACCTCATCGAACCGTCTTTATTCTTGACGAAGAGTACTGGCACGCCCCAAGGAGATACACTAGGGTGGATGAAGCCCTTCTCAGCTAACTCCTCGAGTTGCTTCTTTAGCTCAAGCATCTCGATAGGCGCCATGTGATAAGGAGCCTTCAAGATTGGTCTCGAAGGCTCCTTATCGCATGGCGCCTATCCTTCATGGCATAGCACTAGAAAGCCTCGCAACCTTGACCGATAAGTCTCGCAGCTCGGACTGCACTAATGACTATACCGGTCTTCCCTATATCCCATCCTCGGAAAATCTCTACATGGACTGACTATGTAGTTACTGTCACCGTCCTCTTGCCGATGTCCAAGACAACCTGATGTCAATCCATCCGATCCATGCCCATAATGACTTCTTCATGTACTAAGTACATGACGAAGAAGTCAGTTGGCCAGTCGCGATCTCCCAATCTGATAGGGCTATTGCAAACCTCTCGTGTACCTCAAATCTTACCCCCATCGGGTTATCCTATAAAGAAGGGTCTCCCCTCTACGGTAACTAAGGTCAATCTATCTACACATGCATCATATATAAAAGAATGCGTAGCACAGGTATTGAAAAGAAATCTGACAGGAAAACCATTAATATGAATGGTACCTGTGGTCGTTGGAGTTGTCGGCTCCACTGCACTCCTCAACTCGTAGACTCTAATTGAAGCATGTATGGTGTCTGACATACCACAAACTCGTCCTCTACCTCTCTCTTGTCCCTGAGCGGAACCCTGAGGAGCAGTAAACCAGGAGCTCTCTGTTGCTTCTGTTGGAACTGAGGTATCTTCCCACCTCCTACAACGCTAGCAGGTGACGAACCCTGTGATAGCGCCTTGCCCTGACGGAAAAACACAACTTTATGTACGAGCTTGCCACAAGAGAAGCAAGTCACCGTAGTCTTCTTGCAATCAGCGCAGATGTGTCCGACACCTCCGTTATGACATTGTCGTCCTCTGTCGGAACTTTGCATCGTTTGTTGTAAACCATAGCGTCCCGACGTCTGACAACGCCCAAATCCAGCTGCTCCAGATATAGTACTGCCTAGTCAAGTCCTCTGCCTCTTCTCAGGACCTCCTATCTGAGAAGTTCTCTTCTGACCCGGTCGGACTCTCTCATAAGCATATGCTCTATCTTGATAGTTTGTCAAAGACTCACAAAAGAAATCACCAAGATAAGAGTGTGTCGACTCTATCAACCTCCGAGAGAAAAGATAAACATATTGATCCTCAGGTGGTGCAGACGGACCTAGCAAAGACAACTCCTTCTGAAACTTGTTGATGATCTCAGCGATAGGGATATCCTCGAATACAACTTTGAGAAAATCCTGAAGTCAATCTCTCCTCATGGCTGCAGGGCAATAGCGATCCCTGATCACGGTCTTCATCTACTCATAACTCGTGACCTTGTTGCGCATGGTCCTCCACCAGTGATGAGCCTGATCCTGTAGTAACGTATGTGCTATATCAACTCGACGAACCTCTGGGCAACGGATCACCTCCATAGCATAACCCAATTGGCCTAGCTAAAGCTCTACCTCCAAACCGGTCTTTCACTTGAAGGAAGGAACCTTTAGCAGGTTGAAAGACTTCAACCAAAACTAAGGTCTTGGCTATCTCCCCCCGTCCGAAACTCTTGCAACCTCAAAAACTCTAGCAGGTGCAGCAACCACATGTGTCACTCTCGGCGAAACCTTAGATGATCTTGCGGGTACTAGCGGTGCTGGTGCAGGTCTTCTAGTCATGATAGCCTCCTCAACTCTCTGCACGTAATTGCGGTATGTAGATGCTCCGTTGGACACTCGGCCGGACTCGGTCGACTACGCTCTTTGTGCTCTGGACCTAGCGGCGGTCCTGTTCCCAGCCTCGGGAACAACACTCTCAACAACCTCTTCGACGAACGCCTCAGCGATAGGCGGATCAGCAACTGGGGCTTGGCCCCGACCTCTAGCTAGCGGAGGTCTCCCAGAACGCCCTCGTCCAAGGACGGAGGTGGAAGAGGTTGTCGACCCCTTCCTCGCCCCATAGCAAATGTAGCTCTAGTATGCGACATCTACTATATATATATATATAGCCATACTAACAACTACTACAGAAATCCAAAAAAAGCACATAAAGGCCAACATAAAAGAAAACTACACTACTGAGATCCGCGGAGGTATTAGTGGTCACTCTTACATCTAACCCAGACCGACAAGTTTAAAACAAAACCCCCTTTTGAAAACGTAGACCCCTTGCGGGTTCTGCTTATTTATCTATTCGACCTTTAGAAGATTGCGAGTGTCATTGTTGACAACCTAAAGCTCTAATACCATATTGTAATACCCTAAGTTTTAGGAACTCGACGCGTTACGGGATAAGACCTCATAATGGGCCCCGACCCTCATATTAGCAACAATAACATCGGATCTTACAACAAGGCACAAATAAATGAAAACCAAAACTATTATAAAAACCAAAGGAACACAAAGGGAAACGTCAAAGACTCGCAGCCGAGTTCAAAACAAAAGGGAAAGAACATCAATAGAAATATAAACCCGATTCCGTCCTATAATGTACGGAAACCTTGACTGACCACACCGTCCGAATCACTCAACATCATTTCTAACCTGCGGGATATCTACAACATCGGTATAAACCGTTAGTTAACATTCTAAATATTAGAAAGACAGTAAAAGAACAAACACACATAAGGTAATATAAACATATAGCATGCTCGCACTCAACCGGTTATTATCTTTCGTTAAGTTATCCATTACTAATTCAACTTCTTTTGTCACACGAGAATCTCCCGAAACTTGCCTCCGCTTCCGTCTGCCGACAAGAATAGATGAGTACTATTCGTTACCTCTGGGCTTGGGTCGAAAGAGCACCTCCTAGTCTCTTGTAAAACTAGACAAGTGGTCACCACCCGGTTATCATACACTTGGGCCAATTACGGTTATAAAGGTCAATCCTAGTCCGGTTAAACGTTATAACGATAAACAACAACACAAGCAAGCTAATACAATAAAACTAACATACGGAACGCAACTAAGTAAGTCCAAGGGACTTACCTCACTCGAAGGTAAACTCAAAGGTCAACTACAACTCAGTTTCCCAAAGGAAAGGAAGGAATGCCTGCTCAAACAAGGCATAACGAATCAGGAACAAAACGATTGCTAGAAGTCTAGAACTTCTAGTCTCCATGATCTCTAAGAGATCTCCACAAGCTAAAGTCATAAAACCTAGTTTTACGGATTCCCAAGGGTCAACAAAATCAACACAACATAAGGAAAGGAATGAGGAAACGAGGGAAGGAAGCAGCTCACCAAAGACGAGAGCTACAGCAGACAAACTGCGGGTGCGGCCATATAGCACTGCAGGGGCGGCACCGGAGAATTCCGCGTTGGCGGCACTAAGCAGGCGCGGGGGCGGTTTTGTGACAAAACGATCATCGGGCCTCCCTTTTGACAACGACCACACAACCAAGCAACTAAAACTTTAATCCTTGTTCCACATACGTCAAAACTCAACCAAGGGAGCCTGAGAACAATAACGTATCAACAACGAAAAGACAAACAAGAATCAAAACTTGATCTTAATTCTTGAAGAAGAAGAAAAAGAAGAAGAAGAAGAAGAAGAAGAAGAAGAAGAAGAAGAAGAAGAAGAAGAAGAGAGGAAGAGAAACAGAAGGAAGGGAAGCATGCAACGGATCATGAACGTGAGAGAGATCAAAGGAAAAGAAGACTTACATGTTCATCCGGGTTCACAAGGAAGAAGGTTGTAGCTTGCTCGAGATTGAAAAATGTAAGCAAGAAACGGAAAAAGGAAGAGAAGGCGGGAATATATAGGGAACGGTTGGAAGGATAAGGAAAGAAGTTTTAGGGTTAGGAGATCAAAGAAAAGTCGGCTCGTAAGATAGAAATAAAAATGGGATAAAAACATATCAGCGCGATTTGGGGGTCCACCGCACCCGTGGCTCGACCCTGCCGCGACTGCAGCTTGCCGCAGGGCAACCACTATCACCGCGGGGACGGTGACAAACATATCTTTCCGCTGTCACCGCGGGGGAGGTGACAAGCACAGCTTGCCGCTGGAGCGGCCGTTGTCACCGCTGGGGCGGGTACAACCAAAACCGGTTGTTACATTCCTCTTTGCTTCATATGCTATTTTTATACTTTGTAGGTGATGTTGTGGTTGTGTAATTATTATTATTTGTTACAGAAAGATAAAAATTGTAGTGTATTTTGTAACAAATGCATACTAGAAGACCTGAACGACTTGTAGGATCAGATTTTCACGAACAATGTCGCCACAGGAAGACATTGTGTGGTGCCCGGTATGACTAAAGATGTGGTTGAAAAAGTGTCCGACAATGTGGCGGTACATGGCACTGAAGATGTGGCATGTGATTTTCATTTTGACGGGGACGATGAAAATGATATGGAGGGAGAAGTTGGGTTGGAAAATGAGGGAGAGTTTACAAACTCTGTACTGAACCTCAACCTTTTAGACGAGGACTTACTGAATGATGTGTACATGAAGGTAACTCAAACATAGGGCCAATCATACAGGAAAAGCAATATTCCACCAACCAAGTCAAAAGTCAAGCACTGGAACAAGAGTATCCCCTACAAAAAAAGGTTTCAAGAGAAAGACATCGAAGGGGTCCACTGCATTCAGCCAAAGGATAGACCTGATTGAGAGAACCGGTGAGAGGATGCTGAACTTGTTGGAGGGAGAAGTTGGTAGCTCTGCACCAAGTGCAAAACATAAAATTTTCACATCTGATGAGAGTTTGGAGGTCCTTGCACATATGGTGGCTGACGGTTTACTAGTGCAAGGAGAGGAGTTGTGGTGTGTGGCAGTTGATTTGCTTGTTGCAAAAGATACACAAAACATTTTCATGGGCTTCCCACCGGGTGATGGAAGATTGTCATGGTTAAAGTGGCATTTCACGACTATGCATAAAAAAAAACAAGAGTTGTATGATTTTTTTAGTATATGAACTTGAGTGTTTTTATTTTAATCGTGCCTATGTTTGATGAACTTGAGTGTTTTTTATTGTATGAACTTGTGTTTTAGATTTCTATTGTATGAGTTTGAATTTTTAATAAAGTTCGTAATGGTTACTACATAGCTTGTGGGAGCCCCTTTAATTTATAGCTTAATGACACCTCCAACAATGAGCAAGCCAGAAAGGGACATCTTGTGTGCCCAGTTATGGTTGGGTCATAGTCTTTCAGTGTTGACCACACATTACGACAACCATGTACAAAAGGTTCCTTGCTACACATTTGAACTTACAGGTGCAAAGTGTATGGATCAATTACTTACTTCATCCTCCAATGTGAGGTGCAAGAATGCATCGGCTTGAAAAACATGTATTACTCAGATTAAGTAGGGATTTGAACGAAAAACATGGATTACAAGCATCCAAAAATATGTATGTCCTTGAAAATATTGGAATCTTATTGTACACATTAATTGTTGGTGTTTCAAACCGTGGGAGTTGTGAAAGATTTCGAAGATCAGGGCACACAATTAGCCGAACGATCCATGAGGTGTTGGAATCTATTACAGGACGCGGAAGCAACTTCACCGGACTAGCAAGTGAATTGTTAAGACCACGTGACCCTCTGTTTACAACCATCATGTAACACCCCGGATCCGCGGGACTCGGGGTGCCACGTGGGCTAGGATCTCACAGTGGATCTTGACCCTAGTCTAACAACATGTTCACTGGATCTTACAACAAGGCCCCGACATATATAAAAACAAATACATAAAACGATACAACTGTATATCAAAAGAGTATACAACATCATAGCCGAGTACAAAATAACAACATCGTATCCAAGGTATACAAACATCCCCAAAAAACCATTCATATATAAGATAATGCATAAGCACAAGTCATAAAAGGTAAACACGCAATCATGCTATCACGCGTTTACCCGTTTAATCACCTTTGTATAAATAGTCATCCACTCAAATCGTATACATATATATATATATATATATATATATATATATATATATATATATATATATATATATATATATATATATATATATATATGCGGTTCCCATGAGAACAAACTTAGACCGTCGGATGGTGAGTAGTAAGGGTCGAGCTTTAGGGTAGATATCATAATTAATAATAACTACGAATAATCCATTCAACCAACAATAACTACGAATAATACATTAAACGGTATATATATATATATATATATATATATATATATATATATATATATATATTTATATATATATATATGAAACTATGTGACACAAGGAACGTATCATCCTTGCCTCTGGGTGCTATAGCCAGCTGGAGTAGTATCGGCGCACTGCCCGTGTACCCTATGAGAGTGGTGAAGTGCCCATCCTGTATACCAGTCTGGCCTGACTTCAGAGAACCTCCTAGACTCCTTACAAGATGAAAAGGAAAGATTATCACTGCCACTGCAAGGGGGCTATCAAGAAAACATAGGTTGGTAATAATCGATATCGCATGCTATCAAACATATAACACACACCATTCATGCATACACCCAATATAGGAATGCAGCTAAGTAAGTCCTCTAGACTTACCTCAGCCTCTGATACTCTCAAACACGATCAACCTCAATCCGGATAACAACACTACCTAATAACAAGGCATAAGGAGATATCACATCTCCTATCAATCAAAGGGGTCACACCTAGACCCAAGGGATCCATAAGGATCATAATCAACCTATAAGCCTCACAACCTACTAAAACTCAAAGCCATAACCGGCATATAATGATATCATGATCATCCTCATTCTATCCTCATACACATGCCTAGCATGCTACTAAACCACTCACACTTGGAAAGAATAGGGTCCATGTCATCCTAGGCAAGCCCTGAATAAGACGCACCTGTGTGACAAGGAAGACGCGGGAGCTGGACACAGGGAGGCGCAGGGGCGGCGGCTCCACACGCAGGGGCGGTGGCACACCAGGTGCAAGGGCGGTCCTTGGTGGCGCATGGGTGGCCAGATAGTAGTGAGCATGTCTTCGACTTCTCTTCGATCCTTCACTCGACTCTCTTCAAATCTTCACCAGCCAGCAACCATATACATACATATGCATACATATAAGCATCAAAATGAGCCTAGGAAGATCAACACGAGATTAACCTTGTGAAATCCTAAGCTAAAGAGAGGGAAAAGAAGAAAGGAAGAAAGATGGAAGAATGAGATGAAGAACTCATCAAACTGAGACCTAACAGAGGGGAAAGATCATCCCACATACCTACAACTGAATCTCACAACTCAGCTTCATCAATCAACATCATCATCATCATCCACAAGGCTCAAATCCAGGCCTACTCTCTTGCAAAAATCAAAGAAACCAAGAAGAAGATCCAAGGGGAAAAGAAAGAGAGAGAGAAGACGAACTTGAGGGAGCTGGAGAATATGAAAAACCTCACTCAGAAGGTAAGAGAAGAAACTTGTATGGGAAGAAAGGGTAAATCACGGGTCAAGAGGTCAACAAAAACGGCTACAACCTACCAGAATCCGCAGGGGCGGACCCAGGAGGCGCAGGGGCAGCCATCAGGGGCATTGGGGGCGGTGGTCTGGCCGTAGGGGTGGCTCATACAAGGCTCATCACCTGCTTCTCAACTGAGGCGCAAGTTCGGGATCTCTAAAAGACTAAGGCTCTTACACATCCCGTACAAGATAATGAAGGATAACAAATACAAATATTTTAAGGTACTCTTGAGTTTCAGTGTAACAACTAATTTGAAATGCTAAATCTGATACATTCGGTTCATGCACAAGGGGCAATCAGATCATAGATTTGACTCACATCAATGCAACAACCCTTGTTGAAGAACAAATGTCATATAGAGGACGTAAAGGTGGGACAATCTTCAATGGCATGACAGTTTGTGACTTTGATATGTACTTCACATTCATATCAGTTGGTTGGGAAGGAAGTTCACATGATGCAAAGGTATTCCATCATGCTCTATCTACAAGAGGTCTCAATTTTCCACATCCACCACCAGGTAACAAAAAAGACTAGTTACTCTCACAATTCCTTATTATAACTTCACATAGAAAATTAACTATAACTTTTAATAGGAAAAATACTATCTAGTGGACAAAGCCTACCTTGATAAGAAATGCTACATGGTCACATCGAACGTGTGTGATAGCATGTATTATAGTCTATATTTTGGGATTGGTTTAGACATTTTATCTTCATAAATCTGCATGTATGGATGTATATTATTTGATTATATTGTTGTTTTGTCTACCTTTGCGGGAATCGAGGTCTACACCTAGTTTTGCTGTAATTGTAGGGAAAATGGCACGTTTTGGACCGACATGGAGCTAAGGAAGCTAAGGAGTCATTGGAGCTACATTCTAGAGCATTGAGGAGTTATAAGAAGATCTCATGAAGCATGGAAATGATTTAGAAGATTAATTTTTGATCAGATTAGAGAGTTTCACTCTCAGCTGAGACTCACCTCGGTTAGCTACAGTACCACCTCGACCGAGGTGATCTTGAGGAGCGTTTGGACCAAGCCGAAGAGATGACCGGACGCGAGATCTTTATTTTTGGCTGAGATCTTCTATTTTTGGAAAGTAAATATAACATATTTTTTGCTGGATTTTTGGAAGGAAGATATCTTTTTGGCTGATATATTTTGGAAGATATGGATATATATTTTAAAGAAATTATCTTTTTAAGATATTTTATCTTTGGAAGATAATTCTCCTATATAAAGGGTTGGATTTTCTGCAATTCAGCCATCCTTAGATCATCTTCTGATCACCAATTCTCTGAAGGAAGTTGAAGGAAGTTTTGAAGGAAGTTTGGAGGTTAAAGTTCAAGGAAGGAAGGAAGCTAGTTTGAAGGAAGTTTGTAAGATTCTCTTAGTTGGTTTCGTTTTGTTTTCTTTTCTGATTTGTGATTGAGGAACGTTGATTTGTTGTTTGTTTGATTCATTCAGTTATTGAGACCTTTGTGTTAAGACTTTCTTGTTTGAATATTGATTCCTTTCTCACATATTTGATTATTATTATCATGATGATTGTTGGCTAAGTTTTTATGCGATTCTAGGGTGATTGGCTGAAAGTTGTGGGAAAGACGATGATAGAATAATCCTTTACCCCAATGGACCCTGAAAGCTCGACCCTTTACCTTAACCGACGAACACCTCGGTCAGTCATAGAACATCTCGGCCGGGATGGGATATTATTGAACGAGGTGAGACCTCTTCTGATCCTTATCTGAGTTGAGGTTTCTGTTTGTCAAATCCTATCCTTGTTATACCTTTCCTGATTCAGCGCAAGCCTGGGATGAGACTTACCCGGTGATTCCTTTGTTTGTATACCCAAGATCATGAGTGTAGGTAATAAAGGTTTATCCATTATTGGGGTTTGAGTGTGCCTTCATCCCATCTTTGAGAGTTAGCCTGAGACTTACCCGGTAAAGGTTGATTCTATCCCCTTGGGTGGTGTGTTGGTTTGAGATTATAGTTCCTTTCCTTAGTACCTTGAGACTTACCTTGTGAGAGGATCTTTGGTTTGGGATAGTGAGTAGTGAGACTTACCCGGTGATCTATTCTCACCTTAGAAACACCTTCCCTTAGCAAACCTCAGCTTTGTCCATGTTATCTTTTGAGATCTTGAATCGGAACCACAACTTGATGCTTTAATCTCTAGAATCCGCATCTTCTTTACCTAGTTATTACATCATCTTTGATATCATCGCTTTGTTGCTTGTGGTTATTTGACAACCTGAATTATCGATCTTTGTTTCACCATAGTCCTTGTGTTCGACCCTGGAATTCTTGTTTTTATTACAATTGATCCGTACACTGCGGGTTCGCTTATTTGAAATTATTCTTAGTATAATATAAAGCTTGCACCCACCTTTTGGAGCGAACAAGTTTTTGGCGCCGTTGCCGGGGACTTGATCAAGACCAAGTTCGGTTTCGGTTGTCTTTCAGGGCTATTGCCCTTGTTGCTTTTGACCACTTTACTTGATTGTTTTTGCGGGATCTTTTCTTAGGTTTATGCAAAGAACTCGTGCTGGAAAGGAAATCGTTCCTTACGATCCCAAACCAGAAAAGACCTACAAGAGAAGATTGAAAGAAGATAAGATGGCCGATCAAGACAATCGCGATCTTGAAGCCGAATTGAAGGAGGCATTGGAACAGCTACGCCTCAGTAAAGAAGAACTACAACGAGAGAAAGACGAGACTTGCAAAAGAACAGAAGGAATTGAAGCTGATATGGCCGCTCTAAGGGCTCAGTTTCTACCTCGACCGATCCCAAATGCCCGACCGAGGCAAGACTCAGTTCCAGTTTCCCCGGACGAGATACACCCACCACCTCGGATGCCATTCCGAGATGTTCTTTTTGCTGGAGTTCCATGAACCCTAGGTTAGAGGATGGACCCCAATCAGCAAGTCAGGTATCTAGGAGTCAACCTAGGTGATCCAGCTGAGCATGATTATGAACTTAGACCTCAAGTTCTAACCATGATTCGACAATGTCAATTTGGAGGCTTGGAGAGAGAGTCTCCGCATCAGCATTTGCAAACTTATGAGATTCTGATGGAGACTTTGAGACCTTCAAGAGTGGAGAATAACAACTACAAGTTGAGGCCTTTCTATTTCTCTTTGAAAGACAAGGCGCTTGCTTGATATCAATCTCTTCCGGCCGGAAAAATCAACACTTGGGAAGAGATGACGACAGAATTTCTTACTAAGTTCTTTCCACCTTCTAAGACCGCTGAATTGAGGGGCAAGATCAATTCTTTTATTATGAAGGACAAGGAAAGCTTGTCCAAGTCATGGGAGAGATTCAAGGATCTTTTGTTGGATTTCCCACATCATGGGATTCCAAAGATCGAGTTGCTGGAAATATATTTCAAGGGATTGGATGGAGATACTCAAATCAAGCTCCAATTACTTTCAGCCAGCACTTTCATGGATATGCCGATAGATGAAGCTTGAGATTTTATTGAAAAATAAGCTTTACACATGGAGAAGTACTCCCATCAAAGGGTTGAAGATGGAGCAAGGAGAGTTAGCTTCCAAGACACATCATCACATGGAGCTCAACTAACCTCGCTTAGCAATGAAGTAAAGGCATTGAAGGAGCTTTTAGTAGCTCAAACGAAGAAGGAGCAAGACGGTGGCTACCAAGGAAGAAACAACTATCAAGGGCCGCGGAACAACAATTACAAAAAGCCTTAAAGCAACAATTTTACTCCATTGAAGGAGCTTTTAGTAGCTTAATACCCCTTCTTCTTCTTCTACTCCATTGAGAAGTCAAGAGCCTGCATAAAGTTTGTCCCAGCCACCAAAGAAACCGGATGTTGTGCTGGAAGCAATTTTGATCAAGCTCAACGCTATGAAGACGTCTATGAATTCATTTTCGAAGGCACAAAAAGCCTTAGAGCAACAATTTTTCAACAAGGTGAATGAAGCGCCAAGAGATCCAGAGAAGCTCCCAGCAAGGACAGAGAGCAACCCTAAAGGACAGATCATGGCTATTACAACACGCAGTGGATCGAAGATTGCAGATCCAGTACCTCGGTCGAGCCCCGACCAGATGAGGAACACCTTGGACCAAGATCAGACGAGAAACACCTCGGTCGAGGTGCCAACCGAGATGGAGCCCCAGAAAGCAAAAGAAAATTTTGAAGTTTATGTTCCACCTTCTGCTTATAAACCACCACTCCCATTCCCTCGGTCAAGGGCGAGAGCACCTCTAGACAAGCACTTTGATAAGTTTATGGACCTTATGAATAAGCTACATATTAACATCCCTGTCCTTGATGCCATTCTAGGGATGCCCGCCTATGGAAAGTTTCTGAAAGAGATCCTATCAAGGAAGAGGAAGCTGGAGGATTTTGGTGAAGTAAGGATGACATCTAGATCTTTGCAGCTCATTCAAATCATGAAGGAGAAGATGCCACCTAAATTGAGGGATCCCGGTTCATTTTGAATTCCCATTCAAGTTGAGGATGTGACTTATGATGCGCTTTGTGATCTAGGAGCCAGCGTGAGCATCATCCCACTGGAGCTAAGTGAGAAAGTCGGACTTTGAGAGACCAAGCCCGTGAAGATGACGTTATACATGGCGGATCGCTACATTACCCATCCCGTTGGTATTTTGGATGACGTTCCAATCAAGTTAGGTAATTTCTACTTACATATAGACTTTGTTGTGCTTCATATTCCCGCAGATTATCCCATCCCTATCATTCTCGGGATTGTAAGAACTCCAAGTTGAAGTTCAATATTGGTGGCGAACATGTGGAGTTTGCATTGCTTGTTGCAATGAAGGGAGAGCCGCTGGAGGATGACATTTTCAACATCTATGATGAAGAAGAATCTATAGAATTGGTGAGCTCTATCCTTATTAAAGATCCTCTTTAAAAAGTTCTTAGTTTTAGTTAATTGGAGGAAGGTATAGATGTCTTGTGTGATGCAGATGTGGAAACTTGAAGGCAGTGGAAGAAGATCCAGGAACTAGATTTGACAAACTAATTCAGGAGAAGAAAAACACGTTAGGTTTCGGTTCCAGTTCCAGTACCTCGACCGAGGCACCCTCTAGACCAAGCGAGGTGTTCTTATCTGAAGAACATTTCGGTCACCCACCTCGGACCTCGACCGAGATAGCAAGCGAGATGATGTTAACTGAGACTTCTGAAGGTCCAGTTCTTCGATCTAAGTCCACTTCACTGGAAGGAGGAAGTACAGATCCACCTCAGAAAGCACCCCCAGTCCTGGAGCTTAAACCACTTCCGAATCACTTGAGGTATGCATTCCTTGGTCCGGATTCTACTTATCCCGTTATCGTTAGTGCTTCCCTTTCTGAAACTGAATTATCTAAACTGATGCATGTTCTGAGGAAACATTGAAAGGCTTTGGGTTATACTATTGATGATCTTGTTGGTATTAAGCCTTCTTTTTGCATGCATAAGATACTAATGGAAGACGATCATAAGACTTCATGGGAACCTCAAAGACGGTTAAATCCGATCATGAAAGAGGTTATGAAGAAGGAGATTCTTAAGTTGTTGGATGCATGTATCATATTTCCCATATCGGATAGAAAATGGGTGAGCCCGGTGCATGTAGTTCCAAAGAAAGGAGGGATGAACGTTGTGATGAATAAGAACAACGAGTTGAATCTAATAAGGACCGTTATGGGCTGGATGATGTGCATTGATTATAGGAAGCTGAACGTGGCTACTCGGAAGGACCATTTACCGCTCCCCTTCATCGACCAAAATCTTGAACGATTAGCTCAACACTCCCATTTTTGCTATTTAGATGGTTATAGTGGCTTCTTTCAGATTCCTATCCATCCGGATGATCAAGAGAAGACCACTTTCACTTGTCCATGAGGGACAATCGGTTATCAGAGGATGCCATTCAGATATGTAACGCACCTGCTACCTTTCAGCGTTGTATGATGGCTATCTTTTCCGAGTACATTGAGGAGATCATGGAGGTATTCATGGACGACTTTTCGGTATATGGTTCCTCTTTTGATAACTGTTTGGCTAACCTTTCTCTAGTGCTACAACGTTGTGAAGATACTAATCTTGTTTTGAATTGGGAAAAGTGTCACTTTATGGTTAGCAAAGGAATTATTCTAGGAAACCTCGTCTCCAATCGAGGTATTGAGGTCGATCGAGCTAAGATCGAGACTATTGAGAAACTCCCCCCCCCCTGTTAAGGGTGTGCGGAGTTTTCTCGGGCATGTAGGTTTCTACAGGAGGTTCATCAAGGATTTCTCTAAAATCTCTAAACCGCTCACTAATCTTTTGAATAAGGATGCTTTTTACAGGATAAAGGAAGCGTTGATAACCGCACCCATCATTCAACCTCCCGATTGGACCTTGCCCTTTGAGATCATGTGTGATGCTAGTGATGTGGTCGTAGGAGCGGTACTTGGACAAAAGAAGGATGGCCGGACCAACGCCATTTACTATGCTATCAAGACGCTAGATGAAGCTCAACTGAACTACGCCAGCACCGAAAATGAGCTTTTGGCAGTTTGATAGCATGAATCATAGTCTATATTTTGGGGTTTGTTTGGACGTTTTATCTTTCATAATCTGCATGTTTGTATGTATAATATGTGATTTTACTACCATTTCATCTACCTTTGCGAGAATCGAGGTCTACACCTAGTTTCGTTGTAATTGCAGGTAATATGGTACGTTTTGCATCAAAAAGGAGCAAAAGGAGTCATTAGTCATTTGGAGCTACATCCAGGGAGCATAGCCATGGATTAAAGATTTACTTTGGACCAGTTTTGAGAGATTTCACATTCAGTTGTGAGTCACCTCGGTTGACCACAGATTCACCTCGACCGAGGTGATCCAGAGACGCCGACTCGACCGAGGCGAACACCTAGGACGCGGCGAGAATATTTTATTCTTGGCTGAGATCTTTTATCTTTGGAAGGTGATCTTATATTTTTGGGCTTGGCTCCTGGAAGGAAGGAGATATGCAGAATCATATATTTTACCTATATTTATGGGAAAATATCTTTCTAAGATTTATTATCTTTGGAGGGTTATTTTTCCTATAAAAAGGGTCGGATTTCCCATAATTCCGGCATCCGCTTAGAGCTGGACAACACGCTATACCGTCGATCAGGGTTTATAGCACGCAGCAGCAGCAGCCTACTCCAAGTTGGGAGAGTTGAAGAACCTTTTTGAAGGTTGAAGGAAGATTGAAGTCCATAGCTTTTATAGCTTTATTGAAGGGTTTTGTAAGATTGTCTTCAATTCCCTCAATTGTTGTCTTGTCTTTTTGGATTGCTATCCAAGGAACGCTTTGTTGTGATATTTGATTCAGTTATTGAAGTCTTTTCATTAAATTCTTCTTTGTTCAAATATTCACCTTCTTCCCATATATTTTAATACTTTCATTATGATGATGAGTGGCTAATTTCCTTGTGTGATTCTAGGGTGATTGGCTGAAGGTTGTGGGAAAAACAATGATAGAATAATCTTAGATTCCAGTAGGATCCTGAAAGTTCGAGTCTTTAACCTTAACCCTAAGCATCTCGTTCAGTCGATGAACATCTCGGCCGGGGTGGAATCTGGCTGACCGAGGTGACTTATCTGATCCTAAACTGAGAGTTAAGTGTTAGAGTTTGCCAAATCCTATTCTTATTACACCTTTCTTGGTTCAAAGCAAGCTTAGGATGAGACTTACCCGGTAATTCCTTAGTTTGTGTACCAACGATCATAAGTGTAGGTAATAAAGGTTTATCCTTTATTGGGGTTTGAGTGTGCTTCCATCCCATCTTTGTGAGTTAGCCTGAGACTTACCCGGTAAAGGTTGATTCTATTCCCTTAGATGGTGTGTTAGTTTGAGGTTATAGTTCTTTATCTTGATTCCTTGAGACTTACCCGGTAATAGGAGTTACGGTTTAGGATTAGTGTGTAGTGAGACTTACCCGGTGATCTACTCCACTTTAGAAACACCTTCCCCACGCAAAAATCTCAGCTTTGTCCGCTTATCTATAGATCTTGAGTTGGAACCACAACTAGATGCTTTAATCCCTAGAATTGCATGTTTGCTTTATTGACTTCTTATTCATCTTTGATTGTGTTAATCGCTCTTGTGGTTAGTATTGACATAAGCACACCGTATTGACTCTGTTTCACCGAGTCCCTGTGATCGACCCCTGGAATTTTCTTGCTTTTACTACGATTGACCCGTACACTGCGGGTTCGCATCCTTGTTTTAAGCTTAAGTCTAGGGTTATAAATTTAAAGCTTGCACACACCGTTGGGAGCGAACAAGTTTTTGGCGCCGTTGCCGGGGACTTGGTCTAGACCGAGCCGGTACGGTTTGCTCTTGGGGCGCTTGCCCCGTTTTGTCTAACCACTCTACTTGAGTGACTTTTGCAGGTTCTTTCTTAGGTACATGCGAAGAACCCGCACTGGGAAGGAAATCGTTCCTTACGATCCCGAACCAGAAAAGACATACAAGCGACGCTTAAGAGAAGCGAAGATGGCCCAACAAGACGATCGCGATCTTGCGGCCCAATTGAGAGAGACGCAAGAGCTGCTGCGCCTCAGCAGGGAAGAACTCATGCAAGAGAAAGAGGAGAATCGCACCAGGAATGCAGCAATCGAAGCTGAGATTGCTGTCATTCGGGACCAGATTCTACTTCGACCGAGGGAAGATCCTCTTGTTGACCCTCGACCGAGGCAGATTCCAGTACTAGACGCCCCGGCCGATGTACTTCCACCTCGGATGCCAGTCCGAGATGTTCTTCTTGCAGGAATTCCACAAACCCTAGGTCAAAGGATGGACCCTAATCAACAACTGAGGCGTCCAGGAGTGAACCTAGGAGATCCAGCAGATCATGACTACGAATTTCGACCGCAAGTTTTAGCCATGATCCGCCAATGCCAATTCGGAGGGCTAGAGAAAGAGTCGCCTCATCAACATCTTCAAAACTACGAGATCTTGATGGAAACCTTGCGACCTCCCAGAATTGAGAATAACAACTACAAGCTAAGACCTTTTTACTTTTCTTTAAAAGATAGAGCTCTTACTTGGTATCAATCTCTTCCTCCAGGAAAAATCAGCACATGGGAGGAGATGACCACGGAATTCTTAACCAAATTCTTTCCCCCCTCAAAGACCGCCGAAATGAGAGGGAAGATCAATGCTTTCATCATGAAGGACAAGGAGAGCTTGTCCAAGTCTTGGGAGCGGTTCAAGGATATCCTTTTGGATTGCCCACATCATGGGATTCCAAAGATCGAGTTGTTGGAGATCTACTTCAAAGGGCTGGACGGAAGCACCCAGTTCAATCTCCAACTACTCTCCGCCGGTACCTTCATGGACATGGCGATTGATGAGGCTTGGGACTTCATTGAGAAGCAAGCCTTACACATGGAGAAATATACCCACCAAGGAGCTGAAGGTGGAGTTAAAAGAGTCAACTTTCAAGAGACTCAATCCAACAACAATCAACTCACGTCATTGAAGAACGACGTGAAGCAATTAAAGGAGCTCTTAATGGCTCAAACTAAGAAGGAAGAGCAAGGGCAAATGAACAACAACAATAACGGGTACCGTAACAACAACAACAACGGTTCCCGAAACAACAACTACAACAACAACAATAGAGGATCCAATAGCAACAGCTGGAGGGCGAATAACCAAAATCACGGTAACAATCATTCAAACTCCAATTCTAATGATTCCTCTAACCCTTTCCTCTCTCCCCCTTCTTCTTCTTCTTCTTCTACTCCATTGAAAAGCCAAGGGCAAGGATCAAGTTCGTCTCAGCCAGAAAAGAAAGACGCAGTTCTGGAGGCAATCTTGATCAAGCTTAGCGCTATGGAGAATTCTATGACTTCATTTTTGAGGACCCAAAAGTCCTTCGAACAACAACTTGCTAATAGGGCGAATGAAGCGCCAAGAGATCCAGGGAAGCTTCCAGCAAAGACGGAAACTAACCCTAAGGGCCAGTGCATGGCCATAACGACGAGGAGTGGACTCAAAACTGCAGATCCAGTACCTCGCTCGACGCAGACCACCTCGGTCCAGATCTAGTCGAAGAACACCTCGACCGAGATGCCAACCGAGGCGGAGCAACAGAAAGCAGGAGGAACGACAGAAACTTATGTTCCACCTCCTGCATATAGACCACCACTTCCATTCCCTCAGTCCAGAGCCAGAGCACATCTAGACAAGCACTTTGGTAAGTTTCTTGACTTGATGAATAAGCTACATATTAATATCCCTTTCCTTGATGCTATTTTAGGTATGCCCGCCTATGGGAAGTTCTTAAAAGAAATCTTATCAAGGAAGAGGAAGCTGGAGGATGTTGGTGAAGTTAGGATGACATCTAAATCTTCGGAGCTTATCAAGATCATGAAGGAAAAGATGCCACCTAAGTTGAGAGATCCCGGCTCATTTTGCATTCCCATTCAAGTTGGGGATGTAACTTGTGAAGCCCTTTGTGATCTAGGAGCCAGCGTGAGCATCATCCCGCTGGAGCTATGCACGAAGATCGGTCTTGGAGAGCCCAAGCCGGTCAAGATTCGACTCTACATGGCGGATCGCTCCATTACCCATCCCGTGGGCATCTTGGAGGACGTTCCGGTCAAGTTAGGTAACTTCTATCTACCCATAGATTTTGTTGTACTTGACATTCCCGCAGATTATCCAGTACCTATTATTCTCGGGAGACCATTCCTAGCAACTTCGGGTTGCAACGTGGATTGCAAGAACGCCAAGTTGAAATTCAACGTTGGTGGCGATGAGGTGGAGTTTGCTCTACTTGCAGCCATGAAGGGGGAGCAACTAACTGATGATATCTTCAACATCTACGATGAAGAAGAATCAAGAGAATTGGTGAGCTCTATCCTTATTAACGATCCACTCGAAAGAGTTATAAGTTTCAGTTTAATGGAGGAAGGTATAGATGCTTCTTGTGATGCAGATATACGGAGCTTAAAAGCACTGGAAGAAGATCCAGGAGCTAAAACTGAAAAGCTCATCCAGGAGATGAAGATCTCCAGTCTCGGATCCAGTAGCAGTACTTCGACCGAGGCACTTTCTGGACTAAGCGAGGCGACCGAAGAACATCTCGGTCAACGCCTATGCGCCTCGACCGAGGTCGACGGCGAGACGACGTCAACTGAGATTGCTGAGAACAACAATTCTCTTACTCCCTTCTCTGACATTCACCCACTGTTGGTGGAACATTCCATCCACCAACTTTCTGATAATAAAGGTCCTTGGTACGCTGATATTGTGAATTATCTTGTTTGCCAGGAGATACCGCCCGGATTGACGTACTCTCAAAAGAAAAGATTCTTCAAGGAAGTACGACATTACTACTGGGACGAGCCGCTGCTATTCAAGCGCGGACCGGATGGGATGCTTCGAAGGTGCATTCCGGAGGATGAAGTTAATAGCGTCATAAGGCATTGTCATTCACTTCCTTGTGGGGGGCATGCTAGCACCGATAAAACATGCGCTAAGGTATTGCGTTCCGGTTTCTTTTGGCCTACATTATTTAACGATGTGCAATCTTTTGTTGTCTCTTGTGATGCATGCCAAAGAACAGGGAACTTATCAAGGAGGAACGAGATGCCGCTTAATAACATCCAAGAAGTGGAAATCTTTGATGTATGGGGGATTGACTTCATGGGACCTTTCCCATCATCCGGAGGAAACCTCTACATTCTCCTTGCAGTTGATTACGTCTCTAGATGGGTTGAAGCCATTGCTTCTCCCACTAACGACGCCAAAGTGGTTGTGAAGTTCTTGAATAGAACTATCTTTCCACGGTTTGGAACTCCACGCATCATCATTAGCGATGGAGGAACGCATTTCATCAACCGGAAATTCAAAGCACTTCTATCGAAGTATGGGGTCACCCACAAGGTATCAACCGCTTATCACCCTCAAACTAGTGGACAAGTCGAGATCTCGAATAGAGAAATCAAGGCAATTTTGGAGAAGACCGTCTCTAGAACGAGGAAGGATTGGTCCATGAAGTTGGACGATGCTCTTTGGGCGTACAGGACCGCATTCAAGACTCCCATCGGTACCACTCCTTATAATTTAGTATATGGGAAGTCTTGCCATTTGCCCGTCGAACTGGAACACAAGGCGTATTGGGCGATCAAATGGTTGAATTTCGACATCAAGGAGGCTGGTGAGAAGCGACTATTGGAACTTAACGAGCTGGAAGAGCTGCGGTTGAACGCCTATGAGAATGCCAAAATCTACAAGGAAAGGACGAAGAGATGGCATGACAAGCGTATCATTCCAAAGGAGCTTAACGAAGGAGACTTAGTTCTACTCTTCAACTCCCGCCTCCATCTTTTTCCAGGTAAGTTGAAATCTAGATGGACCGGACCTTACGTTGTGAAACATGTTTTCCCTCATGGTGCAGTTGAGATATGGGGAGAAACTAGCGGAAGTTTCAAGGTCAACGGTCATAGACTTAAGAAGTACCAACCGGAAACGCCGGTTGAGGAGGTTGCAACGATATACCTTGTTTGAGACGCATCATGGTCCAGCTAGCGACCTTAAATCAAGCGCTTCTTGGGAGGCAACCCAAGGTATTGCTTTCTTTTCCCGTTTTCTAGTCTAGATTAGATAGTTCTTGTTTTGCTTTGCTTTGCTTTGTTTTTGGCGTTCTGGACAGACAACAGGGAATATCTAAGGAGGAGCACAACTGGAAGGACAGAAGTTCGAGATTCTGAGAAGACAGAAACACCTCGGTTACTGTCAGAGCACTTCGACCGAGTTGATTCTTGAGCAACCGAGGCGACTAGGGTTTCTGCAGAACTGCCTCGGTCCGTACCACCTCGGTCCAGTCGAGACCATCTCGACCGAGGTGACAGCAGATCCAGGAACGGTATAAATTGGGAAAAAATTTATTTTTACCTTTTTATCTTCTTCACCTCGACCGCGGCGACAGATCCACTTCGCTCCCTCTCAAATCTTGCTCGTTTTCGAAGATTTCTGCTTCTAAACTGAGATTGAAGAGTAGAGGAACCGATTGCAACTGCAGATCTGCAAGAAACTCGAGTGAATCGGCCGGAACGAGGTAAAACAAGTCGAAACCCTAACTCGTTCGTTCGCTTTGATTTGGGCTTTGGTTGCCCCTGATTTTGCTGAGAAAGGATTTAAGTACCCCTTAGGAAGCAATTGTAGTGATTTTGGGGGGAAAAGAACTGAATTTCTGAGAGTGGAATCGCGACTGTCTTCGCCTCGGTCCAGTCGACCTGCACCTCGGTCGAGGTGATTCTTGGAGTTTGTCAGTCGACCGAGGTAGTCTGACAGTATTGATTGAAGATGAGTTCTGACAGATTGTTAGCCCTTAGAGATAGATCCTCTCCTTCCCCTTCTTCTTCCTCATCCCGACCTTCTATCCCGGTGATCCATGAGAGACACCGGGTAGATTATGAGCGCATTGCTAGCCGTCCAGTGATCGCACCTAGATTTCTGGACATTTCTGCTTTTGACTGTCTCCACGTAGATGGAGAGCTTAGGAGGATGATCACCACCGTAGGGCTGGATCAGTTTACTGAGATCCGAGCCCCAACCTACTTAGAGCCGACCCTTGAGTTTGTCAGCTCCTTCACTTACCTCCCCACAGAGAGGGCGGTGAAGTACCGGTTGATGAACCGGAACTACTTAGTACCTCTAGACCATTGGAGAGACATCTTTGGCTTCCCTACCCCCACTGCCGTAGACTTCCCGACCCGAGCTGTAGCTAGAGAGTTCTGGGGTCAGATCGCCCACATTACAGAGCATGTAGATAGGTGGCGCCCTGGTGATTCCAGGGAGAAGCTTATCTTCCATCTTGCTTTTCGATTAGCCCACAGGATCTTCAGCGAGACGCTTCTGGCGCGTACTGAGACGCCCCAGAAGGTCTGACAGGGGGAGCTCTTTGCTTTGTACTGCATGGTCACAGGTGGATACCCTGACTTTGGATTGATGCTGGCAGAGGATCTGCACAGGATCAAGGCCAAAGGGAAGGGAGATATATGCTGTGGAGGGATAGTGACCCATATCGCTACTTATCAGGATATGGATCTGAGTAGGTGTACTATGGTGGCGGCTGCCAAGCCGCTCGGACTACAGGAGATGATCACACGGAGGATTCTAGTTCCCCGTGGTTTGACTACACCTTACGTCGCTATACCATGGGAGCTGACTGCACCTCAGGGCATCAGGTGGTCTGCACAGTTCTCAGTTTTTGATCCACACTACTGGCAGACAGCATGGGCTCCACTGATGGAGGATTACAGAGAGGCAGCAGCTGCCCCTGCTGCAGAGGAGGAGGAGGAGGCTGAGGACGACGACGACGATGAGGATACAGTGGATGAGAGAGGAGGTGGCGTCCCGATGGACACAGGGACAGATACAGCTGGGACGAGCGCGCCACTTATTATAGATTTGGATGACGAGGAGGATACAGAGCCGGCACCAGCTGAGACTTCTCCAGTCAGACCTGCTAGACGCAGGAGACATGGAGTGAGGGATAGAGCTGCTCACCGACGGATTGATGACCTGACGGATCAGGTTATCGACACATATGCTGCACTTTCGCTGGATATCCGCGAGATGCAGGAGCGGCAGCATCATCAGCACATCATGGCTCAGCTGCAGTTCGAGCGCATCATGGGCCATCCTTACGATCCGACTCTGTATCCCTACATACCACCACCACCACCACCGGATCGAGACTATTGAGGAGCTGCTGGATTATCTTTATTTTCTTTTATGCAGTTCGGCTTTTATCCGGTGAGTTCTCTCTTGTTTAGACTTTTATTATACCCACTGGGACAGTGTGTCTCAAGTATGGGGTATTTGTTATTTGACTACGTGACTACGTGATGTATTTGACACCTTTGATGTATTTTATTTATCGGATATTTTCGTATTTATGCTTCATTGCTTTTATATGATTATCTGATATTACATGCATACCTACAGGTTGTTTGATTGAGAAAAACGTCGAAACTGAAAAAAAAAATGGTTTTAAAAAAAATTTTTTGACCTCGACCGAGTCAGTCTTGGCCAAACGAGGTGTTTCACCTCGGTTGAACCAAGAACACCTCGACCGAGGTATGTTAACTGAGAGTTTTCGAAAACGAATTTTTGTGCTTCTTATCTAGATATGACCTCAGTGAAGATCTTGTTTACTGACTGGTTTTAAATTCTTTATGTGTTTGAAAGGTTTTATAATATGTTTAAGTTGCTAAATGCTTTGTTTGAAATTATTGGCATGTTTAATACTTTGTTTTTATCCAAATTATGTTGAATTTGAAGGTTGACACCACAAGATAAGTTCTCTCACTTTCTTCCTGGAAAGACCAAGGCAATTCATTCTTCTCTCTTCTTCTTCTTGATCATGCTTAGCCCCTCATATACATTTTGCCTCCCTTTACCTATCCGGGAATTTGGAAGCAAGCGAAGTGGTGAAAGCAAGTAAAGTTAAAGTTGAGAAGTTGGCTGGAAGTGAAAGTGCTAGAAAGTAATAATAGGTTTGGGGAAGTCAATCATGAAGATGAGTAACTCGGCACCATTCACATAGCCGGGTGTTTGTGTCTTGCCAAAGTCGGATTGAGCGATATTCCTAACGGGTCATGGTATGTGCATCAAGGGTTTGATGCATCTTGAGAAATTGATGATTGCAGATTTCCTAGGTTTCGGTTATTGTGCACCTCTGTCCATGCATCCCAAAAAGTAAAGTAAAAAAAAAAAAAAAAGTGGAATAAGCAAAGCTTATTGGTGGAAGATGTTGCAAGTCAAAGTGAAAGTGAAGTTCATCCTTTTCCCGGATTCTATCACCACATTACCTTACATACATCCCTACCCTACACGTTTCTTGACCTTTCTTTTGGGAAGCCCTTGAGACCTTGAGCTTGTTGATTGACTTAGTGGTTTAAATCGGATTATACATGATTAATTTTGATAATTATGATTTATTATGCATTCTATGATTTTATGCAAAGATGAACAACTTTCCTATATTTATAAAATGTTTTGATCATGTTGAGTTTTTAATTTCCAGGAAGTACTCTCTTAGAGTGATCTATGATAGTTACACACCATAAAATATTTTTGAAAGACTTTTTCATTGATTTTATTGACTTATAATCCATTCTATCTTGTCTTCTATATGCGGAACTTGCTTGGGGACAAGCAAGGGCTAAGTATGGGGTATTTTGATAGCATGAATTATAGTCTATATTTTGGGGTTTGTTTGGACGTTTTATCTTTCATAATCTGCATGTTTGTATGTATAATATGTGATTTTACTACCATTTCATCTACCTTTGCGAGAATCGAGGTCTATACCTAGTTTCGTTGTAATTGCAGGTAATATGGTACATTTTGCATCAAAAAGGAGCAAAAGGAGTCATTAGTAATTTGGAGCTACATCCAGGGAGCATAGCCATGGATTAAAGATTTACTTTGGACCAGTTTTAAGAGATTTCACATTCAGTTGTGAGTCACCTCGGTTGACCACAGATTCACCTCGACCGAGGTGATCCAGAGACGCCGACTCGACCGAGGCGAACACCTAGGACGCGGCGAGAATATTTTATTCTTGGCTGAGATCTTTTATCTTTGGAAGGTGATCTTATATTTTTGGGCTTGGCTCCTGGAAGGAAGGAGATATGCAGAATCATATATTTTACCTATATTTATGGGAAAATATCTTTCTAAGATTTATTATCTTTGGAGGGTTATTTTTCCTATAAAAAGGGTCGGATTTCCCATAATTCCGGCATCCGCTTAGAGCTGGACAACACGCTATACCGTCGATCAGGGTTTATAGCACGCAGCAGCAGCAGCCTACTCCAAGTTGGGAGAGTTGAAGAACCTTTTTGAAGGTTGAAGGAAGATTGAAGTCCATAGCTTTTATAGCTTTATTGAAGGGTTTTGTAAGATTGTCTTCAATTCCCTCAATTGTTGTCTTGTCTTTTTGGATTGCTATCCAAGGAACGCTTTGTTGTGATATTTGATTCAGTTATTGAAGTCTTTTCATTAAATTCTTCTTTGTTCAAATATTCACCTTCTTCCCATATATTTTAATACTTTCATTATGATGATGAGTGGCTAATTTCCTTGTGTGATTCTAGGGTGATTGGCTGAAGGTTGTGGGAAAAACAATGATAGAATAATCTTAGATTCCAGTAGGATCCTGAAAGTTCGAGTCTTTAACCTTAACCCTAAGCATCTCGTTCAGTCGATGAACATCTCGGCCGGGGTGGAATCTGGCTGACCGAGGTGACTTATCTGATCCTAAACTGAGAGTTAAGTGTTAGAGTTTGCCAAATCCTATTCTTATTACACCTTTCCTGGTTCAAAGCAAGCTTAGGATGAGACTTACCCGGTAATTCCTTAGTTTGTGTACCAACGATCATAAGTGTAGGTAATAAAGGTTTATCCTTTATTGGGGTTTGAGTGTGCTTCCATCCCATCTTTGTGAGTTAGCCTGAGACTTACCCGGTAAAGGTTGATTCTATTCCCTTAGATGGTGTGTTAGTTTGAGGTTATAGTTCTTTATCTTGATTCCTTGAGACTTACCCGGTAATAGGAGTTACGGTTTAGGATTAGTGTGTAGTGAGACTTACCCGGTGATCTACTCCACTTTAGAAACACCTTCCCCACGCAAAAATCTCAGCTTTGTCCGCTTATCTATAGATCTTGAGTTGGAACCACAACTAGATGCTTTAATCCCTAGAATTGCATGTTTGCTTTATTGACTTCTTATTCATCTTTGATTGTGTTAATCGCTCTTGTGGTTAGTATTGACATAAGCACACCGTATTGACTCTGTTTCACCGAGTCCCTGTGATCGACCCCTGGAATTTTCTTGCTTTTACTACGATTGACCCGTACACTGCGGGTTCGCATCCTTGTTTTAAGCTTAAGTCTAGGGTTATAAATTTAAAGCTTGCACACACCGTTTGGAGCGAACACAGTTGTTTATGCTTTTGAGAAGTTTCGCTCTTACTTAGTGGGAGCAAAAGTTATTGTTTACACTGACCATGCAACTATTCGTTACTTGCTTGCTAAGAAAGATGCAAAGCCGCGCCTCATTCATTGGATTCTCTTACTTCAAGAGTTTGACCTAGAGATTCGCAATAAGAAGGGATCCGAGAATTCTGTTGCGGATCACCTCAGCCGGCTACCTTCCACCTCGCTCGAGAAGGATGACCTACCCATTGATGACTCGTTTGCCGATGAGCACTTGCATTTATTGGAACATTGGATAGAATCCTTTGTTTCACCCCATGTGAAGATGAAGTATGGAGTGAGGACACCTTCCAACATGTTTGAGGATGACGTACGGTCCAGCTAGAGACCTTAAACCAAGCGCACCTTGGGAGTCAACCCAAGATATTGCTTTCTTTTCCCTTTTCTAGTTTAGTTTTAGATAGTTTGCTTCGTTTTGTTTTTGCGTCCTCTAGACAGGAACCAGGTACTTTCTAAGGAAGGATTACAGCTCAAGAGCTACACTGGAAGGACAAAAGTTCGAGAAAATGAGAAGACGGAGCTTGACTGAGACACATCTCGGATGCAACCACAAGACCTCGACCGAGGTGTAATCAAATTCAGCGAGGGGTATAAAAGGTGCGACGGTTTCTCACTCTTCCACTTTTTCCCTCTCTACTCTCACCTCGACCGCGGCGGCACTTCACCCTCAACTTCTCAATTCTTGCCCGTTCCGAACCCTAACTCCTTCCTTCTTTTGTCGAATTTGAGCAGATCTGGCTTTGGTTGCAACTGATTATTGTTGAAAAATATATAAGTACCTCTTTGGAAACTTTTGGTAGTGTTTTTGGGGAAAAAAGCTTACAGATTCAGATAGTGCATTCGAACAACAGTTCGCCTCGGTCTAATCGACTGTGTCTCGGCCGAGGTGTTCTTGGGCAACCGAGGTGTTCTTCTTCAAGAAAAATGAGCAACAGATTTGATCGTCAATTTGCCTTGAGGGTCAGGCCTAGTAGTACACACCATTCTTCCCCTTCCTCTACTTCTCAGTTTTCCATTCCGGTGATCCACGAGCGTCACCAGAAGGATTATGATCGTATTTGCAGGCGTCCGATCGTTGCCCCGCGGTTTCTTCATGTTGATGCCTTCGAGTGCCTCCATGTGGTGGAGGACTTGAAGAAGATGATCTTCATGGTTGCATTGGAGGAGTTCATGGATATCAGGGCGCCAGCCTATCTGGAGCCGACGTTGGAGTTTGTCAGTTATCTGACATATGTGCCGGAGCATCAAGAAATCAAGTACCGGCTACTGAACAGGAACTATGTATTATCTTTCATCTTGCCTTCTGCCTTGCTCACCGGATCTTCAGTGAGACACTTTTGGCACGTATTGAGACGCTCCAGAAGATCCGACAGGGGGAGCTTCTGAGTTTGTTCTGTATGGTGACACGAGGAGTGTCGGACTTTGCTGCCATGCTAGCAGATGATTTGCACAAGATCAAGGGCAAGTCTAGAGGCGATATTTGTTGTGGTGGGTTGGTGATCCACATCGCCACTTCCATGGGCTTAGATCTTTCAACTTTTACACTTGTCGCGGCTGCGAAGCCATTGGGACTGCAGAAGATGATCACCCGCCGTATTCTCGTTCCTCGTGGCCTTGGCACGCCTTACGTTGTCATGCCATGGGAGACGACATCTCCATAGGGGATTATGTGGTCATCCTAGTTTTCTATTTTTGAACATCAGTATTGGTCTACTGCTTGGTTCCCTTACATGCAAGATGTTGGAGATGCAGCAGATTATGATGATGATGAGGGGTATGATGAAGGAGCTGCCATAGAGACCGGTACTGATACCGGCGGCCCTAATGTTCCCGTTGTTGACCTTGATGACGAGGCAACAGAGGATGAGAGAGCAACACCACCACCTCCCCCTCAGCACAGATCCCGCCGATTTAGAGATCTTGAGGCACACCAAAGGATTGATCATCTCACTGACCAGATGATAGATGCATACGCAGCCCTGACAGTTGACATTCACCAGCGCTTCGATGACGAGCGCCGACATATTGAGGGATGGACGCATTAGATGATGAATAGCCAGCACTTCACTCGACAGATGATGGAGATCCAGCATCAGCGGGTTATGGGCTATCCTTTTTATCCATCCCAGCATCCCTACGTTCCACATCCACCACCACCAGCTGACGAGGATTAGAGCTTCATGGATTTCTTATTTATTTATTATGCAGTTCAGCTAGGTCTGGTGAGTATTCTATTCTTAGACTTATATTTGACCCATTGGGACAATGTATCACAAGTATGGGGTACTTGTATGTATTTACTTGACTTATATGTATGGCTTGATGACTCTCTTGTTGGATATTATGATCTTATTCTGCTCTATGTGCTTATTTGTCATTACATGCATACATACAAGTTTCTGTTTGAGAAAAACGTCGAACTTTGGTTTGAATAAAAAAATTTATGACCTCGACCGAGACGTTCATGGCCGATCGAGGATGAACACCTCGGATGACGCCAAAACACCTCAACCGAGATGATTCTTAACTGAAAGTTTTTCGAAACGTTTTGTGCTTCTTCTCTAGATATGACCTCGATGATGATTTTGTTTGCAGATTGGTTTTGAAATCTTTATATGCTCGAAAGGTTTTATGATATGTTTAAGTTACAAAATGCTTTGTTTGAAGTTTTAGCATGTTTAATACTTTGTTTTTATCAAAATTATGTTAGATTTAAAGGTTGACACCACATGATGAATTCTATCACATTCTTCCTGGGATGACTAAGGCAATTTATTCTCTCTTCTTCTTCTTCTTGACCATGCTTTAGCCCCTCATTTACATATTTGCCTCCCTTTACATATCCGGGAATTTGGAAGCAAGTGATGAAAAGCAAGTGAAGTGAAGTTAAGATGTTGGCTGAAAGTGTTAGAAAGAAACAATTAGGTTTGGGAAAGTCAATCATGACGATGAGTAACTCGGCACCATTCACATAGTCGGGTGTTTGTGTCTTGCCAAAGTCGGATTGAGCGATATTCCTAACGGGTCATGGTATGTGTATCAAGGGTTTGAGGCATCTCGAGAAATTGATGATTGTTGATCTCCTAGGCTTCGGTTATTGTGCACCTCTGTCCATGCATCCCAAAAAGTAAAGTAAAAGTGAAAATAAGCAAAGCTTATTGGTGGAACATGTTGTGATTCAAAGAACAAGAAGAAAAGATCATATTCCCGGATTCTAGCACCACATTACCCTATATACATCCCACCCTGACACGTTTTTTGACCTCTTTTGGAAGCCCTTGAGACCTCGAGCTTGTTGATTGACTTGGTGGTTTAAACTGGATTATACATGATTAATTTCGATGAACATGATTTATTATGCATTCTATGATTTTATGCAAAGATGAACATCTTTCTTATATTTATGAAATGTTTTGATCATGTCTTGATTTTATTTGCCATGAAGCATTCTCTTAGAGTGATCTATGAGTGGAGCACACATAAAAAGGTTTTGAAATGTTTTTCATTGATCTTTTTGACTTATAATCCATTCTATCTTGTATCTAAGATTTGGATCTTGCTTGGGGACAAGCAAGGGACAAGTATGGGGTATTTTAATAGCATGTATTATAGTCTATATTTTGGGATTGGTTTAGACGTTTTATCTTCATAAATCTGCATGTATGGATGTATATTCTTTGATTATATTGTTGTTTTGTCTACCTTTGCGGGAATCGAGGTCTACACCTAGTTTTGTTGTAATTGTAGGGAAAATGGCACGTTTTGGACCGACATGGAGCTAAGGAAGCTAAGAAGTCATTGGAGCTACATTCTAGAGCATTGAGGAGTTATAAGAAAATCTCATGAGGCATGGAAATGATTTAGAAGATTGATTTTTGATCAGATTAGAGAGTTTCACTCTCAGCTGAGACTCACCTCGGTCAGCTACAGTACCACCTCGACCGAGGTGATCTTGAGGAGCGTCTGGACCGAGGCGAAGAGATGACCGGACGCGAGATCTTTATTTTTGGGTGAGATCTTCTATTTTTGGAAAGTAATTATCACATATTTTTGGCTGGATTTCTGGAAGGAAGATATTTTTTTTGCTGATATATTTTGAAAGATATGGAAATATATTTAAAGGAAATTATCTTTTTAAGATATTTTATCTTTGGAAGATAATTCTCGTATATAAAGGGTTGGATTTTCTGCAATTCAGCCATCCTTGTATCATCTTTGGATCACCAATTCTTTGAAGAAAGTTGAAGGAAGTTTTGAAGGAAGTTTGAAGGTTGAAGTTCAAGGAAGGAAGGAAGTTATTTTGAAGCAAGTTTGAAGGAAGTTTGTAAGATTCTCTTAGTTGGTTTGGTTTTGTTGTCTTTTCTTATTTGTGATTGAGGAACGTTGATTTGTTGTTTGTTTGATTCATTCAGTTATTGAGACCTTTGTGTTAAGGTTTTCTTGTTTGAATATTGATTCCTTTCTCACATATTTGATTATTGTTATCATGATGATTGTTGGCTAAGTTCTTTATGAAATTTTAGGGTGATTGGCTGAAAGTTATGGGAAAGACGATGATAGAATGATCCTTTACCCCAGTGGACCCTGAAAGCTCGAGCCTTTACCTTAACCGATGAACACCTCGGTCAGTCATAGAAAATCTCGGCCGGGATGGGATATTATTGAACAGGTGAGACCTTTTCTGATCCTTATCTGAGTTGAGGTTTCTGTTTGCCAAATCCTATCCTTGTTATACCTTTCCTGGTTCAACGCAAGCCTAAGATAAGACTTACCCAGTGATCCTTTGTTTGTATACCCAAGATCATGAGTGTAGGTAATAAAGGATTATCCTTTATTGGGGTTTGATTGTGCCTTCATCCCATCTTTGAGAGTTAACTTGAGACTTACCCGGTAAAGGTTGATTCTATCCCCTTGGGTGGTATGTTGGTTTGAGATTATAGTTCCTTTCCTTAATACCTTGAGACTTACCCGGTGAGAGGATCTTTGGTTTGGGATAGGTAGTAGTGAGACTTACCCGGTGATCTATTCCCACCTTAGAAACACCTTCCCTTTGTGAAAACTTCACTTTGATTAAAATGTTTTACACGTGTTGATGATGGAAGACTTAACACAAATGTAGTAGTTGGATATACTAACAATGTATTGATTATATTCTCTAGATATTTGGTTGGTTTGAATTCAGTGCAGGTTTATCTAAATGTCAAGGGCCTTGACGTATAACTCAAGGACAAAGGAAGATAGCGTTTACAAAGGGACGAAATCAAGGACCTTGAAGTTATAGAGGCCCAAAACAAGTATTCAAATGAGCTGAATATTTTCCAGGAGATTCTTTAACTAAAAGATCTCATCACCTGAAGAAAGATCTCAACCGAAGATTAGAGAATCTTTTTAGAAGATTTTCTAAATAAAAAGCGGCAAGGATAATATCTTCTCTCTCTCGATTCAAAAGACGAGAAGATCAAGGAGCTAAGGACTCGGCATGTTCTCGGGAGCGAGCTGAAGATTTGCAATGTCTACCTTATCTCGAAACAAGAAAGGATCTTCATGGAGAAGAAGATTCATCTTCAAACGGTCATCTCTACAACGGCTAGAAGACCTCTCCATAGAAGAGTATAAATGAAGACGGTGGTCGAAGAAGAAAAATACACAAGCTTACACAGGAAAACATCTTTATATCTTCTAGCAACCTGATTATCTTCATTCGTTGTTTTTCTTTCTCTCATTCATACAAAAGCTTTATCCCCTTAGAGAGAGAGAACACTAGAGCTCCATTGGAAGATCTAAATAGTGTTATTCTAGAGTGTGTGTTACTCTACGAAGTAACTAGGCTATTATAGCTAGGTTAAGAGTTGGAGCTAGATCGTAGTGTTGGCTACAGTGAGAGAAGAAGGGGATTTCTTCTAGTTTGTATATAGGACTCTTTGAAGCTGATAATAGATAGTTAGATCCTAAGGTTATACCCTGGGACGGAGAGTAGGCTATTTAGAGCCGAACTTCGTAAACATATCCTCGTGTCAATCTTTTCAATTCCACACCATATATACTTTACTGTGCCTAACTTTGTTTGCAGGAGCAAGAAGTCAAGGCCCTTGAAAGGAGTTTCAAAGCCTTGAAATCAAAGTTTCACAAAGAGCACAGATTAACATCAAGGCCCTTGAAAGTAGTTTCAAGGCCTTGAGATTTGGTTTGCGAAAAGTTCCCACACTCTATTCAACCCCCTTCTAGAGTATCTTTTACCTTATTTATTTCACCTACCGGTTCTTCAATTGGTATCAGAGCTAGACTCACATTTATTGATTTAACCATTAGTGAGACTAATCATGAATCCTGTAGGCGATGGTGGATTTACTCAAGGAAGATCCTCATATCGACCACCACTCTTCTGTGGCAACAACTTTGCTCATTGGAGAGCACTCATGCGTATGTTCGTTATTGATCAGGACATGGAGCTTTGGAGCATCATTCAAAATGGACCTAAAGTTCCAATGACAACGGTTGAAGGTGTCCAAGTCCCAAAGAAGGAAGATGACTTCACTCAAGCTGACCTGGACAGTTTGTCAAAGAATTACAAAGCAATGAACCTACTATACTGTGGGTTAGATACAAATGAATTCAACCGCATCTCATCATGCAAGAGTGCTAAAGAAATATGGGACAAACTTGTTGTCACTTACGAAGGAACAAGTCAAGTCAAGGAAACAAAGATTAGCATCTTTCTCAGACAATACGAGTTGTTCAAGATGAATCCAAATGAAACAATCAAAGAAATGTTAACCAGATTCACTAAGATCGTGAACAACCAGGACTCACTAGGAAAGATCTTTACAAATGAAGAAAAAGTGAGGCAGGTTCTAAGGAGCCTACCTAAAGCCAAGTGGGGACCAAAGATGATTGCTATTGAAGAATCTCAGAATCTCACAACTCTTCCTCTTGATGATCAACTTGGAAAACTCATCACACATGAAATGGTTCTTGGTGAAGAAGATAAAGAACTCCCATCCAACTCCAAGAATTTGGCATTAAAATCAAGAAGAGATTAAATACCATCTGATGAAGAGGATAGTGATGATGATGATGATGAAGAAGATGCAATCGCCATAATCTCTAAGGGTCTCACAAGAATTCTTAAGTTAAAGAAACAATCTGCTAATAGAGAATTCCCAAGAGTATCAAAACCCCGAGGTAAGTTTTCTAACTCTAATAAAAAAACGAGAGTACTGACTTGTTTTGAATGTGGTGAAACATATCATCTCGTGAAGGATTGTTCATAAAAGAAGAGGACCAACTTTAAGAAGAATGATCGAAAGAAGAAAGCAATGGTTGCTTCATGGAGTGATTCAAAATCCACAAATGGATCAAAAGATGAAAAAGAACAAGCAAACTTGTGTCTCATGGCCGATCATGAAGATGACTCAAACTTGTACATTGACAATGTTTTAAGTACAATCATGTCTCAACCTGAGATTGACCTTAAACAATTCCTTAAAGATATTATCTTAAGTGATAAGGAACATAGAATAAGGATAAATTCTTTAAAAGAAAAGCTTCATGAACAAGATAGACTATTGAGTGAAAAGTCTTTGGAGATTGAAAATCTTAACGCAGAAAAGGAAGATCTTGATGACAATAGCAAGGCCTTGGAATCAGAAAATCTGATTCTCAAGGACAACCTCTCCTCTCTTCATCGAAACTATATCGATCTAGAGAAAGAGAAAGTTGATCTGACCTTGACGTGTCAAGACCAGAAGGCAACACTTATTAAGTTTACTCGTTCAAAAGCTAATCTGGAAAGAATGATGGGTGAACAACAATCTTCCGTTAACAAAAATGGTATAGGTTATCATAGGAGCTTTCCTAGAAAACCTACCACCACTTTTGTCAAGGACAAAGGAAGCATTCATATGCTTACTTGCTTCTACTGTTGTAAAAAGGGTCATGTAAAATCTACTTGTCCTTATAGAAAAAATTATCCTTATATCATCAAAAACACCTATCCTTTATGTTTAAGAAAACAAGTCAAACAAATCTGGGTTCCTAAAGGTACTAGACCACCAAATATGATCGAACCTTAGTATGAACCAAAATATGTCATTTGGTCGACCCGGAAAGGTTGATGTTTGTTGTTTTGCAGGATATCACCAAGGTAAAGGAGCATAATTGGATATTAGATAGTGGTTTCTCAATACACATGAGTAGAAAAAGCTCTTTATTCTCAAATTTAAAGAAGCAATCATCTGGAACCATTACTCTTGGTGATAAAGGAAAGTGTGACATAATGGGCATTGGTAAAATTTGCTATAATTCATCCAAATTTATTGATGATGTCTATTTGGTTGATGCTTTGAAATATAATCTGCTAAGTATATGTCAATTTTGTGATAAAGGCAACAAAGTCATATGTGATTCAGATAAGTGTGAGGTTCAAAATAAAAAGACGGGTGAAGTGTTGCTTACTGCTCCTAGATGTAATAATGTTTATTCTATGAGTACTAACCAAGTTTCAGGAACTAAGCTAAAATGTTTAAAGGCCTTGACTGATGATCCAAGGCTTTGGCATAGAAGACTTGGTCACGTAAGCATGCATACCATGAAGAAGCTACTTACAAAAGATTTGGTACGTGGTTTGCCAAACCTAAATTTTAAGGTTAATGACCTATGTAAGGCGTGTACACAAGGTAAACAAACAAGAGGTTCATTCAAACCTAAGAAAGCTGTAAGTTCTTCTCGACCCATTGAACTTTTACACATGGATCTTTGTGGACCTATGCGTGTCAAATCTCCCAAAGGAAAACAATACATCCTTGTTATAGTGGATGATTTCTCTCGTTTTACATGGATATCTTTTCTACGAGAAAAATCTGAAGCTTTATTTGAATTTTCAAAATTGTGTAAGGAGTTACAAAGTTTGAAAAACCTACCAATCGTTGCTATAAGAAGTGATCATGGTAGAGAATTTGATCAACTGAAGTTTGATTTGTTTTGTGCAAAATATGGTATTTCATATAATTTTTCAGCTCCTATAACTCCTCAACAAATGGAGTTGTGGAACGAAAGAACCACACTCTTGAGGATATGTCTAGGACAATGCTTTTAGAAAACAATTTGCCAAAAAGTTTTTGGGCTGAAGCAGTAAATACTGCAAATTATATTTTGAATAGATGTTTAATTCCTCCTATTTTGAAAAAGACTTCTTATGAACTCTTTAAAGGAAGAAAGCCAAATATTTCATATTTCAAACCTTTTGGATGTACTTGTTTTGTTCATAACAATGGCAAAGATAATCTTGGGTAATTTGATGCACGTAGTGATGAAGCTATATTCATTGGATATGCTTCAAATAGAAAAGCTTATCGTGTTTATAACAAACGTACCAAAATTGTTGAGGAAAACATTCATATTATTTTTTATGAAAGCAATGATGGTACTTTGAGTGAGAGTTTTGCAGATATAAATCTGAATCAAAGAGAATATCATAATTCGGATGAAGAGGAAGATCCTAAAGATAAAGACAAGAATATGCAGGAAAAGATTCAAGATACCGAAGAAAATCCTCAAGACCTTGAAACACACCTTCAAGACCTTGAAACTGGAAATTGTGATAACAGAACTCCACTTCAAGGGCTTGAAACCCAACTTCAAGGCCTTGAGATTGGATCAACAGGAAATGCATCAATGGTACCTGAATCTAGCCAAACATATGAAGCTCAACCTTCTAGATCTACTCCATCAGTCAAAAGAAGAAAAGTTCAACACTTCTCATATCATCCACAAGAGAATGTGATCTCAAATCCAAATGCTGGTGTTCAAACTAGATCTAAAGTAAACAATCTATGTGCCTTCTCCGCTTTTGTATCACTTGTCGAGCCAAAGAACTACATTCAAGCTCTTCAAGAACCAGATTGGATCATTACCATGCAAAATGAATTAAATGAATTTGAGAGGAACAAGGTATGGACTCTTACTTCAAGACCAAAGCATCAATCAGTTATTGGCACGAAATGGGTCTTTCGAAACAAATTGGATGAAAGTGGCAAAGTCATACGAAACAAAGCACGACTTGTAGCACAAGGTTATAACCAAGAATAAGGTATTGATTATGAGGAGACTTTTGCTCCAGTTGCCAGGTTAGAAGCTATACGCATGCTACTTGCATTTGCATCTTTCATGAGCATAAAACTTTTTCAAATGGATGTAAAATGTGATTTTCTAAACGGCTTCTTAGAAGAAAAAGTCTACGTTGCTCAACCTCTTGGTTTTGAAAATGATGAATTTCCAGATCATGTTTTTAAATTAGACAAAGATCTTTACGGTCATATGCAAGATCCTCGAGCTTGGTATGAAAGATTGTCTAAATATCTTCTTGAAAACAATTTTAAAAGAGGCTTGATTGATAAAACATTGTTTATCAAAACTAGAGGCAACGACATTCTAGTAGTACAAATCTATGTTGATGATATATTATTCGGTGCTTGTTCTCTTGAAAGTGTGTGTCACTAGTTTTAAATTTATATCTAGAACTCAAAGCAAAGCGAACCCGCAGTGTACGGATCAGCTGTAGTAAGGTAAGAAATTTCAGAGTCGAACTCAGGGATTTGGTGAGAATAAAATCAATTTCAATTGTCTAATAAAGTGAAAAAGCTTTTGTGATTAATAAAGGGGGTAAATGATTCCAAGGATTCAAGTATCCGACTGCAGCTTTCGATTCAAGACACTTCTAAAGATCAAAGGACAGAGTTTATATTGTCAAGGTTGTGTGTTTCAAAGGTAGATATCGTACGGTGAAGTTCCGAAACCTATTTGTCTAATCCAAAGGCTTTCTCTATAAGGGTTGTTGAGGTTGCGATATAGAAAGGTCTAGGGATAAGAATTATACTCGAACTAACTATCAAAAATCCCAAGATGTGACTCTCCAAGGTAAAGATAGAAAGTACACTTAAAACTTTAATAAAGGATATTGAGTCTCTCTATTACCCAATTCTTGTAATCTTACTCTGTTAAATGTAGAATCAATGATGAAGTCTCTTCACACATTTAATTAGAGGTTAGAAAGGTTAAGCAAGGTTTGGATTTAGGCAAAGATTAACTTTGGTTAAGGAATAGTTCAATTAAAGATCATCAGGGGAATAAATCGACTGGATCTTGATTAAATCGTCCGATTTTCTCAAGAACAGGGCGATTTTCCTGTTGTCGCAAAGTTAAAATCTAAAATCTCAAGGTCCAAATGGTTGAATGAGTTCAGTCTATCATCATCTAAGCCTCAATCATCAACTATTCTCCCTAGAATCACAAAGGTTTTAGCCAACCATTTTCAGAATCAAATCAAAATTGACATTGAGTGAATAAATCAAATAAACCCGAATCTTGAATAAAAACTCAATAATCTCCAAATCTGTAAACCAAATTCAAATCTAATCAAAGTATCTCTCAAATTACTCAGTAATGTATTCACAAATCACAAGAATCGCAAGGAAAACAAAGAATCTCACAAAATGATCAAGTTTGACTTCTCGGCTATTTCCTTTCAAACCTCTTCCAAGAATCTTCAATCTCTCTCAAACGTGTAAAGATTTCCCGCTGTGGAACCCCCCTAGGTCTGTCACCATCCTAGGTCTCCAGGTTGGAGATTTCTGCCCCCTCTAAGTCTCCCATTTTGGAGATTTTGGCTCCTTCTAGTCTCCCTTTGGAGAAATTGACTCCTTTACGCAACTCCTTTGCTCTTTGTGATTCCTCTAAGACTCCTTAAGCTTCCCTAATAGCCTTAGATGCTCCTTGCTATACTTTTGCTTCCAAATCCACCGAATTTACCTACAATTCAACCAAAACTCGTGTAGACCTCTATTTCCGAAATATAAACGAATAAAGCCTAAAAGGTACACACGTTCTCTCTAAATGCAAAGTAAATCGAGGTAAACCTCTACAATATGCATGATTATAATGGTATATAATTCATGTCATCAAATACCCCATACTTGCCCCTTGCTTGTCCCCAAGCAAGACTTAAACTTAGAATACAAGATGTCATGAATTATATATATATGAAAACTCAAAAACCTTTTATTTGGTAGTGCTTCTTCTTATTGGATCACCCTCAAAGTGGTGTTTCAAGGCATAGGAAGACTAGGCATGTATCAATGATAATAATAATATGAACTAACTCTCTTTTCTTTCTCAAAAACACAAATAAAAGACATGATGAAGATGTAGAGGTAATTAAAATCAAACAAGTCTAAGCCATGAAGTCTTAATACATGCATATAAGTCTCAAGGTCTTCCAATCAAAGAAAAGGTCTAAGAAACGTGTTAAAGGAGGGAATTCTTTTAGGGAATTGTGGTGCTAATCCGGGAAGAGGAACAACATAATACCTTCAAGAACTTTACTCCACCACACATGCTTTGCATGTAAAAGCTTTGCTTTCTTTATACTTTACTTTTTGAGAGTATGGACAGTGGTGCACAATAACCGAAGCCTAGGAAATCGGCGTTTCTCAATTTCGAGATGCCTCAAACCCTTGATGCACATTCCATATCCCGTTAGGACTTGTCGTTCAATCGGACTTTGGCAAGACATAAACACCCGGCTATGTGAATGGTGCCGAGTTACTCATCCTCATGTTCAACGTCCCTAAACTTATAATTTGCTAAACTTTCACTTAACACATTTTTATTGGCCCTCCCACATCAAACATGCCTTTTTCAATCACCTATCCTAATTCCCGGATGGTAAAAAGGAGGTCACATATTTCATTGAGGAGCTAGCATGAACAAGATATGAATTAGAGAAGAAGTGAATTGCCTTGGTCATTCTTGTATGATGCAAAAAAAACTTATAATATAGCTTCGACCATTATTTCATTCTCTTATCAAAAGATCAAATTCATATAAACCATTCATGTGTTCAAGTAAGAAAGGCAAGCTCATTCATGCTAAAATTAAAATCTCAACATAACTATGTCATCTTTTTGCCTTTTCCACATCACAATCCTCATCATAGAGGTCATTTCCATCATAAGAAACACAAAATTTTTTTGAAAACTCATAATTTTTGAAAGAAAGCATGCAAATGCAAATGTCATAGTGGAAAGCAAGTAGTGCAAGAGTTATTACAAGCCAAATCATCAAATGTAATACAAAGTGCATAGAGTGCTAAAATGAAGTAAAAGAGATTGTAAGTACCCCCACCCCATACTTAATCTTCACATTGTCCCCAATATGAAAAATCAAGCATAAGATGGAGAAAAATACTTACAATGTAAAAGGAGTGGGATCTCAATCCTCGGTCGGTGGCAGTGGTGGAGGATATGGATACATCAGTGCGCTGGGATCATAGAAGTGGCCGAACTGATGGTAGTACATGTCTCTCATCTGGCCATCATAGGAGGAGTGTCTAGCATCCGTCTCCTGCTGGTACGCCTTGAACTGAGTGTTCAGGGTGCTATAGTAGGTGTGGAGGGCCTGATAATCTGAGTGTAGATCATGGTAGTCGGTGCGTAGACCCTGGAAACTAGAGACCAAGTCTCTAAGGTGTCGGGGAAGTCTATGTCCGCGTCCTCTACCGTGGCTAGGAGCGTGTGCAAAAGAGTGACGGGGTGGCTGCATCTCATCTTCCGTCTCCTCGGTACCTCGACTAGTCCGGCTAGGTCATGCACCATGATGATCAGTGTCCATAGCATCTATGGCGTGGCCACTATAAGTGTCACTCTCGAACTCGAGCATGGTCCCTTGGTATGCTCCATCCTCCTGCTCCTCCTCATCCTCCGTGTCACCTGCATCATCATCATAATAACGAGAAGGAGGAGTGATAGCATGAATTATAGTCTATATTTTGGGGTTAGTTTGGACGTTTTATCTTTCATAATCTGCATGTTTGTATGTATATTATGTGATTATACTACCATTTCATCTACCTTTGCGGGAATCGAGGTCTACACCTAGTTTTGTTGTAATCGTAGGTAAAATGGCACGTTTTGCATCAAAAAGGAGCAAAAAGAGTTATGAGTCATTAGGAGCTACATCCAGGAAGCATAGCCATGGATTAGAGATTCACTTTGAACCAGATTCGAGAGATTTCACATTTCAGTTGTGACTCACCTCGGTTGACCACAGATTCACCTCGACCGAGGTGATCCAGAGACGCCGACTCGACCGAGGCGAACACCTAGGACGCGGCAAGAGTATTTTATTCTCGGCTGAGATCTTTTATATTTGGAAAGTGATCTTATATTTTTGGGCTTGGCTCCTGGAAGGAAGAAGATATGCAGAATCATATATTTTACCTATATTTATGGGCAAAGATCTCTTCTAAGATATTTTATCTTTGGACGGTTATTTTCCTATAAAAAGGGTTAGATTTCCACAAATCAAGGACGTTGCATGGAGGTTGCATACATCTCGCATACATCACGCATACCATCGATCAGCATACGCAGCAGCAGCAATACTCCAATTTGGAGATTTGAAGAACCTTTTTGAAGGTTGAAGGAAGATTGAAGATTGTAGCTTTTATAGGTTTTGGAGGTTTTCTTTGTAAGATTACCTTAGATTCTCTTCCTTGTTGTCTTTCTTGTTGGATTTATATCCAAGGAACGCTTTGTTGTGATATTTGATTCAGTTATTGAAGTCTTTTCATTAAATTCTTCTTGTTCAAATATTCACCTTCTTCCCACATATTTGATTAATACTTTCATGATGATGAGTGGCTAATTTCCTTGTGTGATTCTAGGGTGATTGGCTGAAGGTTGTGGGAAAAACAATGATAGAATAATCTTAGATTCCAGTAGGATCCTGAAAGTTCGAGTCTTTAACCTTAACCCTAAGCATCTCGCTCAGTCGATGAACATCTCGGCCGGGGTGGAATTCTTCTGACCGAGGTGACTTATCCGATCCTAAACTGAGAGTTAAGTGTTAGAGTTTGCCAAATCCTATTCTTATTACACCTTTTCTGGTTCAATGCAAGCTTAGGATGAGACTTACCCGGTAATTCCTTAGTTTGTTTACTAACGATCATAAGTGTAGGTAATAAAGGTTTATCCTTTATTGGGGTTTGAGTGTGCTTCCATCCCATCTTTGTGAGTTAGCCTGAGACTTACCCGGTAAAGGTTGATTCTATTCCCTTAGATGGTGTGTTAGTTTGAGGTTATAGTTCTTTATCTTAATTCCTTGAGACTTACCCGGTAATAGGAGTTACGGTTTAGGATTAGTGAGTAGTGAGACTTACCCGGTGATCTATTCCACTTTAGTAACACCTTCCCTATGCAAAAATCTCAGCTTTGTCCGCTTATCTATAGATCTTGAGTTGGAACCACAACTAGATGCTTTAATCCCTAGAATTGCATGTTTGCTTTATTGACTTCTTATTCATCTTTGATTGTGTTGATTGCTCTTGTGGTTAGTATTTACATAAGCATACCGTTATCGACTTTGTTTCACCAAGTCCCTGTGATCGACCCCTAGAATTCCTTGCTTTTACTACGATTGACCCGTACACTGCAGGTTCGCATCCTTGTTTTAAGCTTAAGTCTAGGGTTATAAATTTAAAGCTTGCACACACCGTTTGGAGCGGACAAGTTTTGGCGCTGTTGCCGGGGACTTGGTCTAGACCGAGCCGGTACGGTTTGCTCTTGGGGCGCTTGCCCCCGTGTCTACTAACCACTCTACTTGAGTGACTTTTGCAGGTTCTTTCTTAGGTATATGCGAAGAACCCGCGCTGGGAAGGAAATCGTTCCTTACGATCCGGAACCAGAGAAGACATACAAAAGACGCTTGAAAGAAGCGAAGATGGCTCAACAAGACAATCGCGATCTTGAGGCCGAACTAAAAGACGCGTTAGAGCTGCTACGCCTCAGCAGGGAAGAATTAAGGCGAGAGAAGGAAGAAACTCGCACCAAGACTGAAGCAGTCGAGGCGGAGATGGCAGTCATACGAGACCAGATTCTACTTCGACCGAGGGAAGATCCTCCTGTTGATCCTCGACCGCTACAGAATCCAGTTGCTGACCCTCGACCGAGGCAGGTTCCAGTACCTAATGCCCCGGCCGAGATACTTCCACCTCGGATGCCAGTCCGAGATGTTCTTCTTGCAGGAATCCCACAAACCCTAGGTCAAAGGATGGACCCTAATCAGCAACTGAGGCGTCCAGGAGTTAACCTAGGAGATCCAGCGGACCATGACTATGAACTTCGACCGCAAGTTCTATCCATGATTCGCCAATGCCAATTCGGAGGGCTAGAGAAGGAATCACCACATCAACATCTTCAAAACTATGAGATCTTGATGGAGACCTTGAGACCTCCGAGAATTGAAAACAACAACTACAAGCTAAGACATTTTTACTTTTCTTTAAAAGATAGAGCTCTTACTTGGTATCAATCTCTTCCTCCAGGAAAAATCAGCACATGGGAGGAGATGACAACGGAGTTCTTGACCAAATTCTTTCCCCCCTCAAAGACAGCTGAAATGAGAGGGAAGATTAATGCTTTCATTATGAAGGACAAGGAGAGCTTGTCCAAGTCATGGGAGCGGTTCAAAGACATTCTTTTGGATTGCCCACATCATGGGATTCCAAAGTTAGAGTTATTGGAGATATACTTCAAAGGACTGGACGGAAGCACCCAGTTCAATCTCCAACTACTCTCCGCCGGCACCTTTATGGACATGGCGATTGACGAGGCTTGGGACTTCATCGAGAAGCAAGCCTTGCACATGGAGAAATACACCCACCAGGGAGCTGAAGGTGGAGTTAAAAGAGTTAATTTCCAGGAAACTCAGCCCAACAACAATCAACTCACGTCTTTGAAGAATGACGTGAAGCAATTGAAGGAACTTTTGGTTGCACAAACCAAGAAGGAAGAGCAAGGGCAAAGGAACAACAACGGGTACCGTAACAACAACAACGGTCCCCGAAACAACAATTACAACAACAACAATAGAGGGTCCAATAGCAACAATTGGAGGGCGAACAACCAAAATTCGGGTAATCATTCAAACTCCAACTCTAACGATTCCTCTAACCCTTTCCTCTCTCCCCCTTCTTCTTCTTCTACTCCATTAAAGAGCCAGGGGCAAGGATCAAGTTCGTCTCAGCCAGAAAAGAAAGACGCAGTTCTGGAGGCTATCTTGATCAAGCTTGGTGCTATGGAGAATTCTATGACTTCATTTTCGAAGGCCCAAAAAGCCTTTGAACAACAACTTGCAAGTAGGGCGAATGAAGCGCCTAGAGATCCAGGGAAGCTTCCAGCAAGGACAGAAAGCAACCCTAAGGGCCAAATCATGGCCATAACTACGAGGAGTGGACTGAAGACTGCAGATCCAGTACCTCGGTCGGTGCCAGTACCGACGCAGACCACCTCGGTCCAGATGCAGTCGAAGAACACTTCGACCGAGACGCCAACCGAGGCGGAGCAACAGAAAGCGGAGGGGAAGACTGAAATTTATGTTCCACCTCCTGCATACAAACCACCACTCCCATTCCCCCAGTCAAGGGCCAGAGCACATCTAGACAAGCACTTTGGTAAGTTCCTTGACTTGATGAATAAGCTACATATTGATATTCCTTTCCTTGATGCCATTCTAGGTATGCCCGCCTATGGGAAGTTCTTGAAAGAGATCCTATCAAGGAAGAGGAAGCTGGAGGACGTTGGTGAAGTTAGGATGACATCTAAATCCTCGGAGCTCATACAAATCATGAAGGAGAAGATGCCACCTAAATTGAGAGATCCCGGCTCATTTTGCATTCCCATTCAAGTTGGGGATGTCACTTGTGAAGCCCTTTGTGATCTAGGAGCCAGTGTGAGCATCATTCTGCTGGAGCTATGTGTGAAGATCGGTCTTGGAGAGCCCAAACCGGTCAAGATTCGACTTTATATGGCGGATCGCTCCATTACCCATCCCGTGGGCATCTTGGAGGACGTTCCGGTCAAGTTAGGTAATTTCTATCTACCTATAGATTTTGTTATACTTGACATTCCCGCAGATTATCCTGTTCCTATTATTCTCGGGAGGCCATTTCTAGCAACTTCGGGTTGCAACGTGGATTGCAAGAACGCCAAGTTGAAATTCAACGTTGGTGGCGATGAGGTGGAGTTCGCACTACTTGCAGCCATGAAAGGGGAGCAGCTAACTGATGATATCTTCAACATCTAGGATGAAGAAGAATCAAGAGAATTGGTGAGCTCTATCCTTATTAATGATCCACTCGAAAGAGTTATTAGCTTCAGTTTAACGGAGGAAGGTATAGATGCTTCTTGTGATGCAGATATACGGAGCTTGGAGGCACTGGAAGAAGATCCAGGAGCTAAAACTGAGAAGCTAATCCAGGAGACGAAGATCTCCAGTTTCGATTCCAGTAGCAGTACCTCGACCGAGGCACTTTCTGGACTGAGCGAGGCGACTGAAGAACATCTCGGTCAACGCCTCTGCGCCTCGACCGAAGTCGAAGGCGAGATGATTTCAACTGAGACTTCTGAAAGTCCAGTTTCTGGATCCACTCCACTGGAAGGAGGAAGCAAGGATCCTCCTCAGAAAGCACCCCCAGTTGTGGAGCTTAAGCAACTCCCAAATCACTTGAGGTATGTCTTTCTTGGGCCGGATTCCACTTATCCCATTATTGTTAGTGCTTCCCTTTCCGAATCTGAATTGTCTAAGTTAATGCATGTCCTGAGAAAGCATCAAAAAGCTTTGAGTTACACTATAGATGATCTCATTGGCATTAAACCCTCTTTCTGCATGCATAGAATTTTAATGGAGGACGATCATAAGACTTCACGGGAACCTCAAAGACGGTTAAATCCGATCATGAAAGAGGTTGTGAAGAAGGAAATTCTTAAGTTGTTGGATGCAGGTATTATTTATCCTATCTCAAACAGCAAGTGGGTTATTCCGGTGCATGTAGTTCCGAAGAAAGGAGGGATGACCGTTGTGACGAATAAGAACAACGAGTTGATCCCAACTAGGACCGTTACGGGCTGGAGGGTCTACATCGATTATAGGAGGCTGAACACGGCCACACGGAAGGACCATTTTCCACTCCCCTTCATTGATCAGATGCTCGAGCGGTTGGCCCAGCATTCACACTTTTGCTACTTAGACGGTTATAGTGGATTCTTCCAGATTCCTATCCATCCGGATGATCAGGAGAAGACCACCTTCACTTGTCCATGGATACAGTTGCTTATAGGAGGATGCCATTTGGATTGTGCAATGCACCCGCTACCTTCCAACGATGCATGATGGTCATCTTTTCCGAGTACATAGAGGAGATCATGGAGGTATTTGTGGATGATTTTTCTGTATATGGTTCCTCTTTTAATGATTGCTTATCTAACCTTTCGCTAGTGCTTAAAAGATGTGAAGACACTAATCTCGTTTTGAATTGGGAGAAGTGTCATTTTATGGTTAGCGAAGGCATTGTGCTAGGACACCTCGTTTCTAATCGAGGCATTGAGGTCGATCGCGCTAAGATCGAGACTATTGAGAAACTCCCTCCCCCTTGTTCTGCTAAAGGTGTGAGGAGTTTTCTCGGGCATGCAGGTTTCTACAGGAGATTCATCAAGGACTTCTCTAAGATTTCTAAACCTCTAACTAACCTCTTGAATAAAGATGTTGTTTTTGAGTTTTCGCAGGAGTGTCTTGATGCTTTTTACAGGATTAAGGAAGCGTTGATCTCCGCTCCTATTATCCAACCTCCGGATTGGACCTTGCCCTTTGAGATCATGTGCGATGCTAGTGATGTAGCCGTAGGAGCGGTGCTTGGACAGAAGAAGGATGGACGGACCACCGCCATTTATTATGCTAGCAAGACGCTAGATGAAGCACAACGCAACTACGCTACCACCGAGAAGGAGTTATTGGCGGTTGTATATGCTTTCGAGAAGTTTCGTTCCTATTTAGTAGGGGCGAAAGTCATTGTCTACACCGACCATGCAGCCATTCGCTACTTGTTGGCTAAGAAAGATGCCAAGCCATGCCTTATTCGATGGATTCTCTTGCTTCAAGAGTTTGACCTACAGATCCGCGATAAGAAGGGATCCGAGAATTCTGTTGCGGATCACCTCAGCCGGCTACCTGCATCTTTACGTGATAAGGACGATCCGCCCATAGACGATTCATTCCCCGATGAGCACTTACACTTGTTGGAGCGTTTGATAGACTTACTTACTTCAACCCATGATGGAGGTGAAGTATGGGGTGAGGGCACCTCCCATCACGTTTGAGACGCATCATGGTCCAGCTAGCGACCTTAAACCAAGCGCTTCTTGGGAGGCAACCCAAGGTATTGCTTTCTTTTCCCGTTTTCTAGTCTAGTTTAGATAGTTTTTGCTTTTGCTTTGCTTTGTTTTGTTTTTGGCGTTCTGGACAGATAATAGGAAACATCTAAGGAAGGAGCATAACTGGAAGGACAGAAGTTCGAGAATTTGAGAAGACAGAAGCACCTCGGTTACTGTCAGAGCATCTCGACCGAGACGATTCTTGAGCAACCGAGGCGACTAGGGTTTTCTGACGTACCACCTCGGTCCACACCACCTCGGTCCAGTCGAGACCATCTCGACCGAGGTGACAGCAGTCCAGAAAAGGGTATAAAAGGCGGAAAATTTCTCCCTCCTCGCTTTACTCTTTCTCCTCGACCGCGGCGACAGTTCACTTCGTTCTCCCTCGCTTCTTGCTCGTTTTCGAAAATTTTTGTCTCCAAACTACGATTGAAGGATAGAGGAACGTGCTGCAAGTACAGATCTGCAGAAAATCGAACCGATTCGGCCGAAACGAGGTAAAACGAACCGAAACCGTAACCTCTCTATTTCGCTTCGATTTGGGCTTTGGTTGCCCCTGCATTTATTGAGGAAAAGCTTAAGTACCCCATAGGAAGCAATTGTAGTGATTTTTGGGGGAAAAGAACTGAATTTTTAGAAGAAATTAGAATCCAGTTTTTCGCCTCGGTCCAGTCGAGCTGTGCCTCGGCCGAGGTGTTCCTGAGAGTTGTCGGTCGACCGAGGTGACCTGACAGTAGCTGAGTGAAAATGAGTTCTGACCGACGCCTCGTCCTTAGGGATAGTTCCTCACCTTCCCCTTCTTCCTCTTCTTCCCGACCTTACCGCCCGGTGATCCATGAGCGACACCGGGTGGATTATGACCGCATTTCTGGCCGTCCAGTGATTGCACCTCGCTTCCTGGACGTGTCCGCTTTTGATTGCCTAGGGGTAGATGGAGACCTTAGGAGAATGATTTCTACAGTTGGGTTGGATCAGTTTACTGAGATCCGAGCCCCAGCCTACTTGGAGCCGACCCTAGAGTTCGTTAGCTCCTTCACCTACCTTCCCACAGAGCAGTCTGTGAAGTACCGGTTGATGAACCGGAACTTCTTAGTGCCGCTCGAGTACTGGAGAGATATTTTCGGCTTTCCGAAGCCCACAGCCATTAACTTCCCTTCCCGATCTGTAGCTAGGGAGTTATGGGGGCAGATAGCCCATGTTGTTGAGCACGCAGATAGATGGCGCCCTGTAGATTCTAGGGAGAAGGTCATCTTCCACCTAGCCTTTAGGTTAGCCCACCGGATCTTTAGCGAGACACTTCTGGCGCGTACTGAGACGCCCCAGAAGATCCGACAGGGAGAGCTTTTCAGTTTGTACTGCATGGTTACTGGGGGTTTCCCGGACTTTGGCTTGATGCTGGCAGAGGATCTGCACAGGATCAAGGCCAAGGCGAAGGGAGACATCTGCTGCGGAGGGCTTGTCACCCACATAGCTGCTTATCAGGACATGGACCTCAGTGCTTGTACAGTGGTGGCGGCTGCCAAGCCGCTTGGATTGCAGGAGATGATCACTCGGCGGATTCTAGTTCCCCGAGGTCTGACTACTCCGTATGTGGTTATGCCGTGGGAGCTGACTGTGCCACAGGGGATCCGGTGGTCTGCCCAGTTCACTGTTTATGACCCACACTATTGGCAGACCGCGTGGACTCCACTGATAGAGGATTACAGAGAGGTTGCAGCTGCCCCAGCTGAGGAGGAGGAGGCTGATGATGAGGAGACGGTTGATGAGAGAGAGGGTGGAGTCCCGATGGATACAGAGACAGATACTGCAGGGACGAGCGCACCACCGATTATAGATTTGGATGAGGAGGACACTGAGCCTGCACCTGCTACTTCTCCGGTGAGACCTGCTAGACGTAGGACGCGCCGACACAAGGATTCAGATGCTCACAGACGGATCGATGACCTGACAGATCAGGTTATTGATTCATATGCTGCTTTGTCGCTGGATATCCGCGAGATGCAGGAGCGGCAGCATTATCAGCATATGATGGCCCAGATTCAGTTCGACCCGACCCAGTATCCTTACGTACCACCACCACCACCACCGGATCGTGACTACTGAGAGCTGCAGTATTTTCTTTATTATTTTTATGCAGTTCAGCTATTTATCCGGTGAGTACTTTTATTCTCTAGACTTATATTGACCCACTGGGACAGTGTGTCCCAAGTATGGGGTATTTGATGTACTTATTCGATGACTTTGATGTATGGCTCACACTTGATCGGATATTTTATATTTATGCTTCACTTCTGCATTTATATGTTTATCTGAGATTGCATGCATACTTACAGGTTATTTGATTGAGAAAAACGTCGAAACCGAAAGAAAAAAATTGGTTTTAAAAAAAAAAAAATTTTTGACCTCGACCGGGGACGTTCTGGCCGAACGAGGTGTTTCACCTCGGTTGACCTACAAACACCTCGACCGAGGTGGGTAACAGAAAGTTTTCGAAAACGATTTTTGTGTTACTTATCTGGATATGACCTCAGTGAAGATCTTGCTTACTGACTGATTTTAAATTCTTTATATGTTTGAAAGGTTTTATAATATGTTTAAGTTGCTAAATGCTTTGTTTGAAATTATTGGCATGTTTAATACTTTATTTTTATCCAAATTATGTTGAATTTGAAGGTTGACACCACATTATGAGTTCTCTCACTTTCTTCCTGGAAAGACCAAGGCAATTCATTCTTTTCTTCTTCTTCTTCTTGATCATGCTTAACCTCTCATATACATTTTGCCTCCCTTTACCTATCCGGGAATTTGGAAGCAAGCGAAGTGGTGAAAGCAAGTAAGAGTTGAAAAGTGGGCTGGAAGTGAAAGTATTAGAAAGAAAGAAATAGGTTTGGGGAAGTCAATCATGAAGATGAGTAACTCGGCACCATTCACATAGCCGGGTGTTTGTGTCTTGCCAAAGTCGGATTGAGCGATATTCCTAACGGGTCATGGTATGTGCATCAAGGGTTTGATGCATCTCAAGAAATTGATGATTGCTGATTTCCTAGGCTTCGGTTAATGTGCACCTCTGTCCATGCATCCCAAAAAGTAAAGTGAAAAGAAAAAAAAGTGTGAAATAAGCAAAGCTTATTGGTGGAAGATGTTGAAAGTCAAAGTGAAAGTGAAGTATATCCTTTTCCCGGATTCTAGCACCACATTACCTTACATACATCCCTACCCTACACGTTTCTTGACCTTTCTTTTGGGAAGCCCTTGAGACCTTGAGCTTGTTGATTGACTTAGTGGTTTAAACTGGATTATACATGATTGATTTGATGATTATGACTTATTATGCATTCTATGGTTTTATGCAAAGATGAACAACTTTCCTATATTTATCAAATGTTTTGATCATATTGAGTTTTTAAATTCCATGAAGTATTCTCTTAGAGTGATCTATGATTGTTGCACACCATAAAATGTTTTTGAAGGACTTTTCATTGATTTTATTGACTTATAATCCATTCTATCTTGTCTTTTATATATGAGGAACTTGCTTGGGGACAAGCAAGGGCTAAGTATGGGGTATTTTGATAGCATGAATTATAGTCTATATTTTGGGGTTTGTTTGGACGTTTTATCTTTCATAATCTGCATGTTTGTATGTATATTATGTGATTATACTACCATTTCATCTACCTTTGCGGGAATCGAGGTCTACACCTAGTTTTGTTGTAATCGTAGGTAAAATGGCACGTTTTGCATAAAAAAGGAGCAAAAGGAGTTATGAGTCATTAGGAGCTACATCCAGGAAGCATAGCCATGGATTAGAGATTCACTTTGAACCAGATTCGAGAGATTTCACATTTCAGTTGTGACTCACCTCGGTTGACCACAGATTCACCTCGACCGAGGTGATCCAAAGACGCCGACTCGACCGAGGCGAACACCTAGGACGGGGCGAGAGTATTTTATTCTCGGCTGAGATCTTTTATATTTGGAAAGTGATCTTATATTTTTGGGCAAGGCTCCTGGAAGGAAGAAGATATGCAGAATCATATATTTTACCTATATTTATGGGCAAAGATCTCTTCTAAGATATTTTATCTTTGGAGGGTTATTTTCCTATAAAAAGGGTTAGATTTCCACAAATCAAGGACGTTGCATGGAGGCTGCATACATCTCGCATACATCACGCATACCATCGATCAGCATATGCAGCAGCAGCAATACTCCAATTTGGAGATTTGAAGAACCTTTTTGAAGGTTGAAGGAAGATTGAAGATTGTAGCTTTTATAGCTTTTGGAGGTTTTCTTTGTAAGATTACCTTAGATTCTCTTCCTTGTTGTCTTTCTTGTTGGGTTTATATCCAAGGAACGCTTTGTTGTGATATTTGATTCAGTTATTAAAGTCTTTTCATTAAATTCTTCTTGTTCAAATATTCACCTTCTTCCCACATATTTGATTAATACTTTCATGATGATGAGTGGCTAATTTCCTTGTGTGATTCTAGGGTGATTGGTTGAAGGTTGTGGGAAAAACAATGATAGAATAATCTTAGATTCCAGTAGGATCCTGAAAGTTCGAGTCTTTAACCTTAACCCTAAGCATCTCGCTCAGTCGATGAACATCTCGGCCGGGGTGGAATTCTTCTGACCGAGGTGACTTATCCGATCCTAAACTGAGAGTTAAGTGTTAGAGTTTGCCAAATCCTATTCTTATTACACCTTTTCTGGTTCAATGCAAGCTTAGGATGAGACTTACCCGGTAATTCCTTAGTTTGTTTACTAACGATCATAAGTGTAGGTAATAAAGGTTTATCCTTTATTGGGGTTTGAGTGTGCTTCCATCCCATCTTTGTGAGTTAGCCTGAGACTTACCCGGTAAAGGTTGATTCTATTCCCTTAGATGGTGTGTTAGTTTGAGGTTATAGTTCTTTATCTTAATTCCTTGAGACTTACCCGGTAATAGGAGTTACGGTTTAGGATTAGTGAGTAGTGAGACTTACCCGGTGATCTATTCCACTTTAGTAACACCTTCCCTATGCAAAAATCTCAGCTTTGTCCGCTTATCTATAGATCTTGAGTTGGAACCACAACTAGATGCTTTAATCCCTAGAATTGCATGTTTTCTTTATTGACTTCTTATTCATCTTTGATTGTGTTGATTGCTCTTGTGGTTAGTATTTACATAAGCATACCGTTATCGACTTTGTTTCACCAAGTCCCTGTGATCGACCCCTGGAATTCCTTGCTTTTACTACGATTGATCCATATACTGCGGGTTCGCATCCTTGTTTTAAGCTTAAGTCTAGGGTTATAAATTTAAAGCTTGCACACACCGTTTGGAGCGGACAAGGAGCTACCTCCTCAAGCATGAGTACAAACGTCTCCTTCCAATTCAACTTGTTCCGAATGGTGTATTTGGACTTCCACACTATCTCGGACGGCTTCTTTGATGGATCCTTTGCCCATGGCATGGGCACATGAAGAGTTCCTCTCCCTCGAGGAATCAAGACATGTCTCACTACGAATCTCTGTGATCCTAAGGGCTGGGCACTCTCAGCTAAAGTACAATCTGAAAAATCTAACTTCAATGCCTTTGCCACATGAGTGACAAGGCCTCCAGCACATATGTCACCCTTTGCCTTGTTGGCTATCTTTCCTAGATAGTTAGAAAGCATAGAGGTGATGTCGGGAATGGTGCTACAAGTCATACAGTACAGGATAAAGAGCTCATCAGCCTTGAGCTTTTGTGGGGTCTCCGTCCATGCAAACAAGCTCTCACTAAAAATCCTATGTACTACCTTAAAGGAAAGGTTGTACATACTAGTCTCTTTCGAATTCCCGGGTCTCCACTTATCACCACCATACTCTCCCATTGAGATGGTTTCCCAAAAGGCACTAGCACTCACTCCTCTTGCGAATGTGCCTGCAGAAGAATAGGGAAAACCAAACAAATCCCCAAAGTCATCAATAGTCATGGCATGCTTTTGGTTCATGAGGCGGAAAGAGACCGTCCTCTCTCTAGGATCATGATCAAACGTACTTAGGAATTCTAGGGTGATCTCGGTATAAGCATCTTCCCTAATCATGGCAAACTAACTCATCCCGACTTTATCTAACATCATGTCCACATCCTCTCGAACAAACAAGGAGTCTAAGTCATCTAGCACAATGTATCGAAGAGGGGTGAAGGGACGATCTAAGAGACGTTCATATCTCTTCTTATGTTTTGAGAGGGGAGGGGGAAGTTTTGGTTTGGCTTGAGAGGGTGGTGGTGGTTGTTAGCATGAAATATTGTGATATTTTAGGCACGTTTTCTAAACGTATTTGATTCATATTGATAGTCTTTGATTGAACTTGGTGCATATGTGAGCTAGTATTACCTATATTGTCGATATGGATGTCTACACTAGTTCTATGTTGATTATAGGTGATTTGGAGCTATTTCCGAACGGAATCGAGCAAAGAAGAGTTGATTTGATATGTCCATGGATTAAGGGCATTCTTAGGAGCAAATTGGAGTTTTAGCTTGAGGAATGCACGAGGCTAGGGAAGAATCACATTCTTGCCCTAAACCACGCTCTAAAATACGGCCGTACTACAAACCACGCTCAGTTCCACGGCCGTGGAACCTTGCAAGAGAAGTGTGATGCATTCCAGTAACTATTACGGTCGTGGAATATATGATGCAAACCGTGACCTAATCCACGCCCTAAATTACGGTCGTGGAAACTTCCACGACCGTGATCTTGGCGAATCTTTTCGCCACACTTTGAAGCCACGATCTTTTGAAGGTTGGGCCGGGCCGATATTTTATATTGCCCTATAAAAAGACGGACGAAAGGAGATTCCGTCATCGACGCTTAGGATCGTTTACACCCGCTACCTCATTTTACACCGTCGCTTGGAAGCATTGATCATCTCATTGGAGATCGAATTTCGCATCGGGGAATTGCCCTAATCTCGCACTTTTGGTGGAGATTGCTGTTGAGATCTCCGGATTGGCGGAAGATCGAAGCTTTTGGAAGATTTTGCAAGAAGATCTCTCTTCTTGTTTAGGTTTGATTTGGAAAACGGATTGACATCCCGTTTTCCCTTCTTTCCTAAGGTTGTGATTGTTTACTTTATTTTGAATCCTTTGACAACACTCGTTCTTGATTGTGACTTTGAGATTGGTTTGAAGATTATTGAAAGTTCTTGAAAGTTTTCATCTTTTTATCTTTTAATTCTTGAATTGATATCAACATGACTGTTATTGGCTAAAAACCCTTAACAATTCTAAGGTGAAGGGTTGATAGTTGTGGCTTAGATGATGATAGATCGATCGCAAACAGATTAGACCCTGAGAGTTAGAGAAAATCGCCGACGAACCCTAATCCACGGTCTGTTCTTGAGCTTCCACGGCCGTGGAACTCAAGAACTAGCCGTAATTTTGTGTTAAGTTATGAACTTGCTTTTACTTTAAACCAAAGTTAAAGATTTGCTTTAACTTAGTTTAGGCTTGCCTTTTCTAGGTGGTAGTGAAGCCTCAACAACCTCTACCTCGATTGTGAGTGTCACAACCTCAATCGGTTAAGTTAGTCTTGATCTTTGGGTTATAAGTTTGGGTATTTGACATAAATTCTCATCTTTAGAATCTTTCTATATTGAGCCTCAACAACCTGTATAGAGAGTGTCTTATAGGTGAGTTACATAAGGTTTTTGGAACTTCACCGTACGATTACCTTACATTAGTATACCTTTGCATATCTCAACTCTGTCTTTATATCATTAAGTATATCTTGAATCGATTGCCACAGCTGGATACTTGGATCTTTAGGATTGTTGTTTTCCCAATATTTGCAAAACTCTCATATTTACTCGCTTGATAATCTGCAATCGAATTTGTTCCCACCCAAATCCCTGTGTTCGATACTCTGGAATTCTTGCTTAGCTACGTCGATCCGTACACTGCGGGTTCGCTGCTTGATTCTAGTTTTATAAATATAAAGCTTATTTGCACGCACGCTAAGTGGCGAACAAGTTTTTGGTGCCGTTGCCGGGGACTGTTCTTGCTTTTTCTACTAATCATTCTACTTGAGTGTTCTTGCAGATTTGTGTTCTTAGGTACATACGAAGTTCTTGTTCCGGCAACGGAACAGAGTTTCGCCAAAGAACAAGTTTTTGGCGCCGTTGCCGGGGATTTGGTTTCGGCCGAATTCGGTAGCCGGTTGTCAAGCTTGGGAGCTTGCTCTCGTTATTTGATATTACTTTGAGTGCATGCGCAGGTCTAGGAACACCGAAGATCTCTTACCTCTTGATCAAGAGCTAGAGAAAACCTTGAGGCAAAAGCGCACGGAAAAGAAGATGGCCAAAGAACACGAACGTGATCTTCAAACGGAGTTGGCGGAGAAGGAAGCTCAACTCTAATGGAACGAGAACCTCCGCCGGGATGAAATGGATCGTCATCAATCTGAAGTTAGCAAACTGCAGGATGCGATGTTCCAAATGAGGATGGAGTTAAGCGACCTTAAGAATAAAGGAAGCAAGAAATCCTCAAGGAGGGGATCAAGAACTAGAAGAAGAAGCCACTCGTCCGCTGATGATAGTGACTCTTCCATGTCACCGTTAGAGGAGATTGATCCCACGATCAATATGAATCCTTTCCATCCACAAGGAGCTGCTAATCGCCGCATTCCACCTAGGAATGTGAGGGTCGAACGTGTGGATAATGAGCCAAGAACTCTTGGCCAGCGGATGGATCCAACACAACAACCACGCCGCTTGGGCGTGAATTTTGATGCTGAAGATGTGCAAGGGTTTAGCTTTAACCCTCAAGTTATTACTCTTGTTCGCCAAAACCAATTTGGCGGTACAAGCGCTGAATCTCCACACCAACACTTGCAAAACTTTGAGTGTATGATGGAGACGATGAGACCGAAGAATGCTACCACCAACAGCTACAAGCTCAAGCCTTTCTTCTTCTCCTTGAAGGGGAAAGCGTTATCTTGGTATCAAGCTCTTCCTAGTGGGAAACTAGATACGTGGGAAGACCTTTCCGCGGAGTTCCTCACCAAATTCTTTCCGCCTTCCAAAACGGCGGAACTTAGAGGTAAGATTAATGCTTTTTCCATAAGACCTAACGAAAGTTTGTTTCAATCTTGGGAAAGGTTTCAGGATTTACTCTTGGATTGCCCTCATCATGGCATATCCAAGCTTGCCCTGCTAGAGATTTACTACAAGGGGCTGGATGCGGGAACGCAATTCAACCTCCAATCCCTCTCATGTGGAACGTTCATGGATATGAGAGAAGATGACGCTTGGGACTTCATCGAGAAGCAAGCAAGAGTCATAGAGAAGTATTCCCACCGGAAAGTGGAGGGAAATCGTGTGGAGCAAGGAGCAAAGCTTACACATGAAGCCCAGAATCAGATTTTCTCCCTCAACAATGAGATCAAAGAGTTGAAGGAGGCTATCAAGACCAACTTCCCAAAGCAACAAGGGAAAGATGTTGGTTATTTGGGCAACAACAATAACCGGAACAACAACCGGAATAATAACTGGAATGGAAACAACAACAACCGGAACAACGATTGGAACAACAATAGGGGTTCAAACAACAACAATTGGCGCTCAAATCAACAAAATTCCGGTAACTCTTACCCTTCCAACTCAAATTCACTAACTCCACCTTCCTCTTCCTCTTCCTCTACTCCTTTGAAAAGCCAGGGGCAATCATCTAATGGAGGAAACACTTCGGGGAAGGAGAAGCCCGATCCCATATTGGAAACGATTCTGGGAAAGCTTCAAGGGTTGGAGAACCGCCTCATCAAGGTTGATGATCAAGTCTCTAAGGTTGACAAAGCTCAAAAAGTTTTGGAAAACCAAATGTTCAACCACGCAGAGGAAGTTCCTAGAAATCAAGGGAAACTTCCAGGAAAGACGGAGGACAACCCTAAGGGAAGGGTGATGGCGATTACAACTAGGAGCGGAGTGACTACCACCGATCCGCAGCCTACGTTCGTTGAAGTCCCCGTAGAAAAGGACAAGGAAAAGGGGAAGGAGAAGGAAGATGTCTATGTTCCTCCTCCAGCTTACAAACCTCCCCTACCATTCCCTCAATCTAGAGCGCGAGCGCGCCTAGACAAACAATTCGGTAAGTTCATAGACCTCATGAGTAAGCTGCATATTAATATACCCTTCATTGATGCTATTGTAGGTATGCCGGCTTATGGTAAGTTCTTGAAGGAGCTCCTCTCCAACAAGAGGAAGCTAGAAGATTTTGGTGAGGTCAAGATGAGTTCGGATTCTTCAGATCTCATCAAGACCATGAAGGAGAAAATGCCCCCAAAGTTGAAGGATCCGGGGTCATTTTGCATTCCCATTGGAGTGGGAGATGTCACATATGACGCTTTATGTGACTTAGGAGCAAGTGTGAGCATCATACCACTTGCATTGTGTAGGAAGATCGGTTTAGGCGACCCTAAACCGGTGAAGATGATGTTATACATGGCGGATCGATCCATCACTCGCCCCGTCGGTATTGTAGAAGACGTCCCGGTCAAGCTATGTAAATTCTTTGTCCCTATTGATTTTGTCGTGCTTGACATTCCTGCAGATAGTCCGGTCCCGATCATACTCGGAAGACCGTTTCTTGCAACTTTCGGCTGCATGGTCGATTGCAAGAATGGAAGACTCGCTTTTGATATTGGAGAAGAGAAAGTAGAGTTCGTTCTTTCCACTCTAGGGAAGGAGCCGATCTTCGACGAGGATATTTACGATGTCCAAGATGAAGAAGGTTTATCTAGGGAAGAGGTAAGTGCGATTCTCTTTAACGATCCTTTACAAAAAGTCATTACCATGAGTCTAACAGATGTAGGGGAAGAAGGAGAGTGCAAAGAGGAAATTGAAGCCTTAGAAGCACAAGAAGAGATGCATGAAGTGGAGTTTGAAAAACTCCACGATGAGGCTGAGAATGTTAGAATCCACGGTCATACCCTGTATTTCACGACCGTGGATTTCACAACCAAAATCGACCTCCATTCCAGGGGATTACACGGCCGTGGAACATATGGAGAGCCCGTAATTCTGACCGTGGAAGAGGGTGATCGGCATACTTCTTCAACTTCTTTTGATTCTTCTCCAACTCACTCAACACCCTTAGAAACTTCTAAGGAAACGTCGGATGCTCCTCAAGGATCATTGGAAGCTCCGAAAGTGATGGAACTCAAACCGCTTCCTACTCATCTAAGGTACGCTTTTCTAGGATCTAATTCTACCTTTCCGGTTATCGTTAGTTCCGAACTGAGCATAGATGAACATGAGCAGCTCATGATTGTCCTTAGGAAACATAGAAAAGCCATAGGCTATACTATTGAGGACTTAGTAGGAATTAAACCCTCCCTATGTATGCATAAGATACTAATGGAGGAGGACTTTAGAACTTCAAGACAACCTCAAAGGCGGTTGAATCCGACCATGAAGGAGGTTGTCAAGAAGGAAATTCTTAAACTTCTTGATGCAGGTATCATCTATCCTATCTCCGATAGCAAGTGGGTGAGTCCAGTTCAAGTAGTTCCGAAGAAGGGAGGAATGACGGTCATCACCAACAAGAACAACGAACTCATTCCTACCCGAACCGTGACTGGATGGCGAATGTGCATAGACTACCGCAAGCTCAACAACGCAACGTGGAAGGATCACTTTCCATTGCCATTCATCGATCAAATGCTTGAAAGGTTAGCACAACATTCACATTTTTGCTACCTTGACGGTTATAGTGGTTTCTTTCAGATTCCGATACATCCGGATGATCAAGAGAAGACCACATTCACGTGCCCTTGGGGTACGTTCGCCTATAGGAGAATGCCGTTCGGGCTTTGCAACGCCCCAGCCACCTTTCAACGGTGCATGATGGCCATCTTCTCCGAATACGTAGAGGAAATCATGGACGACTTCTCCGTATACGGTTCCTCTTTTAACGATTGCCTTTCTAACCTTTCTCTTGTTTTGCAAAGATGTGAAGACACTAACCTAGTTCTTAATTGGGAGAAGTGTCAATTCATGGTTAAGGAAGGAATCGTATTAGGTCACTTAGTCTCTAGTAGAGGGATAGAGGTAGACAAGGCTAAGATAGAGACCATAGAGAAACTTCCTCCCCCAATTTCGGTGAAAGGGATAAGAAGTTTTCTAGGACATGCTGGATTTTATAGACGTTTCATTAAGGAATTTTCTAAGATATCAAAACCTCTCACTAATCTATTGATGAAGGATGCGGTATTTGAGTTTTCGCAGGAATGTTTGGATGCGTTTAACACCATTCGGCAAGCTCTAATTTCAGCACCTATTATCCAACCTCCGGATTGGACTCTCCCCTTCGAGATTATGTGCGATGCTAGTGACGTAGCTATTGGAGCTGTTCTTGGACAACGAAAGGAAGGGCGAACCCATGCCATATACTATGCTAGCAAGACACTAGACGAAGCGCAGCTCAACTACGCCACTACAGAGAAAGAGTTTCTAGCCATTGTCTACGCTATTGACAAGTTTCGCTCTTATCTTGTAGGTGCAAAGGTGATTGTCTACACGGATCATGCTGCGATCCGGTACCTCCTTGCGAAGAAAGACGCGAAGCCAAGGCTAATCAGATGGATTCTTCTCCTACAAGAATTCGATCTTGAGATCCGCGACAAGAAAGGTTCAGAAAATTCTGTTGCGGATCATTTGAGTCGCCTAACACATTTAGAGGACGACCATCTACCCATTGATGACTCCTTTCCGGACGAACACTTACACATCATAGAGGAGTGCATCAACGTGATCTCCAAAGGTAACGAACCATGGTTTGCTGATTTTGTTAACTATTTGGTTTGCCAGGAGATACCGCCCGGACTATCCTACGCACAAAGGAAGAAGTTCTTTAAGGACGTCCGGGAATACTATTGGAACGAGCCTCTCCTCTTTAAGAGAGGTCCGGATGGCATCATTCGGCGATGTGTGCCGGAAGATGAGATGCAAGGTGTCATCCGCCATTGTCATTCACTACCTTGTGGAGGACACGATAGTTCGAACAAGACTAGCACAAAGGTATTGCAATCTGGATTCTTTTGGCCTACATTGTTTAGAGATGTGCAATCTTTTGTTTCTTGCTGCGATGCTTGTCAAAGAACAGGCAATATTTCTAGAAGGAACGAGATGCCCCTCAACAACATCCAAGAGGTGGAGATTTTCGACGTTTGGGGAGTCGATTTCATGGGACCATTCCCATCTTCTTGTGGAAACCAATACATACTATTGGCGGTAGATTACGTTTCTAGATGGGTGGAAGCAATTGCCTCTCCCACAAATGATGCCATGGTGGTGGTTAAGTTCTTCAACAAGACCATCTTTCCGCAATTTGGGACACCAAGGACGATCATTAGTGATGGAGGTTCTCACTTCATAGCCCGTCGCTTTGAAGCTCTTCTAGCTAAGTATGGGGTTACTCACAAGATCGCTACCCCTTATCATCCACAAACTAGTGGACAAGTTGAGATCTCAAATAGGGAGATCAAAGGAATTCTAGAAAAGACGGTTTCAAGGACTAGGAAGGATTGGTCCTTGAAGCTAGATGATGCATTATGGGCGTACCGGACTGCGTACAAGACTCCCATAGGAACCACACCATACAATCTTGTGTATGGGAAGTCTTGTCACTTGCCGGTGGAGCTGGAGCACAAAGCGTTTTGGGCTATCAAGTGGCTGAATTTCGGCATGAAGGAAGCGGGAGAGAAGCGTCTCCTAGACATCAATAAGCTGGATGAACTCCGCTTGAACGCCTATGAAAACGCCAAGATCTACAAGGAAAGAGCAAAGCGTTGGCATGATAAGCATATCATTCCAAAGGACTTCAAAGAAGGAGATCAAGTTCTCCTCTTCAATTCAAGACTTCGCCTCTTTCCAAGTAAGCTTAAATCCCGTTGGACCGGACCCTTTCTAATTAAGCGTATTTTCCCCCATGGTGCAGTTGAAGTATGGGGTGAAGCGAGCGGAAGTTTTAAGGTGAACGGCCAACGACTCAAGAAGTATACGCCGGAACTCCAAACTGAGGAGTTTGCGCCTACCGCACTCGAATAAGTGCGAGATTGGTCTAACTACGGACCTTAAACAAAGCGCTTCTTGGGAGGCAACCCAAGGTATTGCATTTTCGTTTTTGTTTTCGATTCATAGTTTAGCTTAGAATAAACGTTTTTGCTTTGTTTTTGCCTCGATTTCTTCCGGTATGTTCGTGTTTTTGGTTGTAGGATCAATGGAAAAGGAAAAGAGGAGGATGATGTTGAAGAGGAGTGACGAAACTTGGACTTTGAAGCTTTACAGAAGGTTCCACGGTCTAAATTACGGTCGTCATAACTACAGTGGCCGTAATTCCCAAAAGCCTTTGAAAAATCACCAAAACCACGGTTCCGTACATTTCCACGGCCGTGGAACACCCCGACAGACCGTGATTTTCAAAATTTTGCCTGCAACTATATAAGCCACGTTCTTCACAAACTCATCCCAAAAATCCCTCTTTCCACGACCTAATTGCCGAAAATCCACGACCTCCTCAAAATCCTCGTTTCTTAATCGTTTCTAATGATTCTTCTTCCCAAACTGCAGCAAATTCAACCACAAACAATATCCAAGCGACGAATCGAACGGAAATTCATCAACAAACTCGCATTTCGGATTTTTCAATCCGAAAAAGAGGTTTATTCTTTCTTCTTGATTCTCGCCAATTTGGTTCGTTTTTGCTATAGATTTTTAGGAAGAACTGATAGAGACTGGAAGGAATTAGACTAGGGCTGCTTGTTGTGGTGATTGATTGCTGATTTGCTGAGATTCGTGATTTTCTGAGACGAATCACGGTCTCTGGGTAAACCACGGCCGTAATTCTTGAAGAACAGACCGTAATTTTTGTGCAGAATGGATTTCGTAAGGAGAGTGTCGGGAAGGATAAAAGAGAAGAAGGGTGAGCAGAATAAGAAATGGAAAGGAAATCCCTCCACCTCCTCATCCTCTAGGTCACCACCACCCTCCTCTCCTTCACCTCCATCCTCACCTTCACCTCCATCCTCACCTCCTCACCCTAGAATCCCGACCATACATGAGAATCATCTCGCTGCTTTTGAGAAGATCACGAAGAGGCCAGTGATTGGCCCTAGATATTTGTTGTTGGAGGACCTATATCCTCTCAACATAGTTGATGATCTTACTTGGCTCTTGGATAGAGCCGGATTAGCTATCTTCTCGGCTATCCGAGAAGACGCCTATGAGGAGATCACCCGGGAGGTTGTGACGTCTTTCGAGCACAGCCACGTAGATAGGACCGTCTCTTTCCGTCTCATGGAAAGAGACTACCATTTGAGTATCGTTGAGTTTGGTACTATTTTTGGGTTTCATGAGACCTTCAATGGTCGATTTCCGAGTGGTGTTTACCCCAAGGATTTTTGGAAGGAAGTTGCAATGATTTACGCCGACGAGGACCGTTGGCAACCCGTTGGTACCAAGGCTAGATTGATGTACCATCTAGCCTTGAAGATAGCTCACCGTGTTCTTTCGGAGTGTCTCTTTCCTAGGACGGAGACGCCCCAAAAGATCAAGACGGATGAGCTATTCTTGCTCTATTGCATGCTTTATGGACACCGTGCAGATTGTGCTACTCTCTTGGCTGCTACTATGAGCAAGCTCAAGAATAAGGCGAAGGGAAACATCGGATATGGTGGGATAGTTACCCACATTGCTAGGAGTTTTGGTGTGGATTTTTCTGCTTGCACCCGCATACCGGCCGTTCCTTTAGGGCTACATGCATTCATGGTTAGGGGTCTCATTTTCCCCACACATGGAGGTCCGCCTTATGCGGGCATGCCTTGGGAGAGTAGGACGGGCAGGGGTATAGAGTGGCTGCCGGAGTATTCCATTATGGCGGGACGCCATAATTGGAAGGAGACGTTCGCTGCGATGCATGCGAACAGGATAGTAGCTCCCCCTTACGTCCCACCACCGGTTGTCGAGGAGGAGGATATGGGAGATCAGTTTGAGAGTGGAGGAGGAGCGGAGCAGGAGTTTGGCACGTTTCCGGACCAGCCGGAGGCGGCCCCAGATGTACCTAGACGCTCTCCACGTCCAGCTAGAGCCTCAGGCTCGTCATCTCACCGCGCTAGCGTGAGTGAGAGGCCTACGTGGATGACCACACCTCCCACATGGTATGGCATTCCCCCTCCTTGGTCCACGGAGCAGCCAGCAGCACCACCACCAGCACCAGCACCATCCGACGCCCCAGCATGGTACAGTCACGCCCCGGGATGGTACGAGCAGATCCCGGATTGGGCTACCGGACTTTCAGAGAGAGTTGGAGCGTTAGAGATCCGGGCCGACGCTAGAGACGGACGCCTCGACGAACTCGACCACATGATGAGGGACATCTACCGCCAGCAGTTTGGGCGGCCCTACGACTCCAGCTTCTCCCCATTCCCGCCTCCTCCGGCGCCGCAGTGATTTGATGCATGACCGTTCGTTTTAGACATTCCCGCCACCACTTTGTGAGTTTCTTTTTCTTTTCTTTCTTTTCCTTCTTTCTTTTGAACATTAGGGACAATGTTCGTCCTAAGTATGGGGTGGGATGTACTAAAAGTTTGTAATAACTCTACTTACTATGTTCGCTTTCATTTGAGACTATCGTTGCATGTTCATTATGTGTTGCACGTTTCCTTATTGCATTGCATGAAAAATAACTTGAAAAACCCATAAAAATTGAAAAATTTTGAAAATTTTGAGCTTCTAATGAATTGAGATGATTTCCATAATAATCACTACTTGTGAATTGAGTTTGATGACAATTGCATGCTTAAAAGGATTGTGAATTGAAAAGAATTTGAATGAATGAATTATACCTCTTTTGCAAGTTTTATAATGTGAAAATGTTACCTAAATCATGTTGAGAAATTGAAGTTGAAATCACGTTATAAGTTCCTATACTTCTTGTTGAAATGATTAAGGCAATTCGATACTTTCTTTCTTCTTTCTTTTTGATCACTTTAGCTCTTCATTAAATATTAGCCTCCTTTACCTATCCGGGAATTTGGAGAAGTGAATGAAAAAGGCATGTTTGATGTGGGAGGGCCATGAGAGCAATTATTTGCAATCAAAAGAATAGAAAGAAATTATAGGTTTGGGGAAGTCAATCATGACGATGAGTAACTCGGCACCATTCACATAGCCGGGTGTTTGTGTCTTGCCAAAGTCGGATTGAGCGATATTTCTAGCAGATTATGGTATGTGCGCTAAGGGTTTGAGGCATCTCATAAAAATTGAGAAACGCCGATCTCCTAGGCTTCGGTTTTTGTGCACCTCTGTCCATAACTCCAAAAGTAAAGTCGAAAAAATAAAGAGAAGAGAGCGAAGCTCTAAGTTGAAGTGTTGCGAAACCGCAAAAGAAGGAGAAGGTAGTTGTCCACTTTCCCAGATTCATGCACCACTTTCCCTTAAAGTTCTCCCTTCCCTTCCACATTCTAGACCTTTTCTTTGAAAGTCCTTAAGATCAAAAGAATGTTATATGACTTGGTGATCCAAATTGAAGTTTCTTATAATTGATTTTTGATAACACGATTTATAGCATAGTTTTAGGTGCACATTTAGGTAGAATTCTCGCTCAATCATGCATTATCTAGCACTAGTCCAATACGTTTTGCACTCAAAACATATATTTTGTCGAGATAGACGTCTACACGGACTTGTGTGCGTTTTGTAGGTATTTCGGGAAGTTTCGAGCCAAAACGACACGTTTGAGGGTCGCTCATTTAGAGGACACGTTTCCAAACTCATTAGAACGCAAGGCAAGGGCTGAGAAGGACTCAAGGAACCTTGCCAACACAGGCCATGCACCAAACCACAGCCTAATGATCCAAGGCGAAGTTTCTGCACAGAATCACGGTTCTCTGAAGAACCACGGCCGTGGAAATGACCGTGGATTTTGCCAGATTCTCGTGACAGCTGTGCCACGACTCTCATGGCCAGCTCATGAAGAAATTTGTTATAAAAGTGGTCCTTGATAGTTGTTAGAGGCAGCTGGGATTTGGGTAGTTTGAGAGCAGCTCACATATTCTCCATTTTTCTTTGACAAAATATATTCCAAGAAGAAGAAGGACTTTTTCTAGGAAGGAAAGTGCAAGAAGAAGAAGAAAGAAACCATTGCCATTGAAGAGGAGAGAAGAAGACACACTTAGCTCTTGTATTTTCGGATTTATTTCTAGAAGTTTTTGAACTCTTGAATCTTCCTTTGGAAGGGTTGTAAGTCGTTCTAATTTCATCTTCAGATTTAGATTGTGTTTGAAGTTCATTTGTTCATCTCCTTTCTCTCATTTTCTAGCAATGGAGGTTATGAATCTATGCATGTTTGTTTTGATTTCTAATATGAATGTTGTAGGCTAGATTGATGTGATTCTAGGGTAAGGAAAGGATGGTTATGGCTAGATCTATGATAGGACGAACTTAGATTTACCTTTGGATGATTTTTGTTTATGAACGTAGCTACTGTTAGGAATCACGGGTAGTTCTTGAAGAACCACGGTCGTGGTTTCTGTAGAACAAACCGTGGTTCTTCCTGGTTCGAAGGATCTTATCTTAAGTTCATAAAATTGTTGAAACCCTAAGTTTTTGCTGAGTTTAACCTACCCTAGGGTGTCCTAGTGTAGCGACTAAGTGTTGGGAGAGACTTACCCGGTAATCCTTGCCCTTAGAGTCTAAAATAGCAAAACCTTAGGTAATGGTGAGCCTAATAAGCCGCCATTGGATTAAATGTGCTAGGATAGTTGATTAGGACTTCCCTTTCCGAGACTTACCCGGTGAGGATAGGTTAGATCCTTAATTAAACAATCCGGTTTGTGTTAAATTCCTCCCCTTAGGTTCTTAGAGACTTAACCGGTAATGAGACCTTAGGTGTGGATTAGTTGGATCATGAGACTTACCCGGTAATTGATCCCATTTTAGGAACACTTAATCCCAACATATCATAATCAATCCAAAGAATGAATAGATAACTTGAGTTTTATGCCATAACCGGAATTTCCAACCCCTAGAATCCGTCTTCCCTTTCTCTAAATCAGCATCTTGTTCGATTTGTTTATTTGTGCCAATTTTCCGACTTAGTTTGATTGATTGTTTGCATGAGTTATGACCCTTGCTTGATGACCATAAAAACCAACAAAAACATTGAGTTTTCCATTTTCTTTGTTCCTCATCTTGTCTTAGCCTAGATTTACACTATTTTTGATCATTGCTCGACTCGATTTCACCTTAGTCTTTGAGTTCGACCTCGGAATACTTACCTTTCTACATAACGATCCGTACACTGCGGGTTTCGCTAGGTAGTTTAGGATTTAGTTCGAGTTATAAATGTAAAGCTTTTTGTGCTATTTCCTAGCGTGACAATTTTGATAACGTTTGAAGGTTATGATGCTTGTTTAGAAGTTAAATTTATTCATGAATTTTCTTTGCTTTTTACTCTTTAATTGAGTGTGTGAAAGTTTGATGAACGATTGAAGCAAGGTTTGAGAATGATCTATTCTTTAGAAGTCACATTCACCCAAAAAGAAGGTACACATATTTCATCCTAACTCTTGTTTAAAGCTTTTTGAAAGACCTTGCTTAGGGACAAGCAAGTGTTAAGTATGGGGTTATTTGTTAGCATGAAATATTGTGATATTTTAGGCACGTTTTCTAAACGTATTTGATTTATATTGATAGTCTTTGATTGAACTTTGTGCATATGTGAGCTAGTATTACCTATATTGTCGATATGGATGTCTACACTTGTTCTATGTTGATTATAGGTGATTTGGAGCTATTTCCAAACGGAATCGAGCAAAGAAGAGTTGATTTGATATGTCCATGGATTAAGGGCATTCTTAGGAGCAAATTGGAGTTTTAGCTTGAGGAATGCACGAGGCTAGGGAAGAATCACATTCTTGCCCTAAACCACGCTCTAAAATACGGCCGTACTACAAACCACGCTCAGTTCCACGGCCGTGGAACCTTGCAAGAGAAGCGTGATGCATTCCAGTAACTATTACGGTCGTGGAATATATGATGCAAACCGTGACCTAATCCACGCCCTAAATTACGGTCGTGGAAACTTCCACGACCGTGATCTTGGCGAATCTTTTCGCCACACTTTGAAGCCACGATCTTTTGAAGGTTGGGCCGGGCCGATATTTTATCTTGCCCTATAAAAAGACGGACGAAAGGAGATTCCGTCATCGACGCTTAGGATCGTTTACGCCCGCTACCTCATTTTACACCGTCGCTTGGAAGCATTGATCATCTCATTGGAGATCGAATTTTGCATCGGGGAATTGCCCTAATCTCGCACTTTTGGTGGAGATTGCTGTTGAGATCTCCGGATTGGCGGAAGATCGAAGCTTTTGGAAGATTTTGCAAGAAGATCTCTCTTCTTGTTTAGGTTTGATTTGGAAAACGGATTGACATCCCGTTTTCCCTTCTTTCCTAAGGTTGTGATTGTTTACTTTATTTTGAATCCTTTGACAACACTCGTTCTTGATTGTGACTTTGAGATTGGTTTGAAGATTATTGAAAGTTCTTGAAAGTTTTCATCTTTTTATCTTTTAATTCTTGAATTGATATCAACATGACTGTTATTGGCTAAAAACCCTTAACAATTCTAAGGTGAAGGGTTGATAGTTGTGGCTTAGATGATGATAGATCGATCGTAAACAGATTAGACCCTGAGAGTTAGAGAAAATCGCCGACGAACCCTAATCCACGGTCTGTTCTTGAGCTTCCACGGCCGTGGAACTCAAGAACTAGCCGTAATTTTGTGTTAAGTTACGAACTTGCTTTTACTTTAATCCAAAGTTAAAGATTTGCTTTAACTTAGTTTAGGCTTGCCTTTTCTAGGTGGTAGTGAAGCCTCAACAACCTCTACCTCGATTGTGAGTGTCACAACCTCAATCGGTTAAGTTAGTCTTGATCTTTGGGTTATAAGTTTGGGTATTTGACATAAATTCTCATCTTTAGAATCTTTCTATATTGAGCATCAACAACCTATATAGAGAGTGTCTTATAGGTGAGTTACATAAGGTTTTTGGAACTTCACCGTACGATTACCTTACATTAGTATACCTTTGCATATCTCAACTATGACTTTATATCATTAAGTATATCTTGAATCGATTGCCACAGCTGGATACTTGGATCTTTAGGATTGTTGTTTTCCCAATATTTGCAAAACTCTCATATTTACTCGCTTGATAATCTGCAATCGAATTTGTTCCCACCCAAATCCCTGTGTTCGATACTTTGGAATTCTTGCTTAGCTACGTCGATCCGTACACTGCGGGTTCGCTGCTTGATTCTAGTTTTATAAATTTAAAGCTTATTTGCACACACCTTTAGGGGCGAACAGTGGTGGGGGAGGGGCTTTGGAAGAAGATCCTTTCTTCTTCCCGCATTTCAAGTGATTCTTTTCAATGTCTCCGTTCTACAGGAAAAAATCGGACGATTTTTCTGTCGATTTCAACAATTCTCACAATTCTGTAAAGTTCTGAGCAAACTATCACCACACACAGTCTCCTATAGTTGTTTCTAAGCAAACCCCTCAATCAATCTCAGCAAACAAACAATCTCTAAGCAAGAATCAAAATCGAGCGAAAAACTTACGTTTTGAATTGAAAAACCTGAATTCCGGATGGATAAATCGTTTGCCAAGCTTGTTGTTTCTAGATCCTTGTTCCTTGTCGAAAATGCTTCAGTTTAGGCTCAAGAATCGTTCAAAACGATTAAGGAATGAGGAGATGAGAGGGTGGGCGATTTTCGGCTCTTTGGGAGAAATGGAAATCGGGAATGAAGAAGTGTGGAATGAGAGAATCGAGTGGTGAAGGCTTTATATAGGCCGGATGTTTTGTGAAGAAAATCGGCCAATTTTTCCAGTTGATTTATTCATCGGTCCGATTTTTCTTCACTTTCTCAACTCAAGGAGGAAAATCGACCGATTTTTCTTAGGAGGGTCGATCTGAGGGTCAATTTATCTCCCGGTTGCCAAAAATCGTCTTGCTCTGTTCCTGAATCGAACGATTTACTTTGTGTAGCTCGATTTCTTTCCTTCTTTTCTTTGAAGATTGCAATTTGAACTATTTTGTATCCCCTATCTTCATTGATTTATCATTTTGGACCTAATTCCTACGATTTTTTTGACACAAACAAACCAAGAGTGCATTGAGGAACAAACAAAAGCAAAAACAAAAGAAGCAAAAACAACTAAACTAAGCTAAACTAAGTGACAAGAGAAGAAAAGAGCTATACTACCATGGGTTGCCTCCCAAGAAGCGCTTGATTTATCGTCTTTAATTGGACGGTGTTTGTTTTGGTGTTCAATGGAGGAGGATAGGGGCTATCTCCTCAACCGGAACTTCCGGTGTGTACTTCTTCAACCGTTGGCCATTTACTTTGAAATTTCCACTTTGTTCACCCCATACTTCAACTGCACCATGGGAAAAATTCGTTTAATTACATAAGGTCCTATCCAACGGGATTTAAGCTTACCTGGGAATAGTCGAAGCCTTGAGTTGAATAGAAGAACTTGATCTCCTTCCTTAAAATCCTTTGGAATGATGTGCTTATCATGCCAACGCTTCGTCCTTTCCTTGTAGATCTTTGCGTTCTCATACGCACTCAGTAGGATCTCGTCTAAGTCGTTGATGTCCAAGAGCTGCTTCTCTCCGGCTTCTTTCATGTCAAAGTTGAGCCACTTGACAACCCAATATGCTTTATGCTCTAGCTCTACAGGAAGATGACAAGATTTACCATAAACAAGGTTATATGGAGTTGTACCTATTGATGTCTTTAAGGCAGTCCTGTACGCTCACAGTGCATCGTCGAGCTTCATCGACCAGTCCTTCCGTGTTTTAGAGACAGTTTTCTCTGAAATTCCCTTGATCTCTCTATTGGATATCTCGACTTGTCCTCTTGTTTGCGGATGGTATGGTGTAGCTATCTTATGGGTCACCCCATACTTAGCCAATAAAGTCTCAAATCGACGGGCTGTGAAATGCGTTCCTCCATCACTAATGATGTTTCGGGGAGTTCCGAACCTTGGGAAGATCGTTCTATTGAAGAACTTCACCACTACCATTGCATTATTAGTAGGAGAAGCGGTTGCTTCTACCCATCTTGAGACATAGTCTACGGCTAGGAGTATGTACTGATTTCCACAAGAGGATGGGAATGGTCCCATAAAATCTACTCCCCATACATTAAATATCTCCACTTCTTGTATGTTGTTGAGGGGCATCTCATTCCTCCTAGAAATATTACCTGTCCTTTGACAAGCATCACAAGCAACAACATATTTTTGCACATATTTGAATAAGGTAGGCCAAAAGAAACCGGAACGAAGTATCTTAGCACAAGTTTTGTGGGAACTAGCATGTCCTCCACAAGGTAGAGAGTGGCAATGGCGGATGACACTTTCCACTTCTTCTTCCGGATTGCATCTTCTGTATATGCCATCGGGACCTCTTTTGAAGAGAAGAGGTTCGTTCCAATAGAAATGCCGGACGTCCTTAAAGAACTTCTTTCTTTGAGCATATGAAAGTCCGGGGGGAATCTCCTGACAAACAAGGTAATTTACAATGTTAGCAAACCATGGATCATTACCTTTCGAGATATGTTGAAGACACTCTTCAATCTTGTGTAGTTGTTCGTCAGGAAATGAGTCGTCTATAGGGAGTTCATCCGCCTCGTTGGTGAGGTGTGGAAGACAACTAAGGTGATCAGCAACTGAATTTTTCGAGCCCTTCTTGTCACGGATCTCTAGATCGAACTCTTGTAAGAGTAAGATCCATCTTAGAAGCCTTGGCTTCGCATCCTTCTTTGTGAACAAGTAACGGATTGCTGAATGATCCGTATAGACTATCACTTTCGCACCTACAAGATAGGAACGAAATTTTTCAAAAGCATAAACTATGGCTAGAAGTTCTTTTTCCGTAGTAGCATAATTCAATTGAGCTTCGTCTAGCGTCTTGCTAGCATAATAGATGGCGTGTGTACGACCATCTTTCTTTTGTCCGAGTAAAGCTCCTATAGCGACGTCGCTTGCGTTGCACATGACCTCGAAAGGGAGAGTCCAATCGGGTGGTTGGATGATGGGTGCTGAAATCAAAGCCTCTTTGATCCTGCAAAAAAGCTTCCAAACAATCTTTCGAAAACTCGAAAGTTGCGTCCTTCATTAAAAGATTAGTTAAGGGTTTTGAAATCTTAAAAAATCCTTTATGAATCTTCTATAGAAGCCTGCATGTCCTAAAAAACTTCTAATTCCTTTCATCGAGGATGGAGGAGGTAGTTTCTCAATAGTTTCTATCTTAGCTCTATCAACCTCTATTCCTCTGTTTGATATTAAGTGACCTAACACAACTCCTTCGGTGACCATGAAATGACACTTCTCCCAGTTTAAAACTAAGTTAGTATCTTCACATCTCTTAAGAACTAGTGAAAGGTTAGAGAGACGGTTATCAAAGGAAGAACCATACACCGAAAAGTCGTCCATGAATACTTCCATGATATTCTCTACATATTCTAAAAAGATTGCCATCATACACCTTTGAAAGGTGGTTGGAGCGTTGCATAAGCCGAATGGCATCCTTCTATAAGCAAACGTACCCCAAGGGCACGTGAAGGTCGTCTTCTCTTGATCATCCGGGTGAATGGGAATCTGAAAGAAACCGCTATATCCATCTAGATAACAAAAGTAAGAATGTTGGGCTAACCTTTCCAACATTCTGTTTACGGTAGTCGATGCACATTCTCCATCACGTAACTGTCCTTGTGGGAATAAGCTCGTTGTTTTTATTGGAAACAACGGTAATGCCTCCTTTCTTTGGTACTACCTACACTGGACTCACACACTTGCTATCGGAAATAGGGAAGATGATACCTGCATCAAGTAGCTTAAGGATTTCTTTCTTCACGACCTCTTTCATGATCGGATTTAACCGTCTTTGAGGTTGGCGTGAAGGTTTGTAATCCTCTTCCATTAAGAATTTATGCATACATAGAGAAGTTTTAATGCCTATCAAGTCATCAATAGTATAGCCTAATGCTCTCCTATGTTGTCTTAGAACATTCATAAGCTTCTCTATTTCATCATCATTAAGATTCGCACTAACTATAACAGGATATGTAAAATTAGGCTCAAGGAATGCATACCTTAAGTGTGTAGCTAGTGGCTTCAATTCCAATGAAGGAGGTGATTTGATCGATGATTCATGACCATCAAATGTCATGGGAGAAGCCTCTGAAGGTGGGGAAGGTGCACTATTAGAGTTGAGAACAACTGCAGTCAAGTTCGTAGAAACCGGAGAAATCAACGCTAAATCGTCCCCCTCTGAAGAAAATCGTTCGATTTTTTGGGCGATTTTTCTTCCTGTTGTCAAAAATCGACTTGCCTTTTCAGAAATCGTGTGATTTATTTTGTGTAGGTCAATTTTTTTCACAGTTTCCGGGGCTAATTCCAACTCTTCAAATCCTCCTCCTGGCTCTTCCTCTACATCTTCCAATGCTTTTACCTCATCATCACAATCATGCTCTACTCCTTCCTTCATGATACTCATACTAAGAACCTTTTGAAGTGGATCTTTCATTAGGATCGAACTCACCACTTCTCTAGATTCTTCTTCATCAAAGATGTTAAAAACATCTTCTCTCAGAGCTGGCTCTTTGATTAAAGAGGAGAGTACAAACTCCACTTTCTCTTCACCTATATTGAAAGATAGATGTCCATTCTTGCAATCTACCATGCATGCGGAGGTTGCAAGGAATGGTCTCCCAAGAATGATGGGAACTGGATAATCTGCAGGGATGTCAAGAACGACAAAGTCTATAAGAATGTAAAACTTACCGAGTTTTACGAGAATGTCTTATATTATCTCAACTGGCTTGGTGATTGAACGATCTTCCATGTAAAGCGTCATCTTCACCGGTCTAGGCTCTCCTAGACCAACCGCTTTGCATAAAGCAAGTGGTATGATGCTCACACTTGCTCCAAGGTCGCAAAGTGCATCATAAGTAACTTCTCCTAAGGTGATAGGTATGCAAAATGATCCTGGATCACGCAGCTTAGGTGGCATATTCTCTGTCATAGTCTTGATGAGTTCGGATGATTCCGTGCTCCTCTTGACTTCTCCAATATCTTCTAACTTCCTCTTGTTAGAGAGGATTTCCTTTAGGAATTTCCCATAAGCTGGCATACCTAAAATTGCATCCATAAAAGGTATATTGATAGCATGAATTATAGTCTATATTTTGGGGTTTGTTTGGACGTTTTATCTTCAATAATCTGCATGTTAGCATGTATAATATGTGATTATACTACCATTTCATCTACCTTTGCGAGGATCGAGGTCTACACCTAGTTTTGTTGTAATTGCAGGTAATTTGGTACGTTTTGCATCAAAAAGGAGCAAAAGGAGTCATGAGTCATTTGGAGCTACATCCAGGGAGCATAGCCATAGATTAAAGATTTACTTTGGACCAGTTTTTGAGAGATTTCACATTCAGTTGTGACTCACCTCGGTTGACCAGAGATTCATCTCGACCGAGGTGACCCAGAGACGCCGACTCGACCGAGGCGAACACCTAGGACGCGGCGAGAATATTTTATTCTTGGCTGAGATCTTTTAAAATTGGAAAGTGATCTTATATTTTTGGGCTTGGCTCCTGGAAGGAAGGAGATATGCAGAACCATATATTTTACCTATATTTATGGGAAAATATCTTTCTAAGATTTATTATCTTAGGAGGGTTATTTTCCTATAAAAAGGGTTGGATTTCCACAATTCCATCATCACGCTATACCGTCGATCAGGGTTTATAGCACGCAGCAGCAGCACCCTACTCCAGTTGGGAGTTTTGAAGAACCTTTTTGAAGGTTGAAGGAAGATAGAAGTCTATAGCTTTTATAGCTCTTTGGAGGGTTTTGTAAGATTGTCTTCAATTCCCTCATTTGTTGTCTTGTCTTGTTGGATTGCCATCCAAGGAACGCTTTGTTGTGATATTCGATTCAGTTATTGAAGTCTTTTCATTAAATTCTTCTTTGTTCAAATATTCACTTTCTTCCATATATTTTAATACTTTCATTATGATGATGAGTGGCTAATTTCCTTGTGTGATTCTAGGGTGATTAGCTGAAGGTTGTGGGAAAAACAATGATAGAATAATCTTAGATTCCAGTAGGATCCTGAAAGTTCGAGTCTTTAACCTTAACCCTAAGCATCTCGTTCAGTCGATGAACATCTCGGCCGGGGTGGAAACTGGCTGACCGAGGTGACTTATCTGATCCTAAACTGAGAGTTAAGTGTTAGAGTTTGCCAAATCCTATTCTTATTACACCTTTCCTGGTTCAAAGCAAGCTTAGGATGAGACTTACCCGGTAATTCCTTAGTTTGTGTACCAACGATCATAAGTGTAGGTAATAAAGGTTTATCCTTTATTGGGGTTTGAGTGTGCTTCCATTCCATCTTTGTGAGTTAGCCTGAAACTTACCCGGTAAAGGTTGATTCTATTCCCTTAGATGGTATGTTAGTTTGAGGTTATAATTCTTTATCTTGATTCCTTGAGACTTACCCGGTAATAGGAGTTACGGTTTAGGATTAGTGTGTAGTGAGACTTACCCGGTGATCTACTCCACTTTAGAAACACCTTCCCCACGCAAAAATCTCTGCTTTGTCCGCTTATCTATAGATCTAGAGTTGGAACCACAACTAGATGCTTTAATCCCTAGAATTGCATGTTGCTTTATTGACTTCTTATTCATCTTTGATTGTGTTAATCGCTCTTGTGGTTAGTATTGACATAAGCACACCGTATTGACTTTGTTTCACCGAGTCCCTGTGATCGACCCCTGGAATTTTCTTGCTTTTACTACGATTGACCCGTACACTGCGGGTTCGCATCCTTGTTTTAAGCTTAAGTCTAGGGTTATAAATTTAAAGCTTGCACACACCGTTTGGAGCGAACATATATTAATATGCAGCTTACTCATAAGATCAATAAACTTACCGAAGTGTTTATCTAGCCGCGCCCGCGCTCTATATTGAGGAAAAGGTAGAAGTGGTTTGTAGGCGGGAGGAGGAACATAGACATCTTCCTTCTCTTTTTCTTTCCCTTCTTCGGTGGTGGTTTCAACTACTTTAGGTTGAGGATCGATGGTTGTTACACCACTTCTAGTAGTGATTGTCATAACCCTTCCCTTTGGGTTATCTTCCGTCTTCCCGGGAAGCTTCCCTTGATCTCTTGGGACTTCTCCGGCTTTGCTAAATACTTGGTTTTCTAAAGCTTTGTGAGCTTTATCAACCGAAGTTATGTAACTCTCCAATCCTTGTAGTTTTCCTAGGATCGTCTCCAACATGGGATCGGGTTTCTCCTTCTCCATCTTGTTTGATCCATTTGATGATTGCTCCTGGCTTTTCAAAGGAGTAGAAGAAGATGGAGGTGTTAGTGAATTTCCAGAGTTTTGATAGGAATTACAGGAATTTTGTTGTTGGTTGGAGCACCAATTGTTGTTTGAATTTCGGTTGTTGTTGTTATTCCAATTGTTGTTCCAATTTTTGTTCCAATTGTTGTTCCTATTCCCTTGGTGGTTGTTGTTGTTGTTGTTTCCTAAGTAGCCAACATCTTGCTCCTTTGGCTTTTGAATGCCAGCTCTAATAATTTCCTTCAACTCCTTGATTTTGGTATTGAGGGAGAATATTTGAGTTTGTGCAGCTTGTGTTAGCTTGACTCCCGGTTCTACTTTCCGGTGGGAATACTTCTCAATTACTTGGGCTTGCTTCTCAATGAAATTCCAAGCGTCATCCTCTCTCATGTCCATGAATGTGCCACAAGAGAGATTGGAGATTGAATTGTGTTTCCACATCCAACCCCTTATAATAGATCTCCAACAATTCCAGCTTTGAAATGCCATGGTGTGGGCAATCCAATAAGAGATCCTGAAACCTTTCACAAGATTGAAACAAATTTTTGTTATGTTTCATAGAAAATGCATTGATCTTACCTCTTAATTCCGCCATTTTGGATGGCGGGAAGAACTTGGTGAGGAACTCCGAAGATAGATCTTTCCATGTGGCCAACTTTGCAGCTGGAAGAGTTTGGTACCAAGCTAAAGTTTTATCCTTCAAAGAGAAGAAGAACGGTTTGATCTTGTAATTACTTGTGGTAGCCTTCTTCGGCTTCAATGTCTCCATGAGAATCTCGAAATTCTGCAAGTGTTGGTGTGGAGATTCAGCACTTGCTCAGCCAAATTGACTTTGGCGAACCATGGTGATAACTTGTGGGCTAAAGCTGAATTCCTGGATGTCCTCAGCTCCGAAATTCACACCTAGACGGCGTGGTTGCTGAATTGGATCTATCCTTTGCCCCAGAGTTCGTGGTTCATCCCCTCCATTAGCAACTCTCACATCCCCAGCTGGAATGCGAGGAACAACCGGTGGTCTTGGGTTGTTACTAACGGGATGAATCACTGGATTGATTTCTTCAAGTTCCGGCATGTCCGGATAGATTTCTTCATCATCGGAAGAATCATCTCTAGTGGACTTAGTTGGTTTCTTGACCTTCTTCTTCTTCTTCCTTGCACCATTCAGCTCGAACTTCATGTCCAACATCATAGTCCTGAGTTCATCAATTTGGAATTGATGACTCGTTTCCGCATCCACACGAGCTTTCTCACTCAACTTAAGTTGACGTTGAGCTTCATCCAACTCGGCTTGGATGTTTCTCTCGTTATTTTCAGCCATTTGCTTTTCCTTCAACTTTCTTCTTAAAGTCTTCTCCAATTCGGGGTCGAAAGAGACTAGATCTTTGGTAGATCTAGTCTTTCGCATATACCTAAAGAATCTGCAGAGATCACTCAAGTAGACAAATCAAATCACAAGAGCAAGAGCTCTCAAGCTAGACAACTGAAAACCGAATTTGGTCTAGACCAAATCCCCGGCAACGGCGTCAAAAACTTGTTCGCTCGAAAGTGTGCGTCACTACTTTTAAATTTATATCTAGAACTCAAATCAAAACAAATCCGCAGTGTACAGATCAGCTGCAGTAAGGCAAGAAATTCAAGAGTCAAACTCAGGGATTTGGTGAGAATAAAATCAGTTTCAGTTGTCTAATAAAGTGCAAAAGCTTTTGTGATTAATAACGGGGTAAATGATTCCAAGGATTCAAGTATCCGACTGCGGCTTTCGATTCAAGACACTTCTAAAGATCAAAGGACAGAGTTTATATTGCCAAGGTTGTGTGTTTCAAAGGTAGATATCGTACGATGATGTTCCGAAACCTATTTGTCTAATCCAAAGGCTCATCAGGGGAATAAATCGACTGGATCTTGATTAAATCGTCCGATTTTCTCAAGAACAGGGCGATTTTCCTGTTGTCGCAAAGTTAAAATCTAAACTCTCAGGGTCCAAATGGTTGAATGAGTTCATTCTATCATCATCTAAGCCTCAATCATCAACTATTCTCCCCAGAATCACAAAGGTTTTAGCCAACCATTTTCAGAATCAAATCAAAATTGAGATTGAGTGAATAAATCATATAAACCCGAATCTTGAATAAAAACTCAATAATCTCCAAATCTGTAAACCAAATTCAAATCTAATCAAAGTATCTCTCAAATTACTCAGTAATGTGTTAACAAATCACAAGAATCGCAAGGCAAACAAAGAATCTCACAAAATGATCAAGTTTGACTTCCCGGCTATTTCCCTTCAATCCTCTTCCAAGAATCTTCAATCTCTCTCAAATGTGTAAAGATTTCCCGCTGCGGAACCCCCCTAGGTTTTTCACCGTCCTAGGTCTCCAAGTTGGAGATTTCTGTCCCCTCTAAGTCTCCCCTTTTGGAGATTTTGGCTCCTTCTAGTCTCCCTTTGGAGAAATTGACTCCTTTACGCAACTCCTTTGCTCTTTGTGATTCCTCTAAGACTCCTTAAGCTTCCCTAATAGCCTTAGATGCTCCTTGCTCCACTTTTGCTTCCAAATCCACCGAATTTACCTACAATTCAACCAAAACTCGTGTAGACCTCTATTTCCGGAATATAAATGAATAAAGCCTAAAAGGTACACACGTTCTCTCTAAATGCAAGGTAAATCGAGGTAAATCTCTACAATATGCATGATTATAATGGTATATAATTCATGTCATCAGTGCTACTAATGATTCCCTTTGCAAGGAATTTTCAGATATTATGTATAGGAAATTTGAGATGAGCTTAATGGGAGAGCTAAATTTCTTTCTTGGACTTCAAGTTACACAAGCAAAGAAAGGAATTTTTCTCAATCAAAGCAAGTACACTAGAGACTTGCTTAAGAAGTACAAAATGGATCAATCTAAGGTTGCAAAGACTCCTATGAGTTCAACATTTTCGCTAGACCATGACAAGAATGGCAAAAGTGTAGTACAAAAGGAGTATTGAGGTATGATCGGTTCATTATTGTATCTAACTTCTAGTCGTCCTGACATTATGTTTAGCGTGTGCATGTGTGCAAGATTTCAATCTGATCCTAAAGAGTCACACTTGATAGCTGTGAAAAGAATTTTTCGGTATCTCAATGGCACTAAGGATCTAGGGTTATGGTACCCTCGTCAAAGCTCGTTTCATCTAGTTGGATATTCAGATGCAGACTTTGCAGGTTATAAGGTCGATAGAAAAAGTACTTCTGGATATTGTCAATTCTTAGGGTCATCCCTAATTAGTTGGCACTCCAAGAAGCAAAACTCTATTGTCCTATCCACAGCTGAAGCTGAATATATAGTTGCAGGAGCCTGTTGTGTACAAATTCTTTGGATTGCTCAACAACTTCGTAATCTTGGCTTTGATTTGAGAGGTATTCCTATAAAATGTGATAATACTAGTGCTATTTCTATAACCAAAAATCTTGTACAGCATTCAAGGACTAAGCATATTGATGTAAGGCATCACTTCATACGTGATCATGTTGAGAAAGGTGATGTTTCGATTTCTTTTATCTCAACTAACTTGCAGCTTGCAGATATCTTTACCAAGCTTCTTCCTGAGGAACAATTTAATTTTATTAGATTAGAGCTTGGTATGTTGAACAAGGAAGCATTAACGTAGGAAAGTAAACTAGTTTTAATCATTCATATGCATGCAGCCCAATTGATGTTTTCAAGGGTCTTGAAATAAAATTCAAGGGGCCTTGAAACATATTTCAAAGGGTATATAAATAAAACGGATTAATTAGAAATTCATATCTTTTAGATATTGAATTATCTAATTTTATTCTTTAAAAGAGATTTCAAAAGGTTTTGTTTTCAGATTCAAAGGATTTTGAAAAGTGGTTACCAAAATTTATGGAAGGAATTTTTATCATTTGATGATTTTCCCAAGATCTTAAAAGTATTTTGATCTTACGTTGATAAGACTTCTTCCCATAAAAACCTCTTCTCTTCCCTCTTTATTTCTTCCGCTTCCCTTTTGCTTTGAAAGAACGGTGCTTTACTCTTCTGATTTTTCAAAACCCTCTTCATCTTCCTCTCAAAATTTTCTCAATGGCATCCAAGAGACCTTCAATTAACAAAGCAACATCTTCTGTCCCGAAACGACAAGGGATTGTTCAAGTATCGTCTGACTCTGACTCAAGTTCCGACTCTGGGTCAAGTTCAAGTTCATCAGGGTTCTCAAGCGACGCGGATATTTTTGCTAAAATAGGGTTTCCATCAAGTTGGTTCGCTAACCCAACAGCAGCTAAGAAATGGCTCATGGAGTATGATGATCGTTATCAGTGCATGTGTGAGCCAGTCCATTGCGAATTGTTTACCTGCTCTTCTATGCCGGGATTTAAAGTGCTCCAAGCAAGCTCTATTTGGATCATGTTAAATCCAGGAGAATCATCATACCCACGACTGACCAGATTGTTCTATGCAAACTTAACGGCAAGACGAGAGAGAGGTGAATGGATTCTAGATTCTGTTATCAAAGGTAAGAAAATTACCATTACTTCTGAAATTTTAGCAGATATCTTTGGAATTTGATAGCATGAATTATAGTCTATATTTTGGGGTTTGTTTGGACGTTTTATCTTTCATAATCTGCATGTTTGTATGTACATTATGTGATTTTACTACCATTTCATCTACCTTTGCGAGAATCGAGGTCTACACCTAGTTTTGTTGTAATTGCAGGTAAAATGGTACGTTTTGCATCAAAAAGGAGCAAAAGGAGTCATGAGTCATTTGGAGCTACATCCAGGAAGCATAGCCATGGATTAAAGATTTACTTTGGACCAGTTTTGAGAGATTTCACGTTCAGTTGAGACTCACCTCGGTTGACCAGAGATTCATCTCGACCGAGATGATCCAGAGACGCCGACTCGACCGAGGCGAACACCTAGGACGCGGCGAGAATATTTTATTCTTGGCTGAGATCATTTAAAATTGGAAAGTGATCTTATACTTTTGGGCTTGGCTCCTGGAAGGAAGGAGATATGCAGAATCATATATTTTACCTATATTTATGGGAGAATATCTTTCTAAGATTTATTATCTTTGGAGGGTTATTTTCCTATAAAAAGGGTTGGATTTCCACAATTCCAACACCCCGCTTACACCGAAAAATACGCAGCAGCAGCCTACTCCAAGTTGGGAGAATTGAAGAACCTTTTTGAAGGTTGAAGGAAGATTGAAGTCCATAGCTTTTATAGCTTTATTGAAGGGTTTTGTAAGATTGTCTTCAATTCCCTCAATTGTTGTCTTGTCTTTTTGGATTGTTATCCAAGGAACGCTTTGTTGTGATATTTGATTCAGTTATTGAAGTCTTTTCATTAAATTCTTCTTTGTTCAAATATTCACCTTCTTCCCATATATTTTAATACTTTCATTATGATGATGAGTGGCTAATTTCCTTGTGTGATTCTAGGGTGATTGGCTGAAGGTTGTGGGAAAAACAATGATAGAATAATCTTAGATTCCAGTAGGATCCTGAAAGTTCGAGTCTTTAACCTTAACCCAAAGCATCTCGTTCAGTCGATGAACACCTCGGCCGGGGTGGGAACTGGCTGACCGAGGTGACTTATCTGATCCATAACTGAGAGTTAAGTGTTAGAGTTTGCCAAATCCTATTCTTATTACACCTTTCCTAGTTCAAAGCAAGCTTAGGATGAGACTTACCCGGTAATTCCTTAGTTTGTGTATTAACGATCATAAGTGTAGGTAATAAAGGTTTATCCTTTATTGGGGTTTGAGTGTGCTTCCATCCCATCCTTGTGAGTTAGCCTGAGACTTACCCGGTAAAGGTTGATTCTATTCCCTTAGATGGTGTGTTAGTTTGAGGTTATAGTTCTTTATCTTGATTCCTTGAGACTTACCCGGTAATAGGAGTTACGGTTTAGGATTAGTGTGTAGTGAGACTTACCCGGTGATCTACTCCACTTTAGAAACACCTTCCCCACGCAAAAATCTCAGCTTTGTCCGCTTATCTATAGATCTTGAGTTGGAACCACAACTAGATGCTTTAATCCCTAGAATTGCATGTTTGCTTTATTGACTTCTTATTCATCTTTGATTGTGTTAATCGCTCTTGTGGTTAGAATTGACATAAGCACACCGTATTGACTTTGTTTCACCGAGTCCCTGTGATCGACCCCTGGAATTTTCTTGCTTTTACTACGATTGACCCGTACACTGCGGGTTCGCATCCTTGTTTTAAGCTTAAGTCTAGGGTTATAAATTTAAAGCTTGCACACCGTTTGGAGCGAACAAGTTTTTGGCGCCGTTGCCGGGGACTTGGTCTAGACCGAGCCGGTACGGTTTGCTCTTGGGGCGCTTGCCCCGTTTCATCTAACCACTCTACTTGAGTGACGACTTTTGCAGGTTCTTTCTTAGGTATATGCGAAGAACCCGCACCGGGAAGGAAATCGTTCCTTACGATCCCGAACCAGAAAAGACATACAAGCGACGCTTAAGAGAAGCGAAGATGGCCCAACAAGACGATCGCGATCTTGCGGCCGAATTAAAGGAGACGCAAGAGCTGCTGCGTCTCAGTAAGGAAGAACTAATGCAAGAGAAAGAGGAGAATCGTGCCAGGACTGCAGCAATCGAAGCTGAGATTGCAGTCATACGAGACCAGATTCTACTTCGACCGAGGGAAGATCCTCCTGTTGATCCTCGACCGATGCAGAATCCAGTAGCTGATCCTCAACCGAGGCAGATTCCAGTACCTGACGCCCCGGCCGATGTACTTCCACCTCGGATGCCAGTCCGAGATGTTCTTCTTGCAGGAATTCCACAAACCCTAGGTCAAAGGATGGACCCTAATCAACAGCTGAGGCGTCCAGGGGTGAACCTAGGAGATCCAGCAGATCATGACTACGAACTTCGACCACAAGTTCTAGCCATGATTCGCCAATGCCAATTCGGAGGGCTAGAGAAGGAGTCGCCGCATCAACATCTTCAGAACTACGAGATCTTGATGGAAACCTTGCGACCGTCCAGAATTGAAAATAACAACTACAAGCTAAGACCTTTTTACTTTTCTTTAAAAGATAGAGCTCTTACTTGGTATCAATCTCTTCCTCCAGGAAAAATCAGCACATGGGAGGAGATGACCACGGAATTCTTGACCAAATTCTTTCCCCCCTCAAAGACCGCCGAAATGAGAGGGAAGATCAATGCTTTCATTATGAAGGACAAGGAGAGCTTGTCCAAATCTTGGCAGCGGTTCAAGGATATCCTTTTGGATTGCCCACATCATGGGATTCCAAAGATCGAGTTGTTGGAGATCTACTTCAAAGGGCTGGACGGAAGCACCCAGTTCAATCTCCAACTACTCTCCGCCGGTACCTTCATGGACATGGCGATTGATGAGGCTTGGGACTTCATTGAGAAGCAAGCCTTGCACATGGAGAAGTATACCCACCAAGGAGCTGAAGGTGGAATTAAAAGAGTCAACTTTCAAGAGACTCAACCCAACAACAATCAACTCACGTCGTTGAAGAATGACGTGAAGCAATTGAAGGAGCTCTTGATGGCTCAAACTAAGAAGGAAGAGCAAGGGCAAAGGAACAACAACAATAACGGGTACCGTAACAACAACAACGGTCCCCGAAACAACAACTACAACAACAACAATAGAGGATCCAATAGCAACAACTGGAGGGCGAACAACCAAAATCACGGTAACAATCATTCAAACTCCAATTCTAATGATTCCTCTAACCCTTTCCTCTCTCCCCCTTCTTCTTCTTCTTCTACTCCATTGAAAAGCCAAGGGCAAGGATCAAGTTCGTCTCAGCCGGAAAAGAAAGACGCAGTTCTGGAGGCAATCTTGATCAAGCTTAGCGCTATGGAGAATTCTATGACTTCATTTTCGAGGGCCAAAAGTCCTTCGAACAACAACTTGCTAATAGGGCGAATGAAGCGCCAAGAGATCCAGGGAAGCTTCCAGCAAAGACGGAAACTAACCCTAAGGGCCAGTGCATGGCCATAACGACGAGGAGTTGACTTAAAACTGCAGATCCAGTACCTCGCTCGACGCAGACCACCTTGGTCCAGATCCAGTCGAAGAACACCTCGACCGAGATGCCAACCGAGGCGGAGCAACAGAAAGCAGGAGGAACGACAGAAACTTATGTTCCACCTCCTGCATATAAGCCACCACTTCCATTCCCTCAGTTCAGAGCCAGAGCACATCTTGACAAGCACTTTGGTAAGTTTCTTGACTTGATGAATAAGCTACATATTAATATTCCTTTCCTTGATGCTATTTTAGGTATGCCCGCCTATGGGAAGTTCTTAAAAGAAATCTTATCAAGGAAGAGGAAGCTGGAGGATGTTGGTGAAGTTAGGATGACATCTAAATCTTCGGAGCTTATCAAGATCATGAAGGAAAAGATGCCACCTAAGTTGAGAGATCCCGGCTCATTTTGCATTCCCATTCAAGTTGGGGATGTAACTTGTGAAGCCCTTTGTGATCTAGGAGCCAGCGTGAGCATCATCCCGCTGGAGCTATGCACGAAGATCGGTCTTGGAGAGCCCAAGCCGGTCAAGATTCGACTCTACATGGCGGATCGCTCCATTACCCATCCCGTGGGCATCTTGGAGACGTTCCGGTCAAGTTAGGTAACTTCTATCTACCCATAGATTTTGTTGTACTTGACATTCCCGCAGATTATCCTATTCCTATTATTCTCGGGAGGCCATTTCTAGCAACTTCGGGTTGCAACGTGGATTGCAAGAACGCCAAGTTGAAATTCAACGTTGGTGGCGATGAGGTGGAGTTTGCACTACTTGCAGCCATGAAAGGGGAGCAACTAACTGATGATATCTTCAACATCTACGATGAAGAAGAATCAAGAGAATTGGTGAGCTCTATCCTTATTAACGATCCACTCGAAAGAGTTATTAGCTTCAGTTTGATGGAGGAAGGTATAGATGCTTCTTGTGATGCAGATATACGGAGCTTGAAGGCACTGGAAGAGGATCCAGGAGCTAAAACTGAGAAACTAGTCCAGGAGACGAAGATTTCCAGTCTCGGATCCAGTAGCAGTACCTCGACCGAGGCACTTTCTGGACTGAGCGAGGCGACCGAAGAACATCTCGGTCAACACCTATGCGCCTCGACCGAGGTCGATGGCGAGATGATTCAAACTGAGACTTCATCGAGTCCAGTTTCTGATACCACTCCACTGGAAAGAGGAAGCATGGATTCCCCCCAGAGAGCACCCCCAGTCGTGAAGCTTAAACAGCTCCCCAAACACTTGAGGTATATCTTTCTTGGACCGGATTCTACTTATCCCGTTATTGTTAGTGCTTCCCTTTCCGAATCTGAATTATCTAAGTTAATGCATGTCCTGAGAAAGCATCGAAGGGCTATAGGTTACACCACGGATGATCTTATTGGCATTAAACCTTCTTTCTGCATGCATAGAATTCTAATGGAAGATAATCATAAGACTTCACGGGAACCTCATAGACGGTTAAATCCGATCATGAAAGAGGTTGTGAAAAAGGAAGTTCTTAAGTTGTTGGATGCAGGTATTATTTATCCTATCTCGGACAGCAAGTGGGTTAGCCCGGTGCATGTCGTTCCGAAGAAAGGAGGGATGACCGTTGTGACGAATAAGAACAACGAGTTAATCCCAACAAGGACCGTTACGGGCTGGAGAGTTTGCATCGATTATAGGAAGCTGAACACGGCGACTCGGAAGGATCATTTTCCGCTTCCCTTCGTTGATCAAATGCTCGAACGGCTGGCCCAGCATTCACACTTTTGCTACTTGGACGGCTATAGTGGGTTCTTCCAGATTCCTATACATCCGGATGATCAGGAGAAGACCACTTTCACTTGTCCTTGGGGGATGTTTGCCTATCGGAGGATGCCATTTGGATTGTGCAATGCACCCGCTACCTTCCAGCGATGCATGATGGCTATCTTCTCCGAGTACATAGAGGAGATCATGGAGGTATTCATGGATGATTTTTCTGTATATGGTTCCTCTTTTGATGATTGCCTATCTAACCTTTCTCTAGTGCTTAAAAGATGTGAAGACACTAACCTTGTTTTAAATTGGGAAAAGTGTCATTTTATGGTTAATGAAGGCATTGTGTTAGGACACCTCGTTTCCAATCGAGGCATTGAGGTCGATCGAGCTAAGATCGAGACTATTGAGAAACTCCCTCCTCCTTGTTCTGTTAAAGGTGTGAGGAGTTTTCTCGGGCATGCAGGTTTCTACAGGAGATTCATCAAGGACTTCTCTAAGATTTCTAAACCTCTAACTAACCTCTTGAATAAAGATGTTGTTTTTGAGTTTTCGCAGGAGTGTCTTGATGCTTTTTACAGGATTAAGGAAGCGTTGATCTCCGCTCCCATTATCCAGCCTCCTGATTGGACCTTGCCCTTTGAGGTCATGTGTGACGCTAGTGATGTAGCCGTAGGAGCGGTGCTTGGACAGAAGAAGGATGGACGGACCACCTCCATTTACTATGCTAGCAAGACGCTAGATGAAGCACAACGCAACTACGCTACCACCGAGAAGGAGTTATGGGCGGTTGTATATGCTTTCGAGAAGTTTCGTTCCTATCTAGTAGGGGCGAAAGTCATTGTCTACACCGACCACGCAGCCATTCGTTACTTGTTGGCTAAGAAAGATGCCAAGCCGCGCCTTATTCGATGGATTCTCTTGCTCCAAGAGTTTGACCTAGAGATCCGCGATAAGAAGGGATCCGAGAACTCCGTTGCGGATCACCTCAGCCGGCTACCGGAATCCTCCCGCGAGGCGGATAACCCACCCATAGACGATTCATTCCCCGATGAGCACTTACACTTGTTGGAACGTTTGATGGATCTACTTACTTCACCCCACGATGGAGGTGAAGTATGGGGTGAGGGCACCTCCCACCTCGTTTGAGACGCATCATGGTCCAGCTAGCGACCTTAAATCAAGCGTTTCTTGGGAGGCAACCCAAGGTATTGCTTTATTTTCCCGTTTTCTAGTCTAGCTTAGATAGTTTTTGTTTTTGCTTTGCTTTGCTTTGTTTTTGGCGTTCTGGACAGACAACAGGGAATATCTAAGGAAGGAGCACAACTGGAAGGACAGAAGTTCGAGAATTCGAGAAGACGAAGTTTGACTGAGACACCTCGGTTACTGCCAGAGCACCTCGACCGAGTTGATTCTTGAGCAACCGAGGCGACTAGGGTTTCTGCAGAACCACCTCGGTCCGTACCACCTCGGTCCAGTCGAGACCATCTCGACCGAGGTGACAGCAGATCCAGTAACAGTATAAAAGGGGGAAAAATTACTTTTCACATTTTTTTTACCCTCCTCGACCGCGGCGACAGCTATACCTCGCTTCCTTCGTTTCTCGCTCGTTTTCGAAGATTTCCGCTTCCAAATTGCAATTGAAGGGTAGAGGAACCGATTGCAACAACAGATCTGCAAGAAACTCGAGTGAATCGGCCGGAACGAGGTAAAAACGATCGAAACCCTAACTCGCTCGTTTACTGCAATTTGGGCTTTGGTTGCCCTTGAATCTGTTGAGGAAAAGCTTAAGTACCCCTTAGGAAGCATTTGTAGTGATTTGTGGGGGAAAAGAACTGAATTTCTGAGAGTTGAATCGCGACTGTCTTCGCCTCGGTCCAGTCGACCTGCACCTCGACCGAGGTGATTCTTGGAGATTGTCAGTCGACCGAGGTAGCCTGACAGTGTTGATTGAAGATGAGTTCTGACAGGTTGTTAGCCCTTAGAGATAGATTCTCTCCTTCCCCTTCTTCTTCCTCATCCAGACCTTCTATCCCGGTGATCCACGAGAGACACCTGGTAGATTATGAGCGTATTGCTAGCCGTCCAGTGATCGCACCTAGATTTCTGGACATTTCTGCTTTTGACTGTCTCCACGTTGATGGAGAGCTTAGGAGGATGATCACCACCGTCGGGCTGGATCAGTTTACTGAGATCCGAGCCCCAGCTTACTTAGAGCCGACCCTTGAGTTTGTCAGCTCCTTCACTTACCTCCCCACAGAGAGAGCTGTGAAGTACCGGTTGATGAACCGGAACTTCTTAGTACCCCTGGACCATTGGAGAGATATCTTTGGCTTCCCTGCCCCCACTGCTGTAGACTTCCCGACCCGAGCCGTAGCTAGAGAGTTCTGGGGTCAGATTGCTCATGTTGTGGAGCATGCAGATAGGTGGCGCCCTGGTGATTCCAGGGAGAAGCTTATCTTCCATCTTGCTTTTCGATTAGCCCACAGGATCTTCAGCGAGACACTTCTGGCGCGTACTGAGACGCCCCAGAAGGTCAGACAGGGGGAGCTCTTTGCTTTATACTGCATGGTTACAGGTGGATTCCCCGACTTTGGATTGATGCTGGCAGAGGATCTGCACAGGATCAAGGCCAAAGGGAAGGGAGATATATGTTGTGGTGGGATAGTGACCCATATCGCTACTTATCAGGATATGGATCTGAGTAGGTGTACTATGGTGGCGGCTGCCAAGCCGCTCGGACTACAGGAGATGATCACACGGAGGATTCTAGTTCCCCGTGGACTGACTACACCCTACGTCGCTATGCCATGGGAGCTGACTGCGCCTCAGGGCATCAGGTGGTCTGCACAGTTCTCAGTCTTTGATCCACATTATTGGCAGACCGCTTGGGGTCCACTGATGGAAGATTACAGAGAGGCAGAAGCTGCCCCTGCTGCAGCTGAGGAGGAGGAGGAGGCTGAGGACGACGACGACGATGAGGATACAGTAGATGAGAGAGGAGGTGGCGTCCCGATGGACACAGGGACAGATACAGCCGGGACGAGCGCGCCACCTATTATAGATTTGGATGACGAGGAGGATATAGAGCCGGCACCAGCTGAGACTTCTCCAGTCAGACCTGCTAGACGCAGGAGGCATGGAGTGAGGGATAGAGCTGCTCACCGACGGATCGATGACCTGACGGATCAGGTTATCGACTCATATGCTGCATTATCGCTGGATATCCGCGAGATGCAGGAGCGGCAGCATCATCAGCACATCATGGCTCAGCTGCAGTTCGAGCGTATCATGGGCCATCCTTACGATCCGACTCTGTATCCCTACATACCACCACCACCACCGGATCGAGACTATTGAGGAGCTGCTGGATTTTCTTTATTTTCTTTTATGCAGTTCGGCTTTTATCCGGTGAGTACTCTCATGTTTAGACCTTTTATTATACCCACTGGGACAGTGTGTCTCAAGTATGGGTTATTTGTTGTTATTTGACTACGTGATGTATGTTATTTGACCACCTTTGATGTATTTTATTTATCGGATATTTTATTTATGCTTCCCTTCTACATTTATATGATTATCTGATATTACATGCATACCTACAGGTTATTTGATTGAGAAAAACGTCGAAACTGAAAAACTGAAAAAAAATTGGTTTTAAAAAAAAATTTTCGACCTCGACCGAGTCAGTATTGGCCAAACGAGGCGTTTCACCTCGGTTGAACCAAGAACACCTCGACCAAGGTGTGTTAACTGAGAGTTTTCGAAAACGATTTTGTGTTACTTATCTGGATATGATCTCAGTGAAGATCTTGTTTACTTACTGGTTTTAAATTCTTTATGTGTTTGAAAGGTTTTATAATATGTTTAAGTTGCTAAATGCTTTGTTTGAAATTATTAGCATGTTTAATACTTTGTTTTTATCCAAATTATGTTGAATTTGAAGGTTGACACCGCAGGTTAAGTTCTCTCACTTTCTTCTTGGAAAGACCAAGGCAATTCATTCTCTTCTTCTTCTTCTTGATCATGCTTAGCCCCTCATATACATTTTGCCTCCCTTTACCTATCCGGGAATTTGGAAGCAAGCGAAGTGGTGAAAGCAAGTTAAAGTTGAGAAGTGGCTGGAAGTGAAGTGTTAGAAAGCAATAATAGGTTTGGGGAAGTCAATCATGAAGATGAGTAACTCGGCACCATTCACATAGCCGGGTGTTTGTGTCTTGCCAAAGTCGGATTGAGTGATATTCCTAACGGGTCATGGTATGTGCATCAAGGGTTTGATGCATCTCGAGAAATTGATGATTGCAGATTTCCTAGGCTTCGGTTATTGTGCACCTCTGTCCATGCATCCCAAAAAGTAAAGTAAAAAAAAAAAGAAAAAAAGTGTGAGATAAGCAAAGCTTATTGGTGGAAGATGTTGCAAGTCAAAGTGAAAGTGAAGTTCATCCTTTTCCCGGATTCTAGCACCACATTACCTTACATACATCCCTACCCTACACGTTTCTTGACCTTTTCTTTTGGGAAGCCCTTGAGACCTTGAGCTTGTTGATTGACTTAGCGGTTTAAACTGGATTATACATGATTAATTTTGATAATTATGATTTATTATGCATTCTATGATTTTATGCAAAGATGAACAACTTTCCTATATTTATAAAATGTTTTGAGCATATTGAGTTTTTAATTCCAGGAAGTACTCTCTTAGAGTGATCTATGGTAGTTGCACGCCATAAAATGTTTTTGAAAGACTTTTTCATCGATTTTCTTGACTTATAATCCATTCTATCTTATCTTCTATATGAGGAACTTGCTTGGGGACAAGCAAAGGCTAAGTATGGGGTATTTTGATAGCATGAATTATAGTCTATATTTTGGGGTTTGTTTGGACGTTTTATCTTTCATAATCTGCATGTTTGTATGTACATTATGTGATTTTACTACCATTTCATCTACCTTTGCGAGAATCGAGGTCTACACCTAGTTTTGTTGTAATTGCAGGTAAAATGGTACGTTTTGCATCAAAAAGGAGCAAAAGGAGTCATGAGTCATTTGGAGCTACATCCAGGAAGCATAGCCATGGATTAAAGATTTACTTTGGACCAGTTTTGAGAGATTTCACGTTCAGTTGAGACTCACCTCGGTTGACCAGAGATTCATCTCGACCGAGATGATCCAGAGACGCCGACTCGACCGAGGCGAACACCTAGGACGCGGCGAGAATATTTTATTCTTGGCTGAGATCTTTTAAAATTGGAAAGTGATCTTATACTTTTGGGCTTGGCTCCTGGAAGGAAGGAGATATGCAGAATCATATATTTTACCTATATTTATGGGAGAATATCTTTCTAAGATTTATTATCTTTGGAGGGTTATTTTCCTATAAAAAGGGTTGGATTTCCACAATTCCAACACCCCGCTTACACCGAAAAATACGCAGCAGCAGCCTACTCCAAGTTGGGAGAATTGAAGAACCTTTTTGAAGGTTGAAGGAAGATTGAAGACCATAGCTTTTATAGCTTTATTGAAGGGTTTTGTAAGATTGTCTTCAATTCCCTCAATTGTTGTCTTGTCTTTTTGGATTGTTATCCAAGGAACGCTTTGTTGTGATATTTGATTCAGTTATTGAAGTCTTTTCATTAAATTCTTCTTTGTTCAAATATTCACCTTCTTCCCATATATTTTAATACTTTCATTATGATGATGAGTGGCTAATTTCCTTGTGTGATTCTAGGGTGATTGGCTGAAGGTTGTGGGAAAAACAATGATAGAATAATCTTAGATTCCAGTAGGATCCTGAAAGTTCGAGTCTTTAACCTTAACCCTAAGCATCTCGTTCAATCGATGAACACCTCGGCCGGGGTGGGAACTGGCTGACCGAGGTGACTTATCTGATCCATAACTGAGAGTTAAGTGTTAGAGTTTGCCAAATCCTATTCTTATTACACCTTTCCTGGTTCAAAGCAAGCTTAGGATGAGACTTACCCGGTAATTCCTTAGTTTGTGTATTAACGATCATAAGTGTAGGTAATAAAGGTTTATCCTTTATTGGGGTTTGAGTGTGCTTCCATCCCATCCTTGTGAGTTAGCCTGAGACTTACCCGGTAAAGGTTGATTCTATTCCCTTAGATGGTGTGTTAGTTTGAGGTTATAGTTCTTTATCTTGATTCCTTGAGACTTACCCGGTAATAGGAGTTACGGTTTAGGATTAGTGTGTAGTGAGACTTACCCGGTGATCTACTCCACTTTAGAAACACCTTCCCCACGCAAAAATCTCAGCTTTGTCCGCTTATCTATAGATCTTGAGTTGGAACCACAACTAGATGCTTTAATCCCTAGAATTGCATGTTTGCTTTATTGACTTCTTATTCATCTTTGATTGTGTTAATCGCTCTTGTGGTTAGAATTGATATAAGCACACCGTATTGACTTTGTTACACCGAGTCCCTGTGATCGACCCCTAGAATTTTCTTGCTTTTACTACGATTGACCCGTACACTGCGGGTTCGCATCCTTGTTTTAAGCTTAAGTCTAGGGTTATAAATTTAAAGCTTGCACACACCGTTTGGAGCGAACAGAATTCCTCTTTATGATGTTTCAGAATATTCAAACCCTGCTAGAACTTTAAGGCTAGCCAAAGAACAGCTTCTCCTTCCTGATGCCTTATCACCACCCACTATCACCTGTTTAACTCTGGAGGCCAGAATAATTTATGCTATTTTAGACTGATGCATAGTCCCCAGGTTTGCCAACAAAGACATTATAACAAATGATGTGCTGATTTTAACTTACAATGTGATGAATGGGTTGAAAGTGAATCTGCCTGAACTTCTCTTGTCTCACATGGTGAATGTTATTAATTCTCCAAGTACTAGTCATCTACCTTATGGGAATCTGCTTCCCATAATATTCAGACATTTTTCAGTTGATTTTTCTGATGAGGATTTGCATATTTACAATGGAGGATTGGACGAAGATTTCTTCGAGACAATAGGAATTCAGAAGACCAAAGTGGGATTTAGTACTATATGGGTGTTAAAGGAGTAGCCTGGATGAAATTTTTCTACACAGCAGCGGTTGGAATTTGTAGAAGAGTCATTGAACTTATTGAGATATGATTTTGTGGATTTTAGAGTTTCAGTGACTATAAGATGGACAAAACTCAAGACTTACTGGATATTCTCAATCAGAAAATTAACCAGTTGTTCCATGTAAGTGCTTTGTCCTTAACAGCTGCTAGTAGTATTAAGCCAATATCAGAGGTTGATGGACAAGAGACTCAAAAGGATGCTGAAAAGGTGATGGATCAATGTCATAAGATTGTTAAGGATAAACCCATTCGTCAACCATTGGCAAAAGATCCAGATATTTTGACGATTGAAGAGTTTGGGGTAGTCAAGAAATATGACAAAAATTCTGCACAAAGAGGAACGGACTTATCTCTCAAAGAGCGTGATCTTGCTGATGCAAATAATCGGTGGAGAGATATGTGTTTACGAGACTATTATGGGAAAGGAAGTTCCTCCAAGTGGTACAAGGAAACCTCAAGATCTCTGGCTGTCATGAGTGTTTTGAAAAACTTTTTATGGTTTGTGAAAATACTCTCGTTTTTTGGTCTGTAATCGTGTTTTAAGACTCCCTTGCTTTGACTACTTTTTATCACTTGTTGAAAGACAAAGGGGGAGAAATATGATCCGACATTTCGATACACTACATTCTGCATTTTTAGTTTTGAGATTTTCATATGCATTGCTAAACTAACAAATGCAGGTACGATAAAACATTTGTGTTGTCTTCCATCAAGGGGGGGATTGAAAACTCCACCTTGATTAAAATGTTTTACAAGTGTTAATGATGGAAGACTTAACACAAATGTAGTAGTTGGATATACTAACAATGTATTGATTATATTCTCTAGATATTTGGTTGGTTTGAATTCAGTGCAGGTTTAACTAAATGTCAAGGGCCTTGAAGTATAACTCAAGGACAAAGGAAGATAACTTTTACAAAGGGACGAAATCAAGGACCTTGAAGTTATAGATGCACAAAACAAGTATTCAAATGAGCTGAATATTTTCAAGGAGATTCTTTAACTAAAAGATCTCATCAACTGAAGAAAGATCTCAACCGAAGATTAGAGAATCTTTTTAGAAGATTTTTGTTCGCTCCAAACGGTGTGTGCAAGCTTTAAATTTATAACCCTAGATGTAAGCTTAAAACAAGGATGCGAACCCGCAGTGTACGGGTCAATCGTAGTAAAAAGCAAGAAATTCCAGGGGTCGATCACATGGACTTAGTGAAACAAAGCAGGTGTAGGGAGTCTATGTAATTACTAACCACAAAAGCGATTAAAGCAATCAAAGATGATAAAAAGTCAATTAAGGAAATATTCAATTCTAGGGATTAAAGCATCTAGTTGTGGTTTCAACTCAAGATCTAAAGATAAGCGGACAAAGCTGAGATTTTTGCAAGGGAAGGTGTTACTAAAGTGGAATAGATCACCGGGTAAGTCATACTACTCACTAATCCCAAACCGTAACTCCTATTACCAGGTAAGTCTCAAGGAATTAAGGAAAAGAACTATAACCTCAAACTAACACTCCAACTAAGGGAATAGAATCAACCTTTACCGGGTAAGTCTCAGGCTAACTCACAAAGATAGAATGAAAGCACACTCAAACCCTAATAAAGGATAAACCTTTAATACCTACACTTATGATCGTGGGTAAACAAACAAAGGAATTACCGGGTAAGTCTCATCCTAGGCTTGCATTGAACCAGGAAAGGTGTAATAAGAATAGGATTTGGCAAACTCTAACACTTAACTCTCAGTTTCGGATCAGATAAGTCACCTCGGTCAGACGAATTCCACCCCGGCCGAGATGTTCATCGACTGAACGAGATGTTCTAGGGTTAAGGATAAAGACTCGAGCTTTCAGGGTCCTACTGGAATTTAAGATTATTCTATCATTATTTTTTCCACAACCTTCAGCCAATCACCCTAGAATCACACAAAGAAATTAGCCACTCATCATCATGAAAGCAATAATCAAATATATGGGAAGAAGGTGAATATTTGAACACAAGAACCTTTAGAACAAGGCTTCAACAACTTAATCAAATATCAAACAAATAAGCGTTCCTTGGATCACAAATCCAACAAGACAAATCAACAAGAAGGGAATCTAAGAAAGTCTTACAAAACCCTTCACAAAAGCTATAACAAGCTATCAATCCTTCCTAGATTGATCTTCAATCTTCCTTCCTTCAAAACTCTGGAGAAAATCCCTTAATTGCTGGATGCTATCAGCCCTCTAAACATGCGGTGATCCAAAGATCTGAAATCTCTTGATCCGAAGATGGTTGAATTGTGGAAAATACAACCCTTTATATAGAAGAATTATCTTCCAAAGATAAAAGATCTTAGAAAGATATTTTCCCATAAAATAGGTAAAATATATCAGCTGAATTATCTTCTTCCTTCCAGGAATCCAGCCTAAAAATATAAGATCCTCTTTCCAAAAATAAAAGATCTCAGCCAAGAATAAAATATATCTCGCCGCGTCCAAGGTGTTCGCCTCGGTCGAGCAGCTCGTTTGGATCACCTCGGTCGAGATGGTATTGTAGCTGACCGAGGTGACTCTCAACTGAAAGTGAAATCTCTTAAATCTGGTCCAAAGTAAATCTTCTTCATTAATTTCTTGCTTCCTGAATTCCTTTTTAAGCTCCATAATGTAGCTCCCATGACTCCTTAGCTCCTTTAGCTCCATTTTAGTCCAAAACGTGCCATTTTACCTACGCTTACAACGAAACTTGGTGTAGACCTCGATTTCCGCAAAAGTAGATGAAACGACGATATAATCACATAATATACATCCAAATATGCAGATTATTGAAGATATAATCACATAATATGTATCCAAAAATATAGACCATAATTCATGCTATCAAAATATCCCATACTTGTCCCTTGCTTGTCCTCAAGCAAGTTCCAAATCTTAAGTACAAGATAGAATGGATTATAAGTCATAAAGATCAATGAAAAGTATTTCAAAACATTTTAATGGTGTGCTCGAATCATAGATCACTCTAAGAGAATGCTTCATGGAATTTAAAATCAAAACATGCTCAAAACATTTTATAAATATAAGAAAGTCGTTCATCTTTGCATAAAATCATAGAATGCATAATAAATCATTATTATCGAAATTAATCATGTATAATCCGGTTTAAACCACCAAGTCAATCAACAAGCTCGAGGTCTCAAGGGCTTTTCAAATGAAAGGTCAAGAAAAGTGTGAGGTGGGATGTATATAGGGAATGTGGTGCTAGAATCCGGGAAAAGGATCTTTACTTTACTTTCTTTTGAATTTCAACATCTTCCACCAATAAACTTTGCTTATTTTTACTTTTTTACTTTTTGGGATGCATGGACAGAGGTGCACAATAACCGAAGCCTAGGAGATCAGCAATCATCAATTTCTTGAGATGCCTCAAACCCTTGATGCACATATCATGACCCGTTAGGAATATCGCTCAATCCGACTTTGGCAAGACACAAACACCCGACTATGTGAATGGTGCCGAGTTACTCATCGTCATGATTGACTTCCCCAAACCTAATTGTTTCTTTCTAACACTTTCAGCCAACATCTCAACTTCACTTCACTTGCTTTTCATCACTTGCTTCCAAATTCCCGGATAGGTAAAGGGAGGCAAATATGTATATGAGGGGCTAAAGCATGATCAAGAAGAAGAAGAGAAGAGAATGAATTGCCTTAATCATTCCAGAAAGAAAGTGAGAGAACTCATCATGTGGTGTCAACCTTCAAATTCAACATAATTTTGATAAAAACAAAGTATTAAACATGCCACGAATTTCAAACAAAGCATTTAGCAACTTAAACATATCATAAAACCTTTCAAACATATAAAGATTTCAAAACCAGTCTGCAAACAAAATCTTCACTGAGGTCATATCCAGATAAGAAGCACAAAATCGTTTCGAAAACTATCTCAGTTAAACCACCTCGGTCGAGATGTTCTAAGTCAACCGAGGTACTGCACCTCGATTGGTCAGAGTCACTTCGGTCGAGGTCATAAAATTTTTTTCTTAACCAGTTTTTTGACGTTTTTCTCAATCAAATAACCTGTATGCATGCATGTAGTCTCTGATAAGCACGTAGACCATAATAAAATAATATCCAAAAGAGTCTTACAAATCATCCACATACCCCATACTTGGGACACATTGTCCCAATGGGTCAAATAAAAGTTTAAAATCAGAAAACTCACCGGACATAGCTGAGCTGCAGAATAAGAAAATAAGCTCCAAAAATGCATCAATCCTCATCAGATCGGTCGAGGTGTTTCTGGGCGGACCAAGGTGTCAGAGCGGATGTCAGACCTAATCACCTCGGTTGACCAAGAGCATCTCGGTCGAGGTACTGTCATAGCAACCGAAATGTATCTCAGTCAAGCTTTGTCTTCTCAATTTCTCGAACTTATGTCCTTCCAGTGTTGCTTATGGGTTGTATTCCTTCCTTAGAAAGTACCTGGTTTCTGTCTAGGATGCCAAAAACAAAGCAAAGCAAAGCAAACTATCTAAAACTAAGCTAGAAAAGAGAAAAGAAAGTAATACCTTGGGTTGCCTCCCAAGAAGCGCTTGGTTTAAGGTCGCTAGCTGGACCTTTCTCCATAGAATTACTCAATGTACCTCGAACACCTTGGAGTGCTCATCACATCCATCATAAAACTCTTCCAAAAAGGTTTCGGTTCCTAATTTCACTGGCAAATGGTAGGATCTCCTACGTACAAGCTTGTACGGTTTGGTTCTCACCGGAATCCTACCGGTCTTCCTCTTTTTCCATGGGACATAACTCAGTCTTTCGTCCCATCCTTTCCTTGATCGAGAAAATAGCTTCTCGAGGATTCTAGTAGCTTCCCCATCTTTAGCTTGGGGATAGTACAAGGTCTGTGTCATGTGAATGACCCCATACTTGAACAAATAACACTTCGTTGCCTTAGCGGTGAAGTGCTTGCTAACTTCACTCCTTATAATCCAAGGAACATCTTCTTTCAACAAATATAAGGGAGGTTTCATCTTGATCTTAGGAGGTTCTTTCGGAAAAGACCTCCAACTCTTCGGTGCATCCCTGAAGATATCTAGAACTTTAGTAGGAATTTCAAAGGGAGTAAGAGAAGGCACATTATCAAGTTCTCCAAAGCTTGGGACAAGTTTCATGTTAGGTTGATAATCCACACATGAAATCTCTCCCAACTCAGCTGATCTTTCTTCCACCTTGGCCATAATCTCAGTAATTTGGCCAAGGTTCTTTGCATCTTCCACTTCCAGTTCTACAGATTCTTCTTCCATCTCGGCCGATCTCTCTTCCACCTCGGCCGATCTCTCTTTCACCACGGCCGAAGTCACAACAGTTTGATTGAGATCTTTCACATCTTCCTCTTCCTCAAAAGCTTCAAGAGAAACTTTTGGTTCGATTGGAGGAATGCTTGAAACTTGCAGTACTTCCTTATGCTCCTCTTTCGGCTTAGCGATGATAGGGTACTTTCCTTGAGCGCCTTCAACTTCTTCATCATCTTCTCCAATTTTGATTCAAGTGAATCTTCAAGAGGTTGCTCATAAATCTTTCTAGGGACATTCATCTCATCCCATATCGCAAGCTCTTTCTCAATGGCCTCTTCTCTTTCCCCTTCATTGTTAAACCAATAGAAGGAGTATTTCTCTTCCAAGTATTCATAATGGTCCGTCCTAGCATTTTGTCTTGCTATCCAGGCTGGGTCAAATGTAGTCATCGGATATCCTGAAAACTACAAAACTCATAGGACAAATGGTTAATATCAACAAGGGCAATAGCCCCGAAAGACAACCGCAACCGGCTCGGTCTAGACCAAGTCCCCGACAACGGCGCCAAAAACTTGTTCGCTCCAAACGGTGTGTGCAAGCTTTATATTTATAACCCTAGATGTAAGCTTAAAACAAGGATGCGAACCCGCAGTGTACGGGTCAATCGTAGTAAAAAGCAAGAAATTCCAGGGGTCGATCACAGGGACTTAGTGAAACAAAGCAGGTGTAGGGAGTCTATGTAATTACTAACCACAAAAGCGATTAAAGCAATCAAAGATGATAAAAAGTCAATTAAGGAAATATGCAATTCTAGGGATTAAAGCATCTAGTTGTGGTTCCAACTCAAGATCTAAAGATAAGCGGACAAAGCTGAGATTTTTGCAAGGGAAGGTGTTACTAAAGTGGAATAGATCACCGGGTAAGTCATACTACTCACTAATCCCAAACCGTAACTCCTATTACCGGATAAGTCTCAAGGAATTAAGGAAAAGAACTATAACCTCAAACTAACACTCCAACTAAGGGAATAGAATCAACCTTTACCGGGTAAGTCTCAGGCTAACTCACAAAGATGGAATGAAAGCACACTCAAACCCTAATAAAGGATAAACCTTTATTACCTACACTTATGATCTTGGGTAAACAAACAAAGGAATTACCGGGTAAGTCTCATCCTAGGCTTGCATTGAACCAGGAAAGGTGTAATAAGAATAGAATTTGGCAAACTCTAACACTTAACTCTCAGTTTCGGATTAAATAAGTCACCTCGGTCAGACGAATTCCACCCCGGCCGAGATGTTCATCGACTGAACGAGATGTTCTAGGGTTAAGATAAAGACTCGAGCTTTCAGGGTCCTACTGGAATTTAAGATTATTCTATCATTGTTTTTCCCACAACCTTCAGCCAATCACCCTAGAATCACACAAAGAAATTAGCCACTCATCATCATGAAAGCAATAATCAAATATATGGGAAGAAGGTGAATATTTGAACACAAGAACCTTAAGAACAAGGCTTCAACAACTGAATCAAATATCAAACAAATAAGTGTTCCTTGGATCACAAATCCAACAAGACAAATCAACAAGAAGGGAATCTAAGAAAGTCTTACAAAACCCTTCACAAAAGCTATAACAAGCTATCAATCCTTCCTAGATTGATCTTCAATCTTCCTTCCTTCAAAACTCTAGAGAAAATCCCTTAATTGTTGGATGCTATCAGCCCTCTAAGCATGCGGTGATCCAAAGATCTGAAATCTCTTGATCCGAAGATGGTTGAATTGTGGAAAATACAACCCTTTATATAGGAGAATTATCTTCCAAAGATAAAAGATCTTAGAAAGATATTTTCCCATAAAATAGGTAAAATATATCAGCTGAATTATCTTCTTCCTTCCAGGAATCTGGCCTAAAAATATAAGATCCTCTTTCCAAAAATAAAAGATCTCAGCCAAGAATAAAATATATCTCGCCGTGTCCAAGGTGTTCGCCTCGGTCGAGCAGCTCCTCTGGATCACCTCGGTCGAGATGGTACTGTAGTTGACCGAGGTGACTCTCAACTGAAAGTGAAATCTCTTAAATCTGGTCCAAAGTAAATCTTCTTCATTAATTTCTTGCTTCCTGAATTCCTTTTTAAGCTCCAGAATGTAGCTCCCATGACTCCTTAGCTCCTTTAGCTCCATTTTAGTTCAAAACGTGCCATTTTACCTACGATTACAACGAAACTTGGTGTAGACCTCGATTCCCGCAAAAGTAGATGAAACGACGATATAATCACATAATATACATCCAAACATGCAGATTATTGAAGATAAAACGTCTAAACAAGTCCCAAAATATAGACTATAATTCATGCTATCAATTTTCTAAACAAAAAGCGGCAAGGATAATATCTTCTCTCTCGATTCAAAAGACGAGAAGATCAAGGAGCTAAGGATTCGGCGTGTTTTCGGGAGCGAGCTGAAGATTTGCAACGTCTACCTTATCTCGAAACAAGAAATGATCTTCATGGAGAAGAAGATTCATCTTTAAACGGTCATCTCTACAATGGCTAGAAGACCTCTCCATAGAAGTGTATAAATGAAGACGATGGTCGAAGAAGAAAAATACACAAGCTTACACAGGAAAACATATTTACATCTTCTAGCAACCTGATTATCTTCATTCGTTGTTTTTCTTTCTCTCATTCATACAAAAGTTGTATCCCCTTAGAGAGAGAGAACACTAGAGCTCCATTGGAAGATCTAAATAGTGTTATACTAGAGTGTGTGTTACTCTGCGAAGTAACTAGGCTATTATAGCTAGGTGAAGAGTTGGAGCTAGATCGTAGCGTTGGCTACAGTGAGAGAAGAAAGGGATTTCTTCTAGTTTGTATCTAGGACTCTTTGAAGCTGATAATAGATAGTTAGATCCTAAGGTTATACCCTGGGACGGAGAGTAGGCTATTTAGAGCCGAACTTCGTAAACATATCCTCGTGTCAATCTTTTCAATTCCGCACCATATATACTTTACTGTGACTAACTTTGTTTTGCAGGAGCAAGAAGTCAAGGCCCTTGAAAGGAGTTTCAAAGCCTTGAAATCAAAGATTCACAAAGAGCACAGATTGACATCAAGGCCCTTGAAAGTAGTTTCAAGGTCTTGAGATTTGATTTACGAAAAGTTCTCATACTCTATTCAACCCCCCTTCTAGAGTATCTTTTACCTTATTTATTTCACCTACCGGTTCTTCACTTTACAAACCTCAGCTTTGTCCATATTATCTTTTGAGATCTGGAGTCGGAACCACAATTGGATGCTTTAATCTTTAGAATCCGCATCTTCTTTACCTGGTTATTAGTTATTACATCATATTTGATATTATTGCTTTATTGCTTGTGGTTATTTCACAACCTGAATTACCGCTCTTTGTTTCACCATAGTCCTTGTGTTCGACCTTGGAATTCTTGTTTTTATTACAATTGATCCGTACACTGCGGGTTCGCTTATTTGCAATTATTCTTGGTATAAATATTAAAGATTGCACATACCTTTTGGAGCGAACAGTGTGCTCGGGATATGTAAGGGTAGATGGAGGGTTCTTAAGCAGTTACCGGGTTACAATATTGAGACGCAAATTGATATCATCATTGCATGCTTCACTCTCCACAACTACATCCTTACCCATCAGAAAAAAAAAGATGATTTCTTCGATGATGAAAGAGTGGAACAAATTATTGACCAAGAGTTGGAAGAAGATGAGAATGATGAAAACGATGGCAATTAGGCGATGAACTACCAGGTGGGATAAGAGACGTACGTGATGCAATAGGAGCTCAACTATGGATGACAGAAGGATTAATATTATAAATAGATAACCTTAAAATGCTAAGTTAATTGTAATTTTTTGAGAATGTTAGAAATTGTAATATTAGGTTGTAGACAAAGACTACCATAATGTGTGAATCTTGTGTTACTTGTAATTTGTGTCTACGTAAACTTTAGTTCTTTGTATATCTACCAGGACGGCAACAACAATCATGCAAACACATATGTTGAATAGATAACCTTATAGTTTCAAGGCATACAACATATACAAAAGAGTACAAATTTCATTAAACGTTTACAAACCCAACTTGTGGCAGAATTTAGCCACAACCCAAACAACAAATGGCAAGTAGTACGACCATCAATATCTCAGCTCTTCTAGCATTCTCACTCGCTCTTAGATTGGCCTCCTCCATTCTTAAAGAAAGTTGTATGTTTGCGGAAGCCAAATTTGAGATATGGTCAAACACCTCCTGATTGGTTGACTCGACGTTTATCATATTCTGATTTGTTGGTTCCAGCTCATGCCTCATTGTATCATGTTCAATAATGAGCCTACGAGCAACCTCTTGCTGCAAGGGAGTGTCAAACATATCTTCAGAAAATAGCTGTAATTAATGTAAATAGTAAGAAGTTACTTTACATAAGAAATTACTTTACATAATTCAAATAAATAAACAAAATGTTGAATGAAAAGAGATCGGATTGCTGACGGCAAAGTACGGATCAATCTCCATGGGAGAGTCAGATACATCAAGGTCAAACTCGTAGGGAAATGATGCATCAGAGGGTAAGGAGAAATATCATGTGCTATGTGACATGTCTACTACCAAGATAAAATTTATCTATGACGACTGCTACACTTACGATTTCATCATGGTATATATATATATATATATATATATATATATATATATATATAAATACTAAAGAGCACTCAAGTAACTACAAATGCAGAGGATGCCACGTGTGACAAAATGCAAAGGATGCTTACACGGTGATTATCCTGAAAATGAGCACAGTGTGTGCAAATGGTGAAGGACAAGGAGTAATAAGCAACAACTTCAAAGTGTGTGAGCTTGTGAGAGTAATATATGTCTGTTCATAGTGTTACTATTATGCCATTTTTTTGAGATCACTTGAGAACTAATTTTCAGAGTTTGGTATTGTTTATTTGTAATTGCTGAGATTGTTATGTTATTGAATATTGATCAGTTTATATAGTATTTTTTATTATACTTAAAGTTTTCATCATATAAGCACTTAAGTGAGAACATTGGCTTGCTTCTATGATGTGGCTCTAAATCTTATGTGGTGGATTGTTTAGGATATGGAGGACTTTTAAGTTAGACATATGCTTTCAGTTTCTATATGTATGTCTACTCCATATGCTTTCAGTTGTGTGGCTCTAAATCTTCAACAATGCATATGGCAACCAATGGTGTATTTCATCCTAGTTTTTCAGTGTAGTGAATCTAATTCTTCAACAATTCAGATGGAAATCAGTGGTGTTTTCATCCTAGTTTTTAGTTGTGTTTAAGTGTTTTCATCCTAGTTTCTATGGATGTCTACTGCCTACCACAATACTCATACAACAAAACAACAACTCGATATTCATAAAACAAGGAGAAGAGAAGAGAAACCAGTGAGCAACTTATATGCTTTAAGTTTCTATGGATGTCTACTACCTACCACAATACTCATACAAGAAAACAACAACTCGATACTCATAAAAGAAGGAGAAGAAGAGAGAAAATAGTTGCTAACTTATATGACTTGTAACACCCCAAATCCGCGGGATATCGGGATGCTACGGGCGAGACCTCACAATGGGTCCCGACCCTTAGCTTGACAACAATTTCACCGGACCTTTCCAACATGGCACAAATAAAGGCAAAATGTAAATCATTTTTAATGCAAATGATGAGAAACCCGTAAGAAAGCAACAACAAATTTCAGCCGAGGTACAACTCAAACCAAACGCCAAACAAGCGGCACACAAAACGTAATAACCGAAAGACAAAACACAAGACAACTCCAACTCAAAACCCTTCCTAAAATGTACGGACCCGTCTGCCCACCCTTCCGGATCTCTCGGAGCATGCCTAACCTGCAAGGCAAACTACAACATTCGGTATAAAACCGTTAGCTCATATTCGAAGCATTAGAATTAATGGGAAAGGCACAAACACAAGTAAAACATCATAGTCACACAACGTACTCAAAAGCACAAAAATCCGGTTTATTATCTTTATTATTATTAAGTCATATCCCGTTCTAATTCAACTTCTTTTGTGACACGAGAATTTCCCGAAACTCGCCTCGGTCCCTTCTTCCGGCAATGGAACGGTGCGGATGTCTCCGACCGTCTAACCAGCACGGGCCAGTCGCCGAGAACCTCCTAGCTCTCGCAAGAGCTAGGCAGTGATGTCACCGCCCGTTATCATACACTTGGGCGAAACAATATAAAGGTTGGTAATCCTATTGTCGGTTTAGTTGTTATAAACAATAAATAATAAACACACACCACCCAACACACATCAATGCTAATACAAAGAATACGAGCTAAGTAAGTCCGGAGACTTACCTTATCGCCACACTCAACTCACAACACTCTCGCTTCCTTAGAGAGGAAACACACAACCTGCTCACACAAGAATACATGTATCAACACATGATCACGCTCAAGAAGTCTTAGACTTCACCCTAGTGATCTAATCAAGATCACCTAACCCTCAAGCTAGGAATGCATCCTAGGATCCAAGATACTCACAACACTCTCTACATGTAAACGAAACTCACAACAGCCTATACCCTCAAAAGAACCTAAACCACATTCAAGAAGGAACAAGCTAGCCTAGAAGGTCCATCATGCTCAACATACTCCAAACCATCAACTACATCGAGCCTTAAGGGCTCCTAGGTTCTCAACCACTAGGTGGCATTCCCAACTATCCTAGGTCCATCCTAGGCATGATACTAACATAAAACAACCTCACAAGTAAGGAAGGAACGAAGAAGAAGGGAGAAGAAGAGTCTATTGTTGAAGAAACGCAGCCGCGGAAACAAAAGGCGCGACTATGTTTTGAAGGTCACGGCCCCGCGGCGCCAGTAGCCGCCGCCGCGGCGCCAGTAGCTTCCCCACGGCGCCCAGAAATCCTGATGCCGCCCCCGCAGCTGGCTAAGATCCGCCCCCGCGGCGCCTAATGCCACCCCCGCGGCGCCTGATGCTGCCCCCGCGGTAGAACTCCAGAAACAACGATTTCTTCGTCCTCGACTGTGGATCTTGAGCTTCAATGCCTCCTTCTCTTGCTGGATCTTCTCCAAACATCATCCATGGTATCAAGGCTCTCCTTCGTGACCTAATCGAGCTAAGAAGATGGACATGCAAAGGATCTAAGAAAAAGCTTCCTCAAGAGCTTCATCCATGGCAATGGATGAAGGGGAAGGGAAGAAGGGGTAATCAGCAAGGAAGGAAAAGAGAGGGAGAGGAAAAACTTACCAAACCAACTCAGATTCTTTTCCACAGCAGCTCACACACAAGAAAGGTTCCAAGAGAAGTGAGGAAGAACACAAGAGGAAAGAGTAAAGGGAAGAGGAAGCGTGGAATGAAAAGTGAGGAGAGAGAGAAGAGTGGGCTGCACAAAAGGGGTGGGGAGACGCAAAGGTCAGCTGCCCACATGTCTCCTCACACCAAAACCCGAGGGATCGGAAAGAAAAACGGGAAAGAAAAAGGTCGGGACGGGATTAGGAATCAAATCCCATCACTCAGTATCTCGTGCCTGCGGGAAAACTAAGCCGCTAACGCGGAAGGGTCGATAACTCACTAACCATCCGGAATAAAAATTCCGGATGTTACAACTAATCCCCCTAAAAACAAGTTTCGTCTCGAAACTTGCTAAACACAACACTCTCGGGTGACTAACTCGGTAACCACTCAAACAGTAACGTGCCAACACTCTACCCGATAACCATCACACACTCGCGTAACTGCGTCAAGACCTCGCAAGGCCTACACACATACTCGCATGAACCGCGTATCGCATAAAATGCCAAAAGTTAACCAATCATACACACATTGCCGCTCGGGGCACAAAACACCTAAACTCGCACATGCACACAACATCTAACCCATCGTCTAACTCGACGTAACGAGATGATCATAAAAACTCCAACAATGATACTATCTCACGTCCTCTCGATAGTCTCATCGGCTCCTCGTCTAACACTAGATCTACACGACTAACAACATAAGTTCGGTCATACATGTATTCTCTCGGCGTCACACCTGAAACCTAGTGAACATCCTCAACTCTCGGTAGCCATGGCAACCGGTAAACCGCCCCCAATTCGCGACAAGATCTCAAAAGAAAAGTCCGATATATAAAGGAACCCAACTCCCTTCCAATGACCAACACGTGTGACGCCTTGCGTCCCTGACACTCTTAACTCGACTTATCTCATATCCTAACTCAAGAGGTTTGTACCTCTCTATACTTTCTCGTGACTTAACTTGTCTAGCATTTGCCGTTGGATCGCCGCTACCCAAGCGAGGTCATCACGTATTTGTTCAGCTAAACTTACATATACTCATCACTTCTAACATCACAAGGTACCGTACTTCCTTCCACAACTTGCTTCGAACTAGGCCATCACAACGGTACTTCTCAACTATCATAACGATAACTCAACCCAAGGGAAGGTATCATGTCTACCTTTACCCCCCTTAACTCGCACACATACCCTCTACAATGACATCGACTTGTCACTAAAGTCCTTATACCCGCCCAACTATTCAAGGGTGAAACTGTCATGAAAGACATATGGTTATGCGGCGCGATTCTGCCGCCAACACTCCCCGAAACAAACGCTCCTCTCAATCCGAGACCACGTTATTCCCAAGCTATCTCACTATCTCTTAGCATATTCCACTACTAGCCAACTCATTGGCCTTATATCTCAATAGGGTGTAAATACATTATTCCCGTTGGTTGGTCCTTAATGACCCAAACACATCACAATCGTTACATGGTCTCAAACCAGTATCAATCTCCCTGAGGGTATCTTATCAATCCCTCTGCATAACTCGCGGTGGATGAAGTCTTCTTTTCCGTCTTATGGTGCAACTTGACCTGATGACGGTTCACACCTAAGGTCTATGTACTTAGCCACCTCGGCCTTAAGCCCTTCTCGCTTATCCTAAACCGGATATCTCTTACCAACGTCATGGTTTCAACAAACCATCAACCCATAAAGGTAAATATGGGGTCTCTCCTTGTAGCCTTCTATCCCGGATCCTTCTCAAAGCCCTTCAAAGACCATCTTCGACTAACGTCCTTAACCATCTCTAAATGTCGCCTCTGTGGGGTACTCAACTCTTGCAGAATGAGTATACATACACGTATCATACTCTTATTGTTCATACATGCCTAGCATGTTACTCTGTAGCTAAATCGACACCACCATAAGCACGCGTCCCAAAGTAGCTAATCTTCGACCCTTAGTCGGTCATTCTTCCTACATACCCGCAATTGTCTACATACCCACAGAACCTCTCTTGTTAATTCATACACGCCCCAAGTCCCGCGTGGATGTATTCATAATATCATTCCGTCTCCATAACTCGATGTTTGTGTCAAAGAAAACAAACGGAGGTCACTCACCTCTTCTACTTCTGTCCAAACTTCACGGATACGTCTCGGATCCCACAACCCATTCACTTCTTTAGAAGGGAAGAAATTGTCCAAACCATCCTGCAACTTGGCGGTTATGGCCCACCAATTTATACGCTTCATATCTCCTCCACATACCTTGATGGTATTACCGAGACTATCATCTCGTTCTCAACTGATCTATTGGATCCTCTCAACCTGCTACGTCTCTTAGGAGGTCACCTCAGACGCCCAACCCATCTAGATAACTCTAGTTATCCTCTTATCCTTCATAACCGGTATCCTTTTTGTCCCATGTCAAGCTCGCTCCTCTCAAACTTTGTGAGTACAACAAGGCATCATCAAATCCAATCATAAGAATCATTCTTGTAACCCATGCACCAACCACTGTCATAACAATCCTCAGGTTCGGGTCCACCTTGTGACTGCCCGAAACAACACAAATTGCGCGACTTCATTGTAACTCGATCCCGTAAGCTGATGGATACTCTTATGTGTAAACTCCACTCATTAATCGCACTTGCGATCTCAAATGGCTTCACTACCCTCGTAGTAACCATATCGGCCCTAAATGCCGTCTTATAAAGGTCCTTTCTTCTCATCATCCAAATCTGGTGACATCTCAACTCCAAGTCGATCCAATTAACATCACAATCGCATGCACTAGTCTTAACGAGCCATCCACTACAAAGAAGATACCCTTCCTCGCCGTTCACCATACACATCTCTTGGAAGTCAAAGTGCAACTTTTCCGACTGGTACATTTACTCAAAACTCATACCAGAATGCCCTGAGGGAAAGACTGGAAGAATTCTCCATTCCTACCACAAAACTTCTGACTCATGATCCCCCAGTTACTACCACCTTAAGCTTAATGCCTACAACGCTACCATAACTTCGGTTCCTCGTTTCACACCGTGGCCCCCATGGCTCCTTTGGGTGAGTCTAACCACTTCGACTCATTTCTTGGTCACGACAACTTATCATTTGTTCCATAAGGACAAACTACCATGCATCTCCTTCTCATTTCTTCCTTTGCTCAAAGCAACTCGGGAACTTCACTTTCCTCTGGATCCCACTAGGTCTTTATGTGCTTAAACCCTTAAGGTTCTAATCCGCGCATTCCTCCATATGCCAAAACTCGAGACCTATAAAGGTCGCCAAAAAGGGTCATTCCATCCCTCTGCGGAAGGTCTATTACCGTTACTTGCTTAAACCACTTAACGTTATATTGCTCAAAACAATCACGATGCTGCTGATGTATTTCTTACCATTGGCATCTAACCATAGGGAAAACTCTCAGCTTTGTTATTGTTCCTTTGTAGTCTCCACTTGAGGTTATACCTCCCGTCTACAACTTTTCCATGGTAACCCGCATTTAATGCGTTCTCAGTCATCACCGATAAATTTGTGGTTGGTCTTCTCTAAGGTCAATTTCTTACCGATTCTTAATACTTTATGTCACTAGTCTCATGATGGCTACCCTCCTTCGGGTATTCTACCTCATCTCCGTTAACTCCTTCCACGTTCCGTGGTTTCTTCCTTTTCCATAATGTAATCACACTCTTATAGGCCTCACATCTCGTATAACTCGTCTTCAAAAGCTTAACCGCACCTCGTAACATCTTGTAAGCATGTCTCTTGGTCGTTGTCTTAAGTCCTTTCACCACTACAGCTCCTTGTCACGTCATTCTTCGTCTCGGGGTCGCATCTATTCACACTTCTATCTCCTTGGCATTTCTTAGCCTTATCACCATAACGGAAGTCGGTTAAATCCACGTGAATCTTCTCGTAACTCTCGTAATTTTGACTATCCCCTTAACGGTACCTCGTAAGCTTAACTTACGGTATCCTCCATCTTTCACGCTGGGTTCGATAATTCTTCACATCTTGACTCCAAATCTTAGGAGCGTCTAAGGGAAGCTTCACTTATCATAATGGGACACCGCCTTTAACCTTGTTAGAATGCTCCCATCTCTGCCTTGACTCGCATCTTCAGTGGTCCCCGCATCTTCTTGAAAAACTTATATACGTTATCTCCATTGGTCTTGCTACGTTTCCATTCGCGCCTTCTTTCATAACCACTTCCACATCTTCATGTCACTCTCTTAGTTGTCTCGTTTTGTTCTTTTGCTTGGTTGTCCTTCATTGACGTTGACTCCAATCCTCCTCTTCGACATTCTTTAAAGGAATTCGAGAACGTTGTTGTTTTCCTTAGCACGGAATGCCCCAACTCGATACTTGAGTGTCTTCAACTACTTATGAACGTCGTCATAAGCTACATCATAGCCTTTAAGGTGATGATGAGAAACCCGTAAGAAAGCAACAACAAACTTCAGCCGAAGTACAACTCAAACCAAACGTCAAACAAGCGGCACACAAAACGTAATAACCGAAAGACAAAACACAAGACAACTCCAACTCAAAACCCTTCCTAAAATGTACGGACCCCGGCTTCCCACCCTTCCGGATCTCTCGGAGCATGCCTAACCTGCAAGGCAAACTACAACATTCGGTATAAAACCGTTAGCTCATATTCGAAGCATTAGAATTAATGAGAAAGGCACAAACACAAGTAAAACATCATAGTCACACAACGTACTCAAAAGCACACAAATCCGGTTTATTATCTTTATTATTATTAAGTCATATCCCGTTCTAATTCAACTTCTTTTGTGACACGAGAATCTCCCGAAACTCGCCTCGGTCCTTTCTTCCGGCAATGGAACGGTGCAATTGCCTCCGACCGTCTAACCAGCACGGGCCAGTCGCCGAGAACCTCCTAGCTCTCGCAAGAGCTAGGCAGTGATGTCACTGCCCGTTATCATACACTTGGGTCAAACAATATAAAGGTCGGTAATCCTATTTCCGGTTTAGTTGTGATAAACAATAAATAATAAACACACACCACCCAACACACATCAACGCTAATACAAAGAATACGAGCTAAGTAAGTCCGGAGACTTACCTTATCGCCACACTAAACTCACAACACTCTCGCTTCCTTAGAGAGGAAGCACACAACCTGCTCACACAAGAATACACGTATCAACACATGCTCACGCTCAAGAAGTCTTAGACTTCACCCTAGTGATCTAATCAAGATCACCTAACCCTCAAGCTAGGAATGCATCCTAGGATCCAAGATACTCACAACACTCTCTACATGTAAACGAAACTCACAACAACCTATACCCTCACAAGAACCTAAACCACATTCAAGAAGGAACAAGCTAGCCTTGAAGGTCCATCATACTCAACATACTCCAAGCCATCAACTACATCGAGCCTTAAGGGCTCCTAGGTTCTTAACCACTAGGTGGCATTCCCAACTACCCTAGGTTCATCCTAGGCGTGATACTAACATGAAACAACCTCACAACTAAGGAAGGAACGAAGAAGAAGGGAGAAGAAGAGCCTACTGTTGAAGAAACGCAGCCACAGAAACAAAAGGCGCGACTGTGTTTTGAAGGTCACGGCCCCCGCGGTGCCAGCAGCCGCCCCCGCGGTGCCAGCAGCCGCCCCCGCGGCGCCTGATGCCGCCCCCGCGGCAGAACTCCGGAAACAACGATTTCTTCATCCTCGACTGTGGATCTTGAGCTTCAATGGCCTCCTTCTCTTGTTGGCTCTTATCCAAACATCATCCATGGTATCAAGGCTTTCCTTCGTGACCTAATCGAGCTAAGAAGATGGACATGCAAATGATCTAAGAAAAAGCTTCCTCAAGAGCTTCATCCATGTCAATGGATGAAGGGGAAGGGAAGAAGGGGTAATCAGCAAGGAAGGAGAAGAGAGGGAGAGGAAGAACTTACCAAACCAACTCAGATTCTTCTCCACAGCAGCTCACACACAAGAAAGGTTCCAAGAGAAGTGAGGAAGAACACAAGAGGAAAGAGTGAAGGGGAGAGGAAGCGTGAAATGAAAAGTGAGGAGAGAGAGAAGAGTGGGCTGCACAAAAGGGGTGGGGAGACCCAAAGGTCAGCTGCCCACATGTCTCCTCACACCAAAACCCGAGGGATCGGAAAGAAAAACGGGAAAGCAAAAGGTCGGGATGGGATTAGGAATCAAATCCCATCACTCAGCATCTCGTGTCTGCGAGAAAACTGAGCCGCTAACGCGGAAGGGTCGATAACTCACTAACCATCCGGAATAAAAATTCCGGATGTTAAATGCCTTCAGTTTCTATGGATGTCTACTACCTACCACGATACTCATACAACAAAACAACAACTCGATACTCATAAAAGAAGGAGAAGAGAAGAGAAAATAGTTGTAACTTAGTTTAGTTCAGTGAGCAACGCAACATTGAGACCACGACAACAAGAATAAGTAATGAAAACGAAGTAGTGAGACCACAACATCTGGGTCTTAATCATCAACAAAACAACTACAATATGGGACTCAATCATCAACAAAACAACTACAATCTAGGAAGACCACGACATGGAGGGTACCAACATTAAGACCTCGGCATTTCAAATACCAAAATTGAGACCACGACAATAAGCGGTACAAAAAAGAGTCTTAGAATTATTTACCTTCAATTGGGGATGTAGAATCCAATGTCCTGTAACAAGGAAGGGTTCCAACAATGAGACCACAACATTGAGACCACGACAACAAGAAGAAGTCATGAAAATGAAGCAATGAAGAAAAATACATGCTCACCGACGGTTCTGAAACTGAAGACGCCGTTGTGAAGTCCACTGAGGAAATGAGGAATGGAGGAAAGGAGGAGATGAGTGAAGGAAGGTCCTAGCGATACACAATTGGGAGAAATCATCGAGTGATTTGTCAAGGGTACAAAGGTCATCGATTTTTCATTCAGTCGATTCAACCTCACCTCCCTGGTTGAATGAATCAATCGCTTCAATTGCTTATTCAACCTTTCAATCCCTCGTATGAATGCTGGAAAGAGTGTTTCGAACGCTGATGAAACTCATTCATTCCCTTCAACCGGTTGAAAAGAGTGTACCGAATGGGCCCATGATCACAATCCTCATTAAACTTGGGTTTATGGACAACAACTACAAATCGTGTACACCTATATACAATAGTTTGGTCTAGTATTCATCCGATCTACTAAGACAACAGAGAATTTTTTGGAGGAGTTTTTATTGTTTATTGAATCTTTTTCTTTTATTTGTTTTCCAATCAATTGGTTTCGCTTTCCTGGAAAGGTTCCTATAACTCATTGGTTTCGCTTCCAAAATGAAAAATATTTACAAATGAAAAGACCTCCTTAAACAAGCTTTGGAACTTAGTCACACACTTCGATATAATTTATTTGATTTATTTAGAAGATGAGTTGAATTTGTTGGTGAGAAGACATCGAGGATATGTAATGTTTTTACCGGTCACTCATAGTGTACTATGCATTTCTTTTATATATCGTCCTCTTTGTTTCTTGGTCGCTTTGCTTGTCCAGTGCTACCTTGATGCTCCTACTCATCGGTTGTGATTCAAGTTGCCTATTTCTTTTTTTTCTAAAAATGAACGTGTTGCAGACGCTTCCAGATTTCCAACAATCTCCATTTCAAAATACCAAAGCTGTGTATCATTATATCAACGCTTCTCTTGCCCTCTCTTCAGGTGTCTCAGCTTCACACACACAAAAACCTTTGCTTCTACTTTTTCATCTCGAATCTCGTCCCCTCCATTCCAATGCCTCGCATACACCCTATGCCATTGGATGACCCCCTTCCTCAAAAACAAAAACCAGATGAGGATTTCGAAGACCACTACGAAGATGACCCTGCCGAAGACGATGAAGAGGAGGACCCTGAGGAAGACCCTGCGGAGGACGATGAAGAGGACCCCGAGGAAGACTCCGCGGAAGGCGATGAAGAGGACCCTGAGGAAGACCCTGCCGAAGACGAAGAAGAGGACGACCCTGAGGAAGACGACCCTAAGGAAGACGACCCTGAAGAAGATGACCCTGAGGAAGACGACCCTGAGGAAGACGACCCTGAGGAAGACGACCCTGAAGAAGACGACCCTGAGGAAGACGATCCTGAGGAAGACGACAGTCGCCCACAGAAATCGCAACATAAATGCACGACTACAACCCCTACTTTGCTAGAAAAAGATTTAGACGAGGACATGTGTGAGGGCGAGTCTGAGACCTACTCTGGCTCTGTGACAAGATTGGATAGCCACTCTGCTCACGAACACGTGAGCCTTGCATCGCCTATGCCGCTAAAGTTGAAGCGCCCCGCCGAAACCAGTAAGAACTCTAAATTCAAGAAAGTCAAGACTGAGAATGCAACAAGCCATGGAGTAGCTACAAAGAAGAAATCCGCTTTCACCCGCCTGTTTTCCAAAGAGGATGAGATTACTATCCTAAACAGTATTATTCTGTTTGCTGAAACGGAAGGAATTGATCCAAATTCGGATTCCACTGCTTTCCATAAATTTTTGAAGACGAATATATCTGTAGATGTTTCCAAAGATCAGCTAATGGATAAGATTAGTAGGTTGAAAACGAAGTTTAAGAAGAACGCTGAGAAAGGGGACGAAACTGGTTTCTCTAAATCCCATGACAGCGAAATTTATGAGCTGTCGAAGGAAATCTGGGGAGGTAATGAAGTTGTTAAGGAGAAAGAGAAACCCGTTGAAGATGGTACGCTTGTTATTGTGACAGCTCTTGCTGCTGCTAACCAAAACTTTCCGCATGCTGTTAAGAGGGATCAGGAAAAGACAAAAGTTATAGATGCTAACCAGGAAGAGAACAAAAATGATCAAGGAGAGTTTTCTACTTTGTACCCATTCATGACTGCTTCATTGAAGATGGAGGACAATTTGCCTGCTTTTCTGGGCTCCTCCATGGGGAGTTGTTTGATTTTGACCAAGAAATCGAAATTGGAGGAATTAGAGAAAGAATGGAAGAAACTGATGTTGGATGAGATTGAATTGCAACTAAGAAGGTCTGCTTTGTTGCAAAAACAAATTGAAGCCGCCATTGATGCATGCTTAGGAAGGGGTTAGGGTTGGTATTTGGTCTAATATTTTGTTTGCAGGTGTTGTCCATACAGCCTTTTGGTTCTCTTTTTGCTGCTGTATGTAGTCTCTAGACCTTGGGGAAGTATTAATCTAACCTTACTGTTATTAATTTGTTGGCTTTTATTCTGTGAAATGTATGCATAGTGTAACCAGAATATGAAGTACAACTCTTCTCAACTCTGTGCCTTCTAAATTCAAATTTGATTCATTTACACCACAGTTCTCATTATTACAGAGTCATAAGCTCTGGAAATGATCAGATTTAGTGCGGTGATACGAATGAAGGGGATGAAGATTATCGGATTTCTTCATTCGATCCATACCAGATTATGGAGTTTATGTAATTCCCCAAACTCTTCTCTACTCCTCTGCGATCCCCAAACTCTTCTCTGCTCCTTTGCCATCCAAACTCTTCTGTCAAACCTTAAGGTATGTGTTCCTCTTCCCTTCTCCTTTCCTCACCCAGTTTATCCAAATCCTAAATGTGTCAACATCAAGTGCTTAGGCATATAAATATGCACTTGTTTTGGTCATCATATTTGATACTTTTTACCTGTTTAGGATCCAATCCTTTGCTGTGATGGCTGTGTTTCTCTCTTGGTGAAGGTTCATGCTTACAAGTTACAAGTTCAAGTGTTGCGTTTCTAACATACTCAAATTTGCAGGTTCCGGATTGCCATGATATTGTCATCTATGCTTAGAACCTTTAAAATACGTGACCTTGTATGCTGCTCTGATGCAATTGTAATTCTTGGAGCTGTTGGCAAGGTAATGAATCAGCTAACTACAGAATACGTACTTGTAATGTTGTGATGATTTTATCAATCTATGTTTGTGGATACTCTGAATAATGTTGGATTAAATTGTTGTTTTCTTCTGTGTCAATGTAGGCTTTAACAGTAGAACATTGTGAACGAGTTCATGTGATTTTTGTTGCCAAAAGAATCTGCATTGTCAATTGCCGCGAGTGCGTTTTCTTTTTAGGGGTGAACCAAAGGCCACTAATCGTTGGTGATAATCACAAGCTGCGGGTCTGTATACTTCTCTCATGCGACTGTTGGACGTTTTTGTTGAATCGAAGTGTATCGTGATGATGTCAGTGTATCCTGACGCCTGTAGGTTGCCCATTATAATACGAAAAGAGCTATCTTGCTTCTTCTGAAAAAGAAGAGGTGCACCATACGGTGACTTAGCTGGCTGAAGCAAGCCCGCATCCAGCAGCTCTTTCAACGGTTTCCTGAGTTCTTCCAACTCAGGTTGGTTGTGACATGCGATAGGGTGCGCGGGCTGGTGGCTTTGTGACCGGCACAAGGTCAATCTGATGATCAACTTGCCTTCGAGGCGGTAACTTATTATGGAGGCATGACATCAAAAAAAATCTGCCAAGACCTGCTTCACATTTTACCCTCAACTGGAAGAACACATAGCCGAAACGGGTATTGAGGCATCTATCAACAGATGGGATGAACCAGCGGCGCTTGTGTTTCTGATGCTCAGGCTGAATCAGCGTTGCATTTGGATCCAGATTCGTTCACAAAGCATGTGCTTAGAGTTGATCAAAAGGAGTTGGAGACAGTCATACCACAAATTGGATGTCTTGTTAAGATTGTCAATGGGGCTTATAGGGGCTCTAATGTCAGGTTGCTTGCTGTCGATATCGATCATTAATCTGCCTAAGTGCAGATAGAGAGAAGGGTTTGTATGATGGAAGAGTTGTGAAGTCTATTCAATACGAGGATTGTGCAAACTTGCCTAAGTCACTCTTTCTCTTGTCAATGTACTCTCAACTTCTGATTCATAAGGTGTGATCTTGTGGGTTCTGAATTGTTGTGGTATATGCACAAGTTATGCTTTGTTTTGTAAGATACTTGTTGTAGCTAAAATACCCTACACTATGTACTACATTTATGATATACTCCTAATTTATGTGTTTATGACATTCTAAACTTTGCCTGGTAAGTATATTTCGTTCATGGTTCTATGGTTCAAACTCTTCAGCCTAAAGCTTCCTGTTTTACTCTTTTTTATACTAATACTACACCCTTTCTTGCCTGCTATATGGTCAATGAACCAGAAGAAATCCTAAGGTTAACTTGTTGGAAATATGTTTGTATAGAAACATCCTCAGTTGCTTAACGTTTTATGTGTGTTTTTACAATGCTGAATTATGAAGCAATTTCACCAGTCAATCAAAACAAGGAGATAAGCGTAATTTGTGCTCAACTTTGCTGAAGCCTTGGAATTGTCAGAAACAGAAGCTGGTCTCTGCAATTCATAGCTCTTAACGACTACAAGCCATGTTGGGCATAGACGCAAGTCACGCAACCACCAACGCTTGATTTGACTCGTTTGAGGCTTACAGAGAGATGGAGAAACCGAGAAATTGGCTCTTCAGATTTCAAAGTGGCAAATGTATGTATATTTTTCACATTTCGGTCAGCCATATATACATTATAAATTACAAAATACACTCCTAATTATATGCGCTCTATAAGGCGTACGTACAGGAGAGAAAACCTATTTTCTTTCGCTCCTCCGTGTGAAACCGGGCGGTCGGCCAACCTGCAACAAGAGCCCTTCGAGCCTGTCCTTCTCGAGCCATCCGCAACAATCCAACAAGGGCGTCGAATCACCCTTCGAGCCTGTCCTTATTGAGCCATTCGCAACAATCCAACAAGGGCGACGATGGTTCGACAGAAGATGGTGCCCGAACGTCGTGGTGTTAGTGGTGGGGTTTGTCGTGGTGGCCGGAGATGCATTGAATGCGGGGACGACGAGCAGGTTTCTTTTCTTTCCAATTCAATTTCTGGTTTCTCCTGTTCTCTCAGATTTGTGTTAGGGTTTGTTTTGTACGTGTAAAATTGCAGTTTGTTCTTTAGTTCTGAGTTCCTGACTCCTGAGTTTGTTCCCGTCTGAGTTGATAGTTAATTTGGTTTCTCATTAATACCACCTGTGATTGATATAGCTCAACATTTTGAGAAAGATGGTATGGAATTGCAATAGATGATTACTGCAAGAAAACAATGAAAAATGCAGCAGTAAAAATATCACAAGTAGCACTGCACGGTCGAGAAACAAAGCAGTTTTACCTCCATTACTCGTGACTGTTGAAGTTTCCTCCTGAATTAAAAATCCTATTAAAACCAGAATTTCCATGTGTTCTTGTGCAGCTAAACTAGGAGAAAAACTTGATGTGGCTTTATTGTAACAAAACATCTTGTTCCAGTTCGAGGATAAAGAAATAGTTCTGCTAAAACCAAGTCCAACAACAGAACAGGCAACTGATGGTGCTTTTAGCTATAGGTTTAATGCGAAATAGTAGGTAGTTTGGTGCACAACATACAAGTTTTTACTTCGAACTTCCTTTCTGAATTCCAATTATTCTCTTTACTTCATTCGAGAAAAAATTACTTCATCCAGAAAAGAGATGAAAATATGGTTCAACAATTAGATTTGATTTTTGTTAAAAAACAATTATGTGATTAATTATACTGCAAAATTATGCAATACCTCTAGAACTTAACTGAAACTTTGGGATATCTCACTGCTATGGACCATTATGCAACAAATCAGGAAATCTTGCTGAAGTTTTCCCTTAATTCAACTTTTGATTAGTTTAAATTTTTCATAACAATGGATCACTTCCAAATTTCAAAAACTTCTGTAGGGAAAGATGAATTTTTCTGTATTCCTAAAGTAGATTAAATTTCATAAATAGGTCAAAGACAATAACTTCATATATTTGAATGTCCGATGATAATTAATTTCCCCAACTAACCGTAGTATTTGATTGTAGTCCCTACCTTCTCCACGATGCATTCAGTATGGCGCAATTGTTAAAAAGGTAAATATGGTTTTTGCAAACTTTTATGATATTTGTAGTTGAAGTTGAGAGTAATGTTCGATTGAATGTTAATTCTAGCGAGCACGGTCACGCAATCAAAACGTCAGACAATCAACCCGAGCTATGCGACAAATGATACTAGAGCAGTTACATGTTCCGGGTAGGGTTCCAACTACGGCTGAGTGTAACCAAGACAACTTAAAGGCCTTGGCTACACCTGAGGATCGCATGCTTCCGTCGGCAGATCGAAACAACTTGGAGGCCTTGACTTCACATGAGGATGCCATCCTTCCATTGGCTGATTCTGCTGATGACACAGAGTCTTCAATTACAAAGGGCCCTCAAGAGCAGGGGTTTCCTGGAGGTCCAAGAGTGATAGACCTACTTGTGGACTATCCAACGCACATTTCCGGTTTGATTTGGTCTGGAGAAAAGGTGAGAAGTTAAACATATATATATACTTAAGAATGACTTAATTTTAAAAGCTTTATTTGTTTTACAGGTTGATAAGATTTTAAAGGTGCACCGTCGTGGAAAGTGGATTAGTTATTGGGACGAGCGAGTGCCACTTGACCCTGTCCCATGGATGACAGTTGCCCAACGCAGCGGTCTCACATCTTTGCGCGACCTCCACTGGGACCATGTTGATCACGTTCTTATCTCGGCGTTTGTTGAGCGTTGGTATCCGGAGACCAACACGTTTCATTTCCCTTGGGGCGAGATGACAATCACTTTACATGACGTTGCATGCTTGTTGGGCCTCCCAATTGATGGGGAGGCATTGGCTTTCACTTGGCAGGATGCGGATCTACGGAGCAATATGACTGCTATATTTGGTTGGAATGCACAAGAGTTGCAAAAGTACTACAAAGAAGGTGGAATTTCCTTGGAAGATTTGAACAAGAAGTTGGTTGATATGATAGCCGAGCAACGGCCAGCTGAGCATGTTGCTTCAGGATTTCTGATGAACATATTGGGTTGTACAATATTTGTTGACAAGTCAACCCAACGAGTGAAACACCCATTAGCGGGGCTTCTACTTGACCATGAGCGAACTGGCACGTATGCTTGGGGTGTTGGTGTCCTTGCCAACTTGTATCGATCGTTGGGAGAGTCATCTCGGTCAGGCGGAGCCCAATTAGACGGGTGCACGCTTCTTCTCGAGGTAATTTATGTTTTGTTATTGATAATTTAGGGTTCAACACTATTTTATTATGTTTTAACACAATTATGTCTTTATAGAGATGGATTTGGATGTATTTTCCTGTGTTTCGAGGCCATTTAGAGGTCGACCCACGTAGACGGGCTGATATGAGATATGCAGTCAAGTATCATTCATTGGGTACGCCAAAGAAGAAGAAAGAGAGGTTGACGAAATTTAGACAACAACTAGACACATTTCGTGTTGAAGACGTGAGTATCATTCACTCGTACCATTGTACAGTTTAATGTGGAAAAGTTATTAAGTAATGTGGTCATTCATCTTAGGTTGAGTGGATGCCGTTTGGCAAAGACCTTGATTTTGAGGGATGCTACCGCGTGTCTACGTATCGAGGTACAATCCAATTTCTGGGTCAGGAGGAGCCCTATATGCCGGATAGAGTAGTTCGACAGTATGGTAAAGTTCAAGGTCGGCCTGAAAATGTGATAAAGCCTTATGACAAGAAACGGAATGCTAAAATTAAGCCATATGAGGTTCGGTTTCTCACAGAGCACAACCATTGGGCCGGCCGCTATGACCACCTCTACCCAATTTTACAACTTCCATCGGTTCAGCTGCCTTGGGATGTGCAAGATAACTACTTTGATTGGTTCCTACCGCGCACTCATCCGTATATGCTCCCTACCTCCACACCCCAACCACCCCCCGGTCATCTACCATTGGACTTGGCACAAGTAATGGCAGTGTTGTCTATGACTTGAGTACAAATAAAAACTTGACTTTTCATTATCTAATTCTTTTGTGTTATCAACGCAGCGTGCTCAAATATTCGTGCAAGAGATACGGGCCTATGCTTCACGAGGAGAGGCTATTCCTGTAGATGTGCAATTGCGTCTTCTCCGGGAGTTTGATGGCCCGGACGCCCAGCTAGAGTAGTAGTGGAAGCCTAATGTTAATATATGTTCCATAGTCCATCATTGTCAGTACCAAATACAAAATTTTGGAACACTATTTTTTATGGATTAATAGCTAACTTTAGGTTGATCTGCCAAGTACAATATATTTTAAGTACTGATAGTGATTTTTATTTTGTATTACACATAATGATATATCAGATGGATAAGGTTTACTGAGAGGTGTGTTCTTTACTTGAACTGCCTGTTGCTGATTGCTCAAATTCCTTTTCAGTTTCCGAAACGTCGTAGGATGACTGGCACAACAACTGAGAGTGCAGAATTTGAAAGCATTTGCAGGCTTAAAGTTATAACTTTTCTACCAACAGGCTCGTGAGTACAAAGGTTTCTTCTTTCTGTCTGTTTGCAACTATTTATTTGCTGAATAGACAAAAGGGAATCTTGTTACTTCTAATAATCATTGATTTATCCTATACAAGATATACCATCTAAGTACATTATGATAAATTAGATATGAGAAAGGGAATCATGGTGTTTTCAGTTCTGTGCTATACAATGAAGAGCCTGCATTAACAAAATGGTGGATACTAATGCTGAACTGTGTGATATTGATCTTTAATGCTCTACTTTCATGGTTACTCTTAAGGTTTGAAATCCAATAACATCAAATACACAAGTTCAAGTTCTTTGAAAAATTTTACAGAACTCATAGAAATTGTGGAATACATATTTTGCAATAAGAACTTCATAATCATAGTGATAGGACGCATTTTGCTCTAGGCAAAAGCTGAAACAATTGTGAAAATTCTATCCTCACTGCTGTTTTTTACATTTTTCAGGATGATCTGATGTTTTAGAGCAACTGTAGGCAAATGGTGGGCAGTAGTTGTGGAGATATCAAGAATGCACAAGACAGGTCGGCCAGTTCTTGTGGGAAAAAATTGAGTGTTGAGCAAAGTGACTCGTCTGACCAGTTGAAAGATTCTAGTATACCACATGAGTATGACTCTTGATTGTTTTTCTGGGGAAAAATAGTGTGAGATAGTTTATATGGACTTTTTTCACTTGAATCACATAAAGAACCACATGCACATGTACTGCATTTTATTGTACTTGTTGCTATATTGGGGAAATAAAATTATATTTTGACTGGGTACAGGTTCTTAAAGCAAAACCTGAAAATGCTGAGAGTGACGCATAAATTGTTGTTCAAAATGGTCAGCTTGGTGTTGTGAGCATTTGCACAGATATGGCTGGACAAAATAATTTTCATTGGTGGCAGTGCAGACCTCATGGAACTGTTCTTTCTTTTGAAAAGAAAAACAATTGGATCTAATTTTCGGGGATTTGAACCCGACGTGAATCGAACAACAACCTTCTGATCTGGAGTCAGACGCGCTACCATTGCGCCACGGATCCCGTTGATATACCAAGATATTTCATGAGGTTCAGTCGATCCCATTTGGACCTTGATGCAAGAATGGCATTTTGTTGGTCGGAGGTGTTATTCAGTTACATTATTTGACTTGCTCTGCTTTTAACAAAGATGAATTTTGTTGTTGAACAAATATGTATCTTAGAATGCTCGATTGTCTTTTCCTTCTTACCATCATATTCTTGATAAAGAAGCTTTGTTTATGCAGAAAAAGCACCTCAAGAATTGAATGTCTGATTTTAGGTTTTCTGTCAATGATTTGTCTTTGATGTTTATTGTGGGTTTAACATTTCATCTCAAGTTACGAGGCTTTTTTTAGGTGAAAGAAAGTTTATTTCCATGCAAATTATCTGACCAAAATGCCAAATTGAGTGGGGAGGAGTGATGCGCGCACGCGTTTTCTGCTTTGTACCAAACTGAACGCCGACCAGTCAGGGCTGAACTTGTTTTTGCAAAGCAGCCCTTCTTAGTTTGCATTTCAGCCTCATTCAATATCTGCTTCTTCCATTCTGTTTCTAAGCCAATTTGGTTTTTTGTACCAGATTTAAGTTTGTACGGGGAAGTATTAGATCTGCAGTATGTAGACCGTGGAGAAGTATTAGATCTGCTTTCTGGTAGCAAACGCGTGCATCACCACAAGATTATGGACCTTTATTTTGTTTCTAGTTCCTGCCATTAGAAAAAATAGCGTCGGTAGAAACCTAAAAAAATCTTAACTGAGAGCCATATTGGCGATTAACACTTGACACGCTGTTTAAACTGAAAGGAGATGATCTTATTCCAAATGCAGGCATCACACGCACTGCTCTGCATCATCACAAGCTTTCTGAACAAAAAACTGCCATCTTCAGCATCATATGCAGATAGTTTGTGCACACAACAGGAGTCTGAACGGAGGTTTTCAAAAGTTGCGGATATTCTCCAGCTGCGACCTGTTGAAGCAAACAAACAAGGTGTAGGTGAGAAAAAAAAAATGGTGTAATAGTACAATACAAAGCATGTAACTGCACCTTTTCTGTCAAGTATTTCACAATATCAAGAATGAATAAGATGAAGGAAATATAATGTAAGTGTAAGATGAGAGAAGATAACATACTGGCCAAGATTTGTATCTCCGATGTTGAGCATGTCAAGAACCGCATAAGCAGCTTTCTGGAACCGGTCCTTCTCTTCCTCTATTGATTTCCTCCTGCCAAAGGCATTCTCCTTGCACTTCTCTATCTCTTCCACTACTTCAGCAGATTGCGTATCAATTTCACTGCAAATGAAGACAAATAAATTTACCTGGATGCTTATACAGGAAAAATGGGAAGAGTTTGATAATTTAGATTTGCATAAGCTTGCCCAATCCACTTTATAGACGACGAGAAAGCAAACAACAAACCACGCTTTTTATTCAATGAATGGTCTCACGTGATCATTTTCAGAAGCTCCTCCATTCCTGATTGTACCTGCTGCGAAGTATCTGCATGATGCACATAGCATTAAGCTAAGTAGCCAGGATATGCAGTAGAACTTCTCAACTCTATTCCTTAGTTCAAAATTGATTCATTTCCGCAACAGTTGTCATTATTACAGAGTCATAAGCTGTAGAAATGATCAGATTTTCTTTCACTAGAACATGTAATGCCAAGCGTGAATTAACTTGAGGTAAAAGTACAAGATAATCGGAAGCACAAAATAGATGGAAAATTCGGAGACTAAGATGTAGATCTTAAGCATTTGAACTCCAAAGATACAGCAGATCTACAAACTGTCAGTCAGAAACATGCGTTATCTAAAGAACCACTACAAAGAACCAATCACTGGAGTATCATCATCACAATTATGATGCAAGTTCATGCATTATCATAACGAGTAATATACAGAACCAGACACTGACGTATCGGCCACAAACACACTAGAGTAAGTAATGATGCAATTTCACAGGAAAAGCGTTAATTAAAAACCGAAAAACACATAATATTAGCGTATACTCGAATAAGCGATCGACTGTGCAAAATTTGCGGTTTCGTAGATGATCTAGGTTTCGAGGAAGAATCATCAAATAATTGAAGTTAAGCAGCCAAAATCAGGAGAAGATCGTAAAATTTGAACGCAATTTGTGCTCAATTTTGCAAAGAGAGGAAGAGAGTCGGTACCATAAAGGACCGTAGACAAGGGAGAATCAACATAAGAAGCTGGATCTGGAGGCGTAGACGTAGCCACCACCGCTAGATTCGAGGCTTCCATTTCCATTAACAAAGAACCAGAGACTACAGGGAAAGAGACGGAGAGGAGGGAGATTGGTTTTTCAGTTATCAGATTTGAAACCGGGGAATGTATATATAAATTTCCAGATCCAAAAAAACAAAACGGAGTGATCAAAGCCTGACTTCTTATGTGCCAAAATATATTGGGCCAATCCATTCTAGAAGCCTATATATAACTTTAATTCAAATATGGGCTTAGTCCAAAACAGTTTACGAGTTTTCGCGTGAAATAAAATTTTGTGATAAATGATTTTGGCCTTCTTTTTTTTTTCGTTGATTATTTGGAGAGTATCATTTCTAAAATATCTCATCAAAAACCACCAACAGAGCCTTAAAGACGAGAATAAATAGATAAAAAAAACATAATAAAAAAAAATAATAAAGTGAAAGTTGCTTGACTTGAGAGCAATTGTTAGATCGATTTTAAGATGAATGACAATTATAGAGGATGGATGGTTACGTAAAAGTCATGTGTTGGTTTAGTTTCTCAATGTGGCACTTTTTAGTTGAGAGAGTTTTGTGGGAGGTTGTTTCAACCAGTAGATCGTCGATTCTAAAATGTGAAACTTGTACGTTCCTTTTGGTTTTAACTTTAGAATCGAAAACGGAATAAAAACGAATCTAATCCATATGTATACCCCTATTTATGAAAATTTTTGGGATCATTCCTTATGGTTTGAAGTAATTGAGGTAGACTTTGATTAATTTTGAACAAAATGTGGAAAAATAAGTGCATTTTGCATTAAACCATAAGGAATGATTCCATAAAATTTTATGAATAAGGATATATATGGACTAAATTCATTTTCATTCTGTTTTCGTTTTCAGAGTTGGAACCAAACGGGCCCTATATTTGTTCGATACGACTTACGAGGGCCACATTTTGCCTTTTTATTTTGTTTAGAATAGTATTTATTTGATCATCTATTAATCTTTACTAATCTTTAGTATTTAAAAAGTTGAATAGTTTTGTATGTTATGTCGTGGATTTGCCGGGTCTTGTCTGCTTATAATATTTGTCATTGGTAAGTATATATTCTCCTTTCTTACATAATTTATTATACAGTTGGAGTTGAATTGATTAATATAGTTTACATAGGAAAATGTAAACGAAAGGGAAGAATCCAAAGAATTATTTGTATAATAATGAGAAAATAAATGTCCGGAGACCACCTAACAGCAACAACTTGAGCTATCAAATGGCCCACCCATTACAAAAATCTATTAAACAATAAACTATAAATCTTCATCACTCACAACTTAATTCCATACATCACAGGGGAATTTTTCGTTAGCTGCGTCCCTTAATACGCCTCAAAATCTTTGTTCGCCCTTGCTTTTCAATTACGTTTTTAAACGTCCCGTCTATTTGGCGCAGCTCCAAATTACTAATCATGTCCATTTGTCCATGACGGACAAATGGGCATGATTTAGTAATTTGATCTCATCTGTCCGTCACGGACAAATGGGAGTTGTCCGTCACGGACAAATGTCACTTGTCCGTCACGGACAAGTGTTATATGTATTTGATTAAAGTTATAAAATTTGGTTTATTTGAAAAAAATTTAATATCCTTTTGATTGTCTTTTGTTAACAGAAAGTTTAAATGTTTTCAATAACGTCATTTTGATTTGATCGTGTTTATGTTTAAATTTCTTAAAAATGTAACATTGATCTTGAAACTTTGATTCCTTTGTAATTGTTATGTTTGTAAGTAAGTTTGGTTTCTTTATTGAAATAAAATGTTAATCCTTTGAATAAAATATCTTTGATTTGATCTTCTTTTGTAAAAGGAAGTTTAAATCCTTTCAATAACATTACCTTCATTGGATCGTAGATATGTATGATATGGAGTTACGTTTATTTCTTGAAACTTTATTTGTTTGTTACGAAATCTATAAATTTTGAACAAAAGAAACGTTTATTGATAGGAAGTTACGTAATTTTGGATTGACAGGAATTTATAATCCTGGCAATAGCGTTAAATTGATATTTTTATCTCATTATGTTCTTTACAACTCGTTATGTTCATTCAAAGATCTTACTAAATTAAAATTTAACGAAAATGTTACTACAGGTAATTAAACTCATTAATTTAATGAAGTTGTACACATTATTGGTTGATCTAAAAGATACAAATATATGTTGTAAATACCATGGTGGAAGGAATGTTCTGTCCGTAACGGACAGAATGGGTTTGTCCGTGACGGACAAACCCATTTTGCCCTATTAAGGACAGCCACGCTCTTTTCTTTCCCTTTCTTCCTCTTCCTCTTCCTTTCTTCGCCGCGACGAACACCTACGACGATCTCGCTCGATCTTCGGCTGCAATCTCTCTCAATCTCTCTCCACATTTCCCGTATTCTCTACTGCTATATAAGGTAAGAACATAACTTTCTCGTTTTAGTTTCGTTTAAATTTGTTTGTTTTAGTTAGGTTTAGGTTTAGGGTTTAATTTGTTCGATTTGGGTTGTTTTAGAGAGGTTTAGGGGCTTATATGTTACTAAAATCGATGAATATGAGTTAGGGTTGAAGTTAATTAGTTGTTTTAGAGAGGTTGATTGAGCAGATCGCGAACGCCATTGTTGGCGTTCGCGATCTGCTGAACGAAGAAGACGCTTGTCCGTTGACGGACAAGCGTCTTCTGTCCGTGACGGACAAGAAGAAGTTGTCCGTCACGGACAACTTACTTGTCCCCTACGGACAAAGTAAGTTGTCCGCTACGGACAACTTACCTTTTTTTTTTTTAAATTTGTTTTTTCCCCTTTTTTTCTTTTCCTTTTTATTAACATTTGTTGTTTTTGTTTGCAGATGGAAAGGAACCCAAACAAGGACTCCAAGAGGTTCAGTGGATTGGGATACTTCAGGAAAGTATTCCACAGTGGCATGCGTTCTCTGAGGGGACAGCGGGATGTCCACTCTAGACACGAGGCACGAGAGCCAGTTCCTTACTCTGGAGGTGAGGAGCAGTTCCCGACACAGGAGTCGGGAGTCACGCGGCGTAGTACATCTGGTATTGCGCGTGACATTGCTCCACTGAGCCCTCCTCACCATGCTTTTAGCGGAGCCAGACATAGCTCCTATACTGGAGGTGGTGCTTCGTTTGGTGCCGGATATTATTCTCAGATCGAGGATCTGAGTGCTCCTTACCAGCAGGAGCAACAGTTTGCTCCTTCTTCTTCCCGACAGGAGCAGCAGGATGCTCCTTCTTCTTCCCAGCGGGAGCAGGAGTATGCTCCTTCTTCTTCACAGCAGCAGCCTGCAGCTGAGAGGAGATGCCGAGGGAGGAGGCCACCTTCGCCAGCTCTTGTGGAGGAGGTACTTGAGGAGGTACTTCCTCGTGCTCTGGGCGATCGTCCTAGACCAGTACCTCCTACTCGTCAGGCCTTTCAGCCCGATCTTTGAGGTCCTTGTGGAGGGGGACCTCGTATACCAGAGATACTCAGGAGTTTCCAGGCTCACACCGCTCTCCACGTCTGGCATGGCATGGTGAGTACGCAATAAATATGTTTAATAAATGCATCTTTAATGTTATAATATTTTTAGTTATATATTAAATTTCTTTTTCTATGTAGGATCGTGATACGCTTCACTATCATACCAGAGCCAGCCAGCTGGACGCCTGGCCACTGGATGAGGAGGCTTGGTCGGGTTTAGCGCACGCCAGTGGACTGACCCATCTGCAGGGTCTTATGTACAGGCATCTGAATGTGCGTCTACTGGACGCTTTTATCGAGAGATGGCAGCCCGAGGTGAACCAGCTGCACATGCCTTGGGGTGAGATGACCATTGCTCTTCATGATGTCCATCTCATCCTAGGCATTCCCATATCCGGGACGGCGGTTACTCAGGTGATTGCCAGAGCTGATTCTGCCATCCGAGTGCAGGAGTTTTTTGATTTTACCGATGAGCAGATGACTGCCGGAGATGTACGTCGTCGAGGGCTGTCACATTCCTTTTTACTGGATCAGTGTGACGGATATTCACATTTATCCGTGTTATTCGTTCATGTTGTAAATGTAACTCCTTCCAGCGAGTGAGGCGATGAGCTAATCTGACTTCAATACCATCAACCGTGTCGTTACGAAAGTGCGCCCAAGTTTTAAGAATTTCTGATAAAGGACAATCCTCTTCAAGTGTTAGCTAAAATAAAATAATAAAAAAAACATTAGTACATATATGTTGTGAAGAACAAAACCGAAAATGATAAATAAAAAGATCTTAAAGGACATACCTTGATGTAATGATACTAGTTGGGAACTATTGATATATGGATCTCTGGAAACTCTAAGTTCGAAGTAATTCCTTCTTCTCGACGATATAGTGGAACATATGTGTAGTCGCATCCACCGTACGCTACAACAATACACTGCAATGCAGTGGCAGCTAAACACCCCATGTCCGTCACATTAAACCAATATTCTGGTGGTGCAAAACCGTCTCCATTCCATCCAAGTGCTATAATCGTCTGATCGATGTTACGTTGATGAGAAAAACCCTCATACAACTCGCGATGAGAAAGGAGCTCTGCTAACATCAGTCGCCTAATCATCCGCCATCCTTCGTCTGTGTCTGTGTCGTAGATTGCATGATGTAGTGCCTTGAAACCACAGTTTCCATCCCCTCTAACATTATTCCAACTGATTACATACTTTTTCATCCAAATGCGAATCGCTCCAGGCCACTCTACTAAAATATCAGGGTTATGCGTGGATATACTTCTCTTCAAAGGTGTTTTGGGTGGTCAATCGGTATTAGAAGATGGACTTGATACTGGTATTGGAGATGGATTTGATACTGGTATAGGGTTCTTTGGGGGTCGACCTCTTTGTTTTTTGGGTGGGGTACCTGCTAACTCCCAATCGGATGGCAATCTTTTGTTTGGACTATCCTTCGGTCTTCCTTTAGTCGCAACCCTAGCAGGTTCCCGCAAACTGGTCCTCTCCGGAAAAGCAGTTTCTATAGCTTTATTTACAACATCCAACTGTCGAGTAGGGCTCAGGTTTGGAAAATCTTTCTCGCAGAACTCCGTCATTAAATTTCTTGCAACTCGACGCACGTCTCGTCCTTTTTTTGAGTCCGGAACCACGTCATCGATATCTAACTTTTTCCAGAATTCATGCACATCTGTAAGAGGGATAGACATTTCTTTCTTCATATAACCCCAAATAAAGTGCATACACGGCAGACCATGAGTTGTCGGAAATGAACATGTGCACGGACCATCGGACTTGTTAGCACGAGCTTTATTGTACTCATCGATAATAAGTAAAAAAGCTTTGAGGGAGATGTTGTGGTGCAACGACTGAAATTGTTTAACACAAGAAGTCCATGTTATCTTTTTTGACATGCTCTCGTTGAACGAACCGAGAAGATCTTATCCAACTGAATCCTCATCAAAGAGTGATAGAACTTGAAAATTGTATCCAACTTCGCAGAACTTGTTTTCATGAATTGTTTCAGAACAAAGTGTGCAGTTTCTGCCCTGTTGAGAAATAAAAGAGTTAACGTCAAATCGGGTAATTAAATTTTAAATTGCTTTGAAATACGTACCTATTCGTCGTGTTACTTTTGAAGTTCAGATATTGATCCGTCCACGCGGAAACAATTCGTCTTTTGTAAGGATCTAGCCATTGCGTCCTCACATATTGCAGAAGATGTCCTCTCCTCTTCCACTTGTTTTCAAGTTCATTTAACCGTCTCTCGTAAGACTCTTCCGTTTTGGATGTAAATAAACCCGAGTAACTATTGGCAAATATTCGAGCGAGTTTTTTATCCATGTGATTATTCCTAGCCCTTCCTTCAATGTTTTTGAATATGTGACGGCGACATAAAAGAAACTGTGTTTCTGGAAAAATACGATCAAGTGCGTTCATAAGAGCCTTCTCTCGATCCGTCACAATTGTAGTTGGTGTCCTCTCGACGCGCCTACAAAGCTTTGCAAGTTGTTCAATCGCCCAGACATAATTCTCTTCCTTCTCCGTGGATAGAAAAGCACCGGCAACGTTAAAGTTCAGCCATGTCGATGTAAACCCAATAATTTCAAAAAATGGCATCTTGTATCTGTAAAAAAAAATAATATCAAAGCGTTAATTTTAAATACATAAAAAAAGGACATCTAACGGAAAAGTAAATAACTGTGAAAGCTTACATGTTGGTGTTGTATGTTGAGTCCATTACTAATACGTAAGGGAATGCTTTAAGGAGGGCAACTGATTCCGGATGTGCGAAAAAAATGTCGGTAACTTCACCGTTCTTGTTTTCCCTATGTTCACAGAAATATCCCTCTTTACGACATTCGAAAAAGAATTGTTGAGCGACTGTCCTTTGATCCAAACCTTCTTTACGTAATTTTTGCCTCTGGTTGTAGATTTGTCTCATCCTGGTGTTGTTATCTTTATCAATGCTCAAAGCACTCGCAATTTGGGCAGGGGTGCAATTACTGGTACACATGTTCTTTACTAACTTCTTCTCATCCTCGTTCATCCTTCCCGCTAATGCATGACCCTTTAAATTTCTTCCAAGCTTGTGGTTGTGGACACCACATTGCACGTGAACTTTCCATAAACCTTGGTAAGTCTCAAAAACCTGAATCATGAATTCACACCCGCTTTTCTTCGTCGATGAATTCTTTCTCTGAGCTGGCTGCACCTTTTTTGGGTTGTATGCTCCATATTTCTCGCACGACAACCATGTCTTTTCCAAACTACCGAGGACGGACTTCTTTACTCGACAAACAGAAAAAACCATTTTATTTTCCTGTCCCACTTTTCGAACCCTTCCTATTACCTCCTCTCGACTATTGAAGTTTATGTCGGTTGTGAACAGGCTAGAGTAATCATTATTCGTCGCTTCTGAGACGGATGCATTTACGCCATCTGTTGATCCTTCATCAATGCTAAGATTATCAACGTCCGCATCTATCTCCTCCAAACCCTAAAAAAAAAATTTGGTCAATCTGTTCGATGACTGTCCGTTACGGACAGTCATCGAACAGCCGTAACGGACAAAATATACGTAATAATCAAATTCAATTTACTCGATCAATGGTTAAATATCTAAGTTCAAACACGATTAATGACTTCAACTTTAATGATCAAAATAAACAAAACTTACCTCAACAATATCTTCGTCTTCGTTCTCAAAACTCAAAGATCTTTCTTCATCATCAATATCATAATCTTCCTCGTATGACATTGTTAAGTTGCTTTTTTAATAAGAATAGACTTTGTGAATAGATGACTGAATGAGGGTTGGAGGGGATTGACTACGGTTTTTATAGGATGAAAAATATTGATTTAGGGTTGTTAAATTATGGAAAAAAAGATATTATTTATTTAACCGGAAATAAGATTTATGTTTGTTAAATTATGGAAATAAAGATATTATTTATCCAAAGATAAGATTTATGGTTTTTAATTTATGTAAATAAATATATTATTTATCTATCCGTAAATAAGATTTATGCTTGTTAAAATAAAGATATTATTTATCCAAAAATAAAATAAAATAAAGATTTATCCAAAGATATAATTTATGTAAATAAATATATTATCTATCCTTAAATAAGATTTATCTATCCGTAAATAAGATTTATCCAAAGATATAATTTATGTAAATAAATATATTATCTATCCGTAAATAAGATTTATCCAAAGATATAATTTATGTAAATAAATATATTATCTATCCGTAAATAAGATTTATGCTTGTTAAAAATAAATATATAATTTATGTAAATAAATATATTATCTATCCGTAAATAAGATTTATCCAAAGATAAATTTTTTTATTTAATTTAAAATAAAATAAAGATATTATTTATCCAAAAATAAAATAAAATAAAATAAAATAAAGATATTATAAAGTTTGTCCGTCACGGACAAAGTAGTAGCTTGTCCGTGACGGACAGACATAGGTTGTCCGTCACGGACAACCTCTATTAAATTACTAATAATGCACGTTTGTCCGTGACGGTCAAACGTGCATTATTAGTAATTTAAGTATGCGCTAAATAACAGCGGCCTTTTTAAATTATTGAGTAGTTAATTATATAGATTATAAATTGATGTTCAAAAGTATATTATTATATTCATACTATAAGATTTTATAAACAAGTACTTGAGCTCTAACATTACAAACAAATTTGAGTAGTTTAGCCTCTTTGGCTAGTACATTGAAGGATTCAAGTTGCTGATTAATTTATAGATGTGGAGAAAATGCCTACTCTCATGTAAAACATGATTTCGGCTACAAAACTCATGTTACCATCAAATGAGCACCCCCTAAGCTACAAAACTCCAATACAAACGGTCATCCACCATCATAAACAAAAATAATCATTCAATATTCATAAGAGTTGTCAATATATGTATTATAGTCAAACAAAGTATATTAATGGAGTTGAAAGTTGGAACTAAGTATATTAATGGAGCCCAACAACCCAATATTTATGGGAAGTATTATTTGTAAAATACACTACTACAGAATCAAATCAAAGGGGTTCAATCACCTAGAAAAAAAAATAATTTCAATAAAAGAACGCGCAGGCCATTTAGCGCTTTTTTTTGGGTTAATTAGGTAAGTAGACTTTTTTTTTTTTTTAATTGTATACTAATTAGGCATTTTCTAGTTTTCTATTTAGTAAATATACCCCATAATTTTTTTACCCCCCTTCTATTAAAAAAAAAGAATATTTGATGTTTGCTATGTAAACTCCATCCAACCAAACACTTCCTTTCTTATAAAATATTCAACCATCTCAATCGTATAGGAAATATATTAATCTATAATCTAACTTCTAATACAAAAAAAAAAGTATAAATATTTCATGGCTACTATTACTTACGTACTAATCTAGTTCTTTTGCCACTTAAATTCAATACCTTCGAGACCTTTACCGCCATGAACGCCTTCTTTGTCGGCAGTCCATTGACACATCGTCCCACAATGGAGTTGATCATAAACCTGTTTATAAGTATCAAACACAACGTGTCCTTTGATACTCGTACACCCACAGAAGAAAAGGGTATTTCAAAGATAATTGGGACGAAACTTGAAGTGGTAATCTTCTCCGTTCTTCAACACATGAACTCCCAAGTCGTCGCCGCCGGATTTGTCGTCGCCGGATTTGCAGTGGAATGTTAAATCGACGCCATCTCCGATTTTGTTGGTGATTATAACCCGGGTTTTCGGACCGTTGTATGATGATTCGATTTTGTTGGTGATTAAAACTTTCGGTATGTGAACTTCCGGCATGTAGAAATTCTAGTATGTAGAAATTCTGGTATGTTGAAATTCTGGTACGTAGAAATGTCTGGTATGTTCATAAATCCGGTATGTGAATTCTGGTATGTGAATTACAGTACGTAAATTCCGGTATGTAAATTCTGGTATGTAAATTTCGGTATGTAAAATGTCCGGTATGTAAAATCTTCTTAGAAACTATATTTGATTATGGTATGTGAAAAAATACAATTCTGGTATGTGAAAAAATTTGATTATGGTATGTGAAAAATACAATTCTGGTATGTGAAAAAAATACAATTGTGGTATGTGAAAAAAATACAATTCTGGTATGTGAAAAAATACAATTCTAGTATGTGAAAAATACAATTCTGGAATGTGAAAAAATACAATTCTGGTATATGAAAAAATACAATTCTAGTATGTGAAAAAAATACAATTCTGGTAAGTGAAAAAAATACAATTCTAGTATGTGAAAAAATACAATTCTAGTATGTGAAAAATAAAATTCTGGTATGTGAAAAAATTTTGGTATGTAAAAAAATTCTGGTATGTGAAAAAATTTTGGTATGTAAAAAAATTCTGGTATGTAATTCTGGTTTGAAAAAATTCTGGTATGAAAAAATTCTGGTATGAACAAATTTCTGGTATGAAAAAAATTCTGGTATGAATATGAAATTCTAGTATCAAATTCATACCAAAAAAAAATAAATAAATAAATAAATAAATGACAAAAAAAGAAAGGAAAATTAAAATTAAAATAGAAGTCACATAACATTTGAAAGATTTTCATGTATTTTTCTTTTTTTCTTTAAATAGAAGAGTTAATTATTTTTACCTACCATTAAATGAAAGTGGTAAAAAATTATGGGGTACATTTACTAAATCATATTCTCAAAAAGGCCTAGTAGGTCAAATTCTTCCTTTTTTGTTACGGACAAATGGCATTACGTATTAATTTTATTAAATTTGTCCGTCACGGACAAATGGACACTATCCGTGACAGACGAAGTGAATATTTGTAATATGACTATTTTGTTGATTAAAGTTCTATAATTTGGTTTGTTTGAAAGAAATTTGTAATCCTTTGAATAAAAAAATTTTGATTTGATTGTCTTTTGTTAACAGAAAGTTTAAATGTTTTCAATAACGTTATTTTGATTTGATCGTATTTATGTTTGAAGTTCAACGTCAGGTTTAAAAACGTAACATTGATCTTGAAACTTTGAATCCTTTGTAGTTGTTATGTTTGTAAGTAAGTTTGGTTTCTTTGTTGAAAGAAAGTGTTAATCCTTTAAATAAAATATATTTGATTTGATCATCTTTTGTAAAAAAAGTTTAAATCCTTTATTCTAACATAACTTTGATTGGATCGTAGATATGTATGATAGGCAGTTACGTTTATTTCTCGAAACTTTATATGTTCGATATCAAATTTTAAAACTTTTAATGATAGTAAGGTTTTATTTATTGAACATTTATATGCTCGTTACGAAATCTATAAATTTTGAACGAAAGAAACGTTTATTTCTTGAAACTTGATATGTTCGTTATGAAATCGTAAAACTTTGAACAAAAGTAACGTTTATTTCTTGAAACTTTATATGACTTTCAATAACGTAATTTTGTTTGAAAGGAATTTATAATCCTCTCAATAACGTTAAGTTGATATTTTTATGTCATTATGTTCGTTATAACTCGTTATGTTCATTCAAAGATCTTACTAAATTAAATTTTGACGAAAATGTTACTAAAGTAAAATAAACTCATTAATACAATAAAGGTGTATATAATAGGTATTACACATTATTGGTTGATTTAAAAGATACAAATATATGTTGTAAATCTCAAGTTTTAATGTATGTGAGTTGTCCGTCACGGACAAAGAAGAACTATCCGTCACGGACAAACTACAAAATGCCCTATAAGGACAGCCACACTCATTTTCTTTCCCTTCTTCCTCTTCCCTTCTTCGCCGCCACGAACACCAATTCATTTCTTCGCTCGATCTTTGCTCGATCTCTCTCTTGACATGTCTCCTAATTTCAACTGCAATCTAAGGTAAACACTTCACTTTCTCGCTTTAGTTTTGTTTAAATTTGATTGTTTTAGTTAGGTTTAGGTTTAGGGTTTAGTTTGTGCGGTTTAGGTTTTATTAGATATATTTAGGGGTTTATATGTTATAAAAATGGATGAATATGAGTTAGGGTTGATAGTTGATTACTTATTTTGGGGTTTAACGAGTATAATGTTTGTGTTAATCGTGAACGTCATTGTTGGCGTTCGCGATTTTGCGAAGTGCGAACGGAGAAGTGTCTTCTGTCCAACATCTATTCATCTGGGGCAGCATCGCATACTGGTACTTGTTACTCGTGATCTACGGCTATATCACTCTGGTCTTCTCGACAACTACTTATCGTGTTTTCGTTGAAGCCTGCGCCCCGAGCCCCCTGTATTGGTTGGTGATTCTTTTGGTCGTCATTGCATGTCTTCTCCCTTATTTCGCCTACAGGGCTTTCCAAACACGTCTATGTCCTATGTGCCACGACATGATTCAGCTCGGTTACCTTGATGAACCCCGTGAAAACCGAGTCCTCATGACGTCTGACTCCGAGGCTTCCATTGAGTTGCCTAGACTCGGTCAGGAAAGTACAAGGGATAGACTGAAACAAAGGCTTAAACGGAGTTGTGCATGATTATATATTTTGCTTATTTGTACAGTTTGATGATATGATTGAAGTTGATTCCAACTTTATCGTCTATTTTAAAATGTCAATGATATATATATATATATTTATTTTACGTAGTTATATGAATATAGAGTGCCGTTGTGGCATTACCACAATGATTTATCAAACACAGCATCAAAGCTTCTTTCTTTTCTAAGTAACATGTGTGAGGGATGTGATTTAGAGATTGATTTTGATCCCTTGGTTAGATTGAGTCGGATGTACTTATATTTTTATGCATGTTTATGATAGTTTAGAGATTTATTGTTTTTGATATGCACTTACACAGCGAGAGCCCAGTCACCACATCCGACTGTAGTGACAAAGATGTAGACGATGAAGAGGATCTATTGTTGCCTCCATATTCTGCAGTTGTTGTCCTTATTGAATCAACGGGAGATACATTTTCACAGGAAAGCTGCAGATAAGCAAAGTGTTGAAATTTGTGCTTCTTATGATATGATACATAGCAAATGTATCCACATCAGATTGGAATGACTAATCAACATGTGAATTGTGATTGACAATGCAACAAATGAATAAGGTCATTTGTTCATGGAGTGCCGGTGGTTGATTGTACTCGAGATCACAGCAGATTCAAATGAGGGCTTATCTGTATAATTTGGCCCACCATTCGTTCACATCATACAGGAAATACCATTCACAAATCTTTGAAATACATAAACCAATACTAACTAGCTCATTTTGTCATTGTCATAATTTCACAAATTGTACAGTGTTATTTACAACAGATGAAATATATGAGAAAAGCATGAAAAACAAGAGTGAAAGACTTGATATCATAAAAACCTCAGAAGTTTATATTCACAGATACCTTATATTGCTTTTGCAGCCCAAAAACTTGCACCAGCTCGTATAATTTTTAAAGAACTTCCTCATCAGTCCCTCAACAGCTAACTGAGACCTGACAATGAAAAACGTTCTGAGTATGAATATCCAGGAGCTACGAACCATGCTATATCACAGATGATGATACGGTTATGCGGTAGTCTATATTCAACCACTAATTTGTCAATTACTGATGTCTTTTATTAGTTATTTGGAATTTTTTTCTAAGAAGGCACAATGTCAGTTTGTGAAGCAGACTTGAATATTGAATTGAAGACAAAATTGAGGATTCCACAGATTTTTCAGTGTTATAGATTTTTTAGCACAAATCGTCCTAGGAGTGAAATTCTTTCTTCTAGTGGGTTCTAACATTTGGTATCAGAGCCGGTCGATGGTGAATGTGACCTATCCTTCGATCCGACACGAGCCTATATGGTTCTAACAAATGACTACCTGTTTTTCTGATGCCTTCTTGTTGTGTGCTTGCAAGAAGCAAGATCAGATGCGCATCTGGTAAAAAGGATTGAGAATGTATAGCAAGCAATAAATTTTATAGAAAATATGAAAAGGAGAGAACACCATATTTGTGTGCATGAAACTGAATACCATATATGTGTGTTACACCAAAAAGAACGAAATAATCTTAGTTTATCTCAATTACTTGTAGTTATGCGACACTATATAGATGGGATTAAACCATATGCAGACATCCTTGAAAACTCACCAGTATGATAGATAAGTGGATAACAGTACCTCTTTGTAAAAGTTATGCACACATGAATTAGAACCTTTGATTCCATTGTTTAAGTGCTCATTATTTTGGAATTTACCTTAGCACATTATTCTTGAAGGTATGCAGTTCCTATATTGTACATATTTGCAAAGAATTTGCAGAATAAACTGATTGAGAAATAGAATATTTGCAAATATTTACGGAAAAGAATTGTGCCTTCTAGTTTAAAAGATTTGCAGTTAGTGTTCAACAAGTTCAAGACAGTAGGTTCTTGTTGTCGCCTATATCCTCTCTTCAAGAAATACGGTACCAGGAAGTAACCATCAGAGTTTTGGGTAAAGAAGACGTAAACACAATGTCTGTACGGAGAACTCTGAATTTGTAAGCGGTGGTTTCTGGAGCTCCCGATACTTTGTTACGTGGTGACACCAAGTTGGTTGTTTCTATGGATATAAGGTCGATACCTTAGTTTCTCTTGATCCAAAATTGGCATTTGATCATTCGAATGTGCAGTATGATTCATGTTAAATTGATTACAGATCATGTTAAATTGATTCATGTTAAATTAATTACAGATCATCTTCGTCAACAGATTCGAGTTTAGAAATCTATGTTCTTTTCTATTGGTAATCCAGCAAAACTGATTCAATCGATTTCTTTTTTGTTGCACACTGATTCAATCGATGAATGACAAACAGCTTGACGCTAGTCAAACAAATGCACACTTCCATCCACGAAAAGAAAAATGTTAAGACGGTGGGGACAAACAGAAACCAAAAAATGGAAATCGATTCTTTTATTGATCAAGAAAGTGTTTTACATTTCAAATTAGTTAACAAAATAAACCTACATATGTTGTTGGCCTGCAAAATTTTTTACCTAATATACATTGCCGAAGAGTTCTCTAAATATTATTTCCCTATACTTATACTTGGCGATGGATTGTTGGAAGTGAGTGAGTGAAATTGAGCAAACTATCCATCAAATCTGTTAGGTTATCATTCACTGTTGTCTGCACAGTAGAGATTTCGGCAATACTATCAACAAGATTACCACTTGAGCAACCTTCCTCACCCATAGTTATGCCACTGAGATTAGTCCCGAACAACTCTTCCATCGAAAAACCCAAGTTATCATCACTATCACTCCCGAACAACTCTTCCATCCAATCACTCAGCTGAGAGTGGTCTATATTGTCAAATGTCGGTGCAGTATTTTCAATGATAGATATTGATCCGGTGCACCGAGTCTTGATAGGAACATGAGCGCATGCTGATATATTTTCTTCTCGCTCACGTTTTCTTGATTCTCTCATCTTCTTGATTTTGCAGATTGCATAATCCCCGTGGGATTGATAGGGAGAAATAAGGGAGAACTCGTACATGCCCCAAGAACACTCACGGATATTGCGAGGAGCATCTTTCGCAACTTGATAGGAGAAATAGTTCTTGACTCCAATGGGTTGGTTGGTGACGTTGTCATGGATATGAACATTTGACTGAAGCTTCCAAGTTCCACCGCCTGTAGTATGTGCGAACCTCTGTCCACCCTGAGTTTTTCTCTTGAGTGGGGTGAAGCAAAACCTTTATTTCTGATGAACAGGACCGTTTTGATTGAAAATCTCTTCAGGATTGAGATCTCCATACACGTTCACGTCTCTTATCGTTGCTATTGCTATTCCGCTAAGTTGTGCCGGAGCTGGATAACTTGATAGCCGTTCTTTCGGTATCTGAACAATCTGTTGGTCGCTTGGAACGAAGGTGAAACCTCTTCCCCAAATTGGGTCGTCAATTGTTACGTTCTTGCGTGTTGCTCTTTCCAAACTGTCGCTTTGTATTTAAAGGGTACACAAGATCAGATTCATATATTTGATAAATAGATATTGTTGACGTAAGAATCTTAAATTATTTAAAACTAAAGTTTAGATAGATCATAACTGAAAAAATTATTCACAATTCTTTAATTAGGAAACTATAACAATAATTAAACGCGCAGGCTATTTAGCGCATTTTTTTACTACGTAATGTCCATTTGTCCGTTACGGACAAATGGGCATTACGTAGTAATTTTATTAAATTTGTCTGTCACGGACAAATGGACACTGTCCGTGACGGACAAAGTGAATATTTGTAATATGACTATTTTGTTGATTAAAGTTCTAGATTTTAGTTTGTTTGAAAGAAATTTGTAATTCTTTGAATAACAAAAATTTGATTTGATTGTCTTTTGTTAACAGAAAGTTTAAATGTTTTCAATAACGTTATTTTGATTTGATCGTATTTATGTTTGAAGTTCAACGTCAGGTTTAAAAGTATAACATTGATTCCTTTGTAATTGTTATGTTTGTAAGTAAGTTTGGTTTCTTTGTTGAAAGAAAGTGTTAATCCTTTAAATAAAATATCTTTGATTTGATCGTATTTTGTAAAAGAAAGTTTAAATCCTTTATTCTAACATAACTTTGATTCGATCGTAGATATGTATGACAGGAAGTTACGTTTATTTCTTGAAACTTTATATGTTCGATATCAAATCTTACAACTTTGAACGATAGTAAGGTTTTGTTTATTGAAAATATATATGCTCGTTACAAAATATATAAATTTTGAACGAAAGAAACGTTTATTTCTTGAAACTTGATTTGTTCGTTATGAAATCGTAAAACTTTGAACAAAAGTAACGTTTATTTCTTGAAACTTTATATGGCTTTCAATAACGTAATTTTGTTTGAAAGGAATTTATAATCCTCTCAATAACGTTAAGTTGATATTTTTATGTCATTATATTCATTATAACTCGTTATGTTCATTCAAAGATCTTACTAAATTAAAATTTGACGAAAATGTTACTAAAGTAAAATAAACTCATTAATTCAATAAAGGTGTATATAATAGGTATTACACATTATTGGTTGATTTAAAAGATACTAATATATGTTGTAAATCTCAAGTTTTAATGTATGTGAGCTGTCCGTCACGGACAAAGAAGAACTGTCCGTCACGGACAAACTACATTTGTCCGTCACGAACAAACTACATATGTCCGTCTAAAATGCCCTATAAGGACAGCCACACTCATTTTCTTTCCCTTCTTCCTCTTCCCTTCTTCGCCGCCACGAACACCAATTCATTTCTTCGCTCGATCTTCGCTCGATCTCTCTCTCGACATTTATCCTAATTTCAACTGCAATCTAAGGTAAACACTTCACTTTCTCACTTTAGTTTTGTTTAAATTTGATTGATTTAGTTAGGTTTAGGTTTAGGAATTAATTTGTGCGATTTAGGTTGTTTTAGATATATTTAGGGGTTTATATGTTACAAAAATGGATGAATATGAGTTAGGGTTGATAGTTCATTACTTATTTTGGGGTTTAACGAGTATAATGTTTGTGTTAATCGTGAACGTCATTGTTGGCGTTCGCGATTTTGCGAAGTGCGAAGACACTTGTCCGTTGACGGACAAGTGTCTTCTGTCCAACATCTATTCATCTGGGGCAGCATCGCGTAATGGTACTTGTTCCTCGTGATCTACGGCTCTATCACTCCGATCTTCTCGACAACTGCTTATCTTGTTTTCGTTGAAGCCTGCGCCCCGAGCCCCATGTATTGGTTGGTGATTCTTTTGGTCGTCATTGCATGTCTTCTCCCTTATTTCGCCTAAAGGGCTTTCCAAACACGTCTATGTCCTATGTACCACGGACATGATTCAGCTCGGTTACTTTGATGAACCCCGTGAAAACCGAGTCCTCATGACGTCTGACTCTGAGGCTTCCATTGAGTTGCCTAGACTTGGTCAGGGAAGTACAAGGGATAGATTGAAACAAAGGCTTAAACGGAGTTGTGCATGATTATATCTTTTGCTTATTTGTACAGTTTGATGATATGAGTGAAGTTGATTCCAACTTTGTCGTCTATTTTGAAATGTCAATGATGTATGTATATGTATTTTACGTAGTTATATGAATATAGAGTGCTGTTGTGGCATTACCACAATGATTTATCAAACACAGCATCAAAGCTTCTTTCTTTTCTGAATAACATTTGTGAGGGATGTGCTTTAGAGATTGATTTTGATCCCTTGGTTAGATTGAGTCGAATGTACTTATATTTTTATGCATGTTTATGATGGTTTGGAGATTTATTGTTTTTGATATTGACTTACACAGCGAGAGCCCAGTCACCACATCCGACTGCAGTGACAAAGATGTAGACGATGAAGAGGATCTATTGTTCTCATAAAACCACGTATCCTAGATTTCGTCAAGCTTTCACACCTTCTACGCTTTTGTGGAGGATGTTAGCATGAAATATTGTGATATTTTAGGCACGTTTTCTAAGTGTATTTGATTCATATTGATAGTCATTGATTGAGCATCGATGCATTTGTGAGCTAGTTTGTCTATAATGTCGATATAGAGATCTACACAAACTTTATGTTGATTATAGGTGATTGAGAGCTATTTCCGAACGGAATTGAGCAAGGATGGAGTTGTTGAGCTATGTCCATGGATTGAGGACATTCCTAAGAGCTAAGGGAGTGCCAACTTGAGGAATGCACGAGGCTAGGGAAGAATCACGTTCTTGCCCTAAACCACGCTCTAAAATACGGCCGTACTACTTTCCACGTTCAAGTCCACGGCCGTGGAATCTTAGCAACCGAAGCGTGATTCATTCCAGTGACTTCTACGGCCGTGAAGAAGATGGTTCAAACCGTGTTGATTTCCACGCTCTAAATTACGGTCGTGGAACCTTCCACGACCGTGATCTTGGCGATATTTTTCGCCACACTTTAAGCCACGATCTTTTAAAAGATTGGGCCGGGCCGAAAGTTTATCTTACACTATAAAAGGACGGACGAAGAGAGATTTCTGTCACCTTACCTCCGCTTAGAGATCTTTTGCACCTTCGCTTACGCATAGACGCATCTTACATTTGCGCTTGGAATTGCCCTAATTTCTCTTTTAGCGGAAATTGTGTTTGAGAGATTTTGGCGCAGCACTATTGTGATTTCCGGATTGACGGAAGATCGAAGATTCGGAAGATTGTTCGCAAGAAGATTTCTCTTCTTGTTTAGGTTTGATTTAGAAGACGGATTGACATCCCGTTCTTCCTTCTTATCTAAGATTTGTGTTTGTTGTTCCATTCCGAATCTAGTGACGATTATTGTTCTCGATTGTGACTTTGAAACTGATTTGAGAGTTATTGAAGGTTTTCGGAAGTTTTCATCTTTCAATCTTTTAATTCTTGAATTTGATATCAATATGACTGTTGTTGGCTAAAAACCCTTAACAATTCTAAGGTGAAGGGTTGATAGTTGTGGCTTAGATGATGATAGATCGATCGTAAATAGATTGGACCCTGAGAGTTAGAGAGAATCGCCGACGAACCCTAAATTACGGTCTGTTCTTGAGTCCACGACCGTGGAACCTCAAGAACTAACCGTGATTTCCCTTAAGTTCACGAACCTGCTTTTACTTTAATCCAAAGTTAAAGATTTGCTTTAACTTAGTTTAGGCTTGTCCTTCTAGGTGGTAGTGAAGCCTCAACAACCTCTACCTCGATTGTGAGTGTCATAACCTTAATCGATTTAGTTAGTCTTGATCCTTGGATTACAAGTTTGGGTATTTGATTTTAATTCTTACCTTTAGAACCTTTCTATATTGAAGCCTCAACAACCTTTATAGAGAGTGTCTTGTAGGTGAGTCATATAAGGTTTTTGGAACTTCACCGTACGATTAACTTACATTAGCATACCTTTGCATATCTTAACTCTGTCCTTATATCATTAGTATATCTTGAATCGATTGCCACAGCTGGATTCCTGGATCTTTAGGATTGTTGTTTTCCCAATAATTTACAAAAGCTCTACATTTACTTGCTTGATAATCGATAATTGGATTTAACCCCCCAAATCCCTGCGTTCGATACTCTGGAATTCTTGCTCAACTATATCGATCCGTACACTGCGGGTTCGCTTGCTTGACTTCTAGTTTTATAATTAAAGCTTATTTGCACGCACGCTAAGTGGCGAACAAGTTTTTGGCGCCGTTGCCGGGGATTTGGTCTAGGCCGAATTCGGTTATCGGTTGTCAAGCTTGGGAGCTTCTCCCTTGTTATTTGATATCTTTTCAAGTGCATGCGCAGGTCTAGGAACACCGGAGATCTCTTACCTCTTGATCAAGAGCTTGAGAGAACTTTAAGGCAAAAGCGTAAGGAAAAGAAGATGGCTGAAGAACACGAACGTGATCTTCAAGCGGAGTTAGCGGAGAAAGAAGCTCAACTCCAATGGAATGAGAATATTCGCCGGGATGAAATGGATCGTCATCAATCTCAAGTTAACGATCTAAAAGATATGATGTTCCAGATGAGGATAGAACTAAGCAACCTCAATAATAAGGGAAGCAAGAAATCCTCAAGGAGATCATTGAGGTCGAATAGGGGTCATTCATCCGCTGATGATAGCGACTCCTCCATGCCACCGTTAGAGGAGATTGATCCAAGGATCAATACAAATCCATTTGCTCCACGGACGACCGCAAACCGACGCATTCCGCCTAGGAATGTAAGGGTGAACCGTGTAGATGGTGAGCCAAGGACTCTTGGCCAAAGGATGGATCCAACGCAGCAACCACGCCGTTTAGGTGTGAACTTTGATGCTGATGATGTACAAGGGTTTAGCTTCAACCCTCAAGTTATTACTCTTGTTCGCCAAAACCAATTTGGCGGGACAAGCGCCGAATCTCCACACCAACACTTGCAAAACTTTGAGTGTATGATGGAGACAATGAGGCCGAAGAACGCGACTACCAATAACTATAAGCTCAAACCTTTCTTCTTCTCCTTGAAGGGGAAAGCATTGTCTTGGTACCAAGCTCTTCCAAGTGGAAAGCTTGAGACATGGGAAGACCTTTCCGCGGAGTTCCTCACTAAGTTCTTTCCGTCATCCAAAACGGCGGAACTTAGAGGTAAGATTAATGCATTTTCCATGAGATCTAACGAAAGTTTATTTCAATCTTGGGAAAGGTTTCAGGATTTGCTCTTGGATTGCCCTCATCATGGCATATCCAAGCTTGTATTGCTAGAGATATACTATAAGAGGCTGGATGCGGGGACACAATTTTACCTCCAATCCCTCTCATGTGGAACTTTCATGGACATGAGAGAAGATGACGCTTGGGACTTCATTGAGAAGCAAGCAAGGGTCATAGAGAAGTATTCCCACCGGAAAGTGGAGGGAAATCGTGTAGAGCAGGGAGCAAAGCTCACACATGAAGCTCAAAACCAGATTTTCTCCCTCAACAATGAGATCAAAGAGTTGAAGGAGGCTATCAAGACCAACTTTCCAAAGCAACAAGGAAAGGATGTTGGCTATTTGGGAAACAACAACAATGGCGGTGAGAACACAAACCGCAACAACAACAATAACCGGAACAACAACCGGAATAATTGGAATGGCAATAACAACAACCGGAACAATTGGAACAACAATAGGGGTTCGAACAACAACAATTGGCGCTCCAATCAACAAAACTCCGGTAACTCTTATCCTTCCAATTCGAATTCACTAACTCCACCTTCCTCTTCCTCTGCTCCTTTGAAAAGCCAGGGGCAAACGTCTAATGGAGGAAACACTTCGGGAAAGGAGAAGCCCGATCCCATGTTGGAAACGATCTTGGGAAAGCTTCAAGGTTTGGAGAACCGTATCATTAAGGTTGATGATCAAATTTCTAAGGTTGATAAACCCCAAAAGATTTTGGAAAACCAAATGTTCAGCCATACGGAGGAAGTTCCTAGGAATCAAGGGAAACTTCCAGGAAAGACGGAGGACAACCCTAAGGGAAGGGTGATGGCAATCACAACTAGGAGCGGAGTGACTACCACCGATCCGCAGCCTAAGTTTGTTGAAGTCTCCGTTGAGAAAGACAAAGAGAAGGGGAAGGAGAAGGAAGATGTCTACGTTCCTCCTCCGGCTTACAAACCTCCCCTACCATTCCCTTAATCTAGAGTGAGAGCGCGCCTAGATAAACAATTTGGTAAGTTTATAGAACTCATGAGCAAGCTACATATTAATATACCTTTCATTGATGCTATTGTAGGTATGCCGGCTTATGGCAAGTTCTTAAAGGAGATCCTCTCTAACAAGAGAAAGTTAGAGGACTTTGGAGAGGTTAAGATGAGTTCGGATTCTTCGGATCTCATCAAGACTATGAAGGAGAAAATGCCTCCAAAGCTAAAGGATCCGTGGTCGTTTTGCATTCCCATAGGAGTGGGAGATGTCACATATGATGCTTTATGTGACTTGGGAGCAAGTGTGAGCATCATACCACTTGCATTATGTAGGAAGATCGGTTTAGGCGACCCTAAACCGGTGAAGATGACGTTATACATGGCGGATCGATCCATTACTCGCCCCGTCGGTATTGTAGAAGACGTCCCAGTCAAGCTAGGTAAATTCTTTGTTCCTATTGATTTTGTTGTGATTGACATTCCTGCAGATAGTCCGGTCTCGATCATACTCGGAATACCGTTTCTTGCAACTTCCGGCTGCATAGTCGATTGCAAGAATGGTAGACTTGCTTTTGATATAGGAGAAGAGAAAGTAGAGTTCGTTCTTTCCACTCTACTAAAGGAGCCCATCTTTGATGAGGATATATTCAATATCCAAGATGAAGAAGGGTTGTCTAGGGAGGAGGTAAGTGCTATTCTCTTCAACGATCCTTTACAAAAGGTTATTACTATGAGTCTAACAAATGTAGGGGAAGAAGAGGAGTGCAATGAGGCAATTGAAGCCTTAGAAGCACAAGAAGAGGTTTATGAAGTGGAGTTTGAAAAACTCCACGATGAGGCAGAAAACGTGAGAATCCACGGCCATACACTATATTCCACGGCCGTGGATTTCACCAACAAAACCGTGTCCCACTCTAGAGGGTTATACGGTCGTGGAGAGAACAGAGCAACCGTATTCCCTTTCCACGCCCTAAACCACGGCCGTGGAGAACGTAAGGAAACTGTGATTCTGGCCGTGGAAGAGGATAATCGAGCCACTTCTTCAACTTCTTTCGATTCTTCTCTCACACATTCTACACCCTTAGACACTTCTAAGGAAACATCGGAAGCTCCACAAGAACCATTGGAAGCTTCAAAAGCAATGGAACCAAAGCCACTTCCTACTCATCTAAGGTACGCTTTTCTAGGATCTAATTCTACCTTTCCGGTTATTGTTAGTTCCGATCTAAGCATAGATGAACATAATGAGCTCATGGTTGTCCTTAGGAAACATAGAAAAGCTTTAGGATATATATTGAGGACTTAGTAGGAATCAAACCTTCCGTATGCATGCATAAAATACTAATGGAAGAGGACTTTAGGACTTCAAGACAACCTCAAAGGCGGTTGAACCCGACCATGAAAGAGGTTGTCAAGAAGGAAATTCTTAAACTTCTTGATGCAGGTATCATCTATCCTATCTCCGATAGTAAGTGGGTGAGTCCGGTTCAAGTAGTTCCAAAGAAGGGAGGAATGACGGTCATCACCAACAAGAACAACGAACTCATTCCTACCCGAACCGTAACGGGATGGCGAATGTGCATAGACTACCGCAAGCTTAACAATGCAACGAGGAAGGATCACTTCCCATTGCCATTCATTGACCAAATGCTTGAAAGGTTAGCACAACATTCACATTTTTGCTACCTTGACGGTTATAGTGGTTTCTTTCAGATTCCGATACACCCGGACGATCAGGAGAAGACCACATTCACGTGCCCATGGGGTACGTTCGCTTATAGGAGAATGCCGTTCGGGCTTTGCAACGCCCCAGCCACCTTTCAAAGGTGCATGATGGCCATCTTCTCCGAATACATCGAGGAAATCATGGAAGTCTTCATGGATGACTTCTCCGTATACGGTTCCTCTTTTCACAATTGTCTTTCTAACCTTGCTCTTGTTTTACAAAGGTGTGAAGACACTAACCTAGTTCTTAATTGGGAGAAGTGTCAATTCATGGTTAAGGAAGGAATTGTTTTAGGACACCTAATCTCTAGTAGAGGGATAGAGGTGGATAAGGCGAAAATAGAAACTATAGAGAAACTTCCTCCCCCAACTTCGGTGAAAGGGATAAGAAGTTTCCTAGGACATGCTGGATTTTATAGACGTTTCATTAAAGACTTCTCTAAAATATCAAAACCGCTCACTAATCTATTGATGAAGGATGCACTTTTTGAGTTTTCGCAGGAATGTTTGGATGCGTTTAACACTATTCGGCAAGCTCTAATTTCAGCACCCATTATCCAACCTCCAGATTGGACTCTTCCCTTTGAGGTTATGTGCGACGCTAGTGACGTAGCTATAGGAGCTGTTCTTGGACAACGAAAGGAAGGACGAACCCATGCCATATACTATGCTAGCAAGACGCTAGATGAAGCGCAGCTCAACTACGCCACTACGGAAAAGGAATTTTTAGCCATTGTTTATGCTATTGACAAGTTTCGCTCTTATCTTGTAGGTGCAAAGGTGATTGTCTACACGGATCATGCTGCGATCCGGTACCTCCTTGCAAAGAAGGATGCGAAGCCAAGGCTAATTAGATGGATTCTTCTCCTACAAGAATTCGATCTAGAGATCCGCGACAAGAAGGGTTCGGAAAATTCTGTTGCGGATCATTTGAGTTGCCTAACACATCTAGAGGACGACCACTTACCCATAGATGACTCCTTTCCGGACGAACACCTACATATCATTGAGGAGTGCATCGATGTGATCTTCAAAGGTAACGAACCATGGTTTGCTGATTTTGTTAACTATTTGGTTTGCCAGGAGATACCACCCGGACTATCCTACGCACAAAGGAAGAAGTTCTTTAAGGATGTTCGGGAATACTTTTGGAATGAACCTCTCCTCTTTAAGAGAGGTCTGGATGGCATCATTCGGCGATGTGTGCCGGAAGATGAGATGCAAAGTGTCATCCGCCATTGTCATTCACTACCTTGTGGAGGACACGCTAGTTCGAACAAGACTAGCGCAAAGGTATTGCAATCTGGATTCTTTTGGCCTACTTTATTTAGAGATGTGCAATCCTTTGTTTCTTGCTGCGATGCTTGTCAAAGAACAGGTAATATCTCTAGGAGGAATGAGATGTCTCTCAATAACATCCAAGAGGTGGAGATTTTCGACATTTGGGGAGTAGATTTCATGGGACCGTTCCCATCATCTTGCGGGAACCAATACATACTTTTGACGGTAGATTATGTTTCTAGATGGGTGGAAGCAATTGCCTCTCCAACCAATGATGCCATGGTGGTGGTTAAGTTCTTCAACAAGACCATTTTTCCACGATTTGGGACACCAAGGACTATCATTAGTGATGGAGGCTCTCACTTCATTGCCCGGCGCTTTGAAGCTCTTCTAGCTAAGTATGGGGTTACTCACAAGATCGCTACCCCTTATCATCCACAAACTAGTGAACAAGTTGAGATCTCAAATCGGGAGATCAAAGGAATCCTAGAGAAGACGGTTTCAAGGATTAGGAAGGATTGGTCTTTGAAGCTTGATGACGCATTGTGGGCATACCGGACTGCGTACAAGACTCCCATAGGAACCACACCATACAACCTTGTGTATGGGAAGTCTTGCCACCTACCGGTAGAGTTGGAGCATAAGGCGTTTTGGGCTATTAAGTGGTTGAATTTTGGCATGAAAGAAGCGGGAGAGAAGCGTCTCTTAGACCTTAATGAGCTGGAAGAACTCCGCTTGAATACCTATGAAAACGCCAAGATTTACAAGGAGAGAGCAAAGCGTTGGCATGATAAGCACATCATTCCAAAGGACTTCAAAGAAGGAGATCAAGTTCTCCTCTTCAATTCAAGGCTTCGTCTCTTTCCAGGTAAGCTTAAATCTCGTTGGACCGGACCTTTTCTAACTAAGCGTATTTTCCCCCATGGTGCAGTTGAAGTATGGGGTGAAGCGGGCGAAAGCTTTAAGGTGAACGGTCAACGACTCAAGAAGTATACACCAGAACTCCAAGCTGAAGAGTTCGCGCCTACCGCACTCGAATAAGTGCGAGATTGGTCTAGCTACGGACCTTAAACAAAGCGCTTCTTGGGAGGCAACCCAAGGTATTACATTTACGTTTTTGTTTTCGATTCATAGTTTAGCTTAGTTTAGACGTTTTTGCTTTGTTTTGCCTTCGATTTCTTCCGGTATGTTCGTGTTTTTGGATGTAGGAACGATGGAAAAGGAAAAGGGAAGAATAATGTTGAAGAAAAGTGACGAAACTTGGACTTTGGAGCATTACAGAGAGTTCCACGGCCTAAACCACGGTCGTGACAGCTACAGTGACCGTAATTTCCAAAAGCCTTTGAAAAATCACCAAAACCACGGTTCCGTACAATTCCACGGCCGTGGAACCCCCCGACAGACCGTGATTTTCAAAATTTTGCCTGTCACTATATAAACCACGTTCTTCACAAAATCACTTCACAAAACCACTTCCACGACCCAAAATCGCCGATTCCACGCCCTTCCTCCCAAATCTTCGTTCGTTAATCGTTTTCAACGATTCTTCTTTCCAAATTGAAGCAAATTCGACCACCAACAAGATCCAAGCAACGAATCGAGCGGCAAATCACCAAGGAACGCACAATTCGGATTTTAAAATCCGAAACCTAGGTTTTTTCCCCTCTTCTTGATCTTTGTCAATTTGAGTTCGTTTTCGCTAGAAATTATAGGAGAACTGCTTGAAACTGGAAGGAATTAGACTAGGGCTGCCTGATTGCAGAATTTAAGTGTTGTTTGTTGAGTTTTGAGAAAAACTGAGACGAATCACGGTCGCTGACAGTTCCACGGCCGTGGAAATACCAAGAACATACCGTAATTTTGAACAGTGATGGACTTTGTGATGAGAGTTTCTGGGAGAATTAAGGAGAAGAAGAATGACCAAAACAAGAAGAGGAAGGGTAATCCCTCTTCTTCTTCATCCTCTAGAGCACCACCACCTTCTTCCCCTTCACCTCCATCATCACCTTCATCACCTGCACCTCCTAGCCCTAGAGTACCGACCATTCATGAGGATCACCTCGATGCGCTCGAGAGGATCCATGAGAGGGCTGTGATTGGACCTAGGTACCTATTGTTAGAGGATCTAGCTCCTCTTAACATCATAGATGACCTTACGTGGCTCTTGGATAGAGCTGGACTAGTTGTCTTCTCGTCTATCCGAGAAGACGCCTACGAGGAGATTACGAGAGAGGTTGGGACATCTTTTGAGCACAGCCATGTGGATAGGACCGTTTCTTTCCGTCTTATGGAAAGAAACTATGACTTTACCATCCGTGAGTTCGGAACCTTCTTTGGGTTCCATGAGACCTTCAATGGTCGTTTTCCTATTGGCGTTTACGCCAAAGACTTTTGGGAGGAGGTAACAATGATATACGCCAGCGAGGACCGCTGGCAACCAGCTGACACCAAGGCTAAGTTGATGTATCACTTAGCCTTGAAGATTGCTCACCGTGTTCTTTCGGAGTGTCTCTTCCCTAGGACGGAGACACCTCAAAAGATCAAGACGGATGAGCTCTTTCTACTATACTCTATGCTGTATGGGCGCCGAGCTGACTGTGCCACCCTCTTAGCTGCTACTATGAGCAAGCTTAAGAACAAGAGGAAGGGCAACATTGGATATGGTGGGATAGTTACCCACCTTGCTAGGGCATTGGGAGTTGATTTTTCTGCATGTACCCGCATACCAGCCGTACCCTTAGGACTTCAGGCCTTCATGACTAGAGGTCTCATCTTCCCCACACATAGAGGTCCGCCTTATGCGGCCATGCCTTGGGAGAGCAGGACGGGTAGGGGTATTGAGTGGCTACCGGAGTACTCCATTATGGTTGGACGCCATAATTGGAAGGCTACGTTCGCAGCTATGCATGCGAACAGGATTGCAGCTCCTCCGTATGTCCCACCACCGCCCGTAGTTGAGGAGGAGGAGATGAGAGATCAGTATGAGGGAGGAGGAGGAGCAGAGTAGGAGTTTGGCACATTTCCGGATCAGCCGGATGCGGCCCCTGATGTGCCTAGACGTTCTCCACGTCCCGCCAGAGCTTCAGGCTCGTCTTCTCGCCGCGCCAGCGTGAGCGAGAGACCCACTTGGGCAGAGACACCTCCTGCATGGTATGGAGCTCCACCTCCATGGTCTACACAGGCACCACCTGCACCAGCACCAGCACCAGGACCGTCCGACGCTCCAGAGTGGTACAGTCAGGCTCCGGGATGGTATGAGCAGATGCCGGATTGGGCTACTGGTCTTTCGGAGAGAGTAGGAGCATTGGAGATTCGAGCCGATGCTAGAGATGGACGCTTGGACGACCTCGATCACATGATGAGAGATGTCTACCGCCAGCAGTTTGGGCGGTTTTATGATCCTAGCTTCTCTCCATTCCCGCCTCCACCAGCGCCGCAGTGATGATTCGCATGACAGATAGCTTTAGCCGCTCCACCGCCACTTTGTGAGTTTTTTTTTCTTTTCTTTCTTTTTCTTTCTTTCTTTTGAACATTAGGGACAATGTTTGTTCTAAGTATGGGGTGGGGTGTGACTAAAAGTTGTAATAACTCTTACTCACTTTGATTGCTTCTATTCGAGACTATCTTGCATGTTCATTATATTGTTGCACGTTTCATTATTGCACGTTTCATTATTGCATTGCATGAAAAAGAGTTTGAAAAACCCATAAAAATTGAAAAATTTTGAAAAATTTTGTGCTTCTAAGGAATTGAGATGATTTCTATGATAATCGCTACTTGTGAATTGAGTTTGATGACAATTGCATGCTTGAACGAATAGTGAATTGAAAAGAAATTGGATGAGTTGATTATGCCTCTTTTATAAGTTTCATAATGTGATGAATGTTACCTAAATCATGTTGAAAAATTGAAGTTGAAATCGCACTATAAGTTCTTATGCTTCTTGTTGAGATGATTAAGGCAATTCGATTTTTTTCTTTCTTCTTTCTTTGGTCATTTAGCTCCTCATTGAAATATTGACCTCCTTTACCTATCCGGGAATTTGGAGGAGTTGATTGAAAAAGGCATGTATGATGTGGGAGGGCCATGAAAGCAATACTTTGCATTCAAAGGAATAGAAAGAAATTGTAGGTTTGGGGAAGTCAATCATGATGATGAGTAACTCGGCACCATTCACATAGCCGGGTGTTTGTGTCTTGCCAAAGTCGGATTGAGCGATATTCCTAGCGGATTATGGTATGTGCGCTAAGGGTTTGAGGCATCTCACAAAAATTGAGAAACGCCAATCTCCTAGGCTTCGGTTTTTGTGCACCTCTATCCATAACTCCAAAAGTAAAGTCGAAAAATGAAAAGTAGAGAGCGAAGCTCTAAGTTGAAGGTGTTGCGGAAACCGCAAGAGAAGAAGAAAATAGTAGTTGTCCACTTTCCCGGATTCATGCACCACATTCCTTAAAGTTTCCTTCCCTTTCCACATTCTAGACCTTTTTCTTTGAAAGTCCTTAAGATCAAAAGAATGTTATATGGCTTGGTGATCTAAATTGAAGTTTCTTATGATTGATTTTGGTAATGTTTAAGGGTTATGATGTTTGTATGGAAGTTTGATTGATTCATGAACTTTCTTTACTCTTTACTCCTTGGTTAAGTGTATGAAAGTCTTATAACGATTGAAGCAAGATTTGAGAATGATCTATTGATTAGAAGGCACATTCATCCAAAAGAAGTATTGTTTTGAGAAGGTACACATATTTCATCCTAACTCTTGTTTTAAAGCTTTCGAAAGACCTTGCTTAGGGACAAGCAAGTTGCAAGTATGGGGTTATTTGTTAGCATGAAATATTGTGATATTTTAGGCACGTTTTCTAAGTGTATTTGATTCATATTGATAGTCATTGATTGAGCATCGATGCATTTGTGAGCTAGTTTGTCTATAATGTCGATATAGAGATCTACACAAGCTTTATGTTGATTATAGGTGATTGAGAGCTATTTCCGAACGGAATTGAGCAAGGATGGAGTTGTTGAGCTATGTCCATGGATTGAGGACATTCCTAAGAGCTAAGGGAGTGCCAACTTGAGGAATGCACGAGGCTAGGGAAGAATCACGTTCTTGCCCTAAACCACGCTCTAAAATACGGCCGTACTACTTTCCACGTTCAAGTCCATGGCCGTGGAATCTTAGCAACCGAAGCGTGATTCATTCCAGTGACTTCTACGGCCGTGGAGAAGATGGTTCAAACCGTGTTGATTTCCACGCTCTAAATTACGGTCGTGGAACCTTCCACGACCGTGATCTTGGCGATATTTTTCGCCACACTTTAAGCCACGATCTTTTAAAAGATTGGGCCGGGCCGAAAGTTTATCTTACACTATAAAAGGACGGACGAAGAGAGATTTCTGTCACCTTACCTCCGCTTAGAGATCTTTTGCACCTTCGCTTACGCATAGACGCATCTTACATTTGCGCTTGGAATTGCCCTAATTTCGCTTTTAGCGGAAATTGTGTTTGAGAGATTTTGGCGCAGCACTATTGTGATTTCCGGATTGACGGAAGATCGAAGATTCGGAAGATTGTTCGCAAGAAGATTTCTCTTTTTGTTTAGGTTTGATTTAGAAGACGGATTGACATCCCGTTCTTCCTTCTTATCTAAGATTTGTGTTTGTTGTTCCATTCCGAATCTAGTGACGATTATTGTTCTCGATTGTGACTTTGAAACTGATTTGAGAGTTATTGAAGGTTTTCGGAAGTTTTCATCTTTCAATCTTTTAATTCTTGAATTTGATATCAATATGACTGTTGTTGGCTAAAAACCCTTAACAATTCTAAGGTGAAGGGTTGATAGTTGTGGCTTAGATGATGATAGATCGATCGTAAACAGATTGGACCCTGAGAGTTAGAGAGAATCGCCGACGAACCCTAAATTACGGTCTGTTCTTGAGTCCACGACCGTGGAACCTCAAGAACTAACCGTGATTTCCCTTAAGTTCACGAACCTGCTTTTACTTTAATCCAAAGTTAAAGATTTGCTTTAACTTAGTTTAGGCTTGTCCTTCTAGGTGGTAGTGAAGCCTCAACAACCTCTACCTCGATTGTGAGTGTCACAACCTTAATCGATTTAGTTAGTCTTGATCCTTGGATTACAAGTTTGGGTATTTGATTTTAATTCTTACCTTTAGAACCTTTCTATATTGAAGCCTCAACAACCTTTATAGAGAGTGTCTTGTAGGTGAGTCATATAAGGTTTTTGGAACTTCACCGTACGATTACCTTACATTAGCATACCTTTGCATATCTTAACTCTGTCCTTATATCATTAGTATATCTTGAATCGATTGCTACAGCTAGATTCCTGGATCTTTAGGATTGTTGTTTTCCCAATAATTTACAAAAGCTCTACATTTACTTGCTTGATAATCGATAATTGGATTTAACCCCCCAAATCCCTGTGTTCGATACTCTGAAATTCTTGCTCAACTATATCTATCCGTACACTGCGGGTTCGCTTGCTTGACTTCTAGTTTTATAATTAAAGCTTATTTGCACGCACGCTAAGTGGCGAACAGAGGCTCACATGAAATCTTTGTTATCGTTGTTATCGTTGTTGGCATATTTCATTCTGACTTGTGTAGAACTAGATAAAATGTCTCCGTATAACCAACGGTACAACTTTCACAGGAATGTATACATGGTATCTCTTCAACAAATACATAAAGCATTAGATACAAAAATTAATCGATCCACAAAGAACTTGATACACAAAGCATTAGAAAGACCAAGTATACAAGCGATAGATACACAAAACAGTAGATACACAAACTAGTAAATTCACAAAGCATTAGGTACACAAAGTATTAGATACATAAAGCATTAGTTACAATAACCTAATAGAAAAACACTAGTGTGAACTGCATAAGGTCCAAATTTTTTTTAAAAAAAGTTAAGTTACTAACAGTTACACAAAACAACAAATACACAAAACAATAGCTACACATATAAGTGATCATACAAGTTCAACTTCTCGATCCCAACATAATCCCATTACACAAACTCTAGTGCATACAAGGTCAAAACTTTCACATGAGCCACATATACACAATGCAACAGCTACACAAAACAATAAACATACAAGGTTCAAACTTTCATAAAAAGATATAGTTAATAATTGTAATACAAAATACACAACGCAATGTTCCGAATCTATATGCCCGATATGTAAGAAGTTGTAGTTCCTAATAGATGCTCTGATTTGTAAGCGGAAGTTCCGTAATTTCGCATAATTGACGCTGAAAGAAAAAAACGATTTTCGCTCGGAACAGATACACAAGAAAAATCGAATTTGCAGTCCTAACAATTCCCAAAACTCACGTTGAAGATTATATTTTGACTTGTAATCAAAAGGTCTGGTATGTAAGCAGGAGGTCCGAAAATTTGCAAAACTCACGCTGAAGAAGATGTTCTTATCTGTAATGAGAAGGTCCGATCTGTAAGAGAAAGGTCCGACAATTCGGAGATTTGATGTTGAAGAATGTGCGAATTTTGATTTGAACAAATACACAAAGTCACAATTCGGTCTAAATAAGACGATTTCCGAATTAATGTTCCGATTTGTATGTAGAACTGACGCTTAAGAAGATGAAGAAAATCCCAGATTTGACGTTGAAGATGAAGAAATCAACGGTATTAACTAATGCTGAAGAATAGTGTAGATTTGTGAAACGCAATATGCATGTAACTATGTAAGGAGAGAATGGATAATATTGACAAAATCTTTCAATATTTCCTAATTAATTTTATTGTGAAAAATGAGAGACCTAATTTGTCACCTAATAAACAAATGAGTCTAGATTATACTCATATTACTAACAGGAGTCCATAAGGCTAGTTCACCAAAAAAAAAAAATCAACAAGTCTCACATTTAGAAATTTGAAAAATGTCATATATATTGGTGTGAAATTTTCAAGTGTTAAAGTATGTCACATACTTGATTGAAGTGATGAGTAATATAGCTAATTAGTATTGTCATGAATAAATTTGTGATTAACTTAAAAGTGAGGAAGCAATCATGATTACTTAACATTGGTAATGAAGATCATTCAATTCGTAAAATAGGGTATTAGAATATAAATGAAAAATATGCAACTTTATAAAGATAATTATTTCACCACACATCCTCAAATACTGAATATTACGTTAGGTGCCCAAAGTTTTTCTTAGTTTTCATCTACTCAATTCAGTTGTAGTACTACTCTTACTTGGGGAACAAATAGGAAAATATATTATTGTTGTCATGTTTTTAGCTAATATTCACAAAAACATTCCTACTTAAAGCTTTTTTTTTATAGAACAAAGGTAAGAGAAAAGGATATGATCACCGTCTCGATGTTAAACACCCTCAAACATCATTTCCGGTGAGAACTTTTATATCGTAAGGAAAAGAACTTCAATCCTTTCGGGTGAGTGTTGTTTTCATATTCTTGTATCGACTAACCATGGATTAAGTGTTTGTTTTCTCATCTCTTTTCAAATTCAAAGTTAAACCTAGTATGTTGTACGTATAATGCAAGAAAAATACTTCAAAAATGTAAAAGTTAATAAAAACAAATCTCAAACTTATAAAAATCAAGGTTAAAGCTATCATGTGATACAAATAAACATGTAAAAGAATATGAATCTATAAAAATTAATAAAAACAAATCACATACTTGTCCAAATTAAAGTTAAAGCTATTATTTGATACAAATAATTAATTTAATAATCAAAGTTTATAAAAGTTAATAAAAATAAGTCATTAACTTGTTAAAATCAAAATTAAAACTAACACAGGTTATAAATAATGTATACGAAAACAAACCTATATAACTGTATAAGCATCTAACTATGACTTTGTTTTATTTGTATGTGTAAAGCAAACCCAATTATATAAAAATATTTTTATTTTCAATTTAATTATTTGCACATCTATATTTTTTAGGTCAAATTAGCTAAGTAAGTCTTTTTGAGATTTTTCTCGTGACTAGGTTCATGGTATACATATGTTTAAGTAGATGTACTCCTAATTAACTCTCTTAACTTTCAAATTCAGTTTAATGAAAGCGGTAAGAATTGAATGGTACATAAACTTAATGAAAATAGAAAAAAGTCTCTTTGACCAAATTCTTTCAATTTTTTTATCATACAAGCTTCTAGCGTAATAATGTGATCAAAGAAATATTTTCTTTATTTTTCTTGATAATAAAAATGAATTATGACAAATTACTTTCTAAAATGTTTCATCCTTTAATATTCTTACGATTTTAATTTTAAGTTTAAGATCATCAAAAAGATCAACATTTACAGGCGGATGTCCTAAGCGGGTCAATATGCTCTTTTACACAATAACTTTATTTAAGATACGTTTATTTTTCAATTTATAAAATTTGAATCTAATATAAATTTGGATATAGTTATCGCAATTTACTAGACAAAAAATACTCAATTTTATTTTATTGTTATTTTTGTTTCAAAATTAACACTTTCCCCAAGTCCAAATTATTTTTTCCATGAATCATTTATTGTAGCTTATAAGGAACCTATTTTTTTTAAGTAAAAATTATCTAAACAGTACCAATCTTTTGTCCTGGCTAAACTTTGGTACCCCATCCTTTTAACTATCAGAATGGTATCCCATCTACTGACCCCGATCGAAGATTAGTGTATACGGCATTGTTCACACGTCAAACTCTGAGAACGGCGTTAGGAGTGAGAGGTATTATTTTCATTAACCTTTACTTCTTTTTGCCTTAAATTTTTCAACGATCACATTTAAAACTGCCAATTTTGAAAAAAGTACCCCATCTTCTTCTCTTAATCTCTCCCTGCGATTTCAAAATTTCAAGGTTTATCTCTTCGGTTTTGTGTTGGTTTTGTGCAAAGAGATGAAGTGGAAGTATTTCCATGTTGGAGGGGAAACACCAAGATACTCAAGTAATCATCATTTCTCTGATTTCAGATGATTAGGGTTTGTTTACTGTCTGCTTTTTTTGATTTTTGGTTTGTGTAAGGTTAGGGTTTGATCTTCCTTTTTGTGTTGTTTCTTGTAGATGATAGTTTCTTTACTATGAAGATACATCATGGGGGTAGATTTTATAGTGAAGGAGAGTTAAATCGCAGATATGTTGGAGGTGAAGTCTTGTACTCTGACTATGTAGACATGGATATGATTTCTATGCCTGTTATAGTTACTTGGGCGTATGATATTAGATATGAGGTTCTACCAATTCAATTTTGGTTTAGGATACTTGGTAGTGAAGATGGATCAGGTTTCTTGTTTGTAAGTTGTGATAAGGAGGCATTGGAAATGTCTTCTTATGTAACTAACAAAATAGGGAGTTAGAGTTGGTTATTGTCTCTGAAAATCCTAGGAGAGAGTTCACAAAAGAAGAATTAACTCTGCTTGGGGAAGAAATTGATCACATTGTATATTCGGGAGGCAATGTTGATGACATTAAGGACAATGATGATGATGATTTGATGAATGAGGACAGTTTCCAAGATGATGGTAGTAAGGATGCTAGAGTTGTAGACACACCTAGCAAAAGGGTTAAAGCAGTTGCAGTGAGGCTTAAACGTGATGCACATTCAACAAGAAGCAAAGGGGAAAGTTCTATGACCAAATAGACTGTGAGGTTTGATGATGAGTCTTCTTTTGTAAGTGAACCTAATGATTCATCTTGTTTTGATGATGAAGATTTTAGCCCTTATGAAGAGTCTGAGTATGATGAAGATTTTGATGCTAATGTGGATGGAGATGGTGGTAAAAAAGGGTAAGGAATTAGATGACAATGACAGGGGTTTAGATGAGTTTATTTCAGATGATGAATTGTATGGGAATCCGGATAAGGAAGGTACACCATTTCCTGTAAAGTGTAGGAAAAGATTCCATAAATTTCCTTCCTTTAACCCAAAGATCCACATGAAGAATCCTGACTTCAGTTTGGGTATGGAGTTTACAAGCTCTAAAGTTTTCAAACAGGTTGTGAGGAAGCATGTTGTGCTTCCAAAAAAGCAATTGAGATTTCCATCTAATGCTAGGGATAAGGTGGTTGCTAAGTGTGTATCTTCTTCAGGTTTCCCATGGAGGATATATGCATCCTCTACAGACAAGGATTATCCTTCAATTTGGATTAAAAGCATCAACCTAGAGCACAATTGTAGTACCTTAGACAAAAAGGTGTATCATCTGCATGCACCATTCATAGCCCAAGAGTATCAAGATTTCTTCTTGAGTGATCGTACTTGGAGTAGAGAGGGTATACAAAATTCCATTAACAAGGACTTTGAGATGCAGATTGACAATCAAACTTGTTATAGGACAAAAAAAATAACTCTCAGAATGGCATAAGGGCACCATGAGGATCAATATAAAATGTTGGATAGTTATGCACACGAACTTAAAAAGAAAAATCCTGGGACATCAGTTTGGATTCAAACTGAATTGAATAATGACATTCCTAGGTTCAAGAGAATTTACATATGCATTGATGCATTGAAAAAGGGTTAGAAGGCAGGGTGTAGACCATTCATTTATTTAGATGGAACCCATCTAAAATTTATTCACAAGGGACAATTGTTGTCAGCAGTAGGCATTGATGCAAACAATGAGATTTTTCCAGTTGCTTGGGTAGTGGTTGAGCAAGAGAGTAGAGATAGTTGGACTTGGTTCCTGGAGTTTTTGAAGGTTAATTTGGAGATGAATCAATCCTCTCATTATTGCTTTATGAGTGACAAGCAAAAGGGTCTAGAACAGGCAATCAAGGATCTCTTCCAGAAGCCACACAGAGACATTATGTAAGACATTTACACAATAACTTCAAGCTTGATGGATTCAGGGTTATACTCTTCTTCTTGTAATATCTTTGTCTAATATTTTTTCTTGATTTTATGCCTTTAATGATATGGTTGTTTGTTTATTTATCTAAGGATTGGAGCTGAAAAATAAATTTTGGGCAATTGCTAAAAGCTCCACTTTGAACACATATGAAGAAGCAATGGAGGTCATGAGGCTGACTACAGAAAGGGGCTGGAAGTGGTGCAAGGAAAAGTCTGCAACTCATTGGAGCTTGTCTCACTTTGATCCAAAGTTCAAGTGTGACATGTTGCTAAATAACCATAGTGAGAGCTTCAACAAGAGCATTGTAAGTGCAAGGAAGAAAGGTATCTTAGGGTGTCTAGAGGAGATTAGAATTGCAACAATTGTAAGGATGGGCAATAGAAGATTATCAGGTGGTAGATGGAAAAAAATGTGGGACCAAGGGTTAAAAAGATTTTGAGAAAGGCAATGAGGTGGAACAATGAGTATAGGGTTCTATCATCTAGTCGTGCTAAGTATGAGATTCATGGAAGGGGGGTTGTCTGCATAAGTGGAGTCACTAGTCAACACACAGTGACCTTAGACTTGAAGACATGCACATGTAGGAGATGAGATGTGTCAGGATTGCCTTGTGGACATGCATGTTGTGCAATTTTTTCACTTGGAAAAACCCAAGATGAATTTGTGGATGAATGTTACTGTAAAGAATCATACATGAGAGCCTATGAGCATGTGATGAATCCAATTGCAGGGGTTAGAGAGTGGGAGAAGATGAGTAGACCTATTGCACCTCCATTGTATAGAAGGCAACCTGGAAGACCTCATGTTTTAAAGACTCCATCTCAAGATAAGATTAAGTTCACCAAAGTTGCATGTAATTAAGAATTAAGTTTAATTAATTTTGTTATGATTTTTGTTTTGTAGGTGAGATCCCTCCACCACCCGGTCAAAGTTGTCCAAGACATACTATATGCAGGTAGATCTGATACTAAGCGGGTTCGGGCCGGATCCGGTCCGGGCTTTTTCTATTATTTTGTCTGGATGTCCGGGCCGGATCCGGGCTTTTTACCTTGACCGTACCCGTCCGGATGTCCGGGCCTGGATGTCCGCCGGGTACCCGGATATTTTTTTTTACTGACTAAAAAACCTGTGTTCTTACCTATCTAAAATCTGCATTAAAACTGCTCAAATTCTGCATTAAATTGCCTAAAATACTGCACTAAACCTGCTCAAGTTCTGCACTAAATCTGCTCAGGTAACTAACATACAAAACTGCATTTAACCTGTTAATACTTGCATCAAAATATGCATTAAGAACTCCCTAAAAATCTGCATTTAAAATCCATACAAAACTGCATTTAACCTGTTAAAATTCTGCACTACATTTAAACATTCATCCTATTCAAAATATGCACTAAACTTGTTTAAAAACCAAACATTCATTCAACCTGTTTTATACACAAAATCTGCATTCAAAATACTCCAATGATCATAAAAATACAAACATAGTCCAAGTTTTCTCCAAATACAAACCTGAAATTACATAAGTCAATAAAAAACAGCAACATTAGAATTTAAAAACCAACAAATATCATTCTTTCTCGGTATTGCCTGACTCGTCATCCTCGTCACCCTTCTCCACTCATTCACCTATTTGAAGGATGTTGGATTGACCTTGAAAACATCAAAACAAATTCACATCTAATCAATATGAAACTACTATAACAATTTATAATATATATATATATATATATATATATATATATATATATATATAACATAAGAAAAGTAGATCAATTACCTTCGACAAAGCCACTAACACGCAACCAATCTTTGTAGCATACAAGTGCTTCGATAGTATCGGCAACAAGAGAGCTTCTCGTATATGTAATAATCTTTTTTCCCAAGCTAAAAGTTGATTCAGATGGAACACTTGAAATAGGGATAGATAGAATATCCCAAGCCAAAGAAGAAAGGGATGGAAAAGTGTTAGAATTACATTTCCAAAATTCTAAACATCAAACTCCTTCTTAAAATCATGATTCTTCTCATCCAAATACTACTACAACTCAGGTTTACTAGTAGTCTTCATTTTCTTGCTTAAATGTTCAAACAAACTAGCATAAGGAGAACAAAAACCCCTTTGTTCAGTAAATTCAGAATCAGTCAAGTCCACTACTGCAGTGTTACTATTTCAGCACTGTTTTTCTCCACTGCAGCCCCATGCTGTTTCTATTCATATAACAACTCTATCAAAGATTTCTTAATTTTCTCAATAATCTCTTTGGCCTTTTCTTCCCCAAACAACATTTCATAGCAAAAACGAACCCCTTCCAATTTCATACGAGGGTCCAAAACAACAGCACAAGACAAAAGCAGATTATAATCACCCTAGTACTTTGAAAACTTCATTTTCATTTGAGTGACCATATCAGACAAAATGCAATAAGGACCTTTAGCAATAGATGATAGATGCATATGAATACTCCACACCCCATGAAAGTAAATGTTGCCTGTGGGAGTCTTTGAAGTAGAAAACTGATTAGTTACATCATAAAAGATGTGCAGAAACTTGTAAATCTCATCCACCTTTTCCCAATCCTCCACCGTCAAACGATGTGTTTTCAAATCTGAATCTTTGCTAACAAAACTATCAATTGGATCTCGAAAGTATAGAAATCTATCAAGCATCATGAATGTGGAATTCCACCTAATAGGAGTGTCTAAACGCAGCTTCTTAGTAGATTTCAATCCAAAGTTTGAGCAAGCAATTTCATAGAACTTTTTCTTCTTAGGTATAGAATGCCTTAGATGAATGATAATCTTACGAATTTTGACAGCAACCACATCTAAAAGCTTCAAACCAGCTTGCACCACCAAGTTGATAATATGACAACAACAACGCATGTGAAAAAAATCTCCCCCAAACAGCAAAGTATTTTTCCTAACAAGATGATTCTTAAGGAATGCAATCATAGTATCATTATATGATGCATTATCAAGAGTAAAGGTAAAAACCTTATCAGAAATTTTCCATTCACCTAAACATAGCAAAATCTCTTCAGCAAGAGAAACACCATCAAAAGGAGGGGTTAAAGCTGAAAATTTGATCATCCTCTTTTGTAATTTCCATTGTTTATCTACCCAATGACTTGTTACACACATGAACTCCTTTGAACTATTTTCACTTCTCCAATTGTCTGTAGTAAAACTTATCCTACCAGGAGTGTTTTGTAACTCAGCACAAACCAACTTCTTAGTTTCTTTATAACGAGCAATTGCATCTTTCTTAATAGTAAGTCGACCCACAAGATGAAAATCGGGTGCAATAGTTCTCAACAGATTTTTAAAACCGGGTTCTTCAACAATACTAAAAGAATGATCTCCAGATACGACAAATTGACATAAAGCTTCACGAATATCATCAAAACCAGCAAACTGACTCCTTATAGACATTTGATTCACATTTGTATTACTTGCAAAATCACCAGTAGATATGCAATAACTTTTCAGATCACGATTACGACGAGAAGTGCATGTAGTTACGTGTCTTTTAAGATGAGTAGTACCGTTACCTGAATGAGCATTTAAAACTTTCTTGCAATAATTGCAAGTAGCCGTAATAGAACCATTGTCATTCACCGATCTAGTCATGTGAGCCCATACATTGGAAGTTAGCTTTTTCCCCGATGCCGTGCACTGCTCAATCGGCGTATATTACTCCACTTGAAACCTCCACACAATCATCAGCTGAATCAGGTGGAGATTGCTCAGCCATTTTCTGCAATATACAAACAATCAAGTTAGTCAACAAACTCAAAAAAAGAAAAATCAGTATAGTAACATACAATCAAAATAGAATTTAGGATCAAAACAAGTAGTAGAAACTAAGAAAAAAATTATTTACAAATCAGATTCACTACTCAGTCTTGTTTGTGTACTAAAAAATTCACAGTAATCCAGATAGCAATATACAAACACTAACCCTTGTTTGTGTTTCATGACTTCAAAATCTTTAGTCCCAAATCAGATTCACTACTCAAAAATAATCGAATGCATAATCGTGATCAAATTGGAGTATTAAGAGTCCTTCCAAAGCTATTAGTATACAAACATGAATGAATAATCAAATGCAATCAGATTCATGACTTCAGCATGTTTAACCATTTGAGCTTAAGAGCACAAAATTCAACATTACAAATTTGCAGTAGAGTTAATGTACTAAAAAAATTAAAATCATGACTAGAAGAAGTCTAGAACTCAGTCAACAATTCAGTTTCATGACTAGAACTCAAAGAAAGATTGAAACTAACAAAAAGAAGGGTCAAACTCATTATAAAAATACAGATTTGTGACCAGAACTCAAAGAAAGTTCGAAACTAACCAAAAGAAGGGTCGAATCCGGCGACAGAACTCAAAGAAGGGTTGAAATCCCGTTGAGAAGCAAGTGAGACGCCGAAAGGAAGGCTGAAGGCTGAAGGCCGAGACTGTTGACTTCTGAAGGACGGCGAGTCGGCGAGTCGAGTGAGAATTGAGAGTCCGAGAAGGAAGGCTGAAGGCTGAAGACTGAAGACTGAAGAGTGAAGAATAAAGAGGCGAGGTCGGAGAGTGAGGGCTGAGTCGCCAATCGCCGATCTATGAGGGAAGCTTGAAGAGTCGTAGAGTAGAATGAGAAATTAGAATCCTTACCCTTAGGCGGCGTTAGGGTTTCTCACTTTACTTCCAACTTTACAAATTACAAGCCCTAAGGAGTTTATTGGCTAGTGGGCCAGTGGCTACTGCGTTAAGTTACAAAACAATAAAATTATGAAACACAAAGCAATATTTTTTTTTTTAATAATCCGGGCCAGGCAAGTAGCCCGACCGGGCTTTTTATTATGTCCAGATCCGGCCCGGATGTCCGGCCAGACCGGGCTTTTAGGCCCGGTCGGGCTTTTCCTCTTGTCCATACCCTCCCTTTTTGCGGGCGGTCGGGCTGGGCCGGTCGGGACGGCCCGGGTTGTATCAACTCTATATGCAGGTCACTTGCTCAATATGTAGGAAGAAAGGACACAACAAGAAGACATGTGCAAAGAGGAATGAAGAGAGGTCACAACAAGAAGAAGAGCATGATCACACTTCCTTATGAAAATTTGGTCAATTTAGCGTACCTTCTGGCTTGTAATTATGGTGAATTGCTTGTAATTGTACCTTCTATTATGGTTTAGTGTACCTTCTGAATTTTTATGGTTTTTCTGTGGTGAAAAATTATGTGGTGACAATGTTATCATTGGAAAGTTCTAATCTCCTCTAAATAGAACTCATGATATGGCAGATCTTATTATGGTGACAATGTTATTTTGGTTTGTGTACCTTCTGGTTTATTACCTTCTGTAATGGTTTATTACCTTCTGTGACAATGCCTTCTATGGCTTTATTGTTTTTTATGGTTTTGATCCTTTTGTTTTATTACCTTCTGTGTACCTTTTTACGGTTTTGATCCTCATGGTGACAATGTTATTTTGGTTTTTTATGGTTTTGTGTACCTTCTGGTTTATTACCTTCTGTAATGTTATCATTGGACGAATCTTATTATGGTGACAATGTTTTTTTTTATGGTTTTGATCCTCATTATTACCTTTTGTTGGTGACAATGCCTTGTACCTTCTTATTACCTTCTGTTTGGTGACGAGTTTGATTGCTACATCATTGGATCTATTTATACAGCTATGGTCAATTTTCTCTTGACAGTGAGATGAACATGACCTTCTTATTACCTTATGTGGCATTTCTGTTTACCTTTTGGTTTTTCTGTTTACCTTCTGGTTTTTGTGGTCAATTTCTGTTTACCTTTTGGTTTGTCTTGCTACATCATTGAATCTATTTAGACAGTTATGGTCAATTTTCTCTTGACAGTGAGATGAACATGACCTTCTTATTACCTTCTGTTGGTGACAATTTTCTCTTCAGTGATGAATAACCAATATCCAATATCTCATACACAAACTTGATCATACACAAATTTGATCAATATCCAATATCCGATATCTCATACACAATATCTCATTACTACTTTATGATGATCTTCTTATTACCTTCTGTTGGTAACAATTATCTCTTGACAACGATGAATAACCAATATCTCATACACAAAAATATTCGATCTTTTTAGACAGAAACTATATCATACACAAACTTGATCAATATCCAATATCTCATACACAAAATCTCATACAAAATAGAACAACAAAATAACTAATATCTCATTGGATCTATTTAGACAGAAAATATCTCATACACAAAATGGATCAATAATCAATATCTCATACACAAAATTTCATACATACTTTCAACAATACTATCACTGCAAAAATGAACAACACAATAACCACGCATTTTAAAACTAAAATCTCTTGTTGTATCCTTGCAATGTATGGTGGAACTGCAAATTCATCACTTGAGACTTGCAATATACCTTCTAACTCCTTCACATCTCTTGTAAACCCACATCCTTGTCCAACCTAGTATAGAAGGTAAAACCACACATAGTTTCAATTACTTGACAGAAAAACCAAAGTCTTCTTCACCAAATGAAAATTGAAGACAGAAACTCTAATCGGACATAACTTCCACATAGAGCAACCATAGAAACGTTTTCCGACGTTAGGAGGTCCCCTGCAAATGAAAATCGTCGCTGGAATCCCATGGTAGCAACAAACACGATCGGATTCTGGCACTCCTTTCCTCCATGAGCTTGAAGACCCAAACGAAGACCCTTGATCCATAGCATACACTCTTTAAATGACAAAGGGTATAATTTTGAAGACCAAAACGAACAAAATCGAATTGGAGAAAATTAGGGGTTAGGGTTTATGTGGAGAATGAAGAAAGTGGTTGGTGGTTTGTTTATTTAACCGTTGAAAAACTTAAGTAAAAAAGTTATAAATGTTAATGGACAACAATACCCCACACTCTTAACGCCGTTCTTCAGATTTAACGTGTGAACATTGTCGTATACACTAATCTTCGGTCGGGGTCAGTAGATGAGATATCGTTCTGATAGTCAAAAGGATGGAGTACTAAATTTTAGTCGGGTCAAAAGATGGAGTATTTTTTAGATAATTTTCTTTTTTTTTTAAAATTAAATATACAAAGTTAAAAGAAAAATTAAAGTATTTCCTTTTCCACATTCGTTGCACTCTTGTACGAAACCCTCTTTTTACCTTAAATAAGTCATAAAAATAGCATGTGATTGAGCAGTGACCATCTTTACGAAGACTTCCTACAAAATATGAAGACTTCCTACAAAATAGAGACAAAAATTTGATATATTTTTAGTATTTTATTTCAATGATTAAAAAACATTATGATCATCAAGTAAGTTGATATAGTAACAATTCACACACTTGTTTATAATAGTTTTTTTTTTATATTTTAATAAAACTACATTTCAATTTGTGTTTTTGATAAATCACATTTTATAATTATTTTTAAAATCAAACCACCTTATATAGTATAAGTTATGATATTAAAATATACTTAATTATTGATTAAACATTAATTTTTTAAATACAATTGATAATAACAATATATTTTAGGAAATTAATTTCTATTTGATATAAAAAATTTAAAATAACGTTTTCTTAATATATTTTTTAAAATTATTGCATAAGTAAACAATATATAACTATATTATAAAAAAAAAAGACTTTTTTGAAAAATGAGTTGCGTATGTAAAATAAAATGTTAAAATTTGACTTCCAATAAATATTATTACAAAGAGATATCTAAACAAATAAATAACAATTTTAGTATTTTTAATTTATTATTAAGAATATTTTGGTCAAATAAACTAATATTATCTACAAAATAATTATATATCGTTCAATTTCATTATTTTAAAATACAAGATATTTAAAAAATAATTTTTAACAAAAATTGATTTTTTTTTTTGTAATGGTAATCAGCCCAAAATACTCTTTTTGTAATGAGAAAAAGATTAGTTTAAATTACGGTTAGTTTGTAGTTCAATCTTTTAGGCCCGTTTGTGAAATTATTTAGAATTATATAAATTCTTTAATTTATAACGTAATTCAGTATTTATGAGGTTGACTGTTTTTTCATAATTCTCGATAGCTTTTAATCACAATAAGCCTTATAAATTTCATAATATAGCCTTACCGAATGCCCCTTTAATTTTAATCAAATCAAAGTAGCATCAATTACCTATAAGGAAAAACCTAATAAATAAAGTGATAATATTAATAATTACTAATTTATGACTCGTGTCGTACAAAATATATATATATATAATTTATTTGTAAATATGTTGGTAATATGCGTTGAATATTATTATCATATAATTTATCGAATTTATAATATACACACTTGTTACAAAAATTATGAAATAACTACATGATAAAAGTGAGATATGATCATATGAACATCGTCTATGATTGCTTACATAGAAGATCGTCATTATGTTAGACTACCTAATTTTGGTTGAGATTTCCTTATTTATAAACTATAGTCGAGATTTCTTTATTTATAAACTTCAGAATATCACAAAAATTCGGTCATTACACTGACATTTAATTAGTTAATATCTAGTTTTAGCAACATGTAAACTGATATTTGACACAATTTCGTACAATCACCTCATCAATTTTGCAGTATCGTCTATTCATTAATCTACACTGACATTTAATTAGTTAATATCTTAACATTTTCATTCAAGTTTGAGATTCTAATAAATTCTATTTTTTTTCTTTAAACATATCTAACAATCTATAAATTAATTCATAAAAATGATTATACCACTTAAATGGAAAAATTACTTTATATCACGTCAGCAAGGTTTCTATATATAATATTAATTTTTACTATTATATTTTCGAACACAATAATATAAGAGAGAATTTGGCCTACTAGGCCTTTTTTAGAATATGATTTAGTAAATGTACCCCATACTTTTTTACTACTTTCATTTAATGGTAGGTAAAAACAATTAACCCCTCTATTAAAAAATAGAATAATTGATTTGCATTTGATTGACCTTCACAACCATGAAGATATAGATCTAGATCTGAAACTGTTACACAGGAAGACGACGGGGAAAGCTTTGTAGGGCTTCAACGGCCGACGACGAAGGTGTAGGCTAGAGCATTGGCTTCGTCCGATTGTGAGACGGAGGAAGCAAAGTGGAACCCTCTGCTTTCTTCCTCATTTGAAACAACGAAGGAGAAGGCAAAGTTACGAAGAAGAAGAAGAAGAGGCGGCACGCAGATAAACAATGAACGGTAAAAAAAATCCCTAAAGGTACATTTACTTAATCAAATTATTAAATAGACTAGTTATTAAAATAAAAACTAAAAAAAAGCCTATTTACTTAATTTGGGTAGTATAAACTGACATTGATTTAACAAGATAATTTAAGTCTCAAAGTTACTATTCCAATAAATGTCATCAAAATGGCAATATATCTGACTCAATTTTAATATTACCTAGATGTCAACTATTTATTTCAGTATATATTCAAATATATTATGTAAGAGTATTTTTAACATCTGTCAGTTAATGCAATTATGCAAGTAAACAGAGCAACGAAATTCAAACAATAATATATAATAAAACAAAAAAAAAGGGAAAAGAAAGAAAACAAGAAACGAAAAATAAAAAAAGGCCCTGCAGATGTGACAGATGATCTCAACCGTTGATCATCTCCTACTTTCACCCTGAGAGAAACAAAAGTAAATTACATAAAACCACTATTAAAATAGGTGAATTTACACAACATTTCCCATAAAATTCACTTTTGTACAACACCTCCTAAAACTTTTTTTTTTTGGTTTGAAACAACCCTTCTTTAACTCAATTCTGTTTGATTTTTTAGGAAAAAGTAGTCATTGCTTCATATATATGTTTATAATAATGCATAAAGATAAACATTAAGGATAGTTGTGTCAAATATCTATTTTTAGAGCAGTTCAATGTAATTATTAAAAAAAAACCCACGATAGAGAGAAGCAGAGAGGAAGAAGAGTATTTCAGAAGCTCACTCTACCCCTCTTTCTCTCTCAAATGCATCAAAATCAGCGAAGCAGTGAGAGAGAGAAAGAAAGAGAGAGAAGGGGGAAGGAGGTGTGGTGGTGTACACAACACAACACAACACAAATTTTCTTCCCTTTTATTTCAACCATTCCGCCCCTTTCCCATTGCAGCTTTAGGGCTCTTCTTCTTCCTCTCCGTCTACGAGAGTGATAATGAGTATTTGAAGCTTCAAGAAGACTCAGATAAATAAAAGGTCAGCTCCTGATGCAATTCATCATCTTATTTCTTAGATTTCACCCTCCGATGATAAACCCATTTCGCACTTCTCTGAAGCAAAGGGGGTTTCTTTATTTCTAATTTTGTTCCGATTCTGTTTCCTCTTATAATCAGTCTCTTGCTTTGTTCTTGTGCACATTGATGAAATTTCTATTTTGGGTGTTTTTGGAGTTTTCTTCCTCCACCGCTACTCTTCTGTGTTGGTGGTTGAGCCTTTGATTCAGTTTGGTGGATGATTTGATATGTCTGGTGGGTCTTTTTTTCTATTCCTTTTTCTTGAGCCTTTGTTGTGCTTCCATCAAATTTGTATTTTGCTGGTCTAATTTTAGGGGTTCTTCTTTCTCATGGGTTTTGGGCTTCATCTGTTACATTAACTGAAAAATATTCCTCTTTTGACCAAAGGGCTCGGATGATCCATGTGCATTTTCTTCAAATTTGGTGTCTAAGTCTTCTGCTTTTACACTCTTGGTCTCAGTTAAACCCTGTCATTTTGGGCAAGAATCTAAGTTTAATCCTGGAGGACATTCTTGTTCTGCACTTGCATTAAAAGAACATGCAATCATCTCTATATTGTATTCCTCATTTGGGGATTGTCTTTTTCCTAATCCTTGTATAAGTTGATTATAATAGAATGTTTGTTGTGTTTGTTAATTGAAACTTGCTTGTCCAGATGTGCTGATTTTGTTCAATTCTTTTTCTTTTATATAGAGTTTTGAGATTATGCTAAGGAAAAGAACCAGGTTAGTACAAAAGGATCAACAGATGGCTCCTGATGGTGGTTCTGTGAACAATTTACAAAAACAAAAGACGAACTCCTTCAATGTCTCAGGTCTTCGTGTTGGTATGACTCCAATGGGTGCCATAGATTGTGACTCAGTTAGAAGCCCAACCTCTCCTCTAGATTTTAAGCTATTTTCCAACCTGGGAAGTTCCCTTAGGTTCCCTAAATCCTCTTGTGAGAGTCAGCAGAAGTGTTGGGATTGCAATAAAGTGGGCCTAAGCATTGTTGATTCCCTTGGTGGTGGTGAAAATGAAGACTGTGATGGGAAAGTAGCGATCAGCTCATCCAACAGCAAGAACATACTGTTTGGGCCACAAATTAGGACTCCTAAATCCCCAAATTCTCCAACCCATTTGAAGTTTTGCGTGTCACCTAAGTCTCTACCTAAAAACTACCCGATTTTCCATCCTAGACATGTCATGGGTTCTTCAAATCTTCAAAAGGGCAAGTCAGATGTGCTCTTTGAGATTGGAGAGGACCCAGTAGAACCTGACCCTCTTTTCAAAATCCAATCTTTCTCACTGGATTCTAAACAAACAGGGTCTTACAAACACCATGTAACTGACCCGAAACCCTCTGATTTTAAAACTAAGGTTTCTTGTTTGGCAATAGGAACTACCCAACTGAGTTCCGATTCTGATAAGTTTTTGAATGGCAATTTGAGTTCAAGTGCCATACCTAATGGTGACTCCAGCAATGGCTTTATTGGGTCTCTCTCAGCTAGTGAGATCGAGCTTTCTGAGGATTATACTTGTGTAATCACACATGGACCCAACCCCAAAACAACTCACATTTTTGGTGACTGCATTTTAGAAAGTCACAGTGGTTGTAGAGCAGATTGTGGAAACAATAGAGAAATTTTACTGACTGGAATTCAAGTAGCTGAAAAGTGCTTGGATGTTTCGAACCCTTATCCCTTTGATGATTTCCTGAGCTTCTGCTTTTTTTGCAAGAAGAAGCTCGGAGAAGGGAAGGATATCTTCATGTACAGGTTTGTTCCGATTGCCATAGACTTTTTTTCATAGACTGTCATGCCGCTAGTTGTTTCTTTGGTATAGATTATAACCCTAAGATGATCTTGCTTGTGATGATTCTTGCAGAGGTGAGAAGGCTTTCTGTAGTTTGGATTGCCGTTTTGAAGAGATTCAAGCGGAGGAGGCAAATGAGACACCCGTGGCCTTGGAGGAGGCTCCTCCCAGGGAAGCTCATCAATTCAAAAAGGGTGACCAAATTTTTGAGATGTTTGTTCCAGAGTGAGGAACTTTTCATGTGATCCCTTTGCAGCCATCAGGCCTATGATAAATGAAACCCATCGCTGAGCATCGACCGCCCATTTTGATCATCTGTCAATAAAAGAGCTGTTTCTTACCTTTTCTTTTACTACTTTTTTTCCTTATTTTTTGCATCTTATGAGCAGCCACGGATGATCATCTGGGTAGGCTCGTCTAGTTAGTGGGTGTGCAAAGGGATCACAATGCCGGCTAGTTTTGGTTCACTTAGCTTTGGCCTAAACATAAACTTTTTAGTCTCCTCTCTATGCATATGGCTGTAAAGGCTGTGGGGAAGCCAATCTGTCATGGCCCCTACACACAAAAAAAAACAATCAGTTTTCTGTTATCTTTCCTTTTGATGTTCAACTTGATGGAGTTGATTATAAGCCTCCCATGTAAACAAATCATTGAATGAGTATATCTTTTTCTATTTTTCTGTGTTGATAATAATTTTTATCATCTGTCACGGAGAGTCATTGTTCATCTGCTGCAATTACTGCTGAACATTGTCTTGTATGCATTTCATTTATTCTTCTCTTGACTATAGTGTGGGATTATGCAGTCCTGCAATGTTTGTTTCCCCAGGCGTGTCTTCTATTTGATTATTCACTAACCTACATAATAAACGTCTCCAGTCTGCTAATGGGAACAGATGATGCGCCGACCAGGCTGCCAAAATCTGAACTTTGAAGCGTGTTCATGTGTAGATGTCTAAATGGTAGCATTGGCACATTGCTGATGAAGTTGCAGCTTAGTAAGGTGACACTTGTGGAGAGAGTTGTGGTGCCCTTAGCAGAGGGAAGTTAGGTGGCCCTAGGTTAGCCATCTCAATCTCTCATTCATGAGAGTCAGAAATTGGACCTCCTTCTGACATGCTTGCCGGCTAACATTACCTTCCCACCGCTTCTGGTTTCCATGCCATGCCAAATAATATTGAATGCACCCCAACTTTAAGGGTCTTTTGTGTAGCATGCCAAGTGTAACTTTCCAGGCTCTGTACATCTACAATATCAATTCTATTGTGTTTTTGGCTACTCAATTTCATTTTAGTGCATTCTTTTGGTGAAACATAACCAAAATTATAATCATCACGCTGCTAGCTGCTGCTATATAATTATGTTTGTAATTGTCAAAGTCCGATGATCAATCAGCAGTTGCGCTCGAGTGCTCAACATATGAAACCCAATATGCAGTTTTTTTCATCATGTGTAAGGGTAACCGATGTGGGACAAATTCGTCTTCTTAAAATAATCACAAGTAGCGATTTTCAAGCCACTTGGTACTTATTTTAACAAACTTAAGAATTACAAGGAGAAGCTGATCATACAAGCTACGTTTCTGTATGCTAACAATTCAAAGGTATCATTCCACGTGTGTGAGGGCGACATATTTGGAATTATAACTTCAATCATAGTCCTTTTTGACATACAAGGCCTCGCAAACATTACTAACATCAACAGAAGCAAGAACAGTCAGAAATATACACGAATTTGACAATAAATCACATCCTATTTGGACCATCCTAGATCTGCCGGGGACCATTGAATTGGAGGTCTATCTTTTTGAATATATAGAATGTGGATACTGAATCAGTTGAAGGGTATGGAGCGAAAAAGTCCAGAATCTTAGGGTAACTAACGGGAATACTGAGAATATTTAGGCATCAATCGAAATAGGCAACACTTACGGGCAGTACACCCTAAAAAATAGAAAGAGAGGGTTCACGTGTGAGATACATCCAAAAACAAAAAAAAAAAACTCTTTGTTTGTGTGTACTTATCCAAGAGAAAGCATTCCAACAATTGAAGCAAAAGAGAGAGAGTAATGGAAGGGGCATGGAGGAAGAAGGCGGTGGTGGGCATGGCCATGGCTTTGAGCTTACTATCATTTAGTGTTGGTGAAAGACAGACGTTTGAAACGCCAAATAGCATGTCGTTTCAAGAATGCTATGCTGGTTGCTTCATTCTATGCGCCATAATACCTAGCCGAACCCTCTCCTCATGCGGGGTCGAGTGCTTGATGGACTGCCTTATTCCTCAAAAGCACGACGACAACAACAACAAAATGTTGCAGTTTTGCAGCCTCGGATGTGCTTCCGTTCAGTGCAGCAACACGAGTACAATCGACAACCCCGGTAAGCATATCTTAATAATATCATAAATAGATACCTAGATCGAGAGACTAATGAATTGAGTAATTGGATTGATTTTTGATGTAGATGCAAAGAAAGTGGCTGGGTGTGTTGGGTCTTGTTCAGGGGTGTGCAGGAAGAACTACATGATAGCTCCTTGACTTCAAATGTAATATCTACTTTTCATGTTATTTCAGTATGCATGTTAGCATCATCGTGACATGAAAATTAACTCATTGTTGAATGAATGGTCACCGGTGCATAACATGTGGCTATGTCACCCGATTTTCTAATTAAAAATACCTTAGTTTAAGCAACAAATGGACAGCGATCCCACTAAGGAACCCCAAAGAGGCACCCGAACCCACAAGCGAAACCGCCGCACAAATCAACATCACAAACATATCTTCCTTGCTATTCATATCCCTAGCCGCCGTCGCTAGCTCTACCCCCGCAAATAGCAGTAAAACCCCCAAAATGCCCACCGGAAACCTCTCCAAAACCCCGACGACCGAGCTCCCTAGAACTACTCCAATTACCATTTTAGCCCCACCTAGCAATGCTACGCTTCCACCACTCCTCCCGCCGAACTTGTACTGCCCCGCAAGCCCGCCTGCCCCATGACAACACGGCATCGCCCCAAACCAACACCCGACGAGGTTCATCACTCCAACAGTCATTGCCACTGATGTCGCCGACAACTCCTCTCTTCCCGGAAATAGATCAGATGACAATTTAACCACGGCTACAACCGAGTTCAGTATTGTAAGGGGCAATTGTGGAATTGCTCCCTTTATAAACCCTTCTTTCCACGACTCCCATGAAAACCTCGTAAGCTTAATGGGTTCGGGCCCGAAACGGAAACCCTTGGCAATCTCCTTGGGCGGCCCCCCCACAACCGCCAATACCACTCCCAACAAGAAGATCAATAAAGCCGACGGAAGTGAGAACAAGATTCTTCTTACTTTTACCATATTACCCCTCGTCGCCGTTCTTCCTTCCTCCAAATTCTCCTCTTCTTCCCTTATTGCTTCTCCGGCGCCATTGACGATGATAATAAAGCAAGCGCAGGCGATGGCGAGGAGGATTCCATCAAGTCCAATCCAAGGACGGGGACCGATAGTTTTCGATGTGGCCAAATTCTGCTTCTTTTGGACGTACTTGACGGCTGTCATGGCGAATGACAGGCCCTGTGACAGCTGGATGCCACGGACGACAGATTGCGGGACGAGACGGCATACGACGTTCATCAGGCGGGTGGCGCCGAGGAAGAAGACTATCGTGGAGGTGGAAATTCCGGCGGACATGATTTCTTCGACGCCGAAAGACGGGGTGGAGAGAGCGACAGCGGCGATTGCTTTCATTGGCTGGACGGGCATAGGGACACCGTAGAGAGCACCGGTGAGGAAGTTGTAGGCGCCGGTGAAGACGAGGGTGGTGCCGAGATTCAAGTCTTTGGAAAGGGTGAGGGCCAAGATGATGGGGATGTAGGTGCCCAGATCACCCATTGCACCATTGATTTCACACCATTTTGATCGGAAGGTTAGGTTTTGCTTCAGGCTGTTGACGATTTTGGCTGGGAAGTGGCGGCGCTGATCAGGTTGAGGTCCTTGAGATTGTTGCTGTTCCATGGTGGCGCTGGTGCATTACTATTTTGGGGAAGAGCTATATACATAATGAGTAATAATAAGAGAACCCTCTCCCTCTACTCACTCGATACACGCGTTCTATATGTTCCTCATTTTGTGCTACAATTTGTTACTTATTTTATGTAGGTGAATGAAATCGAACCGTGCTCAATTAACTTGCCTCATATAACACGCTTAGACCTGTTCAAATCCGGGTAGCCCGCCCGACCCGGCCCGCCCGCCCGGAAAAACGGGCGGGTATGAACATGGAATCAAGCCCGGACGGACCGAAAAGCCCGGCCCGTCAAGCCCGCCGGGCCGGATCCGGACAAGGTCATAGGCCCGACCGGGCTGAAAAGCCGACCCGTCAGCCCGGTAAATAAATAAAAAAAATAATAAATAAATATATTATAGTATAATTATTATAAATATTAAGTATTAAAATAAAATATGTAGTATAATTATAATAAATTTAATATATTTTACGTAAAATATCTTAAATATAATTTATTTTTAAAAAAATTAAATTAAAAACATTTTTTTAATAATATTTTTTTAAAAGAAATTGAAAAACGGGTACCCGGGAACCCGCCCGCCCGCCCGGCCGGGCCGGGTACGACACTCATCCCAGGCCCGGTAGCCGGGCCTAACCCGGCCCGAGTCCGGCTAAATGGGCTCAATATTTTATAAAGTCCGGCCCGAACCCGGCCCGGGCCCGGATTTGAACAGGTCTAAACACGCTATCATTAGAGTCGTCATCGAGACGAATACGAAGATCATTTTAACCATGATACTAGGAAATGGAATCCTCACACTACTAGAAACACGGGTCATTAACTACGCTTTTTTAAGGCTTTATCGACGCTAAATAGCGTCGAGAATAAACTTTTCGACGCTTTCACTAAGCGTAGTTATTCGCGACGCGGAGAATGGTCGACGCTTTTTATCGTCAAATATTGTCGGCGCTATGTACGGTCAATAAACATCTTTCGACGCTTTTGTATTTGGAATATTTTCAAAACATTCAAATATATTGCACGCTAAAAAGCGTCAAAATTTTCGCCGGCCAACTTCGCTCCAAATTCCCGCCAATTATTTTATGCATTTGTGGACACTAAAAAGCGTAGAGAAATGAGTTATGGGTAATTAATGTTTAGCGTCAATCCCTATAAGAGATTGACGCTAAACATTATTGACACTTTTATGAACCATTATAAAGACTCTGCTACAAAAAATCATTACAAAAACAAGCATTTAAGATACACGTCGAACGTGCAAACTAATATCACTAAATTAAACAAACATTACATAAAATGTACTTTTTACAAAGTGGACAAGATCATTCAAATCCAATAGTGGAGAAGTAAACTTGCATAATGGCCTAGAACATTAAAAGAAGCAGTAAGCTTAAGAATATTTCTGAAGCGAGAGAGGCTGCAAGTCAGCCTGCAACAATCACCTTGCGGTCATGGTTGTCACAAAAGATGTCATCAAGAACTTTGCACGAGCCATGTAGCTAGCCAAATAAGCAACAACACTCATCCTACGGGGCACAAAATAGTAGCCATTAGTGAAGAGTGCAAATACGATTACAATTAGAGTTGTAAATTTTACAGAATAAAAAGGAATATATCTTAGCAGAAAATTCAAATACATGGGCATCACTTGTGCAATTTTGGACTTGTATGCATTCCGTATAGTTTTGTGGAATGACTTGCAAAGGAATTCAAACACCTAAAAAGTATACTGTTCCATGTGGAGCTATATACTAGAAGTTAACCCAAGTGTTGATTGAGACCAAAAAACTAAAAGTATAGACAACCGACCTCATAAAATTTTGCATCAGTCCATGAATCATACCTCAACTCCTTCATTTGTAGTGTATTCAAGGTCATCATCTTCTAATTCCATCTCAAATATGCATTTAACAGGGTTGTTTGAAACAATAATCGCTACCTATAACAAGTTCAATATGCAAAGAACATATGAGAATTGTATTTAAAGTTGTCCGAGAGAAGTGCTCTCCAACTTTAAAATTCCCAACATAATTTGCAATCAGCTGCATGACAAAAATAAAAAGCATGGTTACTGAATGGACTAACATATACCAAACCAAATGCACATGAAAATTTTCCAACATGAATAACCATAAGTAATACTCCAAAAAAATGTTGTAAGGATCACTCATACTATTCTTTGATAAAAGCAGCATGAAATGTAGCTTCAGGTTTGTATGAAGCCAACCATGTATAAGCTTGAAAATCCTTGTAATTTCAGTTAACTTGAGTTAAAAAGAACCAACAAAAGCTAAAGATGTGCATCGGGGTAAGAAGTTAAAAAAGACCACTAAGATCAACACGGGGACGAACAAGTATCTTTGATGGGCTAACCCTGAATATGCACAAACTAGTTTTTAAACATTGGAACTGTAGCTGCAAATAAGTAATATATAAATTATTCTAAGAAAGTCATCTAACCTAATAGGCAATGATCCATGAACTACACCGCTGCAGTTCAAAGCAGCAATTGCACTTTCCGCCTACAAAAGAAATGCAAAAGAAACTCGGTTATTTAGCAACAATAATATCTAATACCCACTAAGCTGGAAAGTTTGACAAGCCAACTAAGATCAACAGTCACAAAGGAATTTCATGCAGAAATCCAACTTTCTGCATCCAAGTACTGATGCACTGATGCAAAAATGAAATTGGTTTAACAAAAAACTTGTTAGAAGTACAACACAAGAGACAGGGAAAAGAAAAAGGATGCAATACAGACACAAGAAATGCTAAGCTCAAGAAATACTCATGCAGCACATAAATGGTTGTGTGTGAACTTCAAGCTAAAAAATTCATTTGTGTAATACGTACAATCCATATTTCTAGTGTAAAACATAGTGCAAAAGAACTGAATCAAAATAGGAGAGCTTTACCTTCCTTAACATTGACAAAGTCATTGACTCAAAGTAACTTACCTATTCAGAGGAGGAATAACAAAGACACATCAAAACACAAAGTCATTAAATGTTGTAGATCAATCAAGCAAAAATTCAAAAAATTAAGCACGTCACCTCATCCTTCACCGACTGAGAGGTTGAATGCCTTGATGAAGCTACAAAATCCACCTATTTTTCCATAACAAGGTAAACCAACAATTTATAGAAGCTAAAGGCTTCACATATAAGCATCTAGGAAATAGAAACAAAAAACACTCAAAATTTATCAGTAACAAGACAACTGAAATTCGTGAAAATCAAAAGCCCTAAATGATGGGAGAGAAGGACTCAACTTACAATTGCAGGGACAGGATTGGAAGGGACAGAAGGGCGAACCCATAAAGTGAGAATTCACATTAATATAAGAATAACTCATTGCTTCTTGTTCTTCCCGGTGCTCCTCCCTTGAGTAAGAGAGGTCGAGTATAAAACTGTTGATTTACAAACCCCAAAACATAAAGTTAGAATTCACATTGATAGTAGTTAGTAAATGAAAGCTTGTAGACTGATAAGAAATTAACTTACGCGTCCTTTGGTTTGTTAACACCTAATGCCTCACAGTTCAAGAATGTAACACCCCGAATCCGTGGGACTCGGGGCGCTACGGGTTGGGACCTCACAATGGGTCCCGACCCTTAGCCTGACAACAATTTCACCGGATCTTTCAACAAGACACAAATAAAGGCCAAAACGAAATACATTTTATGCAGTGCAATGAAACCCGAAACCGTACAAACAAAAGACTTCAGCCGAAATTCAACCGAAAGACCAAATGTCATACGCGCATCATACAATATATAATGAATACTAGACTCAAACACGACTCTAACCAAAACTCAATCCTAAAATGTACGGAACCCCGGCTGCCCACTCTTCCGGATCTCTCGGCCGCATTCCTAACCTGCAAGTCAATCTACAACAATCGGTATAAAACCGTTAGCTAATATTCGAGGCATTAGAATCAAGGTGAAAGGCACAAACACAAGTAAAATCATCATAAACACACAACATTCTCAAAGCACACAATTCCGGTTTATTATCTTTTTGTTATTAAGTCATATCCCGTTCTAATTCAACTTAGTTTTGTGACACGAGACCACTGTGGTCCCGCCTCGGTCCCTACTTACCGACATGGAACGGTGCGGATGCCTCCGACCGTCTAACCAGCACGGGCTAGTCGCCAAGAACCTCCTAGACTCTCGCAAGAGCTAGGCAGATGATGTCACCGCCCGTTATCAAACACTTGGGCCAAAATAATATAAGGTCGGTGGTCCTATTACCGGTTTAGTTGTTATAAACGATAAGGAATAAACACACACCACCAAACACACATCAATGCTAATACAAGGAATACGAGCTAAGTAAGTCCGGAGACTTACCTCGTCCCAAAGATAATCCCGCTAATCACCGCTCTCAACTTCCCGTAGGAAGGCACTCAACGCCTGGTCAAAACAATGCACACAATCAACATCTCTCTCACATGCTAGAAGTCCTTAGACTTCTAGTCCCAATGATCTCGCAAGATCATAAACCATAACCATGATAGGATAATGACTCCTAATCCTCACGATCTCACAAGGACATAACCAACACAACACATGCTAGGATAAGCCAAACCTAAACTCCAAAATCCCAACCTCGAGCCTCAAAACACTCACAAGATCAACCATATAATTTAAAGCCTTATAACAACCTCACAAGATAACCAAACACCTCAAGTCTTACCACAATCATAAATCCTAAAAACTCACCTAAGGTTCATAACCACTACTTGGTATTCACTCTAAGTTATGCTAGATTATTCAACCTAGCATGATACTAATACTAAACGTAACTAAATCGAGGGAAAGGTAACTCACACAATGCCGAAAAGGCGGAAGACGATGGATGGATGTCGAACTTGGACTCGTTAGGCCATTGTCGGGGTCGTTTCCGAACCTAACACCAAACTAAACAAGTTTAGCTTTAAAGGCTAAACTTGGTCATCATATATATAATACATATGCTATAAGAATAACCCCGTAACTGAAATCCGAGTTTAAAATCGACAAATACATTTTTAGGGCAAATATAAGCATTTCATAAACTTGGGTCGTTTTCCGTAAATAAAACATTGGGCATTTTCTGTAAATAAAATCTGCAAGAGGGTATAATTGCTACTTTCTAAAAACCTGGGTACAAAACTGCAATATAAAATATAGGCCCAAAATATAATTAATTCCAGCTAGGGTATAAAAGTTCATTTCCAAAAACATGGGTAATATATGCAACTACAAAAAGGGGGCCACAAATTGTAATTAAAAGTTTTGGGGCATTTTTGCAATTACACCAAAGTTGAGGGGGGCCGATTTAATTAGGGCAAAATCTGGGGAGCCTGTTAAGCGTGGTCCCTGACGGCGGTAGAGGAGGCTGCGCAAGAGGCGGAAGCAGGGCGAGGCTGGGCACTTCCCAGCGGGCTCAGACGGCGACGGAGGTGGTGATGCGGCGGCAACCAGACGGCGACAAAGGCAGTCGGCGGTGCTCCTCCCTCTTCTCTGCGGTGTTTGTGGCCCTGTTCTTCTCTGTCTCAAGCAATGGCGACAGAGGGGAATTTACTGGTTCTGGATGCGTTTCAACAAGCAAACGGAGCAAAGGGAGGAGGGCTCTTCTCCGGTTTCTGGTTGCTGTTGCGGCTCGTTCCAAAGGTGAAGGCGAGGGGGAGAGGTCACGCACACGTTGACTGCACAAGCGGCGGCCTCTGGCTTCGTTTGCACTAGGGTAGGCGAGGCAGAGCGTCCCCTGGTGGCACCGTAACGGCTGCTTCCCGGCAAGGTGAAGGCTGGCGTCCCGGTTAGGCTCGAAGGGAGTTCCCGAAAAGTGAAGAGGAGAGATGCTCTGGTTGTGGGGCTCCTTTGTGGTGGCTGGTGCAGACGAAGAGAAAGAGAGACAGAGGTCAAAAGGGGAGAAGAAGCAGCTCGGTGAAGGAGGCGAGAGGTGCAGGAGAGATAAGAAAGAAGAATAGAGAGTAGAGGGTAGAGTGATAGGGGAGGAGATGGAGTGTGAGGAGGCACATACAGTGACAGGGCTGCAGCAGGGCTATCATCACTCTGTAAAGAGAGACGCAAAGAAGAAAAGGGAGAAGAAGAAAAGAAAGGAGGAAAAATATAGAAAAAATAAATAAATAAAAGGAAATAGGTTAAAAGAGTAACCTCGATTTCAAGAATTCGGAACGGGATTTTCGAATCGAAAATCTTTCCCGATTTTTCCGTAAATAATGATACGGATATACGTACACGTATCAAATATATAATTATACTCGGGAACATATTTTACATCTTAAAATACTTTTAATAAAATATTCAATCTAATAACATATCGATAAAAAAAAATAAAAATCGAAATCGCGCCAAAATTTTGGAGCGTTACATTAGATCCTCCTAAAAAAAAGTTTCGTCCCGAAACTTGCAATTTGTCAAACTTCTCGATTCCTAAGGCCGAGGTATGAACTCTCACACTAAGAAGGCTAAGACTTTCTAATCTACACATAAACTACTTGAACTACCACTACAAGATATATCAGATCATATAGCACATTCCCGCACGGGGAAAAACTACATATAACTTCACACATGCACATAACTCAACCAAGAGAAGAAGTAGGTCTAACCCAACGATTCTATCGATGCTACTAGATCCGCGTAAAACCCAACCAAATATGCTATCATTTGTCTCCTAAGTAGCCTCATCGGCTCTACGACGCCACTAACTCATCAAGACCACAAAGCTTCTCGAGTCATAACTGTACTTCATAGATTGATACACATGAAACACCGGGTGAACCCCCTCTACTCTTGGCGGCAACGCCAACTTATAAGACACTTTTCCAACTCGCGCTAGGATCTCAAAAAGGTCAAAATATCGGAACTCAGCTTCCTTCTCGGTTTCGATGCAACATCTCCATTATTTTCCCTTTTATTTCTCTATCAAAGAAGATCGAACTTCCAATTTTACACCGTTGACTTTAGTTCTTGTCAAACCAAACTTCAATTTTCGATTTCATCGATTCTTGTTGCAAGCTCTAAGGAATGAAGGAAGTACTTAACTTGACATTGCTTCGACTAACATGACACGTATGCTATTACTTTTACATCGTTCCTCAATACCCAATCAAGACCATGTCTTGGAGAATCACTTGTACCCTTCAAACCCATCATACCTAAAGGCAGTTTCAAAACAGTTGCACCAGTGAATCTCCTTTTAACTCTCAACAACTCTATTGTCAATCTTCGTCCTACTCACTACTTCATTGCCATCCGGAGTAGGTTAGCATAGGTGGTGTTGCTTTGGAAAAATCTCTCCACAAATCCAGTAGTGGCCAACACATCTAAGCAAACTTGTAACTTCTTCCCCATCCTTCGGGGTTTGCCATCCCGAGAAAACTGATACCACTTTTGTAACACCCCGAATCCGCGGGACTCGGGGCGCTACGGGTTGGGACCTCACAATGGGTCCCGACCCTTAGCCTGACAACAATTTCACCGGATCTTTCAATAAGACACAAATAAAGGCCAAAACGAAATACATTTTATGCAGTGCAATGAAACCCGAAACCATACAAACAAAAGACTTCAGCCGAAATTCAACCGAAAGACCAAAATATCTTATACGGGACATTAGTAAGCCCAATGACATCACGACAGGCTCATGGTGCCCATACCTTATACGGAATGTCGTATTTGCAATATCCTGATCCCGAACTCTCAATTGGTGACAATCAGACCTTAAATAAATTTTAAAAGAGACTATCAACCCTTGCAACCGGTCGCGTATATCATCTATCTGTAGTGAGGGATACTCGTTATTCATTGTTACCTTGTTCGGCTAACGGTAATTTATGTACAAGTGGAGATAATCGTCTCTCTTTTCGCAAACTAGTGTTCTCCATAACCACTTCAAATCAAGAGTTTAAGATATATTCTAATATGAACTTCAAATCAAGATTTCAAGATAGCATTCGGAGTTCTCCATAACATTTTACTAAATATAATGAAATCTTATCACTAAGTTCTTGCAATTCCTCCTTCACTTGCTTTCACAACTCATGTCTCTGCACAAGTGTTATTCTATACGGTGCCTTAGACATCAGAGTTAAATCAAGCTCGACCTTAGTGAAAAATTCCACATTCTGACGTATTGAAATACGTGATATCTGAGGTTTTATCTTTTCTCTTCCCGTCACGTATTGAATAACCGAAACAATCTTGTCTTAACACTTTATAGTTGATCATGGTACTAATGGTCTACCCCGATCTATTGGGGCGACGTCCTTCAAATACGTGCATTGCTCCATCTTTAGCTACAATGTTTACCTTCCTCTTTCAAAGATCCTTCATCTCTTGAACTCGAGAGGCTTGATCGAGTCTTCTGACTGTTGTAGCCTTATTTAATTATTCATTTAACTTAATCTCATCTTCCCTCTTTGATGACATGATTCTAAAAATCTTCTAAGGTTTCTCACTTATGTGCTACCATAAGGATCCAACCTGCATGACTAAACCATGCTTCAAAACAATTGACCTTATCTTCTTTACTTCTATGATTTCCCAACAAGTGGGAACCGTTCTTCGTATAATATATAAGATTGCACCATTCCTTCGAGTAGGTGTAGAACCTACTTCATTTTCTTATGTAATGTCAATCCGACCGTAGAGACTCTAACCTCAATTATTCATGTACTTCTTGTACATATCACATCGACATCAAACTTCAAAACTTCTATCTTCTCCTACTCTTGTTGGTCACCTTATACATCCCTTGGTACACAACCGTACCGGTATGCCTTGTGAAGAACGCTAGGCTAATTATGCCCCCTACCAACATCACTGAAGTGTCCAACTCATAACTCCACCCAACACTAACTTCATAACTCTAAGCTTGTAACATTGCCCTAATCTAGGTCCTCTCTTTCACGCCATAGCCATCATGTCTCTTCCGTGTGAGTCTAGAAACTTGACTTATCTCTTACCCGCGGTAACATATCATCCATTTCATACCCTACATCCTCTATATACCCCCGTTTACGTACCACTTCCATGACACCTTACCTTCTTCTTGATTCAATGCTTCCCCTTTTACCGTGGTCAAACTTTAAAACCTCTAATTCGTGTCGTTCTCCCATATGCCAATTCCATGACCTACAAAGGTCGCATAAGGTCATCCAAATCCCTCTGTATGCCCATAATCATGTTTACTCATCCCCTCTTCACTCACCAATAGACAACCCGCACACGTGAGTTCTTGGTTGTCACCAATTAACTTATAACTGACCTTCTCCCATGTCAATGACTTACCATTCTTCTTACCCTCCATGTTACCATTCTCCTGAAAGCTACCCTCCTCGAGGTACTCTACCTTAAACTCTGTTAGTTCTTTCGCCGTTCCATGCTTTCTTCCTCTTCCATAAGGTAACCATACTCTTCTAGGCCTCGCACGCCGTATAACTCACCTCCATAAGCTTAACCACTCTTCCTTGATGTCTTTTAAATGCACCTTTCCAATTATTATCGCCTTAGCTAACATCCACCCGCGTTCCTATTGGTTGATATCTTAAGTCTTTCGATCAAAGCTTCTTGTTTCCTCTTTCATCTTCTCCAACCATCATATATATGCACTTCCTTCTTCTTGGCGTTTCTTAGTCTTGTCGTTATAATGGAAACCGGTCAACTCCACTTGAATTCTCACCATGCCCGTCTTCACATAAATCTCGTAATGTCGACGCTTCATTTGTTGGTACCTCGTAAGCTTAACTTACGGTATCTTAAACCTTTCATAATTTTCTTTTGATCATACTTCTCATTTCGAATCCCGTGCTTAGGAGTGTCTAGGCAACTTGCCTTAATTGGATCGCCACTTTTGTAATCCTATCCACTTAATCCACGTCCTCCGTTTATCGGCACGACAGTTAGAATGCCCCCTTAAGTTGCTACCTCTAGTTTGCTTCATTGTTGTTCAATCGTTGCTTCTTTGGAACCACTCCCACATCTTCATGCTATTTCCTTTAGTTGTATAGTTTCCCTCTCGGTTTCGCTCAAGTTGACTCAAAGTTCGCTTTCATTTGTTCGTCCTTCGGTTACGTTGTCTCTAATCTTCCTCTTCGGCATCCTTTTAAAGGAATCCGAGAACGTCATGGTATTCGTTAACACAAACTTCTCAACTCGATATTTGAGTGTACTACTCCACATATGAACGTTATCTCAAGCCAACCACGTCGTCTTTAAAGGTGATGATACTATACTTATCATCTTTTCTATTAGGTCCCGTACTATCTACTACTATATATAATAAGAATCCACATAAACAACTATATAGGTCCTATGTCCATATCGCTACTAATATAACCCATCCAAAAATCCATTACAACAATACAAGGTCCAAAAGCTAATAAGATCCTATCATACCACATATATAAGCATATATATATATATAAGGTCATGCCACTACTATACATAAAAAGTCCAAAGCATATATTATAGTCCACATATATACTATACATATAATCACATTCATCGTGCAACTACAATCCACATATACTACTATATAATATATACATATATATACATATCAAAATCCAATAAACTAAGCTGCCGAGATCTGCGGAAGGAGTGGTGGTCCGTACATTCTACCCCGACTCATGCATGTGATTTTGAAAACAAAAACTCAGAACCCGTGGGGTTCTGTTTATTCCTTATTCGGCCTTTAGAAGATTGCGAGTGCCATTGTTGTCAACCTAGGGCTCTGATACCACTTTTGTAACACCCCGAATCCGCGGGACTCGGGGCGCTACGGGTTGGGACCTCACAATGGGTCCCGACCCTTAGCCTGACAACAATTTCAACGGATCTTTCAACAAGACACAAATAAAGGCCAAAACGAAATACATTTTATGCAGTGCAATGAAACCCGAAACCATACAAACAAAAGACTTCAGCCGAAATTCAACCGAAAGACCAAATGTCATACGCGCATCATACAATATATAATGAATACTAGACTCAAACACGACTCTAACCAAAACTCAATCCTAAAATGTACGGAACCCCGGCTGCCCACTCTTCCGGATCTCTCGGCCGCATTCCTAACCTGCAAGTCAATCTACAACAATCGGTATAAAACCGTTAGCTAATATTCGAGGCATTAGAATCAAGGTGAAAGGCACAAACACAAGTAAAATCATCATAAACACACAACATTCTCAAAGCACACAATTCCGGTTTATTATCTTTTTGTTATTAAGTCATATCCCGTTCTAATTCAACTTAGTTTTGTGACACGAGACCACTGTGGTCCCGCCTCGGTCCCTACTTACCGACATGGAACGGTGCGGATGCCTCCGACCGTCTAACCAGCACGGGCTAGTCGCCAAGAACCTCCTAGACTCTCGCAAGAGCTAGGCAGATGATGTCACCGCCCGTTATCAAACACTTGGGCCAAAATAATATAAGGTCGGTGGTCCTATTACCGGTTTAGTTGTTATAAACGATAAGGAATAAACACACACCACCAAACACACATCAATGCTAATACAAGGAATACGAGCTAAGTAAGTCCGGAGACTTACCTCGTCCCAAAGATAATCCCGCTAATCACCGCTCTCAACTTCCCGTAGGAAGGCACTCAACGCCTGGTCAAAACAATGCACACAATCAACATCTCTCTCACATGCTAGAAGTCCTTAGACTTCTAGTCCCAATGATCTCGCAAGATCATAAACCATAACCATGATAGGATAATGACTCCTAATCCTCACGATCTCACAAGGACATAACCAACACAACACATGCTAGGATAAGCCAAACCTAAACTCCAAAATCCCAACCTCGAGCCTCAAAACACTCACAAGATCAACCATATAATTTAAAGCCTTATAACAACCTCACAAGATAACCAAACACCTCAAGTCTTACCACAATCATAAATCCTAAAAACTCACCTAAGGTTCATAACCACTACTTGGTATTCACTCTAAGTTATGCTAGATTATTCAACCTAGCATGATACTAATACTAAACGTAACTAAATCGAGGGAAAGGTAACTCACACAATGCCGAAAAGGCGGAAGACGATGGATGGATGTCGAACTTGGACTCGTTAGGCCATTGTCGGGGTCGTTTCCGAACCTAACACCAAACTAAACAAGTTTAGCTTTAAAGGCTAAACTTGGTCATCATATATATAATACATATGCTATAAGAATAACCCCGTAACTGAAATCCGAGTTTAAAATCGACAAATACATTTTTAGGGCAAATATAAGCATTTCATAAACTTGGGGCGTTTTCCGTAAATAAAACATTGGGCATTTTCTGTAAATAAAATCTGCAGGAGGGTATAATTGCTACTTTCCAAAAACCTGGGTACAAAACTGCAATATAAAATATAGGCCCAAAATATAATTAATTCCAGCTAGGGTATAAAAGTTCATTTCCAAAAACATGGGTAATATATGCAACTACAAAAAGGGGGCCACAAATTGTAATTGAAAGTTTTGGGGCATTTTTGCAATTACACCAAAGTTGAGGGGGCCGATTTAATTAGGGAAAAATCTGGGGAGCCTGTTAAGCGTGGTCCCTGACGGCGGTAGAGGAGGCTGCGCAAGAGGCGGAAGCAGGGCGAGGCTGGGCACTTCCCAGCGGGCTCAGACGGCGACGGAGGTGGTGATGCGGCGGCAACCAGACGGCGACAAAGGCAGTCGGCGGTGCTCCTCCCTCTTCTCTGCAGTGTTTGTGGCCCTGTTCTTCTCTGTCTCAAGCAATGGCGACAGAGGGGAATTTACTGGTTCTGGATGCGTTTCAACAAGCAAATGGAGCAAAGGGAGGAGGGCTCTTCTCCGGTTTCTGGTTGCTGTTGCGGCTCGTTCCAAAGGTGAAGGCGAGGGGGAGAGGTCACGCACACGTTGACTGCACAAGCAGCGGCCTCTGGCTTCGTTTGCACTAGGGTAGGCGAGGCAGAGCGTCCCCTGGTGGCACCGCAACGGCTGCTTCCCGGCAAGGTGAAGGCTGGCGTCCCGGTTAGGCTCGAAGGGAGTTCCCGAAAAGTGAAGAGGAGAGATGCTCTGGTTGTGGGGCTCCTTTGTGGTGTCTGGTGCAGACGAAGAGAAGGAGAGACAGAGGTCAAAGGGGGAGAAGAAGCAGCTCGGTGAAGGAGGCGAGAGGTGCAGGAGAGATAAGAAAGAAGAATAGAGAGTAGAGGGTAGAGTGATAGGGGAGGAGATGGAGTGTGAGGAGGCACATACAGTGACAGGGCTGCAGCAGGGCTATCATCACTCTGTAAAGAGAGACGCAAAGAAGAAAAGGAAGAAGAAGAAAAGAAAGGAGGAAAAATATAGAAAAAATAAATAAATAAAAGGAAATAGGTTAAAAGAGTAACCTCAATTTCAAGAATTCGGAACGGGATTTTCGAATCGAAAATCTTTCCCGATCTTTCCGTAAATAATGATACGGATATACGTACACGTATCAAATATATAATTATACTCGGGAACATATTTTACATCTTAAAATACTTTTAATAAAATATTCAATCTAATAAAATATCGATAAAAAAAAATAAAAATCGAAATCGCGCCAAAATTTTGGAGCGTTACAAAGAAGATCTTAATGTCTACCTTTGTTGCTGAGCAAATAAGAGATTCAGACGTAGATGAACGTTTTTGGTCCCTGCATTTCAGTTCAAATTGCAATTCATAAATATAAGAAGATCTCAGTTCTTAATGATTAATGAACTGATGAACATTCTAACCTGATTCAAGTAAAGATTCTGCTGATTCCTTTATCCCCAAGATTTCCTACACCAAAAGTTAGTTTGAGAGATGATTTAATATGAAGAAGTTTGATATATATTGATAGAGCTGAGTGAGAGGCTCACCTTAAGCTTTTCATAGCAGGCATCCAAGTCGTCGTTTACTAAGACATGATCCAAAAGACCGGGTGATTTCCCTTGATCCGTCTCTCCCTTGGCATGCCGAAGACGCTTTTGAATCTGTTCTTCTTTTTCAGTGCCCCTGTTTGAAACGAAGTTAACAAACCTAAGATAACAAAAATCCCTAAATGATGGGGAGAGGGATTTTATGTTCGGATCTATATAGCGCAAAGGATGGTAGCACAGAGGATGGTAGCGTAGAGGATGACACAAATCACCCAATCCAGATGAGTTTTGGCCGGAAAGTACAAGTCGGAGTGGTTGTCGGTCATCGTTACCTAATCCACCGAGGAAGCTGCGAAGATGGAGAAGTATTTGTCGCCGGAGACTCGCAGGGACATCGTTAGAGAGTAGTAGGGCTCCTCTTGGTTGTCGGTAGTCGAAGTAGGGCTCCTCTTCTTCACAGAGAGAGACGGCAATAGAGAATAGTAGAGAGGTGTACATGTTAGGTTTTGACGGACAAAAAGAAATGAGAGAGGGCTTGTTTGAATGGAAACTCAAAAGTTAGAGCGGGTTTAGGGTGTTAAAGAAAAAAAAGAGGCGGGTTTTGGTTTTTTAATTTCGCGGGCGACGAAAATTGATAATTTTGTTGACGCTTTATAAATTATTTCGATATTTATAAGTGTCCATTTTATCTTCGACGTTATATAGCGTCGAGAATGATAAACGCTTGTTAAAAGCGCTGAAATTTCAGGCGACGCAATAAGAAGCGTCGAAGTCAAAGCGTAGTTAATGACCCGTATTTCTAGTAGTGTCACCTTATATTTGTGCCCAAGGGTATGCATTTTCAAGGAACTTACAACGTCGAAAAACTTTATACGTATAAAATGATGTCCAAATAAATGAGAAATAAATTTATCAAAGATGAATGTATTAAATGCATCAGGTACGTTGCCATGTATGAACAATTTGTTCTACCGTCATGTTGCACCAGATCCTTTTTGCTTTGTATGTGGTAGGGTGGAAGATGAATTGCATGTCTTGTACGACTGTCGGTTTCCACGACTCGTTTGATCTCTTGTTCCACCCTTGTCTACTTCGAATGGAAGTCTAAGTGAATTTCTAGGAGAGTTTCATAGCATACTTAAGTCTGAACCTATACATGTTCGTTGCCGAGTGGATGATAGTGGTGTTGGCTATTTGGACAACACTGAATAGGTTGTTTTTCGATGGGGTTTATAGTGATAAAGTTGCTTTACTAGAGAGACAATGTTCTTGGAATGTTGATAGTATGAAGTGGAGTGATTGTGTAAAAGACACGGGATTGTCTAGTTTGCAATACTCGTACAAGTGGTGCAAGCCTCCGTTAGGCTTCATCAAGTTAAATTGTGAGGCATCGGTCACTGATTCACGTTGTGGGGTTGGAATTATTGGAAGAGATTATTGTGGCAATGTTGTTCTAATTGGTATGAAATCGATTCAGTTGGGATCGTCACCCGAAGTGGCTGAAGCGGAGGCAATTCGGTAGGGTTTATCTTTTGTCGAAGAACTTTCTTTTTCAAGGGTGGTAGTTTATTGTTCGTCACTCATGTAGTGTCTGGGGAGGAATGAACGACGTGTTGGTGTTCTAGGTGTTGTGCTAGCTAAGATTGTTGACATTGGGTGAGGCTATACAACGTTGGATTTGTGTTGGGTTAATCGACAGTGTAATTCTGTTGCTCATGTTTTAAGCAAGGAAGGTACTAAGATTGCAAATGTGGCCTCTTATTTCCAGTATTATCCTCTAGGTCTTGATGTTATTCTATGTAATGATAATATGTAATTATTTGGTTGATGGTTTATAAAAAGCACTTTTGAGAAATTTAATTATGGAGAAACTTGTCCCACAACGATAATGTGGAGATTGGTTAGACACCATATATATGAGAATAAACATGCTATGATTAACTAAAATTTATGGAGAGACGATCTAGTGTGTATTAGACACATGTGCGCACCGAGGTGAGGCGAGACGTAGTCCCATTCATGGGAATGACTTCGGGGCCTTAATTATGAAAATTGATGTTGGGCTTGACCATCTGTCATTCTATTTTCAGTTGCCCAATATTTTCTTTAACTTGGTTTGACTTTTAGTCAAATGCAAATCCAATATGATCTTCCTCTCTTGATTTGGTCTTATCTATTCCAACGGGAATGGATGGACGGGGTGACTTTCTCGTCCAAAAACCACCTCCAAACTCCTATAAAAGGAGAGCTGATATCTCATTCTAAATCACACCTCAAGCAGCGATCCCTCTATGCTCTCTTCTCTCTCCTTTCCTGTCCGAGGGCTACAATTAGAGAAAGAGATTCTCGCCTTTACCACTCCTTTCCCATTTCAATTCATATGGTTGAGTTAATTCTAAACTTCTCTTGACATTCTCGATAATTGATTTTCTACATATACTATAATTTGTTGTACAATTGTTTAATCTCTAAAAAAACCCAAAAAAACAACTAAAAAAATCCATCATCTGGGGTTATGCACAAATTATTTTATTTAAATCTCGCATTGTTGACAACGAGACGGTAGAAACGCAATGCCCACGTGCGTCAAACTGGTACATGTGCATTGCGTTTGCGCGCATTCTATAAGAGTTTGTGACGCAATGCGCAACACAACTTCTCCTCCTTCCTCGTTGCACCGTTGACATGAAAAAAACCCCCGAATCCAAACCTAAAAAACACACTCAAAACGTCTTTTTTAGTACAAGGACGTCCATAACCATGTCTAGCCGAATGCTCGAACGAACTAGGCATCTTCTTGTTGATCTCGGGGTCGTCGGTCTTCCTTTGGTGTTGACTTTTTCTGTCAGCTCCTTCATCGTCGTACTCCCCGGGTTCTTGATGTCCTCGAATCAAGAGGTCATAATATCCATCTCATGAGGTGAACGTGTTTGATCCCATTCTTTCTCTGAACATGTTCATCGACACTAGGCTCGAGCTTATGGGATCATTATCATCATTGGAAAAATGAGTTGGAATCCAATGGACATGCTTTCAAAATGGGTGTATCTACTTCAATGTTATTGGTCTAAGATCCCGGATTGCTATCATAAAGTCATGCACACATGACACTCCATGAACCTTCCTCCAATAATTATCCCGACAAACACCATCATCCCTTGTCTTTATAGTCTTGGTGTAGTTATCCCACAAGAGCGTGAAACACTCGTCTGTGATGTAGTCTTGAAGCAATTCAAATATCGGTATACTTGTCTCTCGTGAAATCCTCTCCCTGACATCTCTAAAGAATCTTGTAACTTCTATATTTGATAAGTGACCATCAAATATATCTTGTCACACACCAACCGAAATTCTCCAACATTCGAATCTAAAGTCTGTTTCAATAACTTGTGTGCATACTCACACCTACAAAAGCAAAAAATTAAGAGAAAATTGGTGTAAAAGGGGTCTTCTTTGTATCCGAGATACAAACTATGCTCCTATTTAAAACTTGGCAGCTTTTAAATTACAAAATCAGAGAGAGAAAAAGATGGAAATTGGCATAAAATTAGAATATATAAGATTGGAGAAGTGTTTTCTTCTCCTACAGGTTCCATCATTGGTGATTATCATTTCTTCGATTCGTGTTTTTACATTGCCGTTCTCTTCACGCCCTTTCGTTTAGGCCAAGGCTTTGAGTAGTTTTCATCCCATCCTTTCAGTACATAATTCCTCTACTTCTCAGCTTATGATGATTGCTTCTATTGTTGACGTTCAATGAAGAAGAAGAAGAAGAAGAAGAAGAGCAAAGACATACGACTTACTGAGTCGCTCATTATTTTTCCCAAATTTGGAGGTTATAATATTCTGGATTCTTCATCTAGTGTTATCCATGGCCGACCATGGTTTGCGACAAGGTCTTCAACGACTAGATGTTTGTAGTTATCAATGGGCGTCCATTGATGAAGACAAGGTCTTTGACGGTGAGACGGTGATAGCTATCTATGAGTTGCCATGGTTGTTGACAAGATCACCGACGACCATGAAGATATATCCCAGACACGGTGTTGCAGCCCCTTAGCCACCATCAACGAATTAGTAAATCGATATGCACATACTCCATTGCAACCCCTTTTCCACCATTGATGTATCTCGGCGTTGTTTTGATATTATTATGAGAGATTAAGAAATTGACCCATTTTTTTGAGAAATCAATAGAATCTACCATAAAATTTGGTATCAAATTTTGATAATAAACTGGGAAACAGTAGTTTGAGTAAATAGAATTTGTGTATTATAACTTGGGTAACACTAGTATGAGTAAATAGAACTTGTGTATAATAACTTGGGTAAAACTGATTTGGGTAAATAGAACTTGTGTATTATAACTTGGTAACACTAGTTTAGGTAAAAGTAGTTTGAGTAACACTAGTTTGGGTAAATTTAATTAAATAAAAACTAACTCTGTAAATTTAACATTGGGTAGTTACAAAACATGTGTAAATTAGTAAATCAAAATTGTGTAACTCAAATTTAGGTAAATTGTGTAAATCAAACTTGGGTATTACGTTTGAGTAACACTAGTTTGGGTAATTAGAAATTAAGTATAACTTTTTAAAAAAATATTAATAAAATACCCAAATTTAATTAGTCCAGTTGATAAAAGGGCGAGGCTCTCACCCAGGGTTCAAAATCCATGAACTACCAGATTTGTATTATGAGCTTGTGTAAATAGAAAGACCTTGTGTAAGTCGAAATTAACCAATTAATTTTTTTAAATAAATTAAGGGACCTAGTTTGTATCAGTAAAACAAAAGGCTTATTTGCTACTATTATAGGCAAAAAGAGTCCATTTATCCAACTCAAATGAATAAACTTTTAAAGTTTGAGAAGCAAAGGGACAAAAATAAACTTTCTTATGCATTTCTCGTCCATGTACCGAAATGATATATAATTCACATCAAGCTCAAACGATTGCCTCCTTGTTTGGAGTGGGCCAAACGTCGTTGATAACTTTCATTGGATCCCGACAAACAAGGCATGACAATGGGATGTGAAGACTACATGTAATTCTTTATAGCACAAAATGATAGTCACTTTATTTACAATTTTGTACTTTATATGGAACTTGCACAAATTATGTTTCACCTTGGGAAATACTACCCTAGGGCGCTTATAAGACATACCTCTAGAATTTTGTTGTAGCACAAATAGTGGACCCTCCTCAAAGGCCACTCGTAGTGATCTTTGTTCTCGTGTGCCATGAGTACAAAAGTAATTGCGAATGTCTTCTTTGTGCTCGTGCTGCCGATGATTTCCAACAATGACATATTGTATATATAAGTAATACGAACAAATGATTAAGTTAAAGTGACGTACGAGAAGATGTTTGAGTTTATGAAACGAAGTGAAAACAAGAAGAGAAGATTGGTGTATTAAGACCTTTTTTCTATCGATGATATAAACTAGGCCCCTCTATTTTTTTTCTTATAATTTTAAATCTAAAAATAATTAAATAGAGGGGTATAAGGGGAAACGTAAATTAAAAACCCTATAAAAATCATCCCTAGATTCCAAGTCCAAAGCAGTTAGGGTTTACTACACCAATCCCGATGTTTCTCCCTCGTCGTCAATTCCGGCGTCGGAAGTTGGATATGAAACCATCCCCAACATGGATCGAACGTGGGAGACTTAAGGTCTGTACAATTTCACTATTTTTTTAGGTTGGATTTTGATATTCTTTTTGTACCTTTGGAGCGGCGTTGGTGGAGCGGCGTTGGTGGAGCGAGCAATTGTAGGCGGAGGCATCCGCTGAGGTGTTGGAGTTGGATCTGAAGCCCTTACTGGTTCGTGCTTCCCCAATCTTCTCCCCTTCGAACTGGTTCGCGTAGGAAACAATGCCGCATACAATTAATGTTGGATCTAGATATCCTACTTCCACGTGAGTATTGTGTAGATTGCTCCTAGAGTTTTACTATTGTTTTTGCTGTCACAATGCCTAGTTTTTTTTGAATAAATTAGGGAAATAGGACCCCTTGAAATTCTCTTTTGTAAACTAGGCCTCTATACTAAAGGAAGAAAAAGTAGGTATAGAAACTAGCAAATAGGGGCAATAATTTTTCTAATTGAAATGATGGTGTTTTGATGTTTACTTTTGGTTTAAGTATCTTTTTTACATGTTTACTTTTCATTTTTGGTTAATGTAGCTGGTTTGATGAAATTTTCAAGTCCATGAATGTTTAATTTTTTTGGATGACATTGTTTTCGTTACCCAAATATAAATTGTAGTATTTTTCTAATTATTGGGTATATGTTTATTGTTTTTGTGGTATGTTTCTTATTGTTGAGTATGCTTAAAGTGATATTTTTGAGTATGTTTTATGGTTACCAAAACTGTGTTACAATGACCAAATGTCATTTGGTATTGATGTTTGTGTAAAATATCGATTTGTGTAAAATTTGGTTATGACAAATTCAAATTGGGTATGCTTTTATACGTGTATTGACTTTGTAGTATATTTCTTATTATTTAGTATATTTAAAGTGATATCGTGGGTATATTTATGGTTACCCAAACTGTGTTATAATGATCAAATGTCAAGCGGATTTTTGGGTAATGATCAAATGTCATTTGATATTGATGTTTGTGTACAATATCGAGTTTTAAAAATTTTGGGTATGACATTTAAATTGGGTATGGTTTTTGTATTAAGTGATGTTTAAATTGGGTATAAATATAAAATATTTGGATATGGATATGGTTTTATTTTGATATTTGATTTTTTGGGTATGTTGTTTTCGAGTATGTTTATGTACTTTGATAAATTTATTTTTGAGTATGATTGTGACATTATTTGGGTAAGCGGATTTTTGGGTAATAGGTGAGAAAGTAAGGATGTTGAGAATTCCTTTTTCTGATTGATGTGACATGTAGGATAGTACAACATGTCACCTCCGATGAGTTGTCAAACTTTGACTTCTTTTTGTACTATATTTCCTCTACTCTATTTTATAGGGGGTCAAAATACCAATATCAAATACTAGGGTCTTCTTTATCAATTGATTTGCTTAAAAGGACTAGTTTGCCAATTTTGCCGTTTTTTTCCGTATATTCCACCAGTATCATCACCCTTTTCCTTGTTATGCACATTTGGACTTCATCCATGATAGTTGTTGGAGCCGCCCACACGAAGGCCGTCGGAGCAGTTGATGGAGCCGCCTACTCGGAGGCAGTCGCAAGTCGAGGTGAGCGATGATATCGATCTGATTGCAGGCAAGCGTGTCCAACGCAATTGTGATACCCGGATTTCGGAATATATTTCCCAATTGATTTTAATTGAGATTAACAAGGTTTGTATATTTAACGAGATGTTAAATTAAAATAAATTGGAATTTATTTTGGGAAACGAGTTAGATTGTCGTTGCAAGCGGAATTTGAAAAACCCATTAACCCTAATTTATCTCTTCGTCTCCTTCCTTCTCTTTCCGTGTACACTTTTCACCGTCGGAACCGCCATTGAGTTCCAAATCCGTTGTTGACCCGAGTCGGTCTTTGCTGCTTTCCGTCCTCGCTGGAGTCGGGAAACCAACAACCGCTTTTCCTACAACCTGTTGTCGCTACCACCGGAGCTTGATCGGGAGTGCTTCCGCATGACCAACGACCTCGGAACCCTCCCAATCCAACGCCGACTCCCTCGCACCAGCCTTCGCGTTCGGACTTGCATCGATGCCGAATCGCTTCCATATCGAGCCTAGCCACCGGAAAGAGAGGTTCTTCTTGAGCCTGGATTTGCACCATTGATGACATGATTTATGACGCTAGTTTAGGCACTGACTTAGGTAGTTTTTCATTCCATTCATGCATGTTTCCGCATTAGTTCGTGACGTTTACGCTTAATTCATGCATATTATCGAAATAGACGTCTACACGAGCTTTTGTTGGTTTTGTAGGTGTTTTGGGGACCTTTGAGACATTATTGATCGTATTTAAGGTTCGAGCCTCATTATGGTCCGGATTTATGGTTACAAATGACCCATGCTTGAAGGAAAGAAGAAGGCAAGGAATGGTCTAACTCATGTTTAAGTGGTGTTTGGGGCTGTTTTAGAGCCATTTCAGTCCAACCATCACCCATCTCGGCCGAGATGCTTCCCTGGGCCAACCGAGATTCTCCTCTGGACCACCCACGACACTTGGCACTCACTTCCTGTGTCCGACCCTTGCTTTTGGTGGAGTATTTAAGCAATGTTGCAGGCTGTTTTTGGGGACTTCTTCCTCTCTTTTCCCCTTTTCCTCTAGCTCTTCTACAACACTCTTTCATTGTAGCTTCTCTTCCAAGCACCCTTTTGGGTGTTCTTGGAAGAGATTAGTGTAGATTTTAGTTTTAGAGTATATTTGAGTGTGTTTCCTCGAAAGCTTGTAAGTTTCATTGGAACCTTTGTAAGATTTGGTAACTTCTATTCTAGCTTTGTAATGTCTTTTCTTTGGTCTATTCTTCATTATCTAGCTTTGACTTGCAAGCATGCTTTATTTATGAAGTTTGATCTAGATTTGTATGTTATTGGCTGAGTAGATGTGATTCTAGGGTGAAGGAAAAAATGTTATGCATTGGACTATGATTGTGTGGACTCATATGCTAGCTTAGGATGGATTTGTGTTCGAAACCCCAACTCAGTCCATGATCTCGTCCTGTTCTTCATGCCATCTAGGCCGAGTGACTATGATCCACCCGAGATTGTGAGATGTTGTTCTATTATTGATGAATCTTGATGTTAGGATGTAGATGTGTTGAAGTTCTATTGTTTGTTGAGCCTAATCTAGCCTAGGGTGACCCTTGCTAGCAACCTTTTTGAGGAATGAGACTTACCGGGTAATTTCCTCTCTTAGATACATAAGATGATGAACTCTAGGTAGTAGTGAGCCTCAACAGCCGCTATTGGATTGAGTGTGCTAGGATCGTTGCGAAAGACTTACCTTTTCCGAGACTTACCCGGTAAAGAGGGGTTTGACCCTTAGGTTGTGGCCAGTTTGTGTAGAATTCTCGTCCTTAGGTTTCTTGAGACTTACCCGGTAATAGGACCTTAGGTTCGAGACTAGTGGAGCATGAGACTTACCCAGCAATTGCTCTCATTAGAGAAACACCCAACTCCGAATAACCGCAACTTTCCTTTGATCATTAGATGCATGAGTCCATTGGCATAATTGGAATTCCGAATCTCTAGAATCCGCATTTATTACCTCTTATCTCCTATCTTTGTGTTTGCTAGCTGTTTGCTTGTTTGTGTGCTTATATTTGTGATCCTTGTTGATCATCCAAAACCACCAAAAATATTGTGTTTCGCTTTTCTTTATTCCTTGCCTCATATCTTAGTCTAGGTATACACTATCTTTGATCATTAAGGGGCTTGATTTCACCTCGGTCCTTGTGTTCGACCTCAAAATATTTTTCTTCCTACATAACGATCTGTACACTGCGGGTTTCGCTAGGTAGTTTAGGATTTTAGTTCGAGTTTATAAATGTAACCCTTCTTGTGCTACCTTTCTAGCGACAACAGCCACCACCGAGCTCAGTCTGACCTTGAACTGGATCTGAGACGTCGAGCCCATCACCTCTGGTTGTCGTTGAAGACGGGTCAACTACCCCTACGACCTATCGAGTCTGGATCTACGCCGTCGGGGACTGGAGTTTAAGACCGTTGCCGTCGGAATCTCGCTGCCCAAACCACCTCATTGTCGTGCCTCCTTACCGCTGTTGCCTTCCGACTACCACCTCGCCTCGTCGCCTTGCCTTTCGTCTGCACCGGAGCTCTAGCGAGATCAAAAGGTTGCCGCCCTTCTGTAAACCCTAAAGGGGGATTGAAGGAAGTTTTGAGTAAATTACAAATATGACACATGTTTTTGATTTATGTTTAAGGACCCAAATCTCTAAAAGTTGCAAGTTTGCCCCAATTTGGATAATTACAAGAAAAGGCCCAAAATTATATTTGTAGGAATGACCCAGATTTCTGAAAGTTCACAAAATACCCGAAATTGAGTTATTACAGAATATGACCCAAATTTATAATTATAGAAATTGTCTCAAAAATTTATAATTATAATTAATGGCCCAAGTTTTAAAAAATGGAGTTAAGCTTGTGCGGTTGACTTGTTTAGATTCTTGGAGGCACGTTTGGATGAGAATATTGTTTTGTAGACTTCAATATGCGAGATTCTACAGTGTGTGACTTCGAGACATGAGTCTCCTAAAGCCTTATATTATATCATTCTTTTTGGGCGTTTAGTTTAGGTTGTGATATTTGCTTGAGTTGATGTTGATTATCTTGCGATACTTTATTAGGTTTTTGGTTGCTTGGATTTTTTTGGTGAGTGTTGTGTTCGTCTTTTTGAGGTAAGTCTTATTGACTTACTTAGTTTCCGTTCTGTTTCAGGTTAAGTTTGACGTTGATTGTGAGTAGGACTTATATTTTATTATTGTTATACTCTATCTCTTTATGAGTTTTCAAATGTTTAAGTTAAAATTGTGTGTTGACCTTATTTTACCTTAGGGTTTGGATGTGACTTTTGTAAGTAAGCGAGAGTTATGTTGAGTTGCGTTTGCAAGGATTCTAGATTGTGATAGATAGAGATAGGCCTGAGACTGCGGTAGATAGAGTTGCGTTTGAGATAGATAGAGATATGCTTGAGACGCGGTAGACAAAGTTGTGTTATTGACTATGACAGACAATGGTGATTGAGATTGTGGTAGACTGAGTTATGACTGATGTTGTGAGTTGTGATTGAGAATAGGGTAATTGGTTATGTTACGCATTGATAATTACGCCTCATGATGCCAGATTGTGACAATTGACTTTATGAGATATTGGACTAGGCTAATTGGTTATGTTATGCATTGACAGTTAAGCCTAGAGAGTAATTGGTTATGTTACACACTGACAGTTAAGCCTCAAGAGACCCACTTGTGATAGACGGGTATTTGAGATATTGAATTAGGCTAATTGGTTATGTTACGCACTGATTGTTAGACCTAGAGGGTAATTGGTTATGTTACGTACTGACAGTTACGCCTTAAGAGACCATATGATGACTGATGGTTATGAGTGAGATATGTGTATAGCATGTACATAAAGGAATGACGTTGATGATTACAAATATACGCCGGTTGGTAGGTATGAGCAGAGATAGGTATAGTCAGTGATGATGAGAGTTATTGATGGATAAGGATAGGGATATGATCAACATTATCATGTCTTGTTTTATTTGCTGTTAAAGGTTTTTGAGTTACTATATATTTATATTGTATATTGTTGTTTAACTTTCTTGTTCTTTTGTTTGATGTTTTTCACTTATTGTTGATGGATTGTTTTTCTTGTCCCTTACGTGATACGTACGGATTTGATCTGATTCTGGAGCTTAGATTCCATTCTAATGGTTCTCTTGTTGTTGTTTTAGGACCTTGTTCAGGTATTGGAATTGCCTTGGAGACTATTTTTCGGGAGATGATGTACAACCGGAATCACGTGTGCCTTAGGATTTTGGGAAGATTGTAGCGTCTTTGTCTCGAGTTTCGGGTTGTTGAGTGTGAGTCATGGGGTTGCCTTTATATATCTTTTTGTTACATGGTTTTAAGTTAGCTTTATTTAATTTGTTTGAGAATAATGGTCGGATGTTTTGTTTTAGATTTGTTGTACTCTTGTTGGAAGGTCCAAAAGTGAATTTGTTGTCAGGCTAATTGTAAGAGCCTTAGTTTCTTTAGGGATACCGCCCCCACGGTTTTTGTTCACTGCAAGTGCGGTACCTCCCCGCGGTTTTTGTTCACCGCAAGTGCGGTACCGCCCCCGCAGTTCTAATGACCCACCGTTACGGTTTTGTAGGGTGGGCGCTGGCTTTGTTGACCGTCTTGTTTTCCTTGGCTTCCTTATTAAGTTTCTTTTCTTTCTTCCTGATGGGGTTTCTTACCGCTTCCTCTAGGCTTCTTCTTCTTCTTCTTCTTCTTCTTCTCCTTCTTTTGGTTTTACCTTGTGAATCTCCTTTGATCTTAATTCAAGAGTAAAGCTTGGTTGCGGTTGAGATAAGATGATGATGCTAAGGTCTTATGGTGGTGTTTGTGCTTTGGGTTAGCTAGTTGTGGAAACGTTCTTCCTTTCCTTAGCTGTTGTGGTAAGCCTTCTTCTTCTTCTTTCTTCTTTTCTTCCTTTCTCCTTCTTAGATTAGGAAATCCCACAAGCTATGCTTGTGTTTGATCTTCCTGGACGTTGCTGATGAGTATGTATATTCGTGTTATGCTGACGGCCTCTGGGCAATGAAGAAGTGAAGAGATCGGGCGAGAGGAGCGAAGAGAAGCAGAGAACCGTCCTCTCCACAGTTAGCCGCCCCCGTGCCTTGACAACGCCGCCCCTACGACTGAGGTTGTGTCGCCGCCCCTACGGCTGAATGTCACCGCCCCTACGGTGTGTCACCGCTCCTGCGCCTTCTTGCTTCCGCATGTGCGTTTGTTCAGGACATACCAAGTTTGGTATGCGTCTTCCCTTTCCTTTGGCATTGGCTTGACAGTGAGGCTAGGCTAGTCTTGTGTGATGAGATTTATGATGTATATGTTGAGGTAATGCCTTATGCATTTGTGAGTATGTTGAGTTATCGAGGTTTAGATACGAGTTATGGTTCGGATATGATTGTGAGGTGTAGAAGGTGGATCCTCTAACCATGACAGTGTTTGATATTGTGTGTGTCTTGCTAATGTAGACACTTATCGTTTCCTCGAGGGGAACCTGTGACGTGGGTACATGTTTAAGTTTGTGACAAGTAAGTCCAATGGACTTACATAGTGAGAAGTTGTGGATTTTGAGTGATTGTGATAGTGGTGCTTGTGCATATGATTGTTGCATTTATAACCTAAACCGGACTAGGACGTCCACTTATGTATATTTAAATGACCCAAGTTTGTTATAACAGGTCGTGACCGCCTGTCAAAGCTCGACGATGAGTGGAGAAGGCGCTCTGAACCCGATACTCTAGGGGGGAGGTAAATCCCCATGCAAAACCTGTGTGAAAGGGGACAGAGGCGGGGTTCTAAGGTTCCTTGTGTCACAAAAGAAATTGAATTAGTAATGGTATAACGTTATTGAAGATAATAAACGGTTATGATGTGTACATTGCATAGTGTGGTGCGATGTGGTGTTTGTATGTGCTATTACTTTTATCCTTATTCATGATCTGTTTGCTAACGGTTTTATACCGTATTGTAGATATTCGGCAAGATAGGAAGACTGCAGAGTGAGCCAGATGGGTGATCAGCCAAGGGCTTCCGTACACTAGGTTGTGCGAGGGTTTTGGGGATTTTTTGTACATGTATGGATATGTTGTTGCCATTTTGTACTCGGCTGTGTTTTGTAAACCTTAGATGTATATTTATAAAGTTTTACGTATTTGGTTTTATATCTATTTGTGCCTTGTTGTAAGATCTAGTGAATTTGTTGTCATGCTAGGGTCAAAATCAACTGTGAGATCCTAGCCTAGTAGCGTCCCGAGTCCTGCAGATTTGGGGTCTTACAAAGCTAGTATTAAAGTCTTAGGTTGACTGAAATGACACTTGCAATCTGCGATAAATGTCGAACAGATAAATAAACAGAACCCCAAAAGGGTCTGACTTTTCAAAAGGATTTTTGGTTTTGGAAAGTGTACAACTGTATTGGGATAGAGTGTACGGAAAGCCATCACCCTTTTGAGGATCTCAACAGTATATATATATATATATATATATATATATATATATATATATATATATATATATATATATATATATATATACACACATATATATACCTATTATGTGTTGCTATGTATGCATGTTGGATTTAAGTATAATATATATCTATACATATGGCATATATATAGCCTTATAAGTTAGGTGTGCATACCCCGCAGATGGCTCGGACTAGAGCGACATCTGCAGTAGGACGAGGTAGGGGTAGACCCCCTCTTCCTTCAGTAGTGATAGGCCAAGACATGTTCCCATTGCTGATCCACTAGCAGCGGAGGATGTACACGAGGAGGTTACTGACAGCGTCGTTCTTGAGACTAGGAGTGGTGTGGTAGCGAGACAGAGATCTCAGCGAGTCCACTCAAATGACTCAAATCATGTCTCTATGAAGGGACCAGAGTTCCGCGCTTACTGTTAGCATGAAATATGACTATATTTTAGGCACTTGTTTTGATTGTTTTTCCCTCTTAGATGTGTACATGGATATGAGTTTGAAGCATTTATGAGCACTTTCACCTATTTTATCGATATAGAGATCTGCACTAGCTTTGTTTTGTTTATAGGTGAATAAAGGCTTGAATTGGAGCATAATATGGAAGGATAGGAGTATTTGATCATGCTAGATGTCAAGAAGATGCTTTGGACAAGCTAAGGAAGGAGTATGATTGAAGAAGTTTGCAAAACAAAGGCTTTCACGAAGGCCAGGGAGTTCCACGACCTAAACCATGACCGTGGTTATGGATTGAGATTGTGGAGAGTGATTTTGGAGCACAACAGAAAGTTTCACGCCCTAAACCACGGCCGTGGAATCTTGTAGTAGACCGTGATTTCCATGACGAAGTGACGTGTCATATTTGCCACGTCAGCGATGGTTATTGGGCTTTTCTCGTAACCCTATTTCACTCTATAAGAAGGCTTGAGAAGGGAGTTTCGAGGACGGTCGCTTAGGGTTTCATTTTACCTTCACTTGCAATTCCGCGCTGAGGATTGATATGAAGGATTGGAGATTCCGAATCGTGGCTTGAGAAAAACGCAATATTGAAGATTGTGTACTTCGAGATTTTCTTAGGGTTGAAGACGGATTGACACTCCGTTCTTCGTTGTTCCTTAAGATTGTTGTGAGGATTCCTATTCCATATTCTGAATTCATTAAACATTATACTTTGTTGTTCGGATTTGAGATTGACTTTGAATATTTATTGAGTTTTCGAGGGTTTTTATCTTTCTCTCTTTTTGATTTGATATTTGATTCAATGACTAGGATTATTGGCTAAAACCCTTTAGCAATTCTAAGGTGAAGGGTTGATAGATGTGGCTTAGATAATGATAGATCGATCGTAAACAAATTGGACCCTGAGAGTGTGAAAAACCTCGTCGACAGCCTAAACCACGGCTTGTTCTTAAGTTTCACGGCCGTGGTTCATCAAGATCTAGCCGTGATTTTCTCTATTTTACGACCTTTGCTTTTGCTTTAATCCAAAGTTAAAGATTTGCTTTAACCTAGCATTGGCTTGCCTTTTCTAGGTAGTACTGAGACTCAACATCCTCTATTTCGGTTTCGAGTGTCACAACCTTAACCGTTTTAGTTTATCTTTGATTCCTTGGGTTTGGGCATGGGTATTTGAGATTAATTCTTGCCCTTAGATCCTTTCTATATTGCAGCCTCAACAATCTTTATAGAGAGTGTCCTTGGGTGAGATATATAGGGTTTTTGAACTTCACCGTACTCAACCTTACATTAGTTATACCTTTGCGATCTCGACTCTGTCCTTATATCTATAGAATATCTTGAATCGATTGCCAAAATTGGATACTTGGATCTTTAGGATTGTTGTTTTCCAATATATTTGCAAAGCTTATACTTTACTTGCTCGATAATTAGTGAACTGAATTTGATCCCCCAAATCCCTGAGTTCGATACTTTGGAATTCTTGCTCTACTACGCCAATCCGTACATTGCGGGTTCGCTTGCTACATTTCAGTTTTAATAATTTGAAGCTTATTTGCGGGCATACCTTCGGGCGAACAAGTTTTTGGCGCCGTTGCCGGGGATTTGGTCTAGACCAATTTCGGTTTTCGGTTGTCGATCTTGGGAGCTTTTGCTCTTGTGATTTGATTAGTCTTTTTGAGTGATTTTTACAGATTCTTTAGGTATATGCGAAAGACTAGATCTACCAAAGATCTAGTTCCATTCGATCCAGAACTTGAGAAAACTTTGAGAAGAAAGTTGAAAGAGAAAAAGATGGCTGAAAACAATGAGAGAAACATCCAAGCGGAGTTGGATGAAGCTCAAGTTCAACTCAAATTGAGTGAGAAGGCTCGTATGGAAGAATTGGAGCGTCATCAATTCCAAATAGATGTGCTCAAGGCTATGATGCTAGACATGAAGTTGGAGAAATGATGCTAAGAAGAAGAAATTCAAGAAACCTAAGTCCATTAGAGCTTAATCATCCGACGATGATGAAATCCCGGACCTAGAGGATATTATACCACTAGTCGGTCTAGTTCGTGATAATCCTAGACCACACGTTAATCCTCCCGTTCCCGTTAGAGATGTGAGAGTTGCTGATGGAGGGGATGAACCACGAACCCTTTGACAAAGGATGAATCCAATTTAGCAACCACGCCGTTTAGGTGTGAATTTCGGAGGTGAAGACATCCAGGATTTCGGGTTTAGCCGCAAGTTATCACCATGGTTCGCCAAAGTTAGTTTGGTGGAACGAGTGCTGAATCTCCACACCAAAATTTGCAGAATTTTGAGATTCTGATGGAGACATTGAAGCCGAAGAGGGCTATCAACAACCACTACAAGATCAAGCTGTTCTTCTTCTCTTTGAAGGACAGGGCTTTATCTTGGTATCAAGCTCTTCCAGCTGGAAGACTTAACACATGGGAGGATCTATCTTCGGAGTTCCTCACCAAGTTCTTTCTGCCATCCAAGACGGAGGAGTTGAGAGGTAAGATTAATACATTTTCTATGAAACCTAATGAAAGTTTGTTTCAATCTTGGGAAAGGTTTCAGGATCTCTTATTGGATTGCCCACACCATGACATTTCAAAGCTGGAAATATTGGAGATCTACTACAAGGGGCTGGATGTGGAAACACAATTCAAGCTCCAATCTCTTTCTTGTGGTACATTTATGGACATGAGAGAAGATGACACTTGGGACTTCATTGAGAAGCAAGCCCAAGTGATTGAGAAGTATTCCCACCGAAAGGTGGATCCTAATAACCGGAATCAAGGGGATCCAGGAGCTAAGTTGAATCAAGTTGCACAAACTCAAAAATTCTCCCTCAACAATGAGATCAAAGAGTTGAAGGAAGTCATAAAAACTAGCCTTCAAAAGGCGAAGGAGCAAGAGGCCAACTACCTAGGGAGAGACAACCACCAAGGCAATAGGAATGATTACCGGAACAACAATCGGAACAACTAGAACAACAAAAATAGGAACTCCAACAACAACAATTGGAGATCCAACCAACAAAATCCAGGTAATCCCTATTCACATGCTGAAAATGCTTTAACACCTTCATCCTCTTCTACTCCTTTGAAAAGCCAGGGTCAAACATCGAATGGCTCGGGCAAGCCAAAGAAGAACAAACACGATGCTATGATGGAGACAATCCTAGGAAAGCTCCAAGGATTGGAGAATCACATCACTTCGGTTGATAAGACACAAAAAGCCTTAGAAAACCAAGTGTTTAGCAAGGCCGGATAAGTTCCTAGAGATCATGGAAAGCTTCCCGGAAAGACGGAGGACAACCCGAAAGGAAGGGTGATGGCAATCACTACTAGGAGTGGTGTAACAACCACCGATCCGCAGCCAAGTTTGTAGAAGTCCCAGCTGAGAAGGGAAAGGATAAGGAGAAGGAAGATGTCTATGTTCCTCCTCCAACTTACAAACTCCATGCCCACAATCTAGAGCAAGAGCGCGTCCAGACAAGCAATTCGGTAAGTTCATTGAACTAATGAGCAAACTGCATATTAACATACCTTTTATTGATGCAATTATAGGTATGCCCGCTTACGGGAAGTTCTTAAAAGAGCTCCTCTCCAACAAGAGGAAGCTAGAAGACTTTGGAGAAGTCAAGATGAGTTCGGAATCTTCGGAGCTCATCAAAACGATGACGGAGAAGATGCCCCCAAAGCTGAGAGATTCGGGGTCATTTTGCATTCCAATAGGAGTTGGAGAAGTCACATATGACGCTCTTTGTGACTTAGGAGCAAGCGTAAGTATCATCCCGCTTGCTTTGTGTAGGAAGATCGGTTTAGGTGAACCTAAACCGGTGAAGTTGATGATGTATATGGCGGATCGATCTATAACTCGACCCGTCGGCATCATTGAAGACGTCCCAGTCAAGCTCGGTAAGTTTTACATTCTAATAGATTTCGTTGTGCTTGACATTCCTGCAGATTATCCGGTACCGATCATACTCGGGAGACCATTTCTTGCAACCTCCGGTTGTATGGTGGATTGCAAGAACGCTAGACTAGTCTTCGATGTAGGATAAGAGAAGGTTGAATTTGTTCTCTCAACTTTGGTGAAAGAGCCTGCACTTGGAGAGGATATGTTCAACATCTATGACAAAGAGCCGTCTAGAGAAGAAGTAAGTTCAATCCTATTCAAGGATCCATTGCAAAAGGTTATAAACATGAGCATCATGGAAAAGGGAGAAGAAGAGGATTGCAATTCTGAGATTGAAGCTTTGGATGAGCTAAAAGATATACACAATGAAGAGTTCGAAAAATTCTATGATGGCTCGGAAAACAGAAGAAACCACGGCCAGTCGTGCTATTCCACGGCCATGGTTTCACCAAAACAGCCCGTAGAGTGTTATTTTGAGCACAACAGAGAGTTCCACGCCCAAAACCGCGGCCGTGGAAGTAACCGGTGTGCCTTAATTTTGGGAAATTCAGAGAACAATTCCGTCTTTTCCACAACCACTCTTGAGTCTTCTTCCACCACTCCCACATCCTTAGCGACTTCTAAGGAAGCATCAAGCACACCTCAAGACACATCAAAGGCACCAATTGCTTTGGAATTAAAGCCTCTTCCCACACATCTTCGGTATGCTTTTCTTGGAACTAATTCTACTTTTCCCGTTATTGTTAGTTCCGATTTAAAGGAAGATGAACATGAGAAACTTATGAATGTGTTGAGGAAACATAGGAAAGCTTTAGACTATACCGTAGAGGATCTTGTAGGAATTAAACCATCTTTATGTATGCACAAGATTCTAATGGAGGAGGATTACAAGCCTTCACGACAACCTCAAAGACGGTTAAACCCGGTCATGAAGGAGGTCGTGAAGAAAGAAATCCTTAAGTTACTTGACGCAGGTATCATCTATCCTATCTCCGATAGCAAGTGGGTGATCCCCGTTCAAGTCGTTCCCAAGAAGGGAGGGATGACCGTTGTGACCAACAAAAACAACGAGCTCATTCCAACAAGAACCGTGACGGGCTGGAGGATGTGCATTGACTACCGCAAGCTGAACAATGCAACTAGGAAGGATCACTTCCCACTACCATCCATAGATCAAATGCTTGAAAGGTTAGCACAACACTCCTACTTTTGTTATCTTGACGGTTATAGTGGTTTCTTTCAGATTTCGATTCACCCGGACGCTCAAGAGAACACCACATTTACGTGCTCATGGGGTACGTTTGCTTATAGGAGGATGTCATTCGTACTTTGCAATGCTCCAGCCACCTTTCAAAGGTGTATGATGGCCATCTTTTCAGAATATATTGAGGAAATCATGGAGGTTTTTATGGATGACTTTTCAGTTTATGGTTCCTCATTTGACCATTGTCTTGCTAACCTTTCTCTTGTATTGCAAAGGTGTGAAGACACTAACCTAGTTCTCAATTGGGAGAAGTGTCAATTCATGGTTAAGGAAGGCATTGTTCTAGGACATTTGATCTCTAATAGAGGGATCGAAGTTGATAACGCTAAGATAGAGACTATAGAGAAACTTCCTCCTCCATCTTCGGTGAAGAGGATAAGAAGTTTCCTAGGACATGCAGGATTTTATAGGAAATTCATCAAAGACTTTTAGAAAATTTTGAAATCTCTAACTAATCTATTGATGAAGGATGCAATTTTTAACTTTTTGCAGGAATGTCTAGACGCCTTCTATAAGATTAGAGAAGCTCTAATTTCAGCCCCGATAATCCAACCTCCGGATTGGAATCTTCCATTCGAGGTTATGTGTGATGCAAGTGACGTAGCTGTTGGAGCGGTGCTTGGACAAAAGAAGGAAGACCGCACTCATGTCATCTATTATGCTAGCAAAATGCTAGATGAAGCGCAGCTCAACTACGCCACAAGTGAGAAAGAATTTTTAGCCGTTGTATATGCATTTGAAAAGTTTTGTTCTTATCTTGTAGGAGCGAAGGTGATTGTATACACGGACCACTCAGCAATACGGTATTTACTCGCAAAGAAGGAGGCAAAACCAAGGCCGATTAGATGGATTCTTCTTCTTTAAGAATTCGATCTAGAGATTCGGGACAAGAAAGGTTCCGAAAATTCTGTAGCGGATCATCTAAGTCGTCTACCACACATCGACGGCGACGACCTACCCATTGATGACTCCTTCCCAGATGAGCACTTACACATCATGGAAGAGTGCATCGACAAGATTTCCAGAGGTAATGAACCTTGGTTTGCTGATTTTGTGAATTATTTGGTTTGCCAGGAAATACCTCCCGGACTATCCTATGCACAAAGAAAGAAGTTCTTTAGGGATGTCCGCCAATACCATTGGAATGAACCTCTACTCTTCAAGAGAGGTCCCGACAGCATCATTAGGAGATGTGTGCCGGAAGACGAAATGCAAAGTGTCATTTGTCATTGTCATCCACTTCCTTATGGAGGACACACTAGTTCCAATAAAACTAGCGCTAAGGTATTACAATCCGGATTCTTTTGGCCTACTTTATTTAAGGATGTGCAAACCTTTGCTTCTTGTTGCGATGCTTGTCAAAGAACAGGAAATATCTCTAGGAGAAACGAGATGCCTCTCAACAACATTCAGGAGGTGGAAATCTTCGACGTTTGGGGAGTCGACTTCATGGGACCTTTCCCATCATCTTGTGGAAACCAATACATACTTCTCGCTGTAGATTATGTTTCGAGATGGGTTGAAGCTATTGCCTCTCCAACTAATGATGTCATGGTTGTTGTAAAGTTCTTTAATAGAACTATCTTCCCAAGGTTTAGGATACCACGAACCATCATTAGTGACGGAGGTTCACACTTCATTTCCCGACGATTCGAAGCTCTACTAGCTAAGTATGGTGACTCACAAATTTGCCACTCCCTACCATCCACAAACAAGTGGTCAAGTAGAGATTTTAAATAGAGAGATTAAGGGCATCCTTGAGAAGACGGTGTCAAAGACAAGGAAGGATTGGTCTTTGAAGTTAGATGACGTATTATGGGCGTATAGGACAGCTTACAAGACTCCCATAGGCACAACACCATACAACCTTGTGTATGGGAAGTCTTGTCATCTCCCGGTAGAGTTGGAACACAAGGCGTATTGGGTTGTGAAGTGGTTGAACTTCAGCATGAAAGAAGCGGGCGAGAAGCGCCTCTTAGACCTTAACGAGCTAGAAGAACTCCGCTTGAACGCCTATGAGAACACCAAGATTTACCAGGAAAGGGAGAAGCGTTGGCAAGATAAGCATATCATTCTAAAATACCTTAAAGAAGGAGATCAAGTTCTCCTCTTCAATTCTCGACTTCGACTCTTCCCATGTAAGCGTAAATCTCGTTGGACTGGACCATATTTGATTAAACGTGTTTTTCCTCATGGCGCAGTTGAAGTATGGGGTGAGAAGTGCGGAAGTTTCAAGGTGAATGGCCAACGACTTAAGAAGTACTCACCGGAGCTCCAAGATGAGGAAATTGCTCCGATTGTCCTCAATTGAACATAGGAACGGTCTATCTACGGACCCAAAACAAAGCGCTTCTTGGGAGGCAACCCAAGGTATTGCATTATCGTTTTTGTTTTTTTTTTCTTAGGTTAGTTTAGATTAGATGTCGTTTTTGTTTCCATTCCCCTTGATATCTTCCGGTATGTTGTGTTTTTGGATGTCAGGAATAAGGAATGAGCAAAGGATGGAAGGAAAAGTTGGAAAGAATGACGAAACTAGAATTTTTGGCACAAATCAAAAAATTCCACGGTTGACCGTACAAAACCACGGCCGTGGAACACCCCGACTGGCCGTGATTTTCCAAGTTTCCAAAGTTTTGACACAAAACAGAGAATTTCACGGCCAAAACCACGGCCGTGGAACGCCTCGAGTGACCGTAATTTTCCAAAAATTTACGACAACTATAAAACCTTCTTTCCTTCTCAAAAACACACTCACCTTCACCAACCACGCCCAGAACCACGCCCAAATCGCCGGCCACTTCCCCTCTCCCGTAATTCTTCATCTGGAGTCCGATTCAAGCGATTCTTCAACCAAAAGTGGGGCATTTTCAATTCTCTACAAGATTCAAGCAACAAACTTAGTGAACAATCCACATTGGGGAAGGAATTTGGATTTTTCAAATCCAACCCTAGGCTTTATTCTCTATTCTCTTCTTGGTCAACTTGGTTCAACTTTCTTGCAAGATTATAGGAGAACTGGACAAAATTGGAATTAGAAGTAGTCTAGGGCTGTGATTATTGAATTTGATGTGAATTTACTGAAGTTTGAGAGAGACAAACCAATTCCACGGGTCCGTACATTTCCACGGCCGTGGAATTTCAAGAATAGACCGTGGATTTTTCTGTTTTGAGTGAAAATGTTTAGGAGAAAGTCAAGTAGAAATAAGAAGCAGAAAGGTGATAGTTCCTCTTCTTGTCAACCCCTCCTAGGAAACCACCATCACCACCACCTCCTAGAATCCCTAGAATCCATGAAGATTATGAAGGAGCCATGAAAAGGATTTCAAAGAGACCGATAATAGGACCTAGGTACCTTGTTAGATGGAGGTAGGAGGACTGTGACGGTCTCTACCGAGTTGGGTCAGATTGAGATTTTTCGAGGTTGGGACCTTGGAAAGTCGGATATGGCTATCAGCGCGGTCCGAGTAACGAGATCGATTGCACAGCGTTGCAAGGCCTTCTGATTTTATGCCATGAAGGAGGGCGAGAGTCTAGCTTTAGAGGATATCCCTGTGGTTTGTAAGTTACTGGATGTGTTTGCCGAGCCATCCAGTTTGCCACCTCAAAGGAGCGTGAATTTTGGCATAAAGTTAGAGCCGGGGACAAGACCGATCTCGAAGGCCTCATATCGTATGTCATCTATCGAGTTGTTAGAGCTAAAGAAGCAACTCGAGGAGTTGGATGAGAAGGGCTTCATCCGCCATAGCGTATCCCTATGCGGTGCAAAAGAAGGACGGATCGTTGAGACTGTGTATTGATTATAGAAGCTGAACAAGGTGACCATCAAGAACAAATATCCTTTGCCTCGCACTGATGACTTGTTGGATTAGCTTCAGGGAGCGATTGTGTTCTCCGGGATCGACTTACGCTCGGGATATCACCAGCTGGGGGTGAGAGAGCAAGATGTTCATAAGAGGGCATTTCGGACTTGATATGGCCACTACGAGTTTGTAGTGATGTCATTCGGGCTCATGAATGTGCCCGCCGTCTTTATGGAGTTGATGAACGGCATATTCATCGACTTCCTAGATCAGTTTGTGGTGGTCTTCATAGACGATATCTTGTGTACTCTCATAGCAGAGAGGAACATGCAGGACATCTGAGGATTGTGTTGCGAGTTTTGCGGGATAGAGAATTGTATGTCAAGTTCTCTAAGTGCGAGTTTTGGATGCCAGAGGTAGCATTTCTGGGTCATGTTGTTTCCGCAGAAGAGATCAAGGTTGATCCGGCAAAGATTGAGTCTGTATCAACATGGACGATACCGGCAAACGTCAAGGAAGTACGCAGATTTCTTGGCCTAGGCGGTTATTACTGTCGGTTTGTGGAGGGATTCTCTGTGATTGCCCGTCATCTCACCAACATGTTCAGGAAGATTACCCGGTTTGTATGGTCCGAGCCGTGCACTCAGAGTTTTGAGGAGCTGAAGAGGCTTCTGACTTCCACTCCCATTTTAGCGCAGCCGGAAGGCACAGAGGACTTTGTAGTCTACAGTGACGCATCCAAGCTAGGCTTGGGATGTGTGTTGATGCAACGTGGTAGAGTGATTGCTTATGTGTCTAAACAATTGAAGACGTATGAGGAGAACTACCCGACTCATGATCTGGAGTTGGCCATGGTAGTTCATGCATTGAAGATCTAGAGATATTACTTGTATGGTGCCACATGCCAAATCTTCACAGACCATAAGAGTCTGAAGTATATTTTCACACAACGGGAATTGAATAACCGCCAACGTAGGTGGCTTGAGCTGATCAAGAACTTTGACCTTGAGATTTTGCATCACCCGGGGAAGGCGAATGTTGTCGTCAATGCCCTTAGTAGGAAGACACCTCGAGAGAAGGCGATTGTGCGACTGACAATTCAACCTCAGTTATAGAGGGATCTAGCGTGGTTAGAGATGGACATCCAATTTCCGGATGAGGATGCCCAGTTGTATACCTTAGAGGTTCTACTTGATCTATTGGGTGAGATCCAACAGAAACAGGAGACATGCTTGACGCTGATGAGGATACGAGATAGGATGTCTCGTGGTGAGGCCCCGCAGTTCTCCATAGAAGCAGATGGAGTGATGAGACCTCGCGATCGCGTCTGTGTACCCGCTGATATGGAGCTAAGACAGAGGATTCTGCAGAAGGCTCACTCCACACCTTACTCCGTACACCCATGTGCGAGTAAGATGTATCAGGATGTGAGACGTTCATACTGATGAGGAGGGCTGAAGCCCGATGTGGCGAGATTTGTGGTACAGTGTGTGACCTGTTAGCAGGTCAAGATAGAGCATTGCAGACCTGGAGGAGAGCTCCACCCACTACCAGTACCGCAGTGGAAGTGGGAGGACATCTCCATGGACTTTGTGACGGGTTTGAGGCTGAGCAGGATTTTGATGTCATCTGGGTTGTTGTTGTTAGAGTGATGAAGACTATACGTTTCATCCCTATTCGGGAAATGTGACCAGTGAATCGGTTGGCTTAGAAGTTCACTAGGCAGATAGTGAGACTCCATGGTGTCCCGAGGACGATCGTCTCAGATCGAGATGGGCGATTTACCTGGAGGTTTTGGGAGAAGATTCAGACTGCTTTATGTACGAGCTTGCACTTCACGACTGCATTTCATCCTTAGACAGATGGTTAGTCAGAGAGGACCATTCAGACCCTAGAGGATATGATACGAGCTTGTGTGTTGGACTGGGGATGTGTGGTCAGATCACCTCCCATTTGTTGAGTTTTCGCACAACAATAATTGACATGCATCGATTGGGATGACCCCATATGAGGCACTATATGGATAGAGAAGTCGTACACCGTTATGTTGGGATGAGTCTAGCAGTGTCAGTGGTATAGCGCTTGAGTAGATACAAGATGATATTGCACGAGTAGCGCTGATCAGAGAGAGGATGTTGGTTGCATAGAGTTGCCAGAAGTCGTATGCAGACAAGAAGCGTCGGCCTCTAGAGTTCAAAGTTGGAGCTCATGTCTAGCTAAGAGATTCACCGATGCGTGGCGTCAGACGCTTTGGCATAAAGGGGAAGCTGAGTCTCTGATATGTCGGTCCTTTTGAGATATTGGACAGAGTTGGCAGAGCAACATACAGATTGGCCTTACCACCGAGGTTAGAGGGTGTTTACACTGTGTTTCATGTGTCTCAACTGAGGGAGTACATACCAGATCCGAGACACATCGTTAGCTATGATGATTTAGTGGTCGAGCCGGACACACTTTTGTTGAGCACCCGATTGCAGTCCTAGAACGAGGTGTGAGACACTTGTGTTCGAAGGCATTCCTATGCCAAGGATACAGTGGTTTAGACGAGGACCTGATGAGGCTACATGGGAGATAGAGGATAGTATCTAGAGGAACTATCCAGAGTTATTTGCCGAGATAGATACACCTTCTATCCCGGGACCTTCTATCCCGGACCTTCCTCAAAGCCATACAAATCCCGCGCTTTTGTCGGGTCTCTTCACAAATCATCTAAGTTAATAAACTGAGGTTGAACCGTCGCTTAAGTTGTTGCTTCCTCCCGAAGTGTCCACTTACTAAGGGTGTTGCTGACCACGTTCACCTTCCCCTCAATGATCCCAAAATCATAAGACCGAAGTCCTTAATCAATTCTAACCATCACCTCTGGTGGGTATTCAACCCTTGCTGAGGGAATATATGTGTGTGTGTGTATATATATATATATATATATATATATATATATATCATTCTCTTATCGTCCGTACAAGACTAGCATGTCGCTTCATAACAAAACACCAAAATCATCTTAAGTGCGTGCATCACATCGTCTAATGTTACGTTAGGATAGTAGCACAAAAGGCTTAACATTTATAAACTCGGTCTAATCTCCTAAACTACCTAGCGAACCCACATTATATGGGTCATTTCGTAGAAAGGAAAGTATTTCGAGGTCGAACACACGGGCTGAGGTGAAATTAAACCTTTCAATGATCAAAGATAGTGTAAAATCCAAACTAAGTGATGAGCAAGGAATAAAGAAATGAAAATCACAATATTTTTGGTTGGTTTTGGGGTGATCAAACAAGATCACAAGATATGCAAACTAGCAAACAGACAACATACAAACACAAAGATAGGTCATAAGAGGTAAGAAATGTGGATTCTAGAGATTCGGAATTCCGGTTATGGCAATAGACTCATGCATCTAAACATCAAAGGATAAGATGCGGTTGTTCGGAGTTGGGTGTTTCTCTAATGAGAACAATTACCGGGTATGTCTCATGTTCCACTAGTCTCAAACATAAGTCCTATTACCGGGCAAGTCTCAAGGAATTAAGGTAGAGAATTCTACACAAATCGGACACTACCTAAGGGTCAAACCCCTCCTTACCGGGTAATTCTCGGAAAAGGTAAGTCTTAGGCAATGATCCTAGCACACTCAATCTAATAGCGGCTTTTTTGGCTCACTACTACCTAGAGTTCATCATCTCGGCCGAAATGGGATGAAGAACAGGCTGAGATCATGGACTGAGTTAGTGATATGCCCCCGGATGACATCGACATCCGTGTTTTCGGCTAGAAGGACCCGCACATTTTAAAGACATGTTATTATTATTTCGGCTATTTAATATAAGTCTTTTTATATTCGGAATTTTAATTCCGGAACATAATTCCGTGAATTAAATTCCGACCTTTCATATTTTAGGCTTTTCATATTCAGAACTTAATTCCGATTTTAATTCTGTAATTTATGTTTGAACCTTTGGTTAGGCCCCATCCACTATATAAGGATGGCTTGTCTCATTTGTAAAACAATGTCTAAGTTGAATTCTAAGTATTGAGAAGGAAAACCCTCTTACTTAGTTTAGGCATCACCTCTTCTTCCACCCTCTTAAAGTTCTAAGTTTGATCCAATTCAAACGATCAAGAAGAAGTAGTTGAAGTTTCTCCTCGATCTAGATCGCCCGTATTTCTATCATTGGTATCAGAGCTCGGGATCGAGGTCAAGTTCTTTACTTGTGTTCTTGATTGTTCTTCACAATTTTTTCGATGTGAACTATAATAATAACTGTTCTTGATTGTGAAGAACAATTAAGAACACAAGTAAAGAACTTGACCTCGATCCCGAGCTCTAATACCAATGATAGAAATACGGTGCGATCTAGATCGAGGAGAAACCTCGACTACTTCTTCTTGATCGTTCGAATTGGATCAAACTTAGAATTTGGGTGGCGGAAGCGTTTGGTTGATCCTTCAAAGGATCCTCGAGTTTGAAGGGCTTGGATCAAAGACTAGATTCAAGATAGAACTTTAAGAGGGTGGAAGAAGAGGTGATGCCTAAACTAAGTAAGAGGGTTTTCCTTCTCAATACTTAGAATTCAAATTAGACATATCTTTACAAATGAGCCAAGTCATCCTTATATAGTGGATGGGGGCTAACCAAAGGTTCAAACATAAATGACAGAATTAAAGTCGGAATTAAGTTCCGAATATGAAAAGCCTAAAATATGAAAGGTCGGAATTTAATTCACGGAATTAAGTTCCGGAATTAAAGTTCCGAATATAAAAAGACTTATTATTAAATAGCCAAATAATAATAAATTTCTTCAAAATGTGCGGGTCCTTCTAGCCGGAAACACGGATGGCATCGCCATCCCGGGGCGTATCAGTTAGGTTTTTGAACACAAATTCATCCTAAGCTAACATATAAGTCCATACAATCATAGTCCAAAGCATATCCATCATTCCTTCACCCTAAAATCACATCTACTCAGCCAATAACATACACATCTATATCAAACTTCATCATGCAAGCATGCTTGCAGCTCATAGCTAGAAAATGAAGGTAAAGACCAAAGAAAAGACATTCCTAAGCTGAAATAGAAGTTACCACAATCTTACAAGGCTTCAAAGGAAGCTCCAAGATGATCTTACAAGCTTCCAAGAAAACCTCACTCAACACTCACTCAAAATCACTCTAGAAATCAATGAAACAAAGTTCTACACTAACCGCTTTCAAGAACACCCACAAGGGTGCTTGGAAGAGAGCAACAATGGAAGAGTCCAGTGAAACAAAAGGGAACCCTAAAAAAGCCTGCAAAAATCACTTAAGTACTCAAGGGAAGCAAGGGTCGGACATAGAGAAGTTGTGCCAAGTATTGTGGGTGGTCCAGAGAAGGATCTCGGTTGCTCTAGGGACCCATCTCGGTCGAGATACATGAGCCATGGACCGAGATTGGTCAAATTCAGCACAATACACCTCTTGATCAAGAGTTAGGCCAAGCCTTGCACCAACTGGGGTACTTGCCTTCTTCCTTCCTCCAAGTATGAGTCAATTGAAACCATGAATCCGGACAATCATGAGGCATGAACCTCGGATACGATCAATAATGGCCAAATGATCCCCAAAATACCTACAAAACCGACAAAAGCTCGTGCAGGCGTCTATTCCGACAATATGACTCAATTAAACGTAAACGTCACGAACTAGTGCGGAAACATGCATGAATGAAAGGGGAAACTATCTAAAAGAGTGCCTAAACTAGTGTCATAAATCACGTCAACAAAATACCTCATACTTGTCTCTTGCTCATCCCCGAGCAAGGTTCAAATGTAGGCTACGAGATGGTGTGAGTTATGAATGCGGAAAAACAGAAAAAAAAATTTTGAAAATGTGCTTCAAGTTATGGATCACCTTCATAGTGATGTTTCATGGCAATGGATGAGCAATCGTGTATCAAATGAATAAAGGCACGGAAAGACAATCATACTCAACTCGAAAGCATATATGCAAGGCAAATCGATATAGCCAAGATGATCATGAGAATGTCAAATCTAGATCACTTAGTCTAAACACATATACAAATAGGTCTTAAGGACTTAGGAAAGGAGAGGCCAAGAAATGTGTCAATAGGTGGGAAAATCTTAAGTCATGTGGTGCAAATCCGAGAACGGAACAAAAAACCACAACTTCATATTGTTCCACATCCACCATAAGTGTAATTATCAACTTCTTTTTCTTTTCTTTCTTTTCATTTTCTGTTTATTTTTATTCACTTGAGACAATGGAATTGGTGTACAAAAGTCTAAACCTTGGTGATTAGCGGTCCTCGGGATTTTTCCGAGGTGCCTCACACTGGGCACACATACCAAGGCTCGTTGGGACAGTCGGTTAATCCGACTTTGGCAAGACACAAACACCCGATTATGTGAATGGTGCCGAGTTACTCGTCATCAAAACCAACGTCCCCAAACCTATTTTTTCTACACTTTCACATCACATTCAACCACTTCATCCACAACATTCATTCATCAACTTCACACCACCCCACACTTGCTTTTCACACACTAACATGCTCCTAATTCCCAGATGGGTCAAAAGAGGTAAAATTTTCATTCAAGTGAGGTTCTTCAAACAACATGATCAAGATGAGAAGAAGAGAGAGATGAAATGCCTTAATCATTCCTAGATGATGTGTAAGAACTAGCATGAAATTTCGACAATCAATTCTCAATCCAATCAAGACAAACATATTCATCACAATTCATACATGGGATTCAAGAGAAGTATTCAAGTCCACATATGCATAAATTTATTCAAAACATAAGGCCATCCATAGCCAATCCACAAAACAATAATCATCATAAGGACTAGCATGAAATTTCGACCATCAATTCTCAATCCAATCAAGACAAACATCTTCATCACAATTCATACATGGGATTCAAAAGAAGTATTCAAGTCCACATATGCATAAATTCATTCAAAACATAAGGCCATCCATAGCCAATCCACAAAACAATAATCATCATAAGGCTCACATCCAAACTTGAAAGCACAAAAATTTTAAAAAATTTCGATTTTTTAGAATTTTGATATAAGTATATATAATGCAAGACATGAAAAGAAACGGGAGCCTATAAAATGAAACTATCCTAGATGCAATCATGCAAAGAATCATGAAAACCCCACCCCATACTTAAAATCACATTGTGCCCAATGTGCAAATCAAGTAAAGAAGAGTGAAAAAGGATCCTCGCAATGTAAAAAGCGGTGCTTCGGTATTTTGGTTCACTCAAGTGGAGTGGTAGTGCGGATGATTAATCAAACATGGTAGAGAGCTCTTGATGTTCATTCCGGCTTCGGGACCCGCGCCAAGGTGTAAGCGAGATGGGAACTCTTTCATCCCACAAAGGTATTTCAAGCCGTCCAAGTCTCACGTCCGCTCCACCCATGGTTGATGCAGGATCATCATCGTCATCATCGTCATCGTCATCATCCTCATCATCGTCTATCATCATCATCATCCTCGTCATCCTCGTCGTCGTCGTCCTCGTCGTCGTCATCATCATCATCATCATCATCATCATCATCATCATCATCATCATCATCATCATCATCATCTTGCTTGCAAGGCTTCCTCATTACCTAGACTCTAACACACAAACACAAAACACATAAAACAAAAACGAAAAGCAAAAAGCGGGAACGAAAAAGGGAAAAAGTTTAGCCTTGGGTTGCCTCCCAAGAAGCGCTTCTTTTAGGTCATTAGCTTGACCAAACTCCATGATGCCTCAATCCACATCAAAAACCTTGGATTGCTTGAGCAGTTCAAGCAACCATCGCTTTCCGGCATCCATGATGACTAGCATGGGCCACTTGATGCCCAAATAGACTTTAAGTTCTTGCTTCACCGGTGAGTGGTAGACTCCTTCATGACCGCTTCCTTGATGATAGTGTGGGGTTGCAAGTAATCCGATTGTGATTTTCGATTCAAGACTTCTAAAGATATATGTACAGAGCTGGGATTGCAAGGTATATGTTCTAAAATGGGATAATGTACGGTGAAGTTCCACTACCCACTTATCTCAACCCAAAGGCTCTATATAAAGGATGTTGAGTCTCGGTAAGATAGAGGATCTAAGGTAAGGATAATACTCTCAAACCAAACACCAAACCCAAGGTAATCAGGTTAACTCACAAGGATAAGGATTTTGGCACACTCAACCTTAATAAAGGGATTTGAATCCTCTATTACTTAGTTCTTGTAAACGTTGGCAACCAAGCAAGGGAATCACCAGGTAAGTCTCTTCCCACACTCGGATATAGGTTAGAAAGGTTCAACAAGGCTAGGGTTTAAGCAAATCTTTAACCAAAGATCAAGGATAAAGCAAGATAAGTACGATAGAAGAGAAAATTGGGTTGTTCATCATCATAAATCGGTCGATTTACTCAAGAACACACCGATTTTTTTTTCTGCGATGGTTAAACTCAACTCTCAGGGTCCAATCTCAACGTGAAGTTTATTCTATCATCATCTCAACCACAATATTCAACCAATCACCCTAGAATCACAAGGATTTTAGCCTAGAACACTCATTGTCAAAATCAAAGAAGATATTAAATCAAGAATATCAAGAATTTGGGAAAACTTTAAATCTTGAAATAAACCAACAAAAATCCTTTGAACAACGTTTTAATATCTCAAAAACTAATCAAAAACTTCAAACAAACTCCAATCTTGCATTCACAATGACTATAATAATCAAAACTAAAAAAACCTCAAGAACAACTTTCTTGACTCGATCTTGGACTTCGATCTTCCAAACTTCCTTCCTTAAATTCTTACTTTGTATTTCTATTCTTGTACTGAATGTTATTGGATGCAAGGGTGGTAGGAGGTGTCAATTCCTATTCAGCCGTCGACGTCCTCGTCGATGGGGGTCTATCTTTGGTGGGCGTAAGGCCTCTTCGTTGGGGGTGAGTTTCAATGTTGAAGGCTATAGATATCCTATAGGGAAAATAGGGTTTGAATAAGCATGAGCCTTACTTAAGGATAAATAATCTTAAAGATAGATAATCTTAAAGATAAACCCTAACTTAAAGATAAACTGTAGCTTAAAGATAAACGGCATCTTAAAGATAAACCCTAAAATTTTTGGGCCGAAAAAGAAATTGAGCCCGTTGGTATCAGAGCCCACTCTGGCGTGTATCAGAGCCCACTCCGTAGTATCAGAGATCGATTTGGCGTTATCAGAATCCGCTCCGCGGTATCAGAAATTACTCCACGTAGTATGAGAGTTCACTCCGCGGTATCAGAGTACACTCCGGCGCATTCCTATCTCCCTTTTATTTCTCCTTTTTGTTCCGCATCAAGGCTTAGTCTTTAAATGTGTCATTTTGCTCCATAATTTGTCAATGTACCCACAAATACAACAATAATCCATGTAGACATCATTTCTAGCAAATTATGCAATTATGAGATTAAATGTCATGGGTTCATGTTTATGCATGCAAAATAAAGGGAAAATCTACATAAATGCATGCCTAAATATAGGTCATAATTCATGTCATCAAAAGGTAAGGATATCCCACTAGGGAAATAGTACTCAGCGGTCCTACCGGTGAAATGCTTTCCTCCTTCATTCACTATGATATAAACAAAGCCGACTCTTGGAAAGATGGATTTGCTGAAGTGCTCCACAACCATCATAGATCCATCTTCTCTAACCGGGAGGGGTCTTATGTCAACCATGGGAGGCTCCTCAGGAAAGGAACTCCAACCTTCGAGTGCACTCCGGGCAAGTGAGAAAGGATCGAAAGGAGCTGAAGTGAGCTTCGGAATGTCATCACAGGATCTCGAAAGGGCACCTCTGTTCGCCACTTAGCGTGCGTGTAAATAAGCTTTAAATATAAAACTAGAAATCAAGCAAGCGAACCCGCAGTGTACGGATCGATATAGTTAAGCAAGAATTCCAGAGTATCGAACACAAGGATTTGGGGGGAACAAATTCAATTATAGGTTATCAAGCGAGTAAATGTATGAAGCTTTTCAAATATTGGGAAAACAACAATCCTAATGATCCAAGTATCCAGCTATGGCAGTCGATTCAAGATATATTAAAGGTATAAGGACAGAGTAGAGGGTTGCAAAGGTATGCTAATGTAAGGTAATCGTACGGTGAAGTTCCAAACACCTTATATGACTCACCTAAAAGACACTCTCTATAAAGGTTGTTGAGGCTTCAATATAGAAAGGTTCAAAAGGCAAGAATTAACGTCAAACACCCAAACTTATAATCCAAGGATCAAGACTAACTAAACCGATTAAGGTTATGACACTCACAATCGAGGTAGAGGTTGTTGAGGCTTCACTACCACCTAGAAAAGGCAAGCCAAGACTAAGTTAAAGCAAATCTTTAACTTTGGATTAAAGTAAAAGCAAGTTCATAAACTAACACAAAATTACGGGTAGTTCTTGAGTTCCACGGCCGTGGAAGCTCAAGAACAGACCGTGGATTAGGGTTGTCGGCGATTCTCTCTAACTCTCAGTGTCCAATCAAATTACGATCGATCTATCATTATCTAAGCCACAACTATCAACCCTTCACCTTAGAATTGTTAAAGGGTTTTAGCCAACAACAGTCATATTGATATCAAATTCAAGGTTTAAAAGGATGAAAGATGAAAACTTCCGAAAACCTTCAATAACTTTCAACTCAATCTCAAATCCACAAATCAAGAACAATAACGTCAATAGATTCGGAATAACACAAACAATCACAAATCTTAGATAAGAAGGAAGAACGAGATGTCAATCCGTCTTCTAAATCAAACCTAAGCAAGAAGCGAAATCTTCTTACTAACAATCTTCCGAATCTTCAATCTTCCATCAATCCGGAAATCCCAATGACAAAGCGCGAATCTATCAATCACAATCTCCGCAAGATGTGAAATTAGGGCAATTCCCAGCGTAAGCGTAAGCGAAAGTGCGTCTAAGCAGAGGTGACGGAATCTCTCTTCGTCCGTCCTTTTATAGTGTAAGATAAAATATCGGCCCGGCCCAATTGCGTATGAGATCGTGGCTTAAAGTGTGACGAAAAAGATTGCCAAGATCACGGTCGTGGAAGGGTTCCACGACCGTAATTTAGAGCGTGGAAATCATCACGGTTTGACACAATCTTTCCACGGCCGTAGAAGTTGCTGGAATGAATCACGCTTCCCTTGCCAAGGTTCCACGGCCGTGGACTTGAACGTGGAATGTAGTACGGCCGTATTTTAGAGCGTGGTTTAGGGCTAGAACGTGATTCTTCCTTTCGTCGTGCCATTCTTCAAGTTAGCACATCTTAGCTCCTAGGAATGTCCTCAATTCATGGACATGCTCAATCAAACTCCATCCTTGCTCAATTTGCTCGGAAATAGCTCTTAATTGCCTACAATCAACATAAAGCTTGTGTAGATCTCTATATCGACATTATAGACAAACTAGCTCACAAATGTATCAATGCTTAATCAATGACTATCAATATGGATGAAATACACTTAGAAAACGTGCCTAAAATATCACAATATTTCATGCTAACAAATAACCCCATACTTGCCACTTGCTTGTCCCTAAGCAAGGTCTTTCAAAAGCTTTAAAACACAAGTTAGGATGAAATATGTGTACCTTCTCAAAGCAAAACTTCTTTTGGATGAATGTGCCTTCTAATCAATAGATCATTCTCAAATCTTGCTTCATTCGTTTATAAGACTTTCATACACTTAATCAAAGAGTAAAGAGTAAAGAAAGCTCATGAATTAATCAAACTTCCATGTAAACATCATAACCTTCAAACATTATCAAAATCAATCATAAGAAACTTCAATTTAGATCACCAAGTCATATAACATTCTTTTGATCTTAAGGACTTTCAAACAAGAAAGGTCTAGAATGTGGAAAGGGAAGGAAACTTTAAGGAATGTGGTGCATGAATCCGGGAAAGTGGATAACTACTCTTTTCTTCTTCTCTTGCGGTTTCCGCAACACTTTCAACTTAGAGCTTCGCTCTCTTCTTTTCATTTTTCGACTTTACTTTTGGAGTTATGGATAGAGGTGCACAAAAACCGAAGCCTAGGAGATTGGCGTTTCTCAATTTTTATGAGATGCCTCAAACCCTTAGCGCACATACCATAATCCGCTAGGAATATCGCTCAATCCGACTTTGGCAAGACACAAACACCCGGCTATGTGAATGGTGTCGAGTTACTCATCATCATGATTGACTTCCCCAAACCTATAATTTCTTTCTATTCCTTTGAATGCAAAGTATTGCTTTCATGGCCCTCCCACATCATACATGCCTTTTTCATTCAACTCCTCCAAATTCCCGGATAGGTAAAGGAGGTCAATATTTCAATGAGGGGCTAAATGATCAAAGAAAGAAGAAAGAAAAAATTGAATTGCCTTAATCATCTCAAAAGGAAGCATAAGAACTTTTAGTGTGATTTCAACCTTAATCTCTCAACATGATTCAAGTAACATTCATCACATTATGAAAGTTGCAAAAGAGATATAATCAACTCATTCAATTTCTTTTCAATTCACTATTTGTTTAAGCATGCAATTGTCATCAAACTCAATTCACAAGTAGTGATTATCATAGAAGTCATTTCTATCCTTAGAAGCACAAAATTTTCAAAATTTTTCAATTTTTTGGGTTTTTCAAACTCTTTTTCATGCAATGCAATAATGAAACGTGTAACAATATAATGAACATGCAAGATAGTCTCAATAGAAGCAATCAAAGTGAGTAAGAGTTATTACAAACTTTTAGTCACACCCCACCCCATACTTGGAACAAACATTGTCCCTAATGTTCAAATAAAAGAAAAAAAAGAAAAGAAAGAAAGAAAAAGAAACTCACAAAATGGCGGTGGAGAGCTAAAGCTGTTGGTCATCATCATCGTCACTGCGGTGGAGGCGGGAATGGAGAGAAGCTAGGGTCATAGTACCGCCCGAACTGCTAGCGGTAGACATCCCTCATCATATGGTCGAGTTCATCCATGCGTCCATCTCTCGCGTCAGCTCGGATCTCCAAAGCTCCCACCCTATCAGAAAGGCTGGTAGCCCACTCTGGCATCTGCTCATACCAACCTGGAGTCTGGCTGTACCACCCCGGTGCATTTGACGGTGCTGGTGCTGGTGGTGCCTGTGCAGACCATGGAGGTGGAGCTCTGTACCATGCAGGAGGGGTCTCCATCCAAGTGGGTCTCTCGCTCACGCTGGCGCGGTGAGAGGATGATCCTGAAGCTTTGGCGGGACGTGGAGAACGTCTAGGCATATCAGGAGCTATGTCTGGCTGATCCGGAAACGTGCCAAAATCCTGCTCAGCTCCTCCTCCTCCTCCCTCATACTGATCTCTCATCTCCTCCTCCTCAACTACAGGCGGTGGTGGAACATATGGAGGGGCTGCAATCCTGTTCATATGCATAGCAGCGAACGTCTCCTTCCAATTATGGCGTCCAGCCATAATGGAATACTCTGGGAGCCACTCAATGCCTCTCTCCGTCCTGCTCTCCCATGGCATAGCTGCATAAGGTGGACCTCTATGGGTAGGGAAGATGAGACCTCTAGTCATGAAGGCCTGGAGTCCTAGGGGTACAGCAGGAATACGTGTACATGCAGAAAAATCTACCCCCAATATCCTAGCAAGGTGGGTGACTATCCCACCATATCCAATGTTACCAGCCCTCTTGTTCTTTAGCTTGCTCATGGTAGCAGCTAAGAGGGTGGCGCAGTCAGCAGGTCGTCCATATAGCATGGAGTACAGAAGTAAGAACTCATCCGTCTTGATCTTCTGAGGTGTCTCCGTCCTAGGGAAGAGACACTCAGAAAGTACCCGGTGAGCAATCTTCAAGGCTAAGTGATACATCAACTTAGCCTTGGTATCAGCTGGTTGCCAGCGGTCCTCGCTGGCATAAATCATGGCTACCTCCTCCCAAAAATCCTTGGCGTAAACGCCGCTGGGGAAACGACCATTGAAGGTCTCTTGGAACCCAAAGAAGGCTCCAAACTCCCGGATGGTAAAATCATAGTTTCTTTCCATCAGACGGAAAGAAACTGTCCTATCCATATGGCTGTGCTCAAAAGACGTCACAACCTCTCTAGTAATCTCCTCGTAAGCGTCTTCTCGGATAGCTGAAAAGACAATAAGACCGGCTCTATCCAAGAGCCAAGTAAGGTCATCTATGATGTGTAGAGGAGCTAAATCCTCCAACAGTAGGTACCTAGGTCCTATAACAGCCCTCTTATGGATCCTCTCTAAGGCGTCGAGATGATCCTCGTGAATGGTGGGTACCCTAGGGCTAGGAGGTGATGGTGATGAAGGTGATGATGGAGGTGAAGGGGATGAAGGTGGTGGTGCTCTAGAGGATGAAGAGGAAGAGGGGTTGCCCTTCCTCTTTTTATTCTTATCCTTCTCCTTGTTCTTATCCTTATTTCTCCCAGAAACTCTCCTCACAAAATCCATTACTGTTGAAAACCACGGTCTGTTCTTGGTGTTCCACGGCCGTGGAAGTGACAGAGACCGTGGTTCGTCTCAATTTTTCTCAAAACTCAGCAGATAATCACCAAACTCAGTAGTCAATGAGTCCTATGCTAATTCCTTCCAATGTCAATCAGTTCTCCTACAAATGCTAGCAAAAACGAAGCCGAATTGACAAAGATAGAGAAAGAACCAAAAACCTAGGTTTTCGGATTTTAGAATCCGAATTGTGCTTTCTCCGGTGGTTTGCCGCTCGATTTGTTGCTTGGATCTCGTTGGTGATCGGATTTGCTTCAGTTTGGGTCGAAGAATCGTTGAAAACGATTAACGAACGAAGAATTGAGGTGAGGGGCGTGATTTCGGCGAAATAGGGCGTGGAAAAGCTTTGTGATGTTGTGTTTTGTGAAGAATGTGGTTTATATAGTGGCCGGCAAAATTTTTGAAAACCACGGTCTATCGAGGGGTTCCACGGCTGTGGAATTGTACGGAACTGTGGTTTTTGTGTTTTTTCAAAGGCTTTTGGAAATTACGGTCACTGTAGCTGTCACGGCCGTGGTTTAGGCCGTGGAACTCTCTGTAATGCTTCAAAGTTCAAGTTTCGTCACTTTTCTTCAAGATTACTCTTCCCCTTTCCTTTTCCACTGTTCCTACATTCAAAAACACGAACATACCGGAGGTATCGAAGGCAAAACAAAGCAAAAACGTCTAAACTAAGCTAAACTATGAATCAAAAACAAAAACGTAAATGCAATACCTTGGGTTGCCTCCCAAGAAGCGCTTTGTTTAAGGTCCGTAGCTAGACCATATTCGCACTTATTCGAGTGCGGTGGGCGCGAACTCTTCAGCTTGGAGTTCCGGCGTATACTTCTTGAGTCGTTGACCGTTCACCTTAAAGCTTCCGCCCGCTTCACCCCATACTTCAACTGCATCATGGGGGAAAATACGTTTGATTAGAAAAGGTCCGGTCCAACGAGATTTAAGCTTACCTGGAAAGAGACGAAGCCTTGAATTGAAGAGGAGAACTTGATCTCCTTCTTTGAAGTCCTTTGGAATGATATGCTTATCATGTCAACGCTTTGCTCTCTCCTTATAAATCTTGGCATTTTCATAAGCGTTCAAGCGGAGTTCTTCAAGCTCATTAAGGTTCAAGAGACGCTTCTCTCCCGCTTCCTTCATGCTGAAATTTAACCACTTGATGGCCCAAAACGCCTTGTGCTCTAGCTCTACCGGTAAGTGACAAGACTTCCCATACACAAGGTTGTATGGTGTGGTTCCTATGGGAGTCTTATATGCAGTCCGGTATGCCCATAATGTATCATCAAGCTTCAAGGACCAATCCTTCCTAGTCCTTGAAACCGTCTTCTCTAGGATTCCTTTGATCTCCCGGTTTGAGATCTCAACTTGTCCACTAGTTTGTGGATGATAAGGGGTGGCAATCTTGTGAGTAACCCCATACTTAGCTAGAAGAGCTTCAAAGCGTCGGGCAATGAAGTGGGAACCTCCATCACTAATGATAGTCCTTGGTGTCCCAAATCGTGGGAAGATGGTCTTGTTAAAGAACTTAACCACTACCATGGCATCATTGGTGGGAGAGGCAATTGCTTCCACCCATCTAGAAACGTAATCCACCGCCAAGAGTATGTATTGGTTTCCACAAGATGATGGGAACGGTCCCATAAAGTCAACTCCCCAAACATCGAAAATCTCCACCTCTTGGATGTTATTGAGAGGCATCTCATTCCTCCTAGAGATATTTCCTGTTCTTTGACAAGCATCGCATCAGGAAACAAAGGTTTGCACATCTCGAAATAAAGTAGGCCAAAAGAATCCAGATTGCAATACCTTAGCGTTGGTCTTGTGCGAACTAGCGTGTCCTCCACATGGTAGTGAATGACAATGGCGGATGACACTTTGCATCTCATCTTCCGGCACACATCGCCGAATGATGCCATCCGGACCTCTCTTAAAGAGGAGAGGTTCATTCCAAAAGTATTCCCGAACATCCTTAAAGAACTTCTTTCTTTGTGCGTAGGATAATCCGGGCGGTATCTCCTGGCAAACCAAATAGTTAACAAAATCAGCAAACCATGGTTCGTTACCTTTGGAGATTACTTCGATGCACTCCTCAATGATATGTAGGTGTTCGTCCGGGAAGGAGTTATCTATAGGTAAGTGGTCGTCCTCTAGATGTGTTAGGCGACTCAAATGATCCGCAACAGAATTTTCCGAACCCTTCTTGTTGCGGATCTCTAGATTGAATTCTTGTAGGAGAAGAATCCATCTAATTAGCCTTGGCTTCGCATCCTTCTTTGCAAGGAGATACCGGATCGCAGCATGATCCGTATACACAATCACCTTTGCACCTACAAGATAAGAGCGAAACTTGTCAATAGCATAAACAATGGCTAAAAATTCCTTTTCCGTAGTGGCGTAGTTGAGCTGCGCTTCATCTAGCGTTTTGCCAGCGTAGTAGATAGCGTGGGTTTGCCCTTCCTTCCTTTGTCCAAGAACAGCTCCTATGGCTACGTCACTAGCATCGCACATAACCTCAAAGGGAAGATTCCAATCCGGAGGTTGGATAATAGGTGCTGAAATTAGAGCTTCCCGAATCATGTTAAACGCATCCAAGCATTCCTGCGAAAACTCAAAAACTGCATCCTTCATCAATAGATTAGTGAGCGGTTTTGATATTTTAGAGAAGTCTTTTATGAAGCGTCTATAGAATCCAGCATGTCCTAGGAAACTTCTTATCCCTTTCACCGAAGTTGGGGGAGGAAGCTTCTCTATAGTCTCTATTTTCGCCTTATCCACCTCAATCCCTCTACTAGAGATTAAGTGTCCTAAAACAATGCCTTCCCTAACCATGAATTGACACTTCTCCCAATTTAGAACTAGGTTAGTGTCTTCACAGCTTTGTAATACAAGAGCAAGGTTAGAAAGACAATTTTCAAAAGAGGAACCATAAACGGAGAAGTCATCCATAAAAACCTCCATTATTTCCTCTATGTATTTGGAGAAGATGGCCATCATGCACCTTTGAAAGGTGGCTGGGGCGTTGCAAAGCCCGAACGGCATCCTCCTATAAGCAAACGTACCCCATGGGCACGTAAATGTGGCCTTCTCTTGATCATCCGGGTGTATCGGAATCTGAAAGAAACCACTGTAACCGTCAAGATAGCAAAAATGAGAATGTTGCGCTAACCTTTCAAGCATTTGATCGATGAATGGCAATGGGAAGTGATCCTTCCTTGTCGCATTGTTAAGCTTGCGGTAGTCTATGCATATCCGCCATCCTGTCACGGTTCGGGTAGGAATGAGTTCGTTATTCTTGTTGGTGATGACCGTCATTCCTCCCTTCTTCGGAACTACTTGAACTGGACTCACCCACTTTCTATCGGAGATAGGGTAGATGATACCTGCATCAAGAAGTTTAAGAATTTCCTTCTTGAAAACCTCTTTCATGGTCAGATTCAACCGCCTTTGAGGTTGTCTTGAAGTCCTAAAGTCCTCTTCCATTAAGATTTTATGCATGCATAGGGAAGGTTTGATTCCTACTAAGTCCTCAATAGTATATCCTAAAGCTTTTCTATGTTTCCTAAGGACAACCATGAGCTTACTATGTTCATCTATGCTTAGATCGGAACTAACAATAACCGGAAAGGTAGAATTAGATCCAAGAAATGCGTACCTTAGATAAGTAGGAAGTGGCTTTAGTTCCATCGCTTTCGGAGCTTCCAATGGTTCTTGAGGAGCATCCGATGCTTCCTTAGAAGTGTCTAAGGAAGTAGAAAGTGTAGGAGAAGAATCAAGAGAAGTTGAAGAAGAGGTACGATCACCTTCTTCCACGGCCAGAATCACGGTTTCTCTGCATCCTTCACGGCCGTGGTTTAGGGTGTGGAATGTGGTTACGGGTGCTCTGTTTCCTCCACGACCGTGTAACCCTCTGGAGTGAGCCACGCTTTGGTTGGTGAAATCCACGGCCGTGGAATATAGTGTATGGCCCCGGATCCTTTAGCTTTGGGGGCATCTTCTCCTTCATGGTCTTGATGAGATCCGAAGAATCCGAACGCATCTTAACCTCTCCAAAATCCTCTAACTTTCTCTTGTTAGAGAGGATCTCCTTTAAGAACTTGCCATAAGCCGGCATACCTACAATAGCATCAATGAAAGGTATATTAATATGCAGCTTGCTCATGAGTTCTATAAACTTACCGAATTGTTTACCTAGACGCGCTCTCGCTCTAGATTGAGGGAATGGTAGGGGAGGTTTGTAAGCCGGATGAGGAACGTAGACATCTTCCTTCTCCTTCCCCTTCTCTTTGTCTTTCTCAACGGAGACTTCAACAAACTTAGGCTGCGGATCGGTAGTAGTCACTCCGCTCCTAGTTGTGATTGCCATCACCCTTCCCTTTGGGTTGTCCTCCGTTTTTCCTGGAAGTTTCCCTTGATTCCTAGGAACTTCCTCCGCATGTGTAAACATTTGGTTTTCTAAAACCTTTTGGGCTTTATCAACCTTAGTTATGTGATCATCAACCTTGATGATGCGAGTCTCTAACCCTTGAAGCTTTCCCAAAATTGTCTCCAACATGGGATCGGGCTTCTCCTTCCCCGAAGTGCTTCCTCCATTAGATGTTTGCCCCTGGCTTTTCAAAGGAGTAGAGGAAGAGGAAGGTGGAGTTAGTGAATTTGAATTGGAAGGATAAGAGTTACCGGAGTTTTGTTGATTGGAGCACCAATTGTTGTTGTTTGAACCCCTATTGTTGTTCCAATTATTGTTCCGGTTGTTGTTGTTGTCATTCCCATTATTCCGGTTGTTGTTCCGGTTATTGTTGTTGTTGCGGTTTGTATTCTCGCCACCATTGTTGTTGTTGCCCAAGTAGCCAACATATTTTCCTTGTTGCTTTGGAAAGTTGGTCTTGATAGCCTCCTTCAACTCTTTGATCTCATTGTTGAGGGAGAAAATTTGATTTTGAGCTTCATGTGTGAGCTTTGCTCCTTGCTCCACACGATTTCCCTCTACCTTCCGGTGAGAATACTTCTCTATGACCCTTGCTTGCTTCTCAATGAAGTTCCAAGCGTCATCTTCCCTCATGTCCATGAATGTACCACATGAGAGGGATTAGAGCTTGAATTGTGTCTCCACATCCAGCCCCTTATAGTATATCTCCAAAAGTGCAAGCTTAGATATGCCATGATGAGGGCAATCCAAGAGCAAATCCTGAAACCTTTCCCAAGATTGAAACAAACTTTCGTTAGATCTCATGGAAAATGCATTAATCTTACCTCTTAGTTCCGCCATTTTGGATGGCGGAAAGAACTTAGTGAGGAACTCCGCGGAAAGGTCTTCCCATGTGTCTAGTTTTCCACTAGGAAGAGCTTGGTACCAAGACAATGCCTTCCCCTTCAAGGAGAAGAAGAAGGGCTTGAGCTTATAGTTGTTGGTAGTCGCGTTATTCGGCCTCATTGTCTCCATCATACACTCGAAGTTTTGTAAGTGTTGGTGTGGAGATTCAGCGCTTGTTCTGCCAAATTGGTTTTGGCGAACAAGAGTAATAACCTGCGGGTTGAAGCTAAACCCTTGTACATCGTCAGCATCGAAGTTCACACCTAAACGGCGTGCTTGCCGCGTTGGATCCATCCTTTGGCCAAGAGTCCTTGGCTCCTCATCCACACGTTCGATCCTAACATTCCTAGGTGGAACACGGCAATTTGCAGCTGCCCGTGGATGGAACGGATTCACATTGATCGTTGGATCAATTTCCTCTAGCGGTGGCATGGAGGAGTCGCTATCCTCATTGGATGAGTTGGCTCTAACCGATCTTCCCGGTCTCCTCCTTTTCTTTTTCTCCTTAAGGTTGTTTATCTCCAACCTCATTTGAAACATCATGTCCGTTAGATCGTCAACTTTCATTTGATGACGATCCGTTTCTTCCCTTCGTGTCTTCTCACTCCATTGGAGTTGAGCTTCTTTCTCCGCTAACTCCGATTGGAGATCACGTTCTATTTCTTCATCCATTTTCTTTTCCTTACGCTTTTGCCTTAAAGTCCTCTCAAGCTCTTGATCAAGAGGTAAGAGGTCTTCGGTGTTCCTAGACCTGCGCATTCACTTGAAAGGATATCAAATAACAAGGGAAGAGCTCCCAAGCTTGACAACCGTAAACCGAATTCGGCCTTAACCAAATCCCCGGCAACGGCGCCAAAAACTTGTTCCTTGGCGAAACTCTGTTCCGTTGCCGGAACAAGAACTTCGTATGTACCTAAGAACACAAACCTGCAAGAACACTCAAAAGAGATATCAAATAACAAGATCCAAGTATCCAGCTGTGGCAGTCGATTCAAGATATACTAAAGGTATAAGGACAGAGTAGAGGGTTGCAAAGGTATGCTAATGTAAGGTAATCGTATGGTGAAGTTCCAAACACCTTATATGACTCACCTAAAAGACACTCTCTATAAAGGTTGTTGAGGCTTCAGTATAGAAAGGTTCTAAAGGCAAGAATTAACGTCAAACATCCAAACTTATAATCCAAGGATCAAGACTAACTAAACCGATTAAGGTTATGACACTCACAATCGAGGTAGAGGTTGTTGAGGCTTCACTACCACCTAGAAAAGGCAAGCCAAGACTAAGTTAAAGCAAATCTTTAACTTTGGATTAAAGAAAAAGCAGGTTCGTAAACTAACACAAAATTACGGGTAGTTCTTGAGTTCCACGGCCGTGGAAGCTCAAGAACAGACCGTGGATTAGGGTTGTCGGCGATTCTCTCTAACTCTCAGGGTCCAATCAAATTACGATCGATCTATCATTATCTAAGCCACAACTATCAACCCTTCACCTTAGAATTATTAAAGGGTTTTAGCCAACAACAGTCATATTGATATCAAATTCAAGGTTTAAAAGGATGAAAGATGAAAACTTCCGAAAACCTTCAATAACTTTCAACTCAATCTCAAATCCACAAATCAAGAACAATAACGTCAATAGATTCGGAATAACACAAACAATCACAAATCTTAGATAAGAAGGAAGAACGGGATGTCAATCCGTCTTCTAAATCAAACCTAAGCAAGAAGCGAAATCTTCTTACTAACAATCTTCCGAATCTTCAATCTTCCGTCAATCCGGAAATCCCAATGACAAAGCGCGAATCTCTCAATCACAATCTCCGCAAGATGTGAAATTAGGGCAATTCCCAGCGTAAGCGTAAGCGAAAGTGCGTCTAAGCAGAGGTGACGGAATCTCTCTTCGTCCGTCCTTTTATAGTGTAAGATAAAATATCGGCCCGGCCCAATTGCGTATGAGATCGTGGCTTAAAGTGTGGCGAAAAAGATCGCCAAGATCACGGTCGTGGAAGGGTTCCACGACCGTAATTTAGAGCGTGGAAATCATCACGGTTTGACACAATCTTTCCACGGCCGTAGAAGTTGCTGGAATGAATCACGCTTCCCTTGCCAAGGTTCCACGGCCGTGGACTTGAACGTGGAATGTAGTACGGCCGTATTTTAGAGCGTGGTTTAGGGCTAGAACGTGATTCTTCCTTTCCTCGTGCCATTCTTCAAGTTAGCACATCTTAGCTCCTAGGAATGTCCTCAATTCATGGACATGCTCAATCAAACTCCATCCTTGCTCAATTCGCTCGGAAATAGCTCTTAATTGCCTACAATCAACATAAAGCTTGTGTAGATCTCTATATCGACATTATAGACAAACTAGCTCACAAATGTATCAATGCTTAATCAATGACTATCAATATGGATGAAATACACTTAGAAAACGTGCCTAAAATATCACAATATTTCATGCTAACAACCTCGGTTGATCAGACCGAGATGAGGGTCGAGGTGAGCCCTTGCAGTGATCATCTCGGATGGTTCGTAGACCATCTTGGCCGAGATAAGGCTGGATGGACCGAGATCATTGTTCTTTTCTTCTTCTTCCACCGAGAGCTCTTCTAGTGTGGTTTTGGGATTGAAGGTGTTCGCTCCAAAAGGTGTGTGAAAAAGCTTTAAATTTATAATCAAGAATAAAAGCAAAAGCGAACCCGTAGTGTACATATCAATCGCAGTAAAACCAAATATTCCAGGGTCGAACATAGGGATTTAGTGAAATCAAATCGGTAAACGATATCTAGCAAGAAAATATTGCAACTATTGATAAAAACAAAGACTTTGTGTATTAATTTGGGGAAAACGGTTCTAGAGATCAAGAGTCCTTCATTGCACTCCTCCAAGGGTGAAGGAGGTTGAGGTATGTCTTGAGGGAGGGTAGGCATCCCTTGCAAAAGAGCAAGCTCTTCAATCTCCCTCCTTGTTTGTTCTTCTCTATCAAAAGTCAATCTTCTTTCATCCTCGAGGGTCAAATCCCTTAGCCGTACTTGTTCCCAAGCGTCATTCAATTCTTCTTGAAGTTCTCTAATCATTATGGTTGAGTCGGGAAATTCTTGGATCTCCTCATGGTACACCTCCTCTTGTTGATACACTTCCGCTTCAAGCTCCACTTGGGCCCTTGAAATGGAAGCGATGTTGTCTTCTAAGTCCTCCAACTTCCTCATTACTTGCTCAAACGTGGTTCTAATCGGTCTTCATGAGGTTATTGGGGAGGTTTCACATGAGGCATTATAGTCACGTGAGCTTGATCATGGGACTCATGATAGTCATTAAACACCTCCCAATACTCAAACTCAACGTGGAGAGGTCCTCGATCTTGGCTTGCCATCCATCCCTCATACTCCATGTCGTCAAGGTTGTCTTGAAAAGTGCAATCCGTCCATGGAAAACATGAAAAAGGCAAAGACAAAAACAAAACAAGATCAGAAGTAGCAAGAAAGATATACACCATAAATAATCAAACACAAATGACTTAATTTACACCTAGTCCCCGGCAACGGCCCCAAAAACTTGTTACACTAGGATAGTAGCACAAAAAACTTTACATTTATGAACTCAATCTAATCTCCTAAACTACCTAGCGAACCCACAGTGTGATGTGATCCGGAAACCAATGCAAACGGCTTCACTTTAATTCGACCCTTCAGTATTTTGGTCATAACGAATGCTACGTTTATCCAATGAAGGTCCGTAAATACTTGTTGGAAAGCTGCTTTCAAGGGCTACAATATTGATGAAGACTTCAACAGCAGATTCGTCCAATCAATGGGTCTTAATTTCAGTTCTTCTAACAGCCGGATTTATGGTCAAGATGTGAAGAGTCCAAAACCAATGCCTCATTATGTGGATCTTTAAGGCCTATAATTTATTATGACTTTTGGCCTTGTTTTTGATCTTTTAGCTAGCCTTATTTTCCCTATTTAAAGGTTTGCTTGGTTCATAGAAAAATAAGTGAGAGTTGATAATATTTGGAAAACAATTTGGTTACATGGTTTTTGGTGAGATGCCGAAACCTCCTCCTTGGTGAGATGCCGGGTGGGTTGCCTTTGTGAGATGCGAGGGCGAAGGCATTAGTTCTCATAGGTGAGAGGCTTGTGAGAGTTGATGCGAGTATTGTAGAGTGGATGGTGAGATGCTTGAAGCTCTAGCAATACATATCTTGTACTTTATTTTCAATTATCACAAATCCAAAACACATGTGTATGTTTTCTTTAGATTTTCGTTTGTCTTGCATCGTTGGATCCTTTGGCTGGGGCGTATCATTTGGTATCAGAGCCTTATTCGATGCAATTCAATAAGAGGCATGAAGATTCGAGGACGAATCTTTTTAAAAGGTGGAGAGGATGATGTGATCCGGAAACCAATGCAAACGGCTTCACTTTAATTCGACCCTTCAGTATTTTGGTCATAACGAATGCTACGTTTATCCAATGAAGGTCCGTAAATACTTGTTGGAAAGCTGCTTTCAAGGGCTACAATATTGATGAAGACTTCAACAGCAGATTCGTCCAATCAATGGGTCTTAATTTCAGTTCTTCTAACAGCCGGATTTATGGTCAAGATGTGAAGAGTCCAAAACCAATGCCTCATTATGTGGATCTTTAAGGCCTATAATTTATTATGACTTTTGGCCTTGTTTTTGATCTTTTAGCTAGCCTTATTTTCCCTATTTAAAGGTTTGCTTGGTTCATAGAAAAATAAGTGAGAGTTGATAATATTTGGAAAACAATTTGGTTACATGGTTTTTGGTGAGATGCCGAAACCTCCTCCTTGGTGAGATGCCGGGTGGGTTGCCTTTGTGAGATGCGAGGGCGAAGGCATTAGTTCTCATAGGTGAGAGGCTTGTGAGAGTTGATGCGAGTATTGTAGAGTGGATGGTGAGATGCTTGAAGCTCTAGCAATACATATCTTGTACTTTATTTTCAATTATCACAAATCCAAAACACATGTGTATGTTTTCTTTAGATTTTCGTTTGTCTTGCATCGTTGGATCCTTTGGCTGGGGCGTATCACAGTGTATGGGTCATTTCGTAGAAAGGAAGGTATTCCGAGGTCGAACACAAGGACTGAGGTGAAATTAAACCATTCAATGATCAAAGATAGTGTATATTAAACTAAGAGATGAGCAAGGAATAAAGAAATAAAAATCACAATATTTTTTGTTGGTTTTGGGGTGATCAAACAAGGATCACAAGATATGCAAACAAGCAAACAAACAACACACAAACACAAAGATAGGTGATAAGAGGTAAGAAATGTGGATTTTATAGATTCGGAATTCCGGTTATGACAATGGATTCATACATCTAAACATCAAAGGATAAGTTGCGGTTGTTCAAAGTTGGGTGTTTCTCTAATGGGAAAAATTACCGGGTAAGTTTCATGTTCCACTAGTCTCAAACCTAAGTCGTATTACCGAGTAAGTCTCAAGGAACTAAGGTCGAGAATTCTACATAAACCGAACACTACCTAGGGGTCAAACCCCTCCTTACCGGGTAAGTCTCGGAAAAGGTAAGTCTTAGGCAACGATCCTAGCACACTCAATCCAATAACGGCTTTTTTGGCTCACTACTGCCTAAAGTTCATCATTTGTTATGGGATGAGGAAGAGGTCGACCACCTTTTCCTCCTGCCGTCCGCGGACGAGGACGTGCAGGTAGACCTCCAGTAGCTAGAGGTCGGGGATGAGTCCCTATCGCTGATCCACCGGTGGCCGACACTATGGTCGAGGAGGTTCTTGAGAGCATTGTTCCTGAGGCCGGAAATGGAACAGCTACTAGGTCCGGAGCACGAAAAGCACAGTCGGCCGAGTCAGGTTGAGTGTCTATTAGAGCGTCGGAGTATCTATAGTATGTCCAGAGGGTCGAGGAGACCATTAACTATAAATTAGTTCACATATAAAATAGATGAGAAGTATATTACGCTTTGCTATATTATGAGATTGGATTTTTATCTTGTAATGTTAAAATATTAATATATGGTTTAAACTAACCCTAATTATAGTGGGTTGATATTTAATTTCACATATTTGATAGATTTTTATTCTCATATCACGATAGTTGTTTTGCAAAAAAAATATTTATTTTTTTTAACTAAAAAACATTAAAAATTGATTGAAGCCATATAAATGACCGTGAATGAAATAATGTTTCGGATATATATTTAAGTCACTTGTGGAATAACATACATCAAATATAGATTAACATATGGGGGAGTTCTTTGGATAGACGTTGAGACAATGCACCATCAAATCCGTTATTTCGCTTTTCTAATTTATTTATTAGATTCGGTTTTTTTTACAATTTTTTTATTTTAATTCGGACTCCTACCTTTAAACATTTCCCATTCGTTTTTCTATTCAGACTATAAAATCCTTCGTTAGTTGAATTTTTTTTATTCATATTAGTTTTTTATTCAAATTAATTTTAAAAAAAAAATTTCATATTCGATTTTTTAGAAATTTTTTTTAGAATTCAGTATATAAATGTGCGGGGTATGCACCAGTAAGGATGGAAATGGGTGCACAACCACCCGATCCAACCGGTCAACCGATCCGAATTCGTGGGTGAAAACTCAAAGAATTTCGGGTGGTGGGCGGTTGACGGGTGAAATTGACAGGTGGTGGGTGGGTATGGGTATAGGAACAACCACCCGCACCATTCACCACCCGCCCCGCATCACCCGTATAAAGTATTTAAAAAATAAAAATAAAACATTAAATTCTACCCATATAAAAATTATTAAAAATATAAAAACATAAATTCCTAAATTATCAAGACACAAGAGTGTAACTGCATCACCATTCACCTTAACTCTTCCCCAATCTTAATTTTTAATATCAATTGCTAATTCGCTAGTCGCTCCCCAATCTTAATTTTTAATATCGATCGCTAATTCGCTAGTCGCTAGACTCGCTATAACCTTTGCCAAATCGTCATACCTAACGACCTCCGTTTACCGCCGCCAAGCCACAAGCTCCCTTCCCCGTTCTGTCACTCTCTTTTGCGCATCGCTTGCTTGATTATCTCAATACGTAATTAATCTTCAATAGTGTTTTCGCTCCATCCTCTCCTCATGTCTATATTCGGTTTTTGAGCCAAAGACTCCTCTCAAGACAACACTCACTTCAGGCTTTCAATCAGTTATATAATACATACATCTTCTTAGTTGTTACCATGTGTTTGGATTACTATTTTACTTTGATAATTTTAGATGAAGGCATCTTCTTTGCAAGCTATTCCATTAGTTAATCATGGGTGCCATTACATTTTGTAAAAACTTGTGCGTATTGTCTCTCTATATGATACCCGTCCAAAATTTTCGGACCTTTTAGAATACGAGAGTAGGCGGGCTGATGGTCAATAGTAGCTATCATTATATCATGTTGTTTACGGAAGATTGCAGGATCGCTACATCGAGCTCTAAAGGAGTTTGATTGTAGTATATGTTAATCTACGTTTGTTGTATGCAAAAATATTGCATTTATTTGCATAGTTTTGTACTAAATGGCATTCATTTTCCATGTTGGTTTGTAATGTTGGATAATATTCCGTAATTTAGTAGATTAATATTTGTGTTACTTTAAAATATAAATTACTTTATACATGTAAATATTTATAACTGAATGATATACTACACAATACACACCAGATTATTTCACCCGAACCAACCAAACACCCGGTGGGTGATGGGTGGGTGGGTGACGGATGAAGTGTTAGACGAGCGATGGGCGGGATGGGTGAGAGTTTAAGTAAGGCGGACCGTTGGTGGAAGTAGAACTTCCACCCATAAACCGACCCATCTTATCTTATTTTATCTTATATCTATTAAAGCAGAAGACTTATTGTCACGTGTCAGCGCCACAATTATCGAAGGCCACCAAAATATTTTTAAAAGTTAAATCATAACGAGATTTGTCAAAGATAATTAAAACACTTAATTTAAAAACAATCAGCCCAAACCTTTTTGTTAATTCAATAATATATCTTTAACAATAAAATTTTTTAAAAAAGAAAATTATTTAAAAATAAATACTAAAAAACCCAACGTATCTCTTTGTCAATATAAAAAAATTAAAATCGAAATTTTTTAAATATTCTTTGTTAAAAAATTCAACAAAAGTGGTTTACAAAATCATTTAAATAAATTTTATTAAAATATCATATTTTTAATTTTGTAAGGCACTTTTTTAGCAAGTATCTACAAAAAAAAATAATAATCAGATTTTTAATCTTATTTTCAAAATTATAATTTTTAATTCTGAATTATATTATCTCATATTTATTAGGGCAATTTTGGTAACTAGGCCTTTTTGAAAAACTAGAGTAGTAAGTAGGCTTTTTAATATTTCAATTAAGTAAATATACCCTAATCTTTTGTATTTATTCTCAAACTCTCCACACTATTTTCTCAAGGGGTACATTTACAAAAAACAAAACTAGAAAAAGTCTTGTAAACCAAATTGTTTCTATTTTATTAAAGCGTATGACTTCTTGCCACGTGTCAACGCCACAATTCTCGAATCTACCAAAATATTTTTAAAAGTTAAATAATTAGAATATTTATCAAAGATATTAGGCTTTTGTTCAAGTACGGTTCAATTAATGCGGTACGGCCGCACGGCCTGTCCCGGAAATTTTTTTTTATTTTTTTTCAAAAACGAATGAAAATTTGTTTGAACTACCATGTTATAATTTATGCACTATTCTCCTATAAACTTTGAACTATTCTCATATAATCCATGAACTATTACTTTTTAATATATTTTATCAAATTATTCATAAATTAATCGTTTATATGTTATGAACTATACAATTGTAATTCATGAACTATCATTTTATAAGTTATGCACTATCCATTATAAATTTTGCACTTTGAACTATTCTATTATAATTCATGAACTATTCTATTATAATTCATGAACTATCCCATAATAAGTTTTGAACTATTACTTTTACTCCTTTATAAATTTTGCACTTTGAACTATTCTATTATAATTCATGGGCTATTCTATTATAATTCATGAATTATTCTATTATAATTCATGAACTATCTCATAATAAGTTTTGAACTATTACTTTTAGTCCTTTATAAATTTTGGACTATGAACTATTCTATTATAATATATGAACTATCCTTTTATAAGTTATGAACTATTCCTTAATAAATTTTGAACTATTACTTTCACTCGTTTCTGAAAAATAAAATAAAAAAATAAAAAATAAAAAATAAAATTGGAACACGTGTCGGCCTTACCGGAATAATGTGTCTTACCTGAACAGCACCCAAGATATTAAAACACTTAATAAAAAAAATCAGCCCAAACCTTTTTCTTAATTAGATTTTTAATCTCATTTGTGTTTATTTGTAAAAAAAATAGTAATATATTTTTCTAAAAATACTCAACCTCATTGTTTACTATATATTAAAAAGGAAAATTAAACCAAAATAGTTTTGTTAAGTTTTAGAGATAGAAATTTTAAAAATTATATTAACAAATCCTGTGAAGACACGAGAAATATACTAGCGTTAAAACTTAATACTTACATTGTTGTTATTTTTTGAAACAATTTGGTTTACTAGGCTTTTTCTACTTTTGTGTTTAGTAAATGTACCCCTTAAGAGAAGAATGTGTAGAGTTTGAAAATAAATACAAAAGGTTGGGTATATTTACTTAATTGAAACATTTAAAAGCCTAGTTACTCCTATAGTTTTTCAAAAAGGCTAGTTACCAAAATTGCTCTTATTTTTTTCAATTGAAATTTTTTTTTTTAATAATGATAATAAAGTAATAAAATTTAAAGATACAATAAACAATCTTCATAATTAAACTTAATAGTTACAACAAGATCGTCAAATAGGATAAACGATAGTTTTACGAATTTGAACATTCCATTACTATTATTTCTAACCTTATATTTTAAATATAATTACAAGAAAAATTAGATTTTATTATCACATCACATAATGTAAATTAATCACAAACCTTAAAAGAAATAATAAATATACTTAATCTCGATATTTTAACAAACCTCATGCAAGGCACGGGTAATACACTAGTTTACATTCTTATGCACCAGTTCTTCAAAATGGTCGAATAACAATCCTGTTAATGTTGGACTTAGAGATGGGGCCGGTTCAAACCAAACCGCTGAACCGGCGGTTTGTGAACCGGCGCAAACCGCCGGTTTGACCAAACCGGCGGTTTAGGTTTGCCGATTTGGTTGAACCGGCGGTTTGCGGTTTAGGTTTAGGTTTGGTTCTAGACCAAACCTAAACCGCCGGTTTGAGCCATTTTTTAATTTTTTTAAAAAATTTTTTTTTACCAAACCGGCGGTTTGGCAAAAAGAGAGCCGTTGGCTTTTGCCAACGGCTCTTTGGCTCACAACGGCTATTAGCCGGTGGGCCCCACATCCCAACGGCTATTAGAGCCGTTGGATGTGTATTTTTATTTTTTATTTTTTTTTTGTAATATTAGTTTAATTAAAAAAAAATTAATACGCACAATTCCTATAAATACCATACAATTCTTCCATTTATCTCACACCAACATTCTCATCTATCTACTACTACTCTCAATCTCCATCTCGTATTCTCTTTCTCGTATTCTCGATCTTTCAAAATGGCAAACCCGGATTACCCAAGCGACTACGACTTCACTCCGACTCCCGCTTTCTTTCCTAGCACACAAGAAAGCGAGACTCAACCGCCGGATTCGGAAATGCCACAAGTTCCACAAGGTGAAGGGCCATTCCGACAAGCCCCTCCACCGAAAATGCTCACCTCCGACATATTCACCAAGCATTACAAGAAGGGTCCGGTGATGGACGATTATTGTCAAGTTTCGTGCAATTATTGTCCGAATGTGTACAAGTGGAAGGCGAAGGGCGGATACGGGACTTTGCAAACCCACATGCAAAAGACTCATCCGGAGAAGCTCGGAATAACATGGGGACAAACTCAATTGTCCCACGGGTTTGCATCCTCTTCCTCTCAATCTTCTTTATTTAATTATAATCATGTTGATGGATCTTTAGGATTAGCCAACTTAATTGCATCCGAAGCTTTTCCATTTTCTTATGCGGAATCTATTAATGTAAGAGAATATAACACTACTTATCTTCAACCGGCTTATAAACCAACTTCTCGTAAACAAGTTTCGAAATTAATTTCTCAATCTTATGAACAAAAGAAACAAAAAATTCTTACGGTTTTACAATCTTTTTCGCATCAAGTTCAATTTGTAGTGATATTTGGAGTACTTTATCACAAAAACATTTTTACATGGGCATCACTTTACATTTTATCGATAATGATATGCACTTGCATAAATTTGTTATTGCATTTCGACATTTTAATGAAAGACATAGTGCCGCCAACATTGCTAATTTAATAAGAACGGTTTTTTTACAAGAATTTAATTTACAAAATCGTGTTTTTTCATACTCATTTGATAATGCTTCCGCTAACACCCGCACCGTTAACCATTTAGTGGAAAATGCGGGTCAACTTATAAAAACTTCTTTTACTCACCAAAGATGTGCATGTCATATTTTAAATTTATGTGTTCAAGATGGCCTAAAAGTTTTACATGAAATGTTAGAACCTATAACTGATGTAATTGAACATATTTGGCATTCAACCGACTTAAGAAGAAAATGGAGATCAACTTGTATAGAAAAAAATGTTCCTCCGATTGCTTTTTCAAAAGATATTGGAACTCGGTGGAACTCAACCTATAAACTACTTACTCAAGCTATTCGTTATAAAGATGTTTTACAAGAATTTTCTTCACAATTTATTTCTTGGTCTATTTTAGATGATGAAAGTATTTGGCAAACTTGTTTTGATATTTGTAGTGTTTTAAAAGTTTTTAGTGATGCTACTAATACGTTGAGTTATGTTTACATTCCTACTTCTTGTTGTTTTTTAGAAATAGCCGTAAATGTTGCCGAGGCTTTACAAACCGGTTTAGGTTTAGAATCACTTAAATATGCTACAACCGAAATGAAAACAAAATGGCTAAAATATTATGATGGCGTTCCCCTAGTTTATCTTATTGCCGCCGTTTTCGATCCTAGACTTAAAATTGATGGTGTTACGGAATTTTTAATTGCTTATTATGAATGTTTAGGTTTATCTTCTATTAAGAACGTTAATTCTATTATTAGTAATGTTCGTGTTGAAATTGCTAAATTACTTCCTTTATTTGAAACTAGTGCTAGTGCTAGTGCTTCTACCCAAACAACTCCTCCACCCTCTTCTTCTTCTTCTTCTTCTTCTTCTTCTTCTTCTTCTTCTTCTTCTTCTTCTTCTTCTTCTTCTTCTTCTTCTTCTTCTATTCTTTCTAAAGCTAGACAAATTTTATCTAAAAGAACAAAAACACCTAGACATTCATCCGCAAGTGCGGAATTTGAAGATTATCTAACTACTCCTTTTAGTTTTGATGGTGATATTGATAGTTTTGAAGTTTTACAATATTGAAAGAAGATGACCCCAAAGTATCCAACATTAGCCAAGATTGTGCAACAAATTATGGTCGTTCCCGCATCAACGGTGGCCGTGAAGCAAGCTTTTAGTCAAGGAGGAAACATGCTAAGCTACAAGAGGAATCAATTGAAGCCCGATAAATTGGAGGCTCAAGTATGTGTTCAAGATTGGATAAGGGCGGAGAGGAGGCAACAACGGAATGCACCCGCTTATGATAGATCATCGGATTCAATTCCGATGATCCGGCCACTACTTCCAAGTCCGAGGCGCAAAGGCAAGGGGGTTACGAAAACAACTCGGAAGTCCGAAAAAAGGTAAGTAAAGGTAAGAGAACTACGTAGGCTTTGATTCCTCTTAAACCCCAAGAGGATACGTAGGCAACCGGGAAACCGGTTCAAGCCCTTTCCTTTTTTTTTTTTTCATTTAGTGCCCGTTTGGTTGGAGAGGTGGAATGAAAACGGAATGGAATCGGATAAGGGTTAGGAATGGGAATGGAAATGATGAGATTACTTTCATGTGCTAAAAGAGCTCTAACCAAACGTATTTTTTGATTGATTCGGAATCATTCCGTTACCGGGAATGATTCCTAGCGCTTCCAAACGGGCCCTTCTATTCAAAATTTCAAATACTAATGTAAATATGTAATAAAAAAAATTGAATGTATAAAAAATTTAGCTTGCTTTATTTTATTGTAGACTTGTACTAAGTAATTTTTTTTACTATGTAATTATTTTATTCAATGTATAAAAAAATTTGGTTTGCTTTGTTGTATGTTAGTAAATGTTACTATGTTAGTTAGTAATTTTATTTTAGTTGCTTCTTTCTTTTATTGTAGTTAGTAATTTTTTTTACTATGTAATTATTTTATTCAAAAGCTAATGTAATGAAAAAAAATTTGAGTTTGCTTTGTTGTTTTTTAGTTAGTAATTTTATTTTAGTTGCTTTCTTTTATTTACTTACTAATTCTATTTAAATGCTATTGTAAAAAAAAATGGTTGAATTGGCATTTAGGGACTTTTACACTATATAGTTGAAATTTAGGGCCTACCAATTACAAATTGAGAAATAAGGCTCCTACTTTACTAGACTAATTCATAAATAGGATAAAAAGTTGACAAAAGTGATGTCTAATGAGTGATGGCTGATGTGAGTGCTGACTGTGACACTTTTGATTGACATTTGGAGGGATTTTGGAGCTAAAAAACGCAGTCCTTTGCCCAGAAAAAATTCGCTTACCCAAAAATCTGCTTACCAGACTAATGTCACAATCATACCCAAAATAAATTTGTCAAAGTACATAAACATACTCGAAAACAACATACCCAATAAATCAAATATCAATATAAAACAATATCCATAAATTGGATAATATTTTATATTTATACCCAATTTAAACATCACTTAATACAAAATCCATACTCAATTTAAATTTGTCATACCCAAAATTTTCAAAACTCGATATTGTACACAAACTTCAATATCAAATGACATTTGGTCATTACCCAAAAATTTGCTTGACATTTGATCATTATAACACATTTTGGGTAACCATAAAACATATCCACGATATCACTTTAAATATAACACATTTTGGGTAACTATAAACATATCCAACATTATAACACATTTTGGGTAAGTGTTTTGTAAGATATTGATATGTTTGAGTAAGTGGTTTGTTCGTATGGTTGTCAATGTAGTAGATCGAACATGGTAAGTGCATATCCTAATTTTGAGATCGGAATTTTGGGTAATCAAACATAAATCGTCATACAACACAAAAAAATAAATAACACACCTAACATACCCAAAAAATAACAACCTAGTTTCGTCATACAATACCCAAAAAATAAATAACACACCTAACATATGAACGATTAAGTGGGAGACTCCCTCACTTTATTTAAAAAACCAAAAAGTATGAATAGTAAACATCCCATCGATATTTAAATGTTGTGCAGTACCATCATTTCAATTATGTCCTATTTCCCTAGGTGTAGGCCTAATTTTTATTGTTTACTCTAAAGGCCCATTTTACAAAAACAATATATAAAGGGTCTCATTTCCCTAATTTATTCAAAAAAAATCTATCTATAAAATATAAATTATAAAAACATAGTTATGTAAAATTTCAATCTACAAAACTTTAAAATGTACAAAGATTAACAAATGAATAACTTTTTAATTAATATATATTATACTTTTATATATATATATATATTTTAAAATTCATGTGCCAAACCGCCGGTTTATTTAAACCTAAACCGGCAGTTCAGGATATGCCGGTTTAGGTTTAGATTTGGCATTAAACCGGCGGTTCGCAAACCTAAATCGGCGGTTTAGATTTGCGACCCACCTCTAGTTGGACTTGAGGACTGCTAATGCAATTTGTAGACGACTGACGAAGCATATCGAGGACAGTTGTGCAATTATAGAAAACTGGAAGCCCCAGATTGACGAAACAAATCACAAACCGTCAGCTACTATGAATACGTTATCCTCTTCCTAATCTCAACCCGAAATTCATCTCCTCCTACGTTTCTACAAAGGGAAAAAAAATTAAAGTTTTTCTTTTGTTTTTGTATCTTCTTCCCCCTTCGGCATCGACGATTCCGCTTCGCAAACCCTAATCAATCTCGCGTTTCCTATCTCCATCTTACTCTCTTTCGCTCTTTTTCTCGCCGGTTGATTGGTTTAATCTCTTTGCGTTCACGGTGTATAATTCTATCTAATAAATCGGTCGATGTATCGAAACCCTAGTTAGTTTGATCTCATCGGACTATTTCAATCCCTTGGAGCTTTTGTGTTCTTTTGTTTTATATTTGTGTTTTCTTTTCTCTGTATTTGGGATTTGCAACATTGAGGAGGGGGTGATCTGATAGGATCGATAGACTTTCTTGCTCTGGGAGGAATTATTACCCTTGAGATTCTTGTCTTGGAAGTATACATTTTCGTTCATTCGATTTCTAGCTTTTTTGGAATACAGCTGCTTATCTAATCATTTTCGCTTCCAGACCCCCTGATATACTTGTCGAAATTTCCTTCTTCTTTTTTCTAGTTTTGAAAACGTCGAGGGTTGATTTTTCCACATCCGGAGAAGCGGGGATATTAAAAGCTTTAGCTCTTAAGGATTGATCGGTTTTAGTTTCTTGTTGTTCCTGGAGTGGTTGAATTGTCCGAGTCTGTATCACTTTGAAGAGATATGGTGGGTGGAAGCATCAGGAGAGACGAAGGATCCTTTACTATTAGCAATACCAATGTTTTTTCGGCCCTTGAATCTTTACGCAAGAAAAAGAAGTCGGACAAGGTCAAGAAAAGCAAAACCTCTTCAAAAGGCTCAAGCAAGGAACCTGAGCCTCAGGTATTCTGGGCTCCTACTCCATTGAATGCAAAATCGTGGGCTGATGTGGATGACGAGGATGATGATGATTTCTATGCGACATCAGCTCCACCTCAGAATGTATGGAGAGTTCAGGAGCCTGAACAGGCAAGCTCAGCTGCTGTCGAGGTTGGTACCGTTGATTGGTTGTGCATTTGAAGTGCTATTTCAATACTTGTTTTACTGAGTTCAAACATTTATGTTCTCTTGATGCTAGTTGGCTATCTGTATTAATTGATGATAGCTGTTGGCGCAACGTTAGTTAACTCTGCATGAGATGATTATTTGGTCTCTCTTTTTTGGCATTGGAAGTTGTTTTCAACCTCTAAGTCTTCTATATCATAGAGAACAGTAAGTGAATTGCTGTGCATTGTTCTTCAGAGGAAGTGTAGATGTTGTAAATAACTAATGTCCAGTTGAATGCTGTATTAAGAGCAAGGACCTTAGTAAGACTAGCTTTTATATTCCGTTCACTATACTAAAGTGATTACTGAAGGGGGGAATCCAGCTGTTAGTGTGTTCTTCTGTTGCTAGTATGTTTAGTTGTTTCTCATTACAAGCTTTGCAATATTACTTTGCATGTTAAAATTTTCTTCATCCTGCAATAGCTTGTGATATTTGGTTATTGTTTACAATATTCATAGTCTTCTGGTGATTCTGTTACCTGGTTTAGTTTCTGGAGTACATTTGTCAGTCTGAACCTTTAGTTTCGTGCTTATTGTTTCAAACTACAGGAGAGTGAAAGTGAGGATGACATGATTGATCTAGGTGATGATGATGTGGAAGAAGAGCTTGAACACGAGGAGGAAGTTGTGCATCCCGAGCCTGTTGTGCAGAAAGTGCCTGAGGCTCTACCAGCTAAAGAGAACGAAAGACAGCTATCGAAGAAAGAACGCAAGAAGAAAGAGCTTGAGGAACTGGAGGCCCTCCTGGCTGATTTTGGTGTTGCCCAAAAAGATGGTAATCGTGTCTCTCATTATTATTTTCTATGTTACAATTTTGTCAGTAAATTTTGTGATTTTATTCTCTATACGGAAGATTGCTGTAAAACGAAATTGATGCAATTAGAGTAGGCATGAAAGAGCTAAATCAAAAAATTTAAGTTACAACAATACGTAATTAACATGTAATTCAGTAGCCCACTGAATATTCATAGGTTTAAGTTGTGCATGAACCTGACTGACATAGTTAAGCTTAATGTATAGGTGATGCACAGGAGAAAAAGGATGGTGAACTGAAGAAGGAACAAGCTAGTGATAATGGAGAGAAGAAGGATGTTGCCCCTTCTGAATCCAAGAATGCAAAGAAGAAGAAGAAGAAGGACAAGGCCTTAAAGGAGAACCAGGCAAACAGCTCGGAAATCAATGGCCATCTTCCAACTGAAACCGCACAAGCTGATGAGGATGCATCCACAGTTGATGTGAAGGAGCGTCTTAAGAAGGTAGCAGCTGCTAAGAAAAAGAAATCCGGCAAGGAGTTGGATGGTGCAGCCAAAGCTGCTGCACACGAGGCTGCAGCAAGGAACGCAAAACTCGCAGCTGCTAAAAAGAAAGAAAAGAACCATCACTACAATCAGCAGCCCGTTAGGTAAGTAGTAGTCAAAAGTGCGTCACTGTTTTTTTGGTGGACAGATGGAAAATGTAATTCTTCATTGTTCATTTTGACAATGTGGAATAAGAGCCTTATCTGTGGGATCTTTCTGCTTTGCTTTCGGAAAATTACAGTTTTTCTTGAATGATGTTGTTCATGTTGCTTATACTAATATGAAATCATTTTCAAACAATTGTTTGGCTTTGACATTTCTCAAAATCTCAGTATCCTGTGCTGTTTTTGATCCTCATGCTCATACCTAGAAACGTCAAACATTTTCTGCGTATGCTGTATAATTTATCTTTCTGAAACAAATAGTTAGTTTTGGCCACTGACTGTTAATTCAACCAAAGAGTGTAATAGTCGAGAATTTGGACAATGGGCTGTGTAGCAAAAGCTGTCGCCTGTTTTTCCGAGTTCTCATCAGATTTACATTCAACAAAACAAATCTGTTTACACAATACTATGAATTATGAATCACCAAAATCTCCAAGGATCCTTGCCTGGAGGAACATAATTGTCTGTTGGAGGGAGAAGACGAAATGATTCCACTGTTTGTTTCAAGATTGGTCCTACCTGCAGCATGGATTCGTATTAACCCATCAAAATACACAATCGCAATCACTTATAAATGAACAGCTAAATGTATAATCTCCACAGTTGTAAATAACCATCAAATCAGCTCAAAACTAATTAATGGAGGTGCAAGAGGTTACCACATTCCACTGCTTGCTCAAAGTTGAAGCATTTAGGGTGTACAGAAAACCTGTAGATTACGTCTTACATGTTAACTCACAGGACATGAAAACCGGGAAGTAGCAAATCAAAGACAAAGAAAGTGTTCAGAAAAATACTAAAGATGCAAAGGTAACTCCTGGAATATATAGTTCCACCAAATAAAATACTATACTATGCAATGGTAATTGAGCATCACCTTTACAAAAGTAAAATTATATGCAAATTCAGAAAACTACTAAGATGTACAAGTATATAAAAGGACATACCATCCCTCTCTGCCGTTGAAGCAACATATTGCCTAAAAACGTTCGATTCTTGGAACTGTACATTTCAGAAGAAGGATTAAATCACTCCTTAAAATTACAGAAATGGTTGCTCCTAACATTGACAGTGCAGCTGTGCAGGAGAAACTACACTCACAGATTTTGTTGGTGATTTACGGACCATGTATTCGTAGTACCAGTATGGCTCACCATCAATCTGGAAACAGCAATATGATCATATACAATTCAATAGTACGAGAATAAACCATATATGTTACAGTTGAATATCGAATTTGTGCATAATGGATTGGAGCCCATGCAGCATATAGCCAGCCTGGTACTAGCAGCAAGGTTGAGAGAGATTACTTCACTAGAATGCGTATCAACAATAGAACTCTCTGCCATACGTTGAGTTGATGTCACTCGCTGCAAAATTAAGTAGAATGCATCATGCTTTACATTAAAGACCTGATAATCTTATGGGGCCAAATTGACAGTTTGGTTAAAGCAGGAATGTCTTTCACAAAAATGGCACGATTTTGGACAAACGATATATGAGCACCTAAGAATGAAGTCACACATGTAGCTGTTGATGGGTTTTTTGCTACATATCCCATTTACATCTAACGATGATAAATTTATTACTTATATACGGACATATATGCAGGACAAGATTTTGGACAAACGATATATGAGCACCTAAGAATGTCAATATTATTACTTATCCTCCACATAAACAGAATGACACTGGACAATGTCAATACACTGGAACACTGCTCATATACAACATCACTTCTGTAATGGTGCAAATGGGTGAAATAGTAAGACCCTGAACACTGATGTCACCTTACATATAACGGAAGCAACCAATGCTCTTGACCCAACCAAGTTACAAATGTGTCTTTCAAATGATACAACATCATAATGCAAGCTTCCACTGTCCATTGCTTCATAATTTCTAAAAGGTAGAAATATATCAATATATCTACAACACATATCCAGTTCATTCAGATGGCTAAGTTGGCTATTTGACATACATGACAGTCATCCTTTTCCCGTGTCGGGCTTTCAGCCTTTCACAACAAAGTAGTTCCTATTACAAGGAAAGAACTAGACAGTTAAAGGGAATTGATTATTAAAGTTGCAGATTGTCACTCTGCATGCCCCCTTTTTAACATTTTCTTAACAGTTGAGTCAGCATCACACAGGTTAAAGAGTAATATGCATGGCTCACCAATGCAGACTTGTCGGATAAGACCGAGTCAGCAACATCTTTCGCATTCCATGTACGTTTGTCTTTTGATTTCAAGAATGATGAATTTGGGGGACCAACCTGAAGATAGAAAAAAAACTATAAAACTTGAATTAAAGAAACAGATAGTAAGACACAGCTGTATGAATAGTATAATAGTCTATCGGAATTACCGAAACAGAAATTATAAGGTTATCTACAATGTCAACACGTTCGGACACAATGCGTAGCCGTGCATCAGCTGCACAAAGTAAAAAACTTCATGGTTGGGAATCATTTCAGATGTAGTATAACTAACAATTATTAACGATCCAATCAAGAAACTGAGATTCCTTGAGAAGGTCTAGGCAGAAAACTTGACGAACCAAATGATAAAACATGAAAGCTGTCATAAACTTACGAGACAATGGAGCAGCTGATGAATAACGTTCTGGTTTTCTAGATTCCACCCTAAAAGTATATGAAAAGTGTCAGATCCCTTTGAGTTTGAGGACACCAGATGATGACCATAAGGGAACCAATCATATTGTGCATAGACGTTCATGAATACACAGCTTCTCACTTCCCAAATAACAAACAGTTCTGTAATTCAATTGGCTTTGGCCTAACTTCAGAAGCTTGAGAACTAGGCCAAACAATAGCTTAAAGTTGCATTTAATCATAACTAAAGAAGTTATGCATATCACTTGCTATAGAGAGAGAGAGAACACATGGTATGATGGTGAAGCAAAAAAAGGATTTCGAAATCAACCAAACTTTTGTAAAACACTTCAGTGTATACATATAACGACATAGTACTGAAGATCTCACTCTTTCATGAATCATGATATACAGAAGAAGTAATCAAGCATGAAGTACCAGTGAATAAGAATATAGAATGTATTAGTGATACCATTTGAAGGAGAACTTTTTGGAGGGAAGCTCCAACGGATATAGATACGTGTAGGCATTTATATCATCAACTACAGGAGCCATTTTCACATCTTCTGCGGCATCAATTTCTGTCCAACAATCAACTAGTGAAAAGTAAGCAATGCATACAACTCTACAATTCTAATTTCCTACTGTGGACAAGAAAGAAAGCTAACTGTTCAAAAACAAATCCTCAACTTAAAAGAATAACAGGAATTTCCACTTTCTGATATGAATTAAAACAAAGGAAGGTAGAATAAGAGATAGAGAGAGGGCAAGAGATGAACTAACCAAAACAGGGGAAGACGAGAGCCAAAGATGAAGATAAACCGAGAAGCATAAAATCCCTCTTGCAAAAGCTAGCTGTGGAAGTGGATCTTGAAGGAGAAGAAGAGCACACCATGGATTTGCATTGCAATTTGCGTTTTCTAGGTGAATTATAGCTTCTGAAAAAGAGAAGAGCAATGATGAGTGAAGTATAGTCCATGTTTAGCAACTGAGGCAGTGAGAGAGAGAGAGTGCAGAGAACCTAAAGATAAGAGGGGTGGGAGAGAGGAAGATGGTCGCCATTTTAGCTTCTCTTCTTCTTTGTCTCGTCAGCTCATCCACCTTTTTATTTCATTGTTTTGGGTCGAAACGTCAAAAGATTCAACTATTCAGACCGGGTCGGGTTGTTACGAAACGGGTCAACTTGAGGTAGGCTTTTATTTAACGGAACTCGTATATTTCCTTTAAGCGTCTTCCTAATTTCGTACAGTAAATACGAAATTAGTATTTAATTAATTTCGTAATTAGAGCCCGAAAATAAAATTGACTTAATCAATTCCGTACTTGGTCCCAAAATTAAAAAGATTAAGGTACTAGCGTAACTTTTTTTTTCTAGAATACAAACAAGGCCCCTAGTTTTTACTATTTTTCAGAAAAAAATTTAATTAAACTATTTATTAGATAGTTATTATTTAAATGGAAGTTATCTTTTATGGTAAAATATATTAATAAAACAAAAAATTAGAAAAAAAAATAAATTAAGCTATTTATTAGGTAGTTATTATCTAAATGGAAGTTATCTATTATGGTAAAATATATTTATAAAGCACAAAATTAGCACAAAAATAGGAGCCGGTTAAGGATGGTAACCGACAAAAGATTTCATGAGTATATATCCCAAAATTCTCGCTTTTTAATTGAAACCAAAATAAAAAAACGTTCTGGATGACGTAAGCTTCCCTCGCCATAGCAAGAGTGTTCAGAGTGTTCGAGTTCTCGGCGACGAAAGCTTCTCTCAACAATCTCATTCATCTATTAATCGTTTGTCTTCCACAAGCAATAGGTATCAATTGCTTTCAAGGATATTTCCAATATCAAATATCTCCATTTTTGCCATTCAAGCCATTCTTCATCCTCAACATTCAATCAAGAACCCTATTCGAGTATTCAACGGTAGATCGAGTGTGTAAAAGAGTGTGCTCGATATGCTCCCAATGATGACGTACACACTTACGTCATCGTCTTCAACCCCGCACTTCAAGGCTGTAATTTGCGCAATCTACAAGATTCAGTTGAGGATTATGATGTTCAAACGAATATTTAACGGTCGTCTTCAACAGGTATAAGTTAAACACTAATTATGTACATATGCTGCTGATTATGTACATATGTTGCTACGAAAATATTACTAATTAACTATATATGTAACAAATATGTAGTTTGTGTACATTTGGATAGGGGTTTGATGATACATCGACATATTTTGTGTATACATATAATATGATGTCATTGGAATATGTACAGTTTTGTGTTTGCATGTACATATGTTTGCAGTATCTGGTGATTATGTACATATTTTGCTGCAAAAATGTTACTGACTAATTGTATATGTACATATGTTTGCAGTCTTTGCGATTATGTACATAAGCTGTTGCGGAAATCTTTCCAAGATTAATACAATATCGTCGCCATGGATGAACACAAGTTGGAAATGACGAACATTCCGAAAAATATTTTGATTTCCTTAATAAATGTAGATATTTTGATTTCCTAATTAAATGGAGAGTGAAAAGGATATTTACTTTCCCGTTTTGTAACAATTGATTGCTTAATAAATGAAGATAGAAAGATATTCTGATTTCATTAATTTTTTTTTTTTATTTTATTAAATCTTTTTATATAATCTGAAGGGGCCTATTTTGTACACATTTTTAACTTGGGACCCTTTGTATGATCATGGTCACAAAACATACCTACTCCCCCATTTTACCCAATTGGGTTTGATTTTTGATTCCGCGCTTGGGTCCCGAAACCGGAATTAAATTTGACTTGATTCCGCACTTGGGTCAAGTCTAAATTGAGTTTAATCAATTCAGTATTTGGGGCCCAAACCCGAAATAAATAAATAAAAGTTGTAATGACGGATTTGATTCCACACCGTGCGAAATTTGGTAATTATTATAACTAAAACATGAGTATGTCTAAAGTAGCCCTTATTTATCTAGATTCTTTATAGGAGTATTTAGTATGAAATAAATATACGACAATTTAGTAGGAAAAATCAAATTGAGCACACTACGAGGATGGATTGGGCATACTACCAACCCGTCTCCAACTCGCACTGCGAGTGCGTCTAATGACTTGTAAACCCTAGAAAATACTTCCGTTGCTTCAATGTTTGAATTTTGGTGAGTTTTTGGATATGGGACGCATTGTCGTTGAGCTTAAGATGCATATGAAGTGCATCAGGAGGCGCATTTGTGGGGCGTCCAGAAATAAATCCAGCGTCTAGAATTATGATTATTGTGCCTTTTGTATTTACAAAACCCTCTCTTCTCATTTCTACTTCCATACTCAGAAATGTTTCTAAACATTTTGGCCACTATTTACTAAAAGTTTGATGATTAATATTGGTTAGAAATCCCATTGTAGGTGGTTTATGAGAAATTCTTGTCAATCTAATTTAAGTTGCAACGAGTGTTCAACCGAGTATTATTTGTTTATGAGGGAAAGTACCCTTTTTAATCGCATGAAGAGCAAATGTATGACTATAGACTTTATGGATCCATTTGGTACCCATTTCATTACCATAATTACTCTATTAAAGGTTCAAAAACTTCAACCTTCAACCACAATCAACCCCTCCACCAAACAACCTCTATATTTAATCATAAGACAAAGCAAGTAGGATTTTGTCAAGTTTGTGGCCATGACATTGCATACTCGTAATATTTATGAAAAAATAGTTTTGAAGAACCAAGTTAAATGTTTTAAATTGTCTTAATCAAAACTAAAAAATGTTGTGATTCCAAACCGATAGCATCTCGGGTTACTAAAAACCCGGACGTTACGGAGTTCATTGGTTAGTATTGATCTTCCTCAGGATAAACTTTTTTTCAACTAAAGATTTTTTTCAACTACATATTAAATCTAGACGAATATTTTCAGATAAAGCTTCTTAACCCTATATTATTAGGATGGACAATCAATTCGGATGTCGGTTTCATTGATTATCTGAGCCGGAATCATTTGTTGAAACCTCGCAGGAAGCTTTGATAGAATCAGCAGTCATCAAAGCAACTGCAGCTTTGTGGATTGCAAGGTCCGCCTTATACAGCAACCTCTCAGCATGCTCCCTCTTCATCTTCGCCATATTCACTGCATGCTGAGCTGCACTAGAAGCATCCCGCAACCTAAACTCGTCTACCTCAGAGGCATTCAAGTGTTCCACCCCAAACCATTTCGCCCGCTCTAGATGACAAAACCGCGGACTTTCGTTTCTCTTGCTTACTAACCTTTGGTTGTGTGAAGGGAAAACTTGCTGATCGTTTGGGTGTACCAGGGTGCCAATCTTCCTCGACTTTGTTCGGTAAAGTCTCGGGTAATGAATCCCCTCATATACATCACTATTCAGTGGGAAGTATCTTGGACTTCCAAACTCCCTTGGTGACAATGCCCTTGTTGATGCACGAAGCAATCGGGAAGAATCTAAAAGGACCGGAAAAATAATAGCAAATCATTAGTCAGCCAGATGCAATGAATTCTTGATGACAAAACAAGAATGGAAACACACCATATGGATGAAAAGCCTCGTTATCCCCCGGGCCATAGCCGTGCCTAGCTACAGAGAGCTTCTTTTGTGACCTATACTTGGTCCCTCTGTTATTAGGCAATTCCATTCCCCGTGGTTTGAAACAGAAAGCAAAAATCGGGGGCTTTTGAATAGACTTCTCGTGCCATTCAGCAGATACAGTTCCGTTGCTCTTAGACACAGCCGACTCCCACTCTTTTAGTTGCTTCGAATATCTCTTCCAGAGTGGAGGCTACATACAGCACAGCAGTGCCCATGGTAAGCGTAGAGGGACAACATAGAGGTAACACACAAAAGCATTAAACTATAACTTCACTATGGAGAAAATAATAGAGAATTTACCTGCAGATGTCGAACCAAAGGCATTCCCTTTTTCCGCCTTTTCTCTAACCAGTGCTCATAGATAACTTTGATTGCTTCCAAAGGCTCCCCTTCAGCAAATAATTGCTCTAGTTCATCGGATGTGAAGTATTCCTGTTGTTTCACATATGCACATTTCTCAAGCTTATCCATCAACTTCTCAAACACCTCATCCGAAATGTTTCTGATGCCACAGTTTTCTGAACTACAAGATCTTATCTTTGAGATCCATAACTCATCGTCGCTGTCCATGTCATACAAGACATGGAATGGATCCATTGCAATGTCAACATCCGTTTGTAACTGTTTGAAGTATCTGTTAGAAAGCCGAATAAATGGCAACTCTGCTTCGTTATCATCATTTTCTTCAATGAGGTGGACTCCAGGTATAGGAATATTCTTCACCAAGGCAGCACGGAAGTTTCGATTGTAGCATTCTTCATGCATCTCCTTGAACAGAGTCCACTGTGACCTGTCAGGAAACTCCAAACTCCAATCCTTCCCTCCTTTCCATATCATAGCATGGGTGTAGCGGTTGGTTGATCCTGACAGTAAAAACTGAACTGCTTTGTAAGTGTGCCTTATAGACTCTGAGATCTTCACCACAAGTTGCCACTCATTATCATCAACGGGTTCAAGCATGACCCTTGCTCCCCCTTCTCTCCAGCCTCTATCCTCCATAGAGACCAACAGATTGACGTCACATGATAAAGATTCCATACTCCTCTGATACTTCCTAGAAACATCAGCGTCTCTCTTCTCACTAGCTCTTCTGATACGTTTATGGGAAAAACCCAATATATTGTGTGTTCTAAGCTTCGTAGTGGCATCATGAATTTCAAGAGGCAAAGAGTAGGAAACCTGCGTCCGTGGCTTCTTAGGTCCACTGCAAAGAAGATCTGGTTTTCCCTCTGATAATGCATGAGATAGGTTTCTCAGCAAAGAATTGCCTACCTTGCTCGGGTGACGAGAACTCCTTGAAACAGTGGATCTACGGCGGCAAATTGAACTATCATTGTCACTCAATGGTATTACAGAAGACTGGTCACTGAGCAATCCACCATTAGGTCTTTCTTGTGAATCAAACAGTGGAATTTCAACAGTAATTCCACTTACCGGGCGGTATGTAGTCTTACCCTCAAGTGGAGGGCAATTATCTTTAGGGCATGAAGGCTGTGGGGATAAATCATGCCGCACAGACGTCATTCCTTTGCCTTCACCATTGTTCAAGCAGTCATCATCTGGAACTTCAGATTGCTGAGAAGGTTTGCGGGTTATCTCAACATCATCATAACCCACTGATGCAACAACATTCTTTCCTAGATTTGACAATGAGACTGGATCAAAATGTAGTCCATTTGTGGACATATCACCTAACTTAGTACTACACAAATGCAAATTTGATATGCAGTTAGAATCACCTGAACAGCAGTCAACCAGCTCTATGCCACCATTCTCTAGCAATGAAACAAAATTACCGTCATTGAACTTGGCACATGGAATACTGCATTCCGTAAGCAGCTTAAGATGCAGGCTCAGAAGAAAATTCGGCGCAGCGGAGAGCAGGCGAGAAAAAGGGGGAAGCCTAGCCAATTTCCAATCCCTGTTGACCCATGGATGATGTTTCACACAAGCACCTGCCATTGGCTGCCTGGTTCTCCTCTGTAAACCCTAGTCAGACAGAGAAACCAATATTGGTGAGACATCTAATTTGAAAAAACTGATGGATCACAGAAAGTAAAGCACATTTTGTAGCAGAAGCATCTCTGGTAAGAGTAGTCAGAACACAGCGCTGGCTAAAAATGATCACTAAAAATACATACCACCTGGAAAGATAAGCTACATCTGGTGACTTAGTAAATCCATAATCAAGAAAGTAACAGTGTTCAGGAGGAGCACTAATTTAGCAGAAAGGTCTGCAATATATTACTACAAATTAGGAAAACTGACTAAAAATAATACCAAAATTAATTTAAACTTTAAAAATTATCAACTTGTATACAAACTATTGCATAATAAACCAACTTTGATACAATCACCACATCTTCAACAAATTACTATAAAGTAAAATTTGTGACTTGTCAAACATTTTTGTTGGTTAGTTGCCACTTCATCAAAAAAAATTATGGTTTTGAAAGAATAAATCCCAAAAGGGAATATATTCATGAAAAAATCTGGGCTTTTCTAAAAAATTTCGCATTTTTTTTTGAAATTTTTATCCTAAATAATTTTCGGAATCCAAAACTAAATTTTCAGAATTTTTTTTTATATTTTTCGGGTAAAACATTCCTGGAAATAATCCGGGCATAAGAATTTTTGAAAAAAAAATTGCTTAAAAATCCGGAATTGTATTTTAGGACTTATCATACAAGAAATTTTCGAAAATATTTTATTTCGAAATTGGAAGAAAAAAACATATGATGCAGCAACTAGTCAACTAAAATATGTGACTAGCCGTCACAAAAAATTGTAGTTTTAGTGATTTATTGACGATGTGACAACTGTATCAAAAATGCTTTATTAGGCGGTAGTTTGTATACGAGTTAGTAATTTTTAAGACTTTGGATAATTTTGGTTCAAGGGTGATAGTGTGTACTATTTTTGGTCATTTTCCCATACATCTTATCATTAATCTTTTTTCCAAATGCATAGGACAGTATAAGTTGTTCTTTTTTTATTACATAGTAGCACCCCGGACATGAAGGCACTAATTAAAAAAACAAAAGAGAGATAATGACCATACAAATCAATTTATATTGAAACCTTCCTAAAACTATAAAAGTAGCCAGGTTTCAAGAAATATTGAACTGCAAAAATTATAATAATGATCACAGCCTAATACTAGTGAGATTGTCAAGATGACAGCATTCATCTACAAAATATATTTATCAAGTAAATGGAAATATATGGAGGGAGTCAGAGAAAAAAAGAGATTTTACCACTGTTGATGAAGGCTCCGAAGATGAAGACTGCGTGTTTAAATGGATAGAATCACTTTCAAGTGCCTTGATATTGCTATACGTGCATTCTGAAACAGGTAATTGCTTGGCAACAATACAATATTTCTCCGCCATGTGATCAAGTAAAATCCATTTTGAGATCTCCAATTGACAGCAGTTGTAAAATGTAAAGACCAGCTGCTTCATAACATCTTGTAAGCAGGAAAACCGAAACTGAATTGAAGTGACAGGAAGATCCACATCAGAACTCTGCTGATTCGACTGGTGAAATACATCTAAGATAAAGAAAATAAAGGCAATAGCCTGCAGCAAGCACCCTTCATATATAAGAAACCTCAATCCAACGCAATTATCAACAAACAACATCTCCAAATGAACTCTTGGCCATAGAGTGGTCAAAACTCCATGCTGAAGCATCAGTAAAGTATGGAATACCCGAAAATTCTCCACAGCCAAAGAGTAAAAAGGGTCCAGAAAGGGTAGAAAGTTTAATTTGAACCTATATACCTCTGTGTTTACCACACGAGTATTAAGGTTCAAGATCACTAAATCATCACCAAACCCAGGCAGTTCAAGACTAACTAATTGTCCAGCGGAAGAATCAAAAATCTCAGTAAGATGTTCTGGATGGAAGATGTCCGCCTTAGCTTCCTGAACTGAACCTGCAACTCTATTGCATACAAGCTGCTCCTTAGTAAAATGATACAGCTTGTCATCAGAAGCATCACCCTTTCCGTACTCTTTCCTCCTAAATCGTCTCCTGAAATATACAATAGGATATTCACGGCTTCTTTCCATATAAGATGTCCCACCCACTTTCCCACCATTCGAAGCATCCGGCAGAGCAGGCTCACTCGAGACTTTATCTGCAAAATTTTTAGATGATTCAATGTCTAAGCAATCATTCGCATTGCCTTTGTCAAGGATTGATGATGATGGACAATATTTTCCAGACTGATTGAAAGCTTTGAGTTTCTTGGTAATGCTAGAAGAAGAAGATTTATTCCGACCATTTGATCTCCCCAATTTATTCCGACCAATTGATCTCCCCAACCAAGAAATAATAGGCTCAGAATCAGTATGGCTACTAATAGGGTAATCATTTTGCAGAGTTGCATTAGAATCTTCTTTCAAATGATGTCTACCTGCTGCCCTGGATCTTCTCCTCCCAGCCTTAAAAGGTAGTTCACTTGGAAAGAGTAAGAGTTTGAAACGCTCATTCTGAAGATCAATCCACTCTTCTTCACGATCATCATACTTAATATGGTGATGCAATTTCTCAGGATCAAAGCCAATGACCTCCCCAAAATACCAAATCTGGTCTAAAGGCCAATACACCTTGATCTTCTTTTTCACCATCCAAACAGCATCTACGTCCTTTGCAGAGACTTCATAGAAATGACGCCTTTTTCTTAGACGACCCTTCCGGTCGCAATGGTCACGTGGACGTAAAACCCTTACATCTGCATCACCAGATGCAACATCGGACTTCGAATGTAGATTAGACACATGACTAGAATCACCCCTGCCCAGAGGAGGAGAATCTGAACACTTGATATCGGAAGAAAGCCCCATGCAACTTGGATCAAATCTAGATGAGAGCATCATTGCTGCATTTTCCTCCAGCTTCTCCTCATCATCCTCTGGTGAATTTTTCCGATCCCTAGTAAACCGATCGGACATCGGGTTAGCATCATTCGCATCAGCGTCAATTTTAAGTCCGGATTCCTTCCTTGTGTTACGACTACCTTTGGCCTTCTGGTTTGAAGATGGACCGCCACTGGGACCATGAGAGATAACACTTTCTTTCTCCGACAGCCGAAGCGAGTCCATCTTACTTGAACTACCGGCTTTATGATCATTAAAACCCTTTTTCCGTCTTGCATTTTTGGCCACGTGTATACCAAAACTGCCCAATAAATTACCATTTTGGTCAGGTTGTCCCTTCTTTTTACCATCCTGACCTATGTTTCCTTTTGAACTGCCAATTAAATTAGCGTCCATGTCACTTGAACTAACGTTCCCGCCAAGAGTTCCTTCCTGTTTGAGTCTGTTACTAGCATAAGCCTTCTTTCGCCGTACCAAATCCCGCTTGCGCTTGGGTATTTGATGAGTGTCATTAAGATTAAGTGAAATGCCATCAGACGCATTAGCTCTATCACCGGTCTGACTTGGTTCATACTCCACCTTGTACAAATCACCGGAGGCAGAACTAGAACCACCCCTGCATACATCATTGAAACTCTTCTTAATCTTTTTTCCAGACGGTAGACTGCTTAACAAAAGTTCCTTCTTACTCTTCTTTTCCAAGGCAGAGTCTATATCAACCTTACCATGCTTTCTCTTCAAGGAACTTATCTGATTTTGCTTTTCGGCCATGATCAACTTTGGGTTCTGAACATACAAAGTCTGCAGATCAACAGATCTTGGTTTCTTAGCATTTTGAGCATCATCAGAGTCTACTCTATTTTCCATTAACATACACGGATGCACCTAATCAACTAACCTTACACTAGAAAGCCTACTTCGTCGTCGAACAAAGACGACCTTGCCGAAAATTCAGATCTGAAACCAGAAAATTCCACAGAAAACTACTCAAAATCACATATAACACAAAATTAAGCAATAATCACACCCCTTCTAACCCCGCCTGTCAAGATCTTAGACAATTTAACCAATCTACCAAATAAAAATATTTAACAGAGAAATGTTTAGATGAAAATAGCATGGAAAGGCGATGATAAATGCAAAAGGTGGGCATACCATGGGGCAGCAGTCACCAGTATGGAGGGTTCAATCTTCCCAAAATCACGGTGATCACTGAAAAGGGAACATGGTAAGGGCTTCAAGCTGAGATTTTAGACAAAAGCCCCAAATTGATTCCACAGAATTCTGCCGATTAACCGAACGAGACGGTGGAGCTAGGGTTTCATTTGGGCGTTTGATAGAAAGAGCGCTCAGAAAGAGAGGAGAGAGTGTCTAGGGAAGTTTAGATTTGAAAAAATAAAATAAAATGGCAATTTACATTTACTTTTTTTTTTTTGGTGGAGCCAATTTACATTTACTATGAGAAAATAAAAAATGAGTCAAAATTTCGTGGTTATTGACTTTATTCCACTTCAGGTTTTTAAAAATGTCATTGGATAAACTATTTATTTTCATGATTCGGTTTTCAAGAGACGGTGTTCGTCCAATGCTTTTGTAGATATAAAATCAACTCTAAATTATGAAGATAATGTTGTCATCAAAAGTAATTCATTCATTGATAAAAAAAAAAATTATTTATTATTATTTCTCTTTATTTTCGACGTACAAAATCATATATTATCAAACCAATAATATTGTCCTATACATAACTAACTGAACCATCATTTCCAAAACCCTTATTCCATCTTCAAACAATACGGTTATATTAAGATGTGTGTCCCACATCAATTGTATAAACAAATGATTTTAGTAGATATCCTAGTAGGTTTATGCGTTAACCTTGAACCTAACACATCCGAGAACAATTAGTTGATTTGGATTTGCGAAATATTCTCGATTTTTCGTTATCACTAGGTTTTAGATGGAACTCCTAGGAGTATGTGGTGGGTTGGACGCAATGTGCATTTACTTTCATACATACATGGTTCCTAGTCTACAATTCATCGGACATTAATACACAAACTGTGAAGCAATTTGATAATAGATGTGATATTGAAGATATCTATAACGTAATATTTTTATTTAGTGATGTTATTAACTTAGCAAATAAAAATAACAATTTCTATAAATAATATGTGTGGCTTTAATCTTATATGCCTTTACTTTTACTAACTTAATTTTTTCAAATTGATATTTAATAGACTAAATTACACAAAACTACATCTTATATATTTATTTTTAATTAGCCTTCTCTTATTCTAAATTCGTTTACAAATCACCACTAGGGATGGAAATGGGTGCACAACCACCCGATCCAACCGGTCACCTGACGAACCGAACCGAAACCGAACCGAACCTCCGCATTCGTGGGTGAAAACCCGAAGAATTCCGGGTGGTGGGTGGTTGACGGGTGAAATTGACGGGTGGTGGGGTGGGTATGGGTATAGGTACAACCACCCACCACCCGAACCATCCAACACCCGCCCCACCCGCCCCGCATCACCCGTATAAAGTATTTAAAAAAAATTAAAATAAAAAACCTTAAATTCTACCCATATAAAAATTATTAAAAATATTAAAACATAAAAACCCTAAATTATCAAGAGACAAGAGTGCAGTTGCATCGCCAATCACCTTACCCCTTCCCCGCATCGCCAAATCGTTATACCTGACTACCTCAATTTACCGCCGCCGAGCCACAAGCTCCCTTCCTCGTTCGGTCACTCTCTTTTGCGCATCGCTTGCTTGATTCTCTCAATAGGTAATTAATCTTCACTAGTGTCTTCTCTTCACCACCTCTTCAAATCTATATTCAATTTTGGAGCCACAAACTCCCCTCAACACAGCACTCACTTTAGACGTTTGATCAGTTATACAATACATACATTCTTAGTTCTTACCATGTGTTTGAATTACTGTTTTAGTTTGATAATTTTGGATGAAGACAACTCTTTGCAAGTTATTCCATTAGTTAATAATGGGTGCCATTAAATTTTGCGGAAACTTGTGCGTATTGTTTCTCTATATGATACCAGTCCAAAACTTTCGCATCTTATAGAATATGAGAGTAGACAGGCTGATGGTCAATAGTAGCTATCATTTTACCATGTTGTTTGCAGAAGATTGCATGATCGCTACATTGAGCTCTAAAGGAGTTTGATTGAAGTATATGTTGATTTACGTTTGTTGCATGCAAAAATATTGTGTTTATTTGCATAATTTTGTACTAATTGGAATTCATTTTCCACGTTCGTTTGTAATGTTGGATAATGTTCCGTCATTTAGTAGTTTATATTTGTGTTACTTTAAAATATAAATTAATTTATACATGTAAATGTTAAAAACTCAAAGATATACTACACAATACACACCCGGTTATTTCACCCGAACACCCGATGGGTGATGGGTGGGTGGGTGACGGGTGAAGTGTTAGGCGGGTGTTGGGCGGGGTGGGTGAGAGTTTAAGTAAGGTGAGCGGTTGGTGGAAGTGGAACTTCCACCCATAAACCGACCCATTTTCATTCCTAATCACCACCACATTCACTTTTCGTCTATGGGATCCAAGAAAAAGTTTTTAGTAACCCTATTCTTGTAATTAAAATATACATTTAAGTTGTAAAATAAGTAAAATAAACCAAAAGGGTATTTCAAAATAAAAATAAATAAAATAAAATATTTTACTAAAACTCGATCTCTATTTTTTTTTTTTTTTTTTTTTGTCATTTCCCACCTTGAACATTGTTTCTCTACCACCATAGACAAGATATCAATATGTTGGAACTTGTAAGACCACGGAGTATGGATTTGTTTTTTATGATTCAAACTCCGTAAATCATTTAGAAATCGGACGATGATAAACCTAATTTAAATTTAAGACGAAATTCAAGTGAGAATTGTGACTCGAGGAAGCATCCCGCAACTAATTTTAGGGTGTCATTATCTTGAAAACACCCTTGAAGGACATCCGCTCCATCTTTTGTACAATTTCTATGTCCGTGCTCCTTTAGCCACTTATGCTACTTTTGTACGGTCTCTATATGTTGGTTCCCGATTGTTCGTGCTTTTAGCTCACTGTGGATGGCTTATTTATTCCATTATATTTTTCTATTTTTATTTTGTTTTATAGAAAATAAACTAGGTCTCATGTATTTATTAAAAAATCATGGGTTTCGAACCCTGTCTAACTGGTCTACCCTTCCATCTTATTACGAGTTGGACTAACTGAATCTCGCTATATTGTTTTTTTAAGGTTATGCATACTTTTTAATTATCCAAACTAGTGTTGCCTAATTTTAGCACTAAAAACTAGCGTTTTCCAGTTTTAATACTACTCGATTTTAATTACCCAAACTCGTTACTCAATTTTAATAGTGGATCAAACTCATAATCTACACAAATTTTGTAATTACTCAAACTAGTATTACCCAAATTAGTGTTACCTAAACTAGTGTTAGCCAAATTTAGCACTTCAAACTAGTGTTACCCAAATTTAATAATACCCAACTTCAATTACCCAAACTAGTGATTCGCGACGGCGATGATGATGACATCACTGAAGTCGAGCTTTGATTGAAGACTTGTGGAATTTCAATGGAGATTGACGAATTCTTCTTCTCTCGCGTAAAATCTGAAAACATATCTAAACCAACTGTATTTTTTTTTTCCTTTTTTTTACTTACCAATTTAAAATTTCCTTTTTTTACTCTTTAATTAAGTCCATTTAAATTTAAAATTAATCCGAAATTTATAGAAACCTGTTTGTGTATCAATACAAAAAATTTCCTATTGCACAAGTTTTCTCTTAAAAAATGACTCATTCCATATTTAGTCATAGAGGAAAGAACGAAGACTTTGCCATTGACCTTTAGCATGAAACTTTTGGTTTACATAGGCATATCGTTGAAAACTTGTAATTATTTTCAAATGCAATTGATAAATCACAAAATATTTTGGGCAAATTTGGTTAGTAGGCTGTTTAGAGAAATAGTGATAGTAGGTAGGCTTTTTTGTTTTTCAATTAAGTAAATATACCCTTCTTATTTTTTTTTTACCGTCAAATCTTCTCCATCCTCTTGTTTTCTTCTTTCTTCCGAATGCTTTTTAAAAATTGAATTTCTTTTTTTATTTTCTTTTATTAATTTTTTTTGTCTTTTTTATTTTCTTTATTTTTTATTTATTTTCTAGAATGAAGAATTTTTTCACACACCGGAATTATCACATACCGGAATTTCACATACCAGAATTTTCACATACCGGACCGGAATTTTACATACCGGAATTATCACATACCGAATTTTCACATATACCATAATTTTCACATACCGGAATTTCACATACCGGATTTTCACATACCGGATTTTCACATACCGGATTTCACATACCGGAATTATCACATACCGGATTTTCACATACCGGAATTTCACATACCATAATTTCACATACCGGACATTTACATACCGAAATGTACATACCGGAATGATTTTTAATTCTCTAATATTTAATTTTGCAAATTTTAGGGGGCTCGTTGTAATTTTGCAATTTTTTTTTATTGTAATTTGCGTATATGATGACGGTTTGCAAAAATGGGTCCATCACCGTCTCTTTTGGTTTCCAAAAGACTTGTTCTTTTTCCCAATTGACAATGACAAATTGACAAGACGTGGAGAAGTTGAGCATTATTTGAGTGGAGAATTATATGTTAAAATTGTCTCAAAATAAAAGTATTATGTAAACAAAAATAAATAGCGGACGGAAAGCACAAGGATCAAGTGTCGATTGTGCCGCTAGTTTTAATTCAGAAATTTCTGGAATGAAATTTCTGGTATGAACTTTTCGTATGAAATTTCTGGTATGAAAAATTCTGGTATGAAAAAATTCTAGTATGAAAAAAATCCTGGTATGAAAACAATTCTGGTATGAAATTTATGGTATGAACTTTTCGTATGATAATTTCTGGTATGAAATTTCTGGTATGAAAATTTTCGGTATGAGAAATTCAGTCCAGAAAATAAAAAATAAATAAAAAAAGGCAAGAAAAATAATAAAAGAAAACAAATTCAGTAATTAAAAATTAAAAATTATACTTATATAACAATAACAAACATCATTTGTTCTTTCTTTCTAATAGGAGGGTTAATAACTTTTACCTACTATTAAATGAAAGTGGTAAAAAATTTGGGATACATTTTTTTAAACAAAAACTAAAAAAAACCTAGTATATCAAATTCTCCCAAATATTTTTACTAGGGATACGTATGAGACAAAAAAATTGAAAACGGTTGCTTATTGTCAAGTTATTTGGAATGTTGTGTGGGAATGATTGTCATTCATGATATGCCTTTTTTTTGCTTTTGAAGAAGAATGTGTTCAACTGGTTTTGTTCAAAAGTGTATATTGTTTTTGATGTATAGTTTGAAAGTTACACTTGATACTTGGACAAGTGTTCGTGCTATCCATCCATTTTGTTACTGTAGATTAAAAAAAATGCACAACAGGATTATTATTTTGAGTGTTATTTGGAATCGTGAAGGGATAATCATAGAAGAGCTTATCGAGTCTTGTTTGGTGCATTGGGGATTGAGAAGCTAATGTGCATTTTTGTTGATAATTTCATAGCAAAATTTTTTTTTTTTTTTGCTTTAGATCGCCTTGTTTCTAAGATCAACAAGTCAACATCTTATTAATTTTAAACTAGTATATTGCCCGCACCTTCTGCGGGTTGAGTTTTAATAAATATTTTATACTTAAAAATTTATATGTATATTTTTGTAAGATAAAAATTCGGAGAATGAAATTATAATTATTATTATGTTTTTTAATTCTCTTTTAAGTATTTTTCTCTTCTAATTAATTATATTTTTTTAAAATTGTGATTTATAGTATAATTTTTTAATGATTATATATTAGCTTTGAATAAAAATTAATATGTTTAGAACTTGATTAAAAATAGAAAAAAAATAAAGGTATAAATTACCGTCATCCTATAACCAAATTGTTTAGAATTTGGTTAAGCATTCCTAATGAAAGTCCATTTATGTTTACTTATCAAATTAAGATATAAATAAATAGATAACAACATTGATTATGTACGTAATTTTCCTTTTATAGCCAACATTATTTTTTTTAAATTGAAATAGGTAACAATTTTTAATTATTTACATAAGCATTATTGATTTTATTTTATTTTTCTTTTTTTAAAGGGGATCTCAATTAATAAGATTGTTATATATTTTAAAAAATGAAGATATATTTTTTAAAAGTATGTATTTTGTTGATCAATGAAGATATTTTTTTGGATTTAACAAAAATTTTGATCAAAAAAAGTTTCACAAAATAATTGTAGTTAGATTTTGATAAAAAATTAAAGAAAATAGGAAATTAATTAAGATAAAAATAAAAAAACGTAAAATCTATTTGACAAAAAAAATAAAATAAATTACACCGTAAAAATAAAACTAAAAGGATTTGTTAAAAAATGATTGTTGGTAAAAAAAATCCGCAAAAGTTTAAAAACCGTTTTTGTAAAAATATTTATTTAAATATATTTAAAAAATTGAAAATCATTTTTCAATTTATATTAAAATTTAGAATTGACTTTTTAAAATATTTTTTTGGACTTCGAGAATCGTGACGTCGACACGTGGCAAAAGAGGCTTCTACTTTAATAGATATGAAAATATATATCACTAATTTAATTATAGACATGGTTTGAAGAGGATATAAAAGTTAGTGATGACAATTAAAAATTATGATATATTCTTTAAAAAGATTAGATATTTTTAAGTAGGTTGGAGAAAAGCTAAAGTTCGAGGGATTTGTTTGTATAGACGTCCTAACATGGTGGAACACCACCTTTTTTATGTTAGAAGCTGGTCTAAGATTCAAACAAGTATTTTTAGTAATGGTTGGAGACGATGAATCGAATTTTGGGACTTTCAAGAGCCATAAAAAGTATTCGATGAAGATGGAGCGCTAGTAGCAAGAAATAATAAGAGAGTTAGGGTGTGACCTCTAAAAGAAGATGGTTTATCGAAGGATAAGGTGTTTGTTGATTTTTTGAGAATCCATAAAGTGACTCTAAGGAACCCTATTGTGCATACTATTTTTGTTGATGTTATTGACGTGAAAATTACATGTAAGAGATGCCGATCGATATGAGAAGTGAATGAATTATATATTTTGGGTCTTTTTAGGATAATATGTTAGTCGTTGGACTAGCTCTTAATACAAGATTCAAATAAACGAATGTGACTTGTACACAAAAAAAAATATGGTGGTTAGATGACAGTGTGATTAAACACCGTTGAAGGCCCTATATGATTAGGTAGGGCAATGCTCGATGCATTTATGAATTCTTGTCAATATATGTTGACCTAAGTTGCTTTTCTATTAGTATGGAATTCTGCATATTTGTTGGTTGGATTCTTGTCAATATCCCTAACTTTTTTTACAAGGTTGCATGTTTGTTGGCCGAATATCAACATTTTTTTATAGAGTTGCAAATATTTTGGTTGAATTTCTGATTTCTTGGGTGCATTTTTTTCATATTTGTTGTTTGGTTGTATTTTAATAATTTTTGAATTTTAATTTATGCTTTTCTTTAGTACGTGATTGATATAGATGAAAATGTGTACATGAATAGGGTCATTACAAATATAAGTAGTACTTCTCCTACCAACAAAGTAATTGGAAGAAGATTGTGCAAGAAAATGACGAGGCTCATGAAGTTGATCAATACTTGGATGCTCTGTTAGATTCAACTAATGAAGAAAGTCACTTTGATATCCTCTATTGGTGAGGTTAGTGGTTGTAGTCTTAGCAGCAACAATAGTAATGCAGAAACCCACTAAACTAGATCCAACGATTAAGTAATTGGAAAAAGATTGTGCAAGAAAATGACAAGGCAATTGTAGCTTGATCAATACATGGATGATTTGTTAGATCATTGAACTAATGAAGAAAATCATTTTGATATCATCTATTAATGAGGTAAATGGTTGCAAGCTTAGTGGCAATAAAAAGGGATGTTTTTGCCACTCAAATCTCAACAGAGGCCTCTGGATCTTGTTTTTAATCGGGGGTAGGGTTGTTGAACCTTCTAGGTAGTGATGTGAGACCATCCTCGGCACCAATTATACAAGGATCAATCACTAGACCAAGGGCTATAAAGAATCCGAGAGGAGACATCATCAAGTAATATCAAGGAGAAGTGAAAATGAAGAATCTCGCCCAACACTCTGGAATCTCGGCCAGACCCTATCCGAAATTGCCTCTGCTGTGTCGCAACAAGTAAATCTTGAAAAGGGGATTCTTATCCTCTAATTATCTTTGATTATTTTAATACCTTTCATCTCTCAAACTTTCAAAAGATATTTGTTAGTTTTGATTTTATCTTTTAGGATTATCTTTAAGTTAGATTTCTTATCTCTTGTAGGAGAATCTTCCTTATAAAAACCTTAGAGATGGAGATTGTAAGATAGCTTAGTTTTTATTACTGAATTCCACATTATTGTGAGATACTTGTGACGTCGCTCACGGGGTTTGTATTTTATCATTTCTATTCAATCAAAAGTAGGGCTGAGCATCGGTTCAAAACTGCAAACAGAACCGAACCGCAATCCCAGAACACGTGGATCGCAAACTGAACCGCAAAATTTCTTGTTCGGTTTGTGGTTCAAACCGCACGGTTGCGGTTTGAACCGCAAATGAACCGCATTTTGCGGTTTGGTTGTGGTTTTGCGGTTTGGTTGCGGTTTCATTGCGGGTTTTTTGCGGTTTGCGGTTTTTTTTGCTGTTTTGCGGTTTGGTCTTTCCTTGTGATTGTCTTATCTTCAAGGTTTGTGTAAGGTTGAAGAAGGAAGGGCGAAGGTAATTCTTTGTTAAGGGTTTTGATCCAATTTAGGTCAAAGTTCTTTGCAAGTCTTAACATAGTCTTGCCTTCCTATATGTAATGCCCCAATTTTAGGCGCGGGTGCGATATTAGCTTAAATATTTTATTAATTGTGTTTTACGACAAAAAATATACGTTCGAGTATATCCATATTAGTTTTTTTCGGAAAATTTTGAAAAGGTTTTCCGAACCGAAAATCCTGTTCCAGTAATTTGGATCGAGTTCGCCGTTACTCTTTTTTTTATTTCTTTTTGTTTCTCCTCTCCCTCCTCTGGCTGATGACGTGCTTCTCTTTCCCCGACCTTTCGATTGTGCAGCCCCCCAGCCTCTCAAGTGATGCTGTTGCAGCCTACAGTGACCCATCGACCTCCCTCCTCTGTATTCTAGCAGCAAGCAAGCCATCACTCCTCACTTTTGCCATCTCTCTCACGCAGCCCAGTCCAGCCTCCGCTTCACATCTGACTTCACGAAAGCCTGAACGCTATTCCTTTCAAACAACCCTTGGTGACCTCAGGCGGGTGTTGTTACGACCGTCGTTGCATACCGTCTTCGGAAAGCTCTTCGTCTGCTCTGCACGACCAGGCGAGCGCCGCCGGTTGTTCCTCCTACACACTCGTCGACGTTCAGTTGCAAACAGATCCGACAGAGGTGAGCGTCTGCCAAGGTACGAGTCTGCACGGATATCAGGCGCGAGCCCTAGCAACCCCAATCCCTTCCATCGTTCTCGAGTGCAGCCAACCACTTTCTTGAGTGAATCAGCAACAACAGTCCCTCTATTGTTCATGTGCCCACTCTGCGGCGGCCGACAATGAGGACTACCAAACAGCCTCGCACCGCTGCCGTCAACCCTGCCGACGCCCTCAGTCCCCTTTCTTCTCTCCACCGCCGAATGGGGGCAACATTTGTACCCACCAGGCGCCGCCGAAAGTGCCTCCCACCGCCTCCAGCCTCTGCCCTGCTCACTGCCGCCTTCGCTTTGCCGGAGAAGCTCGCTGTCCCTGCTTGCTTCGCCGTAGCCGGAGATCGAATGGCCGCCAGTGCCACCGCCAGCCCTACTTTCCTCTTTCCCCTGCGTTGTTTGCCTCTGTAGGTTTACAGAAGCCTTTTCTTTTAATTCAAATCGGGCCCCTCATTTTTTGTGGTATTTACAAATGTAATCCAGTGTTTTGTATTTACATTTTTGACCCAGATTTTGAAAATTGCAGATATGCCCTCTGTTGAATTAATTACAGTTTTGGCCCAGAAAATTTAATTGCAAAATTATGACCCACGTTTATATAAGTATATAATGTGCCCGGAAAATGCTTTAGCGGTTTTTAACCTTGGATTTAATTACGGGATATTCCTATATATATATATACTAACTATATATCATGCCCTTGTTGGATTAAATTGGAGTTATGGCCAAGTTTCTAATTCCGGTTTTATGACCAAGTTTCTAGAATTTCATATCGTGCCCGGGAGAATTATTTACGAGATTTTAATGTGGCTTTTGAAAAAGAGTTTTCTTTAGATTTATATTATATATTCCGTTCAAGTTTAGCGTATGAGCTAAACTTGCTTAGTTTTGGTGTTAGGTTCGGAAGCGTCCCGATAAAGGCCTAACGAGTCCAAGTAGACATCCGTTGATCGATTTCCGTCTTTTGACGTCGTGTGAGTATCCTTTCTCTCGATCTTGTTATGTTTAGTATTAGTATCATGCTAGGTTGGATCTAGCATAACTTAGAGTGAATACCTAGTGGTTTGGACCTTAGGTGAGTTTTGAGGATTGTCGATTGTTGTAAGACGTTGAGCGTTTGGTTGATCTTGTGAGTTTGTTATGGATTTAAGTTGTATGTTGAGTTTGAGAGGATATAAGGTTTGAGGTTGTATGGTTGTTGAGATTGTGGAGACTAGAACGAGAGTACCATAGCCTGTGTTGTGATGGTTATGACCTTGTGAGATCGTGAGGACTAGGAGTTGTTATCCTAGCATAGTTATGGTTTATGATCTTGCGAGATCATTGGGACTAGAAGTCTAAGGACTTCTAGCATATGAGAGAGTTGTTGATCGTGTGCCTTTTGACAGGCGTTGAGTGTCTTCCTGGGGGAAGCTGAGAGCGGGATATAGCGGGATTATCTATGGGACGAGGTAAGTCTCCGGACTACTTAGCTCGTATTCCTTGTATTAGCATTGATGTGTGTTTGGTGGTGTGTGTTTATTTCTTTATTGTTTATAACAACTAAACCGAAAATAGGATTACCGATCTTTATATTATTTTGGCCCAAGTGTATGATAACGGGCGGTGACAACTTGCCTGACTCTCGCGAGAGCTAGGAGGTTCTCGGCGACTATCCCGTGCTCGTAGACGGTCGGATGCATCAGTATCATTCCATGCCGGTATGTAGGGACCGAGGCGAGTTTCGGTGACTCTCGTGTCACAACCTAAGTTGAATTAGAACGGGATACGACTTAATAATAATAAAGATAATAAACCGGATTGGTGTGCTTTTATGTATGTTGTATGCTTGTGATGAGATTACTTGTGTATGTGCCTTTCCCATTAATTCTAATGCTTCGAATATGAGCTAACAGTTTTATACCGATTGTTGTAGATCGCCTTGCAGGTTAGGAATGCGGCCGAAAGATCCGGAAGAGTGGGCAGCCGGGGTCCGTACATTTTAGGATTGGATTTTGGGTGGAGTCGAGTTTAAGTATTGTATTTATTGTATGTTGTATGGCGTTTAGTCTTTGGGATTGTATTTTCGGCTGAGGTCCTTTGTTGTATTCTTTCGGGTTTTTCTTTTCACTGCATAAAAATGTATTTTGGTTTTGGCCTTTATTTGTGCCTTGTTGCAAGATCCGGTGAAATTGTTGTCAAGCTAAGGGTTGAGACCCATTGTGAGGTCCCACCCCGTAGCATCCTGAGTCCCGCGAATTTGGGGTGTTACACTATATATATCATATTTAGGAAGGGAGAATTTTGTTAATGGAGTGGGCGTGTACTTTCATTTTTAGTTTAATTTTATGAATGGACGTATGCTTCAACAACAGTTTAGTTATGCTTATAAAAGACAGTGTAACAAGTTATTATGGATGAATTAAAATTTGGATATTTTTCTTTTTAAGCAGAATACATACCTATATCTTCGTGCGTTAATTGTATATAATATACAAATTATGACCCTAAGTGAGATTGGTCTTGTCCCGATTCCTACCGGGATAGGCACCCGCATGATTCATTCTAACAATTGTTTGTGTATTAGTTGTATAGTGTAAACAATTTTGGGACTAAGTGAGATTGATCTTGATCTGATCTCGATCGAAATTGAGATTGACAAGATGCATTCTAACACTTCAAGGAACGTCTCATGTATAGTAGCGGGTGAAACGTGGAATGACCTCAACTTCATCTCATGTTCAACCCTCATATCACCTTACTATCTTGGTACATATCTTGATCCAGTTGTCATCCTAAATAAATATAATACATATGATAAACTTGGATATCGATATTGTCGTATTCCTAACTCGCAACATACAGGGGCATGTTTAATCGTGGTGCTAGAGTAGCATCTAGAAAAGCTATGTATTAAAATATAATAAATAATAAAAAGAGATCAAACATTTCAATCTCACTTGAGATGCCACATGAAGCATTTACAGTTTTAAGGTGTTAGATAAAAAAAAAGAAGGATTTTTCGGATGGTGTCCCTATTGTTTGGGGTTTTCCGGATTTCGCCCAAAAGTTTTTTTTAGTCCGAACGGTACCCTTAAGTTTTATATTTTTTCGGAATTTGCCCCTTTCATTAAAACAACCAAACACTCCCTATCTTTCGAATAAAAAAAATTGTAAGAGAGAAAGAAATAAAATAAATAAAACAAAGTATAATAAAAACAAATTACAAGTTTGAGGATCGTATTTTAGTATTTCTCCTCCTTCGAACCTTTCTCCATCGTAGGGTTATTTCTCCTTCTTTCGCTCCATCACAAGCATGACTCATTTCTCCTCCTTTGCTCCATTGCAAGGTTGTACAAACCAAGATTTATGTGCACATCATCATTTGCCTTGATATGAAAATCAACATTCCATTTTACAACAGTTGTTGAAAAATATATCAGTGTTTTGGAGGATAATTCATGATATCCTTTCACATGGTTCTACAATACAATTATTATAAATATTACTAAGGGTAGATCATAAACCTCATCTATATATGCACAAAAACAATGTGGAAATGAGAAATTGCTTTTTCAAACTCTAAAGATATGCATACAAGAATGTAGTTGCCATTGGAAGAAAATGTATAGGTGATGCATATCATCCGATCAAGAGTCTGACTGTTAAGGCAGAATAATATTACATATAACTCTAAGGTGAAGATATAGTTAACAGTTCACCATAACATGAACATCTGAAGCACTATGCTACTGCAATTCAGATGCAGATGTTGTATTTCCTTTCAGTATTTTTCCTCCTTCGAACCTTCGCTCCATAACAGGGTTGTTTCTCCTCCTTCGCTCCATCGCATGTCGCATGACTCGTTTCTCCTCCTCCTTCGCTCCATCGTAGATGTAAGACCCCAATTTTTACCTTCACACCCCGCGGTGACAAAGGGCAGCCCCTGCGGCAAAGGTGTCTGTCACCGCCTCCGCGGTGACAAGGGGCTACCCCTGCGGCACAGGCAATCCGCCCCTGCGGATTTGCCACAGATCGTGCCCGATCTACTTTCGTTCGTTTTATCTTCTTTCCATAGATAGAATATCCGATCTTCTCTCTTATGGGCTGACTTTCTTATCTTCTTCCTAACCCTAGAACGCCTTTCCTTCTATCTTTCCAGCCCTTTTCTATATATTTCCGTCTTTTCTTCTTTTTCCCGTCTCTTGCTTACGCTTTCTTCAACTCTAGAGTGCTGCAGCCTTGCTCCCTGTGATCTTGCTGAACGTGTAAGTTCTTCCTCTCTTGTTCTTCATCATATTCATGTAGTGACTGCATGCTCTTCCTTCTACTTCATTTTTCCCTTCGTTTCCTCTTTTCTTCTTCTCCAGGAATCAAGTTTGATCCTTGATTCTTGTGAAGCGTTCCGTTGATAATCCTTTGATGTTCACAAACTCCATTGGTTGAGTTAAGAAGTGTGAGAGTGTTGGAAGAGCAAGCTTTGACGTTGTTGTGGTTCTACTGTCGTCGAGAAACCGACATTACTTTTGCACCGCGCTTGCACAAAGCCGCCCATGTGCCTTTGTCACGTGTCGCCCCTGCACCTTTGCCCTGCCACCCCTGCGGTTTCCTTTGCAGTCTTCCCGTTGTTTATGGGTAAATTTTGATGAATTTGATCATTTGTTACCCACTCACAAAAATATGAAGTTCATGGCAAAACGTCATTTTGATTAATTTGTATAAAACAAATTAATAAATTGGATCGTGCAAAATATAATTCCCATATACATATACATGCTTAAGGAATTTATGTTTATAAGCACCAAGTCTAACAAAGACTTAACGACTAATTAATTACATGAAATTTGAATTATAAAGAATATCATTTAAATTTAAAGAAATATAAAGAAAATGAGAAATAGGATTGGAGGAGTGCATGAGCGTGGACAATCAGTTTATTTCAAATCCATAATAAATGAGGTTAATTAATTAACTTTATTAAGAAAATATTAATTTCAATTGTGGCATAGTGGGTAGTCTTCACGCAACTTCTCCCAAAACCTCTTTATTAGGAAGCCTTAATTTACCTATTAAAACAAGCTGCATATTCTGATTTTGTTTCTCTACAATCAAATTCGAAAGTAAGTATGAATTTGTATAGAAATTAATAGCTTGTTTCAATTACAAATCATGTTGTTTTCCCTTCTCACTATTGATCGAGATTTTGGTATTAAAAATCATTTCTTCTTTCTTGGTGATGGGCTGCAGAAACCTTTTTGTAAAACACATCTTACATTTGGTTTACAGTGTAGTTTTTTGCCAAGTAAAACCCAAGAATATTTTTCAATATAAATGCTTTCATGAGATCGAAGTGTACGATAGGAGGGATGATATTGTTCAAAATTTTACCTGTCAAATAAATTAACAAAATTTTCTTAGTGTTTTATGTTGATAGAGATGAAGAGGCGGATGATAAAAAAAATCAACTTTCTCTGCAGTATTTAGATCGTAGTTGATTGAAACCGATGGGTTTCTCCACTACAAACTCTGTGGTTGTCGGAATCAAACGATTTCACCTCCGCAAAATCCGTAGTCGGACTGAATCGACGGATTCCTCCGCTACACCAAACTCTGTAGTTAGTCGGAATTTAATGGATTCAACCGCTATAAGGGCCGAGGCCGGTCGAAGTTGATAGATTTCATCGCCGACTCAGAAAGGCTTATAAGGACTTGAAACTTGAGTTAAAATGGGAAGATTTACGTAGAAAAAGTCTGCGTAAGAGCAAGGCAAATGAGTTTCCTTTGAGCCAAGTGGACTTGTGTTTTGAATTTCCAATCCAAATAAAAAAAAACCTAAATCAAAGGTTATAAAGTTGAAAAAAAGAAGAAGCAACAGTTGGAGTCTACCTTAACAAACTTCAAACTCAAAATCTACGATCGAAATGCGGCGAAGTAAACATGTAACTAGAGTCTATGGCACCCAAGAAACAAAGCGAACAAGTAAAAGTGTTTATATGAGTGTGTGTTGTAAACCAAACAAGTCTTTTCTATTATACATAAAGTACGATATTAAACACTTCCAATTTGATCAAACACATTGAACAAAGTTTACAAGTCTGTAACATTTCTAATTCTTGATTTTGTGAAGATATGAAATCCCATTGGGGTTTGTAAATGAATCCAAAATTTATGTTCCATGTATCCCGGCATATCATTTGTCTTTTGAGGTTCACTAGAGGTGAATTTGACAAAATAAAAATGGTTTTCTGATTTTGGTACAATGATTTATGACAGGGATGAAGTATACCTAACTCGATCGAAATGTTCACTTTCATCATATAGATATCGTGGTTGGTTGGAATCGAATGATTCTACCGCTGCAAAAACCGTAGTCGGTTGAAATTAATGAGTTTCGCCTCTACATCGAGATCCATGATTGGCTTGAACCCTGGTTTTCATGTCCGATCAGGACATAAATTGGGCTTTGAGTTGAATCAACACACACTTGCAAAGAAATAATGGAAAGGCAAGAAAATAGGAAGAAGACCATCAACAATTCTTTTGATGGGTGTGGGGCCATTTCACAAACCCCTCGCATGGTTTAATAACCATAAGAAGTGTTTTATTAATCTTAATTTTAAATTGCATTTGACAACCCATTTTCGAAAAGAAAAAAATGATAAAATTCAAAAAGAGTATAAGTGAAAACCGGCATTTATAGTAATTGGAAGAGGAATGTATAAATATTTCTTTTCCTTAAACTAGAGTGTTAAGTGCATCACTTGTCTCTAATTAGGTAAAGTTCAATTTAATTAAACTTTATAGATGAAATATCCTTATAAATTAAACGAATTCGATCAAAATCCTATCAATAGTGAATAAAAAAGAACTACGGCTGGTTTGATCTCTTATAAAAGAGTACGTAGGAAACTCGATTGATAAATTATCGAGTTCAACCGCTAAACAAAAATGACTTTCATACAAAACTAAAGTCAAGAAAAATATATACAAATTAGTTCTTTTAAAATTAACTACGAGTGATTTGATGTTTGAAAAATAAAAAAGACTACGTAGGAAACTCGGTTTCTAAATTATCGAGTTCAATCACACTTTATATATGACTAACCAAAGCCAAAATATTAAATCAAAAGTAGTTCTTGTAGAACTACGTTATTGATAGAATACGGGCGATCTAGATCGAGGAGAAACTTCAACTACTTTTTTTTGATCGTTCGAGTTGGATCAAATATAGAACTTGAGATGCGGTAGCATACAAATGGATGCGGAAGCGTTCGGTTGATCCTTCAAAAGGATCCTCGAGTATGAAGGCTTGGATCAAAGACTAGATCCAAGATAGAAAATTAAGAGGATTGAAGGAGAAGTGATGTCTATTCCAAGTAAGAGGGTTTTCCTTCTCAACACTTGGATTCAACTTAGACATGATTTTACAAATGAGTCAAACTATCCTTATATAGTGGATGGGGGCTTACCAAAGGTTCAAACATAAATGACAGAATTAAAGTCGGAATTAAGTTCCGTTAAATGAAAATCCTAAAATATGAAAGGTCGGAGTTTAAGTCACGGAATTAAGTTCCGGAATTAAAGTTCCGAATATAAAAGACCTATTATTAAATAGCTTAATAATGATAAATGTCTTCAAAATGGTGCGGGTCCTTCTAGCCGGAAACACGGATGACATCGCCATCCGGGGGCGTATCATTCTCCTCCTCTTAAATGTGAAACATCCTCGTTTGCACGGTCAAAATAAAGAAAGGAGCATCTTTTGGGAACGTGACCCTTGAAATTCAACACCGGATGCACATTGATAGAGTCGGACGGCTTGGACTTGTAGTCCTTCAAAAGGTCAGTGGTGCCGCCAAGATTGTCGAACATAAAGAGGAAAAAGTCCGGATCGGGAGGCTCGAACTTATAGTTTGACATGGTGGTGACGTTGTGGAACTTGTCTCTTATGTCGAAAATAGTCTTGATGTTGAGCGGTGGAGGCACACTAAAAATGTTGAATGACAAGTCAAGATGGAAGTTAGTTGGCATTGTAAAGACAAACCTCGGATCATAAGACTCGGATTTGTAGTCCATCAACACCATTGTGCCGTTGTCGGAGTCGATGATTTCTTCTTTCTCAATGATGGCTTCATCTTTGTCATCTTGAAAGTACTCTCTACATAACGGATTGACAAGATGGATTGGAATAACCAGGGCATAAGTTTTAATGACGACATCTTCCTCGTCTTCAACTTCGTCACACAACGGTTGGACCACCAACTCACACCGTGGTTGTGACACCGCTTGAGGTTCTTCTTGTTGGGCGGTTGTCATGAGGGAAAACACTTGTGCCTTCAGTTTTTCAATCTCTTCCCTTAAAGACTTATTCTCTTCTTGTTGTTTCTTGTAGGAATCTCCTTCAAGGTAGGCACATTGTCGTGGGGCAACATAGGTATCTCAAAATATTCTTGTTGGTGTGGATACCGTCGGTGCCCGTCCATCGAAAAATTCGGCCTAGGTGGGTCCAGAGGAGGCAACCACTCCTCGTCCTCAAAATATTGTCTCCGTCGGTACCTTCGGGAGGTTTGTTTGGCCGCTTTGAGCTTTAATTCCTGAGGAGAAGGCAACCATTCTTCATACAAGTCAAACTGATCATCATCGTCATAGAACATGATGAACGATGAAGAACACAATGAAGATCTTCGAAGAACACCGAAGAACACTTGAAGATCTTTGAAGAACACCGAAGAACACTTGAATATCTTCAAAGAACACCGAAGAACACTTGAAGATCTTCGAAGAACACCGAAGAATACTTGAAGATCTTCAAAGAACACCAAAGAGAAAAAAGTTGATGATGAACAATCAAGAACACAAGTAAAGAACTTGACCTCGATCCCGAGCTCTGATACCAATTTGATGGAAATAGGGGCGATCTAGATCGAGGAGAAACTTCAACTACTTCTTGTTGATCGTTCGAATTGGATCAAACTTAGAATTTGGATGGCGGAAGCGTTTGATTGATCCTTTAAAAGGATCCTCAAATTTGAAGGCTTGGATCAAAGACTAGATCCAAGATAAGAAATTTAAGAGGGTGGGAGAAGAAGCTGATGCCTAAACCAAGTAAGAGGGTTTTCCTTCTCAACACTTCGATTCAACTTAGACATATCTTACAAATGAGCCAAACCATCCTTATATAGTGGATGAAGGCCATACAAAGAGTCCAAACATAAATGACGGAATTAAAAGCCAGAATTAAGTTCCGGTAAATGAAAAGCCTAAAATCTGAAAGGTCGGAATTTAAGTCACGGAATTAAGTTCCGGAATTAAAGTTCCGAATATGAAAAGCCAATTACTAAATATCTGAAAATACTTAATAGTCTTCATAATGATGCCGGGTCCTTCTAGCCGGAAATACGGATGACATCGCCATCAGGGGGCGTATCATTCTCCTCTTCTTAAATGTGAAACGTCCTCGTTTGCACGGTAAAAAAATGGAAGGAGTACTTTGGGAACTTGACCCTTGAAATTCAGCACCGGATGCACATTGTCAGAGTTGGGCGGCTTGCCGGAAAGAAGCAAGGGTAAGCCGGTAAATAAGGTATTAGACAAAACAAAACCAATTTGATGTGTCCTTGGACACGTCACGTAGGAAATCCAATATTGGATTCAGTCGCACCGTCTAAATAAATCTTGGAGTTGAACCAAAATTCTCAAATATTCATGAACTCGATATAAAGTATCCGCTCGTCGAGTTTAACCATAAAAGTCCAAACAATTAAGAACTACGTATGACTTGATTCCTATTAAAAGGATACGTAGGAAATTTGGCAAATTAAAAACCGAATTCAGTCACAAATTTTAAAATACAATAAAATAAATAACCTAACACTTTTTTGATCATGCGCGTGATAGCGGGATGAATTAAGCAACCCTTCCTAGAAGGTAGGTTTAATTTAATCCTTTGATGCATGATCGAGATATAAATACCATGCAAATGATAGTTGAATCACCGTCTAGACAACCCTTCCTAGAAGGTGGGTCGAAACTTTGATTCTCTGATGCATGAATTACGTAAGGCTTGATCCTCTTTAACGAGGTACGTAGGCAACCCGTCCAAAAACTGGTGCAACCCAAATCACCAAAACAAACCAAATATCGGTATTTATATAATTTAGAATCAAAAGGTCAAAAAGAGAGGGTCAAACTCAAATAAAATAATAAATAAAATGTGTTTTGTAAATTTGTATTCGAATAAAACATAAAAAAGGCGTTTTGTAAATTTGTGTTCATTTTTACTCAACACCCGTCTTTGGTGAGCTGCTTCCTATATTTCCTCGTTCTTTTCCTTGATTCTTATACTAGGACAAATCTTCAGTTTCTCGGGACTTTTTTTACATTACGGTGGGAGTTTTAAAAGTCCCGTAAAACCTTTGGCCGAGAGCTTTTTCTCGGGATTTTATTTCCAAGTCCTGAGAAACAAAAATAGTCTAGGGAGTTTGTTAAAAAAGTCCCAAGAGGTATCTCTCAAAACTTTTTAAAAAACTCCCTCAAGATATCTCTCAGGAATTTTTAAAAAACTCCCTAGAGATAAAGGAATTAAATAAAACTGACAGATTGGTAACTAATTTCCCTAGTTTCCGAATTTTGTTAAATTCATTAGTAATTTTGCATGACTCATTAACATCTCACGCTTTAATCATATTTTGTATGAGAATCATCACCCCCTTACTTTGGGAGATTAGAATTTACGTAAGCAAAGTCCAACAACGAGAATGAATAGATTCTGACTGAAAATATGCTCTCTTTAACAACAATGTCTTGTATTCTAACACACGAAAACTACAACAAAATAAATAAAACAAAAGGCCAAACTGTAAATTAGCTCAAACAAATATAACAAAAAAAACTTAATAGTTAGTTATTTACAAGCACTCATTTAATTACATTGAGACAAAAGTTGAATGTGTTAACCACAGTAGAATCAAGGATCAAAGATTAAGCTACCACATTTGCATTTCCAGCTCATAGGCTTGTAATTAGACAAATCATCTCCCCTTAATCAAAATTTGCACTACTTAAATTATCTGAAGACTGTTCTTTCTTCTGTTGAGGTGCAATTGGAACCTGGACTGCTTGACAATGAACACAGGAACTGCATCTTCTCTCACACCTTGGTGGTCTTGAACCTATCAAAGATCTATCTCTCATTTTCTCTTCATTTCCCTACTAATTTCTTAATGTTAGTGACCCTAATCAAGTTATTATCACAACTGTTTTAGAGGTGTGCGTCATATAATTATTTTCTGCACCTCTAAAAAGAAACATCTACTTATACTCATTGCAGCAACAACTGCAATAATTAATTAGATTGCACCAGTAACTTAATTCCCATTGTTAACTGAGTTTGTATAATTTAAAACAAACAAATGATATGTAACACTGAGTGTGTAGATCGATAGGTAACATTAAATGTGATCGATGTTTCCTTCCCCAATTACACAGGTTTATCATCATCACAAACACTATTGTTAACAAACGAACAAATGATATGAACGTCAGTGCAATTAGCTAACCTCGTCAACACCAACAAATGTTTTCAAAAGGTTTATATTCACCATCATACTCGAATCATTGTTAGTACACAACTGAAACGCTCAAGAAATGTATTGTTCAAATTCATTCTAGCCATAATCAATACGCAAAAGCAGCATTCATATTGAAGTATTACAGATCCAAGGCCAATCTTGAAGCATAGACTAACCTGGTGGTGCACGATTGTAGCCAGGGGAGAGTGAGAGAACACGAATTAAGAAGGAGGAGAATAGTAGATACTGAATCAATCCATTCCAGCCGTAATCGATAATCAACTCTCAACATTTTTTTGGGAAGGCGATTGACAATGAGTACGTACTATTACGGAGTACCGGCCACAAGAACAATTGGGGCTTAGGTTAGATTTTGGCGGATGACGCAGGTTTGAAAAAAGTTACCACTCTCGGGACTTTTTACAATAAATCCCTTGAGCGTTCAAAAGGTTCTAGGGAGTTAAAATAATAACTTCCGAGAACTTAATTTATTTTTTTAATTGGTAAATTAATAATTTTTTACGGGAGTTTTTAAATTAAGTCTTGAGAGTTTAAAATTTTTATAAAATGTTTTTTAACATCCGAGAAAATTGTCCTGGGAAACATAGAATTTGTAGTAGTGTTATGGATGTTCTTTGCCCCTGAGTGTTCTGTAAGACTAAGGTTGAGACCTTAGCTTGTGGAGATTTCTTAGAGATCATTGAGACTAGAAGTTATTGACTTCTAGCAATCGTTTCGGTTCCTGATTCTTGATGCCTTGTATGAACAGGCTTTCCTTGCTCCTTTCTTGAGGGAAACTGAGTTGTTCTTGGAGTTGTGGTTGAGCTTTGAGATTACCTTCGAGTGAGGTAAGTCCCTTGGACTTACTTAGCTTCATTCCGTATATTGGTTTGAGTGTTTTGTCTTGTTTGTGTTGTTTATCATGTTATAACGGATAACCGGATTAAGATTCAACTTTATAACCTTAATTGGCCCAAGTGTATGATAATCGGGCGGTGACCACTTGTCTAGTTATACAAGGGACTAGAATGTGCTCTTGCAACCCAGGCCCGCATGTAACGGATAGTACTGATCTATTCCTGTTGGTAGACGGAAGCGGAAGCGAGTTTCGGGAGATTCTCGTATGACAAAAGCAGTTGAATTAGTAATGGATAACTTAACGAAAGATAATAACCGGTTGATCTTGAGATCTTATACCACCCGGGAAAGGCTAATGTGGTAGTTGATGCCCTCAATAGGAAGACTCCCCGGGAGATGGCGATCGCTAGACTGACAGCTCAGCCACAGTTTTAGCGTGATCTTGCATGGTTGGAGATGGATATCCAATTCCGGATTCCGACAGCTAGTTGTCCACCTTGGAGATGGTACCTGATCTGTTGGCCGAAATCCGACAGAAACAAGAGAGTTGCCCAGCTTTTACGTAGATCCGAGACAGGATGTCTCGAGGAGAGACACCATAGTTTGCAGTCGGTGCTGACGGGATCTTGAGACATCAGGAGCGAGTATGTGTACCTTAAGATCGAGAGTTGAGATAGAGGATCCTACAAAAGGCTCTTTTGTTTGGAACACGATTACTCAAGTAGTTTGCCATGAGCATAGCTTCACCTCAAAACGAATTCTTAAGACCTGAGTAAGACAACATCGCATTGACCATCTCTTTAAGCACTCGATTCTTTCGTTTGGCCACACCACTTATTATGGTGTGTAAGTTGCCGTTGTCTCATGTATGATCCCGACACTCTCAAAGTATTCCTTATCCATAAATTCACCACCACGATATGTGCGTAGTCTTTTTATTAAGGTACTTTGTTGCAACTCATATTCATTCTTGAATACATAGAATTTGTCTAAGGCATCACTCTTTGCAAAGAGTAGATATACGTAACAATATCTAGAGTAATCATCTATGAATGTTATGTAATACTTCTTCTTTCCTAATGAAGGAGTAGAGTGCAAGTCGCCTAGATCCGACTTCCGAGTGGACTAAGCCGAGCATTGATTGTTCTCTTTCAAATCTAGGAAATGGAAGTCATGTTATCTTGGTCAACATGCACGTTTTACACTTGTCTTTTGGCAAGTCAAGTTTAGGTAAAATACCATCCTTAGTCATGTCATTCATACGCTTAAAATGAACATGTCCAAGTCGTGCATGCCATATAACAAAATCAAAATTGGAAGAAGAAGACAATGTAAACAAACTATTCTTGTTTATATTAGAATTAGAAAGTTTATTACATAAAGAGAGTAGAAACATATTGTTGTTCCAATGGCCAAAGCCTACAAATATGCCTCTCCTAGATAATACATAGATGTCGGCTTCTATGACTTGTTTGAAGCCAAGCCTATTGTGTAGACCACCAGAAACCACATTCTTTCTAATGGCCGGTGCATGTAGTACATTTGACAAGACTAGATGTTCGCTCCAAACGGTGTGTGCAAGCTTTAAATTTATAACCCTAGACGTAAGCTTAAAACAAGGATGTGAACCCGCAGTGTACGGGTCAATCGTAGTAAAAGCAAGGAATTCCAAGGGTCGATCACAGGGACTTAGTGAAACAAAGTCCAATCACGGTATGCTTATGTAAATACTAACCACAAGAGCAATTAAAACAATCGAGGATGATAAACAGTCAATATAGGAAACATGCAATTCTAGGGATTAAAGCATCTAGTTGTGGTTCCAACTCAAGATCTAAAGATAGGTGGACAAAGCTGAGGTTTTTGCATAGGGAAGGTGTTACTAAAGTGAAATAGATCACCGGGTAAGTCTCACTACTCACTAATCCAAACCGTAACTCCTATTACCTGGTAAGTCTCAAGGAATTAAGATAAAGAACTATAACCTCAAACTAATACACCATCTAAGGGAATAGAATCAACCTTTACCGGGTAAGTCTCAGGCTAACTCACAAAGATGGAATGAAAGCACACTCAAACCCCAACAAAGGATAAACCTTTATTACCTACACTTATGATCTTAGGTACACAAACTAAGGAATTACCGGGTAAGTCTCATCCTAAGCTTGCATTGAACCAGGAAAGGTGTAATAAGAATAGGATTTGGCAAACTCTAACACTTAACTCTCAGTTTCGGATCAGATAAGTCACCTCGGTCAGCCAAATTCCACCCCGGCCGAGATGTTCATCGACTGAGCGAGATGCTTAGGGTTAAGGTTAAAGGCTCGAACTTTCAGGGTCCTACTGGAATCTAAGATTATTCTATCATTGTTTTTCCCACAACCTTCAGCCAATCACCCTAGAATCACACAAGGAAATTAACCACTCATCATCATGAAAGCAATAATCGAATATATGGGAAGAAGATGAATATTTGAACAAAGAAGAATTTAATGAAAAGACTTCAATAACTGAATCAAATATCACAACAAAGCGTTCCTTGGATAGAAATCCAACAAGACAAGACAACAAGGAAGGGAATCTAAGATAATCTTACAAAAACCCTTCAAAAGCTATAAAAGCTATAATCTTCAATCTTCCTTCAACCTTCAAAAAGGTTCTTCAAATCTCCCAACTGGAGTATGGCTGCTGCGTGCTATGTGGTACAACGAGTATTCCGCTTATAATAGGGTGTCGGATTTGCGGGAAATCCGACCCTTTTTATAGGAAAATAACCCTCCAAAGATAAGATATCTTAAAAAAAATATCTTCCCATAAAAATAGGTAAAATATATGATCCAACATATCTTCTTCCTTCCAGGAGCCAAGCCCAAAAAATATAAGATCTCTTTCCAAAGATAAAAGATCTCAGCCAAGAATAAAATATTCTCGCCGCGTCCCAAGTGTTCGCCTCGGTCGAGTCGACTTCTCTGGATCACCTCGGTCGAGGTGAATCTGTGGTCAACCGAGGTGAGTCACAACTGAATGTGAAATCTCTCAAATCTGGTCCAAAGTGAATCTTTAATCCATGGCTATGCTTCCTAGATGGTTCCTTATGTTCCTGAATGTAGCTCCAATGACTCCATAGCTTCTTTTGCTCCTTTTTGATGCAAAACGTGCCATTTTACCTACGATTACAACAAAACTAGGTGTAGACCTCGATTCTCACAAAGGTAGATGAAATGGTAATATAATCACATATTATACATACAAACATGCAGATTATTGAAGATAAAACGTTCAAACAAACCCCAAAATATAGACTATAATTCATGCTATCAAAATACCCCATACTTAGCCCTTGCTTGTCCCCAAGAAAGTTCCGCATATAGAAGACAAGATAGAATGGATTAATAGTTAAGAAAATCAATGAAAAGCCTTTCAAAAACATTTTATGGTGTGCTACAATCATAGATTACTCTAAGAGAATACTTCATGACATTTAAAATCAATGCATGATCAAAACATTTTATAAATATAAGAAAGTTGTTCATCTTTGCATAAAATCATAGAATGCATAATAAGTCATAATTATCGAAATTAATCATGCATAATCCAGTTTAAACCGCTAAGTCAATCAACAAGCTCGAGGTCTCAAGGGCTTCCCAAAAGAAAGGTCAAGAAACGTGTAGGGTAGGGATGTATGTAAGGTAATGTGGTGCTAGAATCCGGGAAAAGGATAAACTTCACTTTTACTTTGACTTACAACATCTTCCACCAATAAGCTTTGCTTATTTCACACTTTTTCTTTTTACTTTACTTTTTGGGATGCATGGACAGAGGTGCACAATAACCGAAGCCTAGGAAATCAACAATCATCAATTTCTTGAGATGCATCAAACCCTTGATGCACATACCATAACCCGTTAGGAATATCGCTCAATCCGACTTTGGCAAGACACAAACACCCGGCTATGTGAATGGTGCCGAGTTACTCATCTTCATGATTGACTTCCCCAAACCTATTATTACTTTCTAACACTTCCACTTCCAGCCAACTTCTCAACTTTAACTTCACTTGCTTTCACCACTTCTCTTGCTTCCAAATTCCCGGATAGGTAAAGGGAGGCAAAATGTATATGAGGGGTTAAGCATGATCAAGAAGAAGAAGAGAGAAGAATGAATTGCCTTGGTCTTTCCAGGAAGAAAGTGAGAGAACTTATCTTGCGGTGTCAACCTTCAAATTCAACATAATTTGGATAAAAACAAAGTATTAAACATGCCAATAATTTCAAACAAAGCATTTAGCAACTTAAACATATTATAAAACCTTTCAAACACATAAAGAATTTCAAAACCAGTTAGTAAACAAGATCTTCACTGAGATCATATCCAGATAAGAAGCACAAAAAATCGTTTCGAAAACTCTCAATTAACCCACCTCGGTCGAGGTGTTCTTAGGTCAACCGAGGTGAAACACCTCGTTCGGCCATAACTGCCCCGGTCGAGGTTAAATTTTTTTTTTAAAAAACCAGTTTTCTTTCAGTTTCGACGTTTTTCTCAATCAAATAACCTGTAAGTATGCATGTAGTCTCAGATAAACACATAGATGCAAAAGTGAAGCATAAATATAAATATCCGGTCAAATAGAGTCATACATCACATAAGTTTCAAATACATCAATAAACACCCCATACTTGGGACACACTGTCCCAGTGGGTCAAAATAAGTCTAAGGAATAAAGTACTCACCGGATAAATAGCTGAGCTGCATAAAAATAAGAAAAGAAAGTCCTGCAGCTCTCAAGAATCCTGATCCGGTGGTGGTGGTGGTGGTACGTACGGATACTGAGACGGGTCGAATGGATAACCCATAGCCTGCTGGAACTGGATCTCCATCATCCTGTGCTGATAGTGCTGTCCCTCGAGCATCTGATGAGTCCAGCTGTCAATCTGTCGGTGCTGGGCAGCAAATCTCTCATGCATGTCCACTGTAAGGGCAACATAAGAGTCTATCATCTGATCCGTCAGATCGTCGATCCGACGATGAGCCTCTGGATCTCTATGACGACGTGTCCTACGCCTAGCAGGTCTAGCAGGTGATGCAGCAGGTGCAGGCTCAGCCTCAGTGTCATCGTCCAGATCTATGACCGGCACACTGGGTCCAGCAGTATCCGTCCCTGTGTCCATCGGGACTCCACCCTCTCTCTCATTAACAGTCTCCTCATCATCAGCCTCCTCCTCAGCTGGGGTAGTTGCTGCCTCTCTATAATCCTCCATCAGTGGAGCCCAAGCGGTCTGCCAATAATGTGGGTCAAAAACTGTAAACTGGGCAGACCACCTGATCCCCTGTGGTGCAGTCAGCTCCCACGGCATAGCTACGTACGGTGTCGTCAGACCTCGGGGAACCAAAATCCTCCGAGTGATCATCTCCTGCAGCCCAAGCGGCTTGGCAGCCGCCACCATCGTGCAAGCACTGAGATCCATGTCCTGATAACTAGCTATGTGGGTGACAAGCCCTCCGCAGCAGATGTCTCCCTTTGCCTTGGCCTTGATCCTGTGCAGATCCTCTGCCAGCATCAAGCCAAAGTCCGGGATACCCCCAGTAACCATGCAGTATAAATTGAAAAGCTCTCCCTGTTGGATCTTCTGGGGCGTCTCAGTACGCGCCAGAAGCATCTCACTGAAGATCCGGTGGGCTAACCTAAAGGCTAAATGGAAGATGACCTTCTCCCTAGAATCTCCAGGGCGCCATCTGTCTGCATGCTCAGTAATATGGGCTATCTGTCCCCAAAACTCCCTAGCTACAGATCGGGAAGGGAAGTCAACAGCTGTGGGCTCAGGAAAGCCAAAAATCTCTCGCCAGTACTCTAGTGGAATTATGAAGTTCCGGTTCATCAACCGGTACTTCACAGAACGCTCTGTGGGGAGGTAAGTGAAGGAGCTCACGAACTCTAGGGTCGGCTCCAAATAGGCTGGGGCTCGGATCTCAGTAAACTGATCCAACCCAATTGTAGAAATCATCCTCCTAAGGTCTCCGTCTACCTAGAGGCAATCAAAAGCAGACACGTCCAGGAAGCGTGGTGCAATCACTGGACGGCCAGAAATATGCTCATAATCCACCCGGTGTCGCTCATGGATCACCGGGCGGTAGGGTCGAGAAGAAGAGGAAGAAGGGGAAGGTGAGGATCTATCCCTCCTTTCGGCCGAATCGGTTCGATTTTCTGCAGATCTGTACTTGCAACACGATCCTCTATCCTTCAATCGTAGTTTGGAGACAGAAATCTTTGAAAACGAGCAGGAATCGAAGAAGGCGAGGTGAGACTATCGCCGCGGTCGAGGAAGGGTGAGATGGAAGAGAGAGAAAATAAATCCCCTTTTATACCCTTTCTGGAACTGCTGTCACCTCGGTCGAGATGGTCTCGACTGGACCCAGGTGGTACGGACAGAGGTGGTTCTTCAGAAAACCCTAGTCGCCTCGGTTGCTCAAGAATCATCTCGGTCGAGGTGCTCTGACAGCAACCGAGATGCCTCAGTCAAGCTTCATCTTCTCAAATTCTCGATCTTCTGTCCTTCCAGTTATGCTCCTTCCTTAGATGTCACCTGTTATCTGTCTAGAACGCCAAAAACAAAACAAAGAAAAGCAAAGGCAAAATTATCTAAACTAGACTAGAAAACGGGAAAAGAAAACAATACCTTGGGTTGCCTCCCAAGAAGCGCTTGGTTTAAGGTCGCTAGCTGGACCATGATGCGTCTCTCAAATGTGATGGGAGGTGTCCTCACCCCATACTTCACCTCCATCGTGGGGTGAAGTAAGTAAGTCAATCAAATGCTCCAACAAGTGTAAATGCTCATCGGGGAATGAATCGTCTATGGGCGGGTCGTCCTTCTCACGTGAAGATGCAGGTAGCCGGCTGAGGTGATCCGCAACAGAATTTTCGGATCTCTTCTTATCGCGGATCTCTAGATCAAACTCTTGAAGCAAGAGAATCCATCGAATAAGGCGTGGCTTGTCATCTTTCTTAGCCAACAAGTAACGAATGGCTGCATGGTCGGTGTAGACAATGACTTTCGCCCCTACTAAATAGGAACGAAACTTCTCGAAAGCATATACAACCGCCAATAATTCCTTCTCGGTGGTAGCGTAGTTGCGTTGTGCTACATCCAGCGTCTTGCTAGCATAGTAAATGGCGGTGGTCCGGCCATCTTTCTTCTGTCCAAGCACCGCTCCTACGGCTACATCATTAGCATCGCACATGATCTCAAAGGGCAAGGTCCAATCCGGAGGTTGGATAATGGGAGCGGAGATCAACGCTTCCTTAATCCTGTAAAAAGCATCAAGACACTCCTGCGAAAACTCAAAAACAACATCTTTATTCAAGAGGTTAGTTAGTGGTTTAGAAATCTTGGAGAAGTCCTTGATGAATCTCCTGTAGAAACCTGCATGCCCGAGAAAACTCCTCACACCTTTAACAGAACAAGGGGGAGGGAGTTTCTCAACAGTCTCGATCTTAGCGCGATCGAACTCAATACCTCGATTAGAAACGAGGTGTCCTAGAACAATGCCTTCATTAACCATAAAATGACACTTCTCCCAATTCAAAACGAGATTAGTGTCTTCACATCTTTTAAGCACTAGAGAAAGGTTAGATAGGCAATCATCAAAAGAGGAACCATATACAGAAAAATCATCCATAAATACCTCCATGATCTCCTCTATGTACTCGGAAAAGATAGCCATCATGCATCGCTGGAAGGTAGCGGGTGCATTGCACAATCCAAATGGCATCCTCCTATAAGCAAATGTCCCCCATGGACAAGTGAAAGTTGTCTTCTCCTGATCATCCGGATGGATAGGAATCTAGAAGAATCCACTATAACCGTCTAAGTAGCAAAAGTGTGAATGCTGGGCCAACCGCTCGAGCATTTGATCGATGAAGGGAAGTGGAAAATGGTCCTTCCGTGTGGCCGTGTTCAGCTTCCTATAATCGATGCAAACCCTCCAGCCCGTAACGGTCCTAGTTGGGATCAACTCGTTGTTCTTATTCGTCACAACGGTCATCCCTCCTTTCTTCGGAACTACATGCACTGGGCTAACCCACTTGCTGTCCGAGATAGGGTATATAATACCTGCATCCAATAACTTAAGAATTTCTTTCTTCACAACCTCTTTCATGATCGGATTTAACCGTCTTTGAGGTTCCCATGAAGTCTTATGATCATCCTCCATTAAAATTCTATGCATGCAGAAAGAGGGCTTAATGCCAATAAGATCATCTATAGTATAACCCAAAGCCTTTTGATGCTTTCTCAGGACATGCATAAGCTTAGATAATTCAGTTTTGGAAAGGGAAGCATTGACAATAACGGGATAAGTGGAATCCGGTCCAAGAAAGACATACCTCAAGTGATTTGGGAGTTGTTTAAGCTCCACAACTGGGGGTGTCTTCTGAGGGGGATCCTTGCTTCCTCCTTCCAGTGGAGTGGATCTAGAAACTGGACTTTCGGAAGTCTCAGTTGAAGTCGTCTCGCCATCGACCTCGGTCGAGGCGTTGACCGATATGTTCTTCAGTCGCTTCGCTTAGTCCAGAAAGTGCCTCGGTCGAGGTACTGCAACTGGGACGAAAACTGGAGATCTTCGTCTCCTGGATTAGCTTCTCAGTTTTAGCTCCTGGATCCTCTTCCAGTGCTTTTAAGCTCCGTATATCTGCATCACAAGAAGCATCTATACCTTCCTCCATTAAACTGAAGCTAATAACTCTTTCGAGTGGATCGTTAATAAGGATAGAGCTCACCAATTCTCTTGATTCTTCTTCATCGTAGATGTTGAAGATATCATCAGTTAGCTTCTCCCCTTTCATGGCTGCAAGTAATGCGAACTCCACCTCATCGCCACCAATGTTGAATTTCAACTTGGCGTTCTTGCAATCCACGTTGCAACCCGAAGTTGCTAGAAATGGCCTCCCGAGAATAATAGGAACCGGATAATCTGCGGGAATATCAAGTACAACAAAATCTATTGGTAGATAGAAGTTACCTAACTTGACCGGAACGTCCTCCAAGATGCCCACGGGATGGGTGATGGAGCGATCCGCCATATAAAGTCGAATCTTGACCGGCTTGGGCTCTCCAAGTCTGATCTTCGCACATAGCTCCAGCGGGATGATGCTCACGCTGGCTCCTAGATCACAAAGGGCTTCACAAGTAACATCCTTAACTTGAATGGGAATGCAAAATAAGCCGGGATCTCTTAACTTAGGTGGCATCTTTTCCTTCATGATTTGAATGAGCTCTGAGGATTTAGATGTCATCCTAACTTCACCAAAATCTTCTAGTTTCCTTTTCCTTGATAGGATCTCCTTCAAGAACTTCCCATAGGCGGGCATTCCTAGAATAGCATCAAGGAAAGAAATGTTAATGTGTAGTTTATTCATCAAGTCAAGGAACTTACCAAAGTGCTTGTCTAGATGTGCTCTGGCCCTTGACTGGGGGAATGGAAGTGGTGGTTTGTATGCAGGAGGTGGAACATAAACTTCAGTTTTCCCCTCCGCTTTCTGTGGCTCCACCTCGGTTGGCATCTCGGTCGAAGTGTTCTTCGACTGCATCTAGACCGAGGTGGCTTTCATCGGTACTGGCACCAACCGAGGCACTGGATCTGCGGTTTTCAGTCCACTCCTCGTAGTTATGGCCATGATCTGGCCCTTAGGGTTACTTTCCGTCCTTGCTGGAAGCTTCCCTGGATCTCTTGGTGCTTCATTTTCCCTACTTGCAAGTTGTTATTCAAAGGCCTTTTGGGCCTTTGAAAATGAAGTCATAGAAGTCTCCATAGCGTTTAGCTTGATCAAGATAGCCTCCAGAACTGCGTCTTTCTTTTCCGCCTGAGACGAACTTGATCCTTGCCCCTGGCTCTTTAATGGAGTAGAAGAAGAAGAAGAAGGGGAAGAGAGGAAAGGGTTAGAGGAATCGTTAGAGTTGGAGTTTGAATGATTGTTACCAGAATTTTGGTTGTTCGCCCTCCAGTTGTTGCTATTGGATCCTCTATTATTGTTGTTTTTGTAATTGTTGTTCCGGGAACCGTTGTTGTTGTTACGGTATCCGTTGTTGTTGTTCCTTTGTCCTTGCTCTTCCTTCTTGGTTTGAGCAACCAAGAGTTCCTTCAATTGCTTCACGTCATTCTTCAAAGACGTGAGTTGATTGTTGTTGGGCTGAGTTTCTTGGAAGTTAACTCTTTTAACTCCACCTTCAGCTCCTTGGTGGGTGTACTTCTCCATATGCAAAGCTTGATTCTCAATGAAGTCCCAAGCTTCGTCAATCGCCATGTCCATAAAGGTACCGGCGGAGAGTAGTTGGAGATTGAACTGGGTGCTTCCGTCCAGTCCCTTGAAGTATATCTCCAATAACTCTAACTTTGGAATCCCGTGATGTGGGCAATCCAAAAGAATGTCCTTGAACCGCTCCCATGACTTGGACAAGCTCTCCTTGTCCTTCATAATGAAAGCGTTGATCTTCCCTCTCATTTCAGCCGTTTTTGAGGGGGGAAAGAATTTGGTTAAGAATTCCGTCGTCATCTCCTCCCATGTGCTAATTTTTCCTGGAGGAAGAGATTGACCAAGTAAGAGCTCTATCTTTTAAAGAAAAGTAAAAAGGTCTTAGCTTGTAGTTGTTATTTTCAATCCTCGGAGGCCTCAAGGTCTCCATCAAGATCTCATAGTTTTGGAGATGTTGATGTGGTGATTCCTTCTCTAGCCCTCCGAACTGGCATTGGCGAATCATAGACAGAACTTGCGGTCGAAGTTCATAGTCATGGTCCCCTGGATCTCCTAGGTTAACTCCTGGACGCCTCAGTTGTTGATTGGGGTCCATCCTTTGACCTAGGGTTTGTGGAATCCCTGCAAGAAGAACATCTCGGACTGGCCTCCGAGGTGGAAGTACATCGGCCGGGGCGTCAGGTACTGGGACCTGCCTCGGTCGAGGGTCAGCAACTGGGACCTGCATCGGTCGAGGATCAGCAACTGGATCTTCCCTCGGTCGAAGTAGAATTTGGTCTCGTATTGCTGCCATCTCTGCTTCGATTGCTTCAGTCTTGGTGCGAGTTTCTTCCTTCTCTTGCCTTAGTTCTTTCCTGCTGAGGCGTAGCAGCTCTAGCGCCTCTTTCAATTCGGCCTCAAGATCGCGGTTGTCTTGTTGGGCCATCTTCGCTTCTCTTAAGCGTCGTTTGTATGTCTTTTCTGGTTCGGGATCGTAAGGAACGATTTCCTTCCCAGTGCGGGTTCTTCGCATAAACCTAAGAAAGAACCTGCAAGAGTCACTCAAGTAGAGTGGTTAGTAGACACGGGGGCAAGTGCCCCAAGAGCAAACCGTAACCGGCTCGGTCTAGACCAAGTCCCCGACAACGGCGCCAAAAACTTGTTCGCTCCAAACGGTGTGTGCAAGCTTTAAATTTATAACCCTAGACGTAAGCTTAAAACAAGGATGCGAACCCGCAGTGTACGGGTCAATCGTAGTAAAAGCAAGGAATTCCAGGGGTCGATCACAGGGACTTAGTGAAACAAAGTCCAATCACGGTATGCTTATGTAAATACTAACCACAAGAGCAATTAAAACAATCGAGGATGATAAACAGTCAATATAGGAAACATGCAATTCTAGGGATTAAAGCATCTAGTTGTGGTTCCAACTCAAGATCTAAAGATAGGTGGACAAAGCTGAGGTTTTTGCATAGGGAAGGTGTTACTAAAGTGAAATAGATCACCGGGTAAGTCTCACTACTCACTAATCCAAACCGTAACTCCTATTACCTGGTAAGTCTCAAGGAATTAAGATAAAGAACTATAACCTCAAACTAACACACCATATAAGGGAATAGAATCAACCTTTACCGGGTAAGTCTCAGGCTAACTCACAAAGATGGAATGAAAGCACACTCAAACCCCAACAAAGGATAAACCTTTATTACCTACACTTATGATCTTAGGTACACAAACTAAGGAATTACCGGGTAAGTCTCATCCTAAGCTTGCATTGAACCAGGAAAGGTGTAATAAGAATAGGATTTGGTAAACTCTAACACTTAACTCTCAATTTCGGATCAGATAAGTCACCTCGGTCAGCCAAATTCCACCCCGGCCGAGATGTTCATCGACTGAGCGAGATGCTTAGGGTTAAGGTTAAAGGCTCGAACTTTCAGGGTCCTACTGGAATCTAAGATTATTCTATCATTGTTTTTCCCACAACCTTCAGCCAATCACCCTAGAATCACACAAGGAAATTAGCCACTCATCATCATGAAAGCAATAATCGAATATATGGGAAGAAGGTGAATATTTGAACAAGAAGAATTTAATGAAAAGACTTCAATAACTGAATCAAATATCACAACAAAGCGTTCCTTGTATAGAAATCCAACAAGACAAGACAACAAGGAAGGGAATCTAAGATAATCTTACAAAAACCCTTCAAAAGCTATAAAAGCTATAATCTTCAATCTTCCTTCAACCTTCAAAAAGGTTCTTCAAATCTCCCAACTGGAGTATGGCTGCTGCGTGCTATGTGGTACAACGAGTATTCCGCGTATAACAGGGTGTCGGATTTGCGGGAAATCCGACCCTTTTTATAGGAAAATAACCCTCCAAAGATAAGATATCTTAGAAAGATCTCTTCCCATAAAAATAGGTAAAATATATGATCCAACATATCTTCTTCCTTCCAGGAGCCAAGCCAAAAAAATATAAGATCTCTTTCCAAAGATAAAAGATCTCAGCCAAGAATAAAATATTCTCGCCGCGTCCCAGGTGTTCGCCTCGGTCGAGTCGACTTCTCTGGATCACCTCGGTCGAGGTGAATCTGTGGTCAACCGAGGTGAGTCACAACTGAATGTGAAATCTCTCAAATCTGGTCCAAAGTGAATCTTTAATCCATGGCTATGCTTCCTGGATGGTTCCTTATGTTCCTGAATGTAGCTCCAATGACTCCATAGCTTCTTTTGCTCCTTTTTAATGCAAAACGTGCCATTTTATCTACGATTACAACAAAACTAGGTGTAAACCTCGATTTTCGCAAAGGTAGATGAAATGGTAATATAATCACATATTATACATACAAACATGTAGATTATTGAAGATAAAACGTCCAAACAAACCCCAAAATATAGACTATAATTCATGCTATCACTAGAGTCTTTCCACTTGTGAAGTATAGATCAACCCGTCCTCTTCCTAGAACGGGGGTGGTAGACTCGTTTCCCATATGTATGAGTGCTCCATTGTTAGCAACAATGTATGTCTTGAACCAACGCCGATCTTTGCAAACGTGAGTTGTTGCACCCGAGTCCATCCACCATCCAAGGTCATCATCCTACATGAACAAACATTCAAAAGTCAATGACACATAATTCAAATTAGAATTTATATCAAAGTTAGAATCAAGACTCATAAGTTGGTTTAGGGGGTCTTGGCCACTTTGGCCTCCACCCTTGGATCCATCGCCCTTAACCTTGCAATCCCGCTTGAAGTGGCCAGTCTTGCTACACTTCCAACAAGAACCTTTTGGTTTCTTGTCAACATTATCCTTCTTGAATTTCTTGGACTTATTTCCCTTGTCCTTGTCTTTGTCCTTTCCTTTGGATCTCTTCCTTTTGCCCTTGTCATCCATCATGTTGGCCTCGTGGGAAGTAGAAATTTTATCCTCCTTCTTGAGTCCCCCCTCTTGTGCCCTAAGGCCTTGTTCAATTTGAAGGCGAGAGCCAAGTTCCACCAACGTGAGTTCTTCCTTCTTGTGCTTTAGCACATGGCGGAAATCCTTCCACGAAGGGGGGGGGGAGCTTATCCATTATAGACAAAACCGCAATGGCCTCATCCATATGCATGGCATGTTGAGTGAACCTCCCAAGAATCCGGAGCAATTCATTGTATTGTTCCATTACCGGCCTTGAGTCCACCATTTTATATGAGTTAAAATCTGAGACTAAGAATTTGCGAGATGAAGCATCCTCCGCCATGTACTTAGACTCCAGTTGATCCCACATTGATGTTGATGACTCTACAATTTGGTAGACATCAAACAATGCATCACTCATGCCATTGAGAATATGACCACGACATATGCAGTCATCATTATCCCATTTGCTCCTTTGTCGGACAACCTCTATCTCCTCCACCATATCATCAACCCTCTCGCCCGGTCTAGGTGTAGTGAGTACATAAGCGACTTTTAGTGTAGTCAAGAGGAAGTGCATTTTCTTTTGCCACCTCCTAAAGTCTACACCCTCAAACTTACCCAACTTCCCAAAACGAGGTCATTTCTGTCATTAACGTCTTAATTATTATTGACCAATCCAATCCTACAAAACAGTTAACAATAAATACACTTAGAAGATTGTTGGATTTTCGGTGTCCGGTTTTAGACCAATGGGCCGTAGTCTCACTTAAGTGAGTAGACGGTTGTCCCAATTGCCAATCAAATTAATATAATTTATCTTGAAGTGAAATAAATTATCAAACAAGGGTTTGTAATCTCCACAAATTAAGGAGTAGACAAAACCCAACCAAGAGTTTGTAATCTCCGAAAAGAAGTAGACTAAACTCTAATAGAAATTAAGTTCAATTGCAAGTCTTATAAACCAATTGTTATATGTTAAAACATTGATTTGGATTATGTAATGAGTCATTCATAAATGAATTTTCCTTCTAAGTGTATTATCCCCTACACCGGGAATATCCCAATACCTTAGTGGGATAAAACGTTACACGTTACAAAGACCAAGTAAGAGACTTATTTGTCTTACTTTGTAGAAAGGGTATTCCTAGGTTTTGTCAATACAAAACTAAAGTAAGATGGGTGCCTATCTTTTGTTAATACAAAGGAACTATACTGGTCTTTCGAGTTTTGAAAACAAGCTTATAAGAAGGCCTATCCAATGTCAATGCAATGGAACTAAAAGCTTTATTGTTGCAAAAACGAATGTGAAATCAAGTGCAAATGGCTCTCCCTTTTATAGGCATAGGGGGTCACGGTTTTGGGGATTTAAAAGCGGTTAAAATCGGTTATGGAAGTTACGTGGAAATTACTTGGAATATGGGCCTTGAAGCCCTAGAAAGCCCGAGACCCGAGACCCAGATAGGAAGCCCAAAACCACTCCCCGGAGCTAGCTTAGAGCTAGCTTATTTTTCTTGTTCCAAACACTTCCAATGAGCTCCATTCACTTTAATATAGCTAGGGTAAGATCCAAGATTCACAAATACTCAATATCTTAGCTCAAGCTAGTGTAGCTCCTAAAGATGCTCACTAGTTGCTTCATTGACATTCACTAAGCATTTGAGCTTGGATTGCTCCCAGTTTTTAACCACATATTCTTTAGCCAATATAAGGCCTAAGAACCAAAGGTGTGCCGATAAAATGTGGCTAAAAAGCCCCAAACGTCGGCCTTCTAAAATCTAGCACAAGTTGACCTTGTCGTGAATCACCTTGCTTTGATTCGACTCCCCTTATAATACTAGTTGTTCTTAGTGTCGGTCACTTGGCTTGCCTACCGCAACCTGGACCATAATGACACACATGTGAACAACTCATTGCACCTTCTCAAGACAAGCTCAACGGTTACAATGAAGACTTAGCCCAAATCTCCAACATGCTGCTGAGTGATCCATAAGGTGTGGTCAGCCGGGGTTCCCGTACATTATAGGACGGGATCGGGTTTATGTTATGTTGTTGTTTTATTTTTTTTTGAACTCGGCTTCGAGTTTTTTACGCTTCCTTTTGTTTAAACCTTTGGTTTTATATTGAGTTTTGGTTTTCATTCGTTTGTGCCTTGTTGTAAGATCCGTTGTTTCGTTGCTACTCCGAGGGGCGGGACCCATTGTATGGTCCTAGTCCATAACGCTTCGAGTTCCTAGAACTTGGGGAGTTACAAGTTTATCTCATTTAATATTATTTTTCTTTCTTGTGTTGGGTGAGTTGTTCTTTTGAATATGTTTAAAATCATAGTCGTCATCGTCGGCCTTATGATTTTTCCAATTCGAACTAGGTTTTTAATGAAATATAGTATTTTATGATCCGATTCGATTGCATCATTGTTAAATATGATTTTATTTCTGAAAAACCAAATACTTCACCATATGGTTGCAAATCGGGAGAAATTAGAAAGCCCGATCTTTTTTTTTTATTTCCAGCAAGAGTTCGTGAGGTATTTTGTTTTGGAATTGAGAATGGTGATGATATTTAAGTCAAATTTTGTGATTATATTTTGCTATAGAGGCAATAAATAAGAAGATGTACAAGATCCTCGAGCTGATGATTACAAAATTCACAACTTTTTGGAACTGTGATTCTTCTTTCGTTAAGTTTTGTTTTAGTTGGGATACCGTTTCTTGAGATTGTCCATATGAATTTTTTAATTTTGGGTTGAGTGTCTAATTTCCAAATCCAATCGCAAGAATAATCAGAAAGCCATCGTGACTCCTTTTCTATCATTTTCGAGGCTGATTTCGTGGAGAACCAGCCATTCGAGTTGCTTCTCCAGTATAATCTGTCTTGTATTTCATTTGTTGGGATGACTGTTTCTATAATTTGTTTCCTAATTGTTGGGTTAATAATGTTTTGTAGCTCATTTTAAATTTTAGTGGTGTCCCATTGACTGACATTAATCTGAGTATTGATTAGATTGATGCTTTGTACTAATTTGATTAGGGGGGTCGTTGTGACCCAACTATCTTGCCAGAAGTTGATGGATTTACCATTGCCTATTTGCCAAATAGTTCCGTTTTTTAAATTCGGATTTGAGTTTTATAAGGTTTTTCCATTGCTAGGATGCTGGTCCTTTTAGATGATATTGTAGCATATTAGTATTTCTCATATACTTTTCATTAACAATTTGCACTCAAATATTTTCTAGTTCGGCAAGAATTTTCCAAAGTAGCTTCATTTGGAGGGCTTTATTAGTGGTAAGAGACTTTCTTAATCCGATTCCACCGTTTCTTTTTGGTTTACAAATTGAATCCAACTAATCAATGGTCTATGATTGTCATCATTGTTCCAAAAGAATTTTTTATACGTTTTATCGAGCTCGTCCAAATTACACCTTGGGAGCATATATCCTTGCATAACAAAGGATGGCTTTGTTGCTAGTTGTGCTTTATGAGGATGTTTCGTCCTCTTGTGAAAGGGATTTTGCCTTCCATTTGCGGAGTTGTTGCTTTGTTCTATTATTGATGTCACTGAATGTTTCTTTATTAACTCTTCCATTAATGACAGGGCATCCATGATAGGTATCAAGGGAGGTCGTGTGCTCCATATTAAGTATATTTTTTTTATTTCATTGATGCAACTTATGGTTGTCTTTTTAGTAGTTTGGAAAGCAGATTTAAGGGAGTTTATTTTTTGTCCAGATATAGAGCAATAAGTTTCAAGTATTTCTTTCGTTCTCAAACATGAGTTCGAGTTTGCTTTGGTAAAAATGATCATATCATCAGCAAATGATAGGAAAGGTATTGGTGTTTTATTCCTACAAACGGAAAAACCAATATGATTATCATAATTATTACAGTCATTTTGAATCATTTGTGTAAGGATTTCAGCTCCTAATATGAACAGGTATGGTGATAATTGATGGGTCTCCTTGTCTAAGTCCTTTTCCGGGAAAGAATTGGTCTTTCGGTCCATTGTTAACAAGAATCGAGAAAGAAACTGTGGAGATGCATTCCTCGATCCATCCCACAATTTTTTTATTGAATCCAAACTTTTGGAGAATGCGAATGATAAATTCTCAACCAACTTGGTCGTATGCCTTTTCCATATCTCAAGTTTAATGGCTATCCAACCTTCCTTGCCTTTTCTACTACGAAAAGAGTGAAAAATCTCGTGTACAATTAGAATGTTATCATGTATTGGTCGTTTAGTAACGAAAGCTCCTTGGAGAGGGTGAATGAGTTTTGACGTGATGGGTTCTATTCTATTCGTAATGAGTTTAGCAATTATTTTGTAAATCGTTGAGCAAAGACTAATAGGTCTAAATTGGTTGATATTAGTAGGATTGTCTACTTCTTGAATTAAAGTTATAAACGTGTGATTTATTTGTTTGAGTAGTTTTCCACTTCTGAAAAAAATTTTAATTGCTTTCGAAACGTCCGTTCCCACAATGTGCCAGTATTTCTGGTAGAATCCGGCGGGCATACCGTCAGGTACTGGGGATTTATCACATCCGATTTCAAAGCTAGCATTTTTATTTCCTCATTTGTTGGTGGATTTGTTAGTCTTTCATTGTCTTCGTTACTGACTTTGTTCTTTATGAGTTGAAGTTTTTCTTCCAATAGATTTCTATCTAGTGGGGAGTAAGAGAATTTGCTTACAAATTCTTTTTTAACTTCCATTCGGATTTCATTTTCACTTGAAATAATAGTCCCATTTAAATCAATTAATTCCTTTAGATGTTTCTTATTTCTTCTACCGGTAGCTATCCGGTGAAAGTATTTGGAGTTTGTGTCGATTTTTCTTAAGTTTTTATTCTTTATTCTTTGTCTCCAATATCTTTGGTGGAAGTTGATTAAGCGATTTTGTTTTATAAGAAGATTTCTTTGAAGATTTTCAACTCTTTAGTTTAGGTTAGGCGGTGATAGACCTTGAATGTCCAAGAGTTGGGTTTCAACTTCTTTTAGTTGCTTAAAATATTTCCAAAGTTTAATTTGCTCCATTCTTTAACTTTTATTTTTAAAAGTTGTGTCTTCCTAATGAGGTTAAACATCTCATTCCCCCAGTAGTTAGCACGTCAAGATTGTTTAACAATGTTCTCAAACGCTTTACGTTGAGTCCACATCATTTCAAATTTAAATGGTTGTGGTGTGAATGGTATTGAGTCCGCTGGTTCCAGTGAGATTTGACCGTGATCCGATATTGTAAATGCATGATTTTTTGTTTTTAATAGGGGATACCATTGAAAATTTTGATTGTGGACTAGGACACGGTCAAGTTTTTCAAGGATATTGTTTGGGCCGTCACGTTTTTTCCTCCAAATAAATTGATTACTTGTTGTTTGAACGTCATTGAGATTACAAAAGTTTTGAAAGTTATTGAGTCTATTAAATCTATTGGAATTGATTGTGGCTCCTCCTTATTTTACTGAATAATGTTGGATTTCGTTTAGATCTCCCATTATTATGCATGATATTGATGATGCTTTGATTATGTTGGTTATCGAATCCCAAAATGAATTTTTAGAAACTTTTCTTGAGGTGGTGCATAAGCGAAAATAATGTGCATTTTGTGGTTTAGATTGTTACATACCAATTCAATTGAGATTAGACGAATCAATTGATTCTTAAGCTGGTAAGCTTTCCAGAGTAAGCATAAGCCCCCCGCCCTCCCGGAAGCGGGATAGTAAATGATGTTATCAAAGCCCGCCGATCTCCAAAGACGGTCTTCCGGAGGATTTTCAGATTATGTCTCTGCTAGAGCTATGATATTAACACGGAAGTCGTATTCGCACGGTTCAAGATTTCGTTATTGCACGACGCATACGGATCCCGTAACCGTCATAAGGTAACGGTTACGGGATTCGTAACCGTCATCAGGTCACGGTTACGGGATCCGTAAATGTGACCAAAAGTTCACGGTTACGCATCCCATAACCGTGATCTTTTAAACCCTAAAAGCGCTTACGAATCTCGTATCCGTAAGCGCTTTCATTCTGTAACACCCCGAATCCGCGGGACTCGAAGTGCTACGGGTTGGGACCTCACAATGGGTCCCGACCCTTAGCCTGGCAACAATTTCACCGGATCTTGCAACATGGCACAAATAAAGGCCAAAACAAAATACATTTTATGCAATGCAATAAAACCCGAAACCATACAAACAAAAGACTTCAGCCGAGATACAACCGAAAGACCAAATGCCATACACGTGGCATACTATATACAATGAATACAAAACTCAAATACGACTCCAACCAGAACCCAGTCCTAAAATGTACGGAACCCCGGCTGCCCACTCTTCCGGATCTCTCGGCCGCATTCCTAACCTGCAAGACAATCTACAACAATCGGTATAAAACCATTAGCTAATATTCAAAGCATTAGGATCAAGGTGAAAGACACAAACACAAGTAAATCAACATAAAACACAATGTACACCAAATCACGCAAGTCTGGTTTATTATCTTTTTATTATTAAGTCGTATCCCGTTCTAATTCAACTTCTTTTGTGACACAAGAATCCTCCGAAACTCGCCTCGGTCCCTTGTTCCGGCAATGGAACGGTCGGATGCCTCCGACCGTCTAACCAGCACGGGCCAGTCGCCGAGATCCCCCTAGCTCTCACGGGGAGCCAGGCAGTGATGTCACCGCCCGTTATCATACACTTGGGCCAAATAATATAAAGGTCGATAATCCTATTTCCGGTTTAGTTGTTATAAGCAGTAAAATAATAAACACACACCACCCAACACACAATAATGCTAATACAAAGAATACGAGCTAAGTAAGTCCGAAGACTTACCTCGTCCCAAAGATAATCCCGCTATATCCCGCTCTCAGCTTCCCGCAGGAAGACACTCAACGCCTGTCAAAAGGCACACGATCAACATCTCTCTCACATGCTAGAAGTCCTAAGACTTCTAGTCCCAATGATCTCGCAAGATCATAAACCATAAACATGATAGGATAACAACCTCCTAATCCTCACGATCTCACAAGGTCATAACCATCACAACACATGCTAGGATACTCTCGTCCTAGTCACCATAATTTCAACAAGATCATACAACTATAATCTCAATCCTCATAAGCTCACAAGATCAACCCAAACACTCAACGCCCTACCATCCTCACAAGATAACATCAACACCTCAATCCTTATAACGATCATAAATCCTCAAAACTCACCTAAGGTCCAAAACCACTACTTGGCATTTACTCTAAGTTATGCTATATCCAACCTAGCATGATACTACTAAACATAACTAGATCGAGGGAAAGGAATACTCACACAACGTCAAAAGACGGAAGTCGATCTACGGATGTCGAGATTGGAATCGTTGGCCTTTATCGGGGCGCTTCCGGTCCTAACACCAAAGCTAAAACAAATTTAGCTTATATGCTAAATTTGAACGGAATATATAACTTATGTAAAATCTAAGGTAAAACTCGTTTTCAAAACCAAGGTTAAAAACCGCTTAAATACTTTCCGGGACAATTCATACAATTGTAGAAATATGGATCATAATCCATAATTAAATATTTGGGTCATATTCCATAAATAAATCTGTAGGGGTATATATATTCAAATTTCTAACAACTGGGGGTCAGATATGAAAATATAAAATATTGGGTACAAATTGTAATAAAACATAAAGAAGGGGCCCCCGATTTAATAACAAGAGGGCTGCAATTAACCCGATATATCTCGCATAGGGCTGGGGAAGGAGATGCATCTTCGGCGGCAGACCTTCGCGGAGGAAGGAGGGATGCACTGGCGGCGGGGTTCCGGTGGAGAGAGGCGGTGCTCCAAGTCTCCGGCTCTCCCCTGGTAGGTTGATAACAGATGGGCTTCTCCGGCTCTCAGATGGGCGGAAGAGGCGGGGTATGGCAAACAACGCCGGACAGTGGTTCCCTTGGCTTACAAGGCTCTCCCGACGGACTAAGGCGGCGACTGCGAGGTTGGCTTCTCCGGCTATCCCCTGGTGGCTTGACAGCAGGTGGAGCACCGCATTGCAGGGCGAGCTTCCGATGAGGGGAGGGCTGCTAAGGCTGCCTGCTATTCGATACGGAGGAGGAAGAAAGTCAAGAAGGAGGGCAGAAGAGAGGTGCAGGTGAAGGTGAGGAGGACAAGCAGGCTCCTCTCCGGCGAGTCGATGTTGTGTGAGGCTCTCAAAGAGCTGCAATAGGGGAGGGGTGACAGTGAGCTCGGGCGAAATTTGAGGTGATGCATGAGAGGTTGGGGAGAGGTATTAAGGGAAGTTGCAAAGTTGGAGATGTAGGGGTTGCTTGCTGCTGCATGAAGGGAGGGATGAGAGAAGCAGAGGGAACCAGAAAGCAGGGGTGAGGAGGGAGGTAGCGTGAGGCAGGAGTGAAGTCCAAGGGTCAGCATGCAAAGCGTGAATCATCACGCTTGAAGAGGAATAAAAAAGAAAGAAAGGTAATAAAGAACATAAAAGGGAAAAAGAGTAAGAATGACTCCGATCCAAAAGCGTTCGAAACGGGATTTTTGAACCGAAAAACTTTCTCGACTTCTTCCGATAATAATAACACGGATGTATGGGAATGTATCAAAGATATACATAACTCGGAAAAGATATTTTACACCGTAAAATACTTTATAATCAAATAAAGAAAATGAAATAATAAATTAAAATATATTTGATCTAGTAAAAATATCAATAAAAGCCGCAAAAATAAATAATGCAAGCGCGCCAAAAATTTGGGGCGTTACATCAGATCCCCCTAAAAAATAAGTTTCGTCCCGAAACTTGCTAGGCGTCGAACTTCTCGGTCCCTTAGGCCGAGGTATGAACTCTCAAACTAAGAAGGATAACCTTCTAATCTATACACACAATCTACTCTCACTACGACCGCAAGATATATCACGTCATATAGCACATTCCCGCAAATAACAAAAACTACACATAACATCACACAAGCACATAACTCAACCAGAGAAAGACTATGTCTAACCCGTCGATTCTATCGATGCTATACTATCCTCCGTCTTTCAGTTAGCCTCATTGGTTCTTCTTTTGCCACTAGATCATCATGACTGACAACATGTCTCGAGTCATGTATGTACTCTCTCGGTTGATACACATGGAACACCTGGTGAACACTCTCTACTCTCGGCGGCCACGCCAACCGGTAAACCACTTTACCAACTCGCGCTAAGATCTCAAAAAGGTCGATATATCGGAACTCAACTTCCTTATCGTCTCTCTCTCAATGCAGCATATCCATTATTTTCCCTTTGGTTTCTCTACCAAAGAAGATCGAACTTCTAATTTACACTGTTGGCTTTGGTTCTTGTCAAACCAAACTTGGACGTTATGTTTCCTCAATTCTTGTTGCAAATCCAAGTAACGAAGGAAGTACTTTACTCCATACTACTCTAATAACAAGACACGTATGCTATTACTTTTACATCGCTCCTCAACACTTGATCAAGACCTTGTCTTGAAGAATCACTTGTCCAACTTCAAACCCATAATACCTTAAGGTAAACCAAAACAATTGCACCAATGAATCCCCTCTTAACTCTCAGCAACTCTTATGTCAATTCTTCGTCCCATTCGGTACTTTATTGTCATCCGGAGTAGGTTACCATAATTGGTGCTATACAACTTCTCTCTTCACAGATCTGGTAAAGCTCTATACATCCAATAAAACTTGTAACCTCTTTCACATCCTTCGGGGTTGCCATCCCGAGACAACTTGTCATACAATTTCTCTTTTCTTTGAGCGTAGACCAAAATATCTTGCCCGGGGCATAGTAAGCCCATATGGAATCACTATAACTCGTAGTGACCATGGTTTGTCCGGAGAGCCTTATTTGCAACATCCTAGTCTCGAATCCTCAATTGGTGGCAATCCGGCCTTAAATCAATTTTAGAAGAGACTACTGACCCTTGCAACTGATCGAGTAGATCTTCCATTCATTGTAAGAGATTCTTGTCCTTCATTGTCATCTTATTCAACTTATGATAATCAATGTACAAACCGAGATAACCGTCTCTCATTTTAAAAACTGGTGTTCCCCATAACAACTTCAAATCAAGAGTTCAAGATATACTTCCAACATGAAATTCAAATCAACTTAATGGTGAAATCCACCTTCCTATGCATTGTAATCCTTTCTATCTCGGGTCACATCTTTTCTCTACCCATCTCATATCGTAATGATCGACGCAACCTGATCCTAACGCTTGACAAGTGGTCCACCCTGATCTATTAGGGTGGTGTCATTCAATACGTGTAACGTTTAATCCGTAACTACACTGTTGACCGTCCTCTTTCAAATATTCGTCTTTTCTTGAATTGGAAAGATTTGCTTGCGTCTACTGACTCTTGCGTTCTTATATAAGTATTCTTTTAACTTAATCCCATTTTCTCTCTTAAATGGCATGATTGAAAAAAAAATCTAAGATTTCTCACTTATGTGCAACCATAAGGGTCCAATCGGTAGGACTTAACCGTGTTTCAAAACAATTGACCTTATCTTCTTCATTTTCCGCGACATCCCAACATATGGGAGGAGCTCTTCGTATTCTGCATAAGCTTTTACCGTAGACATCCTTTCTCAAGTAGAAAGTATACTTCACTTTCCTTTTGTAAAGTCAACCCGACGGTAGAGGTTCTAACCTCAATCTTCTATATACTTTTTGTACATCTCTTGTCGACATCAAACTTAAAAACTTCGATCTTGTGTTACTCTTGTTGGTCACCTTATGCATCTCTCGGTATTCCATGAACAACTTCACAACTGTACCGGTATGCCCCGTGGAAAATGCTAGAAGAAACTCCCCATCCAAAACCACTAAAATATCAAACTCATTACATCTCTAAGTGATAACATCATAACTCTAAGCTTGCAGCCTTGCCCTAATGTAGGTCCTCTCTTTCACGCCATAGCCACCATGTCTCTTCCGTGTGAGTCTAGCAACTTGACTTATCTCTTGTCCGCGGTAACATATCATCCATTTCAAACTCTGCATCCTCTATATACTCCCGTTTAGGTACCACCTCCATGACACTTTACCTTCTTCTTGATTCACTAATTCCCCTTTTACCATGGTCAAACTTTAAAACCTCTAATTCGTGTTGTTCTCCCATATGCCAATTTTATGACCTACAAAGGTCGCATAAGGTCGTCCAAATCCCTCTGTATGCCCATAATCTTGTCTACTCATCCCCTCTACACTCACCAATAGACAACTCGCACATGTGCGTTCTTAGTTGTCACCGCTTAACTTGTATTTGACCTTCTCCGAAGTCAACAACTTATTATTCTACTACACTTCTCATGTTACCTTATCATGAAAGCTACCCTCCTCGGGGTACTTTACCTTAAACTCCGTTAGTTCTTTCCTCATTCCATGCTCCCTCTTCTTTATAAGGTAACTATATCTTCTTGGCCTTGTTGTTTCATATAACTCCCTTTCAAAGGCTTAACCATTCTTCCTTGATGCTTTCAAATGCACCTTCCCAAATATTATAGCCTTAGCTAGCATCCACTCGCGTTCCTCTTGGTTGATATCTTAAGTCTCTCGATCAAAGTTCCTCGTTTCGTCTTTCATCTTCTTGGGATCATCATTTATATACACTTTCTCCTCCTTAGCATTGCTCAATCTCATCACACTGACGGAAAATGATTGACTCCACCCGGTAACTCTACCATATGAACTATCACCATGTGATCCTCCTCGTAACTCTCAAATTCCTGAATAAGGCATCCGCTTAGAATCTCGCAAAGACCGTCACTTCACTTCCTAGTTCTTTTGTAAGCTTAACTTACGCATCTCATGAATCTTCGTATTAGTTCGACCACACTTCACATCCTGACTCCCATGCTTAGGAGCGTGTAAAGAAAACTTCACATCTTAATGGAATGTCACCTTCAACCTTGTTAGAATGTATCCCCCTCCTCCTCGATTCGCATCTTTAGTTGTCCACGCGTCTTCTTGAAGAACCATAAGTTCGTTATCTCTATTGGTCTCGTTGTCGTTCAATAATGACTTCTTTATAACCACTTATACACCTTAACGTTGCTTTCTTTACTTGTATTGCTTCCATCTCAAATTCTCTTAAGTTGACTCAAAGTTCCCTTCTATTTGTTCGTCCTTGCCGCTAATGTCCTCTTTATCCTTTAAATGGTTTCTTTGACGTCCCCAAAAGGAGTCCGATGAATCGCCAGGGGGTTCGCTAGAACGTGATGCTCAACTCGGTACTTGAGCATACTCATCATCGTATATATACTATCCTAATCCCAAAAGGCGTTTGTCCAAGGGCGATGATAGCTTCCTCTCATCTTAACTATAAGGTCCACTACTACTAATATAATACTAGCATACCATATGTGTATGTACATATAACTATATATATAAATCCTATGTTCACATTACTACTAATATATCAATTCCGGAAATCCAATACAACAATACAAGGTCCAAACATGTACTATAGTCCACATATATTCACTATACATATAAATCAAGTCATCATGCAACTATACATACATACCTACATATATATATATATATATATATATATATATATAAATCCAATAAACTAAGCTGCCGAGATCCGCAGAAGAAGTGGTGGTCCGTACATTCTACCCCGACTCATGCATGTGATTTTGAAAACGAAAAGTCAGAACCGTGTGGGTTTCGTTTATTCTTCATTTGGCCTTTAGAAGATTGCGAGTGCCATTGTTGTCAACCTAGGGCTCTGATACCACTTTTGTAACACCCCGAATCCGCGGGACTCGAAGTGCTACGGGTTGGGACCTCACAATGGATCCCGACCCTTATCTTGACAACAATTTCACCGGATCTTGCAACATGGCACAAATAAAGGCCAAAACAAAATACATTTTATGCAATGCAATAAAACCCGAAACCATACACACAAAAGACTTCAGCCGAGATACAACCGAAAGACCAAATGCCATACGCGCGGCATACTATATACAATGAATACAAAACTCAAACACGACTCCAACCAGAACCCAATCCTAAAATGTACGGAACCCCGGCTGCCTACTCTTTCGGATCTCTCGGCCGCATTCCTAACCTGCAAGACAATCTACAACAATCGGTATAAAACCGTTAGCTAATATTCAAAGCATTAGGATCAAGGTGAAAGGCAAAAACACAAGTAAATCAACATAAAACACAATGTACACCAAATCACGCAAGTCCGGTTTATTATCTTTTTATTATTAAGTCGTATCCCGTTCTAATTCAACTTCTTTTGTGACACGAGAATCCTCCGAAACTCGCCTTGGTCCCTTGTTCCGGCAATGGAACGGTCGGATGCCTCCGACCGTCTAACCAACACGGGCCAGTCGCCGAGATCCCCCTAGCTCTCAGGGGAGCCAGGCAGTGATGTCACCGCCCGTTATCATACACTTGGGCCAAATAATATAAAGGTCGGTAATCCTATTTCCGGTTTAGTTGTTATAAGCAGTAAAATAATAAACACACACCACCCAACACACAATAATGCTAATACAAAGAATACGAGCTAACTAAGTCCGAAGACTTACCTCGTCCCAAAGATAATCCCGCTATATCCCGCTCTCAGCTTCCCGCAGGAAGACACTCAACGCCTGTCAAAAGACACACGATCAACATCTCTCTCACATGCTAGAAGTCCTAAGACTTCTAGTCCCAATGATCTCGCAAGATCATAAACCATAAACATGATAGGATAACAACCTCCTAATCCTCACGATCTCACAAGGTCATAACCATCACAACACATGTTAGGATACTCTCGTCCTAGTCACCATAATTTCAACAAGATCATACAACTATAACCTCAATCCTCATAAGCTCACAAGATCAACCCAAACACTCAACACCCTACCATCCTCACAAGATAACATCAACACCTCAATCCTTATAACGATCATAAATCCTCAAAACTCACCTAAGGTCCAAAACCACTACTTGGCATTTACTCTAAGTTATGCTATATCCAACCTAGCATGATACTACTAAACATATCTAGATCGAGGGAGAGGAATACTCACACAACGTCAAAAGACGGAAGTCGATCTACGGATGTCGAGATTGGAATCGTTGGCCTTTATCGGGGCGCTTCCGGTCCTAACACCAAAGCTAAAACAAATTTAGCTTATATGTAAAATTTGAACGGAATATATAACTTATGTAAAATCTAAGGTAAAACTCGTTTTCAAAACCAAGGTTAAAAACCGCTTAAATACTTTCCGGGACAATTCATACAATTTTAGAAATATGGGTCATAATCCATAATTAAATATTTGGGTCATATTCCATAAATAAATCTGTAGGTGTATATATATTCAAATTTCTAACAACTGGGGGTCAGATATGAAAATATAAAATATTGGGTACAAATTGTATGTAACACCCCGAATTCTCAAAACTCGGGACATTACTGGTTAGAACCTCACAGTGGGTTCTGACCTCAGTTTGACAACAATATTACTAGGATCTTGCAACAAGACACAAATAAAGAAAACCGAAATTCATAAAAATAGTATTTTTAAGGTAATGAATGCAACACTGTCTATCAGCCTAATGTACTTAAACAAAGGAAACGAACAACTGTCTTAACCAAAAGAACGAAAAGACAAACACAACCCCAACCCCCACTCTAAGGAGTACGGAGACCCGGCTGACCACTACTTCCGGATCACTCAGCTGCTGGTCTAACATGCGGTAAATCTAAAAACACAACAAGAGGAACCGTTAGCTAGTTATCTAAATATTAGAAGAATAATAGTAGCACACACACACATAAAAATATAAACACCCAACATGCTTTCAAACAAGTCCATTTTATTATCTTGAGTTAAGTTACTCTTTCACGCTAATGATACTTATTTTGTGACACGAGGGATTCCCAAACCTCGCCTCCGCCCCCGTGTCACCATCAGGAATGGATCCGATGCATCTTACCTTGTACCTGCCTGGTCTGGGTATAGAGAACCTCCCAGTCTCCTGTCAGAGCTAGGCAGTGATGTCACGGCCCGTTATACATACACTTGGGCCTTAAACATAATAATAACAATCGTCCTAGCAAGTTATTATTATTAAAACACGCAAAAGCACACACAACCACTATCACTCAACTAATACCCAGAAACTGGCTAAGTAAGTCGCAAGGACTTACCCGAGTCAAAATACTCTCTAACACGTCTCAAACAGTCCGTACTCGTGGTAACTCAAACGCCTGTCAAATAAGGCATGTGTATCAAAATCACATCTCGATGTCCAACCTCTTGCGAAGGAATTACGGAAAAAACAACTCTCTTATGGTAAAAGACCATTTTACCCTTGGTACCGAAAGTTCTCAAAGTTTACTCTTGAGTCCTACTAAATTCTTTTAGGATTTGTTTTCTATGATTAGTCTCTCTCTCTGTGATAGTTTTCTTATAATTTATAAGTTATAGCTCGGACCGCTTTACTCTTACCTAGGTATATATATATAGATATACATATATATAGGCATGTACCTATTCTCACTTCCCTTAACTCGCATACTTTCGTAACTACTCGGTAGTTATATATATGTCTACATAATTCCGTAGTTCCAAACTCATGCTTATATACATAACCCATATATTTTTATACACTATTTTTATCCTTATAAGTATATGCTTATATATAAATTACGTACCTATATATATAAGTATATATACACTACGGTACTTCACTCAAATGTGTAGTGTATATATATATATATATATATATATATATATAACTACTCGCCGTACATTCTCAAGAGCATGTACGGCGACATGCTCTTGAGAATGATTCCTCTACAAGTGTAGTTATCAACACTCCACTGCGTTTGTAGTCGGGTCCTCATCAACCCATCATGGCCCAAGATAGGACCAATTCCTGGCGGCCCGGGAGCCCCCTCAAGAATTATGTAGTCCACCATTAAGGACGTCAAAATCTTCTTCACCTCTCGTTGCCATATGGCAAAAGAGATGCTTGCAAAACCATCCAATTTTTTGGACGGTAGCAAATCCATGACAGCCATGTCACCCATCATGTCTTAACAAAATCAAGTCAACAAAACAATCGTCAAAACATATATCAAATGTATAAAATACACTTAGAAGATTGTTGGATTTTCGGTGTCCGGTTTTAGACCAAAGGGCCGTAGTCTCACTTATGTGAGTAGACGGTTCTCCCAATTGCCAAACAAATTAATATAATTATCTTGAACTAAAAACTAGTTTTAACCAAGGGTTTGTAATCTCCACGAAGGAGTAGACAAAACCCAACCAAGAGTTTGTAATCTCCGCAAAGGAGTAGACAAAACCCAATCAAGAGTTTGTAGTCTCCAAAGGAGTAGACAAAACTCAACCAAGAGTTTGTAATCTCCAAAAAGGAGTAGACAAAACTCAATCAAGAGTTTGTAGTCTCCAAAGGAGTAGACAAAACTCAAGCAAGAGTTTGTAATCTCCAAAAAGGAGTAGACAAAACTCTAATAGAAGTTAAGTTCAATTACACGTCTTATAAACCGGTTGTTATATGTTAAAACCATTGACTTGGATAATGTAATGAGTCATTCATAAATGAATTTTCCTTCTAAGTGTATTCTCCCCTACACCGGGAATATCCAAATACCTTAGTGGGATAAAACGTTACACGTTACAAAGACTAAGTAAGAGACTTACTTGTCTTACTTTGTAGAAGGGTATTCCTAGGTTTTGTCAATACAAAACCAAACTAAGATGGATGCCTATCCTTTGTCAATACAAAGGAACTATACTGGTCTTTCGAGTTTTGCAAACAAGCTTATAAGAAGGCCTATCCAATGTCAATACAATGGAACTAGAAGCTTTATTGTTGCAAAAACGAATGTCCAATCAAGTGCAAATGGCTCTCCCTTTTATAGGCATAGGGGGCCACGGTTTTGGGGAGAATAACCGCCACTAAAGCGGTTGAGAGCGGTTACAAACGGTTATTGGCGGTTGAGAGAAGTTAGGGTTACATAACCACTTTTTGGCCCAAGCCCAAGGCCCAAGCCCAACTCAATTGGGCCATCAAAAAGCCCAAATTTCAGCTAGCTTTTTCGGCCCGATTTTTTTCTCATCAATGAGCTTTGACTAACTCATTATAGCTAGGTGAAGCTCCAAGGTCAACTAATACACATGAGCTTAGCTCAAACTAGCTTAGCTCATCGAGCAGCTCACTAGCTAGCTTCTAGCTAGCTTCTTGGAGCTCAATAGACATTTGTGCTTGGATATCTCTCAAACTTTGTAACAACTTTCTTGAGCTAATATAATGAGGAATGCCGGAAAGAACGCTCCATAATGTGTCCCAAAAACACAAAGCGTCGGGCTCTCAATTTCAGCCGCAAAATGGCCTAGACGTTGGCAAGGCCAATAACGCTCTTGCCAAGTAATGGCATTGTCATGACTGAGTCAAGATAATGTCCCATGATAGTCATGAGGCTCAACTAAACTAACTTTCAACATAGCCGTGATAGCCATGTCCTTTTGTTTAGTTTAATTTAATTAGCTTCCATACTTTTACCCCGTAATCACTAGTTACTCTAAGTGCCGGTCACTTGGCTTGCCTCCCGCAACCCATACCATCGTGACACACATGTGAGTAACTTATTGCACCTTGTCTCGACAACAAGCTCAATGGTTCCGTTGAGACTTAGCACAAATCTCCAACATTCCTCCCCCATTTGAGCAAAGTCGTGAAACTTAATTTAGGCAAATTAATAAACAAAACTCTACACATAATCACAAATATCTTTCGATTGAATTTATTGATTTAGTACAAATGCACATTCTGTACAAAAGAATCATGGTGTCCTAACGGATTGAACCATTCAACTTGTCTAAGTACATGAAGGCAAAGTACATGTGAGTTTACATTCCTTACTAACAATTGACACATTTAAATGCTATTGTCCTAATCCTCTAATGAACGCGTAGGCGAGTCAACCACATACTCCCTTGAAGAAGCCTTGACACTTCACGTTCACGTAGCCGACTTTCTTTTAATCTTGCGCCTACACTCGCAATTTCTCAAAGAAGTCGTTAAGAGAATTCTCTCAAGCTTTCCTTAGTTTGTAGGACCGAACTCCCTTGGATGGAACTTTGAGTTCGCTAACTTCTCGGAATGGGCTTTCCACATTGAATTCGGCTATAGCTTTTGGCCATAAGCGAATTGGGTGTCCCACGACGAGAGGTTAAACTAGTAGGTTGTAACCCATCCCCTTGGCTATCTTGTGTACTAAATAACAAGCCAAGATCTTGGTTAGTCTTTCGTCCAAGTTTGTGAATTCTCAACAAACCACCGACGCTATATGTTGAGTCTAATAGTTCTATAACCAAACTATGTCTCAACACCAAGATGTTTCGATTTTCATAACATCCTTGACTTCATGCCAAGCCAAAAAACCACTATTTCAAAGAAATAGATTTTCTAGGAAATCGGGACTTAGGCCAAAAGGACTTTTAACCACCAAGTCATGGCATTGTCATGATAGATTCAAGACAATGTCCGAAAGAACGCTCTTGTCGTGTGTCGACAACAAGCTTTCAACTCTGATATATGAGTACTTTCAAGTCTCAGAACTGATCATGTCATGTGTTGACAATGAGATCTTTCACTTGAATCATGGATATACTTTATCGGAGTATAATGACAATCATTGGAATTAGTCCGAAACCCATTTCCAAAAGTCATGAAATTATCAAGTCTTTTATCAAAACTTTAGAAGTATAGAATCATTTAGATTCACACGTTTTGACTACTGTCAAAATCATCATGTTGTCTAAACATAAGCAAGAGATATTACCTTGTGTGGTACAATTTAACTTGCTATTGACACACCAATTGGCTCGATTTATCTTAAACCGATTTAACCAACAACTTTGATCATTTTCACTTTGTTGCCATTGCCATGGGGTAGGGAGAGTACTTATATGAGAATATATAACTTTGAAATGACATGCCTTATGTATTTGTCCTTTTTCAAAATTTGTTGGATATCCAGAACGAGCCATCCTCTTTGTTCCATAACGTTTGTCCAAATTCGATCAGCCCCCCATAGTTATTTCAACAATTATAAATGATCATGTGCCTCGTAGGCATTCATGTGTCACCATAGTCAACAATTCGACTCTAGTGAGTCCATCGACTTTCAGTTTCCTCATAGAATTTCCTTTTGTATGACCCGAAGGTTTACATATAATCCAAAATCAATTAATCTCTTTCAAATCCATGAAGGTAACATCTCGAGATATCATATTCTCGTTTAGATATCTTACCTTCTTTTAAGAACACTTGATCAACGGAAATCATATATGGTCATGTTCGTACTTGCCCTTGGTACCAGGCAATCGAACGACGGAGGTTTGACCTTTTAGCCAACTTTATGATTCCGTTCAATCATGTCTTAGTCTTATTTAGACTTTGGCCAAAATGTCTTTAATGCATAACATGACTTTTCATGGTTTTAGCCGAAGTCAACATATTAGGTTTGAACGCCACCAAACCTCTATGCCTCTTTGAGTATTCCGTTCTTTTAACGAATTCACACTCGACGTTTTAATCATCCAAACGTTTTACTCATGTTCATATCAGCCTTCTACAAGTCCCACGACTCCAAGGAATTTCAAGAAAAGTCGTTTGTATAAAGGCATGAACACAGATACATATTGCATGAATCGATCGTACGATTACAAGGACCGATCGAGCCGATCATAGAACCAATCGAGCCGATCACTTTAGTAATTCCTAAGAATCACAAGTCCCTGTCAAGACCATTTAGGTTGGCCGCTGTCCCAGTCGGGTCGAATGGTTAACAAAACGCAAGCCAGCGTGTTCTAAATAGTGTCGGTCGAGCCGCCCGACAAACCAATCAAGTCAACTGCTTGGCGGTTACTCGACGGTTTCATAAAAGCTATGTCCAGTTGCGTCGACTGACAACACCATCAAGTCGACCACGTGGCGGTTATAAACAGTCGAGTTGCCTGAAGTAGCCAGTCGGGTCGCTCCCTTCAGTGTCATGTTCCAGTCGAGTCACCCGATTCAGTATCAAGAACTGGTCGAGTGACATAGTTTGCTCAAGTCTTTTCCAACCAATAGTTAGCCCTTAGCCAATATGGCTTGGGCCTTGACATAGCCAATCCAAGAGACTTCGATGAGTCACTTCTGGCTTGTCTTTCTTTAGGTATTTTGACACACCTTAGGACCATGGTTTGCCTTGTCATTTGCGTAGCATGACATAGACAAGGCGGGCACTTGCGTGCGCCTTTACTCAACCCGCTTTAGCCATATCTTGGGCTTGACACTCGCTTATTCACAAGGCATGTCACGAGCCTTATTTAGTGTTCTACTTACCCCCTTTTTGGACAACAAGTCCATGTCAACACTTAATGCCTCAACATAAGTTTGCGCATATCTTGACTTGTTTATCTAGCCCAATGCCATAGCCATTTCTTTGGCTTTCAATAAATAATTGATAAGACTTATTTCCTTGTCAAAAAGGATCATGTTTGAGTGTTTTACCATTTGACATTCAACAATAGAATGTGCAATCGAACTAAGCTCTCAAACATTCATAAATATGACAAACAACCATGCTTCCATTCGATCTTGACACAAGTGTAAAATCAAAAACACACACAATTCTTTATTAATATTGATAAGGCATTACAAACTAAGGCTGAAGCCTATACACAGTTTTAACATAGTAAGATACTTACAAAGCATATAAACCTGAAGCCCTTTACATATACTTAATATCAAACATTACAAGATTATCCTTTATGGATTCTCTTCCTTGGGAACTTTTGAGAGAATTTTCTCCCATTGCTTGAAATATATTCCCAAATCCTTCATGGATAATCCTCCGATCTCAAACAACAACATGGTGCGCTTGAAATCAACCCATGATGGAGGGATCTTCCGGATGATAATACCCACTTTCGTAGACTCATCCAACTCCTTTCCATACTTGTCCATACGTGCCAACATCTCCTTCATCTCCTCAAATTGAGAGGACATGGGACGTACATCTTCCATGACATACCTGAAGAATGCAGTCTCATACATCGTTCCATGATATTCAAATTCCAAGGTATCCCAAAGATCCTTTGCGGACTCAAAGTCATGATAGATATCCAACATGTACGGCGACATGCTCTTGAGAATGATTCCTCTACAAGTGTAGTTATCAACACTCCACTGCGTTTGTAGTCGGGTCCTCATCAACCCATCATGGCCCAAGATAGGACCAATTCCTGGCGGCCCGGGAGCCCCCTCAAGAAGTATGTAGTCCACCTTTAAGGACGTCAAAATCTTCTTCACCTCTCGTTGCCATATGACAAAAGAGATGCTTGCAAAACCATCCAATTTTTTGGACGGTAGCAAATCCATGACAGCCATGTCACCCATCATGTCTTAACAAAATCAAGTCAACAAAACAATCGTCAAAACATATATCAAATGTATAAAATACACTTAGAAGATTGTTGGATTTTCGGTGTCCGGTTTTAGACCAAAGGGCCGTAGTCTCACTTATGTGAGTAGACGGTTCTCCCAATTGCCAAACAAATTAATATAATTATCTTGAACTAAAAACTAGTTATTAACCAAGGGTTTGTAATCTCCACGAAGGAGTAGACAAAACCCAACCAAGAGTTTGTAATCTCCGCAAAGGAGTAGACAAAACCCAATCAAGAGTTTGTAGTCTCCAAAGGAGTAGACAAAACTCAACCAAGAGTTTGTAATCTCCAAAAAGGAGTAGACAAAACTCAATCAAGAGTTTGTAGTCTCCAAAGGAGTAGACAAAACTCAAGCAAGAGTTTGTAATCTCCAAAAAGGAGTAGACAAAACTCTAATAGAAGTTAAGTTCAATTACACGTCTTATAAACCGGTTGTTATATGTTAAAACCATTGACTTGGATAATGTAATGAGTCATTCATAAATGAATTTTCCTTCTAAGTGTATTCTCCCCTACACCGGGAATATCCAAATACCTTAGTGGGATAAAACGTTACACGTTACAAAGACTAAGTAAGAGACTTACTTGTCTTACTTTGTAGAAGGGTATTCCTAGGTTTTGTCAATACAAAACCAAACTAAGATGGATGCCTATCCTTTGTCAATACAAAGGAACTATACTGGTCTTTCGAGTTTTGCAAACAAGCTTATAAGAAGGCCTATCCAATGTCAATACAATGGAACTAGAAGCTTTATTGTTGCAAAAACGAATGTCCAATCAAGTGCAAATGGCTCTCCCTTTTATAGGCATAGGGGGCCACGGTTTTGGGGAGAATAACCGCCACTAAAGCGGTTGAGAGCGGTTACAAACGGTTATTGGCGGTTGAGAGAAGTTAGGGTTACATAACCACTTTTTGGCCCAAGCCCAAGGCCCAAGCCCAACTCAATTGGGCCATCAAAAAGCCCAAATTTCAGCTAGCTTTTTCGGCCCGATTTTTTTCTCATCAATGAGCTTTGACTAACTCATTATAGCTAGGTGAAGCTCCAAGGTCAACTAATACACATGAGCTTAGCTCAAACTAGCTTAGCTCATCGAGCAGCTCACTAGCTAGCTTCTAGCTAGTTTCTTGGAGCTCAATAGACATTTGTGCTTGGATATCTCTCAAACTTTGTAACAACTTTCTTGAGCTAATATAATGAGGAATGCCGGAAAGAACGCTCCATAATGTGTCCCAAAAACACAAAGCGTCGGGCTCTCAATTTCAGCCGCAAAATGGCCTAGACGTTGGCAAGGCCAATAACGCTCTTGCCAAGTAATGGCATTGTCATGACTGAGTCAAGACAATGTCCCATGATAGTCATGAGGCTCAACTAAACTAACTTTCAACATAGCCGTGATAGCCATGTCCTTTTGTTTAGTTTAATTTAATTAGCTTCCATACTTTTACCCCGTAATCACTAGTTACTCTAAGTGCCGGTCACTTGGCTTGCCTCCCGCAACCCATACCATCGTGACACACATGTGAGTAACTTATTGCACCTTGTCTCGACAACAAGCTCAATGGTTCCGTTGAGACTTAGCACAAATCTCCAACATTCCTCCCCCATTTGAGCAAAGTCGTGAAACTTAATTTAGGCAAATTAATAAACAAAACTCTACACATAATCACAAATATCTTTCGATTGAATTTATTGATTTAGTACAAATGCACATTCTGTACAAAAGAATCATGGTGTCCTAACGGATTGAACCATTCAACTTGTCTAAGTACATGAAGGCAAAGTACATGTGAGTTTACATTCCTTACTAACAATTGACACATTTAAAGGCTATTGTCCTAATCCTCTAATGAACGCGTAGGCGAGTCAACCACATACTCCCTTGAAGAAGCCTTGACACTTCACGTTCACGTAGCCGACTTTCTTTTAATCTTGCGCCTACACTCGCAATTTCTCAAAGAAGTCGTTAAGAGAATTCTCTCAAGCTTTCCTTAGTTTGTAGGACCGAACTCCCTTGGATGGAACTTTGAGTTTGCTAACTTCTCGGAATGGGCTTTCCACATTGAATTCGGCTATAGCTTTTGGCCATAAGCGAATTGGGTGTCCCACGACGAGAGGTTAAACTAGTAGGTTGTAACCCATCCCCTTGGCTATCTTGTGTACTAAATAACAAGCCAAGATCTTGGTTAGTCTTTCGTCCAAGTTTGTGAATTCTCAACAAACCACCGACGCTATATGTTGAGTCTAATAGTTCTATAACCAAACTATGTCTCAACACCAAGATGTTTCGATTTTCATAACATCCTTGACTTCATGCCAAGCCAAAAAACCACTATTTCAAAGAAATAGATTTTCTAGGAAATCGGGACTTAGGCCAAAAGGACTTTTAACCACCAAGTCATGGCATTGTCATGATAGATTCAAGACAATGTCCGAAAGAACGCTCTTGTCGTGTGTCGACAACAAGCTTTCAACTCTGATATATGAGTACTTTCAAGTCTCAGAACTGATCATGTCATGTGTTGACAATGAGATCTTTCACTTGAATCATGGATATACTTTATCGGAGTATAATGACAATCATTGGAATTAGTCCGAAACCCATTTCCAAAAGTCATGAAATTATCAAGTCTTTTATCAAAACTTTAGAAGTATAGAATCATTTAGATTCACACGTTTTGACTACTGTCAAAATCATCATGTTGTCTAAACATAAGCAAGAGATATTACCTTGTGTGGTACAATTTAACTTGCTATTGACACACCAATTGGCTCGATTTATCTTAAACCGATTTAACCAACAACTTTGATCATTTTCACTTTGTTGCCATTGCCATGGGGTAGGGAGAGTACTTATATGAGAATATATAACTTTGAAATGACATGCCTTATGTATTTGTCCTTTTTCAAAATTTGTTGGATATCCAGAACGAGCCATCCTCTTTGTTCCATAACGTTTGTCCAAATTCGATCAGCCCCCCATAGTTATTTCAACAATTATAAATGATCATGTGCCTCGTAGGCATTCATGTGTCACCATAGTCAACAATTCGACTCTAGTGAGTCCATCGACTTTCAGTTTCCTCATAGAATTTCCTTTTGTATGACCCGAAGGTTTACATATAATCCAAAATCAATTAATCTCTTTCAAATCCATGAAGGTAACATCTCGAGATATCATATTCTCGTTTAGATATCTTACCTTCTTTTAAGAACACTTGATCAACGGAAATCATATATGGTCATGTTCGTACTTGCCCTTGGTACCAGGCAATTGAACGACGGAGGTTTGACCTTTTAGCCAACTTTATGATTCCGTTCAATCATGTCTTAGTCTTATTTAGACTTTGGCCAAAATGTCTTTAATGCATAACATGACTTTTCATGGTTTTAGCCGAAGTCAACATATTAGGTTTGAACGCCACCAAACCTCTATGCCTCTTTGAGTATTCCGTTCTTTTAACGAATTCACACTCGACGTTTTAATCATCCAAACGTTTTACTCATGTTCATATCAGCCTTCTACAAGTCCCACGACTCCAAGGAATTTCAAGAAAAGTCGTTTGTATAAAGGCATGAACACAGATACATATTGCATGAATCGATCGTACGATTACAAGGACCGATCGAGCCGATCATAGAACCAATCGAGCCGATCACTTTAGTAATTCCTAAGAATCACAAGTCCCTGTCAAGACCATTTAGGTTGGCCGCTGTCCCAGTCGGGTCGAATGGTTAACAAAACGCAAGCCAGCGTGTTCTAAATAGTGTCGGTCGAGCCGCCCGACAAACCAATCAAGTCAACTGCTTGGCGGTTACTCGACGGTTTCATAAAAGCTATGTCCAGTTGCGTCGACTGACAACACCATCAAGTCGACCACGTGGCGGTTATAAACAGTCGAGTTGCCTGAAGTAGCCAGTCGGGTCGCTCCCTTCAGTGTCATGTTCCAGTCGAGTCACCCGATTCAGTATCAAGAACTGGTCGAGTGACATAGTTTGCTCTCAAGTCTTTTCCAACCAATAGTTAGCCCTTAGCCAATATGGCTTGGGCCTTGACATAGCCAATCCAAGAGACTTCGATGAGTCACTTCTGACTTGTCTTTCTTTAGGTATTTTGACACACCTTAGGACCATGGTTTGCCTTGTCATTTGCGTAGCATGACATAGACAAGGCGGGCACTTGCGTGCGCCTTTACTCAACCCGCTTTAGCCATATCTTGGGCTTGACACTCGCTTATTCACAAGGCATGTCACGAGCCTTATTTAGTGTTCTACTTACCCCCTTTTTGGACAACAAGTCCATGTCAACACTTAATGCCTCAACATAAGTTTGCGCATATCTTGACTTGTTTATCTAGCCCAATGCCATAGCCATTTCTTTGGCTTTCAATAAATAATTGATAAGACTTATTTCCTTGTCAAAAAGGATCATGTTTGAGTGTTTTACCATTTGACATTCAACAATAGAATGTGCAATCGAACTAAGCTCTCAAACATTCATAAATATGACAAACAACCATGCTTCCATTCGATCTTGACACAAGTGTAAAATCAAAAACACACACAATTCTTTATTAATATTGATAAGGCATTACAAACTAAGGCTGAAGCCTATACACAGTTTTAACATAGTAAGATACTTACAAAGCATATAAACCTGAAGCCCTTTACATATACTTAATATCAAACATTACAAGATTATCCTTTATGGATTCTCTTCCTTGGGAACTTTTGAGAGAATTTTCTCCCATTGCTTGAAATATATTCCCAAATCCTTCATGGATAATCCTCCGATCTCAAACAACAACATGGTGCGCTTGAAATCAACCCATGATGGAGGGATCTTCCGGATGATAATACCCACTTTCGTAGACTCATCCAACTCCTTTCCATACTTGTCCATACGTGCCAACATCTCCTTCATCTCCTCAAATTGAGAGGACATGGGACGTACATCTTCCATGACATACCTGAAGAATGCAGTCTCATACATCGTTCCATGATATTCAAATTCCAAGGTATCCCAAAGATCCTTTGCGGACTCAAAGTCATGATAGATATCCAACATGTACGGCGACATGCTCTTGAGAATGATTCCTCTACAAGTGTAGTTATCAACACTCCACTGCGTTTGTAGTCGGGTCCTCATCAACCCATCATGGCCCAAGATAGGACCAATTCCTGGCGGCCCGGGAGCCCCCTCAAGAAGTATGTAGTCCACCTTTAAGGACGTCAAAATCTTCTTCACCTCTCGTTGCCATATGACAAAAGAGATGCTTGCAAAACCATCCAATTTTTTGGACGGTAGCAAATCCATGACAGCCATGTCACCCATCATGTCTTAACAAAATCAAGTCAACAAAACAATCGTCAAAACATATATCAAATGTATAAAATACACTTAGAAGATTGTTGGATTTTCGGTGTCCGGTTTTAGACCAAAGGGCCGTAGTCTCACTTATGTGAGTAGACGGTTCTCCCAATTGCCAAACAAATTAATATAATTATCTTGAACTAAAAACTAGTTATTAACCAAGGGTTTGTAATCTCCACGAAGGAGTAGACAAAACCCAACCAAGAGTTTGTAATCTCCGCAAAGGAGTAGACAAAACCCAATCAAGAGTTTGTAGTCTCCAAAGGAGTAGACAAAACTCAACCAAGAGTTTGTAATCTCCAAAAAGGAGTAGACAAAACTCAATCAAGAGTTTGTAGTCTCCAAAGGAGTAGACAAAACTCAAGCAAGAGTTTGTAATCTCCAAAAAGGAGTAGACAAAACTCTAATAGAAGTTAAGTTCAATTACACGTCTTATAAACCGGTTGTTATATGTTAAAACCATTGACTTGGATAATGTAATGAGTCATTCATAAATGAATTTTCCTTCTAAGTGTATTCTCCCCTACACCGGGAATATCCAAATACCTTAGTGGGATAAAACGTTACACGTTACAAAGACTAAGTAAGAGACTTACTTGTCTTACTTTGTAGAAGGGTATTCCTAGGTTTTGTCAATACAAAACCAAACTAAGATGGATGCCTATCCTTTGTCAATACAAAGGAACTATACTGGTCTTTCGAGTTTTGCAAACAAGCTTATAAGAAGGCCTATCCAATGTCAATACAATGGAACTAGAAGCTTTATTGTTGCAAAAACGAATGTCCAATCAAGTGCAAATGGCTCTCCCTTTTATAGGCATAGGGGGCCACGGTTTTGGGGAGAATAACCGCCACTAAAGCGGTTGAGAGCGGTTACAAACGGTTATTGGCGTTTGAGAGAAGTTAGGGTTACATAACCACTTTTTGGCCCAAGCCCAAGGCCCAAGCCCAACTCAATTGGGCCATCAAAAAGCCCAAATTTCAGCTAGCTTTTTCGGCCCGGTTTTTTTCTCATCAATGAGCTTTGACTAACTCATTATAGCTAGGTGAAGCTCCAAGGTCAACTAATACACATGAGCTTAGCTCAAACTAGCTTAGCTCATCGAGCAGCTCACTAGCTAGCTTCTAGCTAGCTTCTTGGAGCTCAATAGACATTTGTGCTTGGATATCTCTCAAACTTTGTAACAACTTTCTTGAGCTAATATAATGAGGAATGCCGGAAAGAACGCTCCATAATGTGTCCCAAAAACACAAAGCGTCGGGCTCTCAATTTCTGCCGCAAAATGGCCTAGACGTTGGCAAGGCCAATAACGCTCTTGCCAAGTAATGGCATTGTCATGACTGAGTCAAGACAATGTCCCATGATAGTCATGAGGCTCAACTAAACTAACTTTCAACATAGCCGTGATAGCCATGTCCTTTTGTTTAGTTTAATTTAATTAGCTTCCATACTTTTACCCCGTAATCACTAGTTACTCTAAGTGCCGGTCACTTGGCTTGCCTCCCGCAACCCATACCATCGTGACACACATGTGAGTAACTTATTGCACCTTGTCTCGACAACAAGCTCAATGGTTCCGTTGAGACTTAGCACAAATCTCCAACATCTACCACTACCCAAATAGCATCAAATCCTCTGTTGAGTCTCAAACCTGTGACAAAATCCATAGATATATCCTCCCACTTCCACTGTGGTACTGGAAGTGGGTGGAGCTCTCCTCCAGACCTACGATGCTCAATCTTGACCTGCTGGCAGGTCGCGCACTGAGCTACATACCGAGTCACATCGGGCTTCAAACCACCCCACCAAAAGGATCGTCTCACATCCTTGTACATCTTACTCGCTCCAGGATGTACTGAGTATGGGGTAGCATGAGCCTCACCTAGTATCCTCTGTCTCAGCTCACTGTCTGACGGCACACAAACACGATCCTGACATCTCATCACTCCATCTGCACCAATAGTAAACTGTGGGGCCTCATCTCGAGACATCCTGTCTCGGATCCTGATCAAAGTCGGGCAAGTCTCCTGCTTCTGTCGGATCTCATCCAACAGATCAGGAAGTAACTCCATGGTAGCCAACTGACCATCAGTATCGGGAAACTGAATCTCTATCTCCAACCAAGCCAAGTCCCTCTACAACTGTGGTTGTACCGTCAACCGGGCTATCGCCCTCTCCCTAGGCGTCTTCCGGCTCAAAGCATCAGCTATCACATTCGCCTTCCCGGGGTGGTAAAGAATCTCAAGGTCGAAGTCCTTGATCAACTCTAACCACCGCCTCTAGCGGTTATTCAACTCCCGCTGAGTGAATATATACTTCAGACTCTTATGGTCTATGAAGATCTGAGACGTCGTCCCATAGAGATAGTGACGCCAGATCTTAAGAGCATGGACTACTGCAGCCAACTCTAGATCATGGGTGGGGTAGTTCTCCTCATACGTCTTCAACTGTCGAGACGCATAAGCTATGACCTTACCCCTCTGCATCAAAACACACCCCAAGTCCAGCTTGGATGCATCACTGTATACCACAAAGTCATTAGTACCCTCAGGTTGTGCCAAAATCGGAGCGGATGTCAATCTCCTCTTCAGCTCCTCAAAACTCTGCTGACACGGCTCAGACTAGACAAACCGAGTGGTCTTCCTCAGAAGACAAGTAAGTGGTCGGGCAATCAAGGAAAACCCTTCCACAAACCGGCGGTAATACCCTGCTAACCCTAGAAAGCTGCGAACCTCCTTGACATTCTTAGGAGGTTGCCAATAAGATACTGACTCGATCTTCGCCGGATCGACCTTAATACCCTCAGCAGTCACCACGTGACCTAAGAAAGCCACTTCTGACATCCAAAACTCACACTTGGATAGCTTAGCATACAGCTGGCTATCCTGCAGAATCTGCAATACTGTCCTCAAGTGTCCGGCATGCTCCTCTCGACTCCTAGAGTAGACTAGGATGTCGTCAATGAAGACCACTACAAACTGGTCTAAGAAGTCAATGAATATCCCATTCATCAACTCCATGAACACCGTTGGTGCATTAGTGAGCCCAAATGGCATCACTACGAACTCATAATGACCATACCTAGTCCGGAATGCCGTCTTAGGTATGTCCTGATCTCTCACCCTCAACTGGTGGTAACCTGATCTCAAGTCTATCCTCGAGAACACAGACGCTCCATGCAACTGGTCCAACAGATCATCTATGCGTGGCAGTGGGTACTTATTCTTGATGGTTACCTTGTTCAGCTCTCTGTAGTCTATGCACAGCCTCATTGATCCATCCTTCTTCTTCACAAATAATACTGGCGCACCCCAAGGAGACACACTAGGGCGTATGAAACCCTTCTCTGCTAGCTCCTCTAACTGCTTCTTCAGCTCAAGCAGCTCTATAGGTGCCATACGGTACGGAGCCTTCGAGATCGGTCTCGTGCCCGGCTCCAAGTCAATGCTGAAATCAACGCTCCTCTGTGGGGGTAGTCCTGGCAGGTCGTCACTGAATACCTCTGCAAACTCGCATGAGGTATCTCCTCTATAGCCAGGCTCTTACTTTCCTTCATGGCATAACACGAGAAGGCTTCGCAACCCTGTGCTGTCAGTCTCGCTGCCCTCACTGCACTGATAACTGTGCCTGACTTTCCGAGGTCCCAACCTCGGAATATTACTCTATGGCCCTTCTCCGTGGCAACGGTCACTGTCCTCCTACCAATGTCTAAGACTGCTCCGTGTTTCCTCATCCAGTCTATCCCTAAAATGACATCCTCATGAGCTAAGGGCATGACTAGAAAATTGACTAGCCAGTCTCGATCTCCCATGCGAACAGGACATCCAAAGATCTCTCTAGTCCCTCTTACCTTACTCCCATCAGGTAAGCCTATCATAAAAGGTATCCCCTCTACAGTAGCTAAGGACAACCTATCTACGCATGCATCAGATATGAAGGAGTGTGTAGCACCCGTATCAAATAAAACTCGTATAGGTAAGTCATGAATCTAGATCGTACCTGTGGCAGTCGGTGCATCTGGCTGATCAGCATCTCTCAACTCAAACACTCGTGCCTGAGCTCCTCTAGTATCAACTACACTACCACGTCCTCTGCCCTGACCTTATCCCTGCATGGAACCCTGTGATGATGTGTGTCCTGGAGCCCTGTAAGACTGCTGCTGACCAGGAGCTCGGTACTGCTGCTGCTGACTCGGAGCTCGGTACTGTGGCGGTCTTTGTACACTCCCTGATAAGCCTGCAGGAGAAGAACCCTACTGAGATGGAGCCTTGCCCCGGCGGCAGAATGCACCTCTATGTCCAACCTTGCCGCATTGGAAGCAAGTCACTGCCGGCTTCGTGCAGTTCGATCGGATGTGTCCATAGCCACTGCAGTTGTGGCACTGTAAGCCACCAACTGAAGTTTGACCAGTAGCGGTATGGCTATGTCGCCCCTGAGTCTGTCCCCATCCAAAAACAGCTACTCCTAAACTACCACTAGCATAACCTGTCCTTTGCCGCTTATCCGGCCTGTCTGACTAAGCAGCTCTCCTCGACACTAATCTGTCTCTCTCATATGCAGACGCTCTATCCTGATAGTCTGACAGAGTCTCACAGCGAAATCCTGCCAGATAGGGACGGGTACTCTCTCTCAATCTCCATGAAAAGAGATATGCTGCTCCTCAGGAGGTGCAACTGGTCCACGCAGTGTCAGTTCCTTCTGGAACTTCTTGATGGCAGCAGAAATCGGAATGTCCTCAAATCCTGCCTCAATGAAGTCCTGGAACCTCTCTCTCCTCAACGAGACAGAGCAGTATCTGTCTCTAACAATGCTCCTCATCTGCTCCCAACTGGTGACTCGACTACGTATGGTCCGCCACCAGGAATGAGCATTGATAACACGATTTATGACTTAGGTTTAGGTAGTCATTTAGATAGATTTCTCACTCATTCATGCATGGTTTAACACTATATCACGACGTTTGCACTCAATTCACGTATTTTGTCGAGATAGACGTCTACACGGACTTTTGCATCGCTTTGTAGGTATTTTGGGAGATTTAGAAGCTTAAACGATACGTTTGAGGATCGTTCATCAAGATGATAGACCCTCGGACTCATTAGGATGCAAGCCAAGGGCTAAGGAGGACTCATGGAACCTTGCCAACACAAGCCATGCACCAAATCAAAGCTTAATGAACCAAGGCAACGCTGAAGCACCAAACCACGGTTCACTGAAGGTCCACGGCCGTGGAACCAACCGTGGTTCTTGCCAGGCGGTTGTGACAGCTGTGCCACGATCTCTTGGCCAGCTCTTGCAAAGTTGTAGTATAAAAGTGGTCCTGCATTGGCTGAGAGAATGATCTTTCATCTTTCCAATCTTCCATTCCACCATCCAATTCCACATTCACTCCCACAACAAGAAGATTCTCTAAGGAGGAAAGCTACCATTGGAGGAGGAAGAAGAGCTCCATTGGAGAGGAAGGAGAAGAACACACCATTGTTAGACCCTGATAGCTTTTGTAGTGAAGAATTTCGGAATCGATTTCTAGAGTTGTATGAACCATCTAAACCTTCCTTTGGAAGGGTTGTGAGTCATTTTAATCTTACTTTCAGCTTTGTTTTGTTTTCTTCACTTATCCATCTCTTTCTCTTCATTATCTTGCAAATGGAAGCCATGATTTTATGTTTGATGATTTCGATTATTATGATGAATGTTGTAGGCTAAATAGATGTGATTCTAGGGTGAGGAAAGGATGGTTATGGCTAGGACTATGATAGGATGGACTTAGATTTGCCCTTGGATGAGTCACTTACTTGGATGTAGCCTTTGTTGGAGTCCACGGTTTGTTCTTGCCAAACCACGGCCGTGGACTTGGTAGAACAGCCCGTGATTCTCCCTGGTTTGATGGATCTAGCTTTAGATTGTTAGAATGTTGAAATCCTAGTGTTTGTTGAATTAAATCTACCCTAGGGTGACCTAGTGTTAGCAACTAAGTGTTAGATGAGACTTACCCGGTGATTCTTACTCTTAGATTTCAAAGATGACAAACCCTAGGTAGTGGTGAGCCTCATAAGCCGCCATTGGACTAAGTATGCTAGGATAGTTGTTTAGGACTAACCCTTTCGAGACTTACCCGGTGAGGATAGGTTATATCCCTAGGTGACAATCCGGTTTGTGTAGAATTCCATCCCTTAGGTTCTTAGAGACTTACCCGGTGATGAGACCTTAGGGACGGACTAGTGGACCATGAGACCTACCCGGTGATTGATCCCAATCTAGAAACACTCACTCCCAACATATCATAGTTAATCCAAGGAACGATTAGATAGCTTGAGTCCTATGCCATAACCGGAACCTCCAACCCCTAGAATCCGCTTTTCTCTAGTTGATTCATATCTCGTGTTTAGCTTGTTTGTTTGCATTGATTTGTTAATTTAGTTGATTGTTTACTTTGCATGAATTGTGATCTTTAATTGATCACCTAAAAACCAACCAAAAACATTCGAGATTTTCTTTTCTTTATTCCCTTTTCTTTTCTTAACCTAGATCTTCACTAAACTTAATCATAAATCAAATCAATCTCACCTTAGTCTTTGTGTTCGACCTCGGAATACTATCCCTACTACAAACGACCCGCACACTGCGGGTTCGCTAGGAGTTAGGAGAAATATAACGAGTATAAATTGTAAGACTTTTGCGCATCTATTCCTAGAAGTGAACAAGTTTTTGGCGCCGTTGCCGGGGACTAGGTCTAGATTGAGTCTATTTTGTGATTGTTTATAGTGTAGATCTTTCTTGTTGCTTTTGATCTCTCTTTGGTTTGTCCTGAAAAGCAAAGACACAAACCAAAGAGACTCACAAAATCCTTGCCACGAGATCTTCGCATACACCTAAAGAGTAAGAGATGTCCTAAAAAGCAAAGACACAAACCAAAGAGAGATCAAAAGCAACAAGAAAGATCTACACTATAAACAATCACAAAATAGACTCAATCTAGACCTAGTCCCCGGCAACGACGCCAAAAACTTGTTCACTTCTAGGAATAGATGCGCAAAAGTCTTACAATTTATACTCGTTATATTTCTCCTAACTCCCAGCGAACCCGCAGTGTACGGGTCGTTTGTAGTAGGGATAGTATTCCGAGGTCGAACACAAAGACTAAGGTGAGATTGATTTGATTTATGATTAAGTTTAGTGAAGATCTAGGTTAAGAAAAGAAAAGGGAATAAAGAAAAGAAAATCTCGAATGTTTTTGGTTGGTTTTTGGGTGATCAATTAAAGATCACAATTCATGCAAAGTAAACAATCAACTAAACTAACAAATCAATGCAAACAAACAAGCTAAACACGAGATATGAATCAACTAGAGAAAAGCGGATTCTAGGGGTTGGAGGTTCCGGTTATGGTATAGGACTCAAGCTATCTAATCGTTCCTTGGATTAACTATGATATGTTGGGAGTGAGTGTTTCTAGATTGGGATCAATCACCGGGTAGGTCTCATGGTCCACTAGTCCGTCCCTAAGGTCTCATCACCGGGTAAGTCTCTAAGAACCTAAGGGATGGAATTCTACACAAACCGGATTGTCACCTAGGGATCTAACCTATCCTCACCGGGTAAGTCTCGAAAGGGTTAGTCCTAAACAACTATCCTAGCACACTTAGTCCAATGGCGGCTTATGAGGCTCACCACTACCTAGGGTTTGTCATCTTTGAAATCTAAGAGTAAGAATCACCGGGTAAGTCTCATCTAACACTTAGTTGCTAACACTAGGTCACCCTAGGGTAGATTTAATTCAACAAACACTAGGATTTCAACATTCTAACAATCTAAAGCTAGATCCATCGAACCAGGGAGAATCACGGGCTGTTCTACCAAGTCCACGGCCGTGGTTTGGCAAGAACAAACCATGGACTCCAACAGAGGCTACGTCCAAGTAAGTGACTCATCCAAGGGCAAATCTAAGTCCATCCTATCATAGTCCTAGCCATAACCATCCTTTCCTTACCCTAGAATCACATCTATTTAGCCTACAACATTCATCATAACAATCGAAATCATCAAACATAAAATCATGGCTTCCATTTGCAAGATAATAAAGAGAAAGAGATGGATAAGTGAAGAAAACAAAACAAAGCTGAAAATAAGATTAAAATGACTCACAACCCTTCCAAAGGAAGGTTTAGATGGTTCATACAACTCTAGAAATCGATTCCGAAATTCTTCACTACAAAAGCTATCAAGGTCTAACAATGGTGTGTTCTTCTCCTTCCTCTCCAATGGAGCTCTTCTTCCTCCTCCAATGGTAGCTTTCCTCCTTAGAGAATCTTCTTGTTGTGGGAGTGAATCTGGAATTGGATGGTGGAATGGAAGATTGGAAAGATGAAAGATCATTCTCTCAGCCAATGCAGGACCACTTTTATACTACAACTTTGCAAGAGTTGGCCAAGAGATCGTGGCACAGCTGTCACAACCGCCTGGCAAGAACCACGGTTGGTTCCACGGCCGTGGACCTTCAGTGAACCGTGGTTTGGTGCTTCAGCGTTGCCTTGGTTCATTAAGCTTTGATTTGGTGCATGGCTTGTGTTGCCAAGGTTCCATGAGTCCTCCTTAGCCCTTGGCTTGCATCCTAATGAGTCCGAGGGTGTATCATCTTGATGAACGATCCTCAAACGTATCGTTTAAGCTTCTAAATCTCCCAAAATACCTACAAAACGATGCAAAAGTCCGTGTAGACGTCTATCTCGACAAAATACGTGAATTGAGTGCAAACGTCGTGATCTAGTGCTAAACCATGCATGAATGAGTGAGAAATATATCTAAATGACTACCTAAACCTAAGTCATAAATCGTGTTATCAAGCATCCTCAGTGAAACATGTCTGCACCAAGTCCACTTGTCGGTCCTCTGGACAACGAATTGCCTCTAATGCAGTCTCTACCTGTCCAATCCAGTGCTCCACCTCCAGCCCTATCTCTCCACTAAATGAGGGAACCTTCTGAGAGTTGAAAGCCTTCAACCACTCATCCGGCCTCGGTGCTCTAGCCCCAGTAGGAGCTCTATCAGCCACAACTCTCCTCTCAGGTACAGCTGGCACCTGAGGCGCTCCCTGTGTCACCTGGACAGATCTAGCCGGTACTGGTGGTACCTGGGTAAGTCTCTCTGTCCTAGCAGCCTCCTCCATATGCTCAACGTATGCTCGGTACTCTCTGTACTCAGTCGCTCCAATGGAAACACGTTCTGACTCCGTCGAACGTGCTCTCTGTGCTCCAGACCTAGCAACGATCTCATTCCTGACCTCAGGACCTACACTCTCAGCTACCTCCTCCACTCCAGCCTCTAGCATGATCACTGTTGGTGGATCCTCTCGAGGAGCTCGACCTCGGCCTCGGGCTAGTGGATGTCTACCTCCACGGCCGCGTCCTCTAACTGTAGGGGTCCCATCTCCCCTACCTGGTCCAGCTAGAGGGAGAGGTGGACGACCTCTACCTCGACCAGTAGCTAGCGTAGCTCTAGTACGTGCCATCTGCGCGAGGAATAATAACTATAATTACAACTAGCTAAAAGTCCAAAAAGTCCATCTACAGTAAAACCTAAAGTCCATACTAAGCATACTGAGATCCGCGGTAGTAGTGGTGGTCAGCCGTACTTTTCTATTCCCAACCAGACTATGCATGCATTTAAAACCAAAAATTTTCTTTTTAAAACTCAGACCCCTTTTCGGGTTCTGCTTAAAACTTATTCGGTCTTTCAGAAGATTTCAAGTGCCATTGTTGTCAACCTAGAGCTCTGATACCATGTTTTAACACCCCGAATTCTCAGAACTCGGGACATTACTGGTTAGAACCTCACAGTGGGTTCTGACCTCAGTTTGACAACAATATTACTAGGATCTTGCAACAAGACACAAATAAAGAAAACCGAAATTCATAAAAATAGTATTTTTAAGGTAATGAATGCAACACTGTCTATCAGCCTAAAGTACTTAAACAAAGGAAACGAACAACTGTCTTAACCAAAAGAAAGAAAAGACAAACACAACCCCAACCCCCACTCTAAGGAGTACGGAGACCCGGCTGACCACTACTTCCGGATCACTCAGCTGCTGGTCTAACCTGCGGTAAATCTAAAAACACAACAAGAGGAACCGTTAGCTAGTTATCTAAATATTAGAAGAATAATAGTAGCACACACACACATAAAAATATAAACACCCAACATGCTTTCAAACAAGTCCATTTTATTATCTTGAGTTAAGTTACTCTTTCACGCTAATGATACTTATTTTGTGACACGAGGGATTCCCAAACCTCGCTTCCGCCCCCGTGTAACCATCAGGAATGGATCCGATGCATCTCACCTTGTACCTGCCTGGTCTAGGTATAGAGAACCTCCCAGTCTCCTGTCAGAGCTGGGCAGTGATGTCACGGCCCGTTATACATACACTTGGGCCTTAAACATAATAATAACAGTCGTCCTAGCAAGTTATTATTATTAAAACACGCACAAAGCACACACAACCACTATCACTCAACTAATACCTAGAAACTGGCTAAATAAGTCGCAAGGACTTACCTGAGTCAAAATACTCTCTAACACGTCTCAAACAGTCCGTACTCGTGGTAACTCAAACGCCTGTCAAATAAGGCATGTGTATCAAAATCACATCTCGATGTCCAACCTCTTGCGAAGGAATTACGGAAAAAACAACTCTCTTATGGTAAAAGACCATTTTACCCTTGGTACCGAAAGTTCTCAAAGTTTACTCTTGAGTCCTACTAAATTCTTTTAGGATTTGTTTTCTATGATTAGTCTCTCTCTCTGATAGTTTTCTTATAATTTATAAGTTATAGCTCGGACCTCTTTACTCTTACCTAGGTATATATATATATAGATATACATACATATATATATATATAGGCATGTACCTATTCTCACTTCCCTTAACTCGCTTACTTCCGTAACTACTCGGTAGTTATATATATGTCTACATAATTCCGTAGTTCCAAACTCATGCTTATATACATAACCCATATATTTTTATACACTATTTTTATCCTTATAAGTATATGCTTATATATAAATTACGTACCTATATATATAAGTATATATACACTACGGTACTTCACTCAAATGTCTAGTATATATATATATATATATATATATATATGTATATATGTATATATATATATATATATATATATATATATATATATGTATATATGTATATCCGTATACGAATTCTCTCATTCCTCAACACCGTCACTGTATACATTGGCATACACTAACGTATATACATTTACATATATACAGATCTTTCTACAGGTATAATACAGTACCGAACGAAGAGAACAGAAAGAGAGGGACTGCCGGCTCACTTACTGTAGTATCGGTGTCTTCGTCGGCTGCAAGGGAAGGTTGGCGGTTGCGTCGTTCTTCTGGAGTGGCTCGCGCCTAGGTTGCGTCGCCGGCGGACAGGAGAGGCAGACGGGAGCAGTGGTGGTCCGGTTGCAGCGCCACGGAACTATTGCAGCGGTCGGTGGCGATGGGCTGGCGTTCCGGCGTCGTCTTCGTACCTACTGCTGCGGCGGCGGTGGGTGAGATTCGGAACAGCGAAGGGCTTAGAGAAGGGGCGGAAGGAGGAGAAGGAGGCAGTAGACTTACCGGAGTCGACGGAAGGCGGCGCAATGCTCGGTGGCGGCTCGGTGGCGGTTCCGTAGGCTGCTGTTTGTTCGTTTGCAAGAGGAAGGGAGCAACGTCTGTTCGCTCTTCAGGAAGGTGAGGTAGAAGGTTGCGGCGTACAGGTAGCAGATGGGTTAGATTAGGTTAAGATTTGTTAATTAGGTTAATTAGGTTAATCTTAAAAATGGGCTGGCTGGGCTGGGCCGGTAATTGGGCCTAGCAGCGGGTTATCTCCAGCCTCTCTCTCTTTAGAACAGGATCCGGAACTTGTTAAAAGTGCGGAAAATTATATAATACGGAATTAAATTCCGTATTTTATAAATTTATTATTATTCTTATTTTAAAGTTGCGAAGTTTACTTCCGGTTACAAGGTTTCGTCATTTTATGTGAATTAATGTCACATAAAATGATGGAAATAACACTCGTTCCATTTTATTTTTAATTTATGTACTTATTTATTTAAGATTGACGTTTCGGAAATCGGTTAAAATCAGGTTTAACGGGTTTCAAAATTCCGGTTATTACATTGTAATAAAACATAAAGAACGGGGCCCCGATTTAATAACAAGAGGGCTGCAATTAACCCGATAGATCTCGCATAGGGATGGGGAAGGAGATGCATCTGCAGCGGCAGACCTTGGCGGAGGAAGGAGGGATGCACTGGTGGTGGGGTTCCGGTGGAGAGAGGCGGTGCTCCAAGTCTCCGGCTCTCCCCTGGTAGGTTGATAATAGATGGGCTTCTCCGGCTCTCAGATGGGCGGAAGAGGCGGGGTATGGCAAACAACGCCGGGCAGTGGTTCCCTTGGCTTACAAGGCTCTCCCGACGGACTAAGGCGACGACTGCGAGGTTGGCTTCTCCGGCTATCCCCTGGTGGCTTGACAATAGGTGGAGCACCGCATTGCAAGGCGAGCTTCCGATGAGGGGAGGGCTGCTAAGGCTGCCTGCTATTCGATACGGAGGAGGAAGAAAGTCAAGAAGGAGGGCAGAAGAGAGATGCAGGTGAAGGTGAGGAGGACGAGCAGGCACCTCTCCGGAGAGTCGATGTTATGTGAGGCTCTCAAAGAGCTGCAATAGGGGAGGGGTGACAGTGAGCTCGGGCGAAATTTGAGGTGATGCATAAGAGGTTGGGGAGAGGTATTGAGGGAAGTTGCAAAGCTGGAGATGTAGGGGTTGCTTGCTGCTGCATGAAGGGAGGGATGAGAGAAGCAGAGGGAACCAGAAAGCAGGGGTGAGGAGGGAGGTAGCGTGAGGCAGGAGTGAAGTCCAAGGGTCAGCCTGCAAAGCGTGAATCATCACGCTTGAAGAGGAATAAAAAAGAAAGAAAGGTAATAAAGAACATAAAAGGGAAAAAGAGTAAGAATGACTCCGATCCAAAAGCGTTCGAAACGGGATTTTTGAACCGAAAAACTTTCTCGACTTCTTCCGATAATAATAACACGGATGTATGGGAATGTATCAAAGATATACATAACTCGGAAAAGATATTTTACACCGTAAAATACTTTATAATAAAATAAAGAAAATGAAATAATAAATTAAAATATATTTGATCTAGTAAAAATATCGATAAAAGCCGCAAAAATAAATAATGCAAGCGCGCCAAAAATTTGGGGCGTTACACATTCAACCAAAAACAAAACGAACAGAGGGCGACCGACAACGAAGGCAACGAAGAAGATGAAGGGGCAAATTGACGATCTGTAAGATCCTAGTTTTGCCTATACCGCCCCCGCGGCGAAGAAGGCCGCCCCTACGGCTGAGGTGATCCACCCCTGCAGATTTACGACAGATCACGCCCGATCTGTTTTCGTTCGTTTTATCTTCTTCCGATAGATAGAAGATCCGATCTTCTATCTTATGGGTCGGTTCCCTTATCTTCTTTCTAACCCTAAAGCGTCCTTCCTTCTACCTTTCCATCCCTTCTCTTTATATTCCCACTTTTCCTCCTTTTTTCCGTTTCTTGCATTCGTCTTCAACCCTGAGAGTTGCAGCCGTTCCCTTGCTTCCCTGTGATCTTGCTGAACGTGTAAGTTTATCATTCTCTGTTCTTCCTTACGTTCATGTACTGCAACATGCTTCCTTCTTTTTGTTCGTTTTCTCCTTCTTTCTCTCCATTTCTTCTTCTCCAAGAATCAAGTTTGAACCTTGATTCTTGTTGGCTTCTCGTTGTTGATGTATCGTTGTTCTCAGGCTCTATGGAGTTGAGTCTTGACGTGTTGGAGTCAAAGGATCGAGCTTTGGGTTCCCTTGCTGTGAGTTTTGTCGAAGAGAAGCCCGACAATGCTTCTGTCACGCAACCGCCCCCGCGCCTGCACATCCCCGCCCCTGCGGTCATCCGCCCCTGCGTTTGTCCAACCGCCCTTGCGGTTTCCCCTGCAGTAGCTCCCGTCTTTGGTGAGGTGCTTCCTTCCTTGCTTTCCCTCGTTCCTTTCTTGGTTCCTTATGGTTGTTCCTTATCCTCTGAGTTGTTGTAAGACTAAGGTTGAGCCCTTAGCTTGTGGAGATCTCTTAGAGATTATTGAGACTAGAAGTTATAGACTTCTAGCAACCTTTTCGTTCCTGATTCGTGATGCTTGTGTGAACAGGCTTTCCTTGCTTCTTTCCTGAGGGAAACTGAGTTGTTCCTGAGTTGTTGCTGAGTTTGATTACCTTCGAGTGAGGTAAGTCCCTTGGACTTACTTAGCTTCTTTCCACATATTAGTTGGATTGTATTGGCTTGTTTGTGTTGTTTATTATTGTTATTACGGATAACTGGAATAGGATTCACCCTTTAAACCTTAACTGGCCCAACTGTATTATAACCGGGCGGTGACCACTTGTCTAGTTCTACAGGAGACTAGAATGTGCTCTTGCAACCCAGGCCCGTAGTAACGGATAGTATTGATCTATTCCTATTGGTAGACGGAAGTGGAGGCGAGTTTTGGGAGATTCTCGTGTGACAAAAGAAGTTGAATTAGTAAAGGATAACTGTAAGAAAGATAATAACCGGTTGTGTGCAAGCATGCTATGTGTTTTCTTTACCTTATGTGTGTTTGTGTACGCTGTTGCCAGTATCTAGAATGTTAGCTAAAGGTTTATACAGTCGTTGTAGATGTTCCGCAGGTTGAGGATGCTGTTGAGTGATCTGGATGGTGTGGTCAACCGGGGTTCCCGTACATTATAGGACGGGATCGGGTTTCTGTTTTTTTTGTTGCTTTTTCCTTTTGTTTTGAACTCTTTCTTTTGTTTAAACCTATGGTTTTATATTGAGTTTTGGTTTTCCTTTGTTTGTGCCTTGTTGTATGATCCATTTGCTGTTGCTACTCTGAGGGTCGGGACCCATTGTGCGGTCCTAGCCCGTAGCGCTTCGAGTTCCCATAACTTGGGGTGTTACAATATGGTATCAGAACCCTAGGTTGGCAACAATGGCACTCGAAATCTTCTAAAGGTCGGATGGATAAATAAATAGAACCCGCAAGGGTCTAATGTTTTCAAAAGGGGGTTTTGTTTTAAACTTGCCGGTCTGGGATAGATGTACGGGAAACCACCACTACCTCCGTGGATCTCAACAGTGTAGTTCTTATATGTTGGCCTTTATATGTGCTTTTCTTGGATTTGTGCTTTAGTTGTAGCATGGCCTTATATCTATATATAGTCTTATATATCCATCCTTATAGCAGATGGCACGCACTAGAGCTACCCTTGCTATAGGGCGAGGAAGGGGTCGACCACCACTTCCACCTACCGTTCGTGGACGAGGATGTGCAGGAAGACCTCCACTAGCTAGAGGTCGGGGCCAGGCCCCAATTGCTGATCCGCCTATCATTGAGGCATTTGCTGAAGAGGTTGCTGAGAGTGTGGTTCCTGATACTGGGAACGAGACCGCTGCTAGGTTTGGAGCACAAAGAGCGCCATCGACGGAGTCCGCACGAGTGTCTATCGGAGCTTTTGCATATCGTGACTATGTGCAGAGAGTTGAAGAGGCTATCAGGACTGGAGGACTAGCACCAATGCCGTCAGTTTCTGCGAGATCAGCTGAGGTTTCGTAGAGAGTTTCACATGTTGTTGCCCTGCCTGCTAGAGTTGCTGAGGTTGTTAGAGCGTCGGCTGAGGCAAAGGAGCCGAAGCCCGACAATTGGTTGAAGGCTTTCGACCAGCTGAAGGTTCCCACTTTCATGGGAAAGACTGGATTAGAGGTTGAGTTATGGCTTGGATAGCTGAATTCTGCTATGGAGGCTATCGGTTGCCCAGAGGGATGTCGAGTCAACATAACACAGACGTTGATGAAGGATTAGAGTCATTCTTGTCGGAGGACCGTTCGCAGTAAGGTCACCAGTTATGAGCAGATGAAGATGGTGATCAGAGACCGTTACTGCCCTACAACTATGAGGAGAGACCGTCTTCAGGATTTCTTGAGGTTGGATTCGAGGATTTGCCTATTGTTGAGATCATCAGCAAGTTCAAGGATGAGTTGTCTTTGTTGGGTCCGTCTGCACCACCGGAGGATTAGCATGTTTATCTTTTCTCTCGGAGGCTGAGGGAGTCGACACGCTCTTATCTTGCTGGTTTCCGTTGTGATTCTTTGGCGGACTATCAGGATAGAGCTTCTGCCTATGAGAGAGACCGATCGGGTCAGAGGAGAGCTTCTCAAACAGGAGGTCCTGTGAAGAAACAGAATACTGGATCAGCCAGTTTTGGAGCTGGAGCAGTTGGGTTTGGGCGTAGTCAGACGCCTGGACGTTCTGGTTTCCAGCAGAGTTCTGACAGAGGACGGCAGTGTCATAACTACGGAGGTGCAGGACACATCCGAGCTGATTGCAAGAAGCCAGCAATGACTTGCTTTTCTTGTGGCAAGCCTGGACACAAACCTGCCTTTTGCCGCCAAGGCAAGGCGTTATCTCAGCAGGGTTCTTCACCTACCAGTGTTGTTGGAGGCGGACAGAGATCTCAGTATCAACAGCAGCAATAGAGGGTTTTTGGTTCTACCACTCCTAAGGGTTCCACTCCGGGACAAGGGAGAGGTAGAGGACGTTTTGGTGGATCTGCAAACACCAAAGATGCATCAACCAGAGTGTATGAGTTGAGGAGTGTTATAGAGTTGACAGCGCCAACTGTCACAGGTACCATTCATATTAATGGTTTTCCTGTTAGAATTCTTTTTGATACCGGTGCTACGCATTCTTTTATATCTGATACATGCATCAGATAATAACCGGTTGTGTAGGCGGAAGCGGAGACGAGTTTTGGGAGATTCTCGTGTGACAAAAGAAGTTGAATTAGTAAAGGATAACTTTAAGAAAGATAATAACCGGTTGTGTGCAAGCATGCTATGTGTTTTTTTTACCTTATGTGTGTTTGTGCCTATACGCTCTTGCTAGTATCTAAAATGTTAGGTAACGGTTTATACCGTCGTTGTAGATGTTCCGCAGGTTTAAGATGCTGTTGAGTGACCCGGATGGTGTGGTCAGTCGGGGTTCCTGTACATTATAGGACGGGATCGGGTTTATGTTTTGTTGTTGCTTTTCCCTTTTGTTTTGAACTTGGCTGCGAGTCTTTTACGCTTTCTTTTGTTTAAACCTTTGGTTTTATATTGAGTTTTGGTTTTCCTTCGTATGTGCCTTGTTGTAAGATCCGTTTGTTGTTGCTACTATGAGGGTTGGGACCCATTGTGCGGTCCTAACTCGTAGCGCTTCGAGTTCTCAGAACTTGGAGTGTTACACGATCCAACCCGTTTTTACACAAAATCGAGCAATGAATAAAGACGGTGACGGAGGAAGACCATTTCAAAAGCGGAAACACGACCCCAAGGAGGTAAACTTTTGATTTTGTTTGGTTTTTGTTTCGATTTTGTTCGGTTTTCGTTTTTTAGTTTCAGGTTCGTAATTGAGTATGAAATTGAGTGTAATAGGTTAGATTGTTGTTTATTGTGATAGTTTTAGGTTGATTGAGTGTGTATTTGATGGATTAAGCGAGATTGAACTTCGACAGTCCGCCATTGAAGGCGGAATGTTGAAGGTGGTGAACAGTGGTACACGGTCACGGGTTCCGTAATCGTGGTGCCACTGTTCATAATGCATTCCAATGCATTAATTTAAGTTAAACTAATTAAGCAGTATTAAATTTAATTAAATTAAAATTTATAATAATTTAGATTAATTAATTTAATTAATTTGAATTAAATTATATAAATAAAATTTAAAAAATTTAACTACTTTATCCTAATTACTTTTAATTAAATTATATAAATACAATTAAAAAAATGAATTTTAATTAATTTAAATTAATAATAATTTAGATTAATAATTTAATTAATTTCATTGTAATTAATGTAATTATAATTTAAATTAAAATTGAATTAATTAAATTAATTTAATTACTTTAATTTCAAATAAAATGGAACAAAAATAAATTAAATTAAATTAAATTAAATTAAATTAAATTAAATTTATGTATTTACTTTTAATCTTGTTTAATTACTTTTATTTTCATTTAAAATAGTAAGAATAAAAATTAAATTAAATGAAATTAATTTAATTAATTTTTAATTTTATTTAATTACTTTTAATTTTATTTAATCTTATTTAGTTTCCTTTAAATTCATTTCAAATGAAACTAAAGTAAACTACATTAAAGAAAAATAATTAAATTGCACTAAAATACCAAACTATGGATATTACAAGGCATGGAGAGACGGAGGCGTCCTACGGCCTCCGCTCGTAGAGCTAGACTTGCTACGACGGAGAGCAACTCTTAGGTTGCTGGTCCGGCGGCCAACACACCACCAGCTCAGCAGCCATTGAGACCATCCATATCAGATCCTTCTCCAGCTTTCCGTCGGGAGGTTATTCCACTGCCGACTTATGGGTCAGACTCGGACCATGAGGTGGATGCTCCTTTTGTACAACCAAGGGAGATAGATCCACCAGCTGGTGAGCATGTAGATATTACTCCTGACGAGCAGGTAGAGCCACCTACAGATATTATTGATGACGAGCGGGTAGAGCCACCTACATATATTTACTATTGAGGAGCAGGTAGAGCCACCAACTGACGACCATATCGAGCAACTAGAGTTTGATTTTAGTGTTCCAGCAGCGGAGCCTATAGTGCCGCTGCAGGAGCCATTTATACCGGCTGATTGAGGTTGTGTTGTTGCAGATACAGGGGCACCATTGATCAGCGATGTGTTGACTTGCTACACCGGTCACCGTGCTCGCGGTGTCTGAATGGGAGAGATAGAAAACTAAATCGTAGATGTAACACATTATGTTATAGATGTTAAATTAATAAATCGTTTAATTGAATATGCGTTGTGTTATGAAATAGGATTATAAGAGACCGATGACCGCATTACGGTGGATAGAGCACATTGTTGTGCTGACTAGATGGATCTCAAATGCTGGCAGAGCCGACCCCACTTCCTGGTTTGCTATTGCATCTCGGAGTGGCTTGACGGGTTTGCTTGACGTCTCTTTTGTTGGAGTTGGCCACGCCCTTATACATGCATTCGTGGAGCGGTGGCATCCGGAGACCAACAACTTCCATCTACTATGGGGTGAGATGACCATCACCCTGCACGATGTAGCCATCATCCTAGGCATTAGGATTGATGGAGACGCCTTGGTGACACTTATGTTGGCACAAGAGGGGACGAGGTGGCTGAGTGACATCTTCCGTTTATCAGAGGTGGAGGCTCGGCGGCACTAGACAGCTCTACCTGTTGATTTATTGAGGACTGCTTATGGTGTTATTCGAGGCGACCCAGCTACCCCAGTTGAGAAGGTTGCTTCTATATTTCTCCTCTTCTTTTTGGGCTCATCGTTGTTCCTCGATTAATCGACGAACAAGATTTGACCTTGGTTGATCGATTTGGTGCATGATCACGGATGTACTGGAGACTATGCTTGGGGCACCGGCGTATTGGCGTACTTGTACTCGTACGTATAACTATCACTCTACTTCACTAATTAATAATTTCATTTATTATTATCATGACAAATGACAAATCTGAACTTTCCGTACAGTATATTGGGCGACGCTTCACGGCTGAAGGTGAAGACGATCGGAGGTTGTACATCACTGCTTCAGGTAAGAACGTTCATTTACTAAGTCACCTCTTAGTAAGACATGTCTTAATTTAATAAGCATTTCATAAGAACTTTCATATTGTTCTAATTTTCATTATTTCTTAATTTAATGTTTGCAGTTCTGGATCTACGCCCACTTCCCATCCTTAGGTTGTTCGACGGCGGAGGATCCAGGACGCCATGGATCAGCGAGGTGGGCTTCGAGACTTTCTGTCCCGAAGACCCCGACCATCCACTCTTGAGAGGCTGAGATCCTTGCGCTCACAGTTGGATCAGATGAGAGCGGAGGACATCAAGTTCATGCCTTATGGAGACAGAGTTTTGGATTTCGAGGGCGAGTTTGCTGCTTCCACGTACCGGGAGACGATCCAGATTGGAGACATCATCGAGCCATACATGTCGGATCGAGTCCTCCGTCAGTTTGGGTACATTCAGATGGTCCCGCTTGAGAGGATCGTCCCTTACTTGGAGCAGCACCCCCTACTGGCCGTAAGGGGTATAGGGTCAGATTCCATGGAGCAGATGATTGGTGGGGTGCTAGACATGAGGATACGAGCCGATTTGCGCTTCAGGGTCGGACTAGGGCCCCTGACCCATGAACTGTATCTCAGGACTACATGTCCTGGTTCAACGAGTGGTGCCATCCATTTCTCCTTCCTGGCTTAGCTGTACAGTCTCCACCAGCAGATCGTCCTCCTCCGGTCCCTGTTTCAGATACTCGGGTACGTGTTATTATATTTATTTGATGTTTTTTGAAGTTCTATATTTTACCTTTTATGATGACAAGTGTATATTCCAATGCAGAGGCTACATATCATACAAGCCCGCCTCCGAGATGTTATTTGCCGTGCTGCACCAACTATAGAGGAGCTCCTAGAGGAGCTACAATCTATATATGATGAGTCGGTGGTACAAGAGGTGTCATATTGTGCCATCTCAGGTCCGGGCGTCACAACCGAGGAGAGATTGATATGTGTTATGTGTTATTATGTACTTTACCTTTTGTTGTACATATTCTATACTTTACCTTTTGTTGTACATATTCTATACTTTACCTTTTTCTTATGTCTTGGTTTTCACAGTTATGTACTCTCTTCATCAATACTGCTTCTTATCGTTTAATTAGTGTGGTGACACTTATTGAAAAAAGAGTAATGGTTGCTCTAAACGTTGCAAACAAATGAAAATAACAACAAAACATAAGTTATATTACTCTTTTTCCATGAATTACATATAAACTGACAACAACGAAATAACAACAAACCAAGCATCCATGAAGTACATATAACCTAAGAAGAAGAAGAAGAAGAAGAAGAAGAAGAAGAAGAAGAAGAAGAAAGATTGATTGTCACTTTTCTAGGACACTCTTTACGTCAGAGTTCGTCGAACAAATTGAATCTATCACGGAAGGGTGCATCCCATCCATCAACGCTAGAATCATGTCCACGCCTCCATGTCATGGTCAAAGGTGGTAATGGAGAGTCGGGTTTGATCCAAACCTAAGAAGAAGTGAATGACAAATAAAAAAGTGATACCTTTTTTTGTCATTCTTGATTAAAAGTAATGAAGGAGTTATAAAAGGTACATAAAGAAAACTTACAACTACAAAGTGATTACCATTAACCCACGCGATTGCACGAATCTCCGTGGGAGGTTCTTGGTCCTCAACCGTTGTAACAATTGGTAAACATGTCTGGGGACTTGATCCAAGTATAACCACTGCACACCGGTAATATGTCGCTACCGCCGTGCAAACAAGTGGACACTTCATCCAATTCTCCGGCCCACAAGGTATAGGATCAATCCACCAAGTGGCTTGGATAACTTCATCAACTGTCCATTTTATAGCCGACTGTTGAAAAAAAACAACTAAAAGTGAAGAAGTTGTTTTCATTTTATCAACAAAAAATGGTTAAGCGAAGAAAAGAAGTACTCACTTGGCGTACAAGTCCTTTCTCATGAATATCTATGTAGCCAATTCCTTTCTAAAAATCAAGTAATCTTCTTCCGAGTATTCCGAAACCACGGCAAGGGCTCTAAATCCACAATGTCCATCTCCTTTAACATCATAAGCTGAAAGGGTGAAGGGTTTCATGAACTTCTGTATCTGATCACTCTTGAACCGATAGTTCTTAGAACGTCGGGAGGTGATTTTCTTAACACGCGACTTATCCTCCTCAACCTTAACTTCATGTTCGGCCTCTTCAGGTTCAGCCTCTTCAGGCTCGGCCTCCTCAACCTTAACTTCCGCATGTTGACTTGCTTTTGGTGGACGACCTCGAGGACGTGGACGTGCCGATCCAGAATCATGTTCGAACCCACTTGGTTCTCTCCTTGTTGAAAGAATGCCATACTTTGGTGGTCTTCTTTTAGTTCTAACTTTCTGCTCTGGTACTCTCAACGTTGAACGGCCCGGATTACTTATATCATCATATGATGAAGCCATCCGTTCAAGTTCATCTCTACTAAGCAATTTCTTGTATATTCGCTCCCTAAAGTCATTGAGTGACTCCATGTATGGCTCAATATGGACAACATCATCTTCTAGCGTCGGATTCAATCTTGCCCATCGTACTACTTCCAATAAGGATGGATCTGATGCAAACGTATTGGCTCCAGATGCCTCATAGCAATAAAGAACTCGTGCACACAAGGCAACCCATGAGCTTACCTCCAATATGAATCCTTACATGTTGTCAATCTCCTAATTTGCTTTGTCTTCTCGTAAATCTCCACCAATACCAGGAAGCACTCGTTTCTTACTTTGTTTCGGAGCAAATCAAATATAGGCACCCGCACATCCAATAACATCCTCTCGCATGACATCTCTACTGACGCTTGAATCTGATCAATCTGATCAATCTGGTCATTTACCATCAAGTCAATGTTCTCCATCACCAACTGAAATCCTTGCACGGTAGAACGCAATGTACCCTTCAACAATGAGCGTGCGGACTCACACCTAACAGCCAATATCAATTCAATACACTATAGCACTATGATTATTAGAAAATAAGTGTAAACAATATAGGAATAAGTTCTTACGCATTGGTTGTCCTCGTGCCAAAGTGAAGATGCAAGTCGCTCCAATATCGAACAATTGCTTCCTTGTATGGGATTATCCATGTAGTTTTCAAATACTCCATCAACCCCGCATAACCTTGTCAATGCACTTTCATCTCACCCAAACGCCTCTCGTAACTCTCAGGAGATCTAGATTCAATAAGAGCATGGTAGTGTGATGCAAAAACTGCTTGTAATTCCTTTGACCGTGTCACCGCCCAAGATCTGTGTTGAATGTTGCACTTTATATGAAAGGTGCAAATCATGTGCTTCACATCCGGAAAAACAACATCGAGTGCACTTATGAGTCCTAACTCTATGTCCATCACAATCACCCCCGGTGTAACATTTCCGCACACATGTCGGAGTCTTCGTAATGCCCACTCGTAGTGATTGGCGTTTTCCTTGGCCATGAAAACAAATGTTATTGCAAACATCAACCCCGTGCTAGTGATACCGACAATCTCTAAAAATGGCATCTTGTACCTATAGAGAGCATATTAAGAGTTTTGTTCGACTTCATAGCAAAAGTGCATGAAATATATAGAGTCGTAAAAACATGTATGATAAAACTTACTCGTTTGTCTTGTACGTCGTGTCCATTATGATGACATAAGGAAATAGATTGAGGTGTTGTCTTGAATCTGGATGCATGATGAAAAAATCTGAAATTTCTTCCGATTCCGAGCATCTTCTCACATTGACGTAATAACGATGTTGCTCTAACATATGTAGTGCTTGTTTGGAGAGGACTTCGCCCTTCGGCTTGTAGCTTCCTAATCTTCAGTCTAGCATTGTATGTTTGTTCTATTGTGCTGACGTTGTAGGGATCATCTAACTTTATTGACTTCAAAATATTTCTCGGCTTGAAACCCAACCCAAGCTCACGTCCCACACTCCGAAACTGTTTCTCCGTCAATCGGCCGGCATATGTGTGTCCCTTTAACTGCTCGGGAAGTGTATGATTGTGCACTCCGTTTATAACATGCAACGTCCATTTCTCAACCTCGCTTTGTACGCCCTCAAGCTCAAAACAACATCCGTCTTTCTTTGATTTGTGTGCTCGGCTAGAAGACGATTCGGTATCAGGATCAACATCTTTCTTCTTACGAGGGGCTCCAAAACGTTCGCATGTCAAACAAAACGTAACGAATCCCCATGAGTTTTTCCACGACCTACTAGTAACCAACACCATGTTCATAGTTCCTCCCATGAATCGAGGCCAATCCACCATTGTCTCGCGATCTTGGAAAAAACCGCAAATTTCAAATATTCGCGCATAATTGGTCCCTTCGTCACGAGAATAATTCGGAAGACCCTAGTTCACATAGAAAAAAAACTATAAGATTTCTAGTTTTCGGTTTAATCCTCAATGATTACTAGTTTTAGAAAATAATAATTTCAAATCATAAAAAGACTAATTATATCAAAGGTTTCTAATATAAATTGCAATTATGTCTAATGTTTCTAACATAAACATACATTATATATAACATTTCTAGTTTTTCTATATTTTTCGGTTATAAAGTACTTACCTCGAAATGTCGAAGAAACTCGTCTGGGTCACTAAATTTTGTATCGTTGAACGGAATCATCATCTCATCATCCTCGTGTGTTGACATTCTCGCAGCTGTTCTCCAGAAGATGTTGTGTTGTTTTTTCGAAGATGTTGTGAGCGTTATTCACCTCTTCTATTACTATCTATATATAACCGATTGAAATCAATAACGTTTAAATTACAACGGTCACTTTTATAACGTTCGAATTACAACGTTCGAATCTCAACGGTCACAATTTCCACGTATACGCAATACGTGACCGTGACGGTCACGCATTGCGTTTACGTTGTGCATTCACGAAATCTTGAACCGTGCCCGTAATACCCCCCTCCCCCCTATTGTGTATTTTGGAGACGGTTTCGAGGTTTGTCCAGAGGTATCTCCGGTCTATACCTCTAATGTTACAAAAGCTTATAATCATCTTGGTTTTATAACGGTAATTTCAATTTGGAGGGTATCGTAGGCCTTAGGACCTAGTTCTTGTATGATAGGGCTATATTGTACATAGTATTACATTGATTGGTAAACACTGATTTGTATCAGTAGATTTGTTTAGCTTGGTGTTATGCGGAAAAGAGATGGTGAGAAGACCCCTTTTATTTGCTTTACCATAAATCCAGAAGGCCGTAATGCTAACATCAAGCAGCAAACTAATAATGTGATTTATAGTCACTTTTGATTCAGACGTCCCGTATGAAAGACGGTTTAGCTGTGTAGGTTGTGAGCCAACTTTCCGGTTGTTAAGACCGTTGATGACATGAATTATGACCTATTTTTAGGCATGTATTTATATAGATTTTCCCTTTATTTTGCATGCATAAATATACATTCATGGCATTTATGGTTATATTCACCTATTTTGCAAGAATAGAAGTCTACACAGAGTTTTATTGCATTTGTAGGTAATTTGGCGAATTATGGAGCGAAATAGCACATTTAAGGATTAAGCCTTGAAGCGGGACAAAAAGGAGTAATAAAAGGAAGTTAGGACACGCCCAAAGTATCTTCTGATACCGTCAGACGCGCCAAAGTATTCTCTCATACCTTCTGACGCGGCCCAAAGTATTCTCTGATACCTGCTGACGCGGCCCAGAGTATTTTTTGATACCAACGGCTCGACTTCTTTTCAGCCCAAATATTTAGGGTTTCATCTTTAAACCCTAGTTTTATCCCTACAAATATTCGAGAGCATTCAACATTGAAGGGGAGTCAATTTCTCCAAAGGGAGACTTAGAGGGAGTCAAATTCTCCAAGGGACGGTGACAGCCCTAGGACTTGGGGAGGCTTGAAGATTTTATTGCGTACAGAGAAGATTCGGAGAAGGACGCATTTTGGAGATTTTGTACTTCGAGATTATCTTAGGGTTTATCTTTGGAGACGGATTGACACTCCGTTCATTGTTCCTTAAGTTTGTTGTGATGATTTCTATTCCTTTTTTCTGCATTTATTCAATACAAACATTTGTTATTGGATTTGAGATTGGTTATTTGATAGTCATTGAGTTTTTGAGGTTTTCATCCATTTTCTCTTTAAACTTGATCATTGAATTGATGATGATGGTTATTGGCTAAAACCCTTTAGCAATTCTAAGGTGAAGGGTTGATAGTTGTGGCTTACATAATGATAGATCGATCGTAATTTGATTGGACCCTGAGAGTTAGAGAAATATCGTCGACACCCTAAATCACGGCCTGTTCTTAGGTTTCCACGGCCGTGATTCTCAAGAACTACCCGTGATTTACTTCAGTTTACGAACCTTGCTTTTACTTTAATCCAAAGTTAAAGATTAGCTTTAACCTAGCCTTGGCTTGCCTAGTCTAGGTAGTAGTGAGACTCAACATCCTCTATTTCGGTTTCGAGTGTCACAACCTTAGCCGTTTGAGTTCATCTTGATCCTTGGGTTATAAGTTTGGGTATTTGAGATTAATTCTTGTCCATAGATCCTTTCTATACTGAAGCCTCAACAACCTTTATAGAGAGTGTCTTTAGATAAGTCATATAAATTCTTGGAACTTCACCGTACATTGCATTACTTTAGCATACCTTTGCAACTCCTAACTCTGTCCTTAGTTCTTTAGTATATCTTGAATCGATTGCCACAATTAGATATCTGGATCTTTAGGGTTGCTTTTTTCCCAATATTTGCAAAGCTTTACACCTTTTAATTGCTCGATAACTTGAGACTGGGTTTTGTTTCACCAAATCCCTGTGATCGATACTCTGGAATACTTGTTAATCTATGTCGATCCGTACACTACGGGTTTGCTTGCTTTTATTCTAGTTTTATAAATTTAAGACTTGACTGCACGCACGTTTTAGGGCGAACAACCGTATACATTGAGTAATTTGGGTTGTAGCCCATAACAAATTTTGTAAACATGGATTGAGCAACAATCTTCAACATCCTTATCTAGTTTAAAGAAAAATTGAGATTTGGCATCCAACTGCTCGAAAACTTGTTCAGAATTGGTTAAGAGTTTGTTTTGTTCTTGCGAAAGGAAACAAACCAAGAAATGAATCGGAACATTTCTCAAAAAATGCCAACTGAACAAGCGCCAAGATTTACAAGCACGAGGAGTTTCCGGGGTTACCTTAGAAGAAAAAGTAGTGAACCATCAATTGTGTATTTCATACCTTCTCAACACAGGAAAAAAAACACAGTCGAATGACATCAATCAGATCATGTTACATAGGAGAATCAAGGCACCATGTTCCAAGTTCTTGTTCAGATGGGTTGATCTATTCCAGAATGCAAACAGACACAACAGTTCACATCTACAATAAGTAGGGTTACTACATCCCTTTACAGTAAAAATCAGTAGAAAACAAATGCATCTTACATTTCTCATAAAGAAATTAGGCGGATAACGTCCATCTAGACTCCAATCTGATGACATGTTGTAGTTCTTATTCCATATGGAAGCATTAGAGATAAATGGGTGCAAAACAAGTTCATAATACACTTGGAAGTTTGGAGAGACGGATAGCCATGGCATAAGGGCAGCCGAATGACCATCCAAACACTGTCTCTTTTCAAATTGGTGTTGTAGAGAAAGCAACCTCGATTTTCCCTTTTCTTCTTTCTTCTTCTTATCCTCTTCATTTTCTTTCGGCCGAACGGGGTTCTCTTGGTCCGAAATAGTGAGAGACCTTCGGATCTTAGCCATCTTTCTATTCTGCTTCCATGGTTTCTTCTCTTTTCTTCACGATTTAGGGGTTTACTTTTCTTAAACCTTCGATCCAATGGATGCAGAGACCACTAGGCCTGTTTCTTGCTTCTTCTTCGTCTAATTCTTCCCCTAAAAATGGAAATCACTTTCGCATTGAGTTCGTTTCTTCCGGATCTAACATTAAGCGGTTTCTCTTCTTCAACCGAGTTGAAAACCGTACTCATCCACGAAGGATCATTCTTGCTTCTACATATCCCAGGTGAGTGTAAGGTTTATGGATCTTTTGATCTCTGTGTTTGACGGCTGGTTGGGGATGATTTTGGCTAGTTGTTTCCGAGGCTTTTGGGGCTAGGGTTTTGGAGCTACAGTAGAGAGTGTTTCCTTTTGGGACTTTGGTGTTGTGTCTAATTGTCCAAATTTATTTTCACTTGTAGTAATTAAAGTTAAAATCGTTTTTCTAGCTTTATAAATTTTAAAAATGAAAAATAATACTATTCTGTAGGATTTACTTTTATACATCGATACACACCCACACTAGTGTATTACCCGCACTTTGTGCGGGTTCAGTTTTAGTAAATATTTAATAATTAGAAATTTATGTTTATTTTTGTAAAATTAAAATTCGAAAAATGAAATTATAATCATTATTATGATTTTTAATTCTCTTTTATGTATTTATCTCTTCTAATTAATTATATTTTTAAATTGATTGTTAAGATATGTTTGTTAAAAAAAAATTCGTAAAAGTTTAAGAACTATTTTTATAAAAATATTTATTTAAGTATTTTTAAAAAAATTTAGAAATCAATTTCAATTTATATAAACATTTAGAAATCACTTTTTAAAATATTTTTTTAGGCTTCGAGAAACATGACATTGGCACGTGGTAATAGAAGCTTCTGCTTTACTAGATATAAGATTATACATACTTCACTCATTACAACTTCTTTATTTCTATTATAGTGGTATGGCTAAAAGTCATTTTAAAAATAAATTAAAATTAAACAATTCGAAATTTTGGGTACATGAAAATTTATATATATTTTTAATTACATGTTGGATCCAATGTATTAATTTCTTTCAAATCATGGTGTTCAAATACATACACATGGTTATTTGTTAATTTAAATTAACATCTGTCATTAAAATGAATATAGTTACATAAATTGTCTTTATAAATATTTTAGACCGTAACAAAATATAAAATATAAAATTACATGCAATTCATAATTGAAAAAGGAAAATTTTGGATTGTGCCCTTGTGGTTTGGAGTTTTTCGGATTTTGGCAAGAGTTTTTTTTTAGTTCGGATGATGCCCTTGTGTTTTAATATTTTTCGAAAAATGTCCAATTCTATCAAAATTGTAAAGAGATGTCAACTAAAATAATTAATTTTAAATGAGAAAAACTTTCTTTTATAAAAATTAGATAAAAGATGCTAAACATTTTGCACATAGGTCTCTTTTTAAAATTATTTTAGTTTGACAACGGTTTACAATTTAAATGGAATTAGCCTAATTAGGTATTTTCAGAAAATATTAAAACACAAGGCACCATCCGAACTAAAAAAATCCGGAAAATCACAAACTACCAAAATTTTCTTTTAAAAAAGAATATATATATATATATATATATATATATATATATATATATATATATATATATATATATATATATATATGTATGTGTGTGTGTGTGTATATATATATAGACTTTTGTTCAGGTACGGTTCAATTAATGCGGTACGGCCGTGCGGTCGCCCGTACGGCCGACACGTGTCCCAGGAATTTTTTTTTTTTCTTTTTCCAGAAACGAATGAAAATTTGTTTGAACTACCATGTTGTAATTTATGCACTATTCTCCTATAAACTTTGAACTATTCCCATATAATCCATGAACTATTACTTTTTAATATATTTTATCAAATTATTCATAAATTAATCGTTTATATGTTATGAACTATTCAATTGTAATTCATGAACTATTATTTTATAAGTTATGCACTATCCTTTATAAATTTTGCACTTTGAACTATTCTATTATAATTCATAAACTATTCTATTATAATTCATGAACTATCCCATAATAAGTTTTGAACTATTACTTTCACTCCTTTATAAATTTTGCACTTTGAACTATTCTATTATAATTCATGAACTATCTTATAACTAGTGTATTACCCACACTTTGTGCGGGTTCAGTTTTAATGAATATTTAATACTTAGAAATTTATATGCATATTTTTGTAAAATAAAAATTCAAAAAATGAAATTATAATCAATATTATGATTTTTAATTCTCATTTAAGTATTTATTTCTTCTAATTAATTATATTTTAAATTGATTTGTTAAGATATGCTTGTTGGTAAAAAAAATCGTACAAGTTTAAAAAATATTTTTATAAAAATATTTATTTAAATTTTTTTAAAGAATTTAAAAATCAATTTTCAATTTATATTAACATTTAAAAATCACTTTTTAAAATAATTTTTTAGGCTTCGAGAAATCTGGCGTTGACACGTGGCAATAGAGGCTCCTGCTTTAATAGATATAAGATAAGTTTTGAACTATTACTTTCACTCCTTTATAAATTTTGCACTATGAATTATTCTATTATAATTCATGAACTATCCTTTTATAAACTATGAACTATTCCTTAATAAATTTTGAACTATTACTTTAACTCGTTAAAAAAAAAAGAAAGAAATTTTTTTTTCGGGAGACGTGTCGGTCGTGCCGGAATAATGTGCCTTACCTGAACAACTCTCTCTCTCTCTCTCTCTCTCTATATATATATATATATATATATATATATATATATATATATATATATATATATATATGCTTGAATGAGTTGGAAGTTGAAAAAATAGAAAAATGTGTTAAAAAACCTAATAAAGATGGTATTGATAAACATGACCTAAGACATAACATAACCTTCACATAGGAGATTTTAGGAGATAAAAAGAGTAGGTGAAAGGTTTCTATATTAAAAAGAATATATATCCATAAGAGATAGCCCCCGTAAACATTGTTTTTTCCAATACAAAAAAATAAGGGCAGTTGAAAGCTAATGCAAAAACTATTTGACGCCATTTATTTGAGAACAAAATTTATGAGCGCAAAACGTCAATTAAACTTTGACGGAGTAACTTTGTAGTGACTAAAAAATTAGAGAAAACTACACAAAACCACCCTTAATAATCACTTTTTTTCAAAGAACCACCCTTTATAAAGTTTTTAGCATAAAACCACTCTTAGTATTCATATGTTTGCAATAAACCACCCGTTATAAATTTTTGACATAAAACCACCCTTAATTTTACAGGTTTGCAACTAACCACCCTATATTATTTTGAATTACATAAAATAATTTAAAAATAAAGCATTGACAAGGTAAATTTTCATTATTATATTAAATTAATATTAAAATCATAATTACTTTTAAACTTTCAATAGTTTAAAACCTTTTTATTGTAAATTTTTCATTATTATTTTAAGAACTTTTTAGCCCATAATTTTTTTAAAAAATAAAAATAATGGTGATAACATGATTAATGATCAACTAAAACAAGTGAATTTTTTTATAAATAATTTAAATCCGGCAATCAAGTCATCAGTTTAGTCGGAATGAGGTTGTAGTAGAATTGATTTTGTATGCAATATTTTGTATGTAATTTAATAATTTTTAAAATTAAAATATTTGTATGTATAGATAATACCTCATATTATTTTTTGCTTATTTTCTATTATAAATTATAACAATTAACGAAATTATCAAAACTATTAATGATATTAATATTAATAATGTAAATTTACCTTGCCTATACTTCAGTTTTAAATTATTTGATCTAACTTTAAGTAGTATAGGGTGGTTAATTGTAAACGTTTAATATTAAGGGTGGTTTTATGTAAATAAATATTATAAGGGTGTTTTATTGCACATAGATAAATATTAAGGGTGGTTTTATGCTAAAATTTTTATAAAGGGTGGTTCTTTGCAAGAGAGTGATTATTAAGGGTGGTTTTGTGTAGTTTCCTCAAAAAATTAATATAATGGACATAAATTGCAGAGAAGAAGCCTGTGAAGCAAAAGCAATTGAGCTCCTCCCTGTGTATCACTGAAACTCTAAGAAAGGTGAATAGTTACAAATTCATTTGATTCTCGGAGCTGGAATCATTCGTCGGGACCTCACGGGAAGCTTTGATTGAATCAGCAATCATCAAAGCAACTGCAGCTTTGTGGATTGCAAGGTCCGCCTTATACAGCAACCTCTCGGCATGCTCCCTCTTCATCTTCGCCATGTTCACTGCGTGCTGAGCTGCGCTAGAAGCATCTCGCAGCCTGAACTCGTCCATATCAGAGGGATCCAAATGCTCGACGCCACTCCACGGTGCCCGCTCTAGATGGCAAAACCGCGGACTTCCGTTTCTCTTGCTTATGAACCTTTGGTTGTGTGAAGGGAATACTTGTTGGTCATTTGGGGCGCCAATCCTCCTCGACTTTGTTCGGTAAAGTCTTGGGTAATGAATCTTCCTGTCATATACATCCCTGTTCACTGGGAAGTATCTTGGACTTCCAAAACCCCTTGGTGACAATGTCCTTGTTGATGCACGGAGCGATCGGGAAGAATCTAAAAGACCGGATAAAAATTACCAACAAAATAGCAAAGCATCAGTCAGCCAGATGCAATGAATTCTTTATATGACAAACCAATGAATTCTTTATATGACAAACCAATGAATTCTTTATGACAAAAGGAGCTGCAGACACAAGAATAAAAACACACCATATTGATGAAAAGCCTCGTGATCCCCCGGGACATAGCCGTGCCCAGCTACAGGGAGCTTCTTTTGTGACCTATACTTGGTCCCTCTGTTATTAGGCAATTCCATTCCCCGTGGTTTGAAACAGAAAGCAAAAATCGGGGGCTTTAGAATAGACTTCTCTTGCCATCCATCAGATACAGTTCCGTTGCTCTTAGACACAGCTGACTCCCACTCTTTTACTTGCTTCTGGTATCTCTTCCAAAGTGGAGGCTACGTAAAGCACAGCAATGCGCATGGTAAGGATAAATGAACAGCATAGAGCTACATAGAAAAACATTAAACTATAACTTAATTAAGGAGAAAATTACCTGCAGATGTCGAACCAAAGGCATTCCCTTTTTCTGCCTTTTCTCTAGCCAGTGCTCATAAATAACTTCGATTGCTTCCAAAGGCTCCCCTTCAGCAACTAATTGCTCCAGTTCATCGGATGTGAAGTATTCCTGTTGTTTCACATATGCACATTTCTCAAGTTTATCCATCAACTTCTCAAACATCTCATCTGAAATGTTTCCAAGGCCACAACTTTCCGAACTACAAGATCTTATCTTTGAGATCCATGACTCATCGTCACTGTCCATGTCATATATGACACGTAATGGATCCATTGCTATGTCAACATCCGTTTGTAACTGTTTAAAGTATCTGGTAGAAAGCCGAATAAATGGCAACTCTACTTCATTATCATCATTTTCTTCAATGAGGCGGACTCCAGGTATAGGGATATTCTTCACCAAGGCAGCACGGAAGTTTCGAGTATAGCATTCTTCATGCATCTCCTTGAACAGTGTCCACTGTGACCTGTCAGTAAACTCCAGACTCCAATCCTTTCCTCCTTTCCATATCATAGCATGGGTGTAGCGATTAGTTGATCCTGACTGCAAAAACTGAATTGCTTTGTAAGTGTGCCTTATAGACTCCGAAATCTTCACCACAAGTTGCCACTCGTTATCATCAACGGGTTCAAGCATTACCCTTGCTCCCCCTTCTCTCCATCCTCTATCCTCCATAGAGACCAACAGATTAACATCACATGATAAAGATTCCAGACTCCTCTGGTACTTCCTAGAAACATCAGACTCTCTCTTTTCACTAGTTCTTCTGATACGTTTATGGGAAAACCCCATTATATTATGTGTTCTGAGCTTCGTAGTGGTATCATGAACTTCAAGAGGCAGAGAGTAGGAAACCTGCGTCCGTGGCTTCTTAGGTCCACTACAAAGAAGACCCGGTTTTCCTTCCGATGATGCATGAGACAGGTTTCTCAGCAAAGAATTGCCAGCCTGGCTTGGGTGGTGGGAACTCCTTGAAGCAGTGGATCTACGGCGGCAAGTTGAATTATCAGTGCCATTCACCGGTACCACAGAAGACTGGCCACTGTGCACTCCACCATTAGGTCTTTCTTGCGAATCAAACAACGGAATCTCAACAGTAATTCCACTTAGAGGGCGGTATGTAGTCTTACCCTCAAGTGGAGGGCAATTATTTTTAGGGAGTGAAGGCTGTGAGGATAAATCGTGGTGCACAGACTTCATTCCTTTGCCTTCACCTTTGTTCAAGCAGTCATCACCTGGAACTTGAGATAGCTGAGATGGTTTGTGGATCATCTCAACATCTTCAAAACCCACCGATGCAACAACGTTCTTTCCTAAATTTGACAATGAGACTGGATCAAACTGTAGCCTATTAGCTGAAATATCACCCAACTTAGTCCTACACAAATGTAAATTTGATATGCAGTTACATTCACCTGGACAGCAGTCAACCAGCTCTATGCCGCCATTCTCTGGCAATAAAACAGGATTACCATCCTTGAACTTGGCACATGGAATACTGCATTCTGTAAGCAACTTAAGATGCAGGCTCAGACAAAAATTTGGTGCAGCAGAGAACAGGAGAGCAAAAGGAGGAAGCCTAGCCCATTTTCCGTCCCTATTGACACATGGATGATCATGTTTCACACAAGCACCTGCCATTGGCTGCCTAGTTTTCCTCCATAAACCCTAGTCAGAGAGAGAGGAAACCAAAATTGGAGTCGTCTAATTTTAAAAAAATGATAGATCGTGGAAAGTGAGGCACACATTTGGAGCAGAAGCTCTCTGGTATCAGAAGTCAGAACATAGTGCTGGCTAAATTTGATTATCTGAAAACGAATAATCTGGAAAAATTAGCTTGTATCTGCTGACTTAGTAAGTCTATAATCAAGAATGTAACACTGATCACTGTGATCAGGGAGGAACCAATAACTTGCCAGAAAGTTTTGTAATATATTACTATAATTTAATCAATCTATTTTTCCAAATGCATTGTACGATATAAATTGTTCTTGTTAATTACATAGCAACAATTAGGAAAGCTGAATCAAGACATTATACATTATACACTAATTAAAAAAATAAAAGATAGATAGTGAACATACAAATCAATGTTTATATTTAAACATTCCTAAAACTCTAAAAGTAGCCAGGTTTCAAGAAACATTGAACTGCAAAAGTTATGAAAACAGTCACAGCTTAATACTAGTGAGATTGTCAAAACGTTAACATTCATCTACTGACTATACTTCAAGTAATTGAAAATATATGGAGGGTGTAAGAGAAAAAGAGAGAGATTTTACCAATCTTGATGAAGGCTCCGGAGATGAAGACTGCGTGTTTAAATGGATAGAATCACTTTCAAGTGCCTTGATATTGTTATACGTGCATTCTGAAAGAGGTAATTGCTTGGCAACAAAACAATATTTCTCAGCCATGTGATCAAGTAAAATCCATCTTGAGATCTCCAATTGGCAGCAGTTGTAGAATGTAAAGACCAGCTGCTTCATAACATCTTGCAAGCAGGAAAACCGGAACCGAATTGAAGTGACAGGAAGGTCCACATCAGAACTCTGCTGATTCGACTTGTGAAAAACTTCTAATATAAAGAAAACAAAGGCAATAGCCTGCATCAAGCACCCTTCAAATACAAGAAACCTCAATCCAACGCAGTTATCAACAAACAACATCTCCAAATGCACCCTTGGCCATAGAGTGGTCAAAGCTCCATGCTGAAGCATCAGTAAAGTATGGAAAACCCGTAAATTCTCCACAGCCAAAGAGTAATAGGGGACCAGAAACGGTATAAAGTTTAATTTGAACCTATACGCCTCGGCATTTACCACACGGGTATTAAGGTTCAAGATCACTAAATTGTCACCAAACCGAGGCAGTTCAAGACCAACTAATTGTCCAGCGGAAGAATCAAATATCTCCGTAAGATGTTCCTGATGGATGATGCCCGCTTTAGCTACCTGAACTGAATCTGCAACTCTATTGCATACAAGCTGCTCCTTAGTAAAATGATACAGCTTGTCATCAGAAACATCACCCTTTCCACACTCTTTCCTCCTAAATCGTCTCCTGAAATACACAATAGGATATTCACGGCTTCTTTCTATATGAGACGCCCTACCCACTATCCCACCATACGAAGCATCCGGCAGAGGCGGCTCACTCAAGACTTTATCTGCAGAATTTTTAGATGATTCAATGTCTAAGCAATCATATGCAGTGCCTTTGTCAGGGATTGATGATGATGGACGATTTTTTCCAGACTGATCTGGAGCTTTGGGTTTCTTGGTAATGCCGGAAGAAGAAGGTTTATTCCGACCATTTGATCTCCCCAACCAAGAAATAATGGGCTCGGAATCAATATGGCTACTAAAAGGGTAATCATTTTGCAGCGTCGCCTTAGTATCTTCTTTCAAATGATGTCTACCTGCTGCCCTGGATCTTCTCCTCCCACCCTTACAAGGAAGTTCACTTGGAAAGAGTAAAAGTTTGAATCGCTCATTCTGAAGATCAATCCACTCTTCTTCACGATCATCATACTTAATGTGGTGAAGCAATTTCGTAGAATCAAAGCCAATGACCTCCCCAAAATACCAAATCTGGTCTAAAGGCCAATACACCTTGATCTTCTTTTTCACCATCCAAACAGCATCTACGTCCTTTGCCAAGACTTCGTAGAAATGACGCCTTTTTCTAAGATGACCCTTCCGGTCGCACTGGTCACGTGGACGTAAAACCCTTGCATCTGCATCACCAGATGCAGCATCGGAATTCGATTTTAGATTAGACACATGACTAGCATCACCCCTGCCCAGAGGAGGAGAATCTGAACACTTGCTATTGGAAGAAAGCCCCATGCAACTTGGATCAAATCTAGATGAGAGCATCATTGCTGCATTTTCCTCCAGCTTCTCCTCGTCATCCTCCAGCAAATTTTTTGGAGCCCTAGTAAACCGATCAGACATAGGGTTAGCATCACTCGCATCAGCGTCAATTTTAAGCCTGGTTTTCTTCCTTGTGCTACGACTACTTTTGGCCTTCTTGTTTGAGGATGGACCATCACTGGGAACATGAGAGATAATACTTTCTTTCTCCGACAGCCGATGTGAGGCAATCTTACTTGAACTAATGTCTTTATGATCATTAAAACCCTTTTTCCGTTTTGCATTTTTGTCCACTTGTATACCAAAGCTGCCCAAAAAATTACCATTTTGGACAGGTTGTCCCTTCTTTTCACCGTCCTGACCTATGTTTCCTTTTGAACTGCCAATTAAATTAGGTTCCATGTCACTAGAACTACCATTCCCGCCCAGAGTTCCTTCCTGTTTGAGTCTGTTACTAGCATAAGCCTTCTTTCGCCGCACCAAATCCCGCTTGCGCTTGGGTATTTGATGAATGTCATTAAGATTAAGCAAAATGCCATCAGACCCATTAGCTGTATCACCGGTCTGGCTTGGTTCATACTCCACCTTGTTCAAATCACCGGAGGCAGAACTAGAATCACCCCTGCATACATCATTGAAACTCTTCTTAATCTTTTTTCCAGACGGTAGACTGCTTAACAAAAGTTCCTTCTTACTCTTCATATCCAGGGCAGAGTCAATATCAACCTTACCATGCTTTCTCTTCAAGGAACTGATCTGATTCTGCTTCTCAGCCATGATCAGCGACTTTGGATTCTGATCATACAAAGTCTGCAGATCAACAGATCTTGGTTTCTTAGCATTTTGAGCATCATCAGAGTCTACTCTATTTTCCATTAACATACACGGATGCACCTAATCAACTAACCTTACACCAGAAGCCTAAACTTCGTCGTCTAACAAAGACGACCTTGCCGAAAATTCAGATCTGAAACCAGAAATTTGCACACACAAAAAATCAAAATCACATATAACACAAAATTAAGCAATAATCAAACCACTTCTAACCCCGCCTGTCAAGACCTTAGACCATTAAGCGATTAACGAAATAGAAATATTTAACAGAGAAATGTTTGGATACAAATAGCATGGAAAGACGATGATAAATGCAAAAAGTGGGCATACCATGAGGGAGTAGTCACCAGTATAGGAGATAAATCCTCTCAAAATCACGGAGATCAATGGAAACGGAACATGGTTAGGGCTTCAACCTGAGATTTTAGACAAACGCCCCAAATTGATTCCACAGAATTCTGCCGATTAACCGAACGAGACGGTGAAGCTAGGGTTTCATTTGGGCGTTTGATGGAAAGAGCGCTCAGGAAGAGAGGAGAGGGTGTGAGGGGAAGCTTAGATTTGAAAAAATAAAATAAAATGGAGAAAAAGAAATTAGCTTAATTAAAAATAATAATAAAAAAAAAAGAGGATGATAGGCGTACCGGCGAAAAACGCTATTTGTAGTCATAACTACGCACGCGAAGTGCGTAGTTTCGCTTTTTGCATTTGGGTTCTAACTACGCGTTTGACAAGCTAAGTTGGAGAGCCGTCTAATCCGGTTAAAGCCGATGAATATTTTTTTAAAAAAAATTTAACTTCGGTAATGACATGCGTAGTTGGGCTTTTTTTTTAAAGACAAACTCCAATTACGCTTGCCATAAGCGTAGTTGAAGTGTTTTGTTTTTTTAATTCAACTTTGGTAATGAGAACCAAAGTTGAAATTCTTTTTTTTTTTAAATTCACTCCAACTACGCTTGTCATAAGCGTTTTTGTTTTTTTTAAATTAACTTTGGTAATGAGAATCAAAGTTAAAGTTTTTTTTTTTTAAATTCACTCCAACTACGCTATTGCCAATAGCGTAGTTGGAGTATTTTTTTTTTAAATTCAACTTCAACTACGCTTACCATAAGCATAGTTTTTCCGACTTATATCGGCTTCGCATCGGCTCCAACTACGCACGCCACAAGCGTAGTTGGATTCCGGAGCTGAAAAACAAAACTACGCACGCGAAGTGCGTAGTTTTCATCCGTAAGTATATTGAATATCCGCTTCTTTGAGGAAGTCTAATAAGACATGTGTTCAGAAAAATAAACTGTGTTGTTGACCTATTCACACACTTGGGAATCCGAATTTCGTGTTTTCATCCGTAAGTATACTTTAGTAAGATAGTTTCCTAACCGCTTTCTGTTTAAAAAAAGGGAAAAAACCTAAATTTTATCTTTTTATTTTAATTTATATTATCTTTGTATGTAGTTAGTAGGACTTTTAGGTTTAGTTTTTGAAATAATTTATTTTTAATTTTATCTTTTGATTCTTAATATTGCGATAAATTTTTTTTTGAATTTTACTACTAACGGGCAAGTACAGACAAAAGTAGAAGTCCAGTCGGGCCGAAAAGCCCGATCCGCCTATTTGGTCGAGCCAGATCCATACAACAACACCAAAAGTCCGGCTAGGTTAATGTAATATATATATATATATATATATATATATATATATATATATATATGTGTGTTTTTTTTTTTAATTATAAAATATAATTTACATTTAATTATATTCAATATATTTTATAATTTACATTTAATTATATTCAATATATATATATATATTGAATATAATTAAATGTAAATTATATTTTATAATTAAAAAGAAATTTTTAAAAAAGGTTGTTCGCCCGAGTGGGTAACGAACAAGAGTCCAAGCCTGACATCCGGACTCGGACCGGCCAAACGGGCAAAAAATTTCGAAATTCCGGTCCGAGCCAAGAAAGTATCACCTCTAATTTTTTTTGTAGGAAGGAGAGTTAGTGGTTTCCGGTGCCTCTAGTCGCGTTCATTATATATAAAAAGGGCTAAGTGATTAATGCTACAAAACATATGTTTACTTCCCTCTTTGTATGTTTGTAGATGTTTTTGCCCAAAAAAGAGCTTAAAAGAACCTATTATGCGAGATTCCGAGTCAAAAGAAGAAAATGGCTCATCATCATCATCATACTCGTCGTCATCATCATCATCATCCTCATCCTCATCTAATGAAAGAAAGTGACAAGAAGATTGACTTCAATGATTCAAAAGAAAGGCATCAAGAAGTCCTGAGTCTTATAAGGATTAACACATCGAACTTTACGAGCCTAACACATAGTCCGAGGAGCCCAAGTGATAGGGGTTGAGGCCGCAGCTAACGGATCTAGAATAGAAGTCCACAAAAGCTTCAAACTTGAAATCTCAACTGGAAATCTCTGTTGAGATCAATAATTATAGGCGGCAAGATTTACGAAAGTAAAGAGAAATATGAATGGCGAGATATGGAACGATGGTGGTGAGATTAGATATGAATATGAAAGGAAAGAAATTAATGAAATATAGGATAGGAAGAACCAATATATACTTGCTAGAACCTTGATCAATTGTATCAAAACCCACACAATGAATTACCTCAAACTTTCCTTCTTTAACCTTACACAAATCTTCAAATCGAGACAAGCACAAGGAGGGACTAGAATCGGCTAGGAGCACAATCTCTCACGAGATTAACATACATAAGAACAACCTAGCAAGGACTCACAACAATTCAATCAAATAGTCTCTTTTTTATTGAATTAGAATGAATAAAACGATACATTCAGTCTGAGAAAAAAATGTTCAAAACAATCTACCCTAAAACGTGACATTATGAGAGTTTTTATAGTGTGAAAATCCTCCACCTAAAAGAACAAAAATAATACTAAAAATAAAAGATAAAACTACCTTTAGAATGTCTAGAGGTTAAAGGTAATAAAATGTCTCATAAAATAATTAGAAGCTTCAAAGCTTCAACACGTGTCTTCCTCTACGCCTTCATGTGTGCATGTCATACATGGTACGTCCTCCTTGGATGAAATTGTCAATAATGTGACTAAGGAAGACTTAGGTACAAAAAGATCACAAATGGTCTCCTTATAGGCTAAGGATGCTAAAAAGCTAGAAACCTCTTCTTGAATGGTTCTTGCTTTGGATCTAGTGATTGCTCCTTCCATGGTAGGTGATGGTAATGATTGAGGCTCCTTCTCATTGATAGATCTTGCCCTTGATCTAGTGTTTGGTCCATGTGTAGTAGGAGTTGTTGGGCATGGTCCCACCTGACCAAGGAGCACCCAAGAAAAAGCCATCAAAGAAAGAACCATTCAAGCTTTCACGAAAAGTGGCCGAGTTAATTGTCACATGAACCAAGTTTATGGGCAAGTGATGCTCGATCTTTGTAAGAGCGTTAGTCTTCGAGAGATCCCGCACCTGTGCTTTAGTTGAGACGCAGCTGTCATCCTCTTTTAGAGCTGCAGTGGGCCGCCCCTGCGCCCCTGGCTGGCCGCCCCTACGGGTCTGTGAGCCGCCCCTGCGGCCAAGCCAACCGCCCCTGCGGTTTGTGGTGGGCTGCAACCGTCTTCTTTGACCCGAGCTCTTACTTTTTGATCCTCCTTCCTTTATATCTTCTCCTTCTCCTTCAGATGAGGGTTTACCCCATTCTCTCTCCTGTTCCATCTCTCTCACGATCTTCTTTTCTTCGCTTCTTCCTTTGGATCTCTTCTTGATCCTTGTTTGAATTTGTGTGAGATTGGAAGCTTATAAGCCTGGCTTTGCTTGAGATTGATGCTTGTGGATGCTGTTGCGCTTGTTGATAGCCAGCCTTGAGTTTTTGATGGTGTTCTGATCTTGTTTGGGTTCAACTTGGTGAGTCTATCTCCCATCTCTTCCTATCTTCTTTCTTTCTTGCATCTTTCCTTCTTTTCTTCATCTAGAGCTTAGGTTCCACAAGTTTGATCTTGTGGTAGCCTTGATTGGATTTTATTGATGTATATATGTATGTGTATGGATATGTATGGCTGCTGGATGAAGAAGGAGTGAAGAAGATCGAGTGAGGAAGCAAAGGACAACTGGTGGTGCACTTTCTGCACACCAGCCACCCCTGCGCCACTTCTGGACCGCCCCAGCGCTAACAGTGAGCCGCCCTTGCGGCCACCTGCACCAGCTTGGTGTTGCACTTGGTTCTGCAGGTGTGTCTTGCTTCTAGGCTTGCCTATGGATGGCATTGCCTCTTCCTTTCCTCTTGTGAGAGTGTAGTAGCATGCTAGGGCTAGATGAGAGTGTTTGGATGATATATGATCATGTTATGCCTTATATGGCTTTTGAGGATTATATGTTGTGAGGTTTAAGTTGAGGATGATCCTATGGATCCCTTTGGGTCTAGGTGTGACCCCCTTTGATGAATATAGGTTGATATCTTTCTATGCTTTGTTATTAGGCAGTGCCCCTATCTCAGGATTGGAGGTTGATCGTGTTTGGGTTGTGTACGAGGTTGAGGTAAGTCTGTAGGACTTACTTAGCTACCATCCTTATATTGGGTGTTTGCATGAGTGATGTGTTCTTTATATGTTTGCTATGATAACATGAGGTATCGTTTATACTGACCTATGTTCTATTGACTGCCCCATTGCGTGGTTGTGATAACCTTTCCCTTTCATCCCGCCATGGAGTCTGGGAGGTTCTCTGATGTCAGGTCAGACCAGTTTACAAGAAGGGCGCAATCCACTCCCATAGGGTACACAGATTGTGTGACCGATACTACTGCGGCTGGCGAGCAGGCTCAGAGGTGGGGATGACACGGTCCCCATGTCACATATTTTCATCTATCTATATATATACACGATTTGAGTGAATGACCATTATATTAAGATGATAAAATGGGTAAATGTGTGCTATCATGCTGATGTGTTTATCTTTATATGATTATGTTTGTGCTTATGCATTACTTCATATATGTATGGTTAGCTAACGGTTTCATACCGTGTTGTAGATGTTGTAGGTTAGGCGCTGCTGGGTGATCTAGCAGGGTGACAAGCTGAGGACTCTCGTACATTAGGTGGTTGGTTTGGGGTTGTTATGTTTCCCTCCTGCGTGAGGATGATCTTTTGTACCTCCTGTGTGAGGATGTTGTTTTATAGACTCGGCTATGATGTTGTTTACCTTTGGTTGTACCGTTTATAGAGTTTTATGTATTTGTTTTATATATGTCGGTGTCATGTTGTAAGGTCCAGTGAAGTTGTTGTCAGGCTAGGGTTAGGATCCACTGTGAGATCCTAGCCCAATGTGACACTCTGAGTCCCGCGGATTCGGAGTGCTACAAAGTTTACCCTCAACCGGCCGAGTTTCACCCTCAGAGGGAAAACTCATGCCAAGTTTGTGAAACTTAGTTTGGCTCTCTGCATGATCCGACCAAGTTGCCCACGTTCTAGAGCATCCCACATTTCAATCTCAACTAATGGAAGTCATCTAGGGTTTTGATCACCTTCAAAACTTTATAAGTAAGACCCTTCGCTATAGATTGAAGAGGCAAATTACGGGTAGAAAAAAAAAATTCAGATCTAAGGTTTTAGTTAGCCACAAAAGAGAGTTTTTGGGTACAACTATGCAAGGTCAACTAATAGTTGATATAAAAACAAGTACATGAGAGAGCATGAAGACTACTGAACCTAACTCAAACAAACTCAAGGACACTCGACTCAACCCTAAACCGAAACCAAAGCAAAACCCGAACCATACCTCTAATACCAACTTGTGTAAAGCTCCCAAAACGGGATATATTGTTACAACGCTAGGAGCCCCGAACAAAGATTCCCTAAGGCTTGATAAATGAATATATATATATATATATATATATATATATATATATATATATTTATAACATAAGGGCATAACTTGCCAACAATAGAAGATATGAATTCCAAAAGACGTCCCATGATGCCAACCACAAAGGAGTTCCAAAACCACAATAACAAAACAATCATAAATGATCAAACTCGAGGTCAACAATAATCAAATTGTAAATGCTTATACCAACCGAAGAGATATAACCAAAACCATAAACAAGTACTACACGAACAAGACCATTCCAAGCTTAACCAACATGACTCTCACCAAGGTCCCTAAACTCCATGCTCTTGAATTGAAACTGTACCTGATTATGTCAAAACATAACCAGTCCCACCGTAGTGGGGTTAGTCTTCCACATATACTAAGTCAATACATAAACAATGTAACATATATGAACGAGACATGAGTAAAAACATTTATAATATCAAACGAGATTTATAAATACTCAAAGGGGTTTCAATATTCAACTTGCTTCCAAAATCGTCATAAGACTCAAGAGTTCAAATCATCATGTCTCATATACTCAAATCATCTCAAAAGATTTCCAACCAATATCATCTCAAAAGTATAGTCATAATCATCTAAAAAGAGTTTCAAAATTAATATCATCTCAATAAACTCATAATACTCAAATAAACTCGTAATTATCTCAAATAAACTCACAATATCTCAAAGGAGTTCAAAACCAACATCATCTCAATAAACTCATCAAAGTCAACCAATATATATTGAATCCAATGGTCAATTGACCAAAATGGGATAACGAGTTAAATCTTGCCCCTTCCTCAAATCCATCACAAGAATCATCAAAATTATAATATGAAAACATGCTCGAGTATTTTTACTTTAGAAATCGTATTCAAAATCACGATTGTTGTATTTTATTTTAAAACATGTTCAACCCACATTGAACACGAAGGTACCTTATAACCCCGACCATGGGATGATAACGACAATCACATATCAGGTGCAATCCTCGTCACCCACAATGGTCGGGCATAATCTCGACCCGCACAAACCAAGATTCCCACCACTAGTGAGCATTGCCCGCCTAAACCGAGGAGCGTAACATCTTGAAAACAAAACGGTTGGCAAATTGCCGTTGTTGTCATAGGCCAAGTCATCTTTCAGAATAATAATGCAAATTGCCCACTATGGTCATTGACCAAATCATCTCTCGTATTGAATTATGGGAAAATACCACTTAGGTCAAAGATCAAATCATTTCAAATCCTCAATACCAATAATCCGGTTCTTTTCAAAATAGTTTAATGAAATCTCTTTAAAATATCACAATCCAAAATAAACACGTCACCGCCAATATTGACAAATCAACTCAAGTCAAGTATTCTCAAAAGGTTTCAAATCCATTTATCAACTCATTTCTCATACTCAATCAAAGACAACATCAAACGCTCCATAAACTTTCAATAAGACTATTCTATAAACACCACAATGCTTATATCATTAATATCAAAACCAAACATTTTTCAAAATGTCAAAACATGCATGTAACAAGATAATGACTTAAACTTAATCATGGTCATATAAAAAGCTCTCAAGCACTTGCTTCAATAAATCTTACACAAAAGCACTCAAAGCCAAAAACTACAATGTCAACTCACAAATAACCTAAACAAGTAAAAGATCACACAATATATATATATATATATATAGGGTCCGGTTCCGATGAGGAGGACCCTTGCAGATAGGAATGAGGAGAGCCGGGGTGGTGACATGTGGCATGCCACATCACCTTTTTTTTTTTTTTTTTCCAGATTTTTTTTTAAAAAATAAAAATTGGTGTTCATATTTTCATAAGTATGTGTTCATTTTTAAAACAATCATTATTCATATTTTATCAATAAATGATCATTTTTTTCTCAACACTAACAATTCATTTTTTAACATTTATTGTTCATTTTTGTATTTTTTTAAACATTTTTTTTAGATTTTTTTTTTGAAAATTATGCTATTCTTTTAAATCGTGTTAATAAATTATGATGTTCATTTTTTTCAAGTATGTATTCATTTTTTTTACAGTTATGGTGTTTATAATATGATGTTCATTTTTTTTTGAAAATTATACTTTTCTTTAAAATCGTGTTTATAATATTTAGAGATCGATTACACAAAAAATTGTGAAATCAAAGAGAGCACAAGCCGATTCAGGTTTTGTTTCTTCGAATTTCTACTCTCAATGTTTAGATTTTCATTCTTAAGGTTTAGGTTTCATTATGATTGATGTTTGTGTTCGAAATCAAATTTGTTTGAATCATTTTGTGTTTGATAAGTTTGATTGAGAAAATACATGTATATACATATGTTGAGTTGGTCTAATATCTCCAATTGAATAATCTATATGTTCCTTTTAGTGTGCACGCAAACTGTTCGGCAAAATGCCTTATCGAAAAATAGTTTATAATATTTACAGGAACAATGACATAAAAAGTATGAACACTGACGAATAAAAACATGAACAATGATGTATAAAAGTATGAACACCGATGAGTTATCTATAACTTTGACACATACATAACATATTATGATCATCTTTTAACGTTTTGTGATGAGTTTTTTTTTTATTTTTTGTGAATATATACTATAAATGAACATCTATGCATTATAAAATGAACACAAAAAAATAAATGGATATGACACTTTGATGAATAAAAATACTATGAACACCGATGTATAAAAACATGAACAATGACATATAAAAGTATGAACACCGATGACTATTTTGAACGTAAGGGTATTTTTCTAGATTTTAAGTCAATTTACAAAAATGCCATTAATGATGAGCGTGTGAGAGCCCTTGATTTAAATCCATCCAATGACTTACAGCCCTCCTGATTCCTATCTACAAGCTCTCTCCTCACTTGAACTAATATATATATATATATATATATATATATATATAGAGAGAGAGAGAGAGTACAAATCATATGAGAACATGCCTTATCGTGTAATCATGAGAACAAACCTTATTGTTTAATATATTATTCGTAGTTATTGTTGGTTGAATGGATTATTCGTAGTTATTATTAATTATGATATCTACCCTAAATCTCGACCCTTAATACTCATCATCCGATGGTCTAAGATTGTTCTTATGATACACAATAAGACTTGTTCTCATGGAAACCGCACCCTATATATATATACTATATCATCAAAAAACACACCATCGAATAGTTGTAGAAGTGAATTATGAAATCCCAACTCGAGTTTGGGTTGCACTTCACTTAGAGTATGCCCAAAACCCGATATCCAAATGAATAAGTACCTAGAAAGTCCAACTAGGCATATCAATCTAATATCCAACTCATATATCATATCATACAATAACTAGTGTCCAAAAGTGTTAGGAATATTCACGTAGCATCGATGAACCGAAAGTCGATCGACGGTTGTCAAACTTCGACTTGACATAATCCTTCTCCGAAATCGTAAATAAAAGATGGAAGCTTTTACGTAATTATACCTAAACTTTGGGAGACCTGACTGCAATTAACGACAAAGATTGGTGGGTTATCTCCGCTGTCGGCAACGGTTGTAGGGCATTGGGGCTTCGTCCAACAGCTTCAAGTGAGGACGGCGCTTCTCCAGCTCCTCCCAACGACAGTGGCGGCGGCACAAAGGCTTCGTCTTTGGCGCTAGTTTCGATAGAAAGAGTGAGGTGGAGCGATGAAGTTTGTAGGGATGAGAAACAGGGAGACGACGACACGGTGGCTTTAAAAGAGGCTGCAATTGTAGAGGGTGGTTCAAGAGGAGAGTTGAAGGGGTCGTGGGATGATGAAGAAGGAGATCGAGGAGGTTGTTGGGCTTGTTGGGGAAATATCTTCTATAGAAGGTGAAGAAGAGTTTTTGGCCGAGAGAGATCGAGGGTGCTAAGGGAAGGGGAACTTGTATCGTCCGGGAGAAGGAGAAGGTGACGAGAAGCAAGAGTTGCAAGTGAAGAAGAAACGAGGACGACGGAGGAAGAGTGGAGGAGGGTGTAGGAGAGCTGAGGAGGCTGCAAACAAAGAGAGGTGAAACAAGGGGTTGTTTAGCTGGATGCGTGTGTATAGGCCAACCGGACAAGCTGCAAGAGTCGAGCTAGATGGAGTAGAGGCGGCGAGGGGCAACATTAGGTGTTGCAAGAGAAGGCCGGTTGGAGAGGATTCGGGCATGTAGTTGTTGGGATGTAGGATGGGTTGTCGGGCTAGAGGGTGTAGATGTAGAGGGACAAGTAGTAGGGAGACAAGGCTAGCAAGGGTGAAGCAAGGGTCGAGACAGATGGCGCTAGACAACGTCAGATGGTGAGGTAGGAGATGAGGCGATAACACCATATGACGAGGTGGAAGAATCTGATGGTGCTAGATGGTTAGGAGTCGGTAAACTGCACCAGATGGTGCCGGATGGTGAGGGAGGAAGAAGAAAGAAAGAAGAAAATAAAAAGGAAATAAAATAAAACTTGATAAAAATAACCGGAAAGGATGTTTCGGATCGGAAAATTTTCCGAATATTTCCGTAAAATGAAATATGGAATATATATATATATATAGATTTTGGCTCCCATGTAAACGACTCTTACCATGTAAAATGAAAACAAATTGTATTCTTTAGATCGTTAAATAGATGGCTGAGATTATGCGATTTTAAAGGAAAAAACGTGTGATTAGTGAAAGAAATATTCGGCGGTATAGTCACATATATTTGGCGGTATATATCTGACTCATATAGTATATATTCGGGCGTATAGTTACATATATTCGGCGGTATAGTCACATATATTCGGTGTAAAGTATATATTCTGTAATTTGTTCTCATGTTCACATGGTAAGAGCTGTTTACATATGAGTTAGGATCTATACATATATATATAAATATATATATATATATATATATATATATATATAATCTATACCCGTAGTATAACTTATTATGTAAAATACTCTCATAAAATATTTACGATATCAAAATAATAATAATAATAAAAATACGAAAAAATATTTATATAAAACACACCTTATAGGGCGTTTTAATATGTGATAGATTCTCTATCACAGTAACATAATTTTATCATGCATTTGTAGTTGTTTTTCTTGTATATGGTCCTAGTTATGTAAATTTAGGTGAGGAAGCCATCATTGAAGAAATCCAAGGAATTAACAAGAGAATCACTTCAAGGATTATGAAGCAAACGAAGAGAAGAACAAAGAGAAACTTTCTGTTGTTACACGCACCCGTTGCTTGGAGACCCGCCCCCACGGCCATGAGTCACCACACCTGTGGTGGTCTTGGCGCGCACCCGCGATGACCTCCCGCTCCCGCTCCCGTAGCCTTGATTTTTTCTTGGGTGACGCTTTCTCTCTCTTCGCCCTGCGGCATCAACCTTGGCAACTCTAGCTCTTTAGTTTCCCGTGCTTGCGGCATCAACCTTAGCACCTCTAATTCTCCAGCTTCCCGCACCCGCGGCACAAGGTGGCCGCCCCCACGTCTCATGATAGAAGGTGAAGAGGGGTCGTAGTTATTTCAAGAGTTGAGAGCTTCCCAAACCCGTGGTCGCGACCCCTTTGAAGATGAAAGGTCGCCTTTGGATTTCACGACCCTACACCCGTGGCCATAAGTTCCCGCATCCGCGGGTAACTTTTTCTCCAATAAAGTCGACGGTTTCAAATCTACACTTATGAGATTTTAAATTGACGGTTTGAGACTGTTGTTTTCCTATCTTTAATGCCTAGAGTAGTATAAATAGAGGTGTTAGACATGTGTTAGATCATCTGATCACACACCAAAAACCTCTCTTTATTTCTTTGTTATTTTCTTCAAAACTCTTTATGAAGAGCTGAAGTTCCATATCTACATGTAGTAATTGAAGCTCTCATACAATGATTTTTATTTAAAGTTTATTATTTCTGAAGTTAATATCACGAATATTTGTGTTAATTTCCTCATTCTAATGTTTGATTTGTATTTCACCTTTTGCTTTAGCTTGATCACCTAAGTAGATTGGTCTTTTACAAACAGCTAGGAATTGTTAATTTCGGGTTGAGGTTTTTGTTCTAGTAGCAACCACGAAATACACAAGCGGATTGTAAGTGTATTTTGTGAAGGGAAATTAACCACATACTAATAGTAACACGTTGTTTCTTTTATATGTATCTCTTAATCATTATTTGCATGCTATTGTTTTACTTAATCTTGTAGGTTTACACATTGACTTTAACAATAAGTGATATTGGGACTGGTAGAACCAATATCTATATATGATCGGGATGAGAACAAACAATTGAGAAAACTTTAGTGAAACTAGGATCAATCATGTCTTTTGAGAGCAAAAATGGTTAAGTGTAGTGTTTGTCTAATATTTACAATCTCTGTAGCAGTCCAACATATCAGTCAACAACCCAACAAACTAGGTCAATCAACAAATCTGAAATTGGGGGCATTAGTAGGGTCAGTCTTTGGCTCCAAAAATCATGCATGTGGGTGGATCACCTTGACTCTGTTTTGGGCCAGTCAACGGGCTCCGAAATTTCTGTCCTAGATTTGTAATAACCCCTCCTCAGCTCCTATAAATAGAGCCCTCATCTCCTCATTTCAATCATCTCATTCACTTCTTCTTCTCCTCAACTTACGAGCTCCCTTCTCTCGAGAGTGCAAAGCACTACCATTGGTTCGTAAGCTTCCAATAAATTACGAAGGCCTGATTCGAGTAGCAGCTGTATCTTGGGATCCTTAAACACCGGTAACCGTTGTAATACGGGGTGTTTTTAGAATTAAGGAAAGAGATTTCAATCTCGACTCTGCTCAACATACGCACTTTAAGTGGTATAAATTTCCGACCTTATTAGTATTGTGCATGCGGGTTAACTAACGTGTTACAATGTTTCTACATTTGTATGGGTGGGAGGTGAAGCCAAAGAGTCAAGGCGGTTGGCATTAGGTGGCTTGCTTGCTTGGAAGGTGAAGGTTGAAGGGGTTGTTGGAGAGGGAGCTGGGCGAGGGAAACGGCACCCGCTGGTGCCAGGAGATCGGGGAGAGATAAAGGTAAGGAAAGAAAGAAATAGAAAAAGAAAAATAAAACTAGATAAAAAAAATATCTGTAAAGGATGCTTCGGATCAGAAAATTTTTCGAACTTTTATGGAAATTTTTTTTATCAAAATATATACTCTTAAAGTATAATTTACGATATAAAATATTTTCACAAAATATTTATGATATAAAATACGGAAAATTATTTATATTAAACTCACCTTATATTAGGGATGTTTCAATTTTAATTTGGTCATGTTTTTATCTATTTTACTTTCCCACATCGGTTATCACGTAAGTGTAACAATTAAGGAAACTTGTTGTAATATCCGGAATTTTTATTCCGTTTAATCTCGTAGCAAACCGAAATTTGATCCGTTGATCTTTTCTCGTTCTACCTAGTCGTACACGCTATCTCAAATTCTATCATTTTATGTGAAGTGAAGCTACATAAAATGATAAAATTTCTGCATCAAACCCTAAAATTTTTCCGCTTCTAACTCATGTCATTTGACAAGCACATGACGAGACCATGACAACGTCACCGACAAGTTTTAACAAGAACATGACAAGAATTGACGAGATCGTGACAAGCGGTTGACAAGGTCATGCATGGGCTTGACAAAGCCATGACAAGTTATGACAACCTCAGCCCACTCCTCTAGACCATTTCAACAGCCTAGTTTTTGCCTTGCTTCAGCTCATCTTTCTCTTGATTCAGCCCACTCGTCTCCCTTGCCTTTTGCTTGCTGAAGACAGCCGCAACCCATCCGCTCCTCCCTCCGCCCAGCACGTCCAGCAGCAGCCCAGGAGAGATCTGTACGTGACAGTAGCAACTCCCTTCCGGCAGGCCTTGCAGCTCCCCTCTCCAGCCCAAGAACAATCAGTTTGGGCCCAACTGGAAGAGCAGCAACGTCAATAGCAATGGGCGCTTCAAGTCCCGTAACTCCTCCTGAAATCACGCTCCGTCTACTGCCAAGGATGTCCAGATTCATCTTTTGTCAACCGCTGCTCCTTCCTTGCACTACAAAATCCCCATCGCACGCTGCACACCTGCCGCCAAGGATTTGAAACAGCCATCGTCACAAACAGGAGGACATGGGACTGCCAGCGCCTTCAGATCTCCCTCCTGCACACATACACCATGGCATTAGACGCAAAATTTACTCAGTAGAAGCCCAGGTCGTAGTTGTGGATCTGTAGCCGGACATCTTTCTTCTGCATACGTACAAATCGCTAGGTGCCTAGGTGAGTTACGGTTACTCTCTTCCCTTACCTTCCCTTGCTTCTGTTTCTGATCGACCACTTGGTTGCACGTTGCAGTGCCCTAGACCACCTCCTAGGTGGACAGATCCTCTCCCGTTGGTTGTGTTAACACTCACTGGGGACCTCTTTGTCGCCACAATACTGCTTGCCTCGTCTCTCTCGAACTTTTATCCTCCCAGACGTAACATCCCTAGGAGTCTTCTGGTATCATTTCAGAGTAAGTTACCCACCCTTACTAGCTTGTTGTTATGTTATGTAGAAGAGATGGTATTACTTAGTTTAGACCTTTGATTTTATGGATGATGAGTTAGGATGTATAGCTATTGTTGATGTTTATGAGGGTGCAGTCATGAGGTGTGTAGGTGGAGAGTAGTTGCTGAGTTGTGCTGTCAAAAATAGTAGAAATAAATCTGCTGTAAATAAATGGTGTTTTCTTCAGTTTTGGAAAGTTAGAAACTGTTAATATTGTAGACCAATATTAAGGAGTTATAATGAAGATCCACCGTGAAATTTTGATAGATCATAGATGGATATATGTAGTTTACTGTGTCAAAATTTGAGAATAAATGAAAGGTCGGATTAAAAGTTATAAGGTTCCAAAGTAGAGTAGTTGAGTTGTTTTTTCAACAGTGAAATTTGGCTAAGTATAGAATTTTTTTTAGTGTTGTAACCAACTTTAGAGATTTTTGTAGAAGTGATGGTTGAACAAATTTAAGAAGTTCCTACTCCTATCAGTAGATTGGATATCATAGATGATCTAGAGAGTTATTTCGGATTTTTTATAAATTTATTCTAGTTTCATATTTGAAGTTGAAGTTGGACCTTAGTGACTTATCGGGAAATAGAAAAGTGTGTAGTTTCTCTAGTTTTACCCAAAATCATCCTTGAGAGTTAGAATATTACTTTTTAGTCTCAAATAAGAGTTTAAGTATAAATTATGGGATTTTTGAGAGTTTCAAGATCAAGGGTAAAATAGTCATTTTACCTTAAATGGGAACTGTTATAATTTCTGTTCTATTAAGATCTCGTATCTTAGAAGTCTTAGACTTCTAATTACCTAGGAAATGTGATGACGCACTTACCTCCTTTGACAGGCAATTGAGTTGCTACAGTTACAGATCGAGTTGTGTTTACCGAAAGTCGAGACTTGAATCAGGTAAGTCCATTGGACTTACTTAGCTGACTTCTAGATATGAGTATGAATAATGATAGTGGTGTGTGAATGAGATGTTTAGAGTTATATTTTAGTATTAATTATCTACCGACATATACTTTGGCCTAAGAGTAACGGGCGGTGGCATTCTGCTCAGGCAACTGAGTTGTTACAGGGGCGTCAGCTAAGTAATTATCTACCGAAAGAAAGATCGGGCGCGATCTGTCGTCAGCCGCAGGGGCGGCACCCTTCACCGCGGGGGAGGTGAAGGCAAAAGACTGGGGTCTTACATCAGATTCCCCTAAAAAGAAGTTTCGTCCCGAAACTTGCAAAAGCCTAACGATCACAACAACACACAGAAAAAAAATTGAACTCATATATTCCTACTAGGGGCACGTAACTCAAAACATCACAAAAAGCGTACGCAACGCAACAAAGGGAAAACTGAACAAAACAACTATGCTAACGGTGCATCCAGCTTAGCGTAAACTCCGGATAGTTCCTCTGGATACTATCCTCTGTCTCCCAAGTCGCCTCATCAGCTCCTCGCATCGACCACTGAATCTTCATCATCGGTATGTCCTTCGAACGCAAGCGTCTCGTACTACGCTCTAAGACAGCCATGAGGTGCTCTACGAACGTGTGGTCTTGCTAGATCACTAGATCCTCTTGACTAAGAATGTGTCTCGGGTCTGGTATGTACTCCCGTAGCTGAGACGCATGGAAGACTTGGTGAACACCCTCGAGTCTCGGTGGCAAAGAAAGTATGTATGCTGCCTCTCCAACTCGCTCAAGAATCTCGAATGGTCCAACATATTTGGGGCTCAACTTTCCCTTGACACCGAAACGTCTGACGCCTCGTGCCGGGGATACTCTCAACCAAACCTGAGCTCCAACTCTGAACTCCAAAGGTCTGCGCCTCTTATCTACATAAGACTTCTGTCGACTCGGCGCTGCTAACATCCGCTTTCGGATCACTTCTATTTGAGCCATGTCATCCTGAATCTGCTCAGGTGCTACTCCGCTAGCACTACTCGGCTCATCCCAACACAACGGTGTACGACATCTATGTCCGTATAAAGCCTCATAAGGAGCCATCCTGATCGATGCGTGCCAACTATTGTTGTACGAAAACTCCACTAAGGGAAGGTGATCTGGCCACACATATCCCTAGTCTAATACGCAAGCTCTCAGCATGTCCTCCAGAGTCTGGATGGTCCATTCAGACTGACTATCAGTCTGAGGATGATAAGCAGTCGTGAACAGTAGACTCGTACCTAGGGCGACATGAACTTGCTGCCAAAACCTCGAAGTGAACCGTCCGTCTCTGTCAGAGACTATAGTCCTAGGTACCCCATGAAGCCTCACTATTTGTCTCGTGAACTCCTCTGCCAATCGACTCACCGGCCACGTTTCCTTGATCGGAATGAAACATGCGGTCTTCGTTAGTCGATCTACTATCACCCAGATAACATCAAAACCACGACTCGGTCACAACCCGGTAACAAAATCCATAGAGATATCTTCCCACTTCCATTGAGGGACGGGAAGTGGGTGTAGCTCGCCTCTTGGTCGATGATGCTCGATCTTTATAAGAGCCTTAGTCTTCGAGAGATCCTGCACCAGTGCTTCAGCTGAGACGCAATTGTCATCCTCTTTTGGAGTTGTAGTGGGCCGCCCCTGCACCCTTGGCTAGCCGCCCCCGCGGGTCTGTGAGCCGACCCTATGGCAAGGCCAGCCGCCCCTGCGGTTTGTGGTGGGCTGCAACTGTCTTCTTTGACCCGAGCTCTTATTTTTGACCCTCCTTCCTTTATATCTTCTCCTTCTCCTTCAGATGAGGGTTTACCCCATTCTCTCTCCTGTTCCATCTCTCTCACGATCTTCTTTTCTTTTGTTCTTCCTTTGGATCTCTTCTTGATCCTTGTTTGAGTTTGTGTGAGATTGGAAGATTATAAGCCTGGCTTTGCTTGAGGTTGATGCTTGTGGATGCTGTTGTGCTTGTTGATACCCAACCTTGAAAGTTTGATGGTGTTCTGATCTTGTTTGGGTTCAGTTTGGTGAGTCTATCTCCCATCTCTTCCTATCTTCTTTCTTTCTTGCATCTTTCCTTCTTTTCTTCATCTAGAGCTTAGGTTCCACAAGTTTGATCTTGTGGTAGCCTTGATTGGCTTTTATTGACGTATATATGTATGTGTATGGATATGTATGGTTGCTGGATGAAGAAGGAGTGAAGAAGATCGAGTGAGGAAGCAAAGGACAACAGGTGGTGCACTTTTTGCACACCAGTCGCCATTGCCCCACTTCTGGACCGCCCCAGCGCCAGCAGTGAGCCGCCCTTGTGCCATCTCCTAGCCTCCCCTGTGGCCATCTGCACCAGCTTGGTGTTGCACTTGGGTCTACAGGTGAGTCTTGCTTCTAGGCTTGCCTATGGATGGCATTGCCTCTTCCTTTCCTCTTGTGAGAGTGTAGTAGCATGCTAGGGCTAGATGAGAGTGTTTGGATGATATATGATCATGTTATGCCTTATATGGCTTTTGAGGATTATAGGTTGTGAGGTTTAAGTTAAGGATGATCCTATGGATCCCTTTGGGTCTAGGTGTGACACCATTGATGAATAGAGGTTTATATCTTTCTGATGTGATCGAACTCGATTCGAACACGAGGATCCACCGGCACAAGTTCACACTCGGATTGAAATCGGTGAAATGAAACTCTTTTTTTTGGATTTTTGTGTTTTTGGATATGAAGAGCAAATTCCCTCGGCCTCTCACTTTGGGAATCCCTCAACTCGAACGAACTACCCTCGGAATCTCACTTTGGGGTTCGAACCTTCGTTCCTCGGCCTCTCACCTTAGAACCACCTAAGCATCTCACCTAGATGTTTGAAAACTAAGCATCTCACCTAGAATTCGGGGTTTGTTTTAAAGCAAACAACAACTTTGAAAGCACAAAGGCTAACTTACTTCATTTAACTTCACTTCAATAAGTTTTGGCTCAGTTTTAGGCATGATCTCCAACACATAAGTATTGATTTCGATAGGTGCCGGTTGAGTTTTGACTTGGACGGTTGGTGGCAAAACAATTAGTTCCGGCATATTGACGATGATTTCTTCTCCGGTGGGGATCACATCATCCCCTTTCCCTTGAAAAGGATTCGTCCTCGAATCCGTCATGCCATCATTGGGAAATTGATTATCGGATTTATTACCATGGTAACTACTTCTCGCGACTTCGATGCCGTCATGTTGAGATGCTTGAATACGATCCGGGGACCCAAGGGCACGACTATTCAGATTTTGTTCTCGATGGTTGTTGCTTCGTTCATTCCGGTTTGCATGGTTGCTACCTCCTTGTATTTTTTCATGAGGGTTCAAGAGAAGGAGAGGAAACCTTCTCAATATCTCAGCTAGTTGGGCTTCAAGCCTATCCAAACGTTGGTTGTTTCGATTACCACCGTTTGCATTGTCGTTGATGATCGTCATCCCCGAAAGCTTGAGGAACTCGCACCGTTAGGCTCTGATACCACTTGATGTGATCGAACTCGATTCGAACACGAGGATCCACCGGCACAAGTTCACACTCGGATTGAAATCGGTGAAATGAAACTCTTTTTTTTGGATTTTTGTGTTTTTGGATATGAAGAGCAAATTCCCTCGGCCTCTCACTTTGGGAATCCCTCAACTCGAACGAACTACCCTCGGAATCTCACTTTGGGGTTCGAACCTTCGTTCCTCGGCCTCTCACCTTAGAACCACCTAAGCATCTCACCTAGATGTTTGAAAACTAAGCATCTCACCTAGAATTCGGGGTTTGTTTTAAAGCAAACAACAACTTTGAAAGCACAAAGGCTAACTTACTTCATTTAACTTCACTTCAATAAGTTTTGGCTCAGTTTTAGGCATGATCTCCAACACATAAGTATTGATTTCGATAGGTGCCGGTTGAGTTTTGACTTGGACGGTTGGTGGCAAAACAATTAGTTCCGGCATATTGACGATGATTTCTTCTCCGGTGGGGATCACATCACTTTCTATGCCTTGTTATTAGGCAGTGCCCCTCTCTCAAGATTGGAGGTTGATCGTGTTTGGGTTGTGTACGAGGTTGAGGTAAGTCCGTAGGACTTACTTAGCTACCATCCTTATAATGGGTGTTTGCATGAGTGGTGTGTGCTTTATATGTTTGTTATAATAGCATGAGGTATCATTTATACTGACCTATGTTTTATTGATTGCCCCACTGTGTGGCTGTGATAAACTTTCCCTTTCATCCCGCCATGGAGTCTGGGAGGTTCTTTGATGTCTGGCCAGACCGGTTTACAGGAAGGGTGCAAACCACTCCCATAGGATACACGGATTGTGTAACCGATACTAGTACGGTTGGCTAGCATGCTCAGAGGCAGGGATGATACGGTCCCCGTGTCACATATTTTCATCTATCTATATATCTACACAATTTGAGTGAATGACCATTATATTAAGATGATAAAATGGGTAAGTGTGTGCTATCATGCTGATGTGCTTATCTTTATATGATTGTTCTTATGCTTATGCATTACTTCATATATTTATGGTTAGTTAACGGTTTCATACCCTATTGTAGATGTTGCAGGTTAGGCGCTGTTGAGTTTTATGGTAGGGTGACAGGCCGAGGACTCTCGTACATTAGGTGTTTGGTTTGGGGTTGTTATGTTTCCCTCCTGCGTGAGGATGGTCTTTTGTACCTCCTATGTGAGGATGTTGTTTTATAGACTCGGCTATGATGTTGTTTACCCTTGGTTGTACCGTTTATACAGTTTTATGTATTTGTTTTATATCTGTCGGTGTCATGTTGTAAGGTCCAGTGAACTTGTTGTCAGGCTAGGGTCAGGATCCACTGTGAGATCCTAGCCCAATGTGACACTCCGAGTCCCGCGGATTCAGGGTGTTGTAGAGTTGGTATCAGAGGCTTAGGTTGACAGCAATGACACTTGCTACCTGCAATAAGGTTTGATAGGTAAAATAAACAAAACCCAAAAGGAGTTTGACGTTTTCAAAACGTTTTTTGTTTTAAGTGTGGTTTTGGGATAGAATGTACGAAAAATCGTCACCTCTACCATGGATCTCTGCAACATTGATATGCATATATATATATATATGTGTATTATGGATTATGTGGATGTATTTTATATATATATATATATATCGATACATATGACATATATATAGCCTTATAAGCTTAGGTGCGTATATACTACAGATGGCTCAGACTAGAGCAATATCTGTAGTGGGAAGAGGTAGGGGTACACCCCCTCTTCCTCCCGTAACGCCAAGTCAGGGACCAGTTTCCGCTGTTGTTTCGCCTATGGCAGAGAACGAGTTTGAAGAGGCTGATCATGTCTCTATGATTAGATTAGAGTTTTAAGTATATATGCGCCAAGTATATGAGGCTGTAATAGCGGGTAGACCTACACCGGATTTACCAACATCTGTGGGACCAACTGAAGCATCTAGATCAAAGAAGAAACAACGGGTTGAATCAGTGAAAGATGAGGTTAGGTCTTCAGGTGGTGAACCGAGCCCGACTTGTGGATATTTGAGTACTTCTCGTTTCACACGGACTTCTGGTGAGATGAGTACCTGTTACAATTGTGGGACGTCTGGACATATACGACCACAATGTCCAAGATCGTCAGTGACTTGCTTTACCTGTGGTAGACCAAGTCATAGAGCTGCCTTCTGTAGGAAAGTTGGAGTTACATCACGAAAGGGTTCTTCTTTTTCCAGTGTGATGGGAGGTGGTCAGAAGACACCTCAGCAGGAGACGCGGGGACAATAGAGTGTTCCAGATCATTTTACTACTCAGGGATCCATTCCCAAGCCGAGTAGAGGTAGAGGTCGTGGTGGGAGTACCACGGACACCAGAAGAGCTCAGGGTAGAGCCTTTGAGCTGAGCAGTGCAGAGGAGTCACCTGTACTAGTTGTGGGGATGGGACGTTTATGTCTCAACTGTGGTTATCCAGATCATTTGCGCTCTGAGTGCCCCTTGGCACCGATAGCCTGCTTTACTTGTGGTGAACTAGGCCATCTGGTCTCTTTCTGTCAGCAAAGTAGTGTTTCTTCTCAGCAAGACCTTCCTCTTTCCGTTGCAGAAAGAGTAGAAGTGGAGGCTATGACGATGACCACAGTGATACCTGAGGAGCATAAGTGTGAAGTTGAGTGATGATATATGATATGCAGTGGAGCTTCTGGCGTTAGCTGTTACAGATACCATTCTCATTAATGGTTTACCTAGTGGAGTTTGTTTGTTGTGAGTGCTATACACTTCTTGCCTTTCGATGCGTGCGTTAATAGTTGACTATGTGCACAGAAGAAGATAGGCTTTCCTTTATAGGATTACCAGTTAGGGGTCTGAAGTACCCGCGAGATATGTGATTGTCCCATTTATTCGGGGACTTGTGTGTGGCTTGTAGACTTCTTTGTCATGCCTCAGGTACATGAGAAGGTCATGATGTGCATGGTTTGGACGAATAGATATCATGTTGTGTTAGATATCAGTTGGAAGACTGTTATAGTCTCAACTGAGATAGAGTGGATAGAGATCTTATGAGGTTACGACCTTTGAAGAGGCGAGTCTTGTCATTAGTGTTGTACGAGCAACGAGGTTGATAAAACAAGGAGGTGATACTTTCTAATGTTATGCAATGAAGGAGAAAGATAGTTCCACGTTGGAGGATATTCCAGTGGTTTATGAGTTTATAGACGTATTATTGAGCCGTCTAGTTGCCGCCTCAACGGAGTGTGAACATTGTTATCGAGTTGAAGTATGATACGAGACTGATTGGGAAGGCCCATATCATATGACTCCTGTTGAGATGTTGTAACTAACGACTTGAAGAATTGGCTGCGACGGGCTTCCTTCGCCCTAGGGTATTCAATGTCTCGTATTGACGACCTGATGGGTTAGCTTCAAGAAGCAGTTGTGTTTTTCAGGATTCCCTTGCGCTCAGGATATCACCGATTGAGGGTGAGAGAGCAAGATGTGCATAGGATAGCATTTCGTACCCGTTATGGACACTACGAGTTGTAGTGATGCCATTTGGGCTGACGAATGCCTTAACAATTTTCAGGGAGTTAATGAATAGCATCTTCATCGACTTCCTTGATCTGTTTATGGTGGTCTTTATTGATGACATTTCGGTATACTCTCGTGGCAGAGAGGAGCAGACCGATCATCTGAGTTCAGTTCTGCAAATTTCGAGAGATAGAGAGCTCTTTAAATACGAGTTGAGATGCCAGAGGTAGCCTTCTTAGGCCATGTTGTTCCCGCCAGGAGGATCATGGTTGATTAGGTGAGGATTGAGTATGTTGCAACATGGACGATACTGATGAACATTAAGGGAATACATAGTTTCTCGGCAGCCGATTACTACCAATGCGTTGAGGAAGGATTTTATATGATTGTGTATCCATTTACGAGTCTTCTGAGGAAGACCACCAAAATTGTGTGGTCAAAGCAGTATGCCAGAGCTTTGAGGAGTTGAAGAGGCACTTGGCCTCTACTTCTATTCTGTTATAGATAGAAGGTTCTGGGGATTCCTTGATTTACGGTGATACATCCCAGCTAAGTTTAAGACGTGTTTTAATACAGAGGATTGAAGTTATTAATACGTGTGTCTACATTTGAAGACGTATAAGGAGAACTACCTGACTCATGATCTAGAATTAGTAGTGGTAGTTCGAGCCTTCAAGATTTGAAGACAATACTTGTGTGATATTTCATGTCAGATTTCCACAGATCATAGGAGTCTAAATTCCATTTTTGCGCAGCGGGAGTTGAATAACCGCCAGCGTTAAGGGCTCGAGTGGATCAAGACTTTAACCTAGAGACTCCATATCATTTAAAGAAATTGAATGTTTTCGCAGACAACTTGAACCAGAAGACGCCTGTTACGCTTAGGATGTGTGCACGCAAAAGCTTTAAATTTATACTCGTTATATTTCTCCTAACTCCTAGCGAACCCGCAGTGTACGGGACGTTTTGTAGTAGGGATAGTATTCCGAGGTCGAACACGAAGACTGAGGTGAGATTGAATCGATTAGTGACTAAGTTTAGTGAAGTTCTAGGCTAAGAAAAGAGAAAGAAATGAAGAAATGAAAATCTCAATGTTTTTGGTTTGGTTTTTAGGTGATTAATCAAAGATCACAAATCTTGCAAAATAAACAATCAACTAAGCTAGCAATTCAACACAAACAAACAAGCTAAACACGAGATAGGAGATCAAAGAGAGAAGAGCGGATTCTAGGGGTTGGAAATTCCGGTTATGGCATAGGACTCAAGCTATCTAATTATTCCTTGGATTAACTATGGTATGTTGGGAGTAAGTGTTTCTAGATTGGGATCAATCACCGGGTAGGTCTCATGGTCCACTAGTCCATTCCTAAGGTCTCATCACCGGGTAAGTCTCAAAGAGCCTAAGGATAGGAATTCTACACGAACCGGATGGTTATCTAGGGATCTAACCTCTCCTTACCGGGTAAGTCTCGGAAAGGCAAGTCCTAAACACCTATCCTAGCACACTCAGTCCAATAGCGGCTTGTGAGGCTCACTACTACCTAGAGTTCGTCATCTTCGGTATCTAAGAGTAAGAATCACCGGGTAGGTCTCTTCTAACACTTAGTTGCTAACACTAGGTCACCCTAGGATAGATTTAGCTCAACAAACACTAGGATTTCAACAATCTAACAACCTAACACTTGGATTTATCATTACAAGCAAGTTGATCAAAAACACGGAGTGTTCATCAAGGTCCACGGCCGTGGTTTGTCTAGAACAAACCGTGGTTTCTAACAGTGACTAGGTTCAGTCAAACGAATCATCCAAGCATACATTTAAGTCTATTCTATCATAGTCCAAGTCATAACCATCCTTTCCTTACCCTAGAATCGCATCTATTTAGCCTACAACATACATCATCACAATCGAAATCAACAAGCACAAAATCATGGCATCCATTTGCAAGAAAATGAAGAGAAAGAGATGAACAAGTAAAACTAGTAAAACCAAGCTGAATATGAGATTAGAAAGACTCACAACCCTTCAAAAGAAGGTTCAATCGATTCTTACAAACAACCTTAGAAAACGATTCCGATAATCTTCAAACTAAAATCTATCAAGGACTAACAATGGTGTGTTCTTCTCTTTTTCTCCAATGGAGCTTTTCTTCTCCTCCAATGTTAGCTCCAATCCAAGCTTCCAATTGAGAGAATCTTCTTGTTGAGAGTGTGGGAGAGAATGGGAGTGAGAGTGGATGTGATTCGATCCTTTCAGCCTTGCAAGACCACCTGTTTATCCTACAAATTTGCAAGAGTCGGCCATGAAGATCGTGGCACAGCTGTCACAACCGTCTGGCAAAAACCACGGTCCAATTCCACGCCCGTGGAAGTCCCAATGACCGTGGTTTTGGTGCCTCAGCTTTTTTTGGATCATTAAGCTACGATTTGGTGCATGGCATGCACCAACAAGGTCCCAAGTGTCCTCCTTAGCTCCTAACTTGCATCCCAATGAGTTCGAAGGTGTGTCATCTCGAGGAACGATCCTCAAATGTATCGATTAAGCTCCTAAATCTCCCAAAATTCCTACAAAGCAATGCAAAAGTCCGTGTAGACGTCTATCTCGACAAAATACGTGAATTGAGTGCAAACGTCGTGAACTAGTGCTAAACCATGCATGAATGAGCGGAAAATCTATCTAAATGAGTGCCTAAACCTAAGTCATAAATCGTGTTATCAAAAATACCCCATACTTAAGGTTTGCTCGTCCCCGAGCAAGTCCCCAACTAGAGACTAAGAGATGACATGATTTATGCATGCAAAAAAACAACAAAATCTTTTTGGAGTTGTGCTTCTAATATTGGATTGCCTTCATAGTCATGTTTCATGGGAATGGACAAGCGATCATACATCAAATAAATGAAGGCACGTAAAGACAATTATACTTAGCTCAAAAGCATGCATGAAATGTAAAAATGAAGAAGTCAAGATGATCATGAGCATATTCAATCTAGATCACTAAGTCTTACACACATGCAAATAGGTCACAAGGGCTTGTGAAATAAAAGGTCAAGAAACGTTGTGATTAGGTGGGAATTTTTCTAGGCTATGTGATGCTAATCCGGGATTGGAACTAACTTCACAACTTCACATTTTTATCAACTTCCCACAAGTGTATATTTTCTCCATCTTTTCTTTCTTTTCTTTTTGAGACAATGGCATTGGTGTACAAAAGCCGAAACCTTGGTGATTAGCCGTCCTCGGGTTTTTTTATTTTTCGAGGTGCATCCACACCGGGCACACATACCAAAGCTCGTTAGGACTATCGGTTTATTCGACTTTGGCAAGGCACAAACACCCGATTATGTGAATGGTGTCGAGTTACTCGTCATTTAAACCAACGTCCCCAAACCTATATTTTTGTCTACACTTTCACAACAAATTCAACACTTCATTCATAACATTCTTCCATCAACAACTTCACCCCACACTTGCTTTTCACACACTCAACACACTAGCATGCTCCTATTCCCGGATGGGTCAAAAGAGGTCAAATTTATATCAATTGAGGTGCTCAAGCAACATGATCAAGATGAGAAGTAGAGAAAGATGAATTTGCCTTAATCACTCCTAGATGATGTGCAAGAACTAGCATGTAATTTCGACTTTCAATGCTCAATCCAATCAAGACATGCATCATAATCATAAATCATTCATGGGATTCAAGATAAGTACTTCAAGTCCACATATGCATTCATCCATTTAACACACAAGGCCATCCATAGCCAATCCACAAGACAATTTCATCATAAGGGTCATTCCCAAGCTTAGAAGCACTAAAATTTTTAAAATTTTTTTGAATTTTTGAAATATCTATGTACAATGCAAAGCATGTGACTAAAAGAAACTACCCTAGATGCTAATCATGCAAAAGATCATGCAAACCCCACCCCATACTTAGAAACACATTGTCCCCAATGTGTAAATGAAGTAAAGACGGGTGAAAGAGGGTTCTCACAATGTAAAAATGGTTTGCTTTAGTATTTGGGATCACTTAAGTGGAGTGATGTCGGATGATCCTATCAACGATGGTAGAGAGCTCAACGTGTTTGTTATGGCGTCGGGATCCGCACTAGGCACCGCTAGCCGTCCAAGTCCCGCGTCCGCTCCACCCACAATTGATGAGGGACTTATCATCACCATCCACATGCCATGCAAGGCTTCTATGCTACCAAGACTCTAGCACACACATAAAGCACACCAAACACACAAAAACAGAAAAATCAAAACAAAAACAAAAACGAAAAGGGAAAACGTTACCAATGGGTTGCCTCCCATCAAGCGCTTCTTTAAGGTCATTAGCTTGACCAAACTCGGGGGCGTCTCACTCAAGGTGAAGTAGGGCAATCATGTCCACCGGAGCTCCCGGGATATACTTCTTCATCCGGTGCCCATTCACCTTAAAGTCTCCACAATGCTCCCTTCCTATCTCAACCGCTCCATGAGGAAAGATCTTCTTCACCACATATGGACCCGTCCATCTTGACTTTAGCTTTCCGGGGAAGAGCCGCAGCCTTGAGTTGAAGAGAAGGACAAGGTCGCCTTCACTCAACTCCTTCGGGATGAGACGCTTGTCATGCCAACGTTTGGTCCTTTCCTTGTAAATCCGGGCGTTTTCATAGGCATCCAACTAGATCTCCTCAAGAGCGTTCATGTCTAGCAATCTCTTCTCTCCGGCCTCCTTGAGGTCAAAATTCAGCCACCTTATGGCCCAATACGCTCTATGCTCCATCTCTACCGGAAGGTGGCAAGACTTGCCATAGACTAGCTTGTAAGGAGTGGTGTCAATCGGTGTCTTGAAAGCGGTTCTATAAGCCCACAAAGCATCATCGAGCTTCATAGCCCAATCCTTTCTCGTCCTAGAAACCGTCTTCTCAAGAATTCCCTTTATCTCCCGGTTGGAGATCTCCACTTGGCCACTACTTTGGGGATGGTAAGGTGTTGCCACCTTATGAGTCACCCCATACTTAGCCAAAAGTGTCCCGAAGTTCCTATTGGTGAAGTGCTTCCCTCCATCACTTATGATCACCCTTGGTGTTCCAAACCTAGGGAAGATCACTCGGTTGAAGAACCGCACAACAACCTTGGCATCATTTGTGGGAGAGGCGATTGCCTCCACCCATCTCGAAACATAGTCCACCGCCAATAGGATGTAGAGGTTGCCACATGAAGAGGGGAATGGCCCCATGAAGTCCACACCCCAAACATCGAATATCTCCACCTCTTGTATGTTGTTCAAGGGCATCTCATTCCTCCTTGAGATGTTGCCCGTCCTTTGGCAAGCATCACATGCTACCACAAAATTCTGCACATCCTTGAACAAACTTGGCCAATAAAACCCGGATTGCAACACCTTTGCACATGTCTTGTGTGAGCTAGCATGCCCTCCACATGGCAAGGAGTGACAATGGCGGATCACACTCTCCACCTCATCCTCCGGTATGCACCTCCTAAAGACTCCATCCGGCCCTCTCTTGAACAAAAGCGGCTCACTCCAATAGTAATGCTTCACATCTTTGAAGAACTTCTTCCTTTGGGCATAGGATATGTTACGCTAAGATCGTGTGATGTGTGTATGCAATAAGCTTTAAATTTATACTCGTTATATTTATCCTAACTCCTAGCGAACCCGTAGTGTACGGGACGTTTGTAGTAGGGATAGTATTCCGAGGTCGAACACAAAGACTAAGGTGAAATCGAGTCAAGCAAGATCAAAGATAGTGTAAATCTAGACTAAGATAAGGTGAGGAACAAAGAAAATGGAAAAACACAATGTTTTTGGTTGGTTTTTGTGGTGATCAAACAAAGATCACAAATCAAGCAAGGTAATAAAACAACTAACAACTCAAGCTAGCAAAACGAACAAGTAACACAAAGCACAAAGTATATGATCAAGAGAGAAAAGTGGATTCTAGAGGTCAAGATTTTCGGTTATGGCATTGGACTCAAGGTTCTAAGGATTCTAAGGACAAGCTGCGGTGTTGGGGAAAGAATGTTTCACTAATGGAAGCAATTACCGGATAGGTCTCTCACTTCACTAATCCCGCATCAAACTCCTATTACCGGGTAGGTCTCAAGGGGTTAGAATAAGGAATTCCACACAAACTGGACACTACTTAAGGGGTACCCCTCTCCTTACCGGGTAAGTCTCGGAATAGGGAAATCTCAAGCAATAATCCTAGCACACTCGATCCAATAGCGGCTTATGAGGCTCACTACTACCTAGAATTCATCTTCTAAAGTATCTAAGATCGAAAATCATCGGGTAGATCTCTTCCCTCACTTAGGTTGATAGCATTAGGTGATCCTAAGCTAAATTAGGCTTAATAAACACTAGGATTTAACAACCTAACACCCCAATCATACAGATTCATCATTTAAAGAGCAACAGAGGAGGAAATCGGGTGGATCATGGGGGAAATCGGCCGATTTACCTGATGAACAGGCCGATTTTCCCTTCTGTTGTGAGTTTCGTGCATACAAATCATCCTAACTAACATATAAGCCCATCCTATCATCACCCAAGCCATAACCATCAATCCATCACTCCAGAATCACAATAAACTAGCCAATAATATGCATATCAAGATCCAAAATCATCAAACAAGCATACATGGTGTTCATAGATAGATAATGAAAGATAAGCAAGCAAATCAATAAATCTCAACTAAATCTAAGTTGTAGCAAGACTTACAAACTCTTAAATGAAGATCCAAAACGTTCCTAACAATCCTTGCAATAGTTCTTCAATCCAAGACTCTAAAAACAACTATAAACCTCACTATAACTCCTAGAATGGTGTTCTTCTTCTTCCTTCAATCCTTGAGAGCTTTTCTTCTCCTTCAATCTTCACCTCCAATGGATGAGCTGTGAATGAGAGTGTGGGAGAGGAGAGATACTCAGCAACAACCTGCAGGACCACTTATATTCTCCACCAAGAGCAAGGCCGGACAAGAGATCGTGGGACACGTGGCTTAAGCTGTCAAAGGCCCAAAAATCGACCCAGTGGATAAAATCGGACAATTTAGCTGCTAGTTGGTCCGATTTTCTTCAGCAGAAACATGCTATGATCGTCTAGCCATGAGTTGCTCCATTGCTTGCACCAATAGTGGTCTTTGTGTCCTTTGTTGCTCCAATTATGCTCCTTCAAGGCTTTGGATGTGTACCATCATGAGGCTTGGCCCTCAAATGTATCGATTAACGTCCAATAGATCCCCGAATTACCTACAAAACCGATAAAAGGTAGTGTAGACGTCTTTTCTAGGAATGTGCATGAATTGAGCGAAGACGTCATGAACCAATGCCAAAACGTGCATGAATGAGTGAGAAATCTATCTAAATGATTACCTAAACCTAAGTCATAAATCGTGTTATCAGGATAAACCGGGTGGCACCTCCTCACACACAAGGTAGTTCACAATGTCGGCATACCATGGCTCATTACCCCTTGACACTTGAAACAAGCACTCCTCCACCATTTGCAATTGCTCATCCCGGAATGAGTCATCAATCGGGATATCATCTCTCTCAAGCTCCAATGGTGGGAGTCTACTAAGATGGTCCGCCATAGAATTTTCGGACTCTTTCTTATCCCGGATTTCCAAGTCAAACTCTTGAAGAAGAAGGATCCACCGAATCAAACGAGGCTTGGCATCCTTCTTAGTAAGAAGATAATGGATCACAGCATGATCCGTGTATACTATGACCTTCACTCCAACAAGATATGAGCGGAACTTCTCAAATGCATACACAACCGCTAGCAACTCCTTCTCGGTGGTAGCGTAATTAAGTTGGGCATCATCTAGCGTCTTGCTAGCATAATAGATGGCATGTGTTAGCCCATCTTTCCTTTGTCCCAAAACAGCCCCAACGGCTACATCACTCGCATCACACATGATCTCAAACGGTAAACTCCAATCCGGAGGTTGCATGATAGGTGTGGAGATCAAAGCATTCTTCAACCTACAAAAAGCTTCAAGGCAATCCTTGGAGAAAACAAACTCAACATCTTTCATTAGTAGGTTAGTAAGAGGCTTAGAAATCTTAGAGAAATCCTTAATAAATCTCCGGTAAAAACCGGCATGCCCTAGAAAACTCCTTACCCCCTTCACCGAGGTAGGTGGTGGCAACTTCTCTATTGTCTCTATCTTAGCTCTATCAACCTCAATGCCACGGTTGGACACCAAGTGTCCCAATACAATACCTTCACTTACCATGAAGTGGCATTTCTCCCAATTCAAGACTAAATTAGTCTCCTCACATCTCTTAAGCACTAAAGACAAGTTAGCTAAGCAATCATCAAAATAAGATCCATAAACGGAAAAATCATCCATAAACACTTCCATAATATTCTCATTGTACTCAGAAAAGATAGCCATCATACACCTTTGAAAGGTGGCGGGTGCATTACACAACCCAAATGGCATTCTCCTATATGCAAAAGTACCCCATGGACATGTAAATGTGGTTTTCTCTTGGTCATCGGGGTAGATAGGGATTTGGAAGAATCCACTATAGCCATCTAAGTAGCAAAAGTGAGAATGTTGAGCTAACCTCTCTAGCATTTGGTCAATGAAAGGAAGGGGGAAGTGATCTTTCCTAGAGGCCATGTTCAATTTCCTATAGTCAATACACATCCTCCATCCCGTAACCGTTCTAGTTGGGATTAATTCATTATTCTCATTGGTTACTACGGTCATCCCACCCTTCTTAGGAACCACATGTACGGGACTAACCCACTTACTATCCGAAATAGGGTAGATGATTCCCGCATCTAGCAACTTAATAATCTCTTTCTTGACTACCTCTTTCATTATAGGATTCAATCTTCTTTGATGTTCAATAGAGGGTTTATGGTGATCTTCTATCAATATCTTATGCATGCACAAAGAGGGTTTTATGCCAACTAAATCATCAATAGTATAGCCAATGGCTTTCCTATGCAATCTTAGCTCATGCAACAACCTAGCAAGTTCATCATCATTCAAGCATGCATTCACGATAACCGGATATGTAGAATTATCACCAAGAAAAGCATACTTTAAATGAGAAGGGAGAGGTTTGAGTTCAAGTTTAGGAGGACCTTTATCGAGTGGAGACGATCCAAATAACGTTGGTTGAGATGAAACCAAAGTAAATGAAGGCTCTCCAAGGCTCCTTGAAGCTTGGTCAACAACAAAGGCTGTTTGTAGGGAAATCACGGGCAAATCCACGGACTCTGGCACATCCACGGCCGTGGTTCTTGCAAAGCTTGCACTTCGGAGCATTCCAGAGAGTTCCAAGGGTCTTTCCACGGGCGTGGTTCTTGGTCCCTGGCCGTGGTTCCTACAGGAATTCAGCACACTCTCGTGGACTTCAAATTTAGCTCTTGTCTCCTTCTCTAATGCTTCCAAAGCCTTGATTTCTTCATTGCAAGCCTCCTCAACACCTTCCTCCATCAAACTTAAGCTAAGAACCTTCTCCAAGGGGTCCTTGATCAAGATCGAGCTCACAACTTCTCTAGATTCCTCTTGCTCGACAATGTTGAATACATCCTCATCAAGGGTTGGCCCTTTCATCATTGTGGACAGCTTGAACTTAATATTCTCTTCTCCAATGTTGAAGGAGAGAATTCCATTTTTACAATCCACCAAGCATCCGGATGTAGCCAAGAAAAGTCTCCCTAAGATGATGGGAACCGGATAGTCCGCCGGGATGTCCAAAACAACGAAGTCTATTGGCACATAGAACTTCCCGAGTTGCACCGGTATGTCCTCCAAGATCCCAACTGGATGAGTGATAGAACGGTCCGCCATGTAAAGGGTCATCTTGACCGGCTTTGGCTCTCCTAGCCCAACCTTGTTGCAAAGTGCAAGCGGTATGATGCTTACACTTGCCCCAAGATCACATAGGGCTTCATACTTCACTTCTCCCACTCCAATTGGCACACAAAAGGATCTGGGATCTCTTAGCTTAGGAGGCATCTCCTCCTTCATGGTTTGAATCAACTCCGAGGATCTCTTCGTCATTCTTACTTCTCCATACTCCTCCAACTTCCTTTTGTTGGAGAGTATTTCCTTCAAGAACTTGCCATATGCCGGCATTCCTAGAATAGCATCCATGAACGGAATGTTAATATGCAATTTAGACATAAGTTCAAGGAATTTACCAAAGTGTTTGTCCAAGCGAGCTCTTGCTCGTGATTGGGGGAATGGTAGTGGTGGCTTGTATGGAGGTGGTGCCACATATGTTGGCTCATCGTCCTTGCTCTTTCCTCCATCTTCTTGCAAAGTCTCTTTCTCTATCACCACTTGCTTCCCCTTGTCATTTCCCTTAGGTAAGGGATCCTTCATGCTCAACCCGCTCCTTGTTGTGATGGCCAACACTTGGCCTCTTGGGTTGTCTTCGGTTCTTCCGGGATGTTTTCCCGGATCTCTATGAGCTTCACCCGCCTTTTGGAACACTTGTGCTTCCAACACCTTTTGAGCTTTAGAAATGGAAGTCACCGTGCTCTCAAGACCACTCAACCTTCCAAGCAATTGCTCAAACATCATCTCGGTTCTATCCTTTGGAGGTTGAGTAAATCCGGGTGGAGGTTCTTGTGAAGCCTTTGGTGGTGGAGCTGCGCTTGTGGAAGCGGGAGGGTTCAAGGCTCCATCCGGGTTAGAATAGGAAAACCCGGGATGGTTGTGGTTAGGCCGGTAATTGTTGAATTGCCGGTTGTTGTTGAAGTTTCTTGGGCCTTGATAGTTGTTGTAGTTGCCCCTTCCCATGTAGTTCACATCTTCCTCCTTGGAAGACAAGTTTGCTTGCACTTGCACTTGAGGGGTTGCTTGATTCTTCAAAGTTGTAGCACACAACTCCCTCAAAGATTTCAGCTCATTGTTGATTGCATCAAACTTGAAGTTACTCATGGTGACTTCACTCACCTCATATGCTCCCGCTTTCCTCCCATCAATCTTCCTATGGGAGTACTTCTCAATCACTAAAGCTTGTTTCTCTACAAACTCCCAAGCTTCATCCATATTCTTCTCCATGAAAGTCCCACCGGAAAGAGATTGGAGCTTGAATTGGCTATCCTCATCAAGTCCCTTGAAGTAGATTTCCAATAGCTCAATTTTTGGTATACCATGGTGTGGACAATCTAGGAGAAGGTCTTTGAACCTCTCCCAAGACTTGAACAAGCTTTCTCTATCCTTCATCACGAAGGCATTAATCTTCCCTCTTAACTCGGTAGTCTTGGAAGGTGGGAAGAACTTAGTCAAAAACTCGGTTGTCATCTCCTCCCAAGTACTCACTCGCCCTTGTGGAATAGATTGATACCAAGACAAGGCTTTATCCTTAAGTGAGAAGGAGAAAGCCCTAAGCTTATGGTTGTTGCTCTCCAATCTAGGTGGTCTTAGAGTCTCCATCAAGATCTCATAGTTCATCAAGTGTTGATGAGGAGACTCTCCTTCCATCCCTCCCAATTGATTATGCCAGATCATTTGTAAAACTTGAGGGCGGAGCTCGTAATTACGAGTTGCGGGATCTCCTAAGTTCACACCCGGATGGTGTGCTCTTTGTGCCGGATCCATACGTCTCCCTAACGTTTGTGGCTCTTCAATAGCAATGGGCACAACCCGAATATCAACCGCCGCCGGCTGCGGTTGTGGTGGAGGTGGAGGAGGTTGTTGACGATTAAGCTCTCTTTGCACAAGAGCTTGCCTAATCTCTTCAATCTCCCTCCTAGTTGCTTCTTGCCTCTCATTGGCAAGTCTCCTTTCATTCTCCAAGGCTTCATCCCTTAGCCTAATTTGCTCTAAATCCTCATCCAACTCAGCTTGGAGATCTCTTCCGGCCATCTCTTTTCCCTTTTTAATGCTCTTGGATCTAGATCTAAGGGTTTTCTCCGGTTCGGGATCGAATGGAGCTAAATCCTTGCCACGAGATCTTCGCATACACCTAAGGTATGAGAGATGTCCTGAAAAGCAAAGACACAAACCAAAGGAGATCAAAAGCAAAAAGAAAGACCTACACTATAAACAATCACAAACAATGACTCAATCTTAACCTAGTCCCCGACAACGGCGCCAAAAACTTGTTACACTTAGGATGTGTGCACGCAAAAGGTTTAAATTTATACTCGTTATATTTCTCCTAACTCCTAGCGAACCCGCAATGTACGGGACGTTTTGTAGTAGGGATAGTATTCTGAGGTCGAACACGAAGACTGAGGTGAGATTGAATCGATTAGTGACTAAGTTTAGTGAAGTTCTAGGCTAAGAAAAGAGAAAGAAATGAAGAAATGAAAATCTCAATGTTTTTGGTTTGGTTTTTAGGTGATTAATCAAAGATCACAAATCTTGCAAAATAAACAATCAACTAAGCTAGCAATTCAACACAAACAAACAAGCTAAACACGAGATAGGAGATCAAAGAGAGAAGAGCGGATTCTAGGGGTTGGAAATTCCGGTTATGGCATAGGACTCAAGCTATCTAATTATTCCTTGGATTAACTATGGTATGTTGGGAGTAAGTGTTTCTAGATTGGGATCAATCACCGGGTAGGTCTCATGGTCCACTAGTCCATTCCTAAGGTCTCATCACCGGGTAAGTCTCAAAGAGCCTAAGGATAGGAATTCTACACGAACCGGATGGTTATCTAGGGATCTAACCTCTCCTTACCGGGTAAGTCTCGGAAAGGCAAGTCCTAAACACCTATCCTAGCACACTCAGTCCAATAGCGGCTTGTGAGGCTCACTACTACCTAGAGTTCGTCATCTTCGGTATCTAAGAGTAAGAATCACCGGGTAGGTCTCTTCTAACACTTAGTTGCTAACACTAGGTCACCCTAGGATAGATTTAGCTCAACAAACACTAGGATTTCAACAATCTAACAACCTAACACTTGGATTTATCATTACAAGCAAGTTGATCAAAAACACGGAGTGTTCATCAAGGTCCACGGCCGTGGTTTGTCTAGAACAAACCGTGGTTTCTAACAGTGACTAGGTTCAGTCAAATGAATCATCCAAGCATACATTTAAGTCTATTCTATCATAGTCCAAGTCATAACCATCCTTTCCTTACCCTAGAATCGCATCTATTTAGCCTACAACATACATCATCACAATCGAAATCAACAAGCACAAAATCATGGCATCCATTTGCAAGAAAATGAAGAGAAAGAGATGAACAAGTAAAACTAGTAAAACCAAGCTGAATATGAGATTAGAAAGACTCACAACCCTTCAAAAGAAGGTTCAATTAATTCTTACAAACAACCTTAGAAAACGATTCCGATAATCTTCAAACTAAAATCTATCAAGAACTAACAATGGTGTGTTCTTCTCTTCTTCTCCAATGGAGCTTTTCTTCTCCTCCAATGTTAGCTCCAATCCAAGCTTCCAATTGAGAGAATCTTCTTGTTGAGAGTGTGGGAGAGAATGGGAGTGAGAGTGGATGTGATTCGATCCTTTCAGCGTTGCAGGACCACCTATTTATCCTACAAATTTGCAAGAGTCGGCCATGAAGATCGTGGCACAGCTGTCACAACCGTCTGGAAAAAACCACGGTCCAATTCCACGCCCGTGGAAGTCCCAATGACCGTGGTTTTGGTGCCTCATCTTGTTTTGGATCATTAAGCTATGATTTGGTGCATGGCATGCACCAACAAGGTCCCAAGTATCCTCCTTAGCTCCTAACTTGCATCCCAATGAGTCCGAAGGTGTGTCATCTCGAGGAACGATCCTCAAATGTATCGATTAAGCTCCTAAATCTCCCAAAATTCCTACAAAGCAATGCAAAAGTCCGTGTAGACGTCTATCTCGACAAAATATGTGAATTGAGTGCAAACGTCGTGAACTAGTGCTAAACCATGCATGAATGAGCGGAAAATCTATCTAAATGAGTGCCTAAACCTAAGTCATAAATCGTGTTATCAACGCCTTAAGAGAAGACTAGTGCGAGACTGATTATTTAGTCACAACTTCAGAAAAATCTAGCCTGGCTAGAGTTGAATATACAGTTTCTTGATAAGAACGCCCAGTTATACGCTTTAGAGGTTCTACCTGGTCTATTGGATGAGACCCAACAGAAGCAGGGGACCTGTCCGACCTTGATGAGGTTTAGAGAGAGGATGTCTCATAGTGAGGCACCACAGTTCCCCAATGGAGTAGATGGAATAATGAGACGCCGTGACCACATCTGTGTACCTACTGATGCAGAGTTGAGACAAAGAATCTTACAGTATACTCACTGTACACCCCACTCAGTACATCCAAATACGAGTAAGATGTACCACGAGGTGAGACGATTATATTGATGAAGAAGATTGAAACCGATGTAATCAGATTTATGACACAATGCGTGACTAGTCAGCATATCAAGATAGAGCATTACCCACCTGGAAATGAGCTCCCTCCACTACTAGTGTAGTAGTGGAGGTAGGAGGACATCTCTATGGACCTTGTGACGGGATTGAGGCCCAGTAGGAGTTTTGATGTTATCTAGATTGTTGGTGATGTATTAATGAAGCCGGCACATTTCATTCCTATTAGAGAGACGTGGCCAGTGAGTGGATTGGCGGAGGAGTACATTAGACAGATAGTGAGACTCCATGGTATACCGAGGACAATCGTCTCTGATCGAGATGGGCGATTTACCTCGAGGATTGATAGTAGACTTAGACTGCTTTGGGGACAAGTCTACACTTCATGACTACGTTTCACCTCCAGAGAGATGGTTAGTCAGAGAGGACCATCTAGACCCTTGAGTATAAACTATGAGCCTATCTGTTGGATTGGGGGGATAAGGATGGTTTGATTACCTCCCACTTGTTGAGTTCTTATACAACAACAACTGACATGCATCTATTGGGATGGCTCCTTATGAGGCATTGTATGGACGTAGGTGTCGTACACCTTTATGTTGGGATGAGCCTAGCAGTATCAGTGGGATAGCGCTAGAGCAGATTCAGGATGATATGGCTCGAGTAGCACTGATTAGAGAGAGGATGTTGGCTGCACAAAGTCGCCAGAAGTCATATGTAGACAAGAGGCGTCGACCTCTAAAGTTCAGAGTGAGAGCTCATGTCTGACTGAGAGTATCTCCATTAGGAGACGTCAGACGTGTTGGCATAGAAGGGAAACTAGGTTCCCAATATGTCGGTTTACTTGAGATCTTGACCAGAATCATGAAGGAAGCATAACTATTAGCTTTGCCTATGAGGTTAGATGGTGTTCACCCTGTGTTTTATGTGTCTCAACTAAAGGAGTATATACCTGATCCGAGACACCTTGTGAGTTATGATACTCTGGTGGTTGAGCCGAACCACACCTTTGTTGAGCATTCGATTATATTCTTAGAATGAGATATGGGACGCTTGCATTCGAAATACATTCTCATATTGAGGACATAGTGGTCGAGATGAGGACCCGAGGAGGCCACGTGGGAGACTGAGGATGGTATCCTTGGGAACTATCCAAAGTTTATGTCGGGACAGATCCCTCTGTGGGAGCACTAGTAGATCTTAGTGCTATCTTGATGAATGTGGTGCTTATGTTCTTATATGCCTTGATGTGTTTATTCCATGCTAGCTATGATGTGATTTATGATCTTAGTAGATCTTGATGTGCTAGCGTTATGTATGTCATAGATGGAGATGATTATTTCCTCCACGCTATCTGAGTATGATTATATTTATGGCTGGAGATGGTTCTTTCCTCCATGCTATCTAAGTGTGATTAGGATATAGCTGAAGATGTTTCTTTCCTCCATGCTACTTTGATGGACATAGTTTAAGTAAAGATGTTATTCCTCCATGCGATGTTTATGAGTATGTTTTTGGCTAGAGATATACTTCCTCTATGCCTTGTGATGTGGTATGGCGAGAGATGTGATTCCTCTACGCCTTTGGGTAGCGTTATGGCCCTGTTTTCTGGAGATGATGATTCCTCCGTGTTGATGTTCGAGGTTATAGATTGTTATAGGTTATGATCTTTTAAACGGAGATGTGATACCTCCGATAGAGAGTGAGAGTTATACCTCGGCTTATGGGTCCGAGAGACTTTGGGATTTTGCAAGTTTCGGGGCGAAACTTATTTTTATTGGGGGTGAGATGTAAGAACCTTAGTCTTCGAGAGATCCCGCACCGGTGCTTCAGCTGAGACGCAGTTGTCATCCTCTTTTGGAGCTATAGTGGGTCGCTCCTGCGCCCCTGGCTGGCCGTCCCCGCGGGTCTGTGAGCCAACCCTATGGCAAGGCCAGCCAGCCCTGCGATTTGTGGTGGGCTGCAACCGTCTTCTTTGACCCGAGCTCTTGCTTTTTGACCCTCCTTCCTTTATATCTTCTCCTTCTCCTTCAGATGAGGGTTTACCCTATTCTCTCTTGTGTTCCATCTCTCTCACAATCTTCTTTTCTTCTCTTCTTGATCCTTGTTTGAGTTTGTTTGAGATTGGAAGCTTATAAGCCTGGCTTTGCTTGAGGTTGATGCTTGTGGATTTTGTTGTGCTTGTTGATAGCCAGCCTTGAGGTTTTGATGGTGTTCTGATCTTGTTTGGGTTCAGCTTGGTGAGTCTATCTCCCATCTCTTCCTATCTTCTTTCTTTCTTGCATCTTTCCTTCTTTTCGTCATCTAGAGCTTAGGTTCCACAAGTTTGATCTTGTGGTAGCCTTGATTGGATTTTATTGATGTATATATGTATGTGTATGGATATGTATGGCTGCTGGATGAAGGAGTGAAGAAGATCGAGTGAGGAAGCAAAGGACAGCTGGTGGTGCATTTTTTGCACACCAGCCGCCCCTGTGCCACTTCTGGACCGCCCCAGCGCCAGCAGTGAGCCGCCCCTGCGGCCACCTGCACCAGCTTGGTGTTGCACTTGGTTCTGCAGGTGTGTCTTGCTTCTAGGCTTGCCTATGGATGGCATTGTCTCTTCCTTTCCTCTTGTGAGAGTGTAGTAGCATCCTAGGGCTAGATGAGAGTGTTTGGATGATATATGATCATGTTATGCCTTATATGGCTTTTGAGGATTATAGATTGTGAGGTTTAAGTTGAGGATGATCCTATGGATCCCTTTGGGTCTAGATGTGACCCCTTTGATGAATAGAGGTTGATATCTTTCTATGCCTTGTTATTAGGCAGTGCCCCTATCTCAGGATTGGAGGTGGATCGTGTTTGGGTTGTGTACGAGGTTGAGGTAAGTCCGTAAGACTTACTTAGCTACCATCCTTATACTGGGTGTTTGCATGAGTGGTGTGTGCTTTATATGTTTGCTATGATAGCATGAGGTATCGTTTATACTAACCTATGTTCTATTGACTGCCCCACTGCATGGCTGTGATAAACTTTCCCTTTCATCCCGCCATGGAGTCTAGGAGGTTCTCTGATGTCATGCCACACCAGTTTACAGGAAGGGTGCAATCTACTCCCATAGGGTACACGGATTGTGTGACCGATACTAGTACGGCTGGCTAGCAGGCTCAGAGGCGGGGATGATACGGTCCCCATGTCACATATTTTCATCTCTCTCTCTCTCTCTATATATATATATACACGATTTGAGTGAATGACCATTATATTAAGATGATAAAATGGGTAAATGTGTGCTATCATGCTGATGTGTTTATCTTTATATGATTGTGTTTGTGCTTATGCATTACTTCATATATGTATGGTTAGCTAACGGTTTCATACCGTGTTGTAGATGTTGCATGTTAGGCGCTGCTGGGTGATCTGGCAGGGTGACAGGTCGAGGACTCTCGTACATTAGGTGGTTGGTTTGGTGTTGTTATGTTTCCCTCTTGCGTGAGGATGGTCTTTTGTACCTCCTGTGTGAGGATGTTGTTTTATAGACTCGGCTATGATGTTGTTTACCTTTGGTTTTACCGTTTATAGAGTTTTATGTATTTGTTTTATATCTGTCAGTGCCATGTTGTAAGGTCCAGTGAACTTGTTGTCAGGCTAGGGTCAGGATCCACTGTGAGATCCTAGAGCAATGTGACACTCTGAGACCCGCGGATTCGGGGTCTTACAATCTTGACCTGCTGATAGGTTGCACACTGAGCTACATATCTCGTGACATCTGGCTTCAAAACCTCCCCACCAGAAAGAGCGTTTGATGTCCTGATACATCTTACTCGCACCGGGATGCACTGAGTAAGGTGAAGAGTGAGCTTCCTGAAGGATCCTCTGTCTCAACTCTCGATCTGAAGGCACACAATTGCATTCCTGTAGTCTCAAAACTCGATCAGCACCAACTGCAAACTACGATTCCTCTCTTCGAAACATCCGGTCTTGGATATGCGTCAAAGCTAGGCAACTCTCCTGCTTCTATTGGATTTCGGCCAACAGATCAGGTACTAAATCCAAGGTGGACAACTGACTGTCAGAATCTGAAAAGTGGATATCCATCTCTAGCCATGCAAGATCTCGCTGCAATTGTGGTTGAGCTGTCAGCCTAGCAATCGCCATCTCCCGGGGAGTCTTCCTACTGAGGGCATCTACTACCACGTTAGCCTTCCCCCGGTGGTATAAGATCTCAAGATCAAAGTTCTTGATCAACTCCAACCATCTGCGTTGGCGGTTATTCAACTCCCGCTGAGTGAATATTTACTTCAATCTCTTATGGTCTGTGAAAATCTGACACGTAGCTCCGTACAGATAATGTCTCCAAATCTTCAAAGCATGAACCACAACAGCCTACTCAAGGTCATGGGTAGGGTAATTCTACCTTGATCCCTTCAGCGCAAACGATATGACCAAGGAATGCTACCTCGGACATCCAAAACTCGCACTTAGAGAGCTTGGCGTAAAGCTCTCTATCATGTAAGACCTGAAGAACAACTCCATGAAGACTACGGGCACATTCGTAAGCCCGAATGGCATCACTACAAACTTGTAGTGTCCATATCTGGTCCGAAATGCCATCTTGGCTACGTCCTGTTCTCTCACCCTCAGCTGGTGATATCCAGATCTCAGATCGATCCTCGAAAACACTGAAGCTCCATGCAACTGATCCAAAATATCATCGATACGGGGCAATGGGTACTTGTTCTTGATCGTCACCTTGTTCAGCTCTCAGTAGTCGATACATAACCTCATTGATCTGTCTTTGTTCCTGACGAAGAGAACTGGTGTGCCCCAAGGAGATACACTAGGGCGGATGAAGCCCTTCTCTGCTAACTCCTCGAGCTGCTTCTTCAACTCAAGCATCTCGATAGGCTCCATACGGTAAGGGGCCTTAGAGATCGGTCTCGTATCGGGCTCTCGCTCAATGCCAAAGTCTACACTCCTCTGTGGAGGTAAACCTGATGGCTCTCCAAAGACGTCAGCAAAATCACAAGCAACTGGAATCTCCTCCAAAGCCAGACTCGTACTATCCTTCATGGCATAGCACCAAAAAGCCTCGCATCCCTGATTGATAAGTCTCGCAGCTCGCACTGCACTGATGACTGTACCAGTCTTCCCGAGATCCCATCCTCGAAAGATCTTAGCATGACCTACATCTGTAGTTACTATCACTGTCCTCTTGCCGATGTCCAGAACTGCTCGATGTTGATCCATTCAATCCATACCCAGAATAACTTCTTCATGTACTAAGTACATGACGAAGAAGTCAGCTGGCTAATCGCGACCTCCCAATCTAACAAGGCAATCGCGAACCTCTCGTGTACCTCGAATCTTACCCCCATCGGGTAATCCTATAAAGAAGGGTCTACCTTCTACAATAACTAAGACCAATCTATCTACACATGCATCAGATATAAAAGAATGCGTAGCACCGGTACCAAAAAGAACTCTTATAGGAAAACCATTAATATGAATGGTACCTGTGGTTGCTAGCGTTGTCGGTTCTACAACACTCCTCGGCTCATACACTCTGGTTGATGCATCTCTGGTGTCTGCAGATCCACCAACACATCCTCTACCTCTCCCCTGTCCCGGAGTGGAAACTTGAGGAGCGGTAGAACCAAAAACTCTCTGTTGCTGCTGCTGATACTGAGATCTCTGTCCTCCTCCCGCAACACTGGCAGGTGAAGAACCCTGCTGAGATAGCGCCTTGCCCTGATGGAAAAAGGCAGCTTTGTGTCCACGCTTGCCACAAGAAAAGCAAGTCATTGCTGGCTTCTTACAATCAGCTCGGATGTGTCCTTCACCTCCGCAGTTATGACACTACCGTCCTTTGTCAAAACTCTGTTGGAAACCAGAACGTCTAGGCGTCTGACTACGCCCAAAACCAGCTGCTCCAACTCCAGCTCCAACACTAATTGATCCAGTCTTTTGTCTCTTCTCAGGACCTCCTGTCTGAGAAGCTCTCCTATGACACGGTCGGTCTCTCTCACAAGCATAAGCTCTATCCTGATAGTTTGTCAAAGAATCACAACGGAGACCAGCAAGATAGGAACGTGTAGACTCTCTCAACCTCCGAGAGAAAAGGTGAACATGCTGATCCTCAGGTGGTGTAGATGGACCCAACAAAGACAACTCATCCTGAAACATGCTGATGATCTCAACAATAGGCAAATCCTCGAATCCAGCCTCAAGGAAATCCTGAAGACGGTCTCTCCTCATAGCTGCAGGGCAATAGCGATCCCTGATCACCGTCTTCATCTACTCATAACTGGTAACCTTACTACGAACGGTCCTCCACCAAGAATGAGCCTAATCCTTCAGTAGCGTCTGTGCTATACTGACTCGATGTCCCTCTGGCCAACCGATAGCCTCCATAGCAGTATCCAGCTTCCTAGCCACTACTCCACCTCCAATCCAGTCTTTCCCATGAAAGTGGGAACCTTCAGCTAGTCGAAAGCCTTCAACCAACTGTCGGGCTTCGGCTCCTTCGCCTCAGCTGACGCTCTAACAACCTCAGAAACTCTAGCAAGCGGTGAAACAACCTGTGTAACTCGCTGCGAAACCTCAGCTGATCTCGCAGGAACTGGCGACACTGGTGTTGGTCCTCAAGTCCTGATAGCCTCCTCAACTCTTTGCACATAGTCGCGATATGTAGAATCTCCGATAGACACTCGTGCGGACTATATCGATGGAGCTCCTTGTGCTCCAGACCTAGCAGCGGTCCCGTTCCCAACCTCAGGAACAACACTCTCAGCAACTTCTTTAGCAAATGCCTCAGCGATAGGCGGATCAGCAACTGGGGCTTGGCCCCGACCTCTAGCTAGTGGAGGTCTTCCTGCACGTCCTCGTCCACGGACGGCAGGTGGAAGTGGTGGTCGACCCCTTCCTCGCCCTATACCAGCAGTAGCTCTAGTGCGTGCCATTTGATATAAGGATAGATATAAAAGACTATATATAGGTATAAGGCCACGCTACAGCTAAATCACAAATCCAAGAAAAGCACATATAAAGGCCAACAAATAAGAAACTACACTGCTGAGATCCGTAGAGGTAGTGGTGGTCGCCCGTACATCAATCCCAAACCGACAAGTTTAAAACAAAAACCCCCTTTTGAAAACGTTAGACCCCTCGCGGGTTACATTTATTTATCCATCCGACCTTTAGAAGATTTCGAGTGCCATTGTTGCCAACCTAGCACTCTGATACCATATTGTAACAATCCAATTTTTGGGAACTCGAAGCGCTACGGGCTAGGACCACACAATGGGTCCCAACCCTCAAAGTAACAATAACACAACGGATCTTACAACAAGGCACAGACGAATGAAAACCAAAACTCAATGTAAAACCAAAGGTTTAAACAAAAGAAAGCGTAAAAGACTCGCAACCGAGTTCAAAACAAAAGGGAAACAACAAAGGAAACATAAACCCGATCCCGTTCTATAATGTACGGGAACCCCGGCTGACCACACCATCCGGATCATTCAGCAGCATCCTGAACCTGCGGAACATCTACAACGACGGTATAAACCGTTAGCTAACATTCTAGATATATAGCAAGAGCGTAAAGGCACAAACACACATAAGGTAAAGAAAACACATAGCATGCTTGCACACAACCGGTTATTATCTTTCTTAAGGTTATCCATTACTAATTCAGCTTCTTTTGTCACACGAGAATCTCTCGAAACTCGCCTCCGCTTCCGTCTACCAATAGGAATAAATCAATATTATCCGTTACTGTTAGCATGAAATATTGTGATATTTTAGGCACGTTTTCTAGATGTATTTCATCCATTATAGTGTTCATTGATAAAGCATTGAAGCAATTGTGAGCTAGTTTGTCTATATTGTCGATATAGAGGTCTACATAAGCTTTGTGTTGATTGTAGGCGAATAAGAGCTAAAACCGAACGAATTATGAGAGGATGGAGATGGATTGAGCATATTCAAGGATTGAGGACACCACAAAGAAGCCAAAGAAGATGCTAGGATGAAGAATGGCACAAAACAAAGGGAATTACGAGCAACCTATGCTTCCACGCTCTAAAATACGGCCGTAATGAAGTCAACGCTCTAAACCACGGCCGTGGAACTTGGCAACATGAGCGTGGAGCATTCCAGAGAGTTACACGGTATAAAGTACGGTCGTGGAAGTTGTGAAGAACCGTAATCCAATTCCACGCTCTAAACCACGGGCGTGGAATTCCATATAACCGTGATTTAGGCAATCTTTTGACGAATAAAATATAGACACATTGTCTACGCACATGGGCCGGACACTTATTCTATCTTCCCCTATAAAAGGAATGAAGGAGGGAGATTTCGGGACCTTCGCTTACGCTTGCTTGCACGTGCTTAGGGTTCCAGTTGGACGTGCGGAGATTGCCATTTTGCAATGGAGATTTGCAAAGGCTTGAAGATTTGGAAGTTTCACTTTGTCCTTAGGTTTGATTAGAAGACGGATTGACATCCCGTTCTTCGTTCTTATCAAGGATTGTGATTTGTTTGTGTTATTCCAAATTTGATATACATCATTACCTTTGTTTGTGGATTTGAGATTGATTTGAAGTTTATTGAAGGTTTTCGAAGGTTATCATCTTTCATTCTTCTTAATCTTGAATTTGATATCATAATGACTGTTGTTGGCTAAAACCCTTTAGCAATTCTAAGGTGAAGGGTTGATAGTTGTGGCTTAGATGATGATAGATTGATCGTTAACATATTAGACCCTGAGAGTTAGAGAGATTTCGTCGACGAGCCAGAATCACGGCCTATTCTTGAGGTTCCACGGCCGTGGAACTCAAGATCCACCCGTAATTTACTTCAGTTTACGAACCCTGCTTTTACTTTAATCCAAAGTTAAAGATTTGCTTTAACTTAGTCTTGGCTTGCCTTTTCTAGGTAGTAGTGAAGCCTCAACAACCTCTACTTCGATTTCGAGTGTCACAACCTTAATCGGTTTAGTTAGTCTTGATCCTTGGGTTACAAGTTTGGGTATTTGAGATTAATTCTTGTCTTTAGATCCTTTCTATACTGAAGCCTCAACAACCTTTATAGAGAGTGTCTTTAGATAAGTCATATAAAGCATTGGAACTTCACCGTACATTGCTTTACCTTAGTTTACCTTTGCAACTCTTAACTTTGTCCTTAGTTCTTTAGTATATCTTGAATCGATTGCCACAATTAGATACCTGGATCTTTAGGGTTGCTGTTTTCCCAATATTTGCAAAGCTCATACATTTACTTGCTTGACGATCTATAACTGGATTTAACCCCCCAAATTCCTGTGTTCGATACTCTGGAATTCTTGCTTAACTACGTCGATCCGTACACTGCGGGTTCGCTTGCTTGATTCTAGTTTTATAAATTTAAGACTTATTTGCACGCATGCTAAGTGGCGAACAGTTACCTACGGGCCTGGGTTGTAAGAGCACATTCTAATCTCTTGTAGAACTAGACAAGTGGTCACCGCCCGGTTGTCATACACTTGGGCCAATTAAGGTTATAAAGGGTGAATCATATTCCGGTTATCCGTTATACAATAATAAACAACACAAACAAGCCAATACAATCCAACTAATACGCGAAATGAAGCTAAGTAAGTCCAAGTGACTTACCTCACATGAAGGTAACACAAAAGCTCAGCAACAACTCAAAGAACACTCAAGAAAGGCTCAGTTTCCCTCAGGAAATGAGCAAGGAAAGCCTGTTTACACAAGTATCACGAATCAGGAACAAAACGGTTGCTAGAAGTCTATAACCTCTAGTCTCAGTGATCTCTAAGAGATCTCCACAAGCTAAGGGCTCAACCTTAGTCTAACAGCATACTCAGGGAACAAGGAACATCCATAAGGATCAACGAAAGGAACGAGGAAAGCAAGGAAGGAAGCAACTCACAAGAATGGGAGTTACTGCAGAGGAAACCTCAGGGGCGGCTGGACGAGGCGCAGAGGTGGCACAGCAGAGGCGCGGGGGCGGTTTACAGTGCAGAAGCATTGTCGACTCCTTCGACAGCAAGGAACGCAGCAAAGGCCAATGCTTGCTCTTCTCAGTGCACAAACACGTCACAACTCAACCAAGGGAGCCTGTGAACATCAAAGGATCAACAACGGAACACTCCACAAGAATTAAGGATCAAACTTGGTTCTTGGAGAAGAAGAAAAGGGAAGAACGAAGAAGAAAACGAAACAGAAGGAGAAGGCATGCAACAACTATATGAACGTGATTAAGAACCAGAAGAGATGAACTTACACGTTAAGCAAGGTCGTAGGAAGCAAGGGAACGGTTGTAGCTCTTAGGGTTGAAGACGGATGCAGAAATGGGAAAAAGGAGGAAAAGGCAGGGATATATAGAGACGGGCTGAAAAGATAGAAGGAAGGACGTTTAGGGTTAGAAAGAAGATAAGGAAGCCGGCCCATAAGATAGAATATCGGATATTCTATCTATGGAAGGAAGATAAAATGAACGAAAGAAAGATCGGGTGCGATCTGTTGTCTCTTCACCGCGGGAGCGGTGAAGGCAAAAGACTGGGGTCTTACATAAATAGCCATAGAAGAGGAGATTTTTAGATAGCTTAGTTGTGATTATTGAATCTCACATTATTGTGAGATACTTGTGACTTCGCTCATGGAGTTTGCATTTTATCATTTCTATTCAACCAAAAGGAGAGTTTTTGGTTGAATCTTTGTGACTCCTTTTTGAGGTTGCTCTTGTATGTGTTAATCTTTTTGAAGGTTGGTGCTACAAGTCAAACTAGTCTCTCCTTGTGCTTGTCTTATTTAGAAGGCTTGTGTAAGGTTAAAGAAGGAAGGGTGAAAGGTAATTCGTTGTTTAGGGTTTTGGCACATAATTGGTCAAGGTTTTTTGCAAGTCTTATAATAGTCCGATCTTCCTATATTATCATATTTCATTCCATTTAATCATCTCTTATCTTTCTATATCATTTATAATTCCGCATTCTGAGTTTTTCATAAAATCTCAGTCTATTCTTCCCAAATCCTCGCACAAGATTTTCATTGCTTAACCGAGATTTGTTTCAGTCGAGGACTTTCAATCTAGATCAGGAACTATGACATCAACACTGCATCAGGTTTAATATTTGTTATGTGGTAGTTGATCTAACGTATGTGGGTCGTTAACCTACTATTATGTTGATCGTTGAACTTTAATTATGTGGGTTGTTGACCTACAATTTTGTGGTCGTTGACCTACAGTTTTGTGGTCGTTGACCCCCAGTTTTGTTCATCGTTGACCTACTAATATGTAGGTCGTTGACCTACTATACGTGGGTCGTTGCCTACATATACATATGTGACTTTTTTTAAATTTTATTTAACAAAGTCAAATACGTATGTTTTTTGTTATAATATTTTTTTCGTAATTATTTATTAAATCATTTATTATCCACAATTTTTTTAATTCGGTCATATTTTAATGTATTGTGTTATCCCACATGATTTGGTTATCAAGTAAGGTTGAAAATTTGAGAATTTATATAAATAAAGTGTTTTCTTAATACTTTGCTATCCTACGTCGGTTATCCAATAAGGATGATACTTTGAACTTGTATAAAATGAAGGTTTGCATATTAAACAAATCATACATTTATAGGCGTCTTGGCTAAGTTCAAGTATAACTATTATTCATATCCGATTAATATTTGTTATGCGGGTCGTTGAACTATTATTATATAGTTTGTTGATCTACAATTATGTGTGTCGTTGACCTACAATTATGTGGGTTGTTGACCTATTATTATGTGAGTTGTTATCTATATAATTTAAATGGAAATTCCGGTTGGTACCCCTATTCAAACACCCTAAATCCATAGGACTCGGAGTGCTACGGGCTAGGACGTCACAATGGGTCCTCACCCTAGCCTGACAACAAGTTCACTGGATCTTACAACGAGGCACAAATAAATATAAAGCCAACATCGATAAAAGTAAAATATCATAAACTAAAATACAAAACACACAGCCGAGTATCAAAGTATACCGATATATCCATACATACACAACCCCATATCCCATCCTACGGAAACCCTCGACTGATCACTCCTGTTGAATCACTCTATAGTCCTCCTAACTTGCAAAGCATCTACAACATGGTATAAACCGTTAGCTAATAGTTCATATATAAGATAACGCATAAGCACATACACAAATCAAAATTTAATTAAACATCAAGCATGCTATCACACATTTCCCGTTTTATTATCTTTATAACATTATTCACTCAAAACTAATCTTATATCTATTAAAGTAGAAGCCTCTATTGCCACGTGTCAACGCCATGTTTCTCAAAGCCTAAAAAATTATTATAAAAAGTGATTTCTAAATGTTAATATAAATTGGAAATTGATCTCTAAATTTTGTAAAAATATATAAATAAATAGTTTTATAAAAATAGTTTTTAAACTTTTACGGATTTTTTTTGCCAACGAGCATATCTTAACAAATCAGTTTAAAAATATAATTAATTAGAAGAGATAAATACTTAAAAGAGAATTAAAAGTCATAATAATGATTATAATTTAATTCTCCGAATTTTTATTTTACAAAAATATACATATAAATTTCGAAGTATTAAGTATTTATTAAAACTCAACCCGCACAAAGTGCGGGTAATATACTAGTTTATGGTTGTGACACGAGAAGTCTACGACTCTTGCCTCCGTTCCCCTTACCATCTGGAGTAGTCAGGCGTACCTCCCTGCATACCATGTGGAGTGGATTGGCACCCTTCCCTTATACTAGGTCTGGCCTAGTCACAAAGAACCCCTCATACTCCCTCGAGAGAACTGAGCAAACTTTCACCGCCCGTACAAGTGGGTCGATCATACGTCGGTAATAATCAATATTGCATGCTATAAAGCATATAACAAACACCACTCATGCATACATCCAATATAGGATTGAAGCTAAGTAAGTCCTACGGACTTACATGAATACGCTCACCAAGCTACAAAGTTATGGTTAGTCTACCGTCTCCAACTCCACCTATCGAGAATATCAAATTCCTCGTATTAGACCTCTCGCTTCAAATATAAATTAAATTAATTCCTTTGAATTTAATTAATCAATCTTTAACTAATTAATTAAATTTCACCCGAATAACGTTTAGTTCCCAAGAAATTTCTAAACCCACGTGTCATCAAATCTCATCAAACAAATAGCCCATAATCACCAGAATAATGTAACGAGCATAATGAAATTTCCAATTACCCATTTTGACAAACCTAAGGTCAATTTAGCCAAATCACAATACGGAAAACGAATAAATTCATAACTTATTCGTTACTAACCCGATTGACGATCCGAAAGAATATTCGGAATCACAACGACGAGGCTACGCTCGGACACCATCAAATTCACTAGAATCTGAGCAATGGAACCATCCTAGTAACATATATGCTCGACCAAACCTTCATTTTCTTGGAAATATGAATATTCGGTACCGATATGAAGAGAATGAAGAGAGGAATGATGGCCTCCTTTACCTATCCGGGAATTTGATTTTCTTTCTTCTCTCTTTGATCATTTAGCTCCTCAATGAAATAATGGCCTCCTTTACCTATCCGGGAATTTGGAGGAGTTGATATTTGGCATGTTTGATGTGGGAGGGCCATGAAAGCAAAATTTTTGCATTCAAAGAATAGAAAGAACTTATAGGTTTGAGGAAGTCAATCATGACGATGAGTAACTCAGCACCATTCACATAGCCGGGTGTTTGTGTCTTGCCAAAGTCGGATTGAGCGATATTCCTAGTGGATTATGGTATGTGCATCAAGGGTTTGAGGCATCTTGCAAAATTGAGAACCGCCAATCTCCTAGGCTTCGGTTTTTGTGCACCTCTGTCCATAACTCCAAAAGTAAAGTCGAAAAATTATGTGCAAGAGAAGAGAGCAAAGCTCTAAGTTGAAAGTGTTGCAAAACCGCAAGAGAAAAAGAAAAGAGTTAGTTATCCACTTTCCCGGATTCATGCACCACACTCCTTATAACTTCCTCTCCTTTTCCGCATTCTAGACCTTACTTGAAAGCCCTTAAGATCAAGAGAATGATATATGACTTGGTGATCTAAATTGAAGTTTCTTATGATTGATTTTGATAATGTTTGAAGGTTATGATGTTTACATGGAAGTTTGATCAATTCATGAGTTTTCTTTCCTCTTTATTCTTTGATTATGTATATGAGAGTCTTATGAACGAATGAAGCAAGGTTTGAGAATGATCTATCGACTAGAAGCACATTTACTTAAAATATGTTTTGCTTTGCGAGTGCATCCATATTTCATCCTAACTTGAGTTTTAAAGCTTTTGAAAGACCTTGCTTGAGGACAAGCAAGTGGCAAGTATGGGGTATTTTGTTAGCATGAAATATTGTGATATTTTAGGCACGTTTTCTAGATGTATTTCAACCATTATAGTGTTCATTGATAAAGCATTGAAGCAATTGTGAGCTAGTTTGTCTATATTGTCGATATAGAGGTCTACATAAGCTTTGTGTTGATTGTGGCGAATAAGAGCTAAAACCGAACGAATTATGAGAGGATGGAGATGGATTGAGCATATTCAAGGATTGAGGACACCACAAAGAAGCCAAAGAAGATGCTAGGATGAAGAATGGCACAAAACAAAGGGAATTACGAGCAACCTATGCTTCCACGCTCTAAAATACGGCCGTAATGAAGTCAACGCTCTAAACCACGGCCGTGGAACTTGGCAACACGAGCGTGGAGCATTCCAGAGAGTTACACGGTATAAAGTACGGTCGTGGAAGTTGTGAAGAACCGTAATCCAATTCCACGCTCTAAACCACGGGCGTGGAATTCCATATAACCGTGATTTAGGCAATCTTTTGACGAATAAAATATAGACACATTGAAGGTTTTCGAAGGTTATCATCTTTCATTCTTCTTAATCTTGAATTTGATATCATAATGACTGTTGTTGGCTAAAACCCTTTAGCAATTCTAAGGTGAAGGGTTGATAGTTGTGGCTTAGATGATGATAGATCGATCGTAAGCATATTAGACCCTGAGAGTTAGAGAGATTTCGTCGACGAGCCAGAATCACGGCCTATTCTTGAGGTTCCACGGCCGTGGAACTCAAGATCCACCCGTAATTTACTTCAGTTTACGAACCCTGCTTTTACTTTAATCCAAAGTTAAATATTTGCTTTAACTTAGTCTTGGCTTGCCTTTTCTAGGTAGTAGTGAAGCCTCAACAACCTCTACTTCGATTTCGAGTGTCACAACCTTAATCGGTTTAGTTAGTCTTGATCCTTGGGTTACAAGTTTGGGTATTTGAGATTAATTCTTGTCTTTAGATCCTTTCTATATTGAAGCCTCAACAACCTTTATAGAGAGTGTCTTTAGATAAGTCATATAAAGCCTTGGAACTTCACCGTACATTGCTTTACCTTAGTATACCTTTGCAACTCTTAACTCTGTCCTTAGTTCTTTAGTATATCTTGAATCGATTGCCACAATTAGATACCTGGATCTTTAGGGTTGCTGTTTTCCCAATATTTGCAAAGCTCATACATTTACTTGCTTGACGATCTATAACTGGATTTAACCCCCCCAAATCCCTGTGTTCGATACTCTGGAATTCTTGCTTAACTACGTCGATCCGTTCACTGCGGGTTCGCTTGCTTGATTCTAGTTTTATAAATTTAAGACTTATTTGCACGCACGCTAAGTGGCGAAAAAGTTTTTGGCGCCATTGCCGGGGATTTGGTCTAGGCCGAATTCGGTTGCCGGTTGTCAAGCTTGGGAGCTTAGCTCTTGTTATTTGATATCTCTTGTGAGTGATATTTGCAGGTCACTTTAGGTTTATGCGCAGGTCTAGGAACAACACAGACCTTTTACCTCTTGATCAAGAACTTGAGAAGACTTTGAGGAAGAAGCTCAAGGAAAGAAAGATGACTGAAGAAAGAGAACGAGATTACCAAACGGAATTAGCGGAATCCGAAGCTCAACTTAGATGGAGCGAGAGGACTCGCAAGGAGGAATCGGAGCGTCATCAATCGAAAGTTGGCGATCTCACGGATATGATATTTCAAATGAGGGTGGAATTAAGCGATCTTAAGAAGAAGAAGAGTAGGAAATCGTCAAGATCGATTAGAGCCCATTCATCCGATAAGGATAGAGACTCTTCCATGCCACCACTAGAAGACATTGATCCGACGATCAATGCGAACCCATTTGCTCCACGGGCAGCCGCCAATCGTCGTGCTCCAGCTGGGAATGCGAGAGCTGCTCGTGTAGATGGAGAGCCAAGGACTCTTGGCCAAAGGATGGATCCCATTCAGCAACCACGCCGCCTAGGTGTGAACTTTGATGCTGATGATATGCAAGGGTTTAGCTTCAACCCACAAGTTATCACCATCGTTTGCCAAAATCAGTTTGGAGGAACGAGTGCTGAATCTCCACATCAACATTTACAAAATTTTAAGGTCATAATGGAGACAATGAAGCTAAAGAATACAACCACCAACAACTACAAGATCAAGTCATTCCTCTTCTCTTTGAAAGGGAAAGCTTTATCTTGGTATCAAGCTCTTCCAAATGGGAGACTTAACACATGGGAGGATCTTTCCGTGGAATTCCTTACCAAATTCTTTCCTCCATCCAAGACGGCGGAGTTGAGAGGTAAGATTAATGCGTTTTCTATGAGATCTAACGAAAGTTTATTTCAATCTTGGGAAAGATTTCAGGACTTATTATTGGATTGCCCACACCATGGCATTTCAAAGTTGGGTTTATTGGAGATATACTATAAGGGGCTGGATGTGGAAACACAATTCAAGCTCCAATCCCTTTCATGTGGTACATTCATGGACATGAGGGAAGATGACGCTTGGGACTTCATTGAGAAGCAAGCCCGAGTCATAGAAAAGTATTCTCACCGGAAAGTAGAAGCAAATCAAGTGGAGCAAGGAGCAAAATTGTCACAAGCCGCTCAAACTCAAATCTTTTCTCTCAATACCGAGATTAAAGAGTTGAAGGAAGCCATTAAAACAAACTTCCCAAAGCAAAAGGGACAAGATGTGGGTTATTTGGGAAACAACGATAACCACAATGGGAATGAGAATACAAATCGCAACAACCGGAACAACAACCGGAATAATTGGAACAACAACAACAACCGGAATAACGGCTGGAACAACAATAGGGGTTCAAACAACAATAATTGGCTGTACAACCAACAACACAATTCTGGTAATTCTTATCTCAATTCAGGAAATTCACTAACTCCACCTTCTTCTTCTTCCATTCCCTTGAAAAGCCAGGAACAAGCATCTAATAGCGGAAGCACTTCGGGGAAAGAAAAGTCCGATCCCGTGTTGGAAACAATCTTGGGAAAGCTTCAAGGATTGGAGACTCGCATCATCAAGGTCGATGATCATATTACTAAGGTTGATAAAGCCCAAAAGGTTTTAGAAAACCAAATGTTTAGTCAAGTTGAAGAAGTTCCTAGGAATCAAGGAAAACTTCCAGGAAAGACGGAGGATAACCCAAAGGGAAGGGTGATGGCAATCACCACTAGGAGCGGAGCAACAACCATCGACCCGCAGCCTAAGTTTATAGAAGTCCCCGCCGAAAAGGAGAAAGAAAAGGGGAAGGAGAAGGAAGATGTCTACGTTCCTCCTCCAGCTTTCAAACCTCCCCTACCATTCCCGCAATCTAGAGCAAGAGCGCGTCTAGACAAGCAATTTGGTAAGTTTATTGAACTCATGAGCAAACTACATATTAATATACCTTTCATTGATGCAATTGTAGGTATGCCAGCTTATGGAAAGTTTCTAAAGGAGATCTTCTCTAACAAAAGAAAATTAGAGGATTTTGGAGAGGTCAAGATGAGTTCGGATTCATCGGATCTCATCAAGACAATGAAGGAGAAGATGCCCCCAAAGCTGAAGGATCCGGGGTCATTTTGTATTCCCATAGGAGTGGGAGATGTCACATATGATGCATTATGTGATTTAGGAGCAAGCGTGAGCATCATTCCGCTTGCCTTATGCAGGAAGATCGGTTTAGGCGAACCTAAACCGATCTATAACTCGTCTGGTCGGTATAGTTGAAGACGTCCCGGTCAAGCTTGGTAAGTTCTACGTTCCTATAGATTTTGTTGTGCTTGACATTCTTGCAGATAGTCCGGTCCCGATCATACTCGGAAGACCGTTTCTTGCAACATCCGGTTGCATAGTTGATTGCAAGAATGCTAGACTCGCCTTCGACATAGGAGAAGAAAAGGTAGAGTTCGTCCTCTCCACTTTAGTGAAGGAACCATTTTTCAATGAGGATATATTCAACATCCTTGACGAAGAGCTATCTAGAGAAGAGGTAAGTTCGATTCTCTTCAGAGACCCCTTACAAAAAGTTATTTCTATGAGCATTATGGATGTAGGGGAAGAAGAGGAATGTAATGAGGAAGTAGAAGCTTTAGAAAAGCAAAAAGAAGTGTATGAAGAAGAATATGAGAAACTCTACGATGGGTCAGAAAACGTCAGAAATCACGGCCAGTCGTGCTATTCCACGGCCGTGGAATCTACCAACATGATTGTAATCAGCTATTCAGAGGACTCCAGTAAGTTACACGGCCAAAACCACGGCCGTGGAACAAACAGAGGTCCCGTAATTGACTTCCACGCCCAAAACCACAGCCGTGGAGGGAACAGAGTAGCCGTAATTTTGGGTGAATCTGAAGGAGATTGTATCTTCTCCACCACTTCTCTTGACTCTTCTCCAGCACCTTCTACATCCTTAAACACTTCTAAGGAAGCATCGGATACTCCTCAATAGACATTAGAGACTCCTATAGTGATGGAATTGAAGCCACTTCCTACACATCTAAGGTACGCATTTCTATGACCTAATTCTACCTTTCCGGTAATTGTTAGTTCCGATTTGAGTATTGATGAACATAGTAAGCTCATGGTTGTTCTTAAGAAACATAGGAAAGTCTTAGGGTATACTATAGAGGATCTAGTAGGAATCAAATCTTCACTATGCATGCATAAGATCCTAATGGAAGAAGACTTTAGAACTTCGCGACAACCTCAAAGGCGGTTAAATCCGATCATGAAGGAGGTTGTCAAGAAGGAAATTCTTAAACTACTTGATGCAGGTATCATCTACCCTATCTCCGATAGCAAGTGGGTGAGTCCCGTACAGGTGGTTCCAAAGAAGGAAGGAATGACGGTCATCACCAATAAAAACAATGAACTCATTCTCACACGAACCGTAACTGGATGGAGGATGTGCATAGATTACCGGAAGCTAAACAACGCAACGAGGAAGGATCACTTCCCACTACCCTTCATCGATCAAATGCTTGAGAGGTTAGCATAACACTCACACTTTTGCTATCTTGACGGTTATAGTGGTTTCTTTCAGATCTCGATACATCCAGACGATCAAGAGAAGACCACATTCACGTGTCCGTGGGGAACGTTTGCGTATAGGAGGATGCCGTTTGGGCTTTGCAACGCCCCAACCACCTTTCAAAGATGCATGATGGCTATCTTTTCGGAGTACATAGAGGAGATCATGGAGGTCTTTATGGATGATTTCTCCGTTTATGGCTCTTCTTTTGATAATTGTCTTTCTAACCTTGCTCTTGTGTTACAAAGGTGTGAAGACACTAACCTAGTTCTTAATTGGGAGAAGTGTCAATTTATGGTGAAAGAAGGCATTGTATTAGGACACTTAGTCTCTAGTAGAGGGATTGAGGTGGATAAAGCTAAGATAGAGACAATAGAAAAGCTTCCTCCTGATAGCATGAATTATAGTCTATATTTTGGGGTTTGTTTGGACGTTTTATCTTTCATAATCTGCATGTTTGTATGTATATTATGTGATTTTACTACCATTTCATCTACCTTTGCGAGAATCGAGGTCTACACCTAGTTTCGTTGTAATCGTAGGTAAAATGGCACGTTTCGCATCAAAAAGGAGCAAAAGGAGTCATGAGTCATTTGGAGCTACATCCAGGGAGCATAGCCATGGATTAAAGATTTACTTTGGACCAGTTTTGAGAGATTTCACATTCAGTTATGACTCACCTCGGTTGACCAGAGATTCATCTCGACCGAGGCGATCCAGAGACGCCGACTCGACTGAGGCGAACACCTAGGACGCGGCGAGAATATTTTATTCTTGGATGAGATCTTTTAAATTTGGAAAGTGATCTTATATTTTTGGGCTTGGCTCCTGGAAGGAAGGAGATATGCAGAATCATATATTTTACCTATATTTATGGGAAAATATCTTTCTAAGATTTATTATCTTTGGAGGGTTATTTTCCTATAAAAAGGGTTGGATTTCCACAATTCCGACATCACGCTATACCGTCGATCAGGGTTTACAGCACGCAGCAGCAGCAGCCTACTCCAGTTGGGAGAGATTCGAAGAACCTTTTTGAAGGTTGAGGGAAGATAGAAGTCTATAGCTTTTATAGCTTTTTGAAGGGTTTTGTAAGATTGTCTTCAATTCCCTCACTTGTTGTCTTGTCTTGTTGGATTGCTATCCAAGGAACGCTTTGTTGTGATATTTGATTCAGTTATTGAAGTCTTTTCATTAAATTCTTCTTGTTCAAATATTCACCTTTTTCCCATATATTTAATACTTTCATAATGATGATGAGTGGCTAATTTCTTTGTGTGATTCTAGGGTGATTAGCTGAAGGTTGTGGGAAAAACAATGATAGAATAATCTTAGATTCCAGTAGGATCCTGAAAGTTCGAGTCTTTAACCTTAACCCTAAGCATCTCGTTCAGTCGATGAACATTTCGGCCGAGGTGGAAACTGGCTGACCGAGGTGACTTATCTGATCCATAACTGAGAGTTAAGTGTTAGAGTTTGCCAAATCCTATTCTTATTACACCTTTCCTGGTTCAAAGCAAGCTTAGGATGAGACTTACCCGGTAATTCCTTAGTTTGTGTACCGACGATCATAAGTGTAGGTAATAAAGGTTTATCCTTTATTGGGGTTTGAGTGTGCTTCCATCATCTTTGTGAGTTAACCTGAGACTTACCCGGTAAAGGTTGATTCTATTCCCTTAGATGGTGTGTTAGTTTGAGGTTATAGTTCTTTATCTAAATTCCTTGAGACTTACCCGGTAATAGGAGTTACGGTTTAGGATTAGTGTGTAGTGAGACTTACCCGGTGATCTACTCCACTTTAGAAACACCTTCCCCACGCAAAAATCTCAGCTTTGTCCGCTTATCTATAGATCTTGAGTTGGAACCACAACTAGATGCTTTAATCCCTAGAATTGCATGTTTGCTTTATTGACTTCTTATTCATCTTTGATTGTGTTAATCACTCTTGTGGTTAGTATTGACATAAGCACACCATATTGACTTTGTTTCACCGAGTCCCTGTGATCGACCCCTGGAATTTTCTTGCTTTTACTACGATTGACCCGTACACTGCGGGTTCGCATCCTTGTTTTAAGCTTAAGTCTAGGGTTATAAATTTAAAGCTTGCACACACCGTTTGGAGCGAACAAGTTTTTGGCGCCGTTGCCGGGGATTTGGTCTAGACCAAGTCGGTACGGTTTGCTCTTGGGGCGATTGCCCCGTTTCATCTAACCACTCTACTTGAGTGACTTTTGCAGGTTCTTTCTTAGGTATATGCGAAGAACCCGCGCTGGGAAGGAAATCGTTCCTTACGATCCCGAACCAGAAAAGACATACAAGCGACGCTTAAGAGAAGCAAAGATGGCCCAACAAGACGATCGTGATCTTGCGGCCCAATTGAAAGAGGCGCTAGAGCTGCTACGCCTCAACAAGGAAGAACTCAGGCAAGAGAAAGAAGAGAATCGCACCAAGACTGTAGCAATCGAAGCTGAGATAGCAGTCATACGAGACCAGATTCTACTTTGACCGAGGGAAGATCCTCCTGTTGATCCTCGACCGATGCAGGATCCAGTAGTTGACCCGCGACCGAGGCAGATTCCAGCACCTGACGCCCCGGCCGATGTACTGCCACCTCGGATGCCAGTCCGAGATGTTCTTCTTGCAGGAATCCCACAAACCCTAGGTCAAAGGATGGACCCTAATCAACAGCTGAGGCGTCCAGGAGTGAACCTAGGAGATCCAGCAGATCATGACTACGAACTTCGACCGCAAGTTCTAGCCATGATTCGCCAATGCCAATTCGGAGGGCTAGAGAAGGAGTCGCCGCATCAACATCTTCAAAACTACGAGATCTTGATGGAAACCTTGCGACCTCCCAGAATTGAGAATAACAACTACAAGCTAAGACCTTTTTACTTTTCTTTAAAAGATAGAGCTCTTACTTGGTATCAATCTCTTCCTCCAGGAAAAATTAGCACATGGGAGGAGATGACTACGGAATTCTTGACCAAATTCTTTCCCCCCTCAAAGACCGCTGAAATGAGAGGGAAGATCAACACTTTCATTATGAAGGACAAGGAGAGCTTGTCCAAATATTGGGAGCGGTTCAAGGATATCCTCTTGGATTGCCCACATCATGGGATTCCAAAGATCGAGTTGCTAGAGATCTACTTCAAAGGGCTGGACGGAAGCACCCAGTTCAATCTCCAACTACTCTCCTCCGGTGCCTTCATGGACATGGCGATTGATGAGGCTTGGGACTTCATTGAGAAGCAAGCCTTGCACATGGAGAAATACACCCACCAAGGAGCTGAAGGTGGAGTTAAAAGAGTCAACTTTCAAGAGACTCAATCCAACAACAATCAACTCACGTCTTTGAAGAATGACGTGAAGCAATTGAAGGAGCTCTTGATGGCTCAAACTAAGAAGGAAGAGCAAGGGCAAAGGAACAACAACAATAACGGGTACCGTAACAACAACAACGGTCCCCGAAACAACAACTACAACAACAACAATAGAGGATCCAATAGCAACAACTGGAGGGCGAATAACCAAAACTACGGTAACAATCACTCAAACTCCAACTCTAATGATTCCTCTAACCCTTTCCTCTCTTCCCCTTCTTCTTCTTCTACTCCATTGAAAAGCCAAGGGCAAGGATCAAGTTCGTCTCAGCCAGAAAAGAAAGACACAATTCTGGAGGCAATCTTGATCAAGCTTAGCGCTATGGAGAATTCTATGACTTCGTTTTCGAGGGCCCAAAAGTCCTTCGAACAACAACTTGCTAATAGGGCGAATGAAGCGCCAAGAGATCCAGGGAAGCTTCCAGCAAAGACGGAAACTAACCCTAAGGGCCAATGCATGGCCATAACGACGAGGAGTGGACTCAAAACTGCAGATCCAGTACCTCGCTCGACGTAGACCACCTCGGTCCAGATCCAGTCGAAGAACACCTCGACCGAGATGCCAACCGAGGAGGAGCAACAGAAAGCAGGAGGGACGACAGAAACTTATGTTCCACCTCCTGCATACAAACCACCACTTCCATTCCCTCAGTCCAGAGCCAGAGCACATCTAGACAAGCACTTTGGTAAGTTTCTTGACTTGATGAATAAGCTACATATTAATATTCCTTTCCTTGATGCTATTTTAGGTATGCCCGCCTATGGGAAGTTCTTAAAAGAAATCTTATCAAGGAAGAGGAAGCTGGAGGATGTTGGTGAAGTTAGGATGACATCTAAATCTTCGGAGCTTATCAAAATCATGAAGGAAAAGATGCCACCTAAGTTGAGAGATCCCGGCTCATTTTGTATTCCCATTCAAGTTGGGGATGTCACTTGTGAAGCCCTTTGTGATCTAGGAGCCAGCGTGAGCATCATCCCGCTGGAGCTATGCACGAAGATCGGTCTTGGAGAGCCCAAGCCGGTCAAAATTCGACTTTATATGGCGGATCGCTCCATTACCCATCCCGTAGGCATCTTGGAGGACGTTCCGGTCAAGTTAGGTAACTTCTATCTACCCATAGATTTTGTTGTACTTGACATTCCCGCAGATTATCCTGTTCCTATTATTCTCGGGAGGCCATTTCTAGCAACTTCGGGTTGCAACGTGGATTGCAAGAACGCCAAGTTGAAATTCAACGTTGGTGGGGATGAAGTGGAGTTCGCACTATTTGCAGCCATGAAAGGGGAGCAACTAACTGATGATATCTTCAACATCTACGATGAAGAAGAATCAAGAGAATTGGTGAGCTCTATCCTTATTAACGATCCACTCGAAAGAGTTATTAGCTTCAGTTTAATGGAGGAGGGTATATATGCTTCTTGTGATGCAGATATACGGAGCTTGAAGGCACTGGAAGAGGATCCAGGAGCTAAAACTGAAAAGCTAATCCAGGAGACGAAGATCTCCAATCCCGGATCCACTAGCAGTACCTCGACCGAGGCACCTTCTGGACTGAGCGAGGCGACTGAAGAACATCTTGGTCAACGCTTATGCGCCTCGACCGAGGTCGATGGCGAGACGATTCTAACTGAGACTGCATCGAGTCCAGTTTCTGACACCACTCCACTGGACGGAGGAAGCAGAGATCCCTCTCAGAAAGCACCCCCAGTTGTGGAGCTTAAACAACTCCCTAGTCACTTGAGGTATATCTTTCTTGGGCCGGATTCTACTTATCCCGTTATTGCTAGTGCTTCCCTCTCCGATTCTGAATTGTCTAAGTTAATGCATGTCCTGAGAAAGCATCGAAAAGCTATAGGTTACACCACGGACGATCTTATTGGCATTAAACCTTCTTTCTGCATGCATAGAATTCTAATGGAAGATAATCATAAGACTTCACGGGAACCTCAAAGACGGTTAAATCCGATCATGAAAGAGGTTGTGAAGAAGGAAGTTCTTAAATTATTGGATGCAGGTATTATTTATCCTATCTCGGACAGCAAGTGGGTTAGCCCGGTGCATGTCGTTCCGAAGAAAGGAGGGATGACCGTTGTGACGAATGCGAACAACGAGTTGATCCCAACGAGGACCGTTACGGGCTGGAGAGTTTGCATCGATTATAGGAAGCTGAACACGGCAACTCGGAAGGATCATTTTCCGCTTCCCTTCATCGATCAAATGCTCGAACGGTTGGCCCAGCATTCACACTTTTGCTACTTGGACGGCTATAGTGGGTTCTTCCAGATTCCTATCCATCCGGATGATCAGGAGAAGACCACTTTCACTTGTCCTTGGGGGACGTTTGCCTATCGGAGGATGCCATTTGGATTGTGCAATGCACCCGCTACCTTCCAGCGATGCATGATGGCTATCTTTTCCGAGTACATAGAGGAGATCATGGAGGTATTCATGGATGACTTTTCTGTATATGGTTCCTCTTTTGATGATTGCCTATCTAACCTTTCACTAGTGCTTAAAAGATGTGAAGACACTAACCTTGTTTTAAATTGGGAGAAGTGTCATTTTATGGTTAATGAAGGCATTGTGCTAGGACACCTCGTTTCTAATCGAGGTATTGAGGTCGATCGAGCTAAGATCGAAACTATTGAGAAACTCCCTCCTCCTTGTTCTGTTAAAGGTGTGAGGAGTTTTCTCGGGCATGCAGGTTTCTACAGGAGATTCATCAAGGACTTTTCTAAGATTTCTAAACCTCTAACTAACCTCTTGAATAAAGATGTTATTTTTGAGTTTTCGCAGGAGTGTCTTGATGCTTTTTACAGGATTAAGGAAGCGTTGATCTCCGCTCCTATTATCCAACCTCCTGATTGGACCTTGCCCTTTGAGGTCATGTGTGACGCTAGTGATGTAGCCGTAGGAGCGGTGCTTGGTCAGAAGAAGGATGGACGGACCACCGCCATTTATTATGCTAGCAAAACGCTAGATGAAGCACAACGCAACTACGCTACCACCGAGAAGGAGTTATTGGCGGTTGTATACGCTTTCGAGAAGTTTCGTTCCTATCTAGTAGGAGCGAAAGTCATTGTCTACACCGACCACGCAGCCATTCGTTACTTGTTGGGTAAGAAAGATCCCAAGCCGCGCCTTATTCGATGGATTCTCCTGCTCCAAGAGTTTGACCTAGAGATCCGCAATAAGAAAGGATCCGAGAACTCAGTTGCGGATCACCTCAGCCGGCTACCGGAATCCTCCCGGGAGACGGATAACCCACCCATAGACGATTCATTCCCCGATGAGCACTTACACTTGTTGGAGCGGTTGATGGATCTACTTACTTCACCCCACGATGGAGGTGAAGTATGGGGTGAGGGCACCTCCTACCTCGTTTGAGACCCAGCATGGTCCAGCTAGCGACCTTAAATCAAGCGCTTCTTGGGAGGCAACCCAAGGTATTGCTTTCTTTTCCCGTTTTCTAGTCTAGCTTAGATAGTTTTTGTTTTTGTTTTGCTTTGCTTTGTTTTTGGCGTTCTGGACAGACAACAGGGAACATCTAAGGAAGGAACATAACTGGAAGGACGGAAGTTCGAGATTCTGAGAATAAAGAAGCACCTCGGTTACTATCAGAGCACCTCGACCGAGTTGATTCTTGAGCAACCGAGGCAACTAGGGTTTCTGCAGAACCACCTCGATCCGTACCACCTCGGTCCAGTCGAGACCATCTCGACCGAGGTGACAGCAGATCCAGGAATAGTATAAAAAGGGGAAAAATTTATTTTTCACTTTTTACTTTACCCACCTCGACCGCGGCGACTTCCACTTCGCTCCTTCTCAGATCCTGCCTGTTTTCGAAGATTTCTGCTTCTAAACTGTGATTGAAGGGTAGAGGAACCGATTGCAACAACAGATCTGCAAAGAAATCGAGCGAATCGACCGAAACGAGGTAAAACAAGTCGAAACCCTAACTCGTTCGTTCGCTTTGATTTGGGCTTTGGTTGCCTCTGATTCTGCTGAGAAAGGATTTAAGTACCCCATAGGAAGAAATTGTAGTGATTTCTGGGGGAAAAGAACTGAATTTCTGAGAATTGGAATCGTAACTGCTGCGCCTCGGTCCGGTCGAACTGCATCTCGACCGAGGTGTTTTTGAGTCTTGTCAGCAACCGAGGTGGTCTAACAGTGTTGAGTAAGAATGAGTTCCGATCGTCGCCTGGCCCTTAGAGACAGATCCTCACCCTCCCCTTCTTCCTCTTCTTCCCGTCCTTACCGCCCGGTTATCCACGAGAGATGCCGGGTAGACTATGAGCGAATAGCTAGCCGTCCAGTTATCGCACCACGATTTCTGGACGTGTCGGCTTTTGATTGCCTAGGGTTAGATGCTGACCTTAGGAGGATGATTGCTACTGTCGGGCTGGATCAGTTTACTGAGATCCGAGCCCCAGCTTACTTGGAGCCGACCTTAGAGTTTGTTAGCTCCTTCTCCTACCTTTCCACAGACCAGTCTGTGAAGTACCGGTTGATGAACCGGAACTTCATAGTTCCTTTAGAGATATGGAGAGAGATTTTTGGCTTTTCTGAGCCCACCGCCACCGACTTCCCCTCCCGATCCGTAGCTAAGGAGTTCTGGGGGCAGATTGCCCATATTACTGAGCACGCAGACAGATGGCGCCCTGGAGATTCCAGGGAGAAGGTCATCTTTCACCCAGCTTTCAGACTAGCCCACAGGATTTTCAGCGAGACACTTTTGGCGCGTACTGAGACGCCCCAGAAGATCAGACAGGGCGAGCTTTTCAGCCTCTACTGCATGGTTACAAGAGGTTTCCCAGACTTTGGCTTGCTCTTGGCAGAGGATCTGCACAGGATCAAGGCCAAGGCGAAGGGAGACATTTGCTGCGGAGGTCTAGTCACCCATATCGCTACCTACCACGGGATGGACCTCAGTGTTTGCACGATGGCGGCGGCTCCGAAGCCGCTGGGATTACAGGAGATGATCACACGGAGGATTCTGGTTCCCCGTGGTTTGACCACTCCATACGTCGCCATGCCTTGGGAGCGGACTGCACCACAGGGGATCCGCTGGTCTGCTCAGTTCACAGTCTTTGATCCGCATTATTGGCAGACAACATGGGCTCCACTGATGGAGGATCACAGAGAGGCAGCAGCTGCCCCTGCTGAGGAGGAGGAGGATGACGACGACGAGGAGACAGTGGATGAGAGAGATGGTGGAGTCCCGATGGATACAGGGACAGATACTGCAGGTACGAGCGCGCCACCGATCATCGACTTAGATGATGAGGAGGATACCGAGCCAGCACCTGCTGCACCTCCTGCTAGATCTGCTAGGCGTCAGACACGCCGCCATAGAGATTCTGAGGTTCATCGCCGGATCGACGACCTGACAGATCAGATGATAGACTCTTATGCTGCCCTTACTGTGGACATGCATGAGAGATTTGCTGCCCAGGACCGACACATTGACCGCTGGACTCATCAGATGTTAGAGGAGCAGCACTATCAGCGCAGGATGATGGAGTTATAGTTCCAGCAGACTATGGGCTATCCGTTCGACCCGGCTCAGTATCCGTATGTGCCACCACCACCACCACCGGATCGAGACTATTGAGGAGTTGCAGGATTTTCTTTATTTTCTTTTATGCAGTTCGGCCATTTATCCGGTGAGTACTCTCATGTTTAGACTTTTTATTTGACCCACTAGGACAGTGTGTCCCAAGTATGGGGTGTTTGTACTTATCTGACTACGTGATGTATTTATTCGACTACCTTTTGATGTATGACACTTTATTTATGTGATATTTTCATATTTATGCTTCAGTTGCCTTTATATGATTATCTGATATTACATGCATACCTACAGGTTATATGATTGAGAAAAAACGTCGAAACCGAAAAAAATGGTTTTAAAAATTTTTTTGACCTCGACCGGGGAGATTCTGGCCAAACGAGGCATTTCACCTCGGTTGAACCAAGAACACCTCGACCGAGGTGTGTTAACTGAAAGTTTTCGAAAACGATTTTGTGTTACTTATCTGGATATGATCTCAGTGAAGATTCTGTTTACCTACTGGTTTTAAATTCTCTATGTGTTTGAAAGGTTTTATAATATGTTTAAGTTGCTAAATGCTTTGTTTGAAATTATTGGCATGTTTAATACTTTGTTTTTATCCAAATTATGTTGAATTTGAAGGTTGACACCGCAGGTTAAGTTCTCTCACTTTCTTCTTGGAAAGACCAAGGCAATTCATTTTCTTCTTCTTCTTCTTCTTGATCATGCTTAGCCCCTCATATACATTTTGCCTCCCTTTACCTATCCGGGAATTTGGAAGCAAGCGAAGTGGTGAAAGCAAGTGGAGTTAAAGTTGAGAAGTGGCTGGAAGTGAAAGTGCTAGAAAGCAACAATAGGTTTGGGGAAGTCAATCATGAAGATGAGTAACTCGGCACCATTCACATAGCCGGGTGTTTGTGTCTTGCCAAAGTCGGATTGAGCGATATTCCTAACGGGTCATGGTATGTGCATCAAGGGTTTGATGCATCTCAAGAAATTGATGATTGCTAATCTCCCAGGCTTCGGTTATTGTGCACCTCTGTCCATGCATCCCAAAAAGTAAAAAAAAGAAAAAAAAAAGTGGAATAAGCAAAGCTTATTGGTGGAAGATGTTGCAAGTCAAAGTGAAAGTGAAGCTCATCCTTTTCCCGGATTCTAGCACCACATTACCTTACATACATCCCTACCCTACACGTTTCTTGACCTTTCCTTTGGGAAGCCCTTGAGACCTTGAGCTTGTTGATTGACTTAGCGGTTTAAATCGGATTATACATGATTAATTTTGATAATTATGATTTATTATGCATTCTATGGTTTTATGCAAAGATGAACAACTTTCCTATATTTATAAAATGTTTTGAGCATATTGAGTTTTTAAATTCCAGGAAGTACTCTCTTAGAGTGATCTATGGTAGTTGCACACCATAAAATGTTTTTGAAAGACTTTTTCATTGATTTTTATGACCTATAATCCATTCTATCTTGTCTTCTATATGTGGAACTTGCTTGGGGACAAGAAAGGGCTAAGTATGGGGTATTTTGATAGCATGAATTATAGTCTATATTTTGGGGTTTGTTTGGACGTTTTATCTTTCATAATCTGCATGTTTGTATGTATATTATGTGATTTTACTACCATTTCATCTACCTTTGCGAGAATCGAGGTCTACACCTAGTTTCGTTGTAATCGTAGGTAAAATGGCACGTTTCGCATCAAAAAGGAGCAAAAGGAGTCATGAGTCATTTGGAGCTACATCCAGGGAGCATAGCCATGGATTAAAGATTTACTTTGGACCAGTTTTGAGAGATTTCACATTCAGTTATGACTCACCTCGGTTGACCAGAGATTCATCTCGACCGAGGCGATCCAGAGACGCCGACTCGACCGAGGCGAACACCTAGGACGCGGCGAGAATATTTTATTCTTGGATGAGATCTTTTAAATTTGGAAAGTGATCTTATATTTTTGGGCTTGGCTCCTGGAAGGAAGGAGATATGCAGAATCATATATTTTACCTATATTTATGGGAAAATATCTTTCTAAGATTTATTATCTTTGGAGGGTTATTTTCCTATAAAAAGGGTTGGATTTCCACAATTCCGACATCACGCTATACCGTCGATCAGGGTTTACAGCACGCAGCAGCAGCAGCCTACTCCAGTTGGGAGAGATTCGAAGAACCTTTTTGAAGGTTGAGGGAAGATAGAAGTCTATAGCTTTTATAGCTTTTTGAAGGGTTTTGTAAGATTGTCTTCAATTCCCTCACTTGTTGTCTTGTCTTGTTGGATTGCTATCCAAGGAACGCTTTGTTGTGATATTTGATTCAGTTATTGAAGTCTTTTCATTAAATTCTTCTTGTTCAAATATTCACCTTCTTCCCATATATTTAATACTTTCATAATGATGATGAGTGGCTAATTTCTTTGTGTGATTCTAGGGTGATTAGCTGAAGGTTGTGGGAAAAACAATGATAGAATAATCTTAGATTCCAGTAGGATCCTGAAAGTTCGAGTCTTTAACCTTAACCCTAAGCATCTCGTTCAGTCGATGAACATTTCGGCCGAGGTGGAAACTGGCTGACCGAGGTGACTTATCTGATCCATAACTGAGAGTTAAGTGTTAGACTTTGCCAAATCCTATTCTTATTACACCTTTCCTGGTTCAAAGCAAGCTTAGGATGAGACTTACCCGGTAATTCCTTAGTTTGTGTACCGACGATCATAAGTGTAGGTAATAAAGGTTTATCCTTTATTGGGGTTTGAGTGTGCTTCCATCCCATCTTTGTGAGTTAACCTGAGACTTACCCGGTAAAGGTTGATTCTATTCCGTTAGATGGTGTGTTAGTTTGAGGTTATAGTTTTTTATCTAAATTCCTTGAGACTTACCCGGTAATAGGAGTTACGGTTTAGGATTAGTGTGTAGTGAGACTTACCCGGTGATCTACTCCACTTTAGAAACACCTTCCCCACGCAAAAATTTCAGCTTTGTCCGCTTATCTATAGATCTTGAGTTGGAACCACAACTAGATGCTTTAATCCCTAGAATTGCATGTTTGCTTTATTGACTTCTTATTCATCTTTGATTGTGTTAATCACTCTTGTGGTTAGTATTGACATAAGCACACCGTATTGACTTTGTTTCACCGAGTCCCTGTGATCGACCCCTGGAATTTTCTTGCTTTTACTACGATTGACCCGTACACTGCGGGTTCGCATCCTTGTTTTAAGCTTAAGTCTAGGGTTATAAATTTAAAGCTTGCACACACCGTTTGGAGCGAACACCTCCCCCAACTTCGGTGAAAGGGATAAGAAGTTTTCTAGGACATGTTGGATTCTATAGGCGTTTCATAAAGGATTTTTCCAAGATATCAAAACCGCTCACTAATTTATTAATGAAGGATGCAGTTTTTAATTTCTCGCAGGAATGCTTAGATGTGTTTAATATGATTCGGGAAGCTCTAATCTCAGCCCCGATTATCCAACCTCCGGATTGGAATCTTCCCTTTGAGGTTATCTGTGACGCAAGTGACGTAGCCATAGGGGCTGTGCTTGGGCAAAGAAAGGAAGGACGAACCCATGCCATTTACTACGCTAGCAAGACGCTAGATGAAGCGCAGCTCAACTATGCCACTACCGAAAAGGAATTTTTAGCAATTGTATATGCATTTGAAAAGCTTCGCTCTTATCTTGTAGGTGCTAAGGTGATTGTGTACACGGATCATGCTGCGATCCGTTATTTGCTTGCGAAGAAAGATGCGAAACCAAGGCTGATTAGATGGATTATTCTCCTACAAGAATTTGATCTAGAGATCCGTGACAAGAAGGGTTCGGAAAATTCTGTTGCGGATCATTTGAGTCGTCTACCACATCTAGAAGACGACCATCTACCTATAGATGACTCCTTTCCGGACGAGCATTTACACATCATAGAGGAGTGCATCGACGTGATCACCAAAGGTAACGAACCATGGTTTGCTGATTTTGTTAACTATTTGGTTTGCCAGGAATTACCACCCGGATTATCCTACGCACAAAGAAAGAAGTTCTTTAAGGATGTTCGGAAATACTTTTGAAACGAACCTCTCCTCTTTAAGAGAGGTCCGGACGGCATCATTCGGCGATGTGTACCGGAAGATGAGATGCAAAGTGTCATCCGTCATTGTCATTCACTACCTTGTGGAGGACACGCTAGTTCAAACAAGACTAGCGCTAAGGTATTGCAATCTGGATTCTTTTGGCCTACTTTGTTTAAAGATGTGCAAACCTTTGTTTCCTGATGTGATGCTTGTCAAAGAACAGGGAACATATCTAGGAGGAACGAGATGGCTCTTAACAACATCCAAGAGGTGGAGATCTTTGACGTTTGGGGAGTAGACTTCATGGGACCTTTCCCATCATCTTGTGGAAACCAATACATACTTTTAGCGGTGGATTATGTTTCGAGATGGGTTGAAGCAATTGCCTCTCCCACCAATGATGCCATGGTAGTGGTTAAGTTCTTTAACAAGACCATCTTCCCACTATTTGGGACACCACGGACCATCATTAGTGATGGAGGTTCTCACTTCATTGCCCGCCGTTTCGAAGCTCTTTTAGCTAAGTATGGGGTGACTCACAAGATCGCCTCAGCTGACGCTCTAACAACCTCAGCAACTCTAGCAAGCGGTGCAACAACCTGTGTAACTCGCTGCGAAACCTCAGCTGATCTCGCAGGAACTGGCGACACTGGTGTTGGTCCTCAAGTCCTGATAGCCTCCTCAACTCTTTGCACATAGTCGCGATATGTAGAATCTCCGATAGACACTCGTGCGGACTCTATCGATGGAGCTCCTTGTGCTCCAGACCTAGCAATGGTCCCGTTCCCAACCTCAAGAACAACACTCTCAGTAACTTCTTTAGCAAACGCCTCAGCGATAGGCGGATCAGCAATTGGGGCTTGGCCCCGACCTCTAGCTAGTGGAGGTCTTCCTGCACGTCCTCGTCCACGGACGACAGGTGGAAGTGGTGGTCGACCCCTTCCTCGCCCTATACCAGCAGTAGCTCTAGTGCGTGCCATTTGATATAAGGATAGATATATAAGACTATATATAGGTATGAGGCCACGCTACAAGCCTACAACTAAATCACAAATCCAAGAAAAGCACATATAAAGGCCAACAAATAAGAAACTACACTGTTGAGATCCGTAGAGGTAGTGGTGGTCGCCCGTACATCAATCCCAAACCGACAAGTTTAAAACAAAAACCCCCTTTTGAAAACGTTAGACCCCTCGCGGGTTACATTTATTTATCCATCCGACCTTTAGAAGATTTCGAGTGCCATTGTTGCCAACCTAGCGCTCTGATACCATATTGTAACAATCCAATTTTTGGGAACTCGAAGCGCTACGGGCTAGGACCACACATTGGGTCCCAACCCTCAATGTAGCAATAACACAACGGATCTTACAACAAGGCACAGACGAATGAAAACCAAAACTCAATGTAAAACCAAAGGTTTAAACAAAAGAAAGCGTAAAAGACTCGCAGCCGAGTTCAAAACAAAAGGGAAACAACAAAGGAAACATAAACTCGATCCCATCCTATAATGTACGGGAACCCCGGCTGACCACACCATCCGGATCATTCAGCAGCATCCTGAACCTGCGGAACATCTACAACGACGGTATAAACCGTTAGCTAACATTCTAGATATATAGCAAGAGCGTAAAGGCACAAACACACATAAGGTAAAGAAAACACATAGCATGCTTGCACACAACCGGTTATTATCTTTCTTAAGGTTATCCATTACTAATTCAGCTTCTTTTGTCACACGAGAATCTCCCGAAACTCGCCTCCGCTTCCGTCTACCAATAGGAATAAATCAGTATTATCCGTTACTGTTAGCATGAAATATTGTGATATTTTAGGCACGTTTTCTAGATGTATTTCATCCATTATGGTATTCATTGATAAAGCATTGAAGCAATTGTGAGCTAGTTTGTCTATATTGTCGATATAGAGGTCTACATAAGCTTTGTGTTGATTGTAGGCGAATAAGAGCTAAAACCGAACGAATTATGAGAGGATGGAGATGGATTGAGCATATTCAAGGATTGAGGACACCACAAAGAAGCCAAAGAAGATGCTAGGATGAAGAATGGCACAAAACAAAGGGAATTACGAGCAACCTATGCTTCCACGCTCTAAAATACGGCCGTAATGAAGTCAACGCTCTAAACCACGGCCGTGGAACTTGGCAACATGAGCGTGGAGCATTCCAGAGAGTTACACGGTATAAAGTACGGTCGTGGAAGTTGTGAAGAATCGTAATCCAATTCCACGCTCTAAACCACGGGCGTGGAATTCCATATAACCGTGATTTAGGCAATCTTTTGACGAATAAAATATAGACACATTGTCTACGCACATGGGCCGGACACTTATTCTATCTTCCCCTATAAAAGGACTGAAGGAGGGAGATTTTGGGACCTTCGCTTACGCTTGCTTGCACATTCTTAGGGTTCCAGTTGGACGTGCGGAGATTGCCATTTTACAACGGAGATTTGCAAAGGCTTGAAGATTTGGAAGTTTCACTTTGTCCTTAGGTTTGATTAGAAGACGGATTGACATCCCGTTCTTCGTTCTTATCAAGGATTGTGATTTGTTTGTGTTATTCCAAATCTGATATACATCATTACCTTTGTTTGTGGATTTGAGATTGATTTGAAGTTTATTGAAGGTTTTCGAAGGTTCTCATCTTTCATTCTTCTTAATCTTGAATTTGATATCATAATGACTGTTGTTGGCTAAAACCCTTTAGCAATTCTAAGGTGAAGGGTTGATAGTTGTGGCTTAGATGATGATAGATCGATCGTAAGCATATTAGACCCTGAGAGTTAGAGAGATTTCGTCGACGAGCCAGAATCACGGCCTATTCTTGAGGTTCCACGGCCGTGGAACTCAAGATCCACCCGTAATTTACTTCAGTTTATGAACCCTGCTTTTACTTTAATCCAAAGTTAAAGATTTGTTTTAACTTAGTCTTGGCTTGCCTTTTCTAGGTAGTAGTGAAGCCTCAACAACCTCTACTTCGATTTCGAGTGTCACAACCTTAATCGGTTTAGTTAGTCTTGATCCTTGGGTTACAAGTTTGGGTATTTGAGATTAATTCTTGTCTTTAGATCCTTTCTATACTGAAGCCTCAACAACCTTTATAGAGAGTGTCTTTAGATAAGTCATATAAAGCGTTGGAACTTCACCGTACATTGCTTTACCTTAGTATACATTTGCAACTCTTAACTTTGTCCTTAGTTCTTTAGTATATCTTGAATCGATTGCCATAATTAGATACTTGGATCTTTAGGGTTGTTGTTTTCCCAATATCTGCAAAGCTCATACATTTACTTTCTTGACGATCTATAACTGGATTTAACCCCCCAAATTCCTGTGTTCGATACTCTGGAATTCTTGCTTAACTACGTTGATCTGTACACTGCGGGTTCGCTTGCTTGATTCTAGTTTTATAAATTTAAGACTTATTTGCACGCACGCTAAGTGGCGAACAGTTACCTACGGGCCTGGGTTGTAAGAGCACATTCTGATCTCTTGTAGAACTAGACAAGTGGTCACCGTCCGGTTGTCATACACTTGGGCCAATTAAGGTTATAAAGGGTGAATCATATTCCGGTTATCCGTTATACAATAATAAACAACACAAACAAGCCAATACAATCCAACTAATACGCGAAATGAAGCTAAGTAAGTCCAAGTGACTTACCTCACATGAAGGTAACACAAAAGCTCAGCAACAACTCAAAGAACACTCAAGAAAGGCTTAGTTTCCCTCAGGAAATGACCAAGGAAAGCCTGTTTACACAAGTATCACGAATCAGGAACAAAATGGTTGCTAGAAGTCTATAACCTCTAGTCTCAGTGATCTCTAAGAGATCTTCACAAGCTAAAGGCTCAACCTTAGTCTAACAGCATACTCAGGGAACAAGGAACATCCACAAGGATCAATGAAAGGAACGAGGAAAGCAAGGAAGGAAGCAACTCACAAGAACAGGAGTTACTGCAGAGGAAACCTCAGGGGCGGCTGGACGAGGCGCAGAGGTGGCACAGCAGAGGCGCGGGGGCGGTTTATAGTGTAGAAGCATTGTCGACTCCTTCGACAGCAAGGAACGCAGCAAAGGCCAATGCTTGCTCTTCTCAGTGCACAAACACGTCACAACTCAACCAAGGGAGCCTGTGAACATCAAAGGATCAACAACGGAACACTCCACAAGAATTAAGGATCAAACTTGGTTCTTGGAGAAGAAGAAAAGGGAAGAACGAAGAAGAAAACGAAACAGAAGGAGAAGGCATGCAACAACTATATGAACGTGATTAAGAACCAAAAGAGATGAACTTACACGTTAAGCAAGGTTGTAGGAAGCAAGGGAACGGTTGTAGCTCTTAGGGTTGAAGACGGATGCAGAAATGGGAAAAAGGAGGAAAAGGCAGGGATATATAGAGACGGGCTGAAAAGATAGAAGGAAGGACGTTTAGGGTTAGAAAGAAGATAAGGAAGCCGGCCCATAAGATAGAATATCGGATATTCTATCTATGGAAGGAAGATAAAATGAACGAAAGAAAGATCGGGTGCGATTTGTTGTCTCTTCACCGCGGGAGCGGTGAAGGCAAAAGACTGGGGTCTTACATAAATAGCCATAGAAGAGGAGATTTTTAGATAGCTTAGTTGTGATTATTGAATCTCACATTATTGTGAGATACTTGTGACTTCGCTCATGGAGTTTGCATTTTATCATTTCTATTCAACCAAAAGGAGAGTTTTTGGTTGAATCTTTGTGACTCCTTTTTGAGGTTGTTCTTGTATGTGTTAATCTTTTTGAAGGTTGGTGCTACAAGTCAAACTAGTCTCTCCTTGTGCTTGTCTTATTTAGAAGGCTTGTGTAAGGTTAAAGAAGGAAGGGTGAAAGGTAATTCGTTGTTTAGGGTTTTGGCACATAATTGGTCAAGGTTCTTTGCAAGTCTTATTTTTTTTTTTGGTAATGTTCTTTGCAAGTCTTATAATAGTCCGATCTTCCTATATTATCATATTTCATTCCATTTAATCATATTCTTATCTTTCTATATCATTCATAATTCCGCATTCTGAGTTTTTCATAAAATCTCGGTCTATTCTTCCCAAATCCTCGCACAAGATTTTCATTGCTTAACCGAGATTTGTTTCAGTCGAGGACTTTCAATCTAGATCAGGAACTATGACATCAACACTGCATCAGGTTTAATATTTGTTATGTGGTAGTTGATCTAACGTATGTGGGTCGTTAACCTACTATTATGTTGATCGTTGAACTTTAATTATGTGGGTTGTTGACCTACAATTTTGTGGTCGTTGACCTACAGTTTTGTGGTCGTTGACCCCCAGTTTTGTTCATCGTTGACCTACTATACGTGGGTCGTTGCCTACATATACATATGTGACTTTTTTTAAATTTTATTTAACAAAGTCAAATACTTATGTTTTTTGTTATAATATTTTTTTCGTAATTATTTATTAAATCATTTATTATCCACAATTTTTTTTAATTCGGTCATATTTTAATGTATTGTGTTATCCCACATGATTTGGTTATCAAGTAAGGTTGAAAATTTGAGAATTTATATAAATAAAGTGTTTTCTTAATACTTTGCTATCCTACGTCGGTTATCCAGTAAGGATGATACTTTGAACTTGTATAAAATGAAGGTTTGCATATTAAACAAATCATACATTTATAGGCGTCTTGGCTAAGTTCAAGTATAACTATTATTCATATCCGATTAATATTTGTTATGCGGGTCGTTGAACTATTATTATATAGTTTGTTGATCTACAATTATGTGTGTCGTTGACCTACAATTATGTGGGTTGTTGACCTATTATTATGTGAGTTGTTATCTATATAATTTAAATGGAAATTCCGGTTGGTACCCCTATTCTAACACCCTAAATCCATAGGACTCGGAGTGCTACGGGCTAGGACGTCACAATGGGTCCTCACCCTAGCCTGACAACAAGTTCACTGGATCTTACAATGAGGCACAAATAAATATAAAACCAACATCGATAAAAGTAAAATATCATAAACTAAAATACAAAACACACAGCCGAGTATCAAAGTATACCGATATATCCATACATACACAACCCCATATCCCATCCTACGGAAACCCTCGACTGATCACTCCTGTTGAATCACTCTATAGTCCTCCTAACTTGCAAAGCATCTACAACATGGTATAAACCGTTAGCTAATAGTTCATATATAAGATCACGCATAAGCACATACACACATCAAAATTTAATTAAACATCAAGCATGCTATCACACATTTCCCGTTTTATTATCTTTATAACGTTATTCACTCAAAACCAATCTTATATCTATTAAAGTAGAAGTCTCTATTGCCACGTGTCAACGCCATGTTTCTCAAAGCCTAAAAAATTATTATAAAAAGTGATTTCTAAATGTTAATATAAATTGGAAATTGATCTCTGAATTTTGTTAAAATATTTAAATAAATAGTTTTATAAAAATAGTTTTTAAACTTTTACGGATTTTTTTTTACCAACGAGCATATCTTAACAAATCAGTTTAAAAATATAATTAATTAGAAGAGATAAATACTTAAAAGAGAATTGAAAGTCATAATAATGATTATAATTTAATTCTCCGAATTTTTATTTTACAAAAATATACATATAAATTTCGAAGTATTAAGTATTTATTAAAACTCAACCCGCACAAAGTGCGGGTAATATACTAGTTTATGGTTGTGACACGAGAAGTCTACGACTCTTGCCTCTGTTCCCCTTACCATCTGGAGTAGTCAGGCGTACCTCCCTGCATACAATGTGGAGTGGATTGGCACCCTTCCCTTATACTAGGTCTGGCCTAGTCACAAAGAACCCCTCATACTCCCTCGAGAGAACTGAACAAGCTTTCACCGCCCGTACAAGTGGGTCGATCATACGTCGGTAATAATCAATATTGCATGCTATAAAGCATATAACAAACACCACTCATGCATACATCCAATATAGGATTGAAGCTAAGTAAGTCCTACGGACTTACATGAATACGCTCACCAAGCTACAAAGTTATGGTTAGTCTACCGCCTCCAACTCCACCTATCGAGAACATCAAATTCCTCGTATTAGACCTCTCGCTTCAAATATAAATTAAATTAATTCCTTTGAATTTAATTAATCAATCTTTAACTAATTAATTAAATTTCACCCGAATAACGTTTAGTTCCCAAGAAATTTCTAAACCCACGTGTCATCAAATCTCATCAAACAAATAGCCCATAATCACCAGAATAATGTAACGAGCATAATGAAATTTCCAATTACCCATTTTGACAAACCTAAGGTCAATTTAGCCAAATCGCAATACGGAAAACGAATAAATTCATAACTTATTCGTTACTAACCCGATTGACGATCCGAAAGAATATTCGGAATCACAACGACGAGGCTACGCTCGGACACCATCAAATTCACCAGAATCTGAGCAATGGAACCATCCTAGTAACATATATGCTCGACCAAACCTTCATTTTCTTGGAAATATGAATATCCGGTACCGATATGAAGAGAATGAAGAGAGGAATCCAAAAACTCAAACGGAATTGAAATTGGATTAGAAACGGAGAGTAGATCTGAATTTGAAGGTTGAGAGAAAATAGAGCTTCTACGAGGAATCGTGAAAGGAAATGAATTAATAAACGATTTTCCGTTATTTATAGCGAAGACGATGATTATCCTCTAGCGAAGTCGATAATTATCCTTTCACCGATCTGAATGCGGTTTAAGCCCCCTTCTCCAAACTTCTCGAAATTGGAATAATAAATTTGGAATATTGTATGGACAATTATTCCGCAACTGCCTCGGAAAACGCGTATTCCTAATCCGTCTTTATTAGCCACTAAGGATGAAATAATGACTCTTTTGGATGTTTTGTCTTTCCATTTTATTTCGTATCTAGGACATGTCCGATGTCCTAGTCATTTCTCTCAACTGCATTTTTATTAATTGAACCTCCCAAATGCTCCAAATAACACCGAAGAGTAAAAATAATTACCCGGGTGAAAAGGTGAAAATTCCCCATAAGTCCAAAATTACGCTAGGAACATAACGGCGGGACTCATACTCGTCATTTATGCACTCTTTGCGAGTTATGTGTCAATTATTGTCGGTGATTAACTTAACCAACATTAATCATCATTAATTAGGATTCGAAAAATCCTACCTTTTACATCACACACCCCTAAAAACCAGTTCGCCCCGAAACTTGGATAACCACATATCCTCTTGGCTCAGAATGCCGAGGTATACACACTCACCACACGGAGGCATAACATCTCCATCAAACTATAATCCCAACTCGATAGCATGGAGGTAAAACCATCTCCAACAATCTAGAATCTCACTCGATAGCATGGAGGTAAAACCATCTCCAACAAAACTATAATCACAACTCGTGCTAGCACAACAAGATCTAATAAGATCACACATCACAATCGAGCACGAAAAACAAACAACACATAATATCACATAATTACATAAACTCATCAAGATGTAGCTATCTTTGCGTAAAACAACACATAATATCACATAATCAACTAGACATGAGCTCCAACTCTAAACTCTAGAGGCCGACGCCTCTTGTCTGCATACGACTTTCGGCGGCTCCGCGCACCTAACATCCGCTCTCTAACCAATGCCACTCAGGCTATATCATCATCTATCTGCTCAGGAGCTATACCACTGATATTTCTCGGTTCATCCCAACAGAGTGACGTACAACATCTTCGTCCATTCAACGCCTCATAAGGAGCCATCCTGATCAACGCGTGCCAACTGTTGTTGTACGAAGACTCGACTAACGGGAGGTGATTTGACCACACTTGTCCTATGTCTAGCACGCAAGCCCTCAACATATCCTCCAAGGTTTGTATAGTCCTCTCTGATTGATCATCTGACTGAGGATGAAAAGCCATCGTAAAGTGATGGCACCTACCCAAAGCAATATGTACATGCTGCCAAAACCGCGAGGTGAAACGCCTATCCCTAGCTGAGACAATGATCCTCTACCCCTTGGAGTCTCACTATTTGCCTAGCGAACTTCTCAACTAGCCGACTCACCGGCCACGTTTCCCCTAATAAGGATAAAATATGCCGTGTTTATCAATTTATCGATTATAACATGATAGCATAAAAGCTCCTACTCGATCTCAAAACGGTTATAAAGTCCTTGAAGATCTTCTCCCACTGCCATTGTGGCACTGTCAATGAATGGAGTTCTCCTTCGGTTTCACAATGCTTGATCTTGACTTACTGACAGGTCTAGCACTGGGCTATAAATCTAGCCACGTCGGGCCTCAGCCCACCCCACTAGTATGAACGTTTTACGTCTTGATACATCATACTCGCATTTGGGTGCACTGAATAAGGTATAGTGTAAAACTCTTGTAAGATCCTCTGCCTCCACTGTCTATCAGAAGGTACACATACGCGCTCATGATGTCTCAGCACTCCATCGGCACCTTATGGTGAACTGTAGAGCCTCACCTCGAGACATCCGTTCTCGGATCCGTCTTAGTTTCGGGCAGGTTTCCTGCTTCTGTTGGATCTTCCCCAACAGATCAGGCAGAACCTCTAGAGTAGACAAGTAACCGTCTGTATCAGGAAATTGGATTTCTAACTCTAGCCATGCTAGATCCCTCTACAGCTGAGGTTGAGCCGTCAATCTCGCTATAGCCTTCTCTCAAGGCGTCTTCTTGTTAAGGCATCGACGACTACATTTGCCTTCCCCGGATGATACAAAGTCTACATATCAAAGTCCTAGATCGGCTCGAGCCATCTCCTCTGGCGGTTATTCTATTCCTGCTAAGTAAACATGTACTTCAAACTCTAATATTCTTGTGAAGATCGAGCATGTAACTCCATACAAATAATGTCGTAAAATCTTCAAGACATGTACTATTGTAGCCAACTCGAGGTCATGAGTCGGGTAATTCTCCTCATACATCTTCAGTTGTCGAGACGCATAAGCGATTACCTTACCTCGTTGCATCAAAACAAATTCTAAGCCTAGCTTAGATGCATCACTATATACCACAAAACCATCAGTGCCCTCTGGTTGTGCTAAGATGGGAGCGGAAGTCAATCTCCTCTTCAGCTCCTCGGACTCTGAATACACGATTCGGCCCATACAAACCTGGTAGTCTTCCTCAATAAGATGGTCAGTGGTCGGGCGATCACAGAAAACCCTTCCACAAGCCGGCGGTAATATCCACCTAAGCCAAGGAAGCTGCACACTTCCTTGACATTCTTTGGAGTCGTCCAAGCTGCTACTGACTCGATCTTCGCCGGATCAACCTAGATCCCTTCGGCAAAAACTATGTGACCCAGAAAGGCCACCTCAGGCATCCAAAACTCGCACTTAGAGAGCTTGGTATACAATTCTATATCCTGCAAAACTCGAAATAGTGTCCTCAAATGTCCTACGTGTTCCTCTCTGCTACAAGAGTACACCAGAATGTCATCTATGAAGACCACCATAAATTGATCCAAGAAGTCGATGAAGATGCCATTCATCAACTTCATAAAGACGGAAGGCACATTTGTGAGCCTGAATGGCATCACTACAAACTCGTAGTGGTCATATCGAGTCCGAAATACCGTCTTGGACACATCCTGCTCTCTCACCCTCAACTGGTGATATCAAGACCTCGAATCTATACGGGAGAACACAAAAGCTCCCTGTAGCTGATCCAACAAGTCGTCAATACGGGGTAACAGATACTTGTTGTTGACTCTCTCTTTATCCAAAAACCAATCACAGGTCTCAATCCACGATTCTATTTCATCATGGTCACCTTGTTCAGCTCTCGGTAATCGATGCACATCCTCATCGCGCCGTCCTTCTTTCGCACAAAACGTATCGACGCACCCAATGGGGAAATGCTAGGGTGTATGAAGCCCTTCTCTGGTAACTCCTCGAGTTGCCTCTTCAGCTCTAGCAACTCGACATGCGCCATTTGATATGGTTCCTTCGAGATCGGTCTCGTCCTGAACTCTAACTCGATGCCGAAATCCACGCTCCTTTGTGGTGGTAAGTTGGATCGCTCGTCAAAAACGTCGATAAACTCGCACACGACGGGAATATCATCTAATGTTAGACTCTCACCTTCCTTCATGGCGTAACACCAGAAGGCTTCCCAATCTTGTCTAATCAGCCTCGCCGCTTGGACTACACTGATGACACTACCGGTCTTTCCAAGGTCTCAACCTCGGAATATCTCTATCTGACCAACCTCGGTAGTGACCGTCACAGTCTGCCTAATGATATATAAAACCACACCATGTCGGTCCATTCAATCCACTCCTAAAATGACTTCCTGATGTACTAAGTACATGACAAAGAAGTCTACAAGCCAATCACAATTTTCCAAATGAATGGGACAATCGTGTATCTCGCGGGTACCTCTAACCCTACCTCCATCGGGTAACCCTATAATAAACAGTATCGCCTCTGTCGTATCTAAGGTCTAGTCTGCATGGTACAATTATTGTTATTGGCGGCTCACCAACGCTCCTCAGCTCCAACGCTCATACATGAGCTTCTTGAGTATCTACGATACTATCCATATGTCCTTACTACGACCCCGTCTCTACGCGGAATTCCATGGAGGAAGATGTCTTGTAGAGAAGTAACCCGTTCGTCCTTATATCTGGTCTCGTCCATAATCAAAAGTTCCTACTTCAGTAATGGTATACTCTACCCTCCACCACTTCTCCGACCCACTAGATTGAGCAACCTTTCCAATAAGGTCCATTTCAACTCCAACTGTCGATCCCTTGGATGACGATCAACTCCAACGTTGTCTCTACATATCCTTTCCGGTACTCTCTAGTGGTTGGAAGTCTTCAATCGTACATCTGGCATCGGTGCTCCTGGCTTCTCTTGAGCCTTGACGACCTTAGTCATCCTCTCCGGTGTAACTAGCACCGAAATTACCCTCTACGACACCTCAACGGATCCGGTATTGCCAAAGGATGTGGAATGCATCTTCCCTTAGCCACGTCAGTTACTTGCTGGAGGTATTCTCAAATCTTGTTGCTTCATCGAGACGCAACTCGAATCTACTACTCATGTATTGTGTGATTCTGGTATGGCTACCATCTCGTTCCCAACCGCAATTGTCACACTATTGGCAATCTCTTCAAACCTATTCTCTATCAGCCCTGCTACTAACGACACGCTTTGGGGAATTCAACCCCAACCTCTCATGGCTGGAGGTCTTCCTCATCGATCAAATTGTTGGACTATAAGGGTCCAAGACACCTCTACCATGACTAGCACGAGAATGAGGTGAATAACCTAGAACTCGACCCATCAAGGGTGTCGTTCTAGTACGAGTACTATGTATATATATCATAATTATATAAACACAACTAAGTCATACAATCTAAATCCAACAAACAAGTAAAGTCAAAGATATATACTAGCCTGCCGAGATCCGGGAAAGGAGTGATGGTTTCTTGTACATTCTATCCCAAACCCACTGTGTACAAGGTTTAAAACCAAATTCCTTTTGAAAACTCAAATCCCTTTCGGATTCTGTTTATTTATCTATTCGACCTTTCAAGAAGATTGCGAGTGTCATTGTTGTCAACTTAAGGCTCTCATATCATGTTTGTAACACCCCAAATCCATAGGACTCGGAGTGCTATGGGCTAGGACCTCACAATGGGTCATGACCCTAGCCTGACAACAAGTTCACTGGATCTTACAATAAGGCACAAATAAATATAAAATCAGCATCGATAAAAGTGAAATATCATAAACCAAAATACAAAACACACAGTTGAGTATCAAAGTATACCGATATATCCATACATACACAACCCCATATCCCATCCTATGGAAACCCTCGACTAATCACTCCTGCTGAATCACTCTACAGTCCTCCTAACTTGCAAAGCATCTACAATACGGTATAAACCATTAGTTAATAGTTCATATATAAGATAATGAATAAACACATACACACGTCAAAATTTCAATAAACATCAAGCATGCTATCACACATTTCCCGTTTTATTATCTTTATAACGTTATTCACTCAAAACCAATTTATGGTTGTGACACGAGAAGTTTACGACTCTCGCCTCTGTTCCCCTTACCATCTGAAGTATTCAGGCATACCTCCCTGTATACCATGTGGAGTGGATCGGCACCCTTCCCTTATACTAGGTCTGACCTAGTCACAGAGAACCCCTCAGACTCCCTCGAGATAATTGAGCAAGTTGACCCCGCCTGTTACAAGTGGGTCAATCATATGTCGGTAATAATCAATATCTCATGCTATAAAGTATATAACAAACATCACTCATGCATACATCTAATATAGGAATGCAGCTAAGTAATTCCTACGGACTTATATGGATACACTCACCAAGCTACTAAGTGATGGTTAGTCTACCGTCTCCAACTTCACATGTCGAGAATATCAAATTCCTCGTATTTGACATCTCGCTTCATATAAATTAAATTCATTCATTTGAATTTAATTAACTTATAGCCTTCTCTAGAATCTCAAATTAATTAATCAATCTTTAATTAATTAATTAAATTTTACTAGAATAACGTTTTGCCCGAATTTCTGAACTCACTTGTCATCAAATCTCATCAAACAAATAGCTCATAATTACCAGAATAATGTAACGAGCATAATGGAATTTCCAATTATCCATTTTGACAGGCCTAAGGTCAATTTAGGCCAAATCGCAATACGAAAAAACGAATAAATTCATAACTTATTCGTTACTAATCCGATTGACGATCCGAAAGAAGATTTGGAATCACAACGATGCAGGCTACGCTCAGACACCATCAATTCACTGGAATCTGAGCAACGGAACCATCCTAGTAGCATATATGCTCGACCAGGACTTCACTTGCTCGGAAATACAAAACTTTGTACCGATATGAAGAGAATGAAGAGAGGAATCCAAAAACTCGAACGGAATTGAAATCAGATTAGAAACGGAGAGTAGATCTGAATTCGAATGTTGAGATAAATCATAGCTTTTACGAGGAAACGTGAAAGGAAATGAATTAATAAACGATTTTCCACTATTTATAGCGAAGAAGATAATTATACTTTAGCGAAGTCGATAATTATCCGTTCATCGATCCGAATGCGGTTTAAGCCCCCTTCTCCAAACTTCTCGAAATTGAAATAATAAATATGGAATATTGTATGGATAATTATTCCGCAACTGCCTCGGAAAACGGGTATTTCTAAGTCATCTTTCTTAGCCACTAAGAAACGAAATAGTGACTTTTTTGGCCGTTTTGCCTTTACATGTTATTTCATATCTAGGACATGTCCGATGTCCTGATCATTTCTCTCAACTACATTTTTATTAATTGAAGCTCCCAAATGCTATAAATAACACCAGAGGGTAAAAATATTACCTTGGTGAAAAAGTGAAAATTTTCCCATAACTCTAAAATTACGCTAGGAACATAACGGTGGGACTCATACTCGTCATTTACGCACTCTTCGTGAGTTATGTGTCAATTACTATCGATGATTAAGTTAATCAACATTAATCATCATTAATTAGGATTCAAAAATCCTAGCTTTTACACCTGTGGTATATGGTATTCTGAATTTTGTCAATGACTTTTTCAAAATTCGGTTGGTGCCCCTCAGTGTTTATGTCTTTCCAGATTTTGCCCATCTGTTAAAAAATCTGTTAGATATCACGTTTTTTCTTGAAAAATCACTAGTACAAAGAGGGGGTGTAGATCCCGGTTTTTTTGTACATGAGACCCTGGTTTTCAAATCGTGGTTAACGGGAGCGAGGTAAAACTATTCGAACCTCGCTAATTGTCACCGAGGTAAAAAAAAATTTGCACTACAGTTTTACCCAAAAACCGTGATACCAAAACATTTTTTTTAAAAAAATACAAATGTCGGACCACTGTTATTTTAAATAACCGTGGTCCCAGTTCTAATTTTTTTAAAAAAAAAACGCAACGGTTCTTTAAGGAACCGTGGTTGCAACAATAATCTTCATTACAAGCTGAATCATAGCAAACAACAGGAAGTCGTTGATTGATATTGTATCATTTGAGTAATGAATGATCAACATGAAGATTATTCAAGGTTTCAACTGTCATAACTATCTCCACATTATATCTAGAACAATGAATGCTGAAAAGTAATAGAATAGAGATTGAAACACAGACTTGACATCCAAATTGAGAATAGAACAACAAAGTTAGTGATTACACTGTTACTTCTTCTTCTCTTCTGCTTTCTTAGGCTGCAGATAAAAAACAAAGATCATTGGATTTGGATGAGTAATAAATACCCAAAAATTAGCACACAGTAAGCCTTCACATCCGTAGTTGGTTGAGTCATAGTTGAATTGTCATTAAAAGAACTTTGGAGCTTTGTGAAGCATTTTGAACAAAGCAGCATCCTCACCCTTCTTATTCATCACAATTACCAAACCCTGACTAAAACACCATACCATATCACAAAAATGGCGCACACTGACAAAGATTAAACCCACAAATTAGATATGACATGTAGTTTGAGGATATCATCAACATGCCATTAAGATCAAGAAAAAACACAAATTCATATTATAAATGAATCCTACATGTTTATCATTTTGCCAACTACAATCTGAGGACAAAATTACTCAGGTCCATGCTTTTTACTAATATGCCACATGCTAGTAAATTTTGTACCTGTATACGAGGAGCAATACTCTCCACACTGACTGCAAGAAAAGGAAACCCATGCCATTATTATGGCACCCACGAAAACGAAACTAGGGTTTCTATTACAAAAGAGGAGCTACAAATTGTAATTATTTAGACTTGCATATTGTGTGCGAGAATCCTGCTGTGCAATCCTATTAAAGCATAACATTGAGACCTGTGCTTTCCTAGCTCGCTTTTATGCTCCTTTTTGTTCTGCATCAAGGCTTAATCCTTAAATGTGTTATTTTGCTCCGTAATTCGCCAAATTACCTACAATTGCAATAAAACTTTGTGTAGATCTCTATTCTAACAAATAAGTGAATATAACCATAATTGCAATGAATGTATGTCTATGCATGCAAAATAAAGGGAAAATCTACATAAATGCATGCCTAAATATAGGTCATAATTCATGTTATCACATGGATTATATGGAGGGAGAAACAATGGGATATATAGGGCAAGTATGCTCCAAGGCATGTGGCATTGGGTCACTACCCATGCCTGCGCCGTTCCCCATTGAAACCACTACATGCGCGCGCCGAGCCGTGCCCGTGGTCGAGTCATGTTGCGGGGTAATCGTCGTAATACGGGGTGTTTTTAGAATTAAGGAAAGAGATTCCGATCTCGACTCTGCTCAACATACGCATTGCGGTGGTATGAAATTCTAACCCTCACTATTATATTGCATACAGTTTATCTGATGTATTACAAGTTCCTACAGTCTTAATTGTATAAACTTTATAAACTGTTATGCACTAACCGTTTATTAAGTGTTGTAGATAAGGCGCCAGAATAGTCAAATCGGGTTTGCTACCCGGAATTATTTTTACAAATTGAATTTGGAATTAAATTCAGTTTTCAAAAATCATTTTAAAACAAAAAACGATTTTGTTTTTAAACCTGAATTCGATTTAAATATTAAATCGAAAACAAGATTGTTCTTGTACGGACTTATACCCGAAAAATTAAAATTCGATTTTTGAGTTTCGATTCCCTATCAAAAAATTGAAATGCTGACCGTGGTTGTTTCCGTGTAACAGAAATGGCTGATACCACCAAAGAAACTACCGACGGTGCGAACACTTCCGATGATGGAAGTATCCTAAGGAACCTGACCGATGTTGCGAATAGAAGAAACAGTGAGGTGACGCCCCATATCCAATTTGGGAGCGGTCTACCATCGGCTAACTTGTCAAACCTAATGACCGGGACTAATCCACCTCAAGGTGGTGCACAGTCCAGTCAACAACCTGTCCCTCAAACAATAATACCAATGTCTTGCTCTTTGAGCATGAGATTGCTGCCAGACAAGTTCGATGGAACTAATTTCAAGACCTGGCAACAGAAGATGATATTCTCTTAACTGTGCACAAACTCGACAGATATGTGACCGACGGTACACCCGCCAATGTGGAGGCACTCGAAGCTTATCTGAACGCCGACTATGTGTGCAAAGGGTGGATTTTGAGCCGCTTGTCTGACTCGTTGTACCAAGTGTACATACTGGTCGAAATTTCTAGGGAACTTTGGGTTACCCTTGAAAATAAGTACAAATTTGAGAAGGAAGGACATAAGAAGTTAAAAGTTCAACAGTTTATGGACTTCAAAATGGTCGGTCACAAGCCTGTCATGAAGCAAGATGAGAAGCTACAACTTCTAGTCCATGACATCATTACTGAAGGCATGAAGATCTGTGAGGAATTCTAGGTCGCAACATTCATTGGGAAACTACCCCCGTCTTGGAAGGACTTCAAGAGTTACCTTCTTCACAAGACAAAGGACATGACTATGGAAGACTTCATGGTCAAGTTGCGGATTGAATCAAGCAACCACAAAAATGTTGAAGGGACAAAGTCAGAGACAACTAATCTGACCGAACTAAAGGACAAGAAACGGAAGTTTGAACCCAAGGTCCCCAACAAGCAACCGGAAAAGAAGAAGTTCGCCGTCAAGTGTCACGGCTGTGGCAAAATGGGTCACAAGTCCGATGAATGTCGGAACAAGGTCGACCCATGCAAAGGCAAGGGCAAAGATCAAGCCCAAGTAGTTGAAGGTGATCTGACAGTGGTTGAAATAGTTGTTATGACGTCGGAAGTGAACATGGTCGGGAGCAACCCAATGGAGTGGTGGTATGACACTGGTGCTACCCGCCACATCTGTTTTGACAAAGGGAAGTTTACCACCTATCAGAAGTATATGCAGGACGAGCACCTGTTTATGGGAAATTCGTCCACATCCAAGGTCGAAGGCCACGACAAGATAATGCTGAAAATGACGCCTAAGAAGGAGCTGACTCTCAACAACGTCATGCACGTGCCAAATATCCGGAAGAACTTGATTTCCGGATCTTTGCTGAGCAAGCACGGATTTGACGTGAAAGTAGGATCTGATCAGCTAACTCTCACTAAACGTGGGATTTATGTAGGTAGGGGGTATCAAAAGGATGGACTGTTCAAAATGTGCGTATTGACAGTCATCCCAAAAATTGTAACCGATGAAGTTTCAATGAATAAAACTCCTATTGCTTATGTTGTTGAGTCTTTCAATATTTGGCATGAACGATTAGGACATGTAAATTATAAGTTTATCCAAAGATTGATGAATATAAACCTAATTTCAAAATGCAAATTAAACAAAGACAAATGTGAAGTCTGCGTACAGGCAAAACTCACAAAAACGTCATCTCCACATGTGGAGAGAACAAGTGAACCTCTAGGCATATCACACGGATTTGTGTGATTTAAAGTTTATACAAACTAGAGGTAAAAAAGTATTTCGTCATATTTATTGATGATTGTACAAGATATTGTTATATCTACTTGCTAAGAAGCAAGGATGGAGCATTGGAGAAATTCAAGGAATACAAGTTGGAAGTTGAAAACCAACTTAGTAAGACAATCAAAGTCATACGAAGTGATAGAGGAGGTGAGTACGATGAACCTTTCAACGCGTTCTGTAGAGAACACGGTATAGTTCATCAAACGATTGCTCCCTATTCACTTGAATCTAACGGAGTTGCGGAACGAAAGAACCGAACTCTGAAAGAGATGATGAACGCTCTGTTGCAAAATTCTAGGTTATCCTAGAACATGTGGGGGGAAGCATTGCTTACCACAAACTATATCCTCAACAAAATACCGCATAAGGTAAATAGCAAAACGTCATATGAACTTTGGAAAGATAAAGTACCATCGTACAAATACCTCAAAGTGTGTGGGTGCCTAGCAAAAGTGGTTGTACTACCTCCTAAAAAGGTCATCATCGGACCTAAAACCGTTGATTGTATTTTCATAGGATATGCACACAACAATAGTGCCTATCGATATCTAGTACATAAATTAGATATATTATATATACATGTTAATACAATAATGGAATCAAGAAATGATTGCTTCTTTGAAAACGTGTTTCCGTGTAAGGATAAAGAAAATCCGAAACGAACTCGTGAACAAAGAAAGGAAGGCACTTCTGGAAATGAAATAGCCGAGAAAGAACCTCGAAGAAGCAAAAGAACTCGAACGGAAAAATCGTTTGGGGATGACTTCATAACGGCATTTCTCATGGAGAAAGAACCGAGAAGTTATAAAGAAGCAATGTCTACAACTGATGCACCTTCTTGGAAGGAAGCGATCAAAAGTGAAATAGACTCCATTATGCGGAATCATACATGGGAGTTAGTTGTCTTACCACAAGGGTGTAAAGCACTTGAGTGCAAATGGATTTTCAAAACCAAGTTGAAAACCGATGGCTCAATCGAGAAGTACAAGGCTAGGCTTGTGGTGCAAGGATTTCGACAAAAATAAGGGTTGGATTTCTTTGACACCTATTCTCCAGTTACGAGAATAACTTCTATACGATTGCTGATAGCAATAGCATCATTAAGAAACCTAGAAATCCATCAAATGGAATGTGAAAACTACCTTTCTAAACGGAGAGTTAGAAGAGGAGATCTACATACAAACAACTTGAGGGGTATGTTGTGTCTGGACAAGAACACAAAGTGTGTAGGCTTGTAAAGTCCCTTTACGGACTCAAACAAGCTCGAAAGCAGTGGCATGAAAAATTTGACAATGTAATGATGTCAAATGGCTTTAACATCAATGAATGCGACAAATGCATATATATAAATACTACTCCTACGGGATATGTCTTGTTGTGTCTGTATGTCGATCATATGCTTATCATTGGAAGCAACAAAGACATGATCAACCGAACTAAGAACTTACTTAGGGGTCAGTTTGACATGAAGGATATAAGATTAGCAGATGTTATTCTAGGGATTAAAATCACTAGACACTCCGAAGGAATTATCCTGTCCAAAGCTCATTATGTTGAAAAGATACTTGAAAGGTTTAAGAACTACTCAAGTGGAACCGCAAAGAGTCTTATGGATCCTCAACTCCGTCTGACCAAAAATGTGGGGGACTCAGTATCACATCTAGAGTATGCACGTGTAATTGGGAGCCTTATGTGCTTAACCAATTGTACACGCCTTGAGTTGGCGCACTCAGTCAATGTACTAAGTCGTTATACAAGTAACCTAGAACATAAACACTAGAAAGAGATAACTAGAGTATTGAACTATCTACGTTATACTCAAAGTTATGGGCTCTACTATGGTAACCAACCTGTAGTTCTAGAAGGATACAGTGACGCAAACTGGATATCCGACTTTAGAAACTCAAAATCCACAAGTGGATATGTGTTTATACTTGGTGGTGCAGCAGTGTCTTGGAAATCTTCCAAACAGACATTATTGGCCAGATCCACAATGGAGTCTGAGTTCATTGCATTAGACAAAGTAGCAGAAGAAGCTGAGTGGCTTCGGAAATTCTTGGAAGATATTCCGATGTGGGAAAAGCCAGTGCTGGCATTATGTGTACATTGTGATAGTCAATCGGCTATAGCTCGGGCACTGAGCGTTTTATACATTGGCAAGTCACGTCATATTAGACGACGACATAAGTCCATCAGAAAACTAATCTCAATAGATATAGTCTCAATAGACAATATCAAATCAGCTGACAACCTAGAGGATCCATTTACTAAGGGTTTGTCAAGAGATCAAGTTTTGAAATCATCAAGAGGAATGGGTTTAAAGCCTATTACGAAAGAGGATGCTTGAAGGAAAACCCCACCTACGTGATTGGAGATCCCATGATGTAGGTTCAAGGGGAAAACCTACCCAAGCTGAATCGAATGGAGCACTGTCTCTACCCAATTCCTAAGGATGATAGATAGTGCAAACTGTATGAGTTAAGGTTAAGCTTGACTTTTAATGATTTCATCGCCTTGAAACAAAGGGGGAGTATGAAAGATACTTCTATGGTCAATCACCTAGTGAATGTGACATGGGGCCGTGTCTAGGAGAATAAGGTGAGGCTGAATTCTCAAAATTCACTCATGAATAAACCAGGGATGTTCAAGGCTAAAATGAACACAACCAGAGAACCAAACGTTCTACGAGAAAATAAAATTGTGTGATAGTTGTTGTCTCGGTTTACATAAAAGCCCGGGTGGTTCAACACATCATAGTCACTAACTGGTCGAGTAAAGCCGATAGCTATTCACTACGGACAGTTCAAGCATGAAACATGGCACCAGTCCAGATGCAATGATTTTTTGACTGTACTCTTGAGAATTCTGTCTGTCTAAAAAACAGAGAAGCATATGTTTAGAATCATTTATATTCATGTGGGGGATTGTTGGAACTAAATTAATAAAAGAATGAATAAAACATGTTTTAACACATGTGTGCGCCGGGCACTTTTTCGGGCACACTTCCGGTGGGCTCTGGCCATTATCAGCACCAGAAAGTGGGAGTGTTGGCTTCGTCTCTGCGAGCTCTTGCTCGTGGTATATTCATACGTTAAATTTGAGTTCTGTTTGAACGAGAAATGGAGGCCCGAAGTTGGTTAGGTGATAGGCAATAACTTGGGAAAATAATCAAAAGTGGGAACTTCCCATATGGATTATATGGAGGGAGGGAGAAACAATGGGATATATAGGGCAAGTATGCTCTAAGGCATGTATGTAGTCTTGGGTCACTACCCATTTCCAAAGGGGGAACGGCGTAGGCAAACCACCACACGCGCGCCGAGCCGAGCTCGTGCCCGTGCCCGTGCCGAGCCGAGCCGAGTCTGAGCCGTGTTGTGTTGTGCTGCGGGGCGGGGCGGGTGGACCTAATTATAATCTGGGTTGGTCATCTATATTATTTTTGGGTCGACGCAACTCAATATCCAACAGTTCAGATGAGGAAGGCCTTGGGTTATTGGGCTATTGTTGACTCCGAAAATTAGGGATGAAGTTGGGGCAGGTTGTTGACTCTTAAAAAACGGGGCGTTTTCTGTGGCTCAGAATTGTCTCCGTTTTTGGGCTGGTCAATGGGCTCCGAAGCCCAATGCCCAATCCGTCTCCTCCAGCTCCTATAAATAGAGAGTTATTCCTCTCATTTCAATCACACCATCAATCTTCTCTCTTCTCTCTTCAAGCTTGTGAACTTTTTTGATCTCAAGGGTACAACACACTACTGGTTCGTAGGCTTCCGGTTCTATTACGAAGAACGGATTCGAACAGCAATTGTATCCTGCGATTCTTAAACACCAGTAACCGTCGTAATACGAGGTGTTTTTAGAATTAAGGAATGAGATTCCGATCTCAACTCTACTCAACATACGCACTGCGGTGGTATGAAATTCTAACCCTTACTGTTATATTGCATGTAGTTTATCTGATGTATTACAGGTTCTTACAGGGCTCAGGAACGCCGGCCTGGAGGTTGTGGTCGATTGAGGAGCGCAGTGCCGTGGAGAGAGTAGGCTGGATACCTGATGAGAGAGCGCATAGGAGATCGATCAATCTGGTCAAATTAAGCTAGGTTTTTTTTACCCCGGTTCTTAAAAGATAATCGTGGTCCGAGAATAATATTTTACAATCGTGGTCTGAGCAAAAAAAATAATATTATAGCTCGGTTATTTCATATAATCGGGGTTCGAATTTTTTGAAATAAAATTAAAAAACAATTGTCCGCGGTTTTACGTATAACTGTGATCCGAAAATACTCTTCATCATAGTTCTTTTATACCGCTCCAATATAAGCGAGGTTTAGGGGAGGTTTTTGTACTAGTGAATAAAAGGAAATCAAAAAGAAAATAAAACAAGGGAAATTTAAAAAAATCTATACGTAATAAGTGAGACTAGAAATGGAAGGGGTCCCCATTATGCACGGAGCTGAACGCTCTCTCCTGTTCACACACAAAAGTAACCAAAAAAAACCCTAACTCACCGTAACCCTTCCCCGCCGTCTTCAACAGATGGGCAATAACCCTTCCCCGCCATCTTCACCCAAGCCCCTGCTTTGACTTCCATCAAGCGTTAACGCCGACAAGCATTCCGGGTAGCATCCTTGCACCGCCGCCCCTTCCTACCGGAGCCACTGAATCCTTTGAACAAAACCGTCTTCATATTCTGGAACCCAAGAAGACTCGCGCACCTCTGCATCACCCTCGAACGGAGCTCCTCTTCTCGAACCCAAATCTGACCCAGTTCCCTGCTATCTGCACCGCCGGTCCTCCCACTTCCCCAATCCGGAGTTTCTTCTCGTCGTCGATGGAGGTGCCTCCTCGTCGCCTTTGGTTGCAACGATTGTTGTGAGAATCGTTTGTAGCTGTAGATCCTGCCAAATCTGTGTTGATTCGGCAAGTCCAGTTTGTCGGGGACTGAAAAAGCCGACTAATAGCTCTTCCTGAGAAGCGCTCCATCTTTGTCGTCGCTTGTGAAGACGATTTAACTCTGTTGAATGGACAAATCGCTCTCTGTTGAGGAAACCCCTCTATCTTTGTCTCAAATGGGTTACCACCCTCTTTTAAGCCCTAGCCACCTTCTGAAGTGGTTCTATACAGTGTTCACCAACGGAGTTTAAACACCGGCGCCTCCCTTACTACTTCGCCTCCTTTAACAATAGTTTATTTGGCTCTGCCATCTCCTCTAGAGAGAAAATTTTGGGTAAAAAGCTCATTCCATATGTGTAAATTGGTATCTTGACTCAGAAACCCTTGTTCACTCGAACTTTACACTCAAAATTAAGGATTAAGGCCGGTTTAACAATCGGAAAATTTCTTTGCTTCTCCTTGAGGAAGCTTCATTGCTTAAATTAACGTGTTTAGGTCTCAATTAGAAAAACTAATTATTAATTTCAAAGGCTAAAAAAGTCTAAATGACTCCCCTCATGTGTTTTATTATTGAAAAATAATTATCAATTTTTTGATAATTATAAATTTATTATCAAAGTTATCTAACAATTCTACCTGAATGACAACCACAGAAGAAGGAAAAAAAAGCTCACAGCAACAATAAAAAATAATTAAATAAATAAAAACAATCTCTCCATTGATCATGAAGTACAACATGAAACAATTTTTTGGCTTTCAATTTGTTTATAACCCTCTCTTAACAATGTTTTTCCTATTGCCTTCAAAGCCCAAAAACAATCACTACGACAACATATATCTATGAACAATTTTTCCCTATAAATCACATTTCTCTGATCTATCAAGTTTTACACATTTATTCATCAAGATATCTGTTTTCTGCAATCTCGTCTTCTGAGGTTTGATGTAGTCATTTGTTGGTGGTTTCATGCATTTGTCGAGAAGGGGGCGTGGATTTGTGATCGACTCTTGACGACTTTGTTGCAGTCCAAATATGAGGTGTCCACAGTTGTTCCCCAGGCTTCCTCCCTGTGTACTTCCTTTGAAGATGAACGCTTATGCTCGTTGCCTCCTGCTGGCTGGATCATCCTGCTTTCCCTTGAAGACTTTTTTGCTTTCGGTTTCGTTTTGATGTATTTTTGTGTACTTCTTTTCTCCTTTATTTGTGATCCTTTATGACGGTTAGACCGTCTGCCGATTTTTTCGGTCTTTCGACCCACGAGACGGCGCGCCATCTAATGGTTTCGAACCGCTTTCCATTATAAAAAAAAAAAAAAAAGTGAGACTAGAATCTCTTTGACCTAATTTGGTTTTGGTGTCCTTAAACAATAATTATTTAAAATATATAATAATGATAAATAAAAATGTGTCAGGATAATGGTTGAGCAGGGGCAACAATTAGGTTTTACGCTGTGATTATAAATTTATTTACCTAGTTTGTCTGGTTTAGTATTTGTGTACTAGTTTTGAGCCTACGATTTATGCATACATTTTTTTGAACTTGCACTTGAACCTAGACAGGCTATTGAAGTTTCAAAGCGCCAAGCAAAATTTATAGAATCACAATGAACTCCAGAATTCGTTCGGCATACATTTTTTCTTTTTGGTTTTTGTTGTTTTATTTTATTTAATTTCCTTTTATTTTTCAAGAAAAAACGTGATATTTAACTCATAGGCAAAATCCGGAATGACATAAAAATCGAGGGGCACCAACCGAACTTTGAAAAAGTCATAGGCAAAATTTGAAATACTCCATACCATATGGGTACCAACCGGAATTTCTCTAATTTATAAAAACCATTAACGTACAGATACGTATTTGACTTTGTTATTTACTTTAATAAAGTCAAATATATTTTCTTTGTTTTTTTGGCTAAATTCAAGTATAATTATTATTCATTTTGGATTAATATTATTATGTGTGTCGTTGATCCTAATGTTATGTGGGTCGTTGACCTACTATTACGTGGTTTGTTGTTCCACCGTTACGTGGGTCGTTGACATACAGATACATCGCTTACCTACAAATACATAACTAACTTCATTATTTAGTTTAAAAATTCAAATATATATATTTTTGGTATAATATATATATTTTTTTTTTCCTTCTCATAATTATATTTAATATCAAATTGTCATCCATGACTTTTTTTTCCACTCGGACGTATTTTTCATGTATTTTGCTATCCTTGATCGGTTAAAATAGAGGTTTGAGAACTTTTATAAATAGAGGCTTTGAATATTAAACAAAATATACATTTATAGACCTTTTGACTAATTAGTTGAAGTATAAATTATCATTCATATCGGATTAATATCTACTATATGAGTCGTTTACCTATTTACTTTTACAATCTTTTAAAATAACACTCACGGTTTACTTAATAGTTTTATAATTACCTAATCTATATCTATCTTATATAGTAAAGCAGACCGTAACCTGACATCTGGCACAGTTTGGTGTCGCCACCTCATTATTTTGCCACATGTCACTATTTTATGAAGTCACGTCCTCATACTATCAAAGATTAATTATTTTTATTAATTAATCAAAATAGTTAAGATTTGCAATCTAATCATCAAGATCTTAATATTTATTTACTTATATTTCTAAAATTTTGACAAAACTTTATTTTCTCCTATAATTATTAATTTAATTTTTAATCTTAATATTTGGTTAATTATTTCTAATTTCATTTGAATGTTGTTATTTTTCTAAAATTTATTTATTTTTTATTTAAAAGTTCTAAAGATTTTAATATTTTCTTTACTTATGTTTTTTTAATTTTAAATTGAATTTTTTTTTCTAAAATTTATAAACTTAATTTTTTTATATAATCTTAATATTTTGTTTACTCTTATTTTTTAGTTTTCAGTTGAACTTTTTTTTTTCTTTTCTAAAACCTATAAACTATACTAAATAAAAAAAAATTTTATTTAGTAGTTTCACATATGTTATTGATTGTTAGTTAATTCACTATATAAATTTAACAATTTGGTTTTAGGATATTATAATTTTTAACTTACACATGCTACTTATTTTATATAAATCTCTTTCATTAATATTTGTATTTTATTTTTTAATTTAAATTTTATGATATGTGCTACACATGACCTCTTATTAAATGTATCTTTAGTAAATGTTAAAATGAATATAAATATAATTTTATTTTAATCCTTGAAATTAATTTATAAAATATTTAGTAAAAACTAATTTGGTTACATATTCGTGTGGTTTTTTCAAAATATCTATAAGTTAAAGCAGTCTATAAATTTGCACTTGACATACTTTCATGCAACCACATCATCAAACTTACATAAATAGTCTATTCGTTAAGGCACATCATAATATTTTTATTGATTAGTTTATATCTTAACAATTATCATTTATAATCACTTTGGTTACATGTCCGAGTAGCTCAGGGGATATTATCCCAGATTCCTCTTTTACGACTGTTGTTGCAGGACTTGAATTCTTAGTTGATTTTTATTCATAATATGATAAAATCCAACCATACAACAAGCATCACATAACATGTAAAATAATTTCTAACATAATAAATTATCAAATATTTTTTTATAAACACAATTATCATCTAACCCGTGCAGGGCACGGGTATTAAAACTAGTAACTTACTAAAACAAAGGACATTAAGTCCACATGTCAATCAACTAGGTATGCCACATAGGATTTTTTCTAAAATATTTACTAAAATGCCATTTCTAATAAATCGGATAAATAATTGCACAATTAACCCATTTTAATCTATATAAATTCAATAGATGCAAGTGTTTCTCCTATCATTTCGGAATCACCATTCAACATATTGTTCCATAAAATTTTCATTATCAATCTGCATAAAAATCGATCTCTTTCAAATAACAACAATTGAAACAAAAAAGAGTTTGTTAAGCAACAATTTTCTTAACTAAAACTTTATCAATAATAAATATTTAAAAACGGATCTTATCATCAACCTAACAGAATGATTTTGAATTAAAAATTAACCTAATTGATTTGCGGCCAATAATTTCTAAATTTTTATGTTTTTAAACAAATAAGATTATGTATTTTTCACAAATCTTTATTTATTTTTAAGAAAATGTTAACAAACAACATTCTAACATTTAAAATTAAAATTAACAAAGAAAATCCTAATTAAGGGTGTGTTTGGTTGGAGATTAAAGGAGGTTCATTTAGATTAAATTTAGGAGATTAAATTTGTGTAAGTGTTTGGACGAAGATGGAGATTATCAAAAAAAAATTATAGAAGGATTAATGGGGATTAAAAAGGGCCAAAAAATAACCTTATATTACCAAGGTTAAAGGAGATTAATTTTCAAATATCAATTAGGATTCCACTCATGCCCCTATTTAAGGTTAAAATAAGGGTAAATTTGTAAATCAATATCAATTAAACCTATTAAAAGATCTTCAACCAAACAACTTCACGTAAATTATTTTATATCAAATAATCCCTAATAAATCTCATATAGAATTTAACCCCTTTTAAATTCCATCTAGATTAATCTTCAAAATAACCTCCATCTCTTAACAAACACACCCTAAGATAATAGTTTTATATTTATATAACATTAGGATTAAGCGTTGATGAGAAGATTTGTTTGTTAAAGATTTAAAATTATTATCTTAATTAATATTTTGTTTGTTAAAGATTTTATTTGGAGATATTTAGTTTTTAAGACGTTTTGGTTTAAGATTTTCCGATTATATTTTTTAAGCGTTCATGAGAAGATTCATAAGCTTCATTCATTATTCACTATATATATTCGTAGGCATCACTTTTTGTTTCAACGAATTTTGCATTCTTATCAGCAAAAAACATTCAACTAATCTCTTTTTCTTCTTCCGCAGTTGGCGATGTTCAACCTCCGTCTTCCGGCACCGTCCTTCTCTATCGATCTCTTTGCTCGATAGTCATCCTTCTCTTAACTCCGACTTCAGGCCTTCAAACTAGGTAGCATTCATATTTTGTAGTATCTTGATCATTTGTCTTCTCGAACATATGTGGGCCGCTTGTAATTGTTTTTGGCTAGCGATTGTGCAATTAGTATGTTTGTAGCTATATTTTTCGTATTCGTATATAATAATTTGCAAATGTGAAAGAGTTGTACTACAACATTGTTCTTCGTCTGGAGTCTGGACTCATAGTAATAAACATTTGATGATTCTTTGGAACAAGTAAACAAGGGTTTTGTTATGGTGGCAACGTAGATTCTTATTCTCAAGGAATCGTTTTCCTTAATTGTCGGTCTCAATAATTGAAATGGGGTTGATTTTGCTTACGATGATGTTAATTGATTGTCGAATAACATAGGTAATTTTTACGGTTCAGCATATCTATATCATATTCCCATCTTATTTAAACAAATTAATGTATTGTATTATCATCTCTCGGATATGTTCACCCCAAAGTCTCTTGATTTTTTAATGAATTTTTTAACTTTATTTATTTAATTTATTCTCATTTAATAGTTTTTTTTTGTTTTCGTTTTCAATGGATAAAATTTTCCAACCCGTTTTTATAATTTTTCCTTCTTTTTATCTAATATGTTCCATTTTAAATATAGCCAATATATGCTTTTCATTATTGTGAATTATAAAAATTGTTATCTTTAAATATTAAATACTATCCAATTTTTTTTAGTTCTGCCTAGTTATAAATTATTTTTTCTTTTCTACTATATTTCGATAAGTAAAAATTTTAGATATAGATTTTTCTAGTTTGTAAAAATAGTATGCTTTTTAAGTTTACGTAAATTTATCTTCCAATTTGTAATGATATTTTTATTTTCAAAATTCCTGTTTTATAAAAGTATTTTAACATATTGGGTATCTTTGATATTAAATACTATCCGATTTTTAGTAAATATATTGCCATTTTTAAAAACTTTGAATTTTTTACAAAAAATTATTAAATCTAAATAGTTGATTTCTGTTATCTTACAATTTGTAAACATATTTTGATATTTAAAATTCTATTTTATTTGATATTCTTCATATATTTGTCCTCATAAATCTTCCAATTTGTTAAAACCTTTTTTATATTTATCTTCTAACTATTTTATAATTTTTCTTTTTTTTTATAAAAAAAATTTCTATTTAAATTTTATGTTAATGTTATCTTTCAAATTGCTATAAAATTTTTTTAAAAGAATATACCGATTTATTATTTTTTTGGCTTATGATATTGTTATGTTTTTTATATGATTTTATGGTTTTAGAATTCTATATCTTTCAAATTTTAGATTATCCAATTTTAAACTTTTCGGTTAAATTTGATTTACTTTTCGTTTATGTTATATTTCCATTTGTTTACCCAACTTATTTGTTTGAAATTTTGAGCAAATAAATCAATACGTTAGTGAGCATTGGGCATAATTAGGGTCATATACTCATATCAATAAACATAAAACGAAGTTGTGTCTTGTATAATAATTGAATTAAAGTCGACCATAATTAGCATCATATAATTAATGTTTCATAAATATGTTTCATATATATAGCCGTGATAATGACATTTTACTAAAAAATATTAAATATATAAATATACCCGCACTTTGCCGTGATTATAACATTTTAATAAAAATTATCAAATGTATAAATACCCGCACAAGGTGCGGGCTATAAACTAGTTATTTTAAAAAATACGCCCATAACCTAAGATAATAATATATCATATTTTACCTAATTAACTTATAGTGATTTTAAAAAAATACACAACTGATTCACCTAAGTTCAAGTATAATTATTATTCATACCGGGTCGTTGACCTAATATTATATGTTTTGTTGACCTACAGTTATGTGAATCGTTGACCTACAATTATTTGGATGTTGACTTATTATTATTATTATTATTATTATTATTATTATTATTATTATTATTATTATTATTATTATGTGAGTTGTGTATATAATTTAAAAAAGGGTTAATTGGATAACTAAGCTTTTTTAGAAATATGTTTATAACTAGGCTTTTTTATATTTTAGAGTTTATAAAGTGAATCCTTTTATATTCTACAGTGAACCCTAATGTTCTCATACCAAAAAAAGTGAACCCTAATGTTCTCCTGAGTCTCCTCTTACCTACCTTGACGTCGCTTTTTTCTTCTGCTCCAACAAGCACTGGTAAATCGATTCGACATTTTCTGCACAGAACCTCCGCATCATGGTCGGCAGTTTCGGCGTCCGAAGCCTCTCTCCGCCTTCCTCTTTTGAAGGACTCCGATTGCGAGTCGATTTCGATCTCTTCCTCTAGAATGTCGCTCTCTTCTTCCTCTTCAGGTCACAATCACGACGATTTCCCTCGTCTCTCTCTAGATTCATCCGAAACCTCTAATCGAGAATGATTGGTGAAACAATGGGCGGTGTTCTGGCTTGCTGTTCATTTCATTTTTGCACAAAGAGGATCAGAGCATTGTATGTATTGATGTCAAAGTTTTAACTAAGCATTGGGATATCCAATCTCCGATCCATGAATCCTACAACCTTCAAGAACAGCAACACAAAATGTATTAACGATGTCATGTGCATACCAAATGTGCGAGTATTTCTACATGTATAAAATACAGAACTGAATGGAATTAAGGTCGTTCCATGGAATTGACACAGTCATAAGTTCCCACATATTAACACCAAAGCCTAAAGCATCCTAGAGTGAGATTGATGAAACCGAGAATGATTCAAGTTTCCATAGCGGAGAATCCAAAACCTCTAATCGACCATCCTTCGGCAACAACAACAACCAATCGAATGGCTCGTGCTCAACAGGATCCAGAATCAACTACGAGCCGATTATCAATGGATAGTCAAGGATGAATTCGTCTGGTAAGTTTTACTCCTATTTCATTTGGCTCTTTAATATTTTCTTACTTAGCTTCTATTTTGAGATGCTGATGTGGTTCTGAATCCAACAGCAAGTAATGGTGGAATTCATGGGAATATTTAAGGTCAAAGTGATAAAAGGCCCAATTTAGCAATAAGAGATATGTTATCGAGTGATTCTTATGGTGTTCTGACTCTTGGTCATCAGATTCTCTATTTCATGTCTATGTTGATGTGGTTAGTTTGAAAGAGCGGTTTACGTGCTTCACATTTCTGGTATGTGCTTAGGTTTACAAGAAGGCAGTGTCTTGCAAAGACTTGGTGCCGTTAGTTGTGGACATTTTGGTTAGTCAATTGGGGTTGTGCCGAGGACAATGGAAGATGAAGATGAGCAGCAGTAGAGGACTCTTATCGGATTTGACTTGTTTCTAAACAAATTGAACTAGTTTGATCTTTGCAATTTGAACAGATCTTTGTTTTGGTATGTAGAATTTCTAGTAGAATTTCTGGTATGTAGAAATTCTGGTATGTAGGAATGTAGAAATTCTGGAATGTAGGAATGTAGAAATTCTGGTATGTAAAAATTCTGATATGTTCATTACAGAAAATAAAAAGATAAAAAAAATAAAAAACCAAATTCAGAAATAAATAATTAAAACTTACACTTAAATAATACTAACCAAATTCAGAAATTCCGGTATGTGAAATTCCGGTATATGAAAATTCCGGTATGTGAAATTCCGGTATGTCAAAATCCGATACGTGAAAATTCCGGTATATGAAAATTCCGGTATGTGAAAAATTTTTCATTCCAGAAAATAAAAAAAATAAAGAAAATAAAAAAAGATAAAAAAAAGTTAATAAAAGAAAAAAAAAACAAATTCAGTTTTTAATAATTAAAACTTACCCTTAAATAACAAATAACAAACATTTTTTTTAGATAGAAAGGTTAATTAATTTTACCTACCATTAAATGAAAGTGGTAAAAAATATGGTGTATAGTTTCTTTAGCAAAAATCAAAAACAGCCTACTAGGCCAAATTCTTTCTTTAAAAAAAACCATTAACCTACATATACATATTTGACTTTGTTATTTAGATTAACAAAGTCAAATACGTATATTTTTGCATAAGATTTTTCTTTTTTTTCCTCTGATAACTATTTTTATAATCATTTGTTATCCACATTTTTTTATTCGGCCATATTTTCATTTATTTTGATATTCCAAATCGGTTATCAAGTAATTGTGACAACAATTTGAGAACTTGTATAAATAGAGAGTTTCATTCCACAAAAAAAAAAAAAAGTTTCCTTATTTTTTGATATCCCACATCGGTTATAAGTAAGATTGATAGTTTGAGATTTTTTTTGTATAAATATAGGGTTTAAAGATCAAACGAGTCGTACATTTCCTAGCCTTTTGACTAAGTTTAAGTATAATTATTATTCATTTTGGATTAATATTTGTTATGTGGATCTTTGACCTAATGTTATGTGAGTCGTTGACCTACTACTATGTGGGTCGTTGTCCCACCGTTACGTGGGTCGTTGACATACTAATACATCGTTGACCTACAGTGGATACATAATTGACTTCATTATTTAGTTTTAACAAAGTCAAACATATATATTGTTGGTATAAGATATTTCTCTTTCTACTCATAATTATTTTTAATATCAATTGTCATCCATGACTTTTTTTTTTCACTCGGACGTATTTTTCATGCATTTTGCTATCCCAAATCGGTTATTAGGTAAAACTTACAATTTGAGAACTTGTATAAATAAATAGTTTCCTTAATTTTTGTTAATAATAGTTTGAGAACATTTATAAATAGAGTTTTTAAATATTAAACAAATCATACATTTATATACCTTTTGACTATTTAGTTGAAATATAATAATATTCATATCGGATTAATATCTCCTATATGAATTGTTAACTTAATTGCTTTTATGGTTATCTTTTAAAAAACACTCAGTTTACTTAATAGTTTTATAAATTACCTAATTATTTAAAAAAATACACCCATAGATTAAGATAACACTATTTCATGGTTTACCTAATTAATATATAGTGATTTTTACAAAATACACAACAGATTCACCTAATTAATTTTTAGAGTTTTTTAACATAAAAATAACATACTTTTTATTTCAAATAATGCTCATGAAAATGTAGTCACTAACCTAATTAATTATTAGAATAAGTGTATATATTTTTCATTATTAAAAAAAAAAGTATATGTACCAAATCACCTAAAACAATCTGTATGTATAATATTATTAGGGAATTTATATAAATAAAAAGACATATTTTCCAGCACAACTATAAATGAAGATTATTTCACACGTGGAGTTTTTCCATAAATGTATCATAAGTTTGTAAAATCAATTGTAGATCCATTTCTCCAAGATTATTGAAATAAAAATAGACAAAAATGAATATTTTTTTTAAAAAAATAATAGGGGAATTTCCTTTCTCTTTTCCAGGCAAGTGGCAATTCTCTTTACCGATAACGCCTTGTAAATTTGCAACAAAGCAAAGACAACAAAAATGTTGTAGCTTTATTTTTCACGTTGTTCTCGTCAAACGAGACACGAAAGAGAGATCAAACAAACATTCATTGTGGTGTTTGATCCCATCATCGTTGTTGTTTCTTCATTGATACATCTAAGAGATTCTGCATCACCATCAACATGTAAATGTATTGCTAGAGAATTTACTTACACCTCTTTTTCATATGGATATTTTATAGTCGAGGTTTTGATGCATCATTTTCCCCAAATTTCAGGTAGGCTTTAATATCTTTCTTCCATTTCCTTGTTGGTTGTTTTAGGAGACTAGGGTTTGATAAAGGTAAGATCTGGATATTGATCGATATTTATCTTCTTCGGTTCGTGCGCTTTGACGGAATTGTGTTGTTTTCGGCTCCAAAATTTGGGGGTGAATTTTCAATATGTTGAAGCATATACTCAGCAAGCTCCCCCGTAAAGCATTCAAATCAGACACCACCGCTAATTTGGCATCAAATAATCAATCAAATGGATCTGATGTTGGTGGTAGTCGTACACAGGGGAAATCGAATGCGGCCAAGCATAATTCTTCTACGGTGTTCCCTAATGTTGTTGCTGTAGAGATTGAGCCTACATTAGCTTTTAAGGATGTGGCTAGTACGGAGAAGATGAATCTGTTCATGAGTAAAGTGAAGCTATGTTGTGTTACCTTTGATTATTGCGATCCAAGTAAGAATGCAACAGAGAAGGATACGAAGCGGCAAATGTTGATAGAACTCATCGATTTTGTTTCTTTAGGTCCACCATCAAAGTTTACTGAACCAACAATGCTTGCTGTGTGTTCGATGTGTGGCATCAATCTATTTAGGGTTTTTCCGCCTAATTACAGGGGCTCATCAGGTGGCGGTGAGAATGACGACGACGAACCTATATTCGATCCTGCTTGGCCACATTTACAAGTTGTATACGAATTGCTGCTTAAATTCATCACCTGTTCATCACTGGATGCCAAGCTGGCCAAGAAATACATAGACCAATCGTTCATCTTAAAGCTGATTGATCTTTTCGACTCGGAAGATCCGAGGGAGCGAGAGTGCTTGAAAACTATCCTTCACAGGATCTACGGGAAATTCATGGTTCATAGGCCTTTTATCCGGAAGGCGATGAGCAATGTGTTCTACGAGTTTGTGTTTGAAAGCGAGCGACACAACGGGATGGCGGAGTTGCTGGAGATCTTTGGGAGTGTTGTTAGTGGATTTGCTTTGCCATTGAAAGAGGAGCACAGGGTGTTCTTGATCAAGGTTTTGGTTCCTCTGCATAAGCCAAAGTGTGTTGGTGTTTATTTTCAGCAACTGTCATACTGTGTTATCCAGTTCATAGAAAAGGATCCGAAACTAGCCGGCATTGTGATCAAAGAATTGCTCAAGTACTGGCCTGTAACTAATACCCAGAAAGAGGTGATGTTTCTGAATGAGTTTGAAGAGATATTGGACGTCATTAACCTGCCTGAATTCCAAAAAATTATGGTTCCACTCTTCTTGAGGATTGGATCTTGTATTAACAGCTCCCACTTCCAGGTACTTGTTTTATAGGAGTCCTTCTTGAATGCTAAAGGACATTGTTAACATTTTACATACAAACTCGGTTTGCCGGGTGTTTACAGGTTGCTGAGAGGGCGCTTTTCCTATGGCACAATGACCAAATACTTAACCTCATCGGCTACAATCGACAACATATCATCCCGGTCATACTGCCGGCGTTGGAGATGAATGCTAAAGGACATTGGAATCGGACGGTCTTGAACTTAACTTTGAATGTTATAAAGACGTTTCAAGAAATGGACGAGGGCATGTACGAGGCATGTCGAAAACAACGGCAAGAGGATGAGTCGAAGATTAGCTTAGCAGCCGAACAACGTGAAGTAACATGGAAACGCCTTGAGCAAGCCGCTAACCTATCACCGAAACCCTAAAAACACAGTATATTGTTAGAGTATTGTCTTTGTATATTCTAATCTTCTCTCATAACCTTTTTTTTGTATTTTTTTAAATATAAGTATGAGTCTTTTCATCCATTTGTTGTTGTCGTAGTCGTCGTCATTTTATGATTTATATGGTGAATTACGAACCCTAAAATCTGGATTGGTTTGGTTAAGATCTAAGGGATGAAAGTAGAAGATGGCATTCAAGGAGAAGTTTACATTCCATTTTAATCATTAAAAAAGCATTATTAAGATTAACGGACTATCTCACATAAGAGAAACATTTGATCAAAATATTAAGATTTACTTGCAATAATAAAAACATCAATTAGATGACTGTAATTATGGATGGACTAATAGTTTGTGAGCAAAATCAACTCTAATATCTTCATTAAAGCCTCTTTGTTCCCAAGTTGTTTGAATCGCCTAGCATAAAGAATAATGAACAACAAGAAACTTGTTAAATTGATCGTGCTCCTTGTTAGCACCAAACTAGACACACACTCGTCGCAATAATAAGGTGCACAATCGTGCTAACGTTAAAAAAAAAAAAAATCAAATTTGAGCACGGTTGTACATCTTGTATGCATTGTAGTGTGCCTTGTAAATCTTGTAAATTACAGGGCGTGTCGTGCTCGTGTTGTGCTTCTTGTGATCGACACCCATCAAATTTACAAAGTGTATAATTATGATGTGTGCATGATTGTACGCCCATTCATGTTCAATTTGCAACCATCATTGTTCATTCTGAACATTACAGCATGAGCAAGTTACGAACAAAATAATAACACACGATGAACAATAATATTTTAGTTCAACTAATGCTATTGGTAATATGATGAGAGGGAGGGCTATTAACCATGATTCAAACCTTCAATTTGACAAAATAATAACACGTTTGATTTAGTTGATAGATAGAGAATTAATCGATTTTGAATGAAATAAGAAATTGCTTTGATTAGTTTTTTTTAATCAAAATGGGGGACTAATGCCGTTTGACTCATAATAATAGTAATTATTAGAAATTACACGTCATAGGTACCAACCAATTTCTACATTCATTCAACATAGCATGATATTCGTTAGTTGCATGCTCATTATCAAACTGGTGGTCCTAAAATTTACCCGTAAAGACCTATAAATCAGTTATAGTATACCGAGTGTCGAGTGATAACACGATTTATTACTTAGGTTTAGGTAATCATTTAGATAGATTTCTCACTCATTCATGCATGGATTAGCACTAGTTCACGACGTTTGCACTCAATTCATGTATTTTGTCGAGATAGACGTCTACACGGACTTTTGCATGCTTTGTAGGTATTTTGGGAGATTTACGAGCTTAATCGATACATTCGAGGATCATTCCTCGAGATGACACACTTCCGGACTCGTTAAGGAGCAAGCTAGGAGCAAAGGAGAACACATAGCACCTAGTTGGTGCATGCCTTGCACCAACTCATGGTCCAATGGTTCAAGGAAAGCCTCTGGAGCAAAGCCACGGCTAGACACCATTCCACGGCCGTGGAACCAACCGTGGAATCTGCCAGGACCACGTTGACAGCTGTCCCACGATCTCTTTGATGACTCTTGCTCCTAGTGGGTATTTAAAAGATCTTGCAGGCTGTAATTGGAATCTCTCTCTTCCTCCTTTTTGACCTATCTTCTTCCCCAAAACACTTCTCCATTGTTGCCTCTCTTCCAAGCACCCATTGTGGGTGTTCTTGGAAGAGATTAGTGTAGATTTTTGTTTTAGAGTGAGATTAGAGTGGTTTTGAGTGAGGAGTCCATTGTTTACAACTTGGATTAGCTCTTGGAGCCTTGTAAGAATTTGGTAACTTCTACTCTATGCCTTTAATGTCTTTTCTTTGGATTGTTCTTCATCATTTAACCATGACTTGCAAGCATGCTTTATTTGTGAAGTTTGATCTTGAAATGTATGTTGTTGGCTGAATAGATGTGATTCTAGGGTGAAGGAATGATGTTTATGCTTTGGACTATGATTGTATTGCTTCCATGTTAGCTTAGGATCGATTTGTGTTCGAAATCCAAACTCAGAACCAAACCACGGCCTGTTCTTCATGCTTCCACGGCCGTGGTCTGCATGATCCACCCGTGTTTTGCTCTGTTGTTCTTGAATTGATTAAATCTGAATGTTTGGATGTAGATGTGTTGAAATCGTAGTGTTTGTTGAGCTTAACCTAGCTTAGGGTAACCTATTGTTAGCAACCTAATTGAGGAATGAGACCTACCCGGTGATTTCCCCTCTTAGATACCTAAGATGATGAACTCTAGGTAGTAGTGAGCCTCACAAGCCGCTATTGGATTGAGTGTGCTAGGATCGTTGCCTAAGACTTGCCTTTTCCGAGACTTACCCGGTAAGGAGGGGTTTGACTCTTAGGTAGTGACCGGTTTGTGTAGAATTCCCGTCCTTAGGTTCCTTGAGACTTACCCGGTGATAGGACCTTAGGTGCGAGACTAGTGGAGCATGAGACTTACCCGGTAATTGCTCCCATTTGAGAAACACTCAACTCCGAACAACCACAACCTTCCTTTGATCTTTAGAAACATGAGTCCAATGTCATAATCGGAATTCCTAATCTCTAGAATCCGCTTTCTTACCTCTTATCTCTCATCTTTGTGTTTGTGTTTTTGTGTTTCTTGTTTGGGTTGATATACTTGTGATCCTTGTTTGATCACCAAAAACCATCCAAAAATATTGTGTTTTGCATTTTCTTTGATCCTCATCTCATCTTAGCTTAGATTTACACTATCTTTGATCATTGAATGACTTGATTTCACCTCATTCCTTGTGTTCGACCTCGGAATACTATCCCTACTACAAAACGACCCGTACACTGCGGGTTTCGCTTGGTAGTTTAGGATTTTAGTTCGAGTTTATAAATGTAAAGCTTATTGCGTGCACACACGTTCTTAGCGTAACAAGTTTTTGGCGCCGTTGCCGGGGACTAGGTTAAGATTAAGTCATTTACTTTTGATTGTTTTTAGTGTTTATCTTTCTTGTTACTTTTGATCTTGTGTTGTTTTTTTCTTCGCCTTTTCATGTTTGCCATGGACGGATTGTACTTCCAAGACGACCTTGACAGCATGGAGTATGAGGGATGGATGGAAAGCCAAGATCTAGGACCTCTCCATGATGAGTTTGAGTATTGGGAGGAGTTTAATGCCTATCATGAGTCCCATAATCGAGCTCACATGACTATATTGCCTCATAAGGAACCTCACCAATAACCTCACAATGATAGGGTAGAATCAATGCTAGAAGAAATGTTGAGGAAGATGGATGATCTAGAGAGCAACCTTGCTTCCATTTCGAGTGCTCACATGGTGCTTGAAGCGGAAGTATTTCAACAAGAGGAGGTTCACTATGAGGAGATCCAAGAATTGCCCGATTCAACCATAACCAATAGAGACCTTGAGGAAGAGTTGAATGAAGCTTGGGAGCAAGTGAGGCTAAGAGATTTGGCCCTGAAGGATGAAAGAAGATTGAATTTCGAGAGGAAAGAACAAATGAGGAGGGAGATCGAAGAGATTAGGAATGCTCTTATGCTAGGAGATCCTACCATCCTTCAAGATCTACCTCCACCTCCTTCACCTTTGGAGGAGTGCAATGAAGTACTCTCACCCCCGGATATCCTTGCCATCAACCCCGGAACCACACTTGAAGAGCTCACTTGGAACGAAGACAACAGAGAGAATCACGGCCGTGGAGGACAAACCACGCCCGTGGAAGGTTCTGTCCTAGACAATCCTAAGCTAATTTCAGCCCCTTCCAACCCTTTCTTGCTTGCCCGGAGTATAGACGAAGATTGAAGCCCCTTTCCTAAGGATTCTCCATTATTGAATGAAGAAAGCAAGCATGATGGATCCATGATGTTCATGAAGCACTTCAATGAGGGATTCTTTCCAAGAATCGGCTTTCTTCGGATCATAGAGGATGAGGATGACAAGCATTTCACTAGAGTGACCGCGGAGTATAAATTGCCTAAGTATGGGGTGGCATCTATGGTTGCAACTCCATACTATCATCAAGGAAGCGGCGATGAAGGAGTCTACTACTCACCGGTGAAGAGAGAACCTAAAGCTTATTTGGGCATCAAGTGGCCCTTGCTTGTCATCATGGATACCGGAAGGCGATGGTTGCTTGGACTCCTCAAGCAAACCATGATATTCGAGGTGGGTTGACATATCCACGGAGTTTGGTCAAGCTAATGACCTAAAATAAGCGCTTAATGGGAGGCAACCCATTGGTACAACTCTTTTCCTTTTCTTTCGTTTTTGCTTTTCTTTTTGCTTTTGTGTGTTTTTGTGTTTTGTGTTTGTGTGGAAGATCTTAGGTAATAAGGAAGCCTTGCAAGGCAAGTTGATGATGATGATTCCGTTTTCAACCATGGGTGGAGCGGACGTGGGACTTGGACGGCTTGAGGGGTCTTTGTTGGATGGAAGAGCTCCCATCTCACATACACCTTGGTGCGGGTCTCGACGCCGGAATGACTATGAAGAGCTCTCTACCATTGTTGATAGGATCTTCCACCACCACTCCACACGAGTTAACCCAAATACCGAAAACGCCACATTTTTACATTGTGAGAACCCTCTTTCACTCTTCTTTACTTCATTTACACATTGGGGACAATGTGTTTCTAAGTATGGGGTGGGGTTTGCATGATCTTTTGCATGATTAGTATCTAGGATAGTTTCGTTTTAGTTGTCACACGTTTCTTTTCATGTTTTGCATTGTACATATACATTTCAAAATTCCAAAAAAAAATCGAAAAATTTTCAAAAATTTTTGTGCTTTCTAGGTTTGGATATGACCCTAATGATGAATCTTGTCTTGTGAATTGGCTATGGATGGCCTTGTGTGTTTAATGGATTTATGCATATGTGGACTTGATGTACTTCTCTTTAATTCTATGTATGAATTGTGATCATGATGTTTGCCTTGATTGGATTGAGGATTGAAAGTCGAAATTACATGCTAGTTCTTGCACATCATCTAGGAATGATTAAGGCAATTCATCTCATCTTCTTCTCATCTTGATCATGTTGCTTGAGCACCTCACTTGATTAAAAATTTGACCTCTTTTGACCCTTCCGGGAATAGGAGCATGCTAGTGTGTTGATGTGTATGAAAAGCAAGTATGGGGTGGTGAAGTTGATATTATGAATGTTGTGAATGAAGTTGTTGAAAATGCGTTGTAAAAGTGTAGACAAAAATATAGGTTTGGGGACGTTGGTTTAAATGACAAGTAACTCGGCACCATTCACATAATCGGGTGTTTGTGCCTTGCCAAAGTCAAATAAACCAATAGTCCTAACGAGCTTTGGTATGTGTGCCCGGTGTGGATGCACCTCGAAAAATAGAAAAAGCCCGAGGACGGCTAATCACCAAAGTTTCGGCTTTTGTACACCAATGCCATTGTCTCAAAAATAAGTGAAAAAGAAAAGAAAAGAAGGAGAAAAATACACTTTGGTGGATGAAGTATAAATGTAAAAGTTGTGGTTGTTTAGTTCCTTTCCCGGATTTGTACCACATGGCCTTAGAAAATTCCCACCTTATCATCACGTTTCTTGGCCTCTTCTTTCCTAAGTCCTTAAGACCTATTTGCTTATGTGTATGACTTAGTGATCTAGATTGAACATTCTCATGATCATCTTGACTTCATCATTTTTACCTTTCATGCATGCTTTCGAGTTAAGTATGATTGTCTTTCCATGCCTTCATTCCTTTAATGCATGATTGCTTGTCCATTGCCATGAAACATCACTATGAAGGTGATCCATCTTTAGAAGCACAACTCCAAAAAGATTTTGCCATTTTTCTGCATGCATAAATCATGTCATCTCTTAGTCTATAGTTGAGCATTTGCTCGGGGACGAGCAAACCTTAAGTATGGGGTATTTTTGATAACACGATTTATGACTTAGGTTTAGGTAATCATTTAGATAGATTTCTCACTCATTCATGCATGGATTAGCACTAGTTCACGACGTTTGCACTCAATTTATGTATTTTGGCGAGATAGACGTCCACACGGACTTTTGCATGCTTTGTAGGTATTTTGGGAGATTTACGAGCTTAATCGATACATTCAAGGATCATTCCTCGAGATGACACACTTCCGGACTCGTTAAGGAGCAAGCTAGGAGCAAAGGAGAACACATAGGACCTAGTTGGTGCATGCCTTGCACCAACTCATGGTCCAATGGTTCAAGGAAAACCTCTGGAGCAAAGCCACGGCCAGACACCATTCCACGGCTGTGGAACCAACCGTGGAATCTGCCAGGACCACGTTGACAGCTGTCCCACGATCTCTTTGATGACTCTTGCTCCTAGTGGGTATTTAAAGGATCTTGCAGGCTGTAATTGGAATCTCTCTCTTCCTCCTTTTTGACCTATCTTCTTCCCCAAAACACTTCTCCATTGTTGCCTCTCTTCCAAGCACCCATTGTGGGTGTTCTTGGAAGAGATTAGTGTAGATTTTTGTTTTAGAGTGAGATTAGAGTGGTTTTGAGTGAGGAGTCCATTGTTTACAACTTGGATTAGCTCTTGGAGCCTTGTAAGAATTTGGTAACTTCTACTCTATGCCTTTAATGTCTTTTCTTTGGATTGTTCTTCATCATTTAACCATGACTTGCAAGCATGCTTTATTTGTGAAGTTTGATCTTGAAATGTATGTTGTTGGCTGAATAGATGTGATTCTAGGGTGAAGGAATGATGTTTATGCTTTGGACTATGATTGTATTGCTTCCATGTTAGCTTAGGATCGATTTGTGTTCGAAATCCAAACTCAGAACCAAACCACGGCCTGTTCTTCATGCTTCCACGGCCGTGGTCTGCATGATCCACCCGTGTTTTGCTCTGTTGTTCTTGAATTGATTAAATCTGAATGTTTGGATGTAGATGTGTTGAAATCGTAGTGTTTGTTGAGCTTAACCTAGCTTAGGGTAACCTATTGTTAGCAACCTAATTGAGGAATGAGACCTACCCGGTGATTTCCCCTCTTAGATACCTAAGATGATGAACTCTAGGTAGTAGTGAGCCTCACAAGCCGCTATTGGATTGAGTGTGCTAGGATCGTTGCCTAAGACTTGCCTTTTCCGAGACTTACCCGGTAAGGAGGGGTTTGACTCTTAGGTAGTGACCGGTTTGTGTAGAATTCCCGTCCTTAGGTTCCTTGAGACTTACCCGGTGATAGGACCTTAGGTGCGAGACTAGTGGAGCATGAGACTTACCCGGTAATTGCTCCCATTTGAGAAACACTCAACTCCGAACAACCACAACCTTCCTTTGATCTTTAGAAACATGAGTCCAATGTCATAATCGGAATTCCTAATCTCTAGAATCCGCTTTCTTACCTCTTATCTCTCATCTTTGTGTTTGTGTTTTTGTGTTTCTTGTTTGGGTTGATATACTTGTGATCCTTGTTTGATCACCAAAAACCATCCAAAAATATTGTGTTTTGCATTTTCTTTGATCCTCATCTCATCTTAGCTTAGATTTACACTATCTTTGATCATTGAATGACTTGATTTCACCTCATTCCTTGTGTTCGACCTCGGAATACTATCCCTACTACAAAACGACCCGTACACTGCGGGTTTCGCTTGGTAGTTTAGGATTTTAGTTCGAGTTTATAAATGTAAAGCTTATTGCGTGCACACACGTTCTTAGCGTAACAAGTTTTTGGCGCCGTTGCCGGGGACTAGGTTAAGATTAAGTCATTTACTTTTGATTGTTTTTAGTGTTTATCTTTCTTGTTACTTTTGATCTTGTGTTGTTTTTTTCTTCGCCTTTTCATGTTTGCCATGGACGGATTGTACTTCCAAGACGACCTTGACAGCATGGAGTATGAGGGATGGATGGAAAGCCAAGATCTAGGACCTCTCCATGATGAGTTTGAGTATTGGGAGGAGTTTAATGCCTATCATGAGTCCCATAATCGAGCTCACATGACTATATTGCCTCATAAGGAACCTCACCAATAACCTCACAATGATAGGGTAGAATCAATGCTAGAAGAAATGTTGAGGAAGATGGATGATCTAGAGAGCAACCTTGCTTCCATTTCGAGTGCTCACATGGTGCTTGAAGCGGAAGTATTTCAACAAGAGGAGGTTCACTATGAGGAGATCCAAGAATTGCCCGATTCAACCATAACCAATAGAGACCTTGAGGAAGAGTTGAATGAAGCTTGGGAGCAAGTGAGGCTAAGAGATTTGGCCCTGAAGGATGAAAGAAGATTGAATTTCGAGAGGAAAGAACAAATGAGGAGGGAGATCGAAGAGATTAGGAATGCTCTTATGCTAGGAGATCCTACCATCCTTCAAGATCTACCTCCACCTCCTTCACCTTTGGAGGAGTGCAATGAAGTACTCTCACCCCCGGATATCCTTGCCATCAACCCCGGAACCACACTTGAAGAGCTCACTTGGAACGAAGACAACAGAGAGAATCACGGCCGTGGAGGACAAACCACGCCCGTGGAAGGTTCTGTCCTAGACAATCCTAAGCTAATTTCAGCCCCTTCCAACCCTTTCTTGCTTGCCCGGAGTATAGACGAAGATTGAAGCCCCTTTCCTAAGGATTCTCCATTATTGAATGAAGAAAGCAAGCATGATGGATCCATGATGTTCATGAAGCACTTCAATGAGGGATTCTTTCCAAGAATCGGCTTTCTTCGGATCATAGAGGATGAGGATGACAAGCATTTCACTAGAGTGACCGCGGAGTATAAATTGCCTAAGTATGGGGTGGCATCTATGGTTGCAACTCCATACTATCATCAAGGAAGCGGCGATGAAGGAGTCTACTACTCACCGGTGAAGAGAGAACCTAAAGCTTATTTGGGCATCAAGTGGCCCTTGCTTGTCATCATGGATACCGGAAGGCGATGGTTGCTTGGACTCCTCAAGCAAACCATGATATTCGAGGTGGGTTGACATATCCACGGAGTTTGGTCAAGCTAATGACCTAAAATAAGCGCTTAATGGGAGGCAACCCATTGGTACAACTCTTTTCCTTTTCTTTCGTTTTTGCTTTTCTTTTTGCTTTTGTGTGTTTTTGTGTTTTGTGTTTGTGTGGAAGATCTTAGGTAATAAGGAAGCCTTGCAAGGCAAGTTGATGATGATGATTCCGTTTTCAACCATGGGTGGAGCGGACGTGGGACTTGGACGGCTTGAGGGGTCTTTGTTGGATGGAAGAGCTCCCATCTCACATACACCTTGGTGCGGGTCTCGACGCCGGAATGACTATGAAGAGCTCTCTACCATTGTTGATAGGATCTTCCACCACCACTCCACACGAGTTAACCCAAATACCGAAAACGCCACATTTTTACATTGTGAGAACCCTCTTTCACTCTTCTTTACTTCATTTACACATTGGGGACAATGTGTTTCTAAGTATGGGGTGGGGTTTGCATGATCTTTTGCATGATTAGTATCTAGGATAGTTTCGTTTTAGTTGTCACACGTTTCTTTTCATGTTTTGCATTGTACATATACATTTCAAAATTCCAAAAAAAAATCGAAAAATTTTCAAAAATTTTTGTGCTTTCTAGGTTTGGATATGACCCTAATGATGAATCTTGTCTTGTGAATTGGCTATGGATGGCCTTGTGTGTTTAATGGATTTATGCATATGTGGACTTGATGTACTTCTCTTTAATTCTATGTATGAATTGTGATCATGATGTTTGCCTTGATTGGATTGAGGATTGAAAGTCGAAATTACATGCTAGTTCTTGCACATCATCTAGGAATGATTAAGGCAATTCATCTCATCTTCTTCTCATCTTGATCATGTTGCTTGAGCACCTCACTTGATTAAAAATTTGACCTCTTTTGACCCTTCCGGGAATAGGAGCATGCTAGTGTGTTGATGTGTATGAAAAGCAAGTATGGGGTGGTGAAGTTGATATTATGAATGTTGTGAATGAAGTTGTTGAAAATGCGTTGTAAAAGTGTAGACAAAAATATAGGTTTGGGGACGTTGGTTTAAATGACAAGTAACTCGGCACCATTCACATAATCGGGTGTTTGTGCCTTGCCAAAGTCAAATAAACCAATAGTCCTAACGAGCTTTGGTATGTGTGCCCGGTGTGGATGCACCTCGAAAAATAGAAAAAGCCCGAGGACGGCTAATCACCAAAGTTTCGGCTTTTGTACACCAATGCCATTGTCTCAAAAATAAGTGAAAAAGAAAAGAAAAGAAGGAGAAAAATACACTTTGGTGGATGAAGTATAAATGTAAAAGTTGTGGTTGTTTAGTTCCTTTCCCGGATTTGTACCACATGGCCTTAGAAAATTCCCACCTTATCATCACGTTTCTTGGCCTCTTCTTTCCTAAGTCCTTAAGACCTATTTGCTTATGTGTATGACTTAGTGATCTAGATTGAACATTCTCATGATCATCTTGACTTCATCATTTTTACCTTTCACGCATGCTTTCGAGTTAAGTATGATTGTCTTTCCATGCCTTCATTCCTTTAATGCATGATTGCTTGTCCATTGCCATGAAACATCACTATGAAGGTGATCCATCTTTAGAAGCACAACTCCAAAAAGATTTTGCCATTTTTCTGCATGCATAAATCATGTCATCTCTTAGTCTATAGTTGAGCATTTGCTCGGGGACGAGCAAACCTTAAGTATGGGGTATTTTTGATAACACGATTTATGACTTAGGTTTAGGTAATCATTTAGATAGATTTCTCACTCATTCATGCATGGATTAGCACTAGTTCACGACGTTTGCACTCAATTCATGTATTTTGGCGAGATAGACGTCCACACGGACTTTTGCATGCTTTGTAGGTATTTTGGGAGATTTACGAGCTTAATCGATACATTCAAGGATCATTCCTCGAGATGACACACTTCCGGACTCGTTAAGGAGCAAGCTAGGAGCAAAGGAGAACACATAGGACCTAGTTGGTGCATGCCTTGCACCAACTCATGGTCCAATGGTTCAAGGAAAACCTCTGGAGCAAAGCCACGGCCAGACACCATTCCACGGCTGTGGAACCAACCGTGGAATCTGCCAGGACCACGTTGACAGCTGTCCCACGATCTCTTTGATGACTCTTGCTCCTAGTGGGTATTTAAAGGATCTTGCAGGCTGTAATTGGAATCTCTCTCTTCCTCCTTTTTGACCTATCTTCTTCCCCAAAACACTTCTCCATTGTTGCCTCTCTTCCAAGCACCCATTGTGGGTGTTCTTGGAAGAGATTAGTGTAGATTTTTGTTTTAGAGTGAGATTAGAGTGGTTTTGAGTGAGGAGTCCATTGTTTACAACTTGGATTAGCTCTTGGAGCCTTGTAAGAATTTGGTAACTTCTACTCTATGCCTTTAATGTCTTTTCTTTGGATTGTTCTTCATCATTTAACCATGACTTGCAAGCATGCTTTATTTGTGAAGTTTGATCTTGAAATGTATGTTGTTGGCTGAATAGATGTGATTCTAGGGTGAAGGAATGATGTTTATGCTTTGGACTATGATTGTATTGCTTCCATGTTAGCTTAGGATCGATTTGTGTTCGAAATCCAAACTCAGAACCAAACCACGGCCTGTTCTTCATGCTTCCACGGCCGTGGTCTGCATGATCCACCCGTGTTTTGCTCTGTTGTTCTTGAATTGATTGAATCTGAATGTTTGGATGTAGATGTGTTGAAATCCTAGTGTTTGTTGAGCTTAACCTAGCTTAGGGTAACCTATTGTTAGCAACCTAATTGAGGAATGAGACCTACCCGGTGATTTCCCCTCTTAGATACCTAAGATGATGAACTCTAGGTAGTAGTGAGCCTCACAAGCCGCTATTGGATTGAGTGTGCTAGGATCGTTACCTAAGACTTGTCTTTTCCGAGACTTACCCGGTAAGGAGGGGTTTGACTCTTAGGTAGTGACCGGTTTGTGTAGAATTCTCGTCCTTAGGTTCCTTGAGACTTACCCGGTAATAGGACCTTAGGTGCGAGACTAGTGGAGCATGAGACTTACCCGGTAATTGCTCCCATTTGAGAAACACTCAACTCCGAACAACCACAACCTTCCTTTGATCTTTAGAAACATGAGTCCAATGTCATAATCGGAATTCCTAATCTCTAGAATCCGCTTTCTTACCTCTTATCTCTCATCTTTGTGTTTGTTTTTTTGTGTTTCTTGTTTGAGTTGATATACTTGTGATCCTTGTTTGATCACCAAAAACCATCCAAAAATATTGTGTTTTGCATTTTCTTTGATCCTCATCTCATCTTAGCTTAGATTTACACTATCTTTGATCATTGAATGACTTGATTTCACCTCAGTCCTTGTGTTCGACCTCGGAATACTATCTCTACTACAAAACGACCCGTACACTACGGGTTTCGCTAGGTAGTTTAGGATTTTAGTTCGAGTTTATAAATGTAAAGCTTATTGCGTGCACACACGTTCTTAGCGTAACATCGAGTTTATAGGCATTACGTCTGAATTGAAAATCGCTTATAACCAAGGATATTCAATGGTTAATGGAGACCCAACTCTATATTTAAGTTAAACATATTTATTTAATATAAATTAAAGAATAATAATAAAAAAAGTTTTTTTTCCCATGATTTTTGTGCCGGAGATTAAATTTATTTGTAGATAAATAAAATTTAAAAGTTATTCTGTAAGAAAATGTATAATTTTATCTATAATACTAACTAGAATATAATATACTTTCGTAAATAAACAAAATGATTATTCAATCAATTACATATAAATATATTTACAACATAGTAATACAAAAATTATAATCTACCCCTAATTAATTAACACGAATATAAATTTTATTGTTAAATCATCAAAAGTATAAATAGAGCTAACATGAAGAGAAGACATTTTTTTATACATTTAACAATGTAATTAGAGAGAATAATGAATTAGAAGAGTAGAGATAATAATACCGACACCACAAGAATATGCATCATTAAAAGAGGTAGATACGGGCCCCACAAAAACATATAAACTTAATAAAGCTCAAACACAAGGGGACCCTATCTCCCCTTATTTGTTCGTGCTCTGTAACGTTTGAGCCATCTCATTCTTGAAGCAGTTGAGCGAGGGGAGTGGAAGACTATTACCCTCTCTAGGGGAGAACCTCCTCTCTCGCATCTCTTTTTCGCGGATGATATCACCCTTTTTGCGGAGGCTTCTATATCCCGGACTAGAATCATCATGAGGTGCATCAAGACTTTATGTAAGGCGTCAGGCCTTAAGGTCAGTATCCAAAAATCGAAGATCTTTGTCTCGCCCAATGTTTCTAGAGACTTGTGTGAAACTCTTGAGAGGATAAGCGGGGTGGAGTTCACTAGAAATCTTGTGAATTACTTAGGTGTCCTCATGTTAAAAGGAAGAGTATCCAAAGAAACGTTTACGTCTCTTAAGGATAAGATTAATGGAAAACTCAATGGGTGAAGAAGCAAAACCTTGAGCTTTGCAGGACGTGTCACATTGACTAAAGCCGTCCTCACCTCCATTCCGGTTTACTCGATGGCTACTTTAGCTTTACCGAGTAATGTGTGTAATGAGATAGACAAGATATGCCGGAACTTTGTTTGGGGACATGTAGATGGTCAAAGGAAGATGCATACGGTTAACTGGGCTAAAATTTGCCTCCCTAAAGATAAAGGAGGTCTCGGTAGCCGGAGTATGCATGCTATAAAAATGGCGTTGCTGGGTAAACTTGAATGGCGCTTCTTGAAAGATCCATACAACCTTAGGGCTCGGGCTTTACGGGGAAAGTATATCAGAACAGAAGGGAGATCCGTATCCTTTGCGTTCCACAGATGGAAAGGCCTTGCCAAGGGAGTTCAACAAGTTATCACAAAAGGTGCTCATTGGATTTTGGAAGATGGCAAGAGCATTCGATTCTAGACTGATTCATGGGTCGGGACTGAGCCTCTCCTGTTCGAGTCGCTCACAATAGTTGATGAAGCCGAAAAGAACACCACGGTTATGAACTACTAGACAAAAGGGATAGGCTGGAGCTGGAGCATGCTCGAAGGAAAGCTGTCGTTGTCCTCCCTCCTTAAACAAGCAGCCATCAAACCTTGCAACCTGGAGCAGGTGGACACTCAAGGCAGCCTTATCGTGCCATTTGACGACGTTTTGAGCTGGAAATATTCTCAGGATGGGAATTTCTCTACCCTTTCGGCTTACAGAATGCTCGAGGGTACTGAATGCTTGCAAAATATTGATGGTAAAGTCTACCGAGCCATTTGGAGCATGAGAGTCCAGGAAAGAATAAAGATTTTTATATGGAAGATGATGAAATGTGGGGTAATGTGCAACATGGAGAGGAAGAAATGGCATCTAAGCCATACGGATGTTTGCATATGCTATAGCCATTCTCAGGAAACCATGATCCACCTTTTTCGAGAATGCCCTAGAGTCCAATATGTGGAACATGCTGCATGTAGAAGGAGCCTGTCAAGATTTCTTCGGACCACCTTTTGCGTCTTGGCTGAGAGGTAATCTTCTTTCCCTTAACCAATATCGTAATATTTGTTATTGGAATGAATTATTTGCAGTTGGACTTTGGTGGTCATGGAAGTGGAGAAATGACAAGACTTTCAACAACGCTACTACTAGTGGAGATAGAAGTCGCTTTGTTCGGGATAGAGTTAAGGAGTACATCGGGGTGTGGAATAAAAGAGAGCTACATGCGGGAAGAAGTTCGAGAAGAGTCATACATGTCGCTTGGGAACCCCCTCCCGAAGACTTTGTGAAGGCCAACACGGATGGCGCAAAGAATAATGAAGAGCTTGTGTTTGCGGCTGGTGTCATTAGGAACAACGCAAGAGAATGGTTAAGTGGGTTTGGTGTCAATTTAGGGATTTGTTCAGTCCCCATGGCGGAGCTATGGGGAGTGGTACATGGTCTCAAGCTTGCTTGGGAGTTGGGCTATCGATCGGTTATTTTAGAAACATATTCTAAGTTGGTAACCTAACTTCTAGGTAAGTACATTGCCCCTTACCATCCTCTTGCAAGTCTGGTACGTATGTGCCATGAATATTTGAAAAGAGATTGGATTATCCAATTTCGCCATGCCTACAGAGAGGCGAATAAAGTAGCGCACTTTGTTGCTTGTTTTGCTATAAACTTACCTCTTGGTTTGCTTTTATTGAGTGACCCGCCGGAGGGTGTAGTTGATTTACTTCTTGATGATGTAAGGGGTCAGGCTATCCCCCGCTTGCTGACTACTTAGCCCTCGTTTTATTAATAAAAACATGTCTAGATGCGCCGGAGACCACTGCCTCTCCTTCCCACCAATATAAAACAAGACCATTGTGTTATATTCCCAGTTACATTCCACTAAAGCAAAGTTAATTACTAAGAAAATAATAACCTGAACATATACATGAACAAGAATCACCACTATAATGCATTAAAGTAAAACTATGTATATGAATATCATGAACATTGAACAACCAATATTGTAGGTAACTATCTAAAATCGTCTTTTCCACAAACAAACAAAGATTGTATTTAACCGACTTGAGTGTGCGTTTTCAATTGTATCAAGCATAAGAAAAACCCTTTAAGTATTTAGAAATCCAAAAAATACCAAGAAAAATCTTGCTTTTAACGGAAGAGCTAGAAAAGGTGCAAAACCAGAACTTTGTACTATAGTTAGAAATCCTCAAACTATAAAGTATGTATCATCCTTTTAACCAAATTCTTCCTAGTTCTTTCCAATAAAACAAGCATGCTCTTGAGATAAACCAATTTTACCTAAAATATTTTATAAACGCCACTTTCTTCGAAGGTAAATAGAAGGTAGAATTCAACACATTAAGAAGAAGCAAATTCACATGATCTCAGTTCAATAATTCATATACACAATTATAATTTAATCATTATAGGGATCAACTAATACTTAGATAAATAAAGAACTTAGCAAGATATAATAAAAATAAAGGCAAACTGAAAATATTAAAATAGAAAACTACATTGAAACTCACAAATTGTTCGGTTCTAGCACAACGAGACGAACCTTCAAATGATGACTATTGAAATCTATATAAGTACGGTATTGAAAGCACGAGAAGATTGTTGGATACCAACCCTAGGGTTGACATATGCTTATGTAGGGCCGGAAAAACGATCTAAAAGAATAGATTTTATCCCAACCAAAGATAGGATTAAAAGATATAAATTCGCCAAATTCGCGATGGTGACACTAGCAACGACACAACCAAAGTCCACGTGTCGAGCCCGTGTGGATGAGGGTGTGTACCAATGTTGGAGTTGAGTCGGCACGAGCAAGAGAGGTATGAATGACACGGTTAGGACATGGCCAAAATGCTCATGTCGTGACGGTCTCGATGTGGTGTGGTTTCTATCTTTGTGACGAACTTGAATCTTGACTCCAAAACTTCAATGGGACTTTTTGAGGGTCGTATATCACTTGATTCTTCAACCCTAAGCCATTTTTGATGCTTATATGTACCTCTCGAGTTCAGGGAGGATAGAATAGTCGTATTTCACTTAAAGCGCGTCGGAAATGGCCTCAAATTCTTGAGACACAAACAAACAAAAGGTAGACACAGAAATATGAAAAAAGGAAAGCTTTATCTACTAAAGTGAAGTAAAAAAGAGCATATGTGGTATGAAAATGCATGAATCTAACATCTATGTGAAGGAACAATTAGATGTTATCAAAATACTCAATGCAACCAATACTCAGTTGGTTTAGTGGGATGTGGTGCTAGACTCCTTAAGTGGTTAGTGTGGAGATTCGAGTTCGAATCCTCCTAGCGGCATGTATGGAAAAACTGATATTGGGAGGGTATCCCCCAGCAATGGGCCACGACTTATTCCCGTCCCGCATCTAGAGCAGCAAAGCCAATCGAACCGAAAGTTACTTATCAATCTTTCAAAAAAAAAAAACTCAATGCTTAAACCTTGCTTGTCCTAGAGTTATATCATGACATATAGTCTACTATGTGCAAAATAAATGACCTGCCTCAACTAAAAGGAAAACAAACTTCTCAAACCATGCCATTTAAGATAGAATCAAATCTACTTGATATTATCTCCTATTAAGATAAGATGGGACTAAGTATAAGATAGAAACAAAGTAGTAAAGATAAATGTTGAGGTGGACCGATCGAGCACACGGGTTGTTGTGCGACCTCTTGGGCCAAGAGTGTGGGCTTGGTTCGGAAATGCTCTAGGATCATCTCAACAATAGCGATTGATCATTTTGGGTCGAGTCCAAGAGAGGGGAACAGACCGTCGTGCAACGTGGGCCTGGTCGAACACTCTTGGATCTTCTCCCGATGGTCTTCTCTTCACTTTCACACTTCAGCCATTTCGGCCACTGATCTTTAACTTTGATTGTAAGAGCCTTAGTCTTCGAGAGATCCCGCACCTGCGCCTTAGCTGAGACACAGCTGTTGTGAGCCTTTGGAGCTGTAGAGGGCTGCCCCCACGCCCTGGCTGGCCGCCCCGCGGCCAGACCAGGCCGCCATTGCGGTTTTTGGCAAGCTGCAACAGTCTTCTTTGACTCGAGCCCTTGCTTTTTGACCCTTCATCCTTTATAATCTCTTCTCCCTCCAGGTGAGGGTTTCCTCATTCTCTTTCCTTCTCCATCTCTCTCACGTTAATCTTCTTCTCCTCTCATCTCTCCTTGGATCTCTTTTTTATCTTCCCTGAGGTTTTGTTGAGTTTTGAGAGTTATGGATGGCTTTGTTTGTTGATTGTGATGTGTGTTGTTGTTGTGCCTTGTGATCCAGTTTGAGGTTGTTGTGGTGTTGTGTTTGATCTCCTTGGGAGTTCAGCTTGGTAAGCTTATGTGGCTTCTTCCCTTCCTTTCTTCATTCTTCCATCTTCTTTCATCTTCTCTTCTTCTAGCTTAGATCCCCTTAGATTGGATCTTGCTCCAGCCTTGATTGACTTCTTCTGATGTATATATATATGTACATGTATGTATGTGTGGATGTTGGCTGAAGAAGGAGTGAATAAATCGATTGAAGAAGCAAGGAGGAGCTGAAGGTGTGTCTTCTGTTGTCCAACCGCCCCTGTGCCACCTTGCAGCCGCCCCAACGCCGGTAGTAAGCCGCCCCTGCGCCACCTGCAGCCGCCCTTGCGGCCACCTGTAGTCCAACCTTGTGTTGGCTTTGCTTTGCAGGTGTGTGTTGCTTCTAGGCTTGCTTTAGGATGCCTTTGTTCCCTCCTTTCCTAGTGTGAGTGTATAGGTTCATGCTAGATGTGTGAGGATGTGTTTTAATGAGGTTATGATCGGTTTATACCTTGTACGGCTTTTGAGGTTTATTAGGTTGTGAGATTAGGTTGAGGATGATCCTATGGATCCCTTGGGTCTAGGTGTGACCCCCTTTGATGAATAGAGGTTGATATCTTTCTATGCCTTGTTATTAGGCATTGCCCCTCTCTTAGGATTGGAGGTTGATCGTGGTTGAGATTATACAAGGTTGAGGTAAGTCCGTAGGACTTACTTAGCTACCATCCCTATATTGGGTGTTTGCATGAGTGGTGTGTGAGTTATATGTTTGCTATGATAGCATAAGATGTCGTTTATACCGACCTATGTTTTATTGATTGCCCCGTTGCATGGATGTGATAACCTTTCCCTTTCATCCCGTCGTGGAGTCTGAGAGGTTCTCTGATGTCAGGCCAAACTGACTTTACAAGAAGAGCGCAATCCACTCCCATAGAGTACATAGATTGTGTGACCGATACTCGTACAACTGGCTATCAGGCTTAGAGGCGAGAATGTATCGGTCCTCGTGTCACATACTTTCATATATCTATATATACACGATTTGAGTGAATGACTTATATACAAAGATGATAAATGGGTAAATGTGTGATAGCATGCTGATGTGTGTTATCTTTCATGATTGTGTTTGTGCTTATGCATTACCTTATATATGTATGGTTAGCTAATGATTTTATACCATGTTGTAGATACCCTACAAGATAGGTGTGTTGTTGAGTGATCTGGCAGGGTGACAGGCCGAGGACCTCTCCTACATAGGATGGTTGAGGTCTTTTGGGGCTGTTTACGTTTCCCTCCTGCGTGAGGATGATCTTTTGTTACCTCCTGTGTGAGGATGTTGTTTTGTATACTCGGCTATGATGTTGTTGACCTTTTGGTTGCACAATTTATCCAGTTTTATGTATTTGTTTTATATCTGTCAGTGCCATGTTGTAAGGTCCAGTGAACTTGTTGTCAGGATGATCTTTTGTATCATTTTTGGTTATATTCACCTACTTTGCGAGAATAGAGGTCTACACGGAGTTTTATTGCATATGTAGGTAATTTGGCGAATTATGGAACAAAATGGAACATTTAAGGATTAAGCCTTGACGTGAAACAAAAAGGAGCATAAAAGGGAGCTAGGAAAGAGCTGGAGTGAACTATGATACCGCGCCAAAGTATATCTGATACCAGTGGGCCCAATTTCTTTTTCAGCCCAAATATTGCTTGTAAACCCTAGTTTATTCCATATAAGTATTCTATAGCCTTCAACATTGGAGGGCAGACTTGAATAGCGGCGATGGATGGCACCAATATCTCGCTTTAGGGAACGCCCCACGGAAGTGGACAGTTCCGCGCTTAGCCATTGGCAAGATTACGCAGTTGAGATCATCATCTACGGATTGAAGAGATTTTGAAGGAAGATTTGGAGAAAGCCACACTTTGAGATTTGAAGTCGGAAGATCTTAGTGTTTCACCTTGAAGACGGATTGACATTCCGTTCTTCTTGTTCTTTAAGATTTTCGAGAGATTTCTAACCTTATTCCATATTCATTGAACGCAAGTACGGATTTTGCATTATTCGAGTTTGGTTTTGCATTCACTATTACGTTTTCAAAGTTCTAACTTTTCTCTCTTTTATATTTGATTATTGAGACTATGATTATTGAGACTATGATTGTTGGCTAAAACCATTAAGTGGCTAAATTTTGACCTCAAGGAGGCGGGAGAGAAGAGTTTGCTTGACATAAACGCTCTTGAAGAGATCCGGTTGGATGCTTATGAGAATGCCCGGATCTACAAGGAGAGGACCAAAAGGTGGCATGACAAGCGCCTCATCCCGAAGGAGTTGAGTGAAGGCGACTTGGTGCTTCTCTTCAACTCGAGGCTGCGGCTCTTCCCCGGAAAGCTCAAATCAAGATGGACCAGTCCATATGTGGTGAAGAAGATCTTTCCTCATGGAGCGGTGGAGATAGGAGGAGATCATTGTGGTAACTTCAAGGTGAATGGGCACCGTTTGAAGAAGTACATCCCGGAAGCCCCGGTGGAAGTGATTGCCCCGCTTCACCTTAATTGAAACGCTCCTGAATTTGGTCAAGCTAATGACCTTAAAGATGCGCTTAATGGGAGGCAACCCATTGGTACATATTTTTCCCTTTCTTTTTCTTGCTTTTGTTTGATCTCACTCTTGGTGTGCTTTGTTTTTTTTTTCTTTTGTGTTTTTAGGTGCTAGATCTTGTTGATTGTCGTGTGTGACGAGATGTTGGAGGTCATGTGAAGGCCTCATGGAACTGTTAAAGGTACAAGATCCAAGCACATGGACGAGGGGGAAATCACCCAGAAAAATCGGCCTGTTCTTCAGCAGATTGGCCGATTTTCCTGGGCAGTTGGGGCGATTTTTCCTCTGTAAAGGAAAGTGATGATCTCCAATCAAGCATGGGTGGAGCGGACGTGGAACTTGGACAGCTTGCGGTGCCAAGCGCGGGTTCCGACGCCATAATGATCATCAAGAGCTCTCTACCATCCTTGATCAATCATCCACCATCATCATCCAATGTGAACCGAAATACCAAAGCATCACCAATTTTACATTGTGAGGACTCTCTTTCACTTCTTAGTTTACACATTAGGGACAATGTGTTTCTAAGTATGGGGTGGGGTTTTCATGATCACTTGCATGATTAGCATCTAAGATAGTTTAATTTTGTCACATGTTTCATTATGTCTTGCATTGTACATACATATTTCGAAAAAAATCCAAAAAATTCAGAAAATTTTAAAAAAAATTTCAGTGCTTCTAAGGCTTGGATATGACCCTAATGATGAATCTTGTCTTGTGGATCGGCTATGGATGGCCTTATGTGTTGAATAGATGAATGCATATGTGGACTTGAAGTACTTCTCTTGAATCCCATGAATGATTTGTAATCATGATGTTTGCCTAGAATGGATTGAGTATTGAAGGTCGAAATTGCATGCTAGTTCTTGCACATCAATTAGGAGTGATTAAGGCAATTCATCTTCCTCTACTTCTCATCTTGATCATGTTGCTTGAGCACCTCAATTGAGATAAATTTGACCTCTTTTGACCCATCCGGGACTAGGAGCATGCTAGTGTGTTGAAGTGTGTGAAAAGCAAGTGTGGGGTGAAGTTGTTGATGAAAGAAATGTCATGAATGAAGTGCTGAAATTGTTGCGAAAGTGTAGCCAAAAATATAGGTTTGGGGACGTTGGCTTAAATGACAAGTAACTCGGTACACTTCACATAATCGGGTTTTGGTGCCTTGCCAAAGTCAAATAAACCAATAGTCCTAACGAGCTTTGATATGTGTGCCCGGTGTGGATGCACCTCGAAAAATAGAAAAAGCCCGAGGACGGCTAATCACCAAGGTTTCGGCTTTTGTACACCAATGCCATTGTCTCAAAATTAAGTGAAAGAAAAGAAAAGAAAAGAAAAGAAAGAAAAAAAAAATAGAGAAAAGTATACACTTGAGGGAAGTTGATAAGAAATGTGAAGTTGTGGTTGTTTAGTTCCTTTCCCGGATTAACATCACATAGGCTAGAAAATTCCCACCTAATCACAACGTTTCTTGGCCTTCTATTTTACAAGTCCTTTTTGACCTACTTGCATGTGTGTAAGGCTAAGCAATTTAGATTGGATATACTCATGATCATCTTGACTTCTTCATCTTTACATTTCATTGCATGCTATCAAGTTAAGTGCAATTGTCTTTCCATGCTTTCATTTATTTGATACATAATTGCTTGTCCATTGCCATGAAACATGACTATGAAGGTGATCCAATATTAGAAGCACAACTCCAAAAAGATTTTGCCATTTTTCTGCATACATAAACCATGTCATCTCTTAGTCTATAGTTGGGAATTTGCTCGGGGACGAGCAAACCTTAAGTATGGGGTATTTTTGATAACACGATTTATGACTTAGGTTTAGGTAATCATTTAGATATATTTCTCCCTCATTCATGCACGTTTTGGCATTGGTTCATGACGTCTTCGCTCAATTCATGCATATTTCTAGAAAAGACGTCTACACGACCTTTTGTCGGTTTTGTAGGTAATTCGGGGATCTATTGGACATTAATCGATACATTTGAGGGTCAAGCCTCATGGTGGTACACATCCAAAGTTTTGAAGGAGCATAATTGGAGCAACAAAGGACACAAAGACCACTATTGGTGCAAGCAATGGAGCAACTCATGGCTAGACGATCATAGCATGCTTCTGCTGAAGAAAATCGGACCAACTGCCAGGAAAATCGGCCGATTTATTCCTCTGGGTCGATTTTCCTGCCTTTGACAGCTTAAGCCACGTGTCCCACGATCTCTTGATCCGGCCTTGCTCTTGGTGGAGAATATAAGTGGTCCTACAAGCTGTTGCTGGGGATCTCTCCTCTCCCACACTCTCATTCACAGCTCATCCATTGGAGGCAAGACTTGGAGGAGAAGAAAAAGCTCTCAAGGATTGAAGGAAGAAGAAGAACACCATTCTAAGAGTGATAGTGAGGTTTTGAGTGATTTTGAGTTATTTTTGGAGTCTTGGATTGAAGAACTATTGCAAGGATTGTTAGGAACGTTTTGGATCTTCATTTTAGAGTTTGTAAGTCTTGCTACAACTTAGATTCAGCTGAGATTTATTGATTCTACTTGCTTATCTTTCATTATCCATCTATGAGAACCATGTATGCTTGTATGATGATTCTGGATCTAGATATGCATATTATCGGCTAGTTTATTGTGATTTTGGAGTGATGGATTGATGGTTATGGATTGGGTGATGATAGGATGGACTTATATGTTAGTTTAGGATGATTTGATTGAACAAAACCTTAACCAGAGAGAAAAATCGGCCTGATCATCAGCCAGATCGGCCGATTTAGCTGTAGAACAGCCCGATTTATTCTCCTGTTGCTCTTTAAATGATGAATCTGTATGTTAGGGTGTTTGGTTGTTTAAATCCTAGTGTTTATTAAGTCTAATTTAGCTTAGGATCACCTAATGCTATCAATCTAAGTGAGGGAAGAGATCTACCCGATGATTTCCGACCTTAGATACCTAAGATGATGAATACTAGGTAGTAGTGAGCCTCATAAGCCGCTATTGGATCGAGTGTGCTAGGATTATTGCTTGAGACTTCCCTATTCCGAGACTTACCCGGTAAGGAGAGGGTTACCCTTTAAGTAGTACCCGGTTTGTGTAGAATTCCCTCCTTTAACCCCTTGAGACCTACCCGGTAATAGGAGTTTGATGCGGGACTAGTGAAGTGAGAGACCTACCCGGTAATTACTTCCATTAGTGAAACACTCTTTCCCAACACCGCATCTTGTCCTTAGAATCCTTAGAACCTTGAATCCAATGCCATAACCGGAAATCTTGACCTCTAGAATCCACTTTTCTCTCTTGATCACATACTTGTGTTTTGAGTTACTTGTTTACCTTGCTAGCTTGAGTTGTTAGATTGTTTTATTATCTTGCTTGAATTGTGATCCTTCCTTGATCACCACAAAAACCAACCAAAAACATCATGATTTTCATTTCTTTATTCCTTTCTCCTTTCTTAGACTAGATCTACACTATCTATGACCATTGTTTGACTCGATTTCACCTTAGTCTTTGTGTTCGACCTCGGAATACTATCCCTACTACAAACGTCCCGTACACTGCGGGTTCGCTAGGAGTTAGGATAAATATAACGAGTATAAATTTAAAGCTTATTGCGATTCACACACACATCTTGAGCGTAACAAGTTTTTGGCGCCGTTGCCGGGGACTAGGTCTAGATTGAGTCTATTTTGTGATTGTTTATAGTGTAGATCTTTCTTGTTGCTTTTGATCTCTCTTTGGTGCGTGTCTTTGCTTTTCAGGATAGCTCTCACTCTTTAGGTGTATGCGAAGATCTCGTGGCAAGGATTTAGCTCCATTCGATCCCGAACCGGAGAAAACCCTTAGATCTAGATCCAAGAGCATTAAAAAGGGAAAAGAGATAGCCGGAAGAGATCTCCAAGCTGAATTGGATGAAGCCTTAGAGCAAATAAGGCTAAGAGATGAGCTCTTGGAGGAAGAAAGGAGACTTGCCAATGAGAGGCAAGAAGCAACTAGGAGGGAGATTGATGAGATTAGGCAAGCCCTTGTACAAGGAGAGCTTAATCGTCAACAACCTCCACCTCCTCCACCACCACAACCGCAGCCGGCGGCGAATGTTAGGGTTGTACCCATTGCTATTGAAGAGCCACAAACTTTGGGGAGACGTGTGGATCCGGCACAAAGAGCACACCGTCCGGGTGTGAACTTAGGAGATCCCGTAGCCCAAAACTACGAGCTCCGCCCTCAAGTTCTACAAATGATCCGGCATAATCAATTTGGAGGGATGGAAGGAGAGTCTCCTCATCAACATTTGATGAACTATGAGATTTTGATGGAGACTCTTAGACCGCCAAGATTGGAGAGCAACAACCATAAGCTTAGGGCTTTCTCCTTCTCTCTTAAGGACAAAGCCTTAGCTTGGTATCAATCTATTCCACAAGGGCGAGTTGGTACTTGGGAGGAGATGACAATCGAGTTTTTGACTAAGTTCTTCCCACCTTCCAAGACTACCGAATTAAGAGGGAAGATCAATGCCTTCGTGATGAAGGATAGAGAGAGTTTGTTCAAGTCTTGGGAGAGATTCAAAGACCTTCTCCTAGATTGTCCACATTATGGCATACCGAAAATTGAGCTATTGGAGATCTACTTCAAGGGACTTGATGAAGATAGCCACTTCAAGCTTCAATCTCTTTCCGGTGGGACTTTCATGGAGAAGCATGTGGATGATGCTTGGGAGTTTGTAGAGAAACAAGCTCTAGTGATTGAGAAATACTCCCATAGGAAGAGTGAAGGGAGAAAGGCGGGAGCATATGAGGTGAGTGAGGTCACCATGAGCAATTTCAAGCTTGACGCCATCAACAACGAGCTAAAGTCCTTGAGGGAGTTGTGTGCTACAACTTTGAAGAACCAAGCAACTCCTCAAGTGCTTCCACAAGCTAACTTATCTTCCAAGGAGGAGGATGTGAATTACATGGGAAGGGGCAATTACAACAACTATCAAGGCCCAAGGAACTTCAACAACAACCGGCAATTCAACAATTACCGGCCCAACCATAACCATCCCGGGTTTTCCTATTCTAACCCGGATGGAGCCTTGAACCCTCCCGCTTCCACAAGCACAACTCCACCACCAAAAGCTTCGCAAGAACCTCCACCCGGATTCACTCAACCTCCAAAGGATAGAACCGAAATGATGTTTGAGCAATTGCTTGGAAGGTTGAGTGGCCTTGAGAGCACGGTGACTTCAATTTCTAAGGCTCAAAAGGTTTTGGAAGCACAAGTGTTCCAAAAGGCGGGTGAAGCACATAGAGATCCGGGAAAGCTTCCCGGAAGGACCGAAGACAACCCAAGAGGCCAAGTGTTGGCCATTACAACGAGGAGTGGGTTGAGTATGAAAGACCCTTTGCCCAAGGAGAATGCTAAGGGGAAGCAAGTGGTGATAGAGGAAGAGACTTTGCAAGGAGATGGAGGCAAGAGCAAAGATGTCGAGCCAACATATGTGGCACCGCCTCCATACAAGGCACCACTACCGTTCCCACAATCACGAGCAAGAGCTCGCTTGGACAATCACTTTGGTAAGTTCCTTGAACTAATGTCTAAATTGCATATTAATATTCCGTTCATGGATGCTATTTTAGGAATGCCGGCATATGGCAAGTTCTTGAAGGAAATACTCTCCAACAAAAGGAAGTTGGAGTATGGGGAGATAAGGATGACAAAGAGATCCTCGGAGTTGATTCAAACGATGAAAGAGGAGATGCCTCCAAAGCTAAGGGATCCGGGATCCTTTTGTGTGCCAATCAGAGTAGGAGAAGTGAAGTATGACGCCCTATGTGATCTTGGGGCAAGTGTAAGCATCATCCCGCTTGCACTTTGCAACAAGGTTGGGTTAGGAGAGCCAAAGCCGGTCAAGATGACCCTTTACATGGTGGACCGCTCAATCACTCATCCGGTTGGAATCTTGGAAGACATCCGGTGCAACTAGGGAAGTTCTATGTGCCCATAGACTTCGTTGTTTTGGACATCCCGGCGGACTATCCGGTTCCTATTATCTTGGGGAGACCTTTCCTAGCTACTTCCGGATGTCTAGTAGATTGCAAGAACGGGACCCTCTCCTTCAACATTGGAGAAGAAAACATCAAGTTCAAGCTGTCCACAATGATGAAAGGGCCAACCCTTGATGAAGATGTATTCAACATAGTTGAGAAAGAGGAGTCTAGAGAGGTTGTGAGCTCAATCTTGCTCAAGGATCCACTTGAGAGGGTTCTTAGCTCAAGCTTGATGGAGGAAGGAGTTGAGGAGAGTAGCAATGAAGTAATCAAGGCCTTGAATGCATTGGACGAGCTACCAAGTGTTGGATTTGAAGTCCTAAAAGAAGAGAGAAACAGGCAGAAAAATCGGTCTGACTGGGCAAAATCGGCCGATTTTTGGCCTTGTGCTGAAATTTCATCCAGCTCTGCAAAAACAGGAACTCAGATCGACCCACCCTCAGAAAAATCGGCTGATTTTTCCTCCTGGGTCGATTTTCCTGAGTCTTTTCAGCACCAACCACTTGATTATGAGCAATCATCAAGGGACTTCAAGGAGGCTTCCATGGCTTTGCAATCATCTCAACCTACATTGTATGGATCGTCTCCAACCGAAAAAGGTCCTCCTCAACTTGATCTTAAACCTCTTCCTTCTCATTAAAAGTATGCTTTCCTTGGTTCAAATTCTACTTATCCGGTGATTGTGAATGCATCTTTGAATGATGATGAACTTAATAGATTGTTGAATGAATTAAAACTGCATAGAAAGGCAATAGGATACACCATTGATGACCTTGTTGGCATTAAGCCCTCTTTGTGCATGCATAAGATATTGATGGAAGATAATCATAAACCCTCTATTGAACATCAAAGAAGATTAAATCCTATAATGAAAGAGGTAGTCAAAAAGGAGATCATTAAGTTGCTAGATGCGGGAATTATCTACCCTATCTTGGATAGTAAGTGGGTTACTCCCGTTCATGTAGTTCCTAAGAAGGGTGGGATGACCGTAGTGACCAATGAGAACAATGAACTAATCCCAACTAGGACGGTTACGGGATGGAGAATGTGCATTGACTATAGGAAGTTGAACATGGCCTCTAGGAAAGATCACTTCCCTCTCCCTTTCATTGACCAAATGCTAGAGAGGTTAGCTCAACATTCTCATTTTTGCTATCTAGATGGCTATAGTGGATTCTTTCAAATCCCTATCCACCCCGATGACCAAGAGAAAACAACATTTACATGTCCATGGGGAACTTTTGCATATAGGAGAATGCCGTTTGGGTTGTGTAATGCAACCGCCACCTTCCAAAGGTGTATGATGGCTATCTTTTCGGAATACATTGAAAATATCATGGAAGTGTTCATGGATGATTTCTCTGTTTATGGTTCTTCCTTTGATAATTGCTTGGCTAACTTGTCATTGGTATTGCAAAGATGTGAGGAGACAAATCTTGTCTTAAATTGGGAAAAATGCCACTTCATGGTAAGTGAGGGTATTGTGTTAGGACACTTAGTGTCTAACCGTGGCATTGAGGTTGATAGGGCCAAGATTGAAACGATAGAGAAGTTGCCACCACCTACCTCGGTGAAAGGGGTAAGGAGTTTCTTAGGGCATGCCGGTTTTTACCGGAGGTTTATTCAAGACTTCTCTAAAATTTCTAAGCCTCTTACTAACCTACTAATGAAGGATGTTGAATTTGTTTTCTCCAAAGATTGCCTTGAGGCTTTTTGTAGGTTGAAGAACGCTTTGATCTCCGCACCTATCATGCAACCTCCGGATTGGAGCCTACCATTCGAGATCATGTGTGATGCAAGCGATGTAGCCGTTGGGGCTGTTTTGGGGCAAAGGAAAGATGGGCGCACTCATGCCATTTATTATGCTAGCAAGACGCTAGATGATGCCCAACTCAATTATGCCACAACCGAGAAGGAGTTGCTAGCGGTTGTGTATGCATTTGAGAAGTTCCGCTCATATCTTGTTGGAGCGAAGGTCATAGTTTATACGGATCATGCTGCAATCCGTTATCTACTTACCAAGAAGGATGCCAAGCCTAGGTTGATTCGGTGGATCCTTCTTCTTCAAGAGTTTGATTTGGAAATCCGGGACAAGAAGGGATCCGAAAACTCCGTGGCGGATCACCTTAGTAGACTACCTCCTTTAGAGATTGAGAGAGATGACATCCCGATTGATGACTCATTCCGGTATGAGCAATTGCAAATGGTGGAGGAGTGCTTGTTCCAAGTGTCTAGAGGAAGTGAGCCGTGGTATGCCGACATTGTGAACTATCTTGTGTGTGAGGAAGTGCCTCCCGGTTTGACATACGCCCAAAGGAAGAAGTTCTTCAAGGATGTTAGGCACTACTATTGGAGTGAACCACTTTTGTTCAAAAGAGGGCCGGATGGAATGTTTAGAAGATGCATACCGGAGGATGAGGTGGAGAGTGTGATCCGCCATTGTCATTCCTTGCCATGTGGAGGGCATGCTAGCTCACACAAGACATGTGCTAAAGTGTTGCAATCGGGTTTCTTTTGGCCAAGTTTGTTCAAGGATGTGCAAAGCTTTGTGGTAGCTTGTGATGCTTGCCAAAGGACGGGCAACATCTCAAGGAGGAATGAGATGCCCTTGAACAACATACAAGAAGTGGAAATATTTGATGTGTGGGGTGTGGACTTCATGGGACCATTCCCTTCTTCATGTGGCAACCTCTACATCCTATTGGCGGTTGACTATGTTTCGAGATGGGTGGAGGCAATCGCCTCTCCTACAAATGACGCCAAGGTTGTGGTGCGGTTCTTCAACCGAGTGATCTTTCCTAGGTTTGGAACACCAAGGGTGATCATAAGCGATGGAGGGAAGCACTTCACCATTAAGAACTTTGGGGCACTTTTGGCTAAGTATGGGGTGACTCATAAGGTAGCAACACCTTACCATCCCCAAACTAGTGGCCAAGTGGAAATCTCCAACCGAGAGATCAAGGGGATTCTCGAGAAGACGGTCTCAAGGACGAGAAAGGATTGGGCTATGAAGCTCGATGATGCCTTGTGGGCATATAGGACCGCTTTCAAGACACCAATTGGCACCACTCCTTACAAGTTGGTCTATGACAAGTCTTGCCACCTCCCGGTAGAGATGGAGCATAGAGCTTATTGGGCCATTAAGTGGCTAAACTTTGACCTCAAGGAGGCGGGAGAGAAGAGGTTGCTTGACATAAACGCTCTTGAAGAGATCCGGTTGGATGCTTATGAGAATGCCCGGATCTACAAGGAGAGGACCAAAAGGTGGCATGACAAGCGCCTCATCCCGAAGGAGTTGAGTGAAGGCGACTTGGTGCTTCTCTTCAACTCGAGGCTGTGGCTCTTCCCCGGAAAGCTCAAATCAAGATGGACCGGTCCATATGTGGTGAAGAAGATCTTTCCTCATGGAGCGGTGGAGATAGGAGGAGATCATTGTGGTAACTTCAAGGTGAATGGGCACCGTTTGAAGAAGTACATCCCGGAAGCCCCGGTGGAAGTGATTGCCCCGCTTCACCTTAATTGAAACGCTCCTGAATTTGGTCAAGCTAATGACCTTAAAGAAGCGCTTAATGGGAGGCAACCCATTGGTACATATTTTTCCCTTTCTTTTTCTTGCTTTTGTTTGATCTCACTCTTGGTGTGCTTTGTTTTTTTTTTCTTTTGTGTTTTTAGGTGCTAGATCTTGTTGATTGTCGTGTGTGACGAGATGTTGGAGGTCATGTGAAGGCCTCATGGAACTGTTAAAGGTACAAGATCCAAGCACATGGACGAGGGGGAAATCACCCAGAAAAATCGGCCTGTTCTTCAGCAGATTGGCCGATTTTCCTGGGCAGTTGGGGCGATTTTTCCTCTGTAAAGGAAAGTGATGATCTCCAATCAAGCATGGGTGGAGCGGACGTGGAACTTGGACAGCTTGCGGTGCCAAGCGCGGGTTCCGACGCCATAATGATCATCAAGAGCTCTCTACCATCCTTGATCAATCATCCACCATCATCATCCAATGTGAACCGAAATACCAAAGCATCACCAATTTTACATTGTGAGGACTCTCTTTCACTTCTTAGTTTACACATTAGGGACAATGTGTTTCTAAGTATGGGGTGGGGTTTTCATGATCACTTGCATGATTAGCATCTAAGATAGTTTAATTTTGTCACATGTTTCATTATGTCTTGCATTGTACATACATATTTCGAAAAAATCCAAAAAATTCAGAAAATTTTAAAAAAAATTTCAGTGCTTCTAAGGCTTGGATATGACCCTAATGATGAATCTTGTCTTGTGGATCGGCTATGGATGGCCTTATGTGTTGAATAGATGAATGCATATGTGGACTTGAAGTACTTCTCTTGAATCCCATGAATGATTTGTAATCATGATGTTTGCCTAGAATGGATTGAGTATTGAAGGTCGAAATTGCATGCTAGTTCTTGCACATCAATTAGGAGTGATTAAGGCAATTCATCTTCCTCTACTTCTCATCTTGATCATGTTGCTTGAGCACCTCAATTGAGATAAAATTTGACCTCTTTTGACCCATCCGGGACTAGGAGCATGCTAGTGTGTTGAAGTGTGTGAAAAGCAAGTGTGGGGTGAAGTTGTTGATGAAAGAAATGTCATGAATGAAGTGCTGAAATTGTTGCGAAAGTGTAGCCAAAAATATAGGTTTGGGGACGTTGGCTTAAATGACAAGTAACTCGGTACACTTCACATAATCGGGTTTTGGTGCCTTGCCAAAGTCAAATAAACCAATAGTCCTAACGAGCTTTGATATGTGTGCCCGGTGTGGATGCACCTCGAAAAATAGAAAAAGCCCGAGGACGGCTAATCACCAAGGTTTCGGCTTTTGTACACCAATGCCATTGTCTCAAAATTAAGTGAAAGAAAAGAAAAGAAAAGAAAAGAAAGAAAAAAAAAAAAGAGAAAAGTATACACTTGAGGGAAGTTGATAAGAAATGTGAAGTTGTGGTTGTTTAGTTCCTTTCCCGGATTAACATCACATAGGCTAGAAAATTCCCACCTAATCACAACGTTTCTTGGCCTTCTATTTTACAAGTCCTTTTTGACCTACTTGCATGTGTGTAAGGCTAAGCAATTTAGATTGGATATACTCATGATCATCTTGACTTCTTCATCTTTACATTTCATTGCATGCTATCAAGTTAAGTGCAATTGTCTTTCCATGCTTTCATTTATTTGATACATAATTGCTTGTCCATTGCCATGAAACATGACTATGAAGGTGATCCAATATTAGAAGCACAACTCCAAAAAGATTTTGCCATTTTTCTGCATACATAAACCATGTCATCTCTTAGTCTATAGTTGGGAATTTGCTCGGGGACGAGCAAACCTTAAGTATGGGGTATTTTTGATAACACGATTTATGACTTAGGTTTAGGTAATCATTTAGATATATTTCTCCCTCATTCATGCACGTTTTGGCATTGGTTCATGACGTCTTCGCTCAATTCATGCATATTTCTAGAAAAGACGTCTACACGACCTTTTGTCGGTTTTGTAGGTAATTCGGGGATCTATTGGACATTAATCGATACATTTGAGGGTCAAGCCTCATGGTGGTACACATCCAAAGTTTTGAAGGAGCATAATTGGAGCAACAAAGGACACAAAGACCACTATTGGTGCAAGCAATGGAGCAACTCATGGCTAGACGATCATAGCATGCTTCTGCTGAAGAAAATCGGACCAACTGCCAGGAAAATCGGCCGATTTATTCCTCTGGGTCGATTTTCCTGCCTTTGACAGCTTAAGCCACGTGTCCCACGATCTCTTGATCCGGCCTTGCTCTTGGTGGAGAATATAAGTGGTCCTACAAGCTGTTGCTGGGGATCTCTCCTCTCCCACACTCTCATTCACAGCTCATCCATTGGAGGCAAGACTTGGAGGAGAAGAAAAAGCTCTCAAGGATTGAAGGAAGAAGAAGAACACCATTCTAAGAGTGATAGTGAGGTTTTGAGTGATTTTGAGTTATTTTTGGAGTCTTGGATTGAAGAACTATTGCAAGGATTGTTAGGAACGTTTTGGATCTTCATTTTAGAGTTTGTAAGTCTTGCTACAACTTAGATTCAGCTGAGATTTATTGATTCTACTTGCTTATCTTTCATTATCCATCTATGAGAACCATGTATGCTTGTATGATGATTCTGGATCTAGATATGCATATTATCGGCTAGTTTATTGTGATTCTGGAGTGATGGATTGATGGTTATGGATTGGGTGATGATAGGATGGACTTATATGTTAGTTTAGGATGATTTGATTGAACAAAACCTTAACCAGAGAGAAAAATCGGCCTGATCATCAGCCAGATCGGCCGATTTAGCTGTAGAACAGCCCGATTTATTCTCCTGTTGCTCTTTAAATGATGAATCTGTATGTTAGGGTGTTTGGTTGTTTAAATCCTAGTGTTTATTAAGTCTAATTTAGCTTAGGATCACCTAATGCTATCAATCTAAGTGAGGGAAGAGATCTACCCGATGATTTCCGACCTTAGATACCTAAGATGATGAATACTAGGTAGTAGTGAGCCTCATAAGCCGCTATTGGATCGAGTGTGCTAGGATTATTGCTTGAGACTTCCCTATTCCGAGACTTACCCGGTAAGGAGAGGGTTACCCTTTAAGTAGTACCCGGTTTGTGTAGAATTCCCTCCTTTAACTCCTTGAGACCTACCCGGTAATAGGAGTTTGATGCGGGACTAGTGAAGTGAGAGACCTACCCGGTAATTACTTCCATTAGTGAAACACTCTTTCCCAACACCGCATCTTGTCCTTAGAATCCTTAGAACCTTGAATCCAATGCCATAACCGGAAATCTTGACCTCTAGAATCCACTTTTCTCTCTTGATCACATACTTGTGTTTTGAGTTACTTGTTTACCTTGCTAGCTTGAGTTGTTAGATTGTTTTATTATCTTGCTTGAATTGTGATCCTTGCTTGATCACCACAAAAACCAACCAAAAACATCATGATTTTCATTTCTTTATTCCTTTCTCCTTTCTTAGACTAGATCTACACTATCTATGACCATTGTTTGACTCGATTTCACCTTAGTCTTTGTGTTCGACCTCGGAATACTATCCCTACTACAAACGTCCCGTGCACTGCGGGTTCGCTAGGAGTTAGGATAAATATAACGAGTATAAATTTAAAGCTTATTGCGATTCACACACACATCCTGAGCGTAACAATACTCTCAGCAATCTTCTCATGAACCTCCACCACAGGTGGATCAACAGCGGGAATTGGTCCCTGACCTATCACGCCCGAAGGAAGAGGTGGTCTACCTCTACCCCGGCCTGCAACAGGAGCTGCTCTAGTCCGAACCATCTGCGGGGTATGCACACCTAACTTATAAGGCTCTATATATGCCATATGCATATATAGCACATACACATAATCCATAAGTACATATATGTACATATCTATACTGTAGAGATCCGTAGCAATGGTGACGACTTCTCGTACATTCTATCCCAAAACAACAACTTTTAAAACCAAAATCTTTTGAAAACGTCAGACCCATATCGGGTTTTATTTATTTTATCCATCAAACCTCATTGCAGGTAACAAGTGTCATTGTTGTCAACCTAAGGCTCTAATACCAACTTTGTAACACCCCGAATCCGCGGGACTCCAGATGCCATATTGGGTTAGGATCTCACAGTGGATCTTGACCCTAGCTTGACAACAAGTTCATTAGACCTTACAACATGACACTGACATGTTTAAAACAAATACATAAAACTGTATAAAACTGTACAACCACAAAATTAACAAGATCATAGCCGAGTATAAAGCACAATCCTCAAATAGGAGGTAACAAAACATCATCCTCATGCAGGAGGGAATATAAATAACCCAAAACCAACCACCTAATGTACGAGAGTCCTCGGCCTGTCACCCTGCTAGATCAATCAGCAACACGCCTATCTTGCAAGACATCTACAACATGGTATGAAACCATTATCTAACCATACATATATAAGGTCATGTATAAGCGCAAGTCATGAAAGATAAACACATAAGCATGGTGCCACACATTTACCCTTTTTATCATTTTTATATAATAGTCATATATATATATATATATATATATATATATATATATATATATATATATATAGATACACATAGATGAGACTATGTGACACGGGGAACGTATCATCCTCGCCTCTAGGCCTGCTAGCCAACTGCAGTAGTATCGGTCACACAACAATTGTGTACCCTATGGGAGTGGATTGTGCCCTTCCTGTAAAGTCAGTCTGGCCTGACGTCAGAGAACCTCCCAGACTCCACGGCGGGATGAAAGGTTATCACAGCCACGCATACGGGGCAATAAATAAAACATAGGTCGGTAATAATCGCCATCACATGTTATCATATTAACAATATAACACACACACCACTCATGCAAACACCCAATATAAGGATGGTAGCTAAGGAACATTGCCTAATAACAAAGCATAGAGATATATCAATCTCCTATTAATCAAAGGGGTCACACCTAGACTCAAGGGATCCATAGGATCATCTTCAACCTAAACCTCACAACCTATTAATCCTCGAAAGGCATACATAATCATAACATCATCAATACACTCTCATATACACCTAGCATGGTACTACACATGATAGCATGAATTATAGTCTATATTTTGGGGTTTGTTTGGACGTTTTATCCTCAATAATCTGCATGTTAGCATGTATAATATGTGATTATACTACCATTTCATCTACCTTTGCGAGGATCGAGGTCTACACCTAGTTTTGTTGTAATTGCAGGTAATTTGGTACGTTTTGCATCAAAAAGGGAGCAAAAGGAGTCATGAGTCATTTGGAGCTACATCCAGGGAGCATAGCCATGGATTAAAGATTTACTTTGGACCAGTTTTGAGAGATTTCACATTCAGTTGTGACTCACCTCGGTTGACCAGAGATTCACCTCGACCGAGGTGATCCAGAGACGCCGACTCGACCGAGGCGAACACCTAGGACGCGGCGAGAATATTTTATTCTTGGCTGAGATCTTTTAAAATTGGAAAGTGATCTTATATTTTTGGGCTTGGCTCCTGGAAGGAAGGAGATATGCAGAATCATATATTTTTACCTATATTTATGGGAAAATATCTTTCTAAGATTTATTATCTTTGGAGGGTTATTTTCCTATAAAAAGGGTTGGATTTCCACAATTCCGACAGCTCGCATACAGGACGCTATACCGTCGATCAGGGTTTATAGCACGCAGCAGCAGCAACCTACTCCAGTTGGGAGAGATTCGAAGAACCTTTTTGAAGGTTGAAGGAAGGTTGAAGTCCATAGCTTTTATAGCTTTTTGGAGGGTTTTGTAAGATTGTCTTCAATTCCCTCACTTGTTGTCTTGTCTTGTTGGATTGCCATCCAAGGAACGCTTTGTTGTGATATTTGATTCAGTTATTGAAGTCTTTTCATTAAATTCTTCTTTGTTCAAATATTCACTTTCTTCCATATATTTTAATACTTTCATTATGATGATGAGTGGCTAATTTCCTTGTGTGATTCTAGGGTGATTAGCTGAAGGTTGTGGGAAAAACAATGATAGAATAATCTTAGATTCCAGTAGGATTCTGAAAGTTCGAGTCTTTAACCCTAACCCTAAGCATCTCGTTCAGTCGATGAACATCTCGGCCGGGGTGGAATCTGGCTGACCGAGGTGACTTATCTGATCCATAACTGAGAGTTAAGTGTTAGAGTTTGCCAAATCCTATTCTTATTTCACCTTTCCTGGTTCAAAGCAAGCTTAGGATGAGACTTACCCGGTAATTCCTTAGTTTGTGTACCAACGATCATAAGTGTAGGTAATAAAGGTTTATCCTTTATTGGGGTTTGAGTGTGCTCCCATCCCATCTTTGTGAGTTAGCCTGAGACTTACCCGGTAAAGGTTGATTCTATTCCCTTAGATGGTATGTTAGTTTGAGGTTATAGTTCTTTATCTTAATTCCTTGAGACTTACCCGGTAATAGGAGTTACGGTTTAGGATTAGTGTGTAGTGAGACTTACCCGGTGATCTACTCCACTTTAGAAACACCTTCCCCACGCAAGAATCTCAGCTTTGTCCGCTTATCTATAGATCTTGAGTTGGAACCACAACTAGATGCTTTAATCCCTAGAATTGCATGTTTGCTTTATTGACTTCTTATTCATCTTTGATTGTGTTAATCACTCTTGTGGTTAGTATTGACATAAGCACACCGTATTGACTTTGTTTCACCGAGTCCCTGTGATCGACCCCTGGAATTTTCTTGCTTTTACTACGATTGACCCGTACACTGCGGGTTCGCATCCTTGTTTTAAGCTTAAGTCTAGGGTTATAAATTTAAAGCTTGCACACACCGTTTGGAGCGAACAACACACTCACACTAGGAAAAGAAGAGGCAATGTCATCCATAGGCAAGCCTAGAAGCAAGACACACCTGCAGAACCAAGAGCAAGGCCAAGCTGGTGCAGGTGGCTGCAGGGGCGACTGGAAGGTGGCGTAGGGGCGGCTCACAGCAATGCGCAGGGGCGACTCAAGTCTGTGTAGGAGGTTGGCCTCGACTTCTCTTCGATCCTTCTCTCGATTCTCCTCACTTCTTCTTCAGCCAGCAGTCAAGCACATATATATACATACATATATACATCAGACGAAGCCTATCAAGGCTGTCATAAGATCAATCTTGTGGAACTTAAGCTAAAGGGAAAGGAAGGAACATAGGAAGAAAGAAAGGAGAGAAGAAGAGAGATCTCACCAAGCTGAACCTAAGAAAGGGAAGAGACCTCACCACCAACTCACAGCTGGCTCACCAAAGGCATAACAACATCAACTATCATCATCATCAACAAAGTCATGCTCAAACTCTCACAAACTCAAGCAAAGATCAAGGGAGATCAAGAAGAGATCCAAAGGAGGAAGGAGAAGAAGATGAACGTGAGAGACAAGATGAAGTTGAAGAAGATGAAGTGAACCCTCATCAGGAAGCAAGGAAGTCTTATATAGGAAGCCAGCCCAAAAGCACGAGTCAAGAGTCAACAAAAACGGTTGCAGCCGCACAAAGCCGCAGGGGCGGACCCTGTGAGGCGCAGGTGCAGCCCAGGCAAACCGCAGGGGCGGTCTGCGGCTCACGCAGGGGCGGTCTAGGCTAAAACTGAACCCTCAACACTCACTCTCAAGTTCTCCAAACTAAAGCTCTTACAAATTTGTTGATTAGAAGAAATTTCATATCAAAGCATGTAATTAGCTACCAGTTGTGCTCAATTTCATATTAAAGGTGAGTTTTTTTTTTGTATTTCTTGCATGCCAGTGTTTAATTCTTGCTTCTCCACTGACGTGTTGGACGAAGATGCATACAAAGAGTATATAGGTGGTACACTAGTATTGTGACACATTTACATGACTACTATCCTGAAGCTTCATTTATGGTGTTCAACTTCAGAGAAGGGGATAAGAGGAGTCCAACATCCCATTTATTGTCACAACATGATATGACAGGCATGGAGTATCCTCGACGGTACGAGAATTGTCCGCTTCTTGCTATGGAAATGATCTACCATTTTTTGAGATCCAGTGAGAGCTTCAAGTCAATTTTTAAGGTTGAAAATGTGAACGGATTGCTATGAAAGAAATCATGTGTGAAACACATGTTTCATTTAAGGGTATTTTTGTAATCTTTCAATAAACAATCTATCCCGATAATCTCATACCAAATTGTGTAAATTAACAAAATTTAACAAACCATGTCAATCTCTATCCCAAAAATCCCTAACAATCTCCATCCCCAATAATCTAAAAAAAATCCTTTACAATACGAAACAAGGTCTAACTACATGGATGATTCTTATGTAAATGTTGTCTAAATGGCAAGTTGAATGTTTTAATTATTTCTTCGTACTCTTTGTTGCAAAGTCCTATTTGTGAAGTTGTTGTCAGTATAACTAATGAGACCCACTATGTGGTTCTTAGTCTAGTGACGTCTTCGGTTACTTAAAACCCGAGTCGTTAGAAAAATTGCACTCGTACCTTCTAAAAATTGCAAAATTGTTAACGCATCTCTCTTAAATCGTAAAATTATGTGGATGAATGTAGCCCATTGAATCAAGTAAATCAACTACCCAAATTATTTTGTAACGCCTCTTTGTAACACCCTCCATACCTGAACTATTCCCTTAACTTTATTGCTCAAAATTTTTATTTGGCCAAACCCGTCTCTATATCGACTAAATCTATTTACCCAATTCTTTATACAAAAAGGTTAAAAAGAAGGCATAGTTTTACCAAACCTCTTTTCAAAGATTTAGACTTGCATGTGTCAGGTTTTTCGGTTTTGTCGTGACGTCTTTTCATGTCTGAAGCAAATTACGGGGACATTTCGAGTTGTTTGTCTTGCAGAGTCGTGAATTTGTAATCGATTCCTGATAAATCTATTGCGGATCCAAATCTGAGGTGCCCATAGTTGTTTTCCAGAAGTTGTTACTGTGCATTTCATTCGACGACGTACTTTGTTCTCTCCGCTTTCCGTGACTAACTTCTTCTCCTTTACCTTAAACACATATCTCCCTCCGGATCATCTTGGTGTACTTTCGTCGTTCTTTGTTTTTCATTTGTTTAGGTTCTTCATGAAGATTAGTCCGTCTGCTGATTGGTTCGGCCTCGTCTAATAAATCGAGGTGCATCACATCTAATTGCTTTATAAAAAACATTTATATATGTCCGTTAAAATTTTTTTGGGGAGAATTCGTGTATTTTGATACGGTTTTCTCAGTTGGTCTTGTTGACCTGCCCCGGGCCCCCGCTCTTGTAAACAAATCTCTACTGAGTTTGCACGCATCTCCCTTTCCCATGGCTCTCTAAAACCCTAATTTGTCGATCACAGTAACTTCAGCTCAACTTGAGGTCCCCATTTTCCGAAATGGAAGATGCCGATGGCGGTTTAAGCTTCGATTTCGAGGGCGGCCTCGATACCGCCGGCCCTACCAACCCCACTGCCTCCGTTCCCGACGCCAATGCCCCTGCCGCTGCCTCTTCCGCTGCAATCGCTGCTTCATCCATCGGTAACTCTGGCGGCGCTGGCGGTGGTGGAGACGCCCCGATGGGCCTCGGCAACAAAAGGAGCTTCCGGCAGACGGTATGCCGGCATTGGCTTCGGAGTCTCTGTATGAAAGGAGAGGCCTGTGGGTTCCTTCATCAGTATGACAAGTCTCGGATGCCGGTTTGTAGATTTTTCAGGATGTATGGGGAGTGCCGAGAGCAAGATTGTGTATATAAGCACACTAATGAAGACGTCAAAGAGTGTAACATGTATGCCTTTGTTTTTTTTGCTTTTGTTCTAATTCGATTCTTCGTCTAGGGGTTGTATTGGAAATTAATTGTTTGTTTGCAATTGTTGGAAAAGCTTTTTTTTTTTTTCCTGTTCTGCAGAACCCTAATTTTCTGTTGTACAGAAATATATAATCACTAATTTCTTATTGAGTTGGAGCTGAGCTTTTGAATTTAGTTCATTTGAAAAATTGTGCTGTGTGTGTGACTTCTGATTCTTTGTTATATCTCTGTACTTTAGAATCCCTAATTTCTCTGCAGTTTAGAAGTGCATAATGGCTTCTTTCTATCCGTAATGGACTTTAAGCCTTTTGGATCTGAACAATTGTCAGAAATTTGATGGCCAAACCTTTTCATTTGCATAAATTGAGAAACTAGTTGTAGTCTAAGTTGACTACCTAGGCTTAACCTTTGTAATCTATCATTGCAGGTATAAATTGGGATTTTGCCCAAATGGACCTGACTGCCGGTACAGACATGTAAAGCTTCCTGGGCCTCCTCCACCCGTGGAAGAAGTCCTACAAAAGATTCAGCATCTTGGTTCTTATAACTTTGGTTCATCCAATAGACCCTATGTACAACGCGGTACTAACTATCCCCAGCAAGGAGCTCAGCCTCCACAAGGTTATAGCCATGTAAATCAAGGTGCGCTGTCAAAACCTCCGGTAACTGATTCTATCATGCAACAACAAACACAAAATGAACAAGCTGGCCAGGGTCAATTACAGAACACCCCGACTAACTCACAAAACCCGTCAAGGGCAGCTACACCTCTTCCTCAAGGAATAACTAGGTCTGTCCAGAGTCCTAAGATTTTCTGCTACTGCTAGTTCTGTCAAGTTATTTGGTGTTTATGTTGTTATTCAAGAGATATGCTTTATATGCAAGAAATATGTGCTTCCAAAAGACTACTATACCAAAGGAGATGTTGTACAGCTGGTTCATGTATAATATTATATTCAAGAGATATGCTTTATAATTTAAGCAACCCTTTACTTCCTGTTTTCCAATTTTGTATCATGAGATGCGAGGGAGTGGAAGAAATGCTATTTTCCAACTAGTTGTGAATTTTATGATGGTTGATAACCAATGATTATCTTCATTTTCAATTCTTCTGTATTCTGTTTCACTTTCTGTTGATCTCTTGGGAGGTTGAGTGAAGGAACGGCTGTTAAATTTGGCTAAAAAAAAAAAGTGTACATCAAATAATGAAGCCGTGTGTAAGTTGTACATGCCCAAGCTTCAGCTCCATACATTAAAAAAATGTTTAAGACTAAATTGGTTTCCAAACAGTGAAGAAAATTTAATTTTGTCGCAGTAATGAGTTGAATCAGATGTCTTTCTTAGAATCTATTACTTCTTTGATGCAATGTAACTATGTAAGAGAGAAGTAATTTGATCTGCAACAGTTGGATCGATTACTTTAGCTGAAAGCGTCTAGATGCCCCTCAGAATTTTAACTTTGATATTGAGCTAATACATGTCACTTATTCATTTGTTTTCTGTCGCATTTGCTGCATGTTGAACTGTCGATTGCAGACTGTACTGCACGATTCCTCACGTCTGCAGACACATTTATATTCTTACAGTAAATCATTGAAGAAAAATCATTCAAGCTGCTTCCTTTATTGGTATTTGGACACACAGGTATTTCATTGTTAAGAGTTCGAATCGTGAAAATTTGGAGCTGTCTGTTCAACAAGGTGTTTGGGCTACCCAAAGGACCAATGAGGCAAAACTTAATGAAGCGTTTGACACAGTTGAGCATGTAATCTTGATCTTTTCAGTCAACCGGACTAGACATTTCCAGGTATATTTTCTCCTGTCAAGCGATAAAACATGTGGGATTTCCTCAATTTAACTCTAGAGTTACTCTGATGCTTACAACCAAGTATTATTTCCGTCTCAGGGTTGTGCTAAGATGACATCTAAAATTGGTGAGTCCACTGTTGGTGGTAATTGGAAACATGCTCATGGAACAGCACATTACGGGCGGAATTTTTCAGTTAAATGGTTAAAGGTATATTTGTGGTATCCTGTAATAGTTGTTTCCTATCATTCCATATTTCCATGGGCAATCGAATGATGCCCTGTGCTACCTGTATTCATTTCGGTTGACTTTTTTTCCGTAAAAAATATGTAAACATTACTACAAGAAACCTAGTGCAGTCATACAATCATTATCAATTTAGGCTTTTACGATCCTAAATTTGTGTCTTTTCGGGTCCAATCCTTCCCTTCCAATAATATATTAGCTCTCTCTGACAGCACTATCTGCTCGGGTCCAGTCTTTCCTGATTTATGATACGGTTGTGATGTAGGTAGATATTTTAGGAAAATGATATTCCAATATGAAAAGATACTTTATCTATTAGATTTTGGATGATTTATATTTTCAAGTTTATAGCTTTGATATATTTTAGGATATAGTTTAATCATCTTTCCTTCGATTATTTATGTCTACTTCTTTTGTTCCAACAATCAATATATAGGGTTTTTATAATCCAATGAAGAGAAGTAGAGTTATTGTTATAAGGAGGCTAAAGTTAAACCAAGAGGGTTTATACGTTAAACCTGGAAATTGACTTTGTCAAGGATGAGTCGACTTTCATCTATCACCAAGCCTCCAAGAGGGCTTTTATTATTCAATGAGATTTGATCCTACTACTGGACCGTAACAATTTCCTGTTTATATTTTCTCTTCTATGCAAAGTTTTTTGGTATCTATTATAAGAATTGTGGGATTTCAAGCATCCAAATCCATTCTGATTCCTAGATCTTATTCTTTTACCATCTGACACTGTTGGTTCTAAAGCTGTTGTTTAGTACCCTTGGCTTACTTTTGAACATTTTCTGCAAATGATGGAATTTTAAGATGCTCCTTATCTTGCTTACTTGTAACATCTATTTTAATTATTCCAACCACCTGAAATTTGCAAAATCCGTTGAGTGCTTCTGTCTCTGGATTTAATTTGTCCTTGAAATTAATTTAATATGACCATTGAGTTGGTTGTTCTCTCATTATCTGATTATACGTGTTTGATGCTGCAAGAAGTTCATGTTTGTTTGAGTAAATGTGGCACTGATGCTTTGCCCCTTTCTTTGTGCAGCTTTGTGAATTGTCCTTCCAGAAAACTCGTCATTTGAGGAATCCCTACAATGAAAATCTACCAGTAAAGGTACCTTGGACGTGAATCTGTCCTGGTGCTTGGGTTTTGTATTACATTTAGTCCTTCAGTATACTACCAACACTGATAGGTTATAATCAAATAAAATATGTCTTTCTCATTGTGGTGGGGCTTATTTGTAATAAGGGGGAACTGAAAAACTTGAATGTATTGAAAGTGGTTTATACTAATGAAAGCATTGCTTCATGATAAGATGAATTCGACAAATAGTTTCTTGAATAAATTCTTTAGTGACACCTTTCAACATACTTCTTCAAGAAGATTTTTTCTGAAGAGCAGTACAAGGGAATTCTTTCAAGTTTGCTTCTTAATTATTGAAGAATATAGGGGTATCGGGAATTGGCTAGATTGGTAGAAATTCCAAAAATAGAGATTCTATGAACTATAGTCTCTTCCTGAATGAGAAAGACATCTATTAGACAAATCGAAATTGGATTAATGCAGAATGCAAGCTTTGATTGAAATTATAAAAAGTATTTGGGGTTACACTCCATGGTTGTAGTTGCCTTTCTTATTCAAATCTAATTGTTATTGTAGATAAGCAGAGACTGTCAAGAGCTTGAATCCTCAATTGGTGAGCAGTTGGCTTCCTTGCTTTATCTTGAGCCAGATAGTGACCTTATGGTATGTTCAAAATCTCATGGCCTTGTCATATTTCTGAGTTTGTCATCGTGGGACAATGGTGTATAAAAGATAACTAGTCCTAGTGGTGTATTACTGAACCAGATACTTTGTAGGACCTTGGGAATTATGTTACAATGATATTAGCTTGATCTCTCTGGGATCTGCAGTATATTCGCCACATAGCAATTATTGCACAGTTTCCTGGTTTACACTTTCTGTAGTCCTTTCAAACTTCACCTATAGTTTTATCTCATTCTAATCAGGTAGGTTTGAGTGTACTAGCTGCAGCAACCTTGCAGCTTGATGCTGCTAAAGTTAATGTTTCATTTTTCCAAACTTCTGAGCCAGCTGCTTGTTTTTTTGTTTGTATATCAATGTTTGTATAATGATATACAAACGATTGCCCTTGATTTTGAGGAGAACCAGCGATGGTATCCAACGATTAGATTGTCTAAATTAGATTGTCTAAACACCGAAATTATCCTTTGACATAATATTTTAGGAGCTTCATCTGGCATAGTTATCAGAAGCATATCTGTCTCAAGTCCTTAGCATTCTTATTCATTGTTTTTATCATAACATACCACGTTTTGTTGTTTGGTTAGGCAACTCTTGTCGCAGCTGAATCAAAAAGGGAGGAAGAAAAGGCCAAGGGAGTCAATCTTGAAAATGGAGCTGAGAATCCTGACATTGTACTATTTGAGGATAATGAAGAAGAGGAGGAAGATGAAAGTGAAGAAGAAGATGAGAGCTTTATTCCTCCCCTTGTTGCTCAAGGCAGAGGAAGGGGCAGAGGAATGTGGCCTCCTAATATGCCCATGGGACGTGGGGTCAGACCTTTACCTGGGATGCGAGGATTTCCTCCTGGCATGATGGGTGGTGATGGGTTCTCATATGGACCCGGGTTGGGCCCTGATGGCTTTCCAATGCCCGACCCATTTGGCATGGGACCTCGCCCATTTGTGCCCTTCGGGCAGAGATTCCCGGGGGACTTTGGTGGTCCAGGACCTGGTATGATGTTTCCCCCTCGACCGGGCCCAGTCTTCCCCGGTGGCGGATTTGGGATGATGATGGGTCCAGGGCGTGGTCCTATGATGGGCGGGATGAATCGCCCAATGGGAATGCCTCCGGTGTACGGTCCACAGTCTGGTGGGCCTCACCCTCGACCAGTAAAGAGAGATCCCAGAGCAGCTTCAGGTGACTGGAACAATAATCAGTACGGAGTAGGTCCTGGTCCTGGTCCGGGTACAGGTCCAGAACAAGGTCAAGAAGAAGATTCACAACAGCATAGTCACCATCAGTCATCGAGAGTTCAAGGGGATGATAAGTTCGGAACGGGGAACAGTTTCCGGAATGAAGAGAGTGAGAGCGAGGATGAAGCGCCAAGGAGGTCTAGGCATAAGCAGCGTTGAAGCTTACGGCGCACGAAGCACTGGCAAATGCCTGAGATTTCAAATGAGTCTTATAACCGTTTTTTGGTTTTCTTTTTTACGACAATGTCATGCTTGGTACTGTCAAATTAGTGAGGTATTGTTAAAATACAAGTAGGAGGTTTCATTTGCATGCGATGAAGATATTAAGGAACATGGTAGCATTATATGAAGCAACAACAATAGTATTTGAATTGTATTATTTGACATACATATGCCTGTAGTAATGTTCGGCATCATTAACATAATAACAAGGAACAGGGAATTAAACGACTTGATAGATATGAGTTGCAGATTGTTTCTTCTTATATAAGGTACAACACAACGAGACATGTTTTCAGGCACTGTAGCCCCCGTGAATTGAAGGATGCCAAGCTATGGAGTTGTAGTCATTGCAGGCAATGGCACAAGCTTCCTCCATGGCGTCACGCGACACTCCATTGTTGCACACATTGGCAAATGCTCGCATGTGCTTCATGCCATACTGAGTTAGAGACCCGCATTTGTCTTCAAACACCCTTACCTGCACTCAAAACGGTAGCGTAATTTGAGTTTCATTAACAGAATACTTGTACATATTTGTAACTCAAAAGGGTATTTGAATGAACTTACCATTGATTTCAAGCAATCCCAATCGTCAACAAGCGGCAATCCTCGAGTCCTAACACGGTTTAGGACGGAAGGCCCATTTTGCAATCCAAACAGAAGGGATCCTACGAGTTGGATGCTCGTATCCAAGTGGGCACGGTGCTTTGTCGCATCCGTGATCTCCTTGAAGACTTGCCTCTTCTCATCAGAGCCGCTAGCGGCTCTCTTGTACTGCAGGAAATTAACAACCCCAACTCATCATATTGAGCTCGATCAAGTTCTCTACTTGAGTTCTAGTTTTTGGAGAGATTGAAATTATACCTTCTCCCATAGAAAGAGAATATCCGCGTCCCTCTGATTGACAACACCTTGATTGAAGTCGTTGTTGGGCGGGAAGTTCTTGGTAGCCGGGTCATAGCCTTGGTACAAGTACACCTTCTCTGCCTTGAGGCTTTTGTTCCCGTACTCCATCACATGAGATCCCGCAGCATATCGATTAGAGTCCGAGGTTCGTTCTTTGACCTACGTACGTAGGAGGAAAGCGAGTACATTATGAGAAAACTAGGTACACTAAGAATGCTAATGGTATATCTAGAGTGAGAACTCATTACCGTTTTATATTGTTGGGCTAGAGTTTCCTTCTTCAAGTTGTGCGTCTCGCTGCATGAACAAAAGAAAAACCATCAAGGAAACCGAACCCTAGAATCGTATATAGATATATAACTACAGAAGTGCTATGCATGGACACATATATATATATACCTATCCTCCATCCAAGCAACACTATACAAGTCACCTATGCAAGTCAAGTATTCGGATGGGGGAGAAGGTTCACTTCCGGGACAATAAGTACCCCAACTACTCTCCTCTGCGTTGGATGCAGTGGTTACATATATTCCAAGATCCTCCGGCATAAGACCTTCAAAAATACTTCCGCTTTCACAAGCTTCCACATACAAAACCTGCACAAATGTCTGTCACTTGAATATCCTAGATGATTGACCATATATAAGTACACTTTTTCATATTACCATCTCCTTGTAAGTCTTAGCTTTGTGCTTCTTCTTCAAGGTTTCTATGAAGTCATTGGCGAAAATGAACGGCATATTCGGCATACCTGATGGGGAATGCACACAGCATATATCAAGCCAATTTGTATTCGATAGATTCCGATTCCAGCAATCAATCATCCAAAACATTCACATTATATATTGGGAACTCACCGAGCACACCAGGGCCGCCGTGGTCGGAGTAGTATATGAAGATTCTATCGTTAGGCTTACTATCGACGACCTTTCCGCTTCCGCCTTTGACAGCCTTCTTGTCTCCAAGAAGAACAGCGTACAGATTCTGCGCAGTTACATTTTCTCCCGTATAATCCTACAAATATGTATAACCATGCTAGTTAGAGTGATCAAATATGTGTATATGCAGACGATCGAAAGAAATCACCTTAGGGACGCCTTGGTAAACATTTTGGCCTTTGGGGTGATTGATAATGACACCAGGCCGAGGATTGAGGATGTTTGAAGCAATATCATCGTACATGAATACGATGATGTTTTCATCCTTCAATCCTCCTTTCTTCAGTATCTGATATGCATGGCACACATCCGCCTGCACGCTTTAAACACTTGATCAACAACAATCTCTCACAGATTCAAATGATATACATATATATATTTGGTCCTTAATCGATTAAGTCTACCAATTTTCCAAATACTTCAAACAGTATACGTACGTACAAGTGTCCATGAAACCACTGACACGTCGCAAGCGCACAATTATGTGTTTTATTCGTATTTTACGTTTTGTTAAATCAGATACAAGCAATTCTTTCTGAATATATATATATATATATATATATATATAGAGAGAGAGAAGGGGGAGAAACCTGATGCCTGTAATTGCCATAACCATTTGAACCGGCAACGAGCACCGCCCATGTGGTGGCGTTGGTGTGTTTGTGGTGGGCATGAGACTCCGGCATCTTGAGCATAGACTCCCAGTGGCCGACGGCGGAGACTTCCAGCATCAGCGCAGGCAGAAAGAGTAGCAGCGTTGCTATGAACCCAAGTGAGTAATTCATTTTGATTTGAGATTGTAAGGAAGAGATGAGGGATTGAGAGAGAGGATAGAGCAGAGGTGTATATATACACACAAAGGAAATAATGGCAAAAGAAAGTAATTAATTTCTTTTTTGATAGAATTTGAAAGACGAAGACAATCCATTAGAGGTAGAGGGTGCCGAGGCGGAGAGCATCGCATGCAAAACCACAGGCTGACACGTTAGTTCACCCAGTGGGCCCTGCCCGGCTCCTCTGCATGGGCTATATTTCTCCTTTTGTCCACTACTCTACCATTAATTCAATTTAATCATCACAATTAATGATATTACCCAAAGTTATCCTTGTCAACACACATTCAGCATTACATTGTGTCTTATTTTGGTGATTTTAATTTGAGTATTTAACTACTCAACACCCTAAACTGTATGTTCCTTGCTAGCCTTTACTGTGATTCATCAATTCATATAAATCTAATTACATGACTCAAACACCGTAGACTTGTATGCCTCATTTCTAGATATTTCTTTTTTGCTCATTTATATATATATATATATATATATATATATATATATATATATGATTAGGATCAAGTAAGAACATGTTTTACGGTAAAAAATGAGAACAGACGTAGACCGTGCGATTTAATTCATTTGACGGATATGATGTGTTAGTATATTCACACAATAAATAATGAAATATTTGTTGTTTCCATATGAGTTACGTAATATACACTTTCTTAATTTACCAACTCGTGAACGTCAAATGTGCTCATGCTCGAGTCGGGTTGTCGTGTTGCTTTCGTAATCGTGCTTATGACTACGCGTGTCGTTTTCCATGGCTACTCACGTTGCTTGTGATTTCCACCGACTCGTGCACGTCAAATGCACAGACTTCCTGTCATAGTGATTTTCAAAGTGATTGCACGAGTTTGTGCTTATGTCTACTGAGTATTAAGTAGGCCATATATTTCAATTCAGCATGTTGTAGTGTTATGAATTTAAAAACACGTGCAACCCATTTGAACTAGAAACAGGCCATTTCTAGTTATGCACGACTGACAGTTACACATGAACATAAATGCATTATATTCAAGTTTATACATGAGTAATATGAATTGTACACGCCACATACCCGAGTAGAAAACATACCTTTAATTTATATCTCAAGCAAAATTTCATTTTTCTCAAATGAGAAGAAATGAATACTCGTGTACAATAAATTGATATATCATATTATTTAGTTTTTTTATAAGTAAAATATTATTTTTGAGTATTCTATCGTGACCATAATATCAATTTATACATTAAATTTGATATATTAGTGCTATGTGTATATTGATTAGTTCATGCACACCATATATAAAACTCACGTATACTTGTACATCAAACATAATATTCATGTACACTCTATGAAAAAAATATGCACGAACACTTACACATGCACAAAAATATGCACGGCTAAGCATGCAAACACACGTGCATATTTATTAATATAGAAGTGGTTAATTAAAATAGGAAAAAAATACACATGCAAATGTAAAATAATATAATATGTGAATGTTGGGTTATGCAGGACTAGTTGCTTCTCCACATGCACATCGAAATGGAGACATTGTCTCTTAACGTGTAAGAATAGGAAGCAATCGATTTGCATATAACATGAAAGCACGAGTTGTTACATCTACATGTACTATGAAATCCTTAAATGCACGAGTATTACCGATGCATTACTACGATTAGTTCCGTGCACATGAAAACACGACATTTAACTTTTCTCAAACGAAGGACGGTAAATACTCGTGCAAATTAATAGCCATATAAGATTATTTATTTTCCATATAAGTAAACTATTAATTTCGGTTATCTACTATTACCATAAGCATGATTGTAATATCCTTTGATAGACAATCAATCTAAGACGTTCGTGTTTTAATCCAACGATCCTTACATGTTCTTATTTCTTACCGTAACGCATGTTCTCACCGGAACCTAACCCTATATATATATATATATATATATATATATATATATATATATATATATATATATATATATATATATATATATATATATATAGGGTGTGGTTCCCATGAGAACACATCTAACGTGAGAACATGAGAACAATCGTACACCGTTGGATGTGAGTATTAAGGGTTGAGATTTAGAGTAGATATCAAAAATAGTAATAACTACAAATAATAATAATTAGGAATCCAATAATAACTACGAATAATCCACTCAACCAACAATAACTACGAATAATACATTAAACGATATAACACATTCGTAACAAAACTAATAATAATTACGAATCTCTTCTCATGTTCTCACGTTATGGGTGTTGTCATAGGATATATATATATATATATATATATATATATATATATATATATATATATATATATATATATATATATATCTCAGATTTATCCTAATTTTTTTGTCTTTAATATCTATTTATCTTTTTGTAGTGTAGATGATCGATTGCGGTGATATTTTGGTCTCTTTTGTGACCAACTTGAATCCGACAATAATTTCCAATTTCCTTCATATATGCCTTGCTTTGGTTTTGAACGGCTACAACCATTTTTCTTTTTTGGCTTTTATTGACACAATTTAAAATCAATTATTTATTTTAAATTTTAATATCTCAACATTGCGTACGAATTAAGATGCCACAATTACATTTAACGTCAAATTAAAGGAATTTAATTACTTTTTAATTATAAGTTAAGAACCATAATCCGAATTTAACTTTGATAAGGATATCTCTTTAGATAAAATTCCGGTTAGTTGATCGATGTGGTAACCCAAAAATATGTAGCTCGAAAGTGCTAGTTTAAAAGCAATTAAAGTTCGAATTTGATGGAGTGTTAACCAAATTAGACTTTAACATGTTTGATTCTTGTGTATATGATGAAGTTTTAGATGTAGTTTTACATGCTTGACGTACAATGACCAATAATGTGATTTTCATTAAATTACACTTTTGTATCTACCTCTCTTATTAATTACATTCGAGCCCAATTTTCTTTTGTTGATTATCACATCACCAATTTAGTCCAAAAATATACCTTATTAGTTTGTAATTGTATATGAATTAGTAATTTTTGCAGTTCATAATATTTTTTGTTCATAAATGATACTTTTTATTAGTTTTGGTCATTTTTATATTTTTTATAATCACAAATTATATATAAGAATGCCTAGGTAACAAGGGGTATTGTTGTACGGATTTATGGATTGAATTAAACGTTTATATAAACAAATGATTTATTAGTTCATATATTTTAAAAGTTTATATTTTACAAAGGTTTTCAAACAATTTAATTAGTGAAATCGGACACGTTTTAATAAAAAAGAAGGTCAACATCCAAACCCTAAAACACATTGTCCCAATTCTGGAAGCCAAACGAGAAGGTGACATTTCTGAGTCGAGTGCGAACACTTTCGTTTTCACCTTCCACACCACCGACGGCAAAACAAAAGTACTAAAAGGACGGTCACGGATCTTTGATTAGAATCTAATAGTCATCCAAGACATCGATCCCCTCCAATGTCCCAATCTTGTCCTTTTGGGTGGTCATGCAAAACACCCCATCAAGCTTTTAAATTCTAGATGTCCCTTCAAGACTTGGTAGTAAATTGGGAAGGGTCTTAAACATGGTTGATCTCAAATGCATTACAAGCTAATTGATTGGGACTCTACGTATAAAAATCATGGTTGGCATAATTATGCCGCGCGACGTATGGTCTTAAACATCGGTTAACCATCCCGTTGAAAAGACTTCCAATATGAAAGACTCCTAAATACACACAAGTCTTGCGATAGACTTGGACACATATCGAAAGGGAAAGTTATGGATCTTCAAGAAAATTGTTCAAGCAATCGTACTACTGAATCCCTTTTAAAGTAACGGAAGATCACAGAACCATCACCACTGACCTTAGATGTCAAACAAGCCCTTACGCCGATATCATAGAAACAACATGACACAAATCAAGGATAAATTAAGGGTAGCAACAATCACCTTAAACATTGATAGCACTCCTTTTTTTTTTTTTTTTGTATTTTTCCATCATTATTCCATTCCCTTCATCTTTTGGGTTTAATATCACAAGGGAAGTGATTCAGCGTGACCCTTTTTCTTGGTACTGATAGATACATTTGTGTTTAATTTTTTAATTATTTATATGGACGACTTGTTAGCTTAATATATTTTGTTTTACAATTGTGGGCATGAGAATGGATGACAATTAGAAGACCAACTTGGACATTCATCCCATCAGACGGGGATGAACAAGCTGATAGGAATGCATCTAGGGCTGCTAGAGATTTAGTTGGGACTGAAAAACCTACGTTTGACTCCAATTTATTCTTGGTAATGATTTTTTAGCTAGGAGGTAAGCTTATATTTGTTTATCCAAAAATTTGTTTCTTTAATATAACTAAAAACTTACAATTTGTTTAATGTTTTTCTAAGTTGGATACATTATTCCTACAACTATGGACATTCACCTCGCACTCTCGAGTATTATCAAAATGATTTGGACAAACATCTACACACTAAGGTTAGCTTGATTATGTTCATACTTGTCGATATAAAATATAATAATGTAAGGCACATTCTAACAATGTTTATATTTTAATAATAGTTTATATGAGCTCCTTATACATGAGATGTATTGGAACTTCTTCCCCGGATATGTTGATCAGGGAACCATATATATATATATATATATATATATATATATATATATATATATATATATATATATATATATGTATATATATATGCAAAGGCTCCACTTATATGTTTGACATAGTTGAGTGGCATCGACCGGATCAGGTCATGCGATAGTTTGGGTTTCCATCAGCTATATCGTGCTTGTGACTATAACAAACAACTACACAAGTTGAACCGAAGAGGAAAACTAGACTGCAATGGGGCCGAATTTCATGGTGAATATGTCAAGTTATGGATTGACCACAACAATTTGATTGTCATATCATAGGTACCAATTCATTTTTGGTGGAAATCAAAATTGTTCCTTTGTCATAAAGTGAATTTTCATTAATATTAACTTTTATATATATATATATATATATATATATATATATATATATATATATATATATATAGAATCATACTCCCATGTAAACAGCCCTTATAGTGTACAATGAGAACAAATAGTAGCCCTTGATCTGATTAATCTAAAGGCTGAAAATTAACATAAATATTCAATGAAAAATTATAAATGAGATCTTCTTCCACTATTTTAGGGAGTTACAATATACAGAATCTTCCAATTAATATCAACAAAATCGATCAAAGCAATATCAATTATATGGATGATACGTTTTGCTGAAACGCCATACACTCCATTGTCGCCGGAAGAACTAAACATATTTTCGCCGGAATAGTTAACAGTAAGTGTATCTTTTTCAGTATACAATATTCTCATCAACAAACAATGGTTGATTTGTCCTCAATTTTTTCGTTTTTCATCAATATATGTCCTCAATTGTTCGGTTGATTTGTGTAGGGGATTCAGGCAAGCAACAGATTCGAAATCAATGGAAGAAGGTAACTGAACGTGGAATAACATAAACAGTTAAAGTAATATGTTAACGGATATTTGGTTTCATATTAACGAATATATTTGAATATACCACAGAATACGATTCGGTGACGGTGAAGGTTTACCTAAATATCAACTATTAAACAAACTCGTATTTAAATTATCATAATATAAATATTTATTGAATTTTTTACAGATTCCCCATGTGAAAGAGATTGGGATGTTGATGGATCCGGCATTGATGCTAACATGGAGAGTATGGATGAATTTTATGAAGCAGTCTTACCTAAATATCAACCACTCGGTTTTTGTTCTTCAAACGGCTTGAGTCATTTTACAGTCTTACGTTTTTTTTATCATTATATGTCCACATTTATCGGTTGATTTGTGTAGGGCATTTTGGCAAGCAACATTTTCGACATCGATGGAAGAAGGTAAGTGAATGTGAAGCATCATACACGATTAAATTAATATATCAACAAATATTTGGTTTCATATTAACGAATATATGTGACTATACTTCCGAATACGTTCTATAACATGGTTACGAAAACAGATATGGCACCGGTTATGGTTTACCCACTCATCAAACATTAAACATACTCGTAATCGTTAGCTATATTTCAATTATCAGATTATAAATATGTAGTGAATTTTTTACAGATTACGGAAATAAAAGGGATTGAGATGTTGATGAATTCGACATTGATGCTAACATGGAGAGTATGGATGATTTTTATGAAGCAACGGCAAATGAAGAGCTCAACGATGCAATAGACATGACGCAATCACCGGCGAAAACAAAATATTGGACTCCACAGTACGATGAATCCATACATCCATGTATTGAAATGTCTTTCAAGACACCGGAGGAAGGTATCGAATTTTATAAGGCGTATGCTAAAAAGGTTGGTTTTGATGTTCGTTTGTCATCTTCCCGTGTATGCACACAAGACGGGACTCTATTGCATCGTCGCATATTGTGTAGTCGTTCTCAAGGAAAATGTACTCACTACCGGAAAGTGTCAAAGAGTTTCACTCTTTATATCATGTACGTTGTGAAACTTGTCTTAGATGAATGTGATATTTCGTAATCGGTGAACTACTATAATGAATTCTATAACCAACTGTGGTGTTACTTGTTATATTTACTCGATCATACGCACTTAATTCGTTCATCTGAATCCGGTACACGAACAGTATAATATCCAGAACTTATATCGAATATATTTAGCAACTATATCCTTTATATTCCATACTTATATCGTTTATATTCAATAAGAAGAACACTTACTAATCTATCATTTTTTTGTATGGTTATCGGTGTTTGCATACAAGATAACGTTCGTCTTTCTATGTTGGCTGTGTTATTCTCACCGTTTTTGTGAAGACAAATTATTTCCAAAAAAAGAACCATTGATAGAAATATTATTTCCGGTAATATAGAAATATTTATAAGTATATTCGTTAATATAGAAATATTATTTTCGGTAATCTTGTTTGTAATACGATTACATTTTATAGTATTGAAACACCAAATAAGAAAGTGTAAACTCCATTACCCAAGTGTACATGTTGCGTTCATTAACATATGACACACTAAAATATTATATATCCGGTTACTATATCTTGTATATTCTATAAAATATATCGTTCATATTACGTAAAAAGTACATTTTCTAATCCGTCATATTATCTATGGTAAACGGAGTTTGCATACAAGATAACTATCGTCATCGTATGTTTCCTCAAGTGTAAAGGTTGTGCTCTTTAACATACAACACCTAATATATGAAGCATCCATTAACTATATCATGTATATTCTGAAATTATATCGTTCATATTCGGTAATGAATACACTTACTAATCTATCATATTATGCATGGTAAACGGTGTTTGCATACAAGATAAAGATTGTCTTCCAATGTTTGTTGTGTTATACTCACGGTAGCAAAAGAGTTTTCCGAAACAACATATCAAAAGAGTTTGACATTGTAGCATAAAACTTTGACATTAATATAGACAGGAGTGTCAAACGCATTAATCCCTACATAAGTGATTCAAATATCCAAAAAGAGAAAGAAACTGTAGCATATAGTTTTGACATAGTGTAGCAAAACAGTTGTCCGGAACAACATATCAAAATAAAAACTTGAATCGTATATTCCTCATCATTCATAGAATTGTCAGTCTTCAATGCCCCTCTAGCAACTATACGCGGTATTTGTGGCAACACTGTGTTTTACCATGTCAAGATTTCTGAAATCTTCCATGTGATCAGTTGATATTATGCACTTGTTCAGTTCGTAGTTGAAAACGTCGTACATTTCTTCAAACTCAACGCTCCCTTCGTCACCAATTGAAAGTAGTTGCGTACAAGTCTGTAACAATTTTTAACGTTATCTTCCACACAAAAACAAAACAGCTATTAGCGAATAAAAAAGTAGTATGCTATCGAATATAAATAATAAAATGACCGAATAGCGAGTTGTATTTCCATTTTACCGTGCATTAAACCCACACAAAAAAGATCTTTGGTGAATTTTCGCCTCTAAACCACTCAAGTGCGTTCAGATACGATGCCCAAGCATCCACAATTGCGTTCAGAAAAAAAAAACTCATAGCCCTTAACACCAATCATTTATGAACAGACAGGTATTGAATGGCTGCAGCCTAACTCGCATTCGACAGGGCATGAACGAACATTCAACAACAATGGACAACCAATCCAATTCGGCAACCATATTTCAAAATAAAAAAACAAATCAGAAAATCATAATTGGAATCAATGCACCGGAAATTACATTGATATCGACAATACCTCGAGTGACGGAGGAGAGCGGCGAGACGAACAATACCCTAATCTGAATGACGATTGACATTGAAATGGTGATTAGGCCGTTGTGTGCACCGAATACCGGCGCACACAACACCGAATACCGGCGCACACAGCACCGAATACCGGCGAACACAGCACCGAATGTAGATTGGAGGTCGAGCACAACACCGACGAGACCAACAGCGCCGAATACCCGATGAAGAAGACGGCATGAAAAACTGTAAAAGATTTAGGGGTTTTATTTGAGGGGTATTATTTTAGGGAATATTACATTAATCCGCAAAACCCTAATCGGAATCAATGAACCAGAAATTTCATTGCCGTCGACAATACCTCGAGTGACGGAGGTGAGCGGCGAGTCGAACAATACACTAATCGGAATGACGATCGGCACTGAAATGTTGATTAGGAGGAAGAACACAACACCGGTGAACACAATACCTAATGTAGAATGGAGGGGGAACACAACACCGGCTTGACCAACGACATCGGATACCGGAAGAAGAAGACAACATCGATGGTATGCTTGAAGACGAACAACACACGATCTTGATTAGGCGGAAGAAGATGAAGCAATAATTGTAAAAGATTTAGGGATTTTATTTTAGGGAATTTTAATATTGGGGTAGATATGGTGTGGTGTGTATCACGCTCCTATTACTTCCAAATATGCAGTTTCAATTTTATTTTTATATTTTTTTTCCTTAAAATCTCACTTAATCACAGCCATCCATTATAACAATCCAACGAATATAATTTGTTCTCATTGAACACTATAAGGGCTGTTTACATGGGAGCCAAACTCTCTCTCTCTCTCTATATATATATATATATAGATAGATAGATAGATAGATAGATAGAGAGAGAGAGAGAGAGAGAGAGAGACATTTTCGAGTTAATTAGTGAATAGAGAGAAAAGACAAAACGTTTGCGGTTTTCTTATTATAACAATCTCCACCTAGACAACATAGTCTCATACAAAAAAATAGTCTCATACAAAAAACTAGGAACACACAAACTGCTCCAGGATCTTATCTTCACTGCTTCTCTTGACAGGGGTCTTTCTCACTCATCTAACAACGAGTGACATGAACCAAATCCAAGAAATGCTTGAAGTTGTCCGCAGTAACCGGTTTGGTAATCATATGAGCCGCATTCTGAGAAGTGTGTACCTTCTTCAAGATGATCTCACCAGGAGCTACTAGCTCTCTAATCTTGTGAAATCTCACATCAATATGTGTAGTCTGAGCATGGCACACCTGATTCTCAGCTAGATATATGACACTCTGACTATCACAATGTACCTCAACTCCACCTTGCTCAACACTCAGTTCCTCCACAATTCCCCTAATCCACAATGCCTCATTAGCTGCCTCTGCTAAAACCATGTACTCTGCCTCTATAGTAGACAAGGCTACTACAAATTGTAAAACTGATCTCCAACATATAAGCCCCCAACAAGAGTAAAGACATACCATGTAGTGGACCTCTGGTTCTCAAGATCACTGGCATATTCTAAATCAACATACCCTACGACTACAGGATCACCTTCTTGGTCACCAAACATAATTCCTCGGTCAGCTGTACCCCTCAAGTACCTGAGAATCCACTTGACAGCCGCCCAATGTTCTCTCCCAAGATTAGACCTATACTTGCTCACTTGGATAACGGCTTGGGACAAATCAGGTCGTGTACACACCATAACATACATCAAGCACCAATTGCACTTGCATAAGGAAATTTGGACATATCTTTAATTTCTCCATCAGACTTCGGACACTGAGCCAAGGAGAGTTTAAAGTGATTTGCTAGAGGAGTGCTAACAGATTGGGAGTCGGCCATATTGAATTTGTCAAGCACTTTCTCAATGTAAGTCTTCAGAGACAACCATAACCTCCCATAACTTCTCTCCCTGCGAATCTCCATGCTAAGGATCTTATTTGCAACATCTTGATTGATCATCCGTTTCTTTGCAATAGGATCCCAAAATTTGAAACCCTTAATACCTTTCTCATAACCTAGAAAAGATGCACTTCTTAGATTTTGCATCCAACTTTGCTCGCTCATCACTTGGAATCAACACATATGTTGGACTACCAAAAATCTTCAAATTTGATATGTCTAAATCTGAACCAGTTCATACCTCATATGAAACCTTCCCGTCAAGAGAAGTCCGGGGTGATTTATTTATCAAATAGACCGCCATACTCACTTCCTCTGCCCAAAAATGCTTTGGAAGCCTTGTATTCAATCTAAGACACCATGCTTTTTTTGCAATTGAACGATTCGTTCTCTCATAACCACCATTTTGTTGTGGTGTCTTCTGCAATGTATAATGCGGCTGAATGTCATGCTCACCACAAAAAATCTAAAACTGAGAACCCTGTACTCTGTCCGTTATCAGATCTCATATACTTCACTTTCCTTCTTGTCTGATTTTCCACTTCTGCCTTCCACGACTTGAACTTGTTGAAGACCTCAAGTTTTTGCTTTAGAATATACACCGAGACCTTCATTGGATATTCATCAATGAAAGTGACTTAATACCTAGATCCTCCAAATGACAACACTTGAGTTGGTCCCCACACATCAAAATACACATAATCAAGAATTTCACATGTGTATGTGCTGACATTTCTTAAAGACACCTTGGATGCCATCACACAAAACTTGCAGAAGTCGATCTTACAACTCTTCACACCATCTAGGAGGCCTCGCTTGTGAAGCTCAATCATCTCCCTTTTGCCAATGTGACCAGACGCATATGCCACAAGTTGTGCAATCAGATTCAGAAACCACGGCTACAACTCCACGTGCAATGGTACTCCCTTCCAACCGGTAGATATTACCCGATGTGATATGCCCCTTCATAATTGGCATAGCCCCCTTTCTCATCTTTACACATTCCTTTTCAGTTTTGAAACAAAACCCTTTCCCATGCAAAGTCCCCAAGGAAATCAGATTTTTCTTTAGAGTTCTATTGAATTGCGGAACAGATCCTTAACTCATCGTTGCCAAAGATTGAAGTTGTCAATTCTATTCAATTGCGGAACTCAAATTTTGCAACGAAACCCATCAACATCCTTGCTTTGATACCAGTTGTTGGGATTTTTGACGAGTTAATCAGTGAATAGAGAGAAAAGACAAAACGTTTGTGGTTTTGCTGCACAAACCTTCCAGCTAGGGTTTTCAGTATACTTTCGTGGATAAAAGAATACAACCTTAAACATATCTATTTATAACAAAATAGATAGAATCTGTACCGCGGAGGCTCCGCCCCCACACCCCCTATCGCCCCGGGGCCCGAGCCCATTAATCCATGGGTATATTTACACACTAGTACAAAGAGGGGTTGTAGACCTTGTTTTTTTTGTACATGAGACCCCCGCTTTCAAAGCGTGGTTAACAGGAGCGAGGTAAATCTACTCGGACCTCGCTAATTGTGACCGAGGTAACAAATTTTCGGACCACAGTTATGTAAAATAACCGTTGTCCCAGTTCTAATTTTTTTTATAAAAAAAAGCATGTCGGACAACCGTGGTCCCAATTTTAAGTTTTTTTAAAAAAAACACCACGGTTCTTTAAAGAACCGTGACTGCAAGAATCTTGTGTAAGCTCGTCAAACATTAATGAGATTACAAATTATATCAACAAAATTGTAGCAGCAAACTTGTATTAAGAACGTGATCATGGAGCAATTCTACAACTTCATTTGCATAAACTTTGAATCCATCTTGAACTATGAATTATAAATACAACTCATCTCATGTTGGTTCATCGTTTCCGGCAACAAAATAACACACAAAATATGCCACTCCATGAATCGCAAGGAAAATGAAAGTAAAACTACAGAGTAAAATCTATAGAAGAAGCACACATTGCATAAAGTAACACACATCATCACAAACTACAATGACAACAAACAAGTTGTCTTAGCTCTCATCTGAGCTGTCTTTTTTGTTGTAGTGAGAACAAACAAGATGATAACACGTTATTAAACTGAAGTAAGCCTCATAACCTTTGCTGTAACACCCCAAGTTCAGGGAACACGAAGCGCTACGGGCTAGGACCGCACAATGGGTCCCGACCCTCAGAGTAGCAACAACAAACAGATCTTACAACAAGGCACAGACGAATGAAAAGCAAAACTCAATATAAAACCAAAGGTTTAAACAAATAAAGCGGAAAAAGACTCGCATCCGAGTTCAAAACGAAAGGGAAACAACAAAAGAAACATAAACCCGATCCCGTCCTATAATGTACGGGAACCCCGACTGACCACGCCATCCGGATCACTCCGCAACATCCTGAACCTGCGGAACATCTACAACGACGGTATAAACCGTTAGCTAACATTCTAGGTATAAGCAAGAGTGTAAGGGCACAAACACACATAAGGTAATGTAAACACATAGCATGCTTGCACACAACCGGTTATTATCTTTCATTAAGGTTATCCATTACTAATTCAACTTCTTTTGTCACACGAGAATCTCCCAAAACTCACCTCCACTTCCGTCTGCCAATAGGAATAGATCAGTACTATCCGTTACCTACGGGCCTGGGTTGCAAGAGCACATTCTAGTCTCCTGTAGAACTAGACAAGTGGTCACCGCCCGGTTATAATACACTTGGGCCAGTTAAGGTTATCAAAGGGTGAATCTTATTTCCAATTACCCGTTATAAAATGATAGCAACACAAACAAGCCAATACAATCCAACTAATACGCGGAATGAAGCTAAGTAAGTCCAAGGGACTTACCTCACACGAAGGTAACACAAGAGATCAACGAACAACTCAGAAAACACTCAAGGAAGCTCAGTTTCCCTCAGGAAAGGAGCAAGGAAAGCCTGTACGAACAAGCAACACGGATCAGGAATGAAACGATTGCTAGAAGTCTATGACTTTTAGTCTCAACGATCTCTAAGAGATCAATACATGCTAATGGCTCAACCTTAGTCTTACAACAACTCAGTGGAACAAGGAACAACCATAAGGAACCAAGGAAGGAACGAGGAAAGGAAGGAAGGAAGCAACTCACCAAAGACGGGAGCTACTGCAGAGAAACCGCAAGGGCGGTTAGACAGAGGTGCAGGGGCGGCTGAATAGAGGCGCAGGGGCGGCTCTGTGCAGGTGCAGGGGCGGCTGCGTGATAGAAAGTGTTGTCGGCTTTCTTCTTCGACAGAACTCACAGCAGGGGCAACCAAAGCTTGAACCTTTGGTTCCAACACGTCGAGACTCCACTCCAGAGATCCTGAGAGCAATGAAGGGTCAAAAACGGAACACTCCACAAGAATCAAGGCTCATGCTTGATCCTTGGAGAAGAAGGAAAAAGAAGAACGAAAGGAAGAAACCAAAACAGAAGGGAAAGCATGCAGCACTAAAGGAACGTGAGGAGGAATCATACAAGATGTACTTACACGTTCAACGAAGTCGCGGGAAGCAAGGACGACTGCAACTCTCTAGGGTTGAAAATGATAGCAAGGAACGGGAAAAGGGGGGGGGGGGAGAAAGAAGAGAATATATAGGGACGGGCTGGAAAGAAAAGAAGGAAGGGCGTCTAGGGTTTAGAAAGAAGATAAGAAAACCGACCCATAAGATAAAATATCGGGTATTCTATCTATGGAAGAAAGATAAAACGACGAAAACAGATCGGCGCGATCTGTCGCACGATCCGCAGGGGTGGATCTCACAGCCGCAAGTGCGGCTGGCCGCGGGGGCGGCCCTCTTCACCGCAGGGACGGTGAAGGCAAAAACCTAGGATCTTACATTTGCTGCAAGACACAACCTTGTTCAATGACACCAGATAAAAAGGCAAACTGCAGCATGACTACAAGTCTAGTGGAAAGTCTATTGTTTTTCTTAAGCCAAGTAATATTGGGATTACCAATCTTCTAATGTCCCTGCATCAGAGATTATTTCACTTAAGGAAAATGATATAATAACTACAGGAAACTAAAGAGAATAAAGATTGGTCAAATGTAAATGAAGAAGCCAAAAAATTATGGACCTGACTGCAGATCATTAACCAACTGTTGAATAATTTACCTTGACACGTATGGCCTCCTCTCTTTCTGAAGTTTCAAGAATATCCATTGTTCTTCCTTAACCCAATACAGTTCTTAAGGTCTAGACTTTGGAAGGACAACATGGAAATCCTATCGTTTAATATTATCGTATACACTAGCCTTTTGAGGTGGCCCATCAGCAAACACCCAGTCTAAAATGAATGCTTGATCAGGCATAACAACTGCAAAATCATATGCATCAGTACATAATAATATATCAGCAACACAATTGGTCAGATCATTAACCAACTTCTGCATTCCCTCTACTAATTGTATTATTTCCAAAATTTCAGTAGAAGCATAACTTTATAGTTCGTATTGATACCTCAAGGAACAAGTGTGCCAATTTAGTGGTAATAACTAAAAAAAAGAAGAGATTGTTGCACAAAATTGGCGCACCTTGTTGGGGTTTGGTTCTTCATCAATTGATTCCTCGAAAAATTAGAATGCCATGCAAGATTCTCAGGACACCAAGGCAATTGACATTTGCATATCTGTTGAAAGATTATGGACTTGTAATCATATTTATTATCAGATGACGATAAATTTACTCAACCAAGTCTGCAACTAAGACAACTCACAACAGTTTAGACGGAGATGACAGTGTTATATATATTTCCGATGAAGGAAAGGGTGTGTGGAGGAACAAACCTATTTCCTCATCAGGAAATACAGATATAAACCTTTGAAATAAAAAACAAAAGCCTCAATATCGTTGATAAATGCCATTTGTCCAATCTCATTAGGAATATTAACACCAGCCCATCCAATCCATCTTGCCTCAAACTCTTTCACACCGGAAGAAACGACTCAAGCAAACTTGTTGTATATAAATTCAAGCTTGAGTTGAAATTCATGAACTAAAACTGTAGAATAACAAAAGTTGAGTTTGGATAGTCGATATGGACAGTTACACGTGAAAAAGAAAGTACTTACACCTCTCCTGCCCGAATAATCACTAACTTCCCCAATCATTATTGAGCCTAACAATCCTCCAGCTGCACAAAGTGATCCAAACACTAAAAACTGCATAAACGAGCTCAAATTAATCGGAAAATCCAAAGAAATTTGCCTCAACAGATTTGTTATTGATGAGCGAACCTCTAGTGTTGAAAGAGACGATTCAGACATCAGAATAAGTAAGCAAGAAAAACAAGATAGTGAAACAGAGGTTCATCGGTTCATCGTGCATAGATTTCGAAGATGAAGATCTTACCGTACATATTGAGTTTTTGATATAAAATAAAAAATATATATATCCGGGTTATCGAAAATTTCAATTAGAACCGATCAACTCATTTTTACAATGAGCCAAAAATTAACGTTTATAATTTAGATACTACTTTAGTAAAAGAAGATTTTTTGACTTAGTTTTTGATATAGTAAAATATTTAATCTGTGAAAACTTGAGGCCGTCACGTCATCATTATATTGCCTAGTTAGTGCATAACCCTCATCTTGTGCTTTGAGATTGTATTTTTGAGTAACATGTCGTACAAACAAAATACATATTTATGAAATATTATAATGATAATAATTCACATTTAATACCTTTGAAATGATAAAATAGTCACAAATAAATAATTTCTTATTGTTCTATTATACAACGCATAATTTTATTTTTTTAAAAAATTATACAATGCACAATTTCGTTATAGACTTATAAATAAATTACTTTAATATGTTGTGATTAGCTAAACGAACCTACAAATTTAGTTTTGTAAAAAAAATCTGGAACGAATTGTGTACTAAATAATAAAATTGAAATTGAAAGTTTTATTGTTTGGATTTTTTTAAACTAAATAATTAAATATTATTTTAAACTAATTAATTAGATATTATTTGTTTTATTAGATTTATTTAAAAAAGATTTTATTAGATTTTGCTTTAGTAAAAAAAAGATTTATTGGCTTAATTTGTGATTTAGTAAAAGATTTAAGGGCAATTTTGGTAACTAGGCCTTTTTGAGAAAGTAGAGTAGTAATTAGGCTTATTAATGTTTCAATTAAGTAAATATACCCCAACATTTTGTATTTATTCTCAAACTCTACGCACTCTTTTCTCAAGGGGTACATTTACTAAATACAAAACTAGAAAAAGCCTAGTAAATCAAATTGTTTCAAGAATTTAATTGGAGAAAAAACGTGGGGACAACACGTCAACATTAATGTAGTATACTTATAGATATAGATTAAAATGTATGCAGCGTAACGAACAATTTTCTTGGAAGTGATTTTGCTGTTGTAACTGATTTATTGAATTTCTAAAATAAAAATCAATTGTAAACCGATATATATTTTCTAGATATTTTGTTGTTATAATTAACGGATTTATAATTCGAGGATAAACATAACTGATAAGATTTTCAAAATAATTTACAAATTCAAAAAAATGGGATGCTAAAAAAATTTGGAAAACGTAGATTCCAAAACAGTGTTACAACCAAAATGAACACTTCCTCTACTTGGTGTTACATGATTTGATATACAAATATCATACGTCTATTCATTTCCTGTAACACCCTGAATCCGCGGGACTCGGGGCGCTACGGGTTGGGACCTCACAATGGGTCCCGACCCTTAGCCTGACAACAATTTCACCGGATCTTGCAACAAGGCACAAATAAAGGCCAAAATGAAATACATTTTTATGCAATGCAATGAAACCCGAAACCGAACAACCAAAAGACTTCAGCCGAGATACAAAACAAAGACTAAACGCCATACAGGTGGCATACAAAACACAATAACCAAAGAACAAACACAACCCGACTCTAACCAAAACCCCTCCTAAAATGTACGGAACCCCGGCTGCCCACTCTTCCGGATCTCTCGACCGCATTCCTAACCTGCAAGGAAAACTACAACATTCGGTATAAAATCGTTAGCTCACATTCGAAGCATTAGAATTAAAGGGAAGGGCACAAACACAATTAATTCAACATAGTCACACAACATACTCAAGCACACAAATCCGGTTTATTATCTTTATTTATTAAGTCATATCCCGTTCTAGTTCAACTTCTTTTGTGACACGAGAATCCTCCAAAACTCGCCTCGGTCCCTTCTTCCGGCAATGGAACGGTCGGATGCCTCCGACCGTCTAACCAGCACGGGCCAGTCGCCGAGATCCCCCTAGCTCTCACGGGGAGCCAGGCAGTGATGTCACCGCCCGTTATCATACACTTGGGCCAAATAATATAAAGGTCGGTAATCCTATTTCCGGTTTAGTTGTTATAAATAGTAAAATAATAAACACACACCACCCAACACACAATAATGCTAATACAAAGAATACAAGCTAAGTAAGTCCGGAGACTTACCTCGTCCCAAAGATAATCCCGCTATATCCCGCTCTCAGCTTCCCGCAGGAAGACACTCAACGCCTGTAAAAAGGCACACAATCAGCATCTCTCTCACATGCTAGAAGTCCTTAGACTTCTAGTCCCAATGATCTCACAAGATCATAACCCATAACCATGCTAGGATAACAACTCTTAGTCCTCACGATCTCACAAGGTCATAACCATCAAACCACATGCTAGGATAAGCCAAACCTAAACTCCAAAATCCCACAAGATCATACAACTCCAACCTCGAGCCTCAAAACGCTCACAAGATCAACCCTATAACTTAAAGCCTTATAACAACCTCACAAGATAACCAAACACCTCAAGTCTTAGCACAATCATAAATCCTCAAAACTAACCTAAGGTTCATAACCACTACTTGGTATTCACTCTAAGTTATGTTATATCCAAGCTAGCATGATCCTACTAAACATAACTAGATCGAGGGAAAGGAATACTCACACAACGTCAAAAGACGGAAGTCGATCTACGGATGTCGAGATTGGAATCGTTGGCCTTTATCGGGGCGCTTCCGGTCCTAATACCAAAGCTAAACAAATTTAGCTTATATGCTAAATTGGAACGGAATATATATAACTTATGTAAAATCTAAGGTAAAACTCGTTTTCAAAACCAAGGCTAAAACCGCTTAAATACTTTCCGGGACAATTTATACAATTCTAAAATAAACTTGGGCCATTTTCCAAAAATATAAATATGGGCCAACAATTAATCTGCAGGGGTATAATTGCTAAAACATTAAAGCTGGGGCCAGAAACGTAAAATATGAATATGGGGTATAACTTGTAATTATACATAAACTGAGGGGGCCCGATTTAATAACTTTAAAAGGGTTTCTTTAACACCTTTTCCCCTTTCAATGTCAGCGGAAGGCAAAAGCACAGGGGGCGGCGCGGCAGCCATGGATCCGGCAAGGCTCCAGGCGGCGGTGAGGAGCGTTGGCGGCGGCTGCAAGAGATCCGGCGGCCGAATGGGGTCTCGTTTCCCCCGGCGTTGCTCTCCTTGGTGGCTTCCAGGCGGTTGCAGGCTGGGAATCTTCTCTCCGGCGTTGCTCTCCTTGGTGAGGAGCGTTGGCGAGGCTGGGCATCTTCTCTCCGGCGTCGACTGGTGAAGCAAGGTCGAAGCGGGCAAGGCGAGGCTCCCTTTCCTGGCGACACATGCTTCACTCCGGCTTCTGGTGACTACTGCAACAATCAAAAGGGAAGGGCGGGTAGAGGTGATGCTCTGGGATTGGAGAGTATGTTCAAGGACGGCCGTGGTAGAGAGTTCCGGCGTCGCTCCTGGCGGATTCACTTCCCCGGCGGTTGCTGTGGCAGCCACCTCTAGTGACGATGATAGCAGGGGGCTTCTCCTCTATCCGGAGGAAGAGTTGCGGGTGAGATCAAGAGGAGGCTAAGTGGTGACATCGGGAGGTGGGAATGCAGGTTGCAGATTCAGGCGAGGCTCCAAGAGAAGGTTGTTACTGCTTGTTGTTGTAGGTGAAGTGAGGAATGCAGGGGACTTGCTGTTGTTTGCTGCTTGCTGCTGCTTGGTCCGTTTGGAAACAGAGGAGACACATAGGGAGGGAAGGTTATAGAGTTGAGAGGGCTGAGCCTGGGGAGTGATAGAGAGTTGGAGGCTACACAGATCACAAAGAGTGAAGAGACGAGGAGATGGGAATCGGCTAAGGCATAGAGGCAAGATGGGAGAACAAGGAGTCGGGTAGGAAGACGTATGTGCAAGGAAGGCTAGGTTGCAGCTAGCTTGGGCGGGTAGGCTACAACTCAAACAAGACAAGTCTCATAAACAATGAGCTGACACCAAAACAATTAAAGAAGGAAAAAAAAAAAGTATAAATTAAAAATAAAAAGGGAAAAGGGTAATACAATAAACTCGATCAAAATGGTTAGGACGCGATTATCGAATCGGAGAATTTTCCGAATTCTTCCGTAAAATAAAGTAATACGGTATCCAAAAAATAAATATACTCGAAAATAATTACTTCACGTCGTGAAAATACTTTTAATAAAAAATTTTATGCTAGTAAGTTATCGATAAAAGTCGGAAAAATAATTATTGAAAACGCGCCAAAATTTTAGGCGTTACATCAGATCCCCCTAAAAACAAGTTTCGTCCCGAAACTTGCTATGCGTCGAATTTCTCGGTCCCTAAGGCCTAGGTATGGACTCCCACGCTAAGAAGGTTCAAACGTTCTAATCTATATACACAAACTACTCAAACTATCACTGCAAGATATATTAGGTCATATAACGCATTCGCGCACACCACACAATTACACATAACATCACACAAGCACATAACTCAACTAAAGGAAGAACTAGGTCTAACCCGTTGATTCAATCGATACTACTAGCTCAGCATAAAACTCAACCAAAGATATTTCCTCCGTCCTCCATTTAGCCTCATCGGTTCCTCGTCTGCCACTAGATTCTCATGCCTAACAATATGTCTCGAGTCATGTATGTACTTTCTTGATTAATACACATGGAACACCGAATGAACACTCACGACTCTCGGCTGCAACGCCAACCGGTAAACCACTTCTCCAACTCGCGCCAAGAGCTTAAAAAGGTGTGATATATCGGAACTCAACTTCATTCTCGGGTCTTTCTCAGTGCAACATTTCCATTATGTTTCTCTTTTATTTCCTCTAATATAGAAGGTCAAACTTTCTTAATTGGTCCCGCTAAACCAAACTTTGATATTACATATCCTCAATCTTGTTGTAAGTTCCAATAAATGAAGGAAGTACTTTACTTCACACTGTTTCTACTAACGAGACATGTATGCTATTACTTTTACATCGTTCCTCAATACTCAATCAAGACCCTGCCTTGGAGAATCACTTGCACACTTCAAACTAATCATACCTCGAGGCAATTCCAAAACAGTTGCACCAATGAATCTCCTCTCAATCCTTAACAACTCCATCGTCAATTGTTTGTTCCACTCAAACTTCTTTGTCTTCCGAAGTAGGTTGGCCATAGATGGTGCTACTTTGGAGAATCTCTCCACACATCTGGTAATGGCCACTTCTTCCACATCCTTCGGGGTTGTCATCCCGAGATAACTTGTCATACAACTCCTCTCTTCTTTGAGAGTAGACCAAAATATCTTATCCGGGGTATTAGCAAGCCCATATAGAATCACTATAACTTGTAGGGACCGTGGTTTGTCCGGAATGTTGTGTTTGCAATATCCCAATCTCGAATTCTCAGTTTGTGAAAAAAAAGACCTTCAATCATTCATAGAAGAGATTACCGACACTTGCAACTGATCGAATAGATCTTCTATCCGTGGTGAGGGATACTGGTTCTTCAATGTTATCTTGTTCGGCTCTTGGTAATCGATGTACAAATGGACAGTCACTATTTTTGCAAACTGGCGTTCTCCATAACAACCTCAAATCAAGAGTATAAGATATATTCCAATATGAACTTCAAATCAAGAGTTCAAGATAACATTCGGAGTTCTCCATAGCATTTCACTAATTCTAATGAACTCTTTTCAATAAGTTCTTGCAATTGCTCCTTCACTTGCTTCCACAACTCACGTCTATACACAAGTGTCGTTCCATACGGCACCTTAGACATCGGAATTAAATCAAGCTCGACCTTAGTGGAAAATTCCACATTCTGACGTATTGGAATCCGTTCTATCTTGGGTTTCATCTTTTCTCTTTCGTCACATAATGTAGTAACCGACACAACCTTTTCTTAACACTTTATAGTTGATCATGGCACTAATGGTCTACCGTGATCTGCTGGAGTGACGTCCTTCAAACACGTGTATTGCTCCATCTTTAGCTACGATGTTTACCTTCTTCTTTTGGAGATCCTTCATCTCTTGAACTCGAGAGACTTGCTCGAGTCTTCTGACTCTTGTAGCCTTATTTAAGTATTTCTTTAACTTAATCTCATTCTCCCCCTGGGATAACATGATTATAAAAATCTTCTAAGATTCCTCACTTATGGGCAACCATAAGGGGTCCACTCGACAAGACTTAACCGTGTTTCAAAACAATTGACTTTATCTTCTTCACTTTTCGCGACATCCCAACATATGGAAGGAGCTCTTCGTATTCTACATAAGCTGTCACCATAGACATCCTTTCTTTAAGTAGAAATTATACTTCACTTTACTTTTGTAAAGTCAACCCGACGGTAGAGGTTCTAACCTCAATCTTTCATATACTTTTTGTACATCTCTTGTCGATATCAATACTTCAAAACTTTGATCTTCTCCTACTCTTGTTGGTCACCTTATGCATCTCTCGGTATTTCATGAACAACTTCACAGCTGTACTGGTATGCCTTGTGAAGAACGCTAGTCTAATATCCACCCCTACCGACATCACTGAAGTATCCAACTCATAATTTCACCAAGCATTAACATCATAAACTCTCAACTTGCAGTGTTGTCCTAATCTAGGTCCTCTCTTTCACGTCATAGCCACTATGTCTCTTCCGGGTGAGTCTAGAAACTTGACTTATCTCTCGCCTGCGGTAACATGTCATCCATTTCATACCCTACATCCTCTATATACTCCCGTTTACGTACCACCTCCATGAAACCTTCCCTTCTTCTTGATTCGCTACTTCCCCTTTAACGTGGTCAGATTATAAAACCTCTAATCCGTGTCGTTCTCCCATATGCCAATTTCATGACCTACAAAGGTAGGATAAGGTCATCCCAACCCCTCTCTAAAAGGTCCGCTAGAGTTACTTGCTTGACTTCATTCAACATTATTTGACTTAAGACAAATGCCCCTCCGTTGACGTCCTTTCTTACCATAGACATTGATCCACCGCGAATACTTTAAGCTCTTATTGTCGATTCTCTAAATGCCCCGAATCTTGTTTACTCATCCCCTCTACACTCACCAATTGACAACTCGCACCTGTGCGTTCTTAGTTGTCACCCCTTAACTTGTAATTGACCTACTCCGAAGTCAACGACTTATTATCCTACTACTCTTCTCATGTTACCATTCTCATGAAGCCTACCCTCCTCAGGGTACTTTACCTTAAACCCCATTAGTTCTTTCCCCGTTCCATTCTTTCTTCCTCTTCCACAAGGTAACTATACTCTTTTAGGCCTCGCGCGCCGTATAACTCATCTTCATAAGCTTAACCGCGCCTCATGCTATCTTGTAAGTGTGTCTTCTCAAATCTCTAATGTTACTCGGCAACCGTTCGCGTTTCTCTTTGTTGTGGTCTTACGTATTTTCATAACTAAAATCTCCTTGTTGTGTTTCTCCTCTTCTCGGAATCACGTCTACTCACACTTCTTTCTTCTAGGCGTTTCTTAACGGTATCTTAAATCTTTCGCAAAAGGTCTGATCACTCTTCTCATCTTGACTCCAATGTTTAGGAGCGCCTAAGGAAACTTCTACATCTTAATGGAATACCACCTTTAACCTTGCTAGGTGTACCCATCTCCTCCTCGATTCGCATTTGTAGTTGTCCACGCGTCTTCTTGAAGAAATAAGTTTGTTATCTTTATTGGTTTCGTTTTCTTTCCAATCGTGACTTCTTTGTAGCCACTTCCACACCTTCGTGTTACTCCTTTTTCTTGTATGGTCTCCATCTCGATTTATCTTAAGTTGCCGCGAGTTCTCTTTTACTTGGTTGTCCTTCCTTTACGTCATCTCTAATCCTCCTCTTCGACATCCTCTTAAAGGAATCCGAGCACGCCATGGTATTCGTCCGAACTTAACGCTCAAACACGATACTTAAGCTTATTCCTCCTCGTATGAACGCTATCCTATGCCAACAATATCGTCCTAAAGGTGATGATATCTTACTATCATCTTTTCTATAAGGTCCTACATCTTCATATGCTACTATATAATAAGAGTCCTATATAAGACTATATAAATCATATGTTCACATTACTACCATAATATAACACATCCAGAAATCCATAACAACAAAACAAGGTCTAAAACACATTATAATCAACATATATAACTATACATGTATATCAAGTCCATCATGCAACAAAAATCCACGAAGATACACATCAATTCCATCATGCATAACTACAAACCTCATATACATATCTATATATACATATATATACCTATCAAAATCCAATAAACTAAGCTGCCGAGATCCGCGGAAGGAGTGGTGGTCCGTACATTCTACCCCGACTCATGCATGTAATTTTGAAAACGAAAAATCATTTTAAACTTAGAACCCTTGAGGGTTCTATTTCCCTCTATTTGGCCTTTAGAAGATTGCGAGTGCCATTGTTGTCAACCTAGGGCTCTGATACCACTTTTGTAACACCCCGAATCCGCGGGACTCGGGGCTCTACGGGTTGGGACCTCACAATGGGTCCCGACCCTTAGCCTGACAACAATTTCACCGGATCTTGCAACAAGGCACAAATAAAGGCCAAAATGAAATACATTTTTATGCAATGCAATGAAACCCGAAACCGAACAACCAAAAGACTTCAGCCGAGATACAAAACAAAGACTAAACGCCATACACGTGGCATACAAAACACAATAACCAAAGAACAAACACAACCCGACTCTAACCAAAACCCCTCCTAAAATGTACGGAACCCCGGCTGCCCACTCTTCCGGATCTCTCGACCGCATTCCTAACCTGCAAGGCAAACTACAACATTCGGTATAAAACCGTTAGCTCACATTCGAAGCATTAGAATTAAAGGGAAGGGCACAAACACAATTAATTCAACATAGTCACACAACATACTCAAGCACACAAATCCGGTTTATTATCTTTATTTATTAAGTCATATCCCGTTCTAGTTCAACTTCTTTTGTGACACGAGAATCCTCCAAAACTCGCCTCGGTCCCTTCTTCCGGCAATGGAACGGTCGGATGCCTCCGACCGTCTAACCAGCACGGGCCAGTCGCCGAGATCCCCCTAGCTCTCACGGGGAGCCAGGCAGTGATGTCACCGCCCGTTATCATACACTTGGGCCAAATAATATAAAGGTCGGTAATCCTATTTCCGGTTTAGTTGTTATAAATAGTAAAATAATAAACACACACCACCCAACACACAATAATGCTAATACAAAGAATACAAGCTAAGTAAGTCCGGAGACTTACCTCGTCCCAAAGATAATCCCGCTATATCCCGCTCTCAGCTTCCCGCAGGAAGACACTCAACGCCTGTAAAAAGGCACACAATCAGCATCTCTCTCACATGCTAGAAGTCCTTAGACTTCTAGTCCCAATGATCTCACAAGATCATAACCCATAACCATGCTAGGATAACAACTCTTAGTCCTCACGATCTCACAAGGTCATAACCATCAAACCACATGCTAGGATAAGCCAAACCTAAACTCCAAAATCCCACAAGATCATACAACCCCAACCTCGAGCCTCAAAACGCTCACAAGATCAACCCTATAACTTAAAGCCTTATAACAACCTCACAAGATAACCAAACACCTCAAGTCTTAGCACAATCATAAATCCTCAAAACTAACCTAAGGTTCATAACCACTACTTGGTATTCACTCTAAGTTATGTTATATCCAAGCTAGCATGATCCTACTAAACATAACTAGATCGAGGGAAAGGAATACTCACACAACGTCAAAAGACGGAAGTCGATCTACGGATGTCGAGATTGGAATCGTTGGCCTTTATCGGGGCGCTTCCGGTCCTAACATATAAGCTAAACAAATTTAGCTTATATGCTAAATTGGAACGGAATATTTATAACTTATGTAAAATCTAAGGTAAAACTCGTTTTCAAAACCAAGGCTAAAACCGCTTAAATACTTTCCGGGACAATTTATACAATTCTAAAATAAACTTGGGCCATTTTCCAAAAATATAAATATGGGCCAACAATTAATCTGCAGGGGTATAATTGCTAAAACATTAAAGCTGGGGCCAGAAACGTAAAATATGAATATGGGGTATAACTTGTAATTATACATAAACTGAGGGGGCCCGATTTAATAACTTTAAAAGGGTTTCTTTAACACCTTTTCCCCTTTCAATGTCAGCGGAAGGCAAAAGCACAGGGGGCGGCGCGGCAGCCATGGATCCGGCAAGGCTCCAGGCGGCAGTGAGGAGCGTTGGCGGCGGCTGCAAGAGATCCGGCGGCCGAATGGGGTCTCGTTTCCCCCGGCGTTGCTCTCCTTGGTGGCTTCCAGGCGGTTGCAGGCTGGGAATCTTCTCTCCGGCGTTGCTCTCCTTGGTGAGGAGCGTTGGCGAGGCTGGGCATCTTCTCTCCGGCGTCGACTGGTGAAGCAAGGTCGAAGCGGGCAAGGCGAGGCTCCCTTTCCTGGCGACACATGTTTCACTCCGGCTTCTGGTGACTACTGCAACAATCGAAAGGGAAGGGCGGGTAGAGGTGATGCTCTGGGATTGGAGAGTATATTCAAGGACGGCCGTGGTAGAGAGTTCCGGCGTCGCTCCTGGCGGATTCACTTCCCCGGCGGTTGCTGTGGCAGCCACCTCTAGTGACGATGATAGCAGGGGGCTTCTCCTCTATCCGGAGGAAGAGTTGCGGGTGAGATCAGGAGGAGGCTAAGTGGTGACATCGGGAGGTGGGAATGCAGGTTGCAGATTCAGGCGAGGCTCCAGGAGAAGGTTGTTACTGCTTGTTGTTGTAGGTGAAGAGAGGAATGCAGTGGACTTGCTGTTGTTTGCTGCTTGCTGCTGCTTGGTCCGTTTGGAAACAGAGGAGACACATAGGGAGGGAAGGTTACAGAGTTGAGAGGGCTGAGCCTGGGGAGTGATAGAGAGTTGGAGGCTACACAGAACAGAAAGAGTGAAGAGACGAGGAGATGGGAATCGGCTAAGGCATAGAGGCAAGATGGGAGAACAAGGAGTCGGGTAGGAAGACGTATGTGCAAGGAAGGCTAGGTTGCAGCTAGCTTGGGCGGGTAGGCTACAACTCAGACAAGACAAGTCTCATAAACAATGAGCTGACACCAAAACAATTAAAGAAGGAAAAAAAAAAGTATAAATTAAAAATAAAAAGGGAAAAGGGTAATACAATAAACTCGATCAAAATGGTTAGGACGCAATTATCGAATCGGAGAATTTTCCGAATTCTTCCGTAAAATAATGTAATACGGTATCCAAAAAATAAATATACTCGAAAATAATTACTTCACGTCGTGAAAATACTTTTAATAAAAAATTTTATGCTAGTAAGTTATCGATAAAAGTCGGAAAAATAATTATTGAAAACGCGCCAAAATTTTAGGCGTTACATCAGATCCCCCTAAAAACAAGTTTCGTCCCGAAACTTGCTATGCGTCGAATTTCTCGGTCCCTAAGGCCTAGGTATGGACTCCCACGCTAAGAAGGTTGAAACGTTCTAATCTATATACACAAACTACTCAAACTATCACTGCAAGATATATTAGGTCATATAACGCATTCGCGCACACCACACAATTACACATAACATCACACAAGCACATAACTCAACTAAAGGAAGAACTAGGTCTAACCCGTTGATTCAATCGATACTACTAGCTCAGCATAAAACTCAACCAAAGATATTTCCTCCGTCCTTCATTTACCCTCATCGGTTCCTCGTCTGCCACTAGATTCTCATGCCTAACAATATGTCTCGAGTCATGTATGTACTTTCTTGATTAATACACATGGAACACCGAATGAACACTCACGACTCTCGGCTGCAACGCCAACCGGTAAACCACTTCTCCAACTCGCGCCAAGAGCTTAAAAAGGTGTGATATATCGGAACTCAACTTCATTCTCGGGTCTTTCTCAGTGCAGCATTTCCATTATGTTTCTCTTTTATTTCCTCTAACATAGAAGGTCAAACTTTCTTAATTGGTCCCGCTAAACCAAACTTTGATATTACATATCCTCAATCTTGTTGTAAGTTCCAATAAATGAAGGAAGTACTTTACTTCACACTGTTTCTACTAACGAGACATGTATGCTATTACTTTTACATCGTTCCTCAATACTCAATCAAGACCCTGCCTTGGAGAATCACTTGCACACTTCAAACTAATCATACCTCGAGGCAATTCCAAAACAGTTGCACCAATGAATCTCCTCTCAATCCTTAACAACTCCATCGTCAATTGTTTGTTCCACTCAAACTTCTTTGTCTTCCGAAGTAGGTTGGCCATAGATGGTGCTACTTTGGAGAATCTCTCCACACATCTGGTAATGGCCACTTCTTCCACATCCTTCGGGGTTGTCATCCCGAGATAACTTGTCATACAACTCCTCTCTTCTTTGAGAGTAGACCAAAATATCTTATCCGGGGTATTAGCAAGCCCATATAGAATCACTATAACTTGTAGGGACCGTGGTTTGTCCGGAATGTTGTGTTTGCAATATCCCAATCTCGAATTCTCAGTTTGTGAAAAAAAAAAGACCTTCAATCATTCATAGAAGAGACTACCGACACTTGCAACTGATCGAATAGATCTTCTATCCGTGGTGAGGGATACTGGTTCTTCAATGTTATCTTGTTCGGCTCTTGGTAATCGATGTACAAATGGACAGTCACTATTTTTGCAAACTGGTGTTCTCCATAACAACCTCAAATCAAGAGTTTAAGATATATTCCAATATGAACTTCAAATCAAGAGTTCAAGATAACATTCGGAGTTCTCCATAGCATTTCACTAATTCTAATGAACTCTTTTCAATAAGTTCTTGCAATTGCTCCTTCACTTGCTTCCACAACTCACGTCTATACACAAGTGTCGTTCCATACGGCACCTTAGACATCGGAATTAAATCAAGCTCCACCTTAGTGGAAAACTCCACATTCTGACGTATTGGAATCCGTTCTATCTTGGGTTTCATCTTTTCTCTTTCGTCACATAATGTAGTAACCGACACAACCTTTTCTTAACACTTTATAGTTGATCATGGCACTAATGGTCTACCGTGATCTGCTGGAGTGACGTCCTTCAAACACGTGTATTGCTCCATCTTTAGCTACGATGTTTACCTTCTTCTTTTAGAGATCCTTCATCTCTTGAACTCGAGAGACTTGCTCGAGTCTTCTGACTCTTGTAGCCTTATTTAAGTATTTCTTTAACTTAATCTCATTCTCCCCCTGGGATAACATGATTATAAAAATCTTCTAAGATTCCTCACTTATGGGCAACCATAAGGGGTCCACTCGACAAGACTTAACTGTGTTTCAAAACAATTGACTTTATCTTCTTCACTTTTCGTGACATCCCAACATATGGAAGGAGCTCTTCGTATTCTACATAAGCTGTCACCATAGACATCCTTTCTTTAAGTAGAAATTATACTTCACTTTACTTTTGTAAAGTCAACCCGACGGTAGAGGTTCTAACCTCAATCTTTCATATACTTTTTGTACATCTCTTGTCGATATCAATACTTCAAAACTTTGATCTTCTCCTACTCTTGTTGGTCACCTTATGCATCTATCGGTATTTCATGAACAACTTCACAGCTGTACTGGTATGCCTTGTGAAGAACGCTAGTCTAATATCCACCCCTACCGACATCACTGAAGTATCCAACTCATAATTTCACCAAGCATTAACATCATAAACTCTCAACTTGCAGTGTTGTCCTAATCTAGGTCCTCTCTTTCACGTCATAGCCACTATGTCTCTTCCGGGTGAGTCTAGAAACTTGACTTATCTCTCGCCTGCGGTAACATGTCATCCATTTCATACCCTACATCCTCTATATACTCCCGTTTACGTACCACCTCCATGAAACCTTCCCTTCTTCTTGATTCGCTACTTCCCCTTTAACGTGGTCAGATTATAAAACCTCTAATCCGTGTCGTTCTCCCATATGCCAATTTCATGACCTACAAAGGTAGGATAAGGTCATCCCAACCCCTCTCTAAAAGGTCCGCTAGAGTTACTTGCTTGACTTCATTCAACATTATTTGACTTAAGACAAATGCCCCTCCGTTGACGTCCTTCCTTACCATAGACATTGATCCACCGCGAATACTTTAAGCTCTTATTGTCGATTCTCTAAATGCCCCGAATCTTGTTTACTCATCCCCTCTACACTCACCAATTGACAACTCGCACCTGTGCGTTCTTAGTTGTCACCCCTTAACTTGTAATTGACCTACTCCGAAGTCAACGACTTATTATCCTACTACTCTTCTCATGTTACCATTCTCATGAAGCCTACCCTCCTCAGGGTACTTTACCTTAAACCCCATTAGTTCTTTCCCCGTTCCATTCTTTCTTCCTCTTCCACAAGGTAACTATACTCTTTTAGGCCTCGCGCGCCGTATAACTCATCTTCATAAGCTTAACCGCGCCTCATGCTATCTTGTAAGTGTGTCTTCTCAAATCTCTAATGTTACTCGGCAACCGTTCGCGTTTCTCTTTGTTGTGGTCTTACGTATTTTCATAACTAAAATCTCCTTGTTGTGTTTCTCCTCTTCTCGGAATCACGTCTACTCACACTTCTTTCTTCTAGGCGTTTCTTAACGGTATCTTAAATCTTTCGCAAAAGGTCTGATCACTCTTCTCATCTTGACTCCAATGTTTAGGAGCGCCTAAGGAAACTTCCACATCTTAATGGAATACCACCTTTAACCTTGCTAGGTGTACCCATCTCCTCCTCGATTCGCATTTGTAGTTGTCCACGCGTCTTCTTGAAGAAATAAGTTTGTTATCTTTATTGGTTTCGTTTTCTTTCCAATCGTGACTTCTTTGTAGCCACTTCCACACCTTCGTGTTACTCCTTTTTCTTGTATGGTCTCCATCTCGATTTATCTTAAGTTGCCGCGAGTTCTCTTTTACTTGGTTGTCCTTCCTTTACGTCATCTCTAATCCTCCTCTTCGACATCCTCTTAAAGGAATCCGAGCACGCCATGGTATTCGTCCGAGCTTAACGCTCAAACACGATACTTAAGCTTATTCCTCCTCGTATGAACGCTATCCTATGCCAACAATATCGTCCTAAAGGTGATGATATCTTACTATCATCTTTTCTATAAGGTCCTACATCTTCATATGCTACTATATAATAAGAGTCCTATATAAGACTATATAAATCATATGTTCACATTACTACCATAATATAACACATCCGGAAATCCATAACAACAAAACAAGGTCTAAAACACATTATAATCAACATATATAACTATACATGTATATCAAGTCCATCATGCAACAAAAATCCACGAAGATACACATCAATTCCATCATGCATAACTACAAACCTCATATACATATCTATATATACATATATATACCTATCAAAATCCAATAAACTAAGCTGCCGAGATCCGCGGAAGGAGTGGTGGTCCGTACATTCTACCCCGACTCATGCATGTAATTTTGAAAACGAAAAATCATTTTAAACTTAGAACCCTTGAGGGTTCTATTTCCCTCTATTTGGCCTTTAGAAGATTACGAGTGCCATTGTTGTCAACCTAGGGCTCTGATACCACTTTTGTAACACCCCGAATCCGCGGGACTCGGGGCGCTACGGGTTGGGACCTCACAATGGGTCCCGACCCTTAGCCTGACAACAATTTCACCGGATCTTGCAACAAGGCACAAATAAAGGCCAAAATGAAATACATTTTTATGCAATGCAATGAAACCCGAAACCGAACAACCAAAAGACTTCAGCCGAGATACAAAACAAAGACTAAACGCCATACACGTGGCATACAAAACACAATAACCAAAGAACAAACACAACCCGACTCTAACCAAAACCCCTCCAAAAATGTACGGAACCCCGGCTGCCCACTCTTCCGGATCTCTCGACCGCATTCCTAACCTGCAAGGCAAACTACAACATTCGGTATAAAACTGTTAGCTCACAATCGAAGCATTAGAATTAAAGGGACGGGCACAAACACAATTAATTCAACATAGTCACACAACATACTCAAGCACACAAATCCGGTTTATTATCTTTATTTATTAAGTCATATCCCGTTCTAGTTCAACTTCTTTTGTGACACGAGAATCCTCCAAAACTCGCCTCGGTCCCTTCTTCCGGCAATGGAACGGTCGGATGCCTCCGACCGTCTAACCAGCACGGGCCAGTCGCCGAGATCCCCCTAGCTCTCACGGGGAGCCAGGCAGTGATGTCACCGCCCGTTATCATACACTTGGGCCAAATAATATAAAGGTCGGTAATCCTATTTCCGGTTTAGTTGTTATAAATAGTAAAATAATAAACACACACCTCCCAACACACAATAATGCTAATACTAAGAATACAAGCTAAGTATGTCCGGAGACTTACCTCGTCCCAAAGATAATCCCGCTATATCCCGCTCTCAGCTTCCCGCAGGAAGACACTCAACGCCTGTAAAAAGGCACACAATCAGCATCTCTCTCACATGCTAGAAGTCCTTAGACTTCTAGTCCCAATGATCTCACAAGATCATAACCCATAACCATGTTAGGATAACAACTCTTAGTCCTCACGATCTCACAAGGTCATAACCATCAAACCACATGCTAGGATAAGCCAAACCTAAACTCCAAAATCCCACAAGATCATACAACCCCAACCTCGAGCCTCAAAACGCTCACAAGATCAACCCTATAACTTAAAGCCTTATAACAACCTCACAAGATAACCAAACACCTCAAGTCTTAGCACAATCATAAATCCTCAAAACTAACCTAAGGTTCATAACCACTACTTGGTATTCACTCTAAGTTATGTTATATCCAAGCTAGCATGATCCTACTAAACATAACTAGATCGAGGGAAAGGAATACTCACACAACGTCAAAAGACGGAAGTCGATCTACGGATGTCGAGATTGGAATCGTTGGCCTTTATCGGGGCGCTTCCGGTCCTAATACCAAAGCTAAACAAATTTAGCTTATATGCTAAATTGGAACGGAATATATATAACTTATGTAAAATCTAAGGTAAAACTCGTTTTCAAAACCAAGGCTAAAACCGCTTAAATACTTTCCGGGACAATTTATACAATTCTAAAATAAACTTGGGCCATTTTCCAAAAATATAAATATGGGCCAACAATTAATCTGCAGGGGTATAATTGCTAAAACATTAAAGCTGGGGCCAGAAACGTAAAATATGAATATGGGGTATAACTTGTAATTATACATAAACTGAGGGGCCCGATTTAATAACTTTAAAAGGGTTTCTTTAACACCTTTTCCCCTTTCAATGTCAGCGGAAGGCAAAAGCACAGGGGGCGGCGCGGCAGCCATGGATCCGGCAAGGCTCCAGGCGGCGGTGAGGAGCGTTGGCGGCGGCTGCAAGAGATCCGGCGGCCGAATAGGGTCTCGTTTCCCCCGGCGTTGCTCTCCTTGGTGGCTTCCAGGCGGTTGCAGGCTGGGAATCTTCTCTCCGGCGTTGCTCTCCTTGGTGAGGAGCGTTGGCGAGGCTGGGCATCTTCTCTCCGGCGTCGACTGGTGAAGCAAGGTCGAAGCGGGCAAGGCGAGGCTCCCTTTCCTGGCGACACATGTTTCACTCCGGCTTCTGGTGACTACTGCAACAATCGAAAGGGAAGGGCGGGTAGAGGTGATGCTCTGGGATTGGAGAGTATGTTCAAGGACGGCCGTGGTAGAGAGTTCCGGCGTCGCTCCTGGCGGATTCACTTCCCCGGCGGTTGCTGTGGCAGCCACCTCTAGTGACGATGATAGCAGGGGGCTTCTCCTCTATCCGGAGGAAGAGTTGCGGGTGAGATCAGGAGGAGGCTAAGTGGTAACATCGGGAGGTGGGAATGCAGGTTGCAGATTCAGGCGAGGCTCCAGGAGAAGGTTGTTATTGCTTGTTGTTGTAGGTGAAGAGAGGAATGCAGGGGACTTGCTGTTGTTTGCTGCTTGCTGCTGCTTGGTCCGTTTGGAAACAGAGGAGACACATAGGGAGGGAAGGTTACAGAGTTGAGAGGGCTGAGCCTGGGGAGTGATAGAGAGTTGGAGGCTACACAGAACAGAAAGAGTGAAGAGACGAGGAGATGGGAATCGGCTAAGGCATAGAGGCAAGATGGGAGAACAAGGAGTCGTGTAGGAAGACGTATGTGCAAGGAAGGCTAGGTTGCAGCTAGCTTGGGCGGGTAGGCTACAACTCAGACAAGACAAGTCTCATAAACAATGAGCTGACACCAAAACAATTAAAGAAGTAAAAAAAAAGTATAAATTAAAAATAAAAAGGGAAAAGGGTAATACAATAAACTCGATCAAAATGGTTAGGACGCGATTATCGAATCGGAGAATTTTCCGAATTCTTCCGTAAAATAAAGTAATACGGTATCCAAAAAATAAATATACTCGAAAATAATTACTTCACGTCGTGAAAATACTTTTAATAAAAAATTTTATGCTAGTAAGTTATCGATAAAAGTCGGAAAAATAATTATTGAAAACGCGCCAAAATTTTAGGCGTTACATCAGATCCCCCTAAAAACAAGTTTCGTCCCGAAACTTGCTATGCGTCGAATTTCTCGGTCCCTAAGGCCTAGGTATGGACTCCCACGCTAAGAAGGTTGAAACGTTCTAATCTATATACACAAACTACTCAAACTATCACTGCAAGATATATTAGGTCATATAACGCATTCGCGCACACCACACAATTACACATAACATCACACAAGCACATAACTCAACTAAAGGAAGAACTAGGTCTAACCCGTTGATTCAATCGATACTACTAGCTCAGCATAAAACTCAACCAAAGATATTTCCTCCGTCCTCCATTTACCCTCATCGGTTCCTCGTCTGCCACTAGATTCTCATGCCTAACAATATGTCTCGAGTCATGTATGTACTTTCTTGATTAATACACATGGAACACCGAATGAACACTCACGACTCTCGGCTGCAACGCCAACCGGTAAACCACTTCTCCAACTCGCGCCAAGAGCTTAAAAAGGTGTGATATATCGGAACTCAACTTCATTCTCGGGTCTTTCTCAGTGCAGCATTTCCATTATGTTTCTCTTTTATTTCCTCTAACATAGAAGGTCAAACTTTCTTAATTGGTCCCGCTAAACCAAACTTTGATATTACATATCCTCAATCTTGTTGTAAGTTCCAATAAATGAAGGAAGTACTTTACTTCACACTGTTTCTACTAACGAGACATGTATGCTATTACTTTTACATCGTTCCTCAATACTCAATCAAGACCCTGCCTTGGAGAATCACTTGCACACTTCAAACTAATCATACCTCGAGGCAATTCCAAAACAGTTGCACCAATGAATCTCCTCTCAATCCTTAACAACTCCATCGTCAATTGTTTGTTCCACTCAAACTTCTTTGTCTTCCGAAGTAGGTTGGCCATAGATGGTGCTACTTTGGAGAATCTCTCCACACATCTGGTAATGGCCACTTCTTCCACATCCTTCGGGGTTGTCATCCCGAGATAACTTGTCATACAACTCCTCTCTTCTTTGAGAGTAGACCAAAATATCTTATCCGGGGTATTAGCAAGCCCATATAGAATCACTATAACTTGTAGGGACCGTGGTTTGTCCGGAATGTTGTGTTTGCAATATCCCAATCTCGAATTCTCAGTTTGTGAAAAAAAAAGACCTTCAATCATTCATAGAAGAGACTACCGACACTTGCAACTGATCGAATAGATCTTCTATCCGTGGTGAGGGATACTGGTTCTTCAATGTTATCTTGTTCGGCTCTTGGTAATCGATGTACAAATGGACAGTCACTATTTTTGCAAACTGGTGTTCTCCATAACAACCTCAAATCAAGAGTTTAAGATATATTCCAATATGAACTTCAAATCAAGAGTTCAAGATAACATTCGGAGTTCTCCATAGCATTTCACTAATTCTAATGAACTCTTTTCAATAAGTTCTTGCAATTGCTCCTTCACTTGCTTCCACAACTCACGTCTATACACAAGTGTCGTTCCATACGGCACCTTAGACATCGGAATTAAATCAAGCTCAACCTTAGTGGAAAACTCCACATTCTGACGTATTGGAATCCGTTCTATCTTGGGTTTCATCTTTTCTCTTTCGTCACATAATGTAGTAACCGACACAACCTTTTCTTAACACTTTATAGTTGATCATGGCACTAATGGTCTACCGTGATCTGCTGGAGTGACGTCCTTCAAACACGTGTATTGCTCCATCTTTAGCTACGATGTTTACCTTCTTCTTTTAGAGATCCTTCATCTCTTGAACTCGAGAGACTTGCTCGAGTCTTCTGACTCTTGTAGCCTTATTTAAGTATTTCTTTAACTTAATCTCATTCTCCCCCTGGGATAACATGATTATAAAAATCTTCTAAGATTCCTCACTTATGGGCAACCATAAGGGGTCCACTCGACAAGACTTAACCGTGTTTCAAAACAATTGACTTTATCTTCTTCACTTTTCGCGACATCCCAACATATGGAAGGAGCTCTTCGTATTCTACATAAGCTGTCACCATAGACATCCTTTCTTTAAGTAGAAATTATACTTCACTTTACTTTTGTAAAGTCAACCCGACGGTAGAGGTTCTAACCTCAATCTTTCATATACTTTTTGTACATCTCTTGTCGATATCAATACTTCAAAACTTTGATCTTCTCCTACTCTTGTTGGTCACCTTATGCATCTCTCGGTATTTCATGAACAACTTCACAGCTGTACTGGTATGCCTTGTGAAGAACGCTAGTCTAATATCCACCCCTACCGACATCACTGAAGTATCCAACTCATAATTTCACCAAGCATTAACATCATAAACTCTCAACTTGTAGTGTTGTCCTAATCTAGGTCCTCTCTTTCACGTCATAGCCACTATGTCTCTTCCGGGTGAGTCTAGAAACTTGACTTATCTCTCGCCTGCGGTAACATGTCATCCATTTCATACCCTACATCCTCTATATACTCCCGTTTACGTACCACCTCCATGAAACCTTCCCTTCTTCTTGATTCGCTACTTCCCCTTTAACGTGGTCAGATTTTAAAACCTCTAATCCGTGTCGTTCTCCCATATGCCAATTTCATGACCTACAAAGGTAGGATAAGGTCATCCCAACCCCTCTCTAAAAGGTCCGCTAGAGTTACTTGCTTGACTTCATTCAACATTATTTGACTTAAGACAAATGCCCCTCCGTTGACGTCCTTCCTTACCATAGACATTGATCCACCGCGAATACTTTAAGCTCTTATTATCGATTCTCTAAATGCCCCGAATCTTGTTTACTCATCCCCTCTACACTCACCAATTGACAACTCGCACCTGTGCGTTCTTAGTTGTCACCCCTTAACTTGTAATTGACCTACTCCGAAGTCAACGACTTATTATCCTACTACTCTTCTCATGTTACCATTCTCATGAAGCCTACCCTCCTCAGGGTACTTTACCTTAAACCCCATTAGTTCTTTCCCCGTTCCATTCTTTCTTCCTCTTCCACAAGGTAACTATACTCTTTTAGGCCTCGCGCGCCGTATAACTCATCTTCATAAGCTTAACCGCGCCTCATGCTATCTTGTAAGTGTGTCTTCTCAAATCTCTAATGTTACTCGGCAACCGTTCGCGTTTCTCTTTGTTGTGGTCTTACGTATTTTCATAACTAAAATCTCCTTGTTGTGTTTCTCCTCTTCTCGGAATCACGTCTACTCACACTTCTTTCTTCTAGGCGTTTCTTAACGGTATCTTAAATCTTTCGCAAAAGGTCTGATCACTCTTCTCATCTTGACTCCAATGTTTAGGAGCGCCTAAGGAAACTTCCACATCTTAATGGAATACCACCTTTAACCTTGCTAGGTGTACCCATCTCCTCCTCGATTCGCATTTGTAGTTGTCCACGCGTCTTCTTGAAGAAATAAGTTTGTTATCTTTATTGGTTTCGTTTTCTTTCCAATCGTGACTTCTTTGTAGCCACTTCCACACCTTCGTGTTACTCCTTTTTCTTGTATGGTCTCCATCTCGATTTATCTTAAGTTGCCGCGAGTTCTCTTTTACTTGGTTGTCCTTCCTTTACGTCATCTCTAATCCTCCTCTTCGACATCCTCTTAAAGGAATCCGAGCACGCCATGGTATTCGTCCGAACTTAACGCTCAAACACGATACTTAAGCTTATTCCTCCTCGTATGAACGCTATCCTATGCCAACAATATCGTCCTAAAGGTGATGATATCTTACTATCATCTTTTCTATAAGGTCCTACATCTTCATATGCTACTATATAATAAGAGTCCTATATAAGACTATATAAATCATATGTTCACATTACTACCATAATATAACACATCCGGAAATCCATAACAACAAAACAAGGTCTAAAACACATTATAATCAACATATATAACTATACATGTATATCAAGTCCATCATGCAACAAAAATCCACGAAGATACACATCAATTCCATCATGCATAACTACAAACCTCATATACATATCTATATATACATATATATACCTATCAAAATCCAATAAACTAAGCTGCCGAGATCCGCGGAAGGAGTGGTGGTCCGTACATTCTACCCCGACTCATGCATGTAATTTTGAAAACGAAAAATCATTTTAAACTTAGAACCCTTGAGGGTTCTATTTCCCTCTATTTGGCCTTTAGAAGATTGCGAGTGCCATTGTTGTCAACCTAGGGCTCTGATACCACTTTTGTAACACCCCGAATCCGCGGGACTCGGGGCGCTACGGGTTGGGACCTCACAATGGGTCCCGACCCTTAGCCTGACAACAATTTCACCGGATCTTGCAACAAGGCACAAATAAAGGCCAAAATGAAATACATTTTTATGCAATGCAATGAAACCCGAAACCGAACAACCAAAAGACTTCAGCCGAGATACAAAACAAAGACTAAACGCCATACACGTGGCATACAAAACACAATAACCAAAGAACAAACACAACCCGACTCTAACCAAAACCCCTCCTAAAATGTACGGAACCCCGGCTGCCCACTCTTCCGGATCTCTCGACCGCATTCCTAACCTGCAAGGCAAACTACAACATTCGGTATAAAACCGTTAGCTCACAATCGAAGCATTAGAATTAAAGGGAAGGGCACAAACACAATTAATTCAACATAGTCACACAACATACTCAAGCACACAAATCCGGTTTATTATCTTTATTTATTAAGTCATATCCCGTTCTAGTTCAACTTCTTTTGTGACACGAGAATCCTCCAAAACTCGCCTCGGTCCCTTCTTCCGGCAATGGAACGGTCGGATGCCTCCGACCGTCTAACCAGCACGGGCCAGTCGCCGAGATCCCCCTAGCTCTCACGGGGAGCCAGGCAGTGATGTCACCGCCCGTTATCATACACTTGGGCCAAATAATATAAAGGTCGGTAATCCTATTTCCGGTTTAGTTGTTATAAATAGTAAAATAATAAACACACACCTCCCAACACACAATAATGCTAATACAAAGAATACAAGCTAAGTAAGTCCGGAGACTTACCTCGTCCCAAAGATAATCCCGCTATATCCCGCTCTCAGCTTCCCGCAGGAAGACACTCAACGCCTGTAAAAAGGCACACAATCAGCATCTCTCTCACATGCTAGAAGTCCTTAGACTTCTAGTCCCAATGATCTCACAAGATCATAACCCATAACCATGCTAGGATAACAACTCTTAGTCCTCACGATCTCACAAGGTCATAACCATCAAACCACATGCTAGGATAAGCCAAACCTAAACTCCAAAATCCCACAAGATCATACAACTCCAACCTCGAGCCTCAAAACGCTCACAAGATCAACCCTATAACTTAAAGCCTTATAACAACCTCACAAGATAACCAAACACCTCAAGTCTTAGCACAATCATAAATCCTCAAAACTAACCTAAGGTTCATAACCACTACTTGGTATTCACTCTAAGTTATGTTATATCCAAGCTAGCATGATCCTACTAAACATAACTAGATCGAGGGAAAGGAATACTCACACAACGTCAAAAGACGGAAGTCGATCTACGGATGTCGAGATTGGAATCGTTGGCCTTTATCGGGGCGCTTCCGGTCCTAATACCAAAGCTAAACAAATTTAGCTTATATGCTAAATTGGAACGGAATATATATAACTTATGTAAAATCTAAGGTAAAACTCGTTTTCAAAACCAAGGCTAAAACCGCTTAAATACTTTCCGGGACAATTTATACAATTCTAAAATAAACTTGGGCCATTTTCCAAAAATATAAATATGGGCCAACAATTAATCTGCAGGGGTATAATTGCTAAAACATTAAAGCTGGGGCTAGAAACGTAAAATATGAATATGGGGTATAACTTGTAATTATACATAAACTGAGGGGGCCCGATTTAATAACTTTAAAAGGGTTTCTTTAACACCTTTTCCCCTTTCAATGTCAGCGGAAGGCAAAAGCACAGGGGGCGGCGCGGCAGCCATGGATCCGGCAAGGCTCCAGGCGGCGGTGAGGAGCGTTGGCGGCGGCTGCAAGAGATCCGGCGGCCGAATGGGGTCTCGTTTCCCCCGGCGTTGCTCTCCTTGGTGGCTTCCAGGCGGTTGCAGGCTGGGAATCTTCTCTCCGGCGTTGCTCTCCTTGGTGAGGAGCGTTGGCGAGGCTGGGCATCTTCTCTCCGGCGTCGACTGGTGAAGCAAGGTCGAAGCGGGCAAGGCGAGGCTCCCTTTCCTGGCGACACATGCTTCACTCCGGCTTCTGGTGACTACTGCAACAATCAAAAGGGAAGGGCGGGTAGAGGTGATGCTCTGGGATTGGAGAGTATGTTCAAGGACGGCCGTGGTAGAGAGTTCCGGCGTCGCTCCTGGCGGATTCACTTCCCCGGCGGTTGCTGTGGCAGCCACCTCTAGTGACGATGATAGCAGGGGGCTTCTCCTCTATCCGGAGGAAGAGTTGCGGGTGAGATCAGGAGGAGGCTAAGTGGTGACATCGGGAGGTGGGAATGCAGGTTGCAGATTCAGGCGAGGCTCCAGGAGAAGGTTGTTACTGCTTGTTGTTGTAGGTGAAGAGAGGAATGCAGGGGACTTGCTGTTGTTTGCTGCTTGCTGCTGCTTGGTCCGTTTGGAAACAGAGGAGACACATAGGGAGGGAAGGTTACAGAGTTGAGAGGGTTGAGCCTGGGGAGTGATAGAGAGTTGGAGGCTACACAGAACAGAAAGAGTGAAGAGACGAGGAGATGGGAATCGGCTAAGGCATAGAGGCAAGATGGGAGAACAAGGAGTCGGGTAGGAAGACGTATGTGCAAGGAAGGCTAGGTTGCAGCTAGCTTGGGCGGGTAGGCTACAACTCAGACAAGACAAGTCTCATAAACAATGAGCTGACACCAAAACAATTAAAGAAGGAAAAAAAAGTATAAATTAAAAATAAAAAGGGAAAAGGGTAATACAATAAACTCGATCAAAATGGTTAGGACGCGATTATCGAATCGGAGAATTTTCCGAATTCTTCCGTAAAATTAAGTAATACGGTATCCAAAAAATAAATATACTCGAAAATAATTACTTCACGTCGTGAAAATACTTTTAATAAAAAATTTTATGCTAGTAAGTTATCGATAAAAGTCGGAAAAATAATTATTGAAAACGCGCCAAAATTTTAGGCGTTACATCAGATCCCCCTAAAAACAAGTTTCGTCCCGAAACTTGCTATGCGTCGAATTTCTCGGTCCCTAAGGCCTAGGTATGGACTCCCACACTAAGAAGGTTGAAACGTTCTAATCTATATACACAAACTACTCAAACTATCACTGCAAGATATATTAGGTCATATAACGCATTCGCGCACACCACACAATTACACATAACATCACACAAGCACATAACTCAACTAAAGGAAGAACTAGGTCTAACCCGTTGATTCAATCGATACTACTAGCTCAGCATAAAACTCAACCAAAGATATTTCCTCCGTCCTCCATTTACCCTCATCGGTTCCTCGTCTGCCACTAGATTCTCATGCCTAACAATATGTCTCGAGTCATGTATGTACTTTCTTGATTAATACACATGGAACACCGAATGAACACTCACGACTCTCGGCTGCAACGCCAACCGGTAAACCACTTCTCCAACTCGCGCCAAGAGCTTAAAAAGGTGTGATATATCGGAACTCAACTTCATTCTCGGGTCTTTCTCAGTGCAGCATTTCCATTATGTTTCTCTTTTATTTCCTCTAACATAGAAGGTCAAACTTTCTTAATTGGTCCCGCTAAACCAAACTTTGATATTACATATCCTCAATCTTGTTGTAAGTTCCAATAAATGAAGGAAGTACTTTACTTCACACTGTTTCTACTAACGAGACATGTATGCTATTACTTTTACATCGTTCCTCAATACTCAATCAAGACCCTGCCTTGGAGAATCACTTGCACACTTCAAACTAATCATACCTCGAGGTAATTCCAAAACAGTTGCACCAATGAATCTCCTCTCAATCCTTAACAACTCCATCGTCAATTGTTTGTTCCACTCAAACTTCTTTGTCTTCCGAAGTAGGTTGGCCATAGATGGTGCTACTCTGGAGAATCTCTCCACACATCTGGTAATGGCCACTTCTTCCACATCCTTCGGGGTTGTCATCCCGAGATAACTTGTCATACAACTCCTCTCTTCTTTGAGAGTAGACCAAAATATCTTATCCGGGGTATTAGCAAGCCCATATAGAATCACTATAACTTGTAGGGACCGTGGTTTGTCCGGAATGTTGTGTTTGCAATATCCCAATCTCGAATTCTCAGTTTGTGAAAAAAAAGACCTTCAATCATTCATAGAAGAGACTACCGACACTTGCAACTGATCGAATAGATCTTCTATCCGTGGTGAGGGATACTGGTTCTTCAATGTTATCTTGTTCGGCTCTTGGTAATCGATGTACAAATGGACAGTCACTATTTTTGCAAACTGGTGTTCTCCATAACAACCTCAAATCAAGAGTTTAAGATATATTCCAATATGAACTTCAAATCAAGAGTTCAAGATAACATTCGGAGTTCTCCATAGCATTTCACTAATTCTAATGAACTCTTTTCAATAAGTTCTTGCAATTGCTCCTTCACTTGCTTCCACAACTCACGTCTATACACAAGTGTCGTTCCATACGGCACCTTAGACATCGGAATTAAATCAAGCTCGACCTTAGTGGAAAATTCCACATTCTGACGTATTGGAATCCGTTCTATCTTGGGTTTCATCTTTTCTCTTTCGTCACATAATGTAGTAACCGACACAACCTTTTCTTAACACTTTATAGTTGATCATGGCACTAATGGTCTACCGTGATCTGCTGGAGTGACGTCCTTCAAACACGTGTATTGCTCCATCTTTAGCTACGATGTTTACCTTCTTCTTTTAGAGATCCTTCATCTCTTGAACTCGAGAGACTTGCTCGAGTCTTCTGACTCTTGTAGCCTTATTTAAGTATTTCTTTAACTTAATCTCATTCTCCCCCTGGGATAACATGATTATAAAAATCTTCTAAGATTCCTCACTTATGGGCAACCATAAGGGGTCCACTCGACAAGACTTAACCGTGTTTCAAAACAATTGACTTTATCTTCTTCACTTTTCGCGACATCCCAACATATGGAAGGAGCTCTTCGTATTCTACATAAGCTGTCACCATAGACATCCTTTCTTTAAGTAGAAATTATACTTCACTTTACTTTTGTAAAGTCAACCCGACGGTAGAGGTTCTAACCTCAATCTTTCATATACTTTTTGTACATCTCTTGTCGATATCAATACTTCAAAACTTTGATCTTCTCCTACTCTTGTTGGTCACCTTATGCATCTCTCGGTATTTCATGAACAACTTCACAGCTGTACTGGTATGCCTTGTGAAGAACGCTAGTCTAATATCCACCCCTACCGACATCACTGAAGTATCCAACTCTTAATTTCACCAAGCATTAACATCATAAACTCTCAACTTGCAGTGTTGTCCTAATCTAGGTCCTCTCTTTCACGTCATAGCCACTATGTCTCTTCCGGGTGAGTCTAGAAACTTGACTTATCTCTCGCCTGCGGTAACATGTCATCCATTTCATACCCTACATCCTCTATATACTCCCGTTTACGTACCACCTCCATGAAACCTTCCCTTCTTCTTGATTCGCTACTTCCCCTTTAACGTGGTCAGATTTTAAAACCTCTAATCCGTGCCGTTCTCCCATATGCCAATTTCATGACCTACAAAGGTAGGATAAGGTCATCCCAACCCCTCTCTAAAAGGTCCGCTAGAGTTACTTGCTTGACTTCATTCAACATTATTTGACTTAAGACAAATGCCCCTCCGTTGACGTCCATCCTTACCATAGACATTGATCCACCGCGAATACTTTAAGCTCTTATTGTCGATTCTCTAAATGCCCCGAATCTTGTTTACTCATCCCCTCTACACTTACCAATTGACAACTCGCACCTGTGCGTTCTTAGTTGTCACCCCTTAACTTGTAATTGACCTACTCCGAAGTCAACGACTTATTATCCTACTACTCTTCTCATGTTACCATTCTCATGAAGCCTACCCTCCTCAGGGTACTTTACCTTAAACCCCATTAGTTCTTTCACCGTTCCATTCTTTCTTCCTCTTCTACAAGGTAACTATACTCTTTTAGGCCTCGCGCGCCGTATAACTCATCTTCATAAGCTTAACCGCGCCTCATGCTATCTTGTAAGTGTGTCTTCTCAAATCTCTAATGTTACTCGGCAACCGTTCGCGTTTCTCTTTGTTGTGGTCTTACGTATTTTCATAACTAAAATCTCCTTGTTGTGTTTCTCCTCTTCTCGGAATCACGTCTACTCACACTTCTTTCTTCTAGGCGTTTCTTAACGGTATCTTAAATCTTTCGCAAAAGGTCTGATCACTCTTCTCATCTTGACTCCAATGTTTAGGAGCGCCTAAGGAAACTTCCACATCTTAATGGAATACCACCTTTAACCTTGCTAGGTGTACCCATCTCCTCCTCGATTCGCATTTGTAGTTGTCCACGCGTCTTCTTGAAGAAATAAGTTTGTTATCTTTATTGGTTTCGTTTTCTTTCCAATCGTGACTTCTTTGTAGCCACTTCCACACCTTCGTGTTACTCCTTTTTCTTGTATGGTCTCCATCTCGATTTATCTTAAGTTGCCGCGAGTTCTCTTTTACTTGGTTGTCCTTCCTTTACGTCATCTCTAATCCTCCTCTTCGACATCCTCTTAAAGGAATCCGAGCACGCCATGGTATTCGTCCGAACTTAACGCTCAAACACGATACTTAAGCTTATTCCTCCTCGTATGAACGCTATCCTATGCCAACAATATCGTCCTAAAGGTGATGATATCTTACTATCATCTTTTCTATAAGGTCCTACATCTTCATATGCTACTATATAATAAGAGTCCTATATAAGACTATATAAATCATATGTTCACATTACTACCATAATATAACACATCCGGAAATCCATAACAACAAAACAAGGTCTAAAACACATTATAATCAACATATATAACTATACATGTATATCAAGTCCATCATGCAACAAAAATCCACGAAGATACACATCAATTCCATCATGCATAACTACAAACCTCATATACATATCTATATATACATATATATACCTATCAAAATCCAATAAACTAAGCTGCCGAGATCCGCGGAAGGAGTGGTGGTCCGTACATTCTACCCCGACTCATGCATGTAATTTTGAAAACGAAAAATCATTTTAAACTTAGAACCCTTGAGGGTTCTATTTCCCTCTATTTGGCCTTTAGAAGATTGCGAGTGCCATTGTTGTCAACCTAGGGCTCTGATACCACTTTTGTAACACCCCGAATCCGCGGGACTCGGGGCGCTACGGGTTGGGACCTCACAATGGGTCCCGACCCTTAGCTTGACAACAATTTCACCGGATCTTGCAACAAGGCACAAATAAAGGCCAAAATGAAATACATTTTTATGCAATGCAATGAAACCCGAAACCGAACAACCAAAAGACTTCAGCCGAGATACAAAACAAAGACTAAACGCCATACACGTGGCATACAAAACACAATAACCAAAGAACAAACACAACCCGACTCTAACCAAAACCCCTCCTAAAATGTACGGAACCCCGGCTGCCCACTCTTCCGGATCTCTCGACCGCATTCCTAACCTGCAAGGCAAACTACAACATTCGGTATAAAACCGTTAGCTCACATTCGAAGCATTAGAATTAAAGGGAAGGGCACAAACACAATTAATTCAACATAGTCACACAACATACTCAAGCACATAAATCCGGTTTATTATCTTTATTTATTAAGTCATATCCCGTTCTAGTTCAACTTCTTTTGTGACACGAGAATCCTCCAAAACTCGCCTCGGTCCCTTCTTCCGGCAATGGAACGGTCGGATGCCTCCGACCGTCTAACCAGCACGGGCCAGTCGCCGAGATCCCCCTAGCTCTCACGGGGAGCCAGGCAGTGATGTCACCGCCCGTTATCATACACTTGGGCCAAATAATATAAAGGTCGGTAATCCTATTTCCGGTTTAGTTGTTATAAATAGTAAAATAATAAACACACACCACCCAACACACAATAATGCTAATACAAAGAATACAAGCTAAGTAAGTCCGGAGACTTACCTCGTCTCAAAGATAATCCCGCTATATCCCGCTCTCAGCTTCCCGCAGGAAGACACTCAACGCCTGTAAAAAGGCACACAATCAGCATCTCTCTCACATGCTAGAAGTCCTTAGACTTCTAGTCCCAATGATCTCACAAGATCATAACCCATAACCATGCTAGGATAACAACTCTTAGTCCTCACGATCTCACAAGGTCATAACCATCAAACCACATGCTAGGATAAGCCAAACCTAAACTCCAAAATCCCACAAGATCATACAACCCCAACCTCGAGCCTCAAAACGCTCACAAGATCAACCCTATAACTTAAAGCCTTATAACAACCTCACAAGATAACCAAACACCTCAAGTCTTAGCACAATCATAAATCCTCAAAACTAACCTAAGGTTCATAACCACTACTTGGTATTCACTCTAAGTTATGTTATATCCAAGCTAGCATGATCCTACTAAACATAACTAGATCGAGGGAAAGGAATACTCACACAACGTCAAAAGACGGAAGTCGATCTACGGATGTCGAGATTGGAATCGTTGGCCTTTATCGGGGCGCTTCCGGTCCTAATACCAAAGCTAAACAAATTTAGCTTATATGCTAAATTGGAACGGAATATATATAACTTATGTAAAATCTAAGGTAAAACTCGTTTTCAAAACCAAGGCTAAAACCGCTTAAATACTTTCCGGGACAATTTATACAATTCTAAAATAAACTTGGGCCATTTTCCAAAAATATAAATATGGGCCAACAATTAATCTGCAGGGGTATAATTGCTAAAACATTAAAGCTGGGGCCAGAAACGTAAAATATGAATATGGGGTATAACTTGTAATTATACATAAACTGAGGGGGCCCGATTTAATAACTTTAAAAAGGTTTCTTTAACACCTTTGCCCCTTTCAATGTCAGCGGAAGGCAAAAGCACAGGGGGCGGCGCGGCAGCCATGGATCCGGCAAGGCTCCAGGCGGCGGTGAGGAGCGTTGGCGGCGGCTGCAAGAGATCCGGCGGCCGAATGGGGTCTCGTTTCCCCCGGCGTTGCTCTCCTTGGTGGCTTCCAGGCGGTTGCAGGCTGGGAATCTTCTCTCCGGCGTTGCTCTCCTTGGTGAGGAGCGTTGGCGAGGCTGGGCATCTTCTCTCCGGCGTCGACTAGTGAAGCAAGGTCGAAGCGGGCAAGGCGAGGCTCCCTTTCCTGGCGACACATGTTTCACTCCGGCTTCTGGTGACTACTGCAACAATCGAAAGGGAAGGGCAGGTAGAGGTGATGCTCTGGGATTGGAGAGTATGTTCAAGGACGGCCGTGGTAGAGAGTTCCGGCGTCGCTCCTGGCGGATTCACTTCCCCGGCGGTTGCTGTGGCAGCCACCTCTAGTGACGATGATAGCAGGGGGCTTCTCCTCTATCCGGAGGAAGAGTTGCGGGTGAGATCAGGAGGAGGCTAAGTGGTGACATCGGGAGGTGGGAATGCAGGTTGCAGATTCAGACGAGGCTCCAGGAGAAGGTTGTTACTGCTTGTTGTTGTAGGTGAAGAGAGGAATGCAGGGGAGTTGCTGTTGTTTGCTGCTTGCTGCTGCTTGGTCCGTTTGGAAACAGAGGAGACACATAGGGAGGGAAGGTTACAGAGTTGAGAGGGCTGAGCCTGGGGAGTGATAGAGAGTTGGAGGCTACACAGAACACAAAGAGTGAAGAGACGAGGAGATGGGAATCGGCTAAGGCATAGAGGCAAGATGGGAGAACAAGGAGTCGGGTAGGAAGACGTATGTGCAAGGAAGGCTAGGTTGCAGCTAGCTTGGGCGGGTAGGCTACAACTCAGACAAGACAAGTCTCATAAACAATGAGCTGACACCAAAACAATTAAAGAAGGAAAAAAAAAGTATAAATTAAAAATAAAAAGGGAAAAGGGTAATACAATAAACTCGATCAAAATGGTTAGGACGCGATTATCGAATCGGAGAATTTTCCGAATTCTTCCGTAAAATAAAGTAATACGGTATCCAAAAAATAAATATACTCGAAAATAATTACTTCACGTCGTGAAAATACTTTTAATAAAAAATTTTATGCTAGTAAGTTATCGATAAAAGTCGGAAAAATAATTATTGAAAACGCGCCAAAATTTTAGGCGTTACATTTCCCCGACAGGGTTCAATCCAATTGGACATTATCATTTGATATACCCAAATTTGTACATGATGATAAGCAATTGTGAAAAAAAAAGATAAATAATATGTAAGCGGAAGTTCCAAATGGTAGCTTATGTACTTAAAAAAAAACAAACAAGAAACCGTAAATTTAAACTACGGCTTATTCATCTAATCCCGTCGTTTAAAAGTATGGGTCTTCTCTGAGCCTAACATCCGTCCTATTCTTGAATTAAGTAAATATACCCCAACCTTTTGTATTTATTCTCAAATTCTACACACTCTTCTCTCAAGGGGTACATTTACTAAACACAAAACTTGAAAAAGCCTAGTAAACCAAATTGTTCCAAATAATTTTCCTCCTTGCCTAACAAGATAACTAGTGTATTACCCGCACTTTGTGCGGGTTCAGTTTTAATAAATATTTAATATTTAGAAATTTATATGCATATTTTTGTAAAATGAAAATTTAAAAAATGAAATTATAATCAATATTATGATTTCTAATTCTCATTTAAGTATTTATATCTTCTAATTAATTATATTTTAAATTGATTTGTTAAGATATGCTTGTTGGTAAAAAAATCGTAAAAGTTTAAAAACTATTTTTATAAAAATATTTATGTAAATATTTTTTAAAGAATTTAAAATCAAATTTCAATTTATATTAACATTTAAAAATCACTTTTTAAAATATTTTTTTAGGCTTGGTGTTGACACGTGGCAATAGAGGATCCTGTTTTAATAGATACAACATAAGATAAGATATTTTTTAAAATTAAAATTTAATTGTTTTAGTGACATTTACAATAAAAAAATTCAAAGATATTTTAAATATATTTCAACTTTAATTAACGACTTTACTAAAATATTTTTTTATAGATTTTAAATTTTAAAAACCACTTTTTTTAAAAAAAATTTGGGGCTGGGAGAACCGTGACTTGACACGTGGCAATAGAAGCTCCTGCTTTAATATAGACTAGTGTAATACCCGCACATTGTGCGGGTTTTGACAATATTGAATTATATATAATATTATGTTATTTTTAATTGTTTTTTAAATCCATACATAAATATATGTATAAAAGTTATCACCTTATTAATTTTTATAGAAAATTGGACTAACAATAGATGATATTTATAGGTCGAAAAAATCAAGATATAACGTTATTCTACAAATAAATATTATTATACCCGCAAATTTTTTGTTACATTAAGGAAGCTTAGTTTACGACATCCCATAAGTAAAGTTGAGAATTGGTAAATATTTAATAAAATTAAACATGAAAATTCTAATTACATTTTTAATTTCTTTTGTAAAATCTACTATTAAAACAAAATCGGTTTAAATTTTCGGATTTGGTCAGATTATATGAAATTTTAAAAAAAAGTTCAATTATAATTTTTTGTTTATCACGTATCCAACAAATTTTCTAAAGATAATTAGTGTTTTATTTATTTTAGTAAATCTTCTAATTATTTAACTTTTAATTAATTAGCTTTTTAAAAATAATTTTTTAACTTCGATAAACGTGGCGTTGACACGTGGCAAAAAGAGTCTCTCCTTTAATACATACTAGTATATTACCCGCACCTTGTGCGGGATTGCATGTTAATATATTGTAAATATTTATACTTTATTATAAATAATTTGCGGAGGATAAAATCACATTTATTATTATACTAATAGGTAATTTGTTGGATGATAAATATGACAGAGATATTTTTAGTTATATAATAGATATTGTTTTGACAATTACACCTAAATGTAGATTTTATATTACAGAATAAAACTTATTTCAAATTATTTACAATTAAAAATTCAAAAAATTCTATATCTAAATGGATTTTGTTAGATCAAAAAAATTTACGATAGAGATATGTTAGTAATTATCTTTGTCCAATTTAAATATCCTTCAAATATATGCGTTGTCAGTGCAAATGAATACAAATTCTAAAGGTTACAAAAATTCATTCAACATTACAAATGCGAAGCTCCACAACTTGAAAGCATAAGTTAAATTTTCAAAATCAAATTTATTATACGGTAAATTAGTGAAACAAACTAATCAAGTATAAAATTCACCAACGGAGATAATTTATCTTATCTTCATTTGATTTCAGAACCAACACCATTATAACTAATTTAAAATAATCACTAACTTTATCGATTTTTTTTTTTTTTTTTTGATCACGAAGGTAAAAGGCTCGATTACCCCAAAGATTATTGGTGTATCGAGAGGCCGACAACCGGCAAACGGGCAAACCGTCATGCAAAAAGAAAACCAAAAAATGAAACAAAACAATCGCCACAAGCAAAAACCGAAAAAAGGAGAAAATTCCAAAGATCGAAAACAAAACTTTATCGATTTATTGGTTGTCAACGTACTTGCCTGGATTTATGTCGATCAATCCTTTTTTTAATTTTTTAATGACTAATTTAAATTTATTTGGTTTAATTTTTATTTTTATTTTAGTTTAAATAAAGATATAAATCTCTTCAATCAAAATTATTCTTTTCAAATTTTGAATAACGATTTTAAATTTATTAGTATAAATTTTAATGTAAAATAAGTTAATTAAATCTTTTCAATAAAAAAAACGAAAGTGACTAAAGGCTAGTATATGATATTATAATTAATGTTATTCAATATCTTATTTCTAAAATCTTACAAAACTTTAAAATTTAAATTGATTAGATCAAATTTCAAATTAAAATTTATAAAAATAAGATAAGATAATATTATTATTAATGTTAATCAATATCTTTTTTTCTCTTTTTTTTTCAATTATAAATATATGATGGATTTTTTTTAAGAAAATACGTGTGTTTTTTTTAATTATAATTAATGTTAATCATTAGATTATAACTAATTGTGTAAGCAAACTTTTTTAAAAATTTAATTTACAAAATAATGAGTTAAATTACGTGATTAATTTTTGTTGGCCTGACGTTAATCATGGGAGTGACACGTGGCAAAAGAAGCTAACGTTAATCGTGGGAGCGACACGTGGCAATAGAGATATAAATCTCTTCAATCAAAATTATTCTTTTCAAATTTTTTGAATAACGAATTTAAATTTATTAGTATAAATTTCAATGTAAAATAAGTTAATTAAATCTTTTCAATAAAAAAAACAAAAGAGACTAAAGGCTAGTATATGATATTATAATTAATGTTATTCAATATCTTATTTCTAAAATCTTACAAAACTTTAAAATTTAAATTGATTAGTTTAAATTCCAAATTAAAATTTATAAAAATAAGATAAGATAAGATTATTATTAATGTTAATCAATATCTTTTTTTTCTCTCTTTTTTTTTCAATTATAAATATATGATGGATTTTTTTTAAGAAAATACGTGTGTTTTTTTTAATTATAATTAATGTTAATCATTAGATTATAACTAATTGTGTTAGCAAACTTTTTTAAAAATTTGATTTACAAAATAATGAGTTAAATTACGTGATTAATTTTTGTTGGGCTGACGTTAATCACGGGAGCGACACGTAGCAAAAGAAGCTAACGTTAATCGTGGGGGCGACACGTGGCAATAGAGGCTTCTGCTTTAATATAGATTTTAAATTTTAAAAACCACTTTTTAAAAAAAATAAGGGGTTGGGAGAACCGTGGTTTGACACGTGGCAATAGAGACTCCTGCTTTAATATATATAAGATAAGATAAGATAAGATAAGATAAGAGAAGATATTTTCTAAAATTAAAATTTAATTGTTTTAGTGACATTTACTATAACAAAATTCAAAGATATTTTAAATATATTTTAACTTTAATTAACGACTTTACTAAAATATTTTTTATAGATTTTAAGTTTTAAAAACCACTTTTTTAAAAAAATTTGGTGGGCTGGGAGAACGGTGGCTTGACACGTGGCAATAGAGGCTCCTGCTTTAATATATATAAGATAAGATAAGAATGATTTCTATTTGTTTTAAAAATAAAATGGGTCTGTGGCGAGGATGAAGCGCCAAGGAGGTGTACGTAGGCATATATATAAGACCATCCACAATGGTTGGTTTTTAAACCCCATTTCTTAACATTCTCTTTCCGTCACGTCAGCATATAAAACTCTATCTACTTTTTCTCCACATCCATGGTTTCTTAACTCTCATTTCTTAACTTCATATTTATTTACACAAACATATTTATATACTTTTAAAATTTTGATACTATTAATTTTATTTTCAAAAATTATATAAAAAATGTATAAACAGTGAGTTTTTCAATAAATACTTTATTAAAAATTAAAAACATACAAAGACGTTAAAATAACAATTACAAAATTAAGATGCAAAATATAAAAATACAAATACACCAAAATATTAATTTTTATGTATAATATACTAATTTCATGTCTCAAAGTTATTAAATTTATTATAAGTATTAAATATCATCATTAATTAATACATTACTCATACTAATTATTTTTAGTTAAAATTATTATATATTTTAAATATAACTAAAATTAACTTTTCCATGTATGCCTTCTAATGTATTAGTTTTATATTACTTCTTTTTAATATAAAAAAGTATTTTAAACATATTCAATATTATACTCTATGGATAGAGAAAAATAAATTATAAATATTGAAAACATAAAACTTATCAAAATATATTTAATATAAACAATTGTTAAAAACCTCCATTGTGAAGTTTAATTATGTCAGACGCATGAAGGTGACCTCAGTGTGCAGCAACCAGCCTGAGATTCAATTCAGATAGTGATTTCAAATCGAATCCTATTACCTTTTTTGTATTTGTTTTTAATGAGGATGATGTGTACTGCTATTACGTACTACAACTAGGAGGAGAAGGTAGAGTTTAGCCGTTAAGGTTAAGTAAGAAGAATTTTATTATTTGACAATTGACATACATACGCCTTTAGTAACGGTCAGCATCATAACACATGCAATAACAAGGAACATGGAACATGGAATTAAAACGACTTGATAGATATGAGTTGCAGATTGTTCCTTGTGTAAATAACAAGGCAATGTATTCAGGCACTGTAGCCCCCACGAATTGAAGGATTCCAAGTTATGGAGTTGTAGTCAATGCAGGCAATGGCACAAGCTTCCTCCATGGTACGAAGCGACACTCCGTTGTTGCACACATTGGCGAATGCTCGCATGTGCTTCATGCCATACTGAGTTAGAGACCCGCATTTGTCTTCAAACACCCTTACCTGCATTCCACAGTGGCATAATTTGAGTTTCACTAACAGATACTTGTGTACGTAACTCAAAAGGGTATTTGCATGAATTTACCATTGATTTGAAGCAATCCCAGTCATCAACAAGCGGCAATCCTTGAGTCCTAACACGGGTTAGGACAGAAGGCCCATTTTGCAATCCAAAGAGAAGGGATCCCACCAGTTGGATGCTCGTGTCCAAGTGGGCACGCTGCTTTGTTGCATACGTGATCTCCTCGAAGACTTGCCTCTTCTCCTCAGAGCCACTAGCCGCTCTCTTGTACTGCAGGAAATCAACAACATATATATTAATTGAGATCTTTAATTGATCGAGAGTTGTAGTAGTTTTAATTGGGAAGTTAGTACCTTCTCCCATAGAAAGACAAGATCCGCGTCTCTTTGATTGACAACACCTTCATTCAAGTCATTGTGGGACGGGAAGTTGTTGGTAGCCGAGTCATAGCCTTGGTACAAGTACAATTTCTCTTCCTTGAGGCTTTTGTTCCCATACTCCATCACATGGGATAAATAGGTTCGTTCTTTCACCTACGAGCATTCGCGACTATATTAGGGTAACGGTACGTAGTGTATATATCTAGCTAGTTAGTGTACTGGGAAGTCATTACAGCTTTGTATTGTTGGGCTACAGTTTCCTTCTCCAAGTTGTTCGTCTCGCTGCATGGGCAAAACAAATTAAAACGATCAACAAATCCGAGAATCAATCGTGTATAACCATAGCTAGGGTCATGCATGTATATACCTATCTTCCATCCAAGCAACACTATACAAGTCCCCTAAGCAAGGCATGTATTTCGACGGTGGCGAAGGTTCCTCTTGGGTACAATAAGTAGACCAACTATACTCCTTTGCGTTGGATGCAGTGGTTACGTATATTCCAAGATCCTCCGGCATAAGACCTTCAAAAATACTTCCGCTTTCACAAGCTTCCACGTACAAAACCTGCACACGTGGCCGTCACTTGAATATCCTACCCTAAATGATTCATATTATATATAAATACACTTTTTCATATTACCATCTCCTTGTAAGTGTTAGCTTTGTGCTTCTTCTTCAAGGTTTCTATGAAGTCATTTGCGAAAATGATTGGCTTATTCGGCATACCTGATGGGGAATGTACACAGCATATATGAAGCCAATTTGTATTCGATAGATTATGATTCAAGCATATATTCAATCATCCAAAACATGCACATTATATATTGGGAACTCACCGAGCACACCGGGGCCGCCGTGGTCGGAGTAGTACATGAAGATTCTATCGTTAGGCTTACTATCGACGACCTTTCCGCTTCCGCCTTTGACGGCCTTCTTGTCTCCAAGAAGAACAGCGTACAGATTCTGCGCAGTTACATATTCTCCCGTATAGTCCTATACAAATATATATAACCATGTTAGTTAGAGTGATCAAATATGTGTATATGCAGACGATGGAAAGAAATTACCTTAGGGACGCCTTGGTAAACATTTTGGCCTATGGGGTGATTGATAATGACACCAGGCCGAGGATTGAGGATGTTTGAAGCAATATCATCGTACATGAATACGATGATGTTTTCATCATTCAGACCTCCTTTCTTGAGTATCTGATATGCATGGCATACATCCGCCTGATGCCTGTAATTGCCATAACCGTTGGAACCGGCAACGAGCACCGCCCATCTGGTGGCGTCGGTGTCCTCCGGCATCTTGAGAATAGACTCCCAGCGACTGACGGCGGAGACTTCCAGCATCAGCGCAGGTAGGAAGACTAGTAGCGTTGCTATGAACCCAAGTGAGTAATTCATTTTGATTTGAGATTGTAAGGAAGAGATGAGGGATTGAGAGATGATAGAGCAGAGCTATATATATATATATATATACACACACAAAGGAAATAAATGATACTACGTACGTACCCAGGCATATACTTGTCAACACACATCACCATTACATTGTGTTTTATTTAATTTGGGGATTATGATTTGACTTTTTAATCACTTTAACACCCCAAAGTGTATGTTCCTTGCTATTGTTCATGTGATTCATCAATTAATCTAATTAAGTCATAATTAGATGACTCAAACACCGTAGATAGATGCCTACCAACCTTAGTTTTTTCTATTTATATTTTGAATGTCGACGATCGATCGATTGCGCTGATATTTTGGTCCCTTTTGTCAATCATTTTTGTTTTTTTGGGCTTTTATTGCCACATTAGAAATCAAAAAATCTCAATATTGCGTAGGAAGATGCCCACAACTTCATTTTTTTAGTGTCAATATAAAATAATTTAATTACTTTCTGAAAATAAACTTTATCTTATATTAAAATTTAACTGATATCCTTGATAAATACTCAAAGGTATTTAAATATAATATAAATTAGAAAAAACAATTCAAAATAATATTAACTATCAACATTCTATCCAAAATAATACGGGCTTTGAAAATTATAATGAGTGATACAAACTATCAATATATTTACAAAAAATAATATGTCTTATTTTTTCAAAAAAATATTAACTCCGGCGATGACGTGGTAACCGGAATCTAACATGTCATCAATAAATAGTTTTGTGATGTGGATTTTATCTTTTTAAATCAAGTTAATAATATTTAAAAATTTGAAGAATTATTTTTAATAAAATATTTCTCTTGTGAATTTTTTTAAACTTTTTTTTGGAAGTTCTGAAATTTTATATATTTTAAATAATCTATATATACTGAGTACATTCTGATGATGTGGCACGCTGAAAATTGAGGATTTAAGTCAAATCTCCATATATTACTAAATTGCCATTCATTAAAATTATCTATTTTAAAAATTAATTTCAACCAAATTCCATTATCTAATTCTTAATTAATTTCTATTAAATCCAGCTTTTTACAAAATAAATATCTTCCTTTTCAATAAAAGATTTTATAGAGTTAGTCACTAAAAATATTTTAATTGAATTAAGAGTACGGTTAATTATTGTAACATTTTGTTAAATAATTACATATTAAATTAATTTAACCAAAATTTGATAATAAATTATAAAATGAAGTTTACTTTACTTACTCGATTATGAATGAATCTATTAATCGCCTTAATTTTTTGAAACTAAGATTCTTAAAAACTATGTTTTAAAATATTTTTATGTTAACCTAGGGGTGGGCAAGGGACGTGATGAGATGAAATTGAGGTCATTTCATTCCCGTCTTGGCTATTTTATATTGGGTATTTTATATTGAATCCCATCAGGTCCTATTCCAACTGAGATCGGGACGGGACGGGCTCAATCCCGCTTAACTCTTAACTGATTTATTGTTTTTGAATTTAAACAGTTTATCCACAAAAATATCCGTATATATCGTACTTAAATTAGTTAATGTCCATATTCCGGCAGTGTTTGGGTCATTTGTTAAATTTGACGGCACTAACAATTTATTGATTATATATCGAGTTACTTGGTCTGGTTTGGTGGTTTGTATTGAATGTGTGCAGGTTTTGAAATGCATTTCAAAGGACCTTGGAAGGCCTTGAAATCGGATGCAAGGAAAGACAGGGCATTTAGAGTGATTAAAAGACGAAGGACTTGAAAGCCATTTCAAGGGACCAGAAGTCAAGACACGCCAAAGCTGCACACTGAAGGAATTCAAATTCAACAAACTTATCTACCAAACGCCAAAGAAGATCTTCTAAGAAAGATATGCTCAACAAGAAGATATGTTTAAAAGAAGATCTCAACCGACCAAGAAAGATTTGATTCATAGAAGGATCTTGCAACGATCCTCAACCAAAAGCACAAAGATCCTCTCTCAAACAGAATTTAATATCTTCACAACAAATACGAGAAGATTATGGATCAGAGAGATCAACGTGTTTCAAGGCGAAGAAGATGGTAGAAAATCCACAACGTCTACCTCATCTCAACCAAGAAGCGACTTTCATGGAGAAGAAGAATCATCGTCAAACGGTCATCTTCCCAACGGCTAGAAGACCTCTCCATAGAAGTCTATAAATGAATATGTCGATTGAAGAACACTACAACAAGCTTACACGGAAAATTTTAAAGTCTTCAAGCGATCCAAAACATCTTCATTCAATCAAACAATTTTTCTTTCTCTCTTTTACTTAAAAGCGTTATCCCCTAGAGAGGGATAAAACTTGAGAGCTCCATTGGTATATCTAAAAAGTGTTATACTAGAGTGTGTGTTACTCTGCAAAGTAATTAGGCTATTATAGCAAGGTGAAGAGTTGGAGCTAGATTGTAGCATTGGCTACAGTGAGAGGAGAAGGGGATTTCTTCTAGTTTGTATCTAGGGCTCTTTGAAGCTAATAATAGATAATTAGATCCTACGGCTATATCCTGGGACAGAGAGTAGGCTATTTAGAGCCGAACTTTGTAAACATATCCTCGTGTCGATCTTTTACATTCCGCACTTTATCTTGCTTTATTGTGACTAAATTTGTTTTGCACGTTTACAAAGTCAAGGCCCTTGAAAGTAGTTTCAAATCCCTTGAAATAAAAGTGTGTCACAAAGAGCTCAGATCGACATCAAGGCCTTTGAAATTGGTTTCAAAGCCTTGAGATAGGTTTTTGCGAAAAGTTCTCATACTCTATTCAACCCCCCCCCCCTCTAGATTATCTTTTATCCTTTTTATTCACCTAACGGTTCTTCAATTGGTATCAGAGCTAGACTTACATATATTGATTTAAACATCAGTGAAACTAATCATGAATCATGTAGGTGATGGAGGATTTGCTCAAGGAAGATCCTCATCTCGACCACCACTCTTCTGTGGCAAGAACTTTGCCCATTGGAGAGCACTCATGCATATGTTCATTATTGATGAGGACATGGAACTATGGAACATCATTCAAAATTGCCCCAAAGTCGCAACTACGATAGTTGAAGGTGTCCAAGTCCCAAAGAAGAAAGCTGACTTCACACAAGCTGACTTGGACAGTGTATAAAAGAACTACAAAGCTATGAACTTACTCTACTACGGATCAGATGCAAACGAATTCACCCGCAGTTCATCATGCAAGAGTGCAAAGGAAATATGGGACAAACTTGTTGTCACATACGAAGGAACAAGTCAAGTCAAGGAAACAAAGATTAGCATCTTCCTCAGACAATATGAGCTATTCAAGATGAATCCAAATGAACCAGTCAAAGAAATGTTCACAAGATTCACTAAGATCGTAAACAACTTGGACTCACTAGGAAAAATCTTCACAAATAAAGAAAAAGTAAGGAAGGTTCTAAGAAACTTACCTAAAGCAAAGTGGGGAACAAAGATGACTACATTGAAGAAGCTCAGAATCTCTCAACTCTTCCTCTTGATGACCTTCTTGTAAAACTCATCACACACGAAATGGTTCTTGGAGAAGAAGATGGAGAGCTCCCATCCAACACTAAGAATCTGGTATTAAAATTGAGAAAGGATGAGTTATCATCAGAAGAGGAAGACAGTGATGATGATGTTGATGATGATGAAGAAGATGCAATTACCATGGACTCTAAGGGTCTCGCGAGAATTCTCAAGATAAAGAAACAATCTGCAAACAATATAGAATATCCACGAACATCAAAACCCAGAGGTAAGTTTTCTAACTCTAATAAGAAAACTAGAGTCCTGACTTGTTTTGAATGTGGTGAAACAGATCATCTTGTTAAGGACTGTCCACAAAAGAAGAGGACCAACTTCAAGAAAAATGATCGAAAGAAGAAAGCTATGGTAGCTTCAAGGAGTGATTCAGAATTCTCAAATGAATCAGAAGACGAAAAAGAACAAGCAAACCTGTGTCTTATGGCCGATCATGAAGAAGATTTAAATCTCTACGTTGATAATGTGGTAAGTACTATCATATCTCAACCTGAATCTGACCTAAAATAATTCCTTAAAGACATTATTATATGTGACAAGGAACATAAAATAAGGATAAATTCTCTATAAAAAACTTCTTGAACAGGAAAAACAACTAAGTGAGATGTCTCTGGAGATTGAAAATCTTAACACAGAGAAGGTAGACTTTGATGACAATGTCAAGGCCTTGGAAACGGAAAATGCGATTCTCAAGGACAACCTCTCCTCTCTTTCTCGAAACTATATCGATCTAGAGAAAGAGAAAGTTGATCTAACTTCCACATGTCAAGACCAGAAGGCTGCACTTGTTAATATTACTCGTTCAAAAGCTAATCTTGAAAGAATGATGGGTGAACAACAGTCCTCACTCAATAGTAATGGTATAGGTTATTATAGGAGCTTTCTTAGAAAACCAACTACCATTTTTGTCAAAGCTAAAGGAAGTATTCATATGCCCACTTGTTTCTACTGTTGTAAAAAGGGTCTTGTAAAATCTACATGTCCATATAGAAGAAATGACGCTTATATTATTAGAAACACCTATCCTCTATGTTTAAGGAAAGAGGTCAAATAAATCTGGGTTCCTAAAGGTACTAGACCACCAAACATGATCAAACCTGAATATGGACCAAAATATGTCATTTGGTCGACCCGGAAAGGTTGATGTTTGCTATTTTGCAGGATATCACCAAGGTAAAGGAGCATAAATGGATATTAGATAGTGGTTGCTCAAGACACATGAGTGAAAAAAGTTCACTATTCTCAGATTTAAAGAAGCAATCATTTGGAACCATTACGCTTGGTGATAAAGGAAAGTGACATGATTGGCATTGGTAAAATTTGTTATAATTCATCTAACTTTATTGATGATGTATATCTTGTTGACGGTTTGAAGTATAATCTGCTTAGCATCTCTCAAATATGTGATAAAGGCAACAAAGTATTGTTTGATTCAGAAAAATGTGAAGTTCAAGACAAAACGACGGGTGACATTGTGCTTATTGCTCCTAGATGTAACAATGTTTATTCTATGAGTACTAACCAAGTTTCAGGAACTAAGCTAAAATGTCTCAAGGCCTTGACTAATGATCCAAGGTTTTGGCATAGAAGACTTGGTCACGTAAGTATGCATACAATGCAGAAGCTACTTTCAAAAGATTTGGTACGTGGCTTGCCAAACCTTAATTTCAAGGTAGATGAACTATGTAAAGCTTGTACACAAGGTAAACAAACAAGAGGTTCATTCAAACCTAAGAAAGTTGTAAGTTCTTCTCGACCCATTGAACTCTTACATATGGATCTTTGTGAACCTATGCGTGTCAAATCTCCCAAAGGCAAGCAATACATCCTTGTTATTGTGGATGACTTCTCTCGTTTCACATGGATTTCTTTCCTACGAGAAAAATCTGAAGCACTGTTTGAGTTTTCAAAATTATGTAAGGAGTTGCAAACCTTGAAAAACCTACCAATCGTTTTTATAAGAAGTGATCATGGTAGAGAATTTCAGCTCCTAGAACTCCTCAACGGAATGGAGTTGTGGAATGTAAGAACCGCACTCTTGAGGATATGTCTAGGACTATACTTTTAGAAAACAGTTTGCCAAAAAGTTTTTGGGTAGAAGCAGTAAACATTGCTAATTACATCTTAAATAGATGTTTAATTCGCCCCATTTTGAAAAAGATTCCTTATGAACTATTTAAAGGAAGAAAACCTAATATTTCATATTTCAAACCCTTTGGATGTACTTGCTTTGTTCATAACAATGGAAAAGATAATCTTCGGAAATTTGATGCACGTAGTGATGAAGCTATATTCATTGGATATGCTTCAAATAGCAAAGCTTATCGTGTTTATAACAAACGTACCAAAATTGTTGAGGAAATTATTCATGTCATTTTTTATGAAAGCAATGATGGTACTTTGAGTGAAAGTTTTGCAGATATTAATCTGAATCAACAAGAAGATCACAATTCGGATGAAGATGAAGATCCTAAAGATCAAGAAAAGAATATACAAGAAAAGATTCAAGATACCGGAGAAAACCCTCAAGACCTTGAAACACATCTTCAAGACCTTGAAACAGAAAACTGCGATGTCAGAACTTCGTTTCAAGGGATTGAAACCCAACTTTAAGGCCTTGACATAGGATCCAAGGGCAATACGTCAACAGTACCGGAATCTAGTCAAGCATACGAGTCTCAACCTTCAGCATCAGTCCCATCTTACAAACGAAGGAAATTTCAACACTCTTCATATCATCCATAAGAGAATGTGATCTCAGATCCAAACGCATGAGTTCAAACTCGATCTAAAGTAAACAACCTATGTGCATTCTCTGCGTTCGTGTATCTTATTGAGCCAAAGAATTATGTTCAAGCTCTTCAAGAACTCGACTGGATCATTGCCATGTAAAACGAACTAAATGAGTTTGAGAGAAACAAGGTTTGGACTCTTACTACAAGACCAAAGCATGTCATTGGCACAAAATGGGTTTTTCGAAATAAGTTGGATGAAAGTGGCAAAGTCATACGAAATAAAGCACGACTTGTAGCACAAGGCTATAACCAAGAAGAAGGTATTGATTATGAGGAGACCTTTTCCCCGGTTGCCAGGTTAGAAGTCATACGTATGCTACTTGCATTTGCATCTTTCATGAGTATAAAACTATTTCAAGTGGATGTAAAATGTGTTTTCCTAAACGGCTTCTTAGAAGAAGAAGTCTACGTTGCCCAACCTCCTGGTTTTGAAAATGATGAATTTTTTGATCATGTATTTAAACTGGAATAAGCTCTTTATGGTCTTAAGCATGCCCCTCGACCTTGGTATGAACGATTGTCTAAGTATCTTCTCGAAAACAAATTCAAAAGAGGTTTGATTGATAAAACTTTATTTATCAAAACCAGAGGCAACGATATATTAGTAGTACAAATCTATGTTGATGATATATTATTCGGTGCTACTAATGATTCCCTATGCAAGGAATTTTCAGATATCATGTGTAGGGAATTTGGAATGAGCTTAATGGGTGAGCTAAATTTATTTCTTGGACTTCAAGTTACACAAGCAAAGAAAGGAATTTTTCTCAATCAAAGCAAATATACTAAGGACTTGCTTAAGATGTATAAGATGGATCAATCTAAGGTCGCAAAGACTCCTATGAGTTCAACACTTTCACTTGACCATGACAAAGATGGAAAAAGTGTAGTACAAAAGGAGTATCGAGGTATGATCGGTTCATTGTTATATTTAACCGCTAGTCGACCTGACATTATCTTTAGCATGTGTTGTGTGCAAGATTTCAAGTTGATCCTAAAGAGTCACACTTGATTGTTGTGAAAAGAATTTTTCAGTATCTCAATGGCACTAAGGATCTAGGGTTATGGTACCCACGTCAAAGCTCGTTTCACCTTGTTGGCTATTCAGATGTAGACTTTGCAGGTTATAAGGTTGATAGGAAGAGCACTTCTAGATGTTGTCAATTCTTAGGGTCATCCCTAATCAGTTGGCACTCTAAGAAGCAAAACTTTGTCGCCCTATCCACAACCGAAGCTGAATATATAGTTGTGGGAGCCTGTTGTGCACAAATTCTATGGATAACTCAACAACTTCGTGATCTTGGATTTAATTTGAAAGGTATTACTATAAAATGTGATAATACTAGTGCTATTTCAATTACTAAAAATCTTGTGCAACATTCAAGGATGAAGCATATCGATGTAAGGCATCACTTCATACGTGATCATGTTGAGAAAGGTGATGTTTCGATCTCTTTTATATCAACTAGCTTGCAGCTTGCAGACATCTTTACCAAGCCTCTACCTGAAGATCAATTCAATTTTATTAAATTAGAGCTTGGTATGTTGAACAAGGAAGCATTAACGTAGCGGAAGTAAATTATTTTATTTTCTCCTTCGTATGCAGCCCACTAATCTTTTTCAAAGGCCTTGAAAGTCAATTCAAGGGCCTTAAAACGAGATTCAAGGGTAAATTAAGAAATATTGATCTATTTAAGGATTGATATCTTTTAGATATTTTCAATTCTTAAATTGTTTTTATGCTTTCAAAAAATTTTATTTCGGGTTCAAAGGCTTGAAAATGATTTGTTGAGATTTTATTGGAAACATCTTTGGTCTTTAAAGAGCTTGATCTTCTCAAAATCTTGTTATTGTTGTTTTCATTCTTTTAAAAGGCCAGAATTTCCTATCTTTTTCATTTTCCATCTTTACACAAACCCTTTTAAAAAATCCCTTGTTTTCTCTCTTAACATCATCTATGGCTCCCAGAAGTAAGAAATCTGCTACCCATGCCTCCACAAAGAAATCTGTTCAGATCTCCTCTGTTACAAAAGAAGAAACACCTTTTGAGGATTTAGAAATTTTTCAGACGACCGGTCTTCCCACATCTTAGTTCATCTACTTTTAAACCTCGGGATCTTGGCTCGATGGTTTTCACAATCGACCTCTCTGTATGTGTGATATGGTGGATATTGCATTTCTCAAAACACTTCAGATCCCTTGCATAGACAAGCTCAAGAGTTCGACAATCTAAAAAATATTAAACCCTAGAAATTTTGCTTTCTCAAGGCTCACAAGAATGTTTTATGTCAATCTCGTCACAAAACAGGACAAATGAGTTATCACCCTTGAATCTTCTGTAAAAGGTACCCCAATTTCTCTACTTCTTCTATTTTAAGTGAGATTCTTGGAATTCCTACAGATATTGCTTTTACTCATCCCTCACGATTAGAGAGTGTTCGACTTGCTAAGGAGAAGTTTCTAGTTCCCAATTCAACCTCACGCCAGGTTACTCATTCTTCCCTAACTCTAGACGCTAAAATTGTTTTTACCATTCTGGTTCGAAGTGTTGTTCTTCGTGCAAACTCAAGAGAGCTTTTGACTGATCAATCCTTGGAGCTAATTCATCTGATTATGTTTGGGTTAGACATTGATGTACCTAATCTTATCCTCAACCATATGTTACACTCTATTAACTCTAAGCGAGCCATCCCTTTGCCTTATAGAAATCTGTTTCCTAAGATCTTTGACCATTTCACAATTGACACATCCTTTGAAGATCGACAGTCAATTCCTGGCAAGATTAATGAGATCTGCTTAGAACAACTAGGAATTGAGAAGACTCTTGTAGGAGCATGGACTTTAAAAGGAAAAGGACTTATTCAACTGCCAACTCACGAAGCTCGAACATCTTCTACTCCTACTCCTGACATCAAGTTAGATGGATGCAAAAAAAGAACTGGTTTGTCAGAATCGTGAACTGTTTGATTTCCAGTTTGACACTAAGAGAAGACTGGATGCTAATCATGAACTCCTATCTACCATAAATTCTAAGGTCAATGAAATGTATTTGATGAATGCTCTTACTCTGACCACCATGGGAAGGATCCTACCCATGACTGAAGATGTAGCTCAACATACTCAAGAGAAAGTGGAAAATATGCAAATGAATTGCAAACGTCGTGTACAGAATAACTTTATTTTGTATCCGACTCATGTTGATCCAACTATCCTTCCAGTGATCGAATATGAGGTGATTAAGGAACGAAGAGCTGAAGAAAAGAGACGACGCTTAGTTGTTGAAATGAATGATTGGAGCCACAAAAAGTCTTCATCCAAAGGGAAAAGAAGGTTTTATGAGGAAGATTCAGATTCAGTTGATAATTGAGGGAACTTGATTTGTTTTTGTGGGTTTTGTGAAATACTTTTTTGGGTTGTAAACTTTCAAACTTCCTTGCCTTAACTATTTTTCTCCCTTGTTGAATGACAAATGGGGAGAAATAAATGATCCGACATTTCGATATTTCCTGCATTCTGCATTTTACGTTATTGATATTCATATATGCATCACTAACTTTACAATGCAGGTACGAGACATTTGTGTTGTTTTCCATCAAGGGGGAGATTGAAACTCCACCTTGATTATATATTTGTATAGGTCATGATGATGGAAGACTTAAACACAAATAGAGTGGTTTTATACACTAACAATTTATTGATTGTATATCGAGTTGCTTGGTTTGGTTTGGTGGTTTGTATTGAATGTGTGCAGGTTTTGAAACGCATTTCAAAGGACCTTGGAAGGCCTTGAAGTTGGATGCAAGGAAAGACAAAGCATTTAGAGTGATTAAAAAAACGAAGGCCTTGAAAACCATTCCAAGGGATCAGAAGTCAAGACACACCAAGGCTGCACGCTGAAGGAATTCAAATTCAACAAACTTATCTACCAAACGCCAAAGAAGATCTTCTAAGAAAGATTTGCTCAACAAGAAGATATGTTTAAAAGAAGATCTCAACCGACCAAGAAAGATTTGATTCATAGAAGGATCTTGCAACGATCCTCAACCAAAAGCACAAAAATCCTCTCTCAAAAGGAATTTAATATCTTCACAATAGATTCGAGAAGATTATGGATCAAAGAGATCAACGTGTTACAAGGAGATGAAGATGGTAGAAAATCCACAACGTCTACCTCATCTCAGCCAAGAAGCGACTTTCATGGAGAAGAAGAATCATCTTTAAACGGTCATCTTTCCAACGGCTAGAAGACCTCTCCATAGAAGTCTTTAAATGAAGATGTCGATTGAAGAACACTACAACAAGCTTACACGGAAAAATCTAAAGTCTTCAATCAATCCAAAACATCTTCATTCGATCAAACAGTTTTTCTTTCTCTCTTTTACTTAAAAGCATTATCCCCTAGAGAGGGATAAAACTTGAGAGCTCCATTGGTATATCTAAAAAGTGTTATACTAGAGTGTGTGTTACTTTGCGAAGTAACTAGGCTATTATAGCAAGGTGAAGAGTTTGAGCTAGATCGTAGCATTGGCTACAGTGAGAGAAGAAGGGGATTTCTTCTAGTTTGTATCTAGGACTCTTTGAAGCTGATAATAGATAGTTAGATCCTACGGCTATACCATGGGACAGAGAGTAGGCTATTTAGAGCCGAACTTCGTAAACATATCCTTGTGTCGATCTTTTACATTCCACACTTTATCTTGCTTTATTGTGACTAAATTTGTTTTGCAGGTTTACAAAGTCAAAGCCCTTGAAAGTAGTTTCAAATCCTTTGAAATCAAAGTGTGTCACAAAGAGCTTAGATCGACATCAAGGCCTTTGAAATTGGTTTTAAAACCTTGAGATAGGTTTTTGCGAAAAGTTCTCATACTCTATTCAACCCCCCCCCCCCTCCCCCCTTCTAGAGTATCTTTTATCCTTTTTATTCACCTAACGGTTCTTCAGAACACTTGAGGATGAGATATATATGGATTAACCTATTGGGTTTGTCTCAAAAGGTGTTGAAAAAGAAAGTGTGTCGTCTTAAGCGATCCATATATGGTCTTAAGCAATCTTCTAGGTGATGGTACTTTAGATTCCATGAAGCCATTACTGCTTTTGGCTTTTACATGGTTGCTGAAGACCATTGTGTGTATGTTATTAAATCTAAAGAAGGGATTATGTTTCTCTCCTTATATGTTGATGACATACTCCTAGATGGTAACAAAATGGAGATGATCAACGCTGCCAAAGGGTGGCTATTCTCTGTTTTTAAGATGAAGGATATGGGTGAAACTAGGTTTGTCCTAGGTGTGGAGATTATGAGAAATCACCCTAAAAAACTTCATGGTTTATGTCAAGAGACATATATTAAGAAGGTATTGGAGCATTTTTGAATGAGTAAGTCCAAACCCGTTGATACTCCAGTTGATAAAGGTCAATTCCTAGGCCTTGATCAATGCCCTAAAACAGATTTAGAGAAGAAATAAATGAGCGATGTTTCTTACGCTAGTGCAATAGGGAGTTTGATGTATGCCATGTTATGTACTAGGCCTGACATCTGCAATTCGGTTGGTTTGGTGAGTCGTTACAAAAGTAGCCCGGGTCCTGCGCACTAGCAAGGAGTCAAGAGAATCGTGTGTTACCTTTGTGGTACAAGTAACCTAGTCCTATGTTTTCAAGGAGGGGACTTGAGTTTGAAAGGATACTCCGATGCTGATTGGGGAGGTGATTTAGACGAGTCTAAATCGACCTCGGGATACGCTTTTGTCCTTGGTGGAGGTGCAATATCCTGGTGCAGTAACAAGCAAGACTGCATTGCTTTATCGACTATGGAAGCAGAGTATGTCGTTGTTAGCCTCACTGTCCAAGAGGCGATGTGGCTAAGGAGTTTTTTATAAGATCTTGATCTTACTCCTAAAGTTGATGAGCCTGTGGAAATGCATTGTGACAATACCGCTACTATCCAATTTGCCCAGGATCCGAAATTTCATAGGAAAACCAAGCATATTAAGAGGCGCTATCATTTTTGTTCAAAACGCCATAAAAAATAAGGAAGTTGACATTAAGTATATATCGACTAATGAGATGATTGTTGATCCTTTAACTACACCTATTGCTAGAGATGTGTTCCGAGCCCATGTTAAACGTTTGGGCTTACGAAGGTTTTAGTTTTTGATTGTATCTTCTTTTGTTTTGGTGGTAGGAATGTTTTGTGTTATGGACATGTTTTGAGCATTATGGAATAAAAGTGTTTTTTTTTCTTTAATTGTTCATAAGCATTTGTTGCATCTTTCTGGCACGTAAGAATGCTACCAAGCTCCTTGATTGACCTAGTCACACAAGTTATCGCCTTGATGCTAGAGTAGCATGCAAGATGAGACTGAGTCTTGATTAACACTTTGTGTGTACGAGAATGTATTATTACACTTGTGATGTGTAGATAATAAGTTTACTCATTACCTAGTTGCCTTATTATGTATAAGATGAGACTCTCAAATAGTCAAGTATGAAATACATGTCTTTCGTACTAGAGCTAAAAATCGAATAACGAGTGTGGGATTGGACATTGAGTATGTCAAATTAAGTGGCTCGGTTAGATACTTAGGTAGTATCTAAACTATTATTCGCGACATAGAAGAGTGGCATGTCCTTAGTGGGAACTATGTCGTGCGCATATATCATACTATGTGTGTTTTCCTACCATTATAGGAGTGACAGACCTTTTCCCACTTTGTCACTGTGTGAGCCCTATAGACCGTAGTGTATGTTGTTGTATGAAGCCCTTTTTGACTTAGAGTTGTGTTAAAAAAGTCTAAACCCAATGTTGCTACTTTCGTATGATTACATAAAGCCGGAAAGTTGAGGCGTAATGGGTCATATTAGGAAAGAAGTTGAGTTGCGATATTTTTTCATTAGTGCCAAAGGAAGGTCAATTCAACTGCATTATGTTAAGTGTATAACTTTATAACATGTTATTAGCATAAAGGGATTGTGTATGCTCCGGTGTTATGTGAATGACCTAGGGAATCGTTGTTACGGTGAAAGTGTTATGTTAGTTTGATGGTAGCTTAATATAACACTACTTGTTACTTTTTGGTCGCACGCCCCATTTCCTGTATGAACTGTGTTAGTTTGTTTATTGTAGTAAACTTGGTTATGTGACCAAGTGGGAGGCTTGATTGGTTGTCTAGCCGAGTGGGAGTATTGTAATTTAAATGACTCTTGACTGTTACATATTTCTTTGTTAAATTAAGGGTGTCTTAATTGGCTTTTAAGACAGAAAATAATTAACGGCGATTTGATGTTACATATTCCTTTGCTAAATTAAGGGGGTCTTAGTTGATTTTTAAGACAGGATATAAATAGTCAATATTCTCCTTAATTACCCCTTGATCTCCTCAAATGTAACCGACATATTGGAGCAATATATATATGGGGTTTATTCTATGTGAATAAACAACTTACTACAATACACTTCTAAGAATACACAACAGAGCTTACCATTAATCAGTGACTTTGGGATTTGGGGTGTGGATACTTCACGTCTGTTATCGGGTTAAAACGTTGTGGACTGAGGACAACACTACTAGTACGAGTACCGTTAAGGTTAGTATATTATCCAACACTAACAAAGTCTTGTTGTCTTGCATTTGCAAAACACAATACGGGGGAAAAACTACAAGGAATCCCCCATGTCATTTAGCACTTTTGCAAACTCGAGAAATCAAACACCATTTAAACTCATTTTCAACTTTCCGATCTCCACTGGACAATGCACTCTTATTGTCGTTGTATTTGAATTGTCTGTGTTTTTATATATGTTGAAGAACATGTTATGGAAGCTGCAACAATGCAACATTACCACTTGATCATCGACTTTCTTTCTCAAATATAATACCCAAATTTATACTTTATTACTTAGTTTTAATAAATAAAAAAAATACATACATTATCGATTGTTAATATTGTTAATGTCGTATAACATCCTCTCCAAAGGAGGAGAGACATTCTGGTATGATATTAACAATACTAATTTAGACAACTAAAACGATCCTAATAACGATATTATGGTATGATATTAACAATACTAAATAGGATAACTAAAACGATCATAATAGCGAATAATGTACATCATGAATAATAGGTCTTTTGAGGAGGCTGATCGGTTGACACTAGTGTCAAATGACACTAGTGATGTGGCATTATCAAGTGGATGAATTGGCAGATGATGTGGCTAATTATTAAAAAAATAGTAATAATAAATTAAGGTAATTAATTAGACTTCATTAATTATTTTGTTATGGAAAATTCCAACTTCATTAATTATTTTCTTCTAGGTCATTGGAAGGAAGGGGAAGGGTTGGCAATGAAGGTGTGTCATTTGACGTTCAATTCTCCCAAACTTTTCTCCATGGTTGGATATGCTATGGTATCCTTCTATCATCATCAATTTGATTCGATTAAAAGCTCCATATTATTGAAGGTTTTTGTTGAGAAGGTGAAATCGATTAGCAGATCTCCACTAGAGGAGCTGGGATGTCTAGCACACAAGTAAGGGGAAGGAGGACACTAGTGATCTCGAAGGTGAAGTCGCATAAGATGAAGAGTGAGAATGGAGGACTATTCAGTTCGTTGGAAGGTGAAGTTAATCGACCGGTGGGTTGGAAGAAAGGAGGAGCTGAAGAGTTAGATGAATTAGATGATGATAGTTAAATTATTAAACAAACTTAATGTTGCATTTAATAGTTTTACATTTTCAAAACAACTTTTTTAAAAAGGCGAAAAGCGTTGCTTGTGTATTGTACGTGCATGGTAAGTGTACAGTCCTCAAAACTTCCTTCTAATTGCTTGCTAGAAGAAACCGAAGGCTACGTTGTGAAGGATTTAACCCTTTTTTTGATGAACAAGGTAAGTTTACGTATTCAAGATGAGCGACTCAATGAGCATCGATCTTAATGTTGACGCAGTCGACGTACAAGAACAAGGTAATTAACTTCGATCAAATTTTTTTATGTCAAGATTAACCCTTTTAGTGTAGAATCGAATAATTTAATGTGCCCATTGTGTTATGTATGAATGTGAAGGTAACCTAATGTGTGAATTGTTCGACGATAATCCACCATGTTCTCCGACTATTAGAGAACATGAAAATCTGGATGAGAACGAGCTAGATTACAAAGCTAACGGATATAGTTTAGGGAATGAAGGTAAAGTTGATGTGGATGAAGATCTTAATCTACACGTGGGGATGACATTTGCAAACTCGGATGAGTTGATAGGTCATTGTCATTTTTATGTTCAGAAAAATGGATTTTCTATTAGAATCCGAAATTCTACTATGAACAAAGAGAATGGTAATGAGGAGAATGAAGGGAATGTGTTGCCGAGCGGAAAAGACAAGTACAAGGCATTGAGGTTGATTTGTTCTAAAGGGGGAAATTTGATTCAAAGTCAAGAAATCCAGGACGTGGACCTAGTTCATGCAGCACCGGATGTTAGTTCCATGTCAATGCCTCTATCCAAACCGATGGGCTATGGAAGCTAACTAAGGTAACACTAGATCATAATCATGAGTGTGTTGCTGGAAATTCTAAATTCCTTGCAAGCAATAGATATATCAGTGAAAGAAATAAAAAAAAAAAGATTTTGGATAATGATAGAGTTGGCGTGCAGATAATAAAAAACTACAGTTCTATTGTTGTGGAACACGGAAGCCATGACAATGTTCCCTTTGACTAGAGAGATGTTCGTAACCTAATTACAATGCGTAGAAGACTTCATATGGATACATGCGACTTCAATGCAATGAGGGATTATTTTGACATGATGAGTATTAGTAAGTGCAATTTTGTATATAGATATGACCAAAATGACAATGGAAGATTGAGGAATGTATTTTGGACAGATGGAAGGAGCATAGCTGCATATCAAGAGTTTGGAGATGTCATTTCTTTTGACACTACTTACGTGTCGAATAGATATAAGATGTCATTTGCACCATTTATTGGAGTTAACCACCATGGTCAATCTGTATTGTTTAGGTGTGCTCTATTAGGTGGTGAGGAAATTGATAATTTTCTATGGTTGTTCCGTACCTGGCCAGAGGTAATGTCGGGAAAGGTTCCGCAAGCAATCATCACCGATTAGTGCAAATCCATCGGTATATTTATTTCTCCATTTAGTACATTATTTTAGGTTTACATTTCTCACAATGATCATACTCTTTTTTTTTATATATTTCTTATTTCAAAGGAAATGAAATTGGACAAGTATTCCCTAATACTCCACATCGGTGGTGCATTTGGCATGTAATACAAAATGCACAAAAACATAGATTTGATAAACCTAGATTCTCCGAAACGAGAGTTCAGAGTAACGGCATTCAAGTAACATAGATCATGTGAACCATCAAGCTTGTGAGTTCACTTGATCTAACTCAATCTTGCTTAAATCTACGACAATAAGATGTAATTTAGACATTATGGTAGTACTAGTTCCGTCACACATGCATAAGTCGATAAACCTAGATTCTCGGAAACGAGAGTTTCAAGTGACGACATTCAAGTAACATAGATCATGTGAACCCTCAAGTTTGTGAGTTCACTTGATCTAACTCAATCTTGATTAATTCTACGACAATAAGATGTAATTTAAACATTATGGTAGTACTAGGTCCGTCACACATGCATAAGTCGATAAACCTAGATTCTCCGAAACGAGAATTCCAAGTAACGGCATTCAAGTAACATAGATCATGTGAACCATCAAGCTTGTGAGTTCACTTGATCTAACTCAATCTTGCTTAATTCTACGACAATAAGATGTAATTTAGACATTATGGTAGTACTAGATCCGTCACACATGCATAAGTCGATAAACCTAGATTCTCCGAAACGAGAGTTCCAAGTGACGGCGTCAAGTAACATAGATCATGTGAACCATCAAGCTTGTGAGTTCACTTGATCTAACTCAATCTTCCTTAATTCTACGACAATAAGATATAATATAGACATTATGGTAGTACTAGGTCCGCCACACATGCATAAGTCGATAAACCTAGGTTCTCCAAAACAAGAGTTCCGAGTGACGGCATTCAAGTAACATAGATCATGTGAACCATTAAGCTTGTGATTTCACTTGATCTAACTCAATCTTCCTTAATTCTACGACAATAAGATGTAATTTAGACATTATGGTAGTACTAGGTCCGTCACACATGCATAAGTCGATAAACCTAGATTTTCCGAAACGAGAGTTCTGAGTGACGGCATCCAAGTAACATAGATCATGTGAACCATCATGCTTGTGAGTTCACTTGATCTAACTCAATCTTCCTTAATTCTACGACAATAAGATGTAATTTACACTTATGTGATCATATAATCACTTGATCTTCATACATTATGGTAGTATCATGTGAACCATCATCCATCTAAACCATCATCCATGTGAACCATCAAGCTTGTGAGTTCACTTCATCCTTGTTAATATGATGTAATTTAAACTTATGTGATCATATCATCAACTTAATAAATTTTATATTTATACTTATTATAATTTTATTGGTAATATGATGTAGTTTACACTTATGTGATCATATCCCTGTTAATATGATGTGATTTAAACTTATGTGATCATATCATCAACTTAATAAATTTTATATTTATACTTATTATAATTTTATTGGTAATAAGATGTAATTTACAATTATGTGATAATATCCTTGTTAATATGATGTAATTTACACTTATGTAATACTAGTTTTTTTTTTTCAAAATCTGGACCCGAAACAATGTAACAAGTTGATGAGGAGACTTGAGAGGTAACCCGGTTAGCCTTCTACTGAAAGGATTTCAAATCTAAATTAAATCCACTGTCGGTATTATCGCCCAATGAATGGTGTTTCCTCTTTTCAACTTCTCAACAATGAATGCATTTCTTCTTCATGAGTTCCAACGTTATCAAATGGTTGCTTCGAGCTTCGAGCTTCTCATCTTCCCACCTTCTATCATTACACCAACTAACCACCTTCTCACCTTCTACCTCCTCATTCTCGTACATAATATAAATCGTCAAATATTAAACTTTCAAATACCAAGCATTCAAAATTTTCGAGCACTATTACCCAAAAACCCTCAAAATGTCAAGGACAACCAAAAACACACCTTCATCGTCCAAGAAACCTGTAATCCCAATCACTGAATCCGGAATACAGATCTACACGGAGAGTATTACCGCAAAGTACAACAATCTAGAGTACCAAATCTTGGTGACCATCAGAAGAATGATCAAAGTAGGTTTAGGACCTTCTTTTAAAGTTGTTGTTGCATCGGACACTCCGATGGTTGATTTGTTGTGGATGTACGAGAGGGAAGCCCTACAATTCTATGAAGATACCACACCTTCTTCAAAGCCTTTGAGAAAATTGAAACTAGACCGCACACCAACTTTTGCTTCTAAGAGGGTCAAAATGGAATATGAGGAGACACCAACATTGGTTGACAAAACGTTCATACAAGAGGGCGAGGCCACACCTTCTTCAGCTTCCAAATAACTGAAAGGGGTAGACGTTGATCAGACCAATATCATCAACATAGACGACGAGGACAAGGTGTAAGCGGAGATGACCTCTGAAAGGCCTTTGCATGTTTCTTCTTTTTTTGTTGTTTTGTAATAAATGACCTTTGGATGTTTTCTTGAGGCATTTCAATTTTGGCGGTGGGTATCAAACCTGCAGTTTACTGAATGTAACACTTTTAATTTTCAACTATGCAAGCAAACTGTTACATTCACTTCATATCAATATATATTTTGGGAAGAAAAAGATTGTTTGTTTACCACATTTATGAATCAACAGTGCACAAACATGATACAAGAATGATTGGCTTTAGAACAAATTTGATAATGTCTTAGTTTAGTGCATCTCACTGTGTGAAACTTCAAGTTGTGATATGATTATATGTAATCCATTATCGATCCCAACTTGTTCAAAGACATACAGTTTCCTGTAATTTCTTCCTTGAGTCTCATACGATTTGGATTTACCTAAACATAAACAAACTCAGCATAATCAAGGTGTACAAAGGTTCCAGATCAAAATCAACCTTCTTCCTGCAATCTGCAATCTGCACTTGGCAAGTTTTTAAATGCAGTTTTATCAAGCAAACATCAAAATAGAAGGACAAAAACACAGTTGAGAATGAGAGACAGATGATTCGGATATCATCTGTGTAAGAAAAGACCAAGCTTCAAAAACACACTTGAGAAGGAGAGACAGAAAAAATCTGGAGAAATCAATGAAAGAAGGAAGGACAGAGAAAGAAATCGAGAAGAAAGAAATTGAGGAGAAAGAAATCAAGAAGTAAATCCACAATATTACGTGATTTGAGAAAGAAATCTAGAAAATTGAATATTACGTGATTTTCATTAACTAATTAATTATCTTAACTTATTATCCTCTTTTTTTAAATAATAAGCAACCTCATATGTCAATTCATCTACATGATAATGCCACATCACTAGTGTCAAATGACACTAGTGTCAAACAATCCTTTTCCGTGTTTTGAGCTACTTTTGGTGAGTACCCTCTTTTGAGTTACTTTTGGCAGTATGGTACGATATTCAATTCAAGTTTAAAAGTTACAATTCTGTTCAACTTCCTCTCCTAAAATCTCTCAATAAAACTTGATCTCTCAATAAAACTTGATCTCTCAATAAAACTTGAAGAGTTCTTAATAGGCAAAATGGCTCTTACAAGACTCTTCTTCATCACCATCCTACTTCCTTTGCAGATCCTTGGTATGTATACAATTTTCAGTCCCACTTACTTTTGTGATTTCTTTATGGGTTCGGGTTAATAGTTTAAGATTTGGTTGCAAGAGCTTGGAGTGGTCGTCAGTGGACAGGTACCTCAACTTAACAATATTTCGTTAGTGATTTGATCATATAACCCATAATTAGATGATACTATATATGTGATGATCAGAAAACATGGTGTGTGGCGAAGCCCTCAACAAGTGAAGCAGAGCTGAGGAACAACATAAATTACGCATGCCAGATCATCAACTGTGGGACCATACAAGCAGGCAGGCCCTGCTATGAGCCACCACAGCTGGAAAACCAAGCATCGGGTTTTGCCTTCAATCTCTAGCACACGCAAACTCGCACTCTTGAATGTCAAAAACATTACCAGCACAGCACAAACGTTTTAGATGAACGCAACACTATCAATCATTTTGGGAAAAGAATCATCAGTGGATCAAACTAGTATTCAGCAAACACCTAACCCATTCGGCTTTTTAAAAGCCGACAATATTCCATGTTCAATGTCAAAATCCTAGACAATTTACATCTCTTCTTCTTCTAAACCTGCTTCTGCATTTCAGCTTCTGAACAAGGGTTTTCCTCATCTCTTGATTCTTGCCGGTTTTTACTATCGTCAGCTACACGTGCTGAATGCTCCTCACAAACACCGTTTGCCAGAGCTGCTTTATCCGCCTCAGGGACTTTACTCGAGCTTGACTCAACAGACTCATCCTCGGGTTTTGCATCCTTGGAAGAGGTTTCAGATGTTTGTAACACTGCTGATGATGTCGCAGGGTCTAGATCATCTTCGGCCTTGATAACTTCATCTCCAACTCCTTCCTCCCTTCCAGATGAGGCAGAAGCATGCTGCTCATTGTCCGCTCTCTTCTCCTCTAAAGCAAACCAATTTGAATTCGTAAACAAAGAACTGCTGCAGGGTATACAAGGTAAATATCATCAACCCAATAAGTTGAAAATACAAAAAAGGCACAAGAAAACTTGGAAAAGGCAGTAGTGAGAGGCCAGTTTCAAGCCTACCTTTCTTGATCATCTCCCAAGCGCAATGATGAAAGAACAACCTCAGCAGACTCGTCATCGAAGTAAACGTCCTGCCAAATAGTTACAATGAGACGCTGCCAGTTCTTCCTTAAGCTAATATTCATACCAGAACAAATCATATTCCAATTTACAGCATAGTACAATCAAATACAAAATACATACCTCGTCATCTCGATCCAGTGACCCTTGACCCTACAATAGCAGACATATATCATTACTGAACAAGAAGGTGCTATAAAGTTGCAGCCAAACATTCCAGAGATGGAAAAATGATATAGTGTAAAGGTAAATGGCCTTCCTAAAATCAGTTCATATGAATGCCAATAAAACAACACATCCAAAGGGGAAGAAGATGAGGAAAGAAACAAATTACCTCATCCATGTCATTGTTATAAATGCCATATCGGAAAGCCTGACTTAGGTTATTTGCTAATGCTGCAACATCATAATCTCTGTCTTGGTAATCCTCATCATCACTGTCCTTTCCTCGATCTTGAACTGTTGACGGTCGCCTATAGAATACATATAGGAAACAGCGTTAACCAGCAAAAATCCTCAGAATCTCCCACGCTTTCTGACTGATATATTAATTCTGATAAAGGACGCCTACAAACAGACTCCTGCATACTTCAAATACTGGATAAAATGTGAGTAGTTAACTAGCAGTCTAGCACTAACCCACTCTTCCTACCACTCCTAATAACTCTTTAAGTGTAAACGTCAACTCATTCTGCCACCAGATAGAGAAACAACAAAGACTACTAACTGACTCCTACTTAGAGCCAAAAAAAAAAGTTAATGGAAGTACTAAATTGATGCCTACTTTTCCTAACATAAGTCTTCCATGATCTGGCTTTAGCTGGGGTTGTATCATATTTACATTAGAAGTGTCACATTGACTCACATACTCCTTGACGGAATTCTGATTTCAAGAGAAAGCATAAAAGACTTTGGAAAGAGCAAACACAAATTGACATTCTAAAACCATTATAATATTAGCAGTCGAACGGTAACATAAGGGCAGCCCAAGTTTGATACACACACTATGGAAACAAAACTACCACTCAGTCAAACCCAGAAATATTTGTTTCCATCATCAATAATATATATAACTACTTGGCGATCATCACTTACCCACAAGTCCACTGGTTGACATTTTCAATAGCATTGCGGTTGGAAAGAACACTTGCACTCCAGTTGGTCCACTCATCATTTTCCTGATCAAGAAAATGTTACCAGAAGCCAATTTTTATATGACAGGAGATTAAGTTTAAAAAGAAAAATTGCGAAACTAAACCTGGTCGTTTCAACTACTTTCACCAATATGCACATGTCAGAACATTGTAGACAAATACGTTTTCTTTTCACAGATACAAGCCAAAAAATATGAACAAAATACCAAAGAGGTATTTAAGAATGACATGACAAATGGGTTTCAAAAAAAAAAAGTGGTTCAAGTTTTTTCACCTATGGGAATTGAACCCGCTATTTTAACCGCTTCTTTCACCTATTTTAGTAAATCCCGAGTCACCGGAATCCTCCATTAAGAAATCAACAGTGGCAAATGGTAACCTAGCTGGTCGGGAACTGGATCAATGAGGAGCAGTTTTGTTTGAGAAAAAACGCATTTAACACAATTAAATGACCGGTTTGCATATTTTTAATACTCAATTGTCAGTACTTTTTTTATACTCAACTGTCCAAAACTCACTTTCTAGGCTAATTTCGTATTTTGGAAAAGATCTGCTCCCTCCGGATGAAATGTTTGTCGTGTTTTAGCCTTAATTTTTGTTCCAAAATATTTCTCACTGAAGCTACTTTGGTCTTCACTTAACGCATTTGTCCTTCTGATCATCAGAAGATGGTTAGTAGCCAATACATTTTGTAAACCAAGCATTTGTCCGAAGCAGCTGATACATACTTGTTAATCAACAATGACAACAAATCTTCCTGTAGAGGCAATATGACGACCTTGTGGCACAAAGCAAGTGTTGTGCCAAACTACTAATTCCTACAAGTAAACGTGCTATAATATAAACAGATCATTCATACTTGCCAAACCATCATTTAGAAACAAACCCTGGGAGGTCAAAAAACAAACTATCCAGCACATAAATTTGAGCGACTTGCTGAAGAACAAATTAGGTGTAGAGAAAAACCTGCAAATGTGAACGAATTTTGCTGCTAGAGTTCCCAAGATCAACAAGCTTGTTACAAATACGTGTGAGATGTCCGATGTTTCCAATTCTTGGAGGCTGCTTCCCGTCAGAAGGGACAGTAGGCTGCAAGAAGTATGAGTTGAGTTTTCAACAGATCCAGTTAATTATACAGCATAGATAAAATTAAATTGAAAAAGGCCAAATTGTAAGGAGCTACACGGTGGGGGTGTAAGCAAATAGCCAATAGTACAAAAATCAATTGACATCTAGTGAAGAACAACCTTTGCAGGATCATGAGACAAAGTAAAATTCCTCTCTTCTTCAAGTATTTTCTTAACAAGATTACAATCTTGTAGAATATGTTCTACAAGGAAGGAACTCTTGCTTTCCAAGCAGGACAGAATTATGGACTCTGCATGGTGATGTAAGAAATTGTTGAATGGATACCTGCGTCATTTAGTATTATTAGAGATGATTACACACCACAATGAAAGACCAAAAATATTCTTACTCACTCAAAAAACAATTCCAGAACTCTTTGTACTGCTCCAAGCCTAATCAGCTCCTTTTCAGATACCTCATTACCAATTGAGAGCAGCACCGCAATGAACTCAACAATCTGAAAGAAACGAAAAAAAAAAAAAAAAAAAAAAGCAGAGAGGTCGCTCAATCACTCACTACATACAAAATAGATGGATCTCTTAAAAGGGGAAAAAAAACATTTTTCATTTATCAACAAAAGAACACCAAACTGATATGGGAAACCATACTCTGAAGACCTATAACACACCACAAACTACAAGTAAACAGGCAACACCACCCCCTTAGCAAATTACAATTAAACAGGCACTGTAGGATAGCTAAAAGCTCATTATATCACTTTTTTACATCAGAACAAGTCGTAGAATGTAAAGGAGGGGTAGGAGCCAATAAATAATAATTAATGGCAAAAAATGAACTTATGAATCACAGGAAAAACCTTCAATCGATGTTTTCCCAAAGGTGGCTGCAACTTTCCATATGTGGTTGGCAAAACACTTTCATCAGATGATATATCCAATAATTTGAGTACTTGATCTGCCACAAGAACATATATAGTAAGATTGAGCTTCAGTCTTAATATTGGCAATTTTATACAAGAAGAGAAAGGGTCATATGGCATAATTTCACAGAAATGGGATGCAATCTCACCTACACTCTCAAGCATGCCATCAACTGTTTCAGGACTGGCAGTTACACTGGACCCTGTAGTAAATTGGTGGTTGTACATATGGTAACTACCAAGTGTCACCCTCTTGGGATCTAACAAACATATACAAACTGACAAAGAGTGGACCAGAACTGATTTTGGACGGCTTTCCTCCAAAGCATTATTGAGTAACCTTGCTACAAAACTGTAAATAGAAGAAAACAACTCACAACCAAGAAAGATGAAAGGGAATACAAAGTTAAAATCAAGTCAGGTTGTAACAAGTCCTCAAAGTAAGCTACCTTGGACTAGAAACTTTTGCAGCAAGGCCAGTTGGAGCATATCTAGCAATGGCACAAAGTGCCTCTGCTGCATTAGTATGCCATTCAGGGGAATCCTGCAGGTAGCATCACTGGTCAGTAATTAAAACAATTCTTGAAAGATACTACTAGTCAAATTGATGTGCTTCTTAACGAAAAAATGCAAACTGGAATTCTTCAACGAATCTTAGCAACTTGAACACTGTAGATAAAATTTTAGAAACCAGTTTGCACACGAACATCAAGCTTATTAAAAAGAATCATTAAGCATAAAAAAAAATGGGGAGACCTAACATCCTCAATAAAGAATAAAGAGGCTGCCAACATGAAATATGAAAGCAAACAAACTAGTTTGACAAAGAGTTTGCCGGGTCAAAATACCTCCACCATGGGGGCTTAGAGATCTATATCTTATCATTTACAACCCAAACCCTATAAGCAAATGAACAAACCAGTGGCAAACAGGATAAGTGCGTGACATAAACTAGAATCAGGGAAGAGTATCACCGTAAAAAATTTGCTTACAAGTTACAAGCAACTAGCAAAAAGAAGTCGTGTTACCATTTCCAACAAGCAAAAAAAATTACTTACAGAGGAGACAAACTTATCCGCAATCATCTCCAAAACATCAGTATCTTCCAGCCATCTTATTGCTTCTGCATAGTTTGCATAAATATGTTCATCAGCACCAATTAGGCGAACCAATACCTGGACACAGTTCAAAAACTTTATGTTACCATTTCATACAATTGAAAGGCAACAACCACCCATCATTGTGAAGTGTGTAAAATCAAGTAGTGATAGCTAGCACTTGAAGTTGAATAAAAGAAACTTGACAACTTTTGCAGCACTAGAGGGGGGTAACACAGATACAAGTGCTCTACAAAACTTCCCCATGCAAAATACATCCACAACACACCCCTCGTCTCGAAGCCAGTCACATCATTTACAATCCTCTCCTACCGGACCTCAAGGGTCAAATATCAGAGAACTTGGAGCTATGACTATCAGCAACCGACTCAGATAGCCATGGCTCATGCACTGACATCAAGCGCGTGAGAGTAGATCTAAGAGTCTGTGTTAATTTGTAAGGGTACAAAAACTTCATACAACACTGCCGATAAGACCCACAACCCCATAAAGAGACATGTACGTAAAAACTAAATAAAATAGCTGGCAATATGCCTATAATGTATAAGTGAACGAATTAGAAGAACAATGCACCAAACAAAGATCGAGATATAAAACCAACCTCCATGATGGATGTGATTCCGACAAGATCAACCAACTGCCTGATGATTTCTTGGTGAGCCTAGGCAATCCACAATGACAGTATATGATAAGAACACAGGTTAGTTATGACAAGGGGCAGAATGTAGACAATATCCATGAAGTCAAAATTATTGAAAGTAGATAGATAGGCAGGCAGACACCAATATTTGTACAAAATGTCCTATCAAAGGCAAAAAAAAAAGTATTTCTGAAAGGTGAACTAAGTCAACGTGATATACTGATATACTGGACACTTCACACTTGGTCTTCAGATTTTCTGAACCTTACTTTATTAGAACAAACACTGAAAAAACGAATATAATTCTCCAGTTGCATATTCAATACTTACTTGGATGTAATTCATAATGGGCGTTGTCTTTCGCAACAATAGACAGATCACAACCTGAGAGAGGGGCATGGGTGATGGAGCAAGAAGTCACATATGGAGCAAGTGCAAACTAAAAGAATGTAGCTAATGAAAAGATAAGAGAAGAAGAAAAATAAAGATATTTACAAAAGCTACAATGATGTTTATCATCGGGAAATAAAGTACATGCATGTGTGCGGATTTTAGTCTCCTATGAGCTTGATGAACAATTAGGCAGAGTTTCCAACTTGAATTACCTTGCTAAAATATCCAGCAAGTAAGGTCCCATGTGGCCGGTTTGGATCCAAGAAGGAGAACAGCAAAGCCAGCAACTGTTCAATCACAAACGAGAAAATTTTGAGCTAAATTATTTAAGCATCGTGGAGTAAAGATGACAAATAACATCAAGAAAAATTGAACCGAATTTACCTCTTCATCTTCTACCAGTGTCCGAAGTATGATATCAACTTCGCAAGTAATGATCTCAGATGAAATGAAAGGAAATCTGCAGAGAAAAAGAAGAGCATGGATAAGTACTCAAACAGAGCAAAGGTAAAAAATAAGGCTTGATAAAAAAATGTAAGGATGTTCCACAGTGGTCTACTTGAGACTTCTGCTTTTTTCAGCATCCTCGGGAGCTTCTTCCACAATGTAGCGAACAAGTTGCTCAACCTGGGGTTTTTCCTTTAAACTGCAGAAAAAAAATGGAAGCAGTATATTATCAAGTTAAGACGTCATGTAGAGCAAATGTGCTTCCATGAAAACAACATCGTGTGATAATGTACGAGGTGAACAAAGACAAGAGTTATAGTTAAGGAAAAGAAATATACTTGTGTGAAAGATATGTATAACAAAACAAATGTCAAAGGAATAAAAATATGCACAAAAAGAGATATGGATAGATAGATAGCTACTTAGATACATAAAAGCCTGTAAACAGAAGGTGCAAAAGCAAAGGAGAATTACAAATTGATGAGTCGAGCATTGAGGGCTTTGCATTCCTGTATGATTTCATCTTCGTCAAGAAGCTCCTCCAGGGTAAAATTGTCTTTGTCCAATATTGTCTCCACCTGAAGTGCAGAATTATAATTTTATATTTTCTTCACTGCAAACCCACACTGAGTCATGCAAGCCGTACAAAAAACAAAGGAAACCACCAGATACTCTGTAAAATCATACAAACTGGAGATGGGAAAAGGCAGATGGATGTTTAATTATATATAATCATTACAGGAAATTTTGGAGAATCTTCACTTGGAACGTGTTAATTATTCTCTTCCTTTTTCCTGTGAAAAAGTGTTTTATTCAATAGATATATACTTTAAAATGAAGGAGAAAGTCTCCTCCACCCTCATTAACCATCACAAATATAAGCCAGCTCTTTCCTCAGGAAGAGATAGCACCTACATAAGGCAGCTCTTTCTACTAGATATGCTACAACAAAAGCTTATTCTCAAGTGTGCTTGTGCAGGTGCCAGGGTTCAACACGTAAATCCTCCATTCCACTTTGATCTATCCAAATTCACTGATTTTTAGAGAATACAATCATTACTTGATCTTCTTATCCCATGCTGTGTTGCACCTTTGTTTCAACATAGTTTAAACACAACAAGATAATTACGCATCGTCTAGTGTGTCTTTTAGTATATTACTGCATCTGTTGTTTCAAGTAGAATGCCCTCATAGGAAGACTATGCTATGTGTAAGGGGGTTCACCAATACGGCAATCCTCTATGAAATAAAGAAACCATCAAGAACAATTTCCAAGAGCTTTTCTCTTCACTAACCATCAGGCGTCTAAATACATCTAGGCGGGCACAAAACATGCCTTAGACATTTTTAAGAAGAATGTGAAAACAATTACAGGAGACAATATACCCAAAATGGAAGTCTCAATTCTTATCTACAGAAGTGCACGTGTCAGTGAATACCAATACGTCAATGTCTCAGTCTCAAAACACACCAGAACAACTTGCGGTCAATGCAACAGTGGTTTGACCGATCAAGAAAACTAAAACATCAAATACTGCAACATGTTTGAGAAAGCCCGGGCCTCCAAATTCACTTGATAATAAAGATTAAATACAGAAAGACTGAAGTTTCAAAGGAATTGCATGATTCTATGTCACAGTAACAGTGAGATTCACTGCAGAGAATGTCAAGGATACAATTTCTACAAGCGACTGATCTTGGATAACAGAACATTCAATAATCTATGATGACAAAGTATGACATGGAAAAAAAGAAATAAAGAAAAAGTTTGATGCATAGAAAGAGGGGGACTCACGGGAGACGCCGTCGACAAGCCAGCCATACGCCAGAACATGGTTGAATTCGACCCGGGATCTACAACAACACAACCTACAGACTCAAAACACAACCCTAGAACTAAAACGACACGCCGAAGAGCGATGAAGATGAACTAAGAGCTCAAACTGAATCGAAAACCGAAGCAATGTGAAATTCGACGAGCAGACAAGAAAGATGAATGGAAGAAACACAGAAAATCTCCTTAGATTGGAGAGAAATCGAAAAAATGGAAAGAGTCTCCCACCAAACCTAGATAGCGGAGGAGATGATTATTGCAGTTGGAACCTGAAATGAGCGGATTCACCTTACGGCCTTACGGGTGCTACAAAATGAATCCGATTTCACTTATTATTAATAATTAATAATAATAATAATAATATAAAAATATCTTTATAATAAAAAAAATAAAAAATAACAATAGTAATAATAATAATTGATATCAATTTATATAAACTTATTAATTAATATAAACATAAATAAATTAAATCTTGTATATTACACTTTGTTTTCTCATAATTTTTTAGCAATTAGTTGACTTATCTCTAATGGATGGTCCAACATAAAGCATATTTGTGGACGCGAGCATGAAGTCCTTGATCGTCATAAAATTTTGTATTGGAAGTCGAGTGTCTCAGATTGGTCAAACGGTCGGACACGCTATTACTTTCTCTGGAAAAAAAATGTTTAATCTCGAATTTGTAAAAAAAACAAATATTCCACATGGAGTTGGATATGATCATCTCGACGTCTCATTAGCTACTCCAAAAGCCTTAAAGCACCCTTAGTACATATAAGGTCTTCTGCGGCGTTTGAAAAACATCATGAAAGACCTTTGATGGCGTCTTTAAACGTCATCCCATAACGCTCTGGTAAGTGACGCCATAAATGGGATAGCCTTTTCAGTTTTCATGGCGTTTTTGAAATGCCATGGAATATATTTTGCACGGCGTTTCAAAAACGTCATGGAAAGTCTATTCCACAGCGTTTAAAAACACCTTGAAAAGTACATTCCACGGCATTTTAAAAGCGCCCTGGAAAGTACATTCCACGGCGTTTTAAAAACGTCATGGAAAGTATATTCCATTGCTTTTTTAAACGTCATGAAACATTGTACATTTAAAAAATATATTAAATTATAAAAATAGCTCAAATAAATCATAAATGAAACGATTCAATATTAATTATCATAAGATATTATAAAGCCAAAACCTCTCGTTTTTTATTTCACATCCAACATCATCCCTCTTTTGCTAGTTATTACTTTGAAGATACATTTACTCTCTTTTTTCATAGTCTATCCTCAATGACTTCACATATTCCGTGTATGAACTCCTCAGTGGATTCCTTCATGGAGGATCTGGATGGTCGGGAAGAAGCTACGCATTTTTTTGACAAGAATCAACTTCCTCTATACTGCACAAATGGATGATGGGATCATTTGAAGCTTAGGGTCCAAATACATATACATACATCAAGTTCTTAAGACACCTTGAAAAGTAATTAGGTACTACGTAACTTAGGTCAAAATAACAAGGGATCACTCTCTTAGTTAGTGTCGAACATACAAAAAGTAGGAAGTCAATGAGTGAGTAAAATGTTTTCATAACACTAACTAGGTAAGCCACTAGTGCTTCCCCAATCATATGAACCATTAATGTCTCCTCACCAATTTGTAAATATGCCATAAGTAATTGTCACGAGTCAAGTTAAGTATTCTATAAACGCATCATCTCATCTCAATAGAAACAAAGAGGTGTACCTTTGTAAGAGTCACTTCCATGTTGAATAATTCAAAAGTTCTACATTGGGGCTTCAATCCTTAAAATGTTATAAAACGCAAATTATAGGTCATTTAAAAAAAAAATTTAAACTATATACACCATAAGCTCACGATATACTTATATTGTCATAAAAAATAGTTGAATAACTTACCCTACAAACATAACATTTAGTACGTAACACGGTAGCTCTAACTACAAGCTCTGTTAGCTCACCAATCTGCACAGCCAAAACAAATTTCTAAATTTTGTTCTATTTATACTTATAATCGAATGATTTTGACATACTAACCGCTCGCATTGAGTATAAAGCGTAAGGTTCCACTTACCAATGTTGAACCCAAAACACGACACATTATACATGTTGGAACCTGAAATATTATGAAAACATTTGATTATGACATGAAAGTTTTTTTCATATGACACACAAGAGAATTTTTCGAGGAAAAAAGTTCATAGGAATGAAGGAGATAAAAGAATATCACCCACTTGTATGTTCCAAATTTTTTCTCTCGCATGATTTTATACCACATCAAATGCTAAAGTAAGTAGCAATACCACAACTAAATATAGCAGTTTCAGCCTCTGGAAATCTATTTTTCATAGTACAGTTAGGGTAAATTTCCTTTAAGATATGCGAAAATTTATTTCACACGAAAAGTCCAATCTTGTTATGCACTCAACATAACCAACCAATCGGTTGAATCATGATTCATATTTAGCACAATCAGTTAAATACATCAATCATAATATAAAGACATTATCATGACATGGTTGCCGACTAAATTGTTCACGATCTACCTCAAGCTTCAAACGGAACCACCTTAACTCTGCATTGAACTAAAGGAGCATTACCTTCATCTCCACTTAAACTCTTGTTATCCAAATAGAAATGGTAACTTGTTGTGGATATTTCATTGGTATACATATCCCTACTTACTAAAAATCAAATAAAATCAAAGTAAGACATATCTTATGCTTTTGTAAAAACCCATTAGACAACATAAAAACTCGAGAAGCACCTAATATTTTTTATCCAAATCATGATACCGGCAAATTAACCATAAACATTAGTCAACTCGGAAGTGAGACATATCTAGTAATTTGACATTCGTCCTAGGATCATTTGCTCATTGTTCTCATTAGTTAACCAAGTATAATCTCTACGTATAAGACATGATTATTTATTCATCATATTTACATATTAGATCCAATTTGAATAGTGTTCGGGTAACTCTATATGTGGATCTATAGATTTGTAAGCTAACTAGAGATATTAAAGTCATACAATAGTCAAAGTAGTATGCAACCCAACTACATCTTCTTCAAGTCTCATCATGGAATGAGCTATCACTAGGACAAGAGCAAAGGTCATCCAAGATGAAGTCACTAGCATGTTAACAACATGTACACTCTAAGAGACCCTACTCACACTTAGGAATCCTTTGGTGACATTGTTGACTGTCATAGAAGAGTCAAGCCACAACCAAGAAGAGCCAACAAGCATAGAAGGTGACAAGGACGAAGAAAGAGCTTCAGAGAAGAAATCTCGGCCAACCTACAGGAATCTCAGCCGAGATATTCAACCGAGATTTGGTCTCTTATGCGTGCTTGAAAATCCGGCCAACATCTTTTAATTTTGGCAATTATTTTTTATTTTATGACCTTAAAAGCTCTTAAACATTCTTCAAGGTAATTGTTAGTTTTATTTTTTAGGAATATTTTTAAATTATCTTAAAAATATATATTTCCTAGATTATCTTTTAAAGAGGTATATTTCCTAGTTTAAAATAGAAAAGTCTCTCTTATAAATAGCCTTAAAAGGAGAGATTTTTCGATTACATTTGATTTGATTAGTTTTCACAATATAGTGTGAACTCGCAACTTCACTTATGAAGTTTGTGTTTTATTCATTCCTATTCAATCAAATAGAGAGCCTTGATTGAATCTTTATAAAGTCATTGCTAGATTGTGCTTGCGTGTGTTTATCTTTTTGAAAGTTGGTGCTCCTAGTCAATATTAGTCCCTCTTTGTGCTTGTCTTACTTAGAAGACTTGTGTAAGGTTAAAGAAGTGAGGGTTAAGGTAAGCTTTGCGTTAAGGGGTTTTGACACATCATTGGTCAAGATTCTTTGTAGGAATATCTTAGTTCATATCTTTCTATACTTATCACATTTCATTCCATTATTTATCTTCTTATCTTCCCATATCATTCATTATTTTTGCATTCTGAGTTTCACTAAATATTGGTCTGTTCTTCCCAAAATCTCGTCCGAGATTTGCTTCAGTCGAGGACTTTCAATTTAGATCGGGAATTGCGGAATTAACCCCGCATCAAAAGTAGCTTCAGTCTGTAGCATTTTCCCCTTGTGCTCAAGTTATATGATGTATCTCAATTTTCGCTCTTTTGAATAAGCAGCAAATTGTCGGTTAGCTAGTATCTTGTAGAAGTAAAAGAAATAATAAATTGAAGTGTTAAACAACACCAAGGTAAAGGGAGGCGTAAAATACGGCAACAATATAGAAAGTAGACATAACTTTTACCTCTTTGCACATTAGGGTCAACAAATAAACAATCTAGAACTACAAATCAGGAAGAGAGAAATATGTCGAAAAAAATCTCTCACACATACATTTAAACAAACACATAGTACGCAAACAAAATCATGTGCACAAAAAGTAAGATTAATAAAAGATAACTAGTGAAACACAACAAACAAAAAAGAGTGAAAGAATTAACGTAGGCAATGAACAAACAATCAAAAGTTACATGAATCACCATCCCGCAACCCTAAAAACAAGCCAGAAATTCCCTAAAAATGGAGAAGTAGAGCAAGAAGAAGAATGAAACTACCATAAACCAAAATTCGAAATTGATTCAGCTTGCTCAAAGAACAATTGCCGACGGATGTAGGAGAGGCCGATCGAGAAGAATAGAGAATTTCAAGAAGCGAGAGTGAAGGAGGATATTGAACGAAGGCACCTAACCGCTAATAAGTTTCGATAGGTTAACTCTGAGGAGCTGACAATTTTTTTTATTTATTTCGGTGTTAATTAGTTGGAAAATAAGAACGTCATAAATGGATCGCGTTTTTTTTAAAAAACATTAAATTTACATAGATGGCGTTTTTTTCACAAACTCTGTCAAATCCATAACATTTTGAAAAATTCATGGATTTGACGGTGTTTTTGAAAACGCCATACATACATGGTAAAACTTAAATCCCCTAACTATCCATGCCGTTTTATAATCGCCATGGATCAAATTCCGTCAAATATCTACGGCGTATTATAAACGCCATGGATAACCACTGAAAAACATTCTACAAAAGCTTATGGTGTTTTAAAACATCATAGATTTTATGGCCTTTCATAAGCACCATAAAAACTTTACATCCGTATATTTCATGGCGTTTATTTTAATAAATGTCATTACAAATATTTTTAATGACATGTTTTCTTAAATTTCGTCTTACAAACGTCATTGATAATGGAAATTGTACTGGTGCACCGTGATGACACACAAATTGTCACCCTCGATTTCAATTTTTTTTGAATTTTAATTTTAATAGCTTCTTGGAAGTCAGTTTTAAAATGATAGACTTCCGTTTTTATCACCGAATTTAACTTATTTTTGTGCACACTGAGGCTAATAACTCTTCATTATGATTTCGGATCACATACCCGGTGGAGGTCTTCCCCAAGATAAGTCTAGAGCCATCGGAGTTGATTTTGTGGAATCTTGGCTTTGATTTTTCCCATTTTATGTCGTTGTTTTTTCATTTGGTGTGTTGTTGTTGTTTGGTGGTTGCTTAATGTCATAGTCATGCTCGTCTTCATTGATGATAATTATGTTCACACTAAACCAAATACTCCATCAAATCGTTATAAGGCATGTAAACCCTTTTGTCCAATTTTATCCTTGGTATTCTAAAGAATATCATTTGGATTTTTCATTCTCATGAATAATGTTGTTTATTTTGTTCTAAATTGTTCTATTAATTTTGTTAATTATATGTTTAGTAAAAGGGAAATAAAACAACAAGTGGAATGCAACTTTGAGGTGATGATTACACATTTCACAAGGTCTAGTGACCGCAATCTTCATTTCATCAATTTTTTTTGTTGGTAATTTGTTTTTTGAAATATTACAAAGGAATTTCCTTATTTTTGGTTGTGTATTTAATTTCTAAACCTATTCGCACACATTTTCAGAGTAATAAATTTATCCTTGATTAAAAGCTTAGTAATTGATTTGATTGTAAAACCATCCATTTTGGTTCATTCTCCAATATAATCTACCTTGAATTTTACTTTTAGGGACAATTTTTTTTGCTTAATTTTTTCCAAAAATATGAGGGCTAAGAATATTTTGTGCATCATTATTGAGTTTGTTAATAATTCATTTCCTGAAATTGTTGATATAATAATTCAGTTAGGTGTTGGAATAAATTTTATTAGCATTTTGAACTATTTTTGTAAGTGGTGTGGTAATAACCCAAATTATCATGCCAAAGCAAAATTTGTGTAGGGTCCTGTAAAATCTAAAAAAGTCTAATGAAAGTCCAAACTAGACAAACCCTAAGTTTATATCATATAAGTAGTATATATGATGTTTATTGAGTAGTATAGATGATGTTTCTATGAACTTACCTTTACCTAACAAACTATATATATATATATATATATATATATATATATATATATATATATATATATATATATATATATATATACCTATATATATATGTTAGAGTCATTGAGCACAAAGTTACGCCCGAAATGAATGCGGATTTGGATTACGAGCTTGCGGTCTACCGATGATGAGATTTCGTTGGTGGTGAAGAGTATGCATCCTAGGAAGGCCCCGAGATATGATGGCTTGCACATTATTTTCTTCTAAAAGTTTTGTCATGTCGTAGGTGTTGAGGTCACACTCTTTGTTGAAAGAAGGTGGCGACAGAAAATCAAAATTGATGAGGTAGATAAAATTATTCTCTCTCTTATCCCTAAAGTGCGGAAACCCTCTAGGCTAGACGAGTTTAGACCTATTAGCCTTTGTAATGTACTTTACAAGATTATTTCTAATGTGTTGGCTAATCGTTTGAAAGCCTAAATCGCTAAGATTATATCAAAAGAACAAAGCGTCTGCGTGGTTGGAAGGCTTATCACTGATATTGTGATTGTTGCTCTAGAAGCATTTAATCATATGAAAAATAAGAGGATTAGGGAGGGCGGGGAGATTTCCATTAAACTTGATATGAGTAAGGTTTACGAACGCATTGAATTGAGCTTTTTACGAGCTATTTTAGTAAGGTTCGGGTTTGGACATTCTTGGATTGATAGAGTTTTAGAGTCATCAAGCATGAAAGAAAAAGGATTCATATGAAAAGTTGAAAAACTTTGTGTCTGACAAAAACTTTAGAGAATGGATTTTAGAGACCTTAAAGTTTTCAATGAAGCATTGTTGGCTAAACAAGGATGGATGTTACTTATGGATGACAATTCAATTGTCTTTGACCTTGAAGGCTTGCTATTTTCAGGAGTGTTCCTTCCTCGAATCAACTTTAGGGACAAATCCGAGTTATTCTTGGAGAAGTCTATGAGGAAAAAAACTTTGTTGTTGGAAGGCATGTGATGGAGATTATGATATGAGGAATCTGTTAATATGTGGAAGGATCAATGGGTTGTGGCCGACGGGGGTAACATGCTTATAAGAACGATAAAAGGGGATAACTTTGATACATTCTTGACAGTGAATGTGATCATTGATAATGTGACGGGAATGTGGAAGAGAGAGTTGTGTTTCAAATGTTTGAAGTTGAGGAGGATAACCTCATATTTGTTATGCATAGGATGAGCACGAGACTGGGGATTCATGGGTGTGGTGGCCTTGATTGTATGGTGCTTTCTTGATAGCATGAATTATAGTCTAGTTTTTGGGGTTTGTTTGGACGTTTTATCTTTCATAATCTGTATGTTTGTATATACATTATGTGATTTTACTACCATTTCATCTACTTTTGCGAGAATCGAGGTCTACACCTAGTTTCGTTGTAATTGCAGGTAATTTGGTACGTTTTGCATCAAAAAGGAGCAAAAGGAGCTATGGAGTCATTGGAGCTACATTCAGGAACATAAGGAACCATCCAGGAAGCATAGCCATGGATTAAAGATTCACTTTGGACCAGATTTAAGAGATTTACACGCAGCTGAAATTCACCTAGGTCAGCTACAGTGTCACCTAGACCGAGGTGAACACCTAGACCGAGGTGAACACCTAGACCGAGGTGAACACCTAGACTGAGGTGAACACCTAGACCGAGGTGAACACCTAGACCGAGGTGATCCAGAGGAGAGATTTCACATTCAGTTGTGATTCACCTCGGTTGACTACAGATTCACCTCGACCGAGGTGATCCAGAGACGCCGACTCGACCGAGGCGAACACCTAGGACGCGGCGAGAATATTTTATTCTTGGCTGAGATCTTTTATCTTTGGAAGGTGATCTTATATTTTTGGGCTTGGCTCCTGGAAGGAAGAAGATCTTATATTTTACCTATATTTATGGGAAAAGATCTTTCTAAAATATTTTATCTTTGGAGGGTATTTTTCCTATATAAAGGGTTGGATTTTCCATAATTCAATCATCTTCGGATCACCACATCACGCTATACCGTCGATCAGGGTTTACAGCACGCAGCAGCAGCAGCCTACTCCAAGTTGGGAGAGTTGAAGAACCTTTTTGAAGGTTGAAGGAAGATTGAAGTCCATAACTTTTATAGCTTTATTGAAGGGTTTTGTAAGATTGTCTTCAATTCCCTCAATTGTTGTCTTGTCTTGTTGGATTATTATCCAAAGAACGCTTTGTTGTGATATTTGATTAAGTTATTGAAGTCTTTTCATTAAATTCTTCTTTGTTCAAATATTCACCTTCTTCCTATATATTTTAATACTTTCATTATGATGATGAGTGGCTAATTTCCTTGTGTGATTCTAGGGTGATTGGCTGAAGGTTGTGGGAAAAACAATGATAGAATAATCTTAGATTCCAGTAGGATCCTGAAAGTTCGAGTCTTTAATCTTAACCCTAAGCATCTCGTTCGGTTGATGAACATCTCGGCCGGGGTGGAATTCTTCTGACCGAGGTGACTTATCCGACCTTAAACTGAGAGTTAAGTGTTAGAGTTTGCCAAATCCTATTCTTATTACACCTTTCCTGGTTCAATGCAAGCTTAGGATGAGACTTACCCGGTAATTCCTTAGTTTGTATACCAACGATCATAAGTGTAGGTAATAAAGGTTTAGCCTTTATTGGGGTTTGAGTGTGCTTCCATCCCATCTTTGTGAGTTAGCCTGAGACTTACCCGGTAAAGGTTGATTCTATTCCCTTAGATGGTGTGTTAGTTTGAGGTTATAGTTCTTTATCTTAATTCCTTGAGACTTACCCGGTAATAGGAGTTACGGTTTAGGATTAGTGTGTAGTGAGACTTACCCGGTGATCTACTCCACTTTAGAAACACCTTCCCCACGCAAAAATCTCAGCTTTGTCCGCTTATCTACAGATCTTGAGTTGGAACCACAACTAGATGCCTTAATCCCTAGAATTGCATATTTGCTTTATTTGACATCTTATTCATCTTTGATTGTGTTAAATCGCTCTTGTGGTTAGTATTAACATTAGCACACCGTATTGACTCTGTTTCACCGAGTCCCTGTGATCGACCCCTGAAATTTTCTTGCTTTTACTACGATTGACCCGTACACTGCGGGTTCGCATCCTTGTTTTAAGCTTAAGTCTAGGGTTATAAATTTAAAGCTTGCACACACCGTTTGGAGCGAACAAGTTTTTGGCGCCGTTGCCGGGGACTTGGTCTAGACCGAGCCGGTTACGGTTTGCTTTCGGGGCGTTTGCCCCTGTTGCTACTAACTACTCTTTCTATGAATTTTGTAGTTTTCAGGATTTCCGATGACTACATTTGATCCAGCCTGGATAGCAAGGCAAAGTGCTAGGGCGGACCATTATGAATACTTGGAGGAGAAGTACTCCTTCTATTGGTTCAGCAATGAATGGGAAAGAGAAGAGGTCATTCAACGTGAACTTGCGATATGGGATGAGAAGAATGTCCCTAAAAACATTTATGAGCAACCTTTTGAAGACTCTCTCGAATCAAGATTGGAGAAGTTGATGAAGAAGGTGGAGGAGCTCAAGGAAAGCACCCTATCCTATGCTAAGCCGAAAGAGGAGCATAAGGAAGTGTTGCACGTTCCAAGCATTCCTTTGGTCGAACCGGAAGTTTTTCCTGAAGCTTCTGTGGAAGCGGAGGATGTGGAAGATCTCGATCCAACTGCCGAGACCTCGGCCGAGGTGGAGGAGATCTTGACCGAGATGGAAGAAGAATTTGTAGAACTGCAAGATGCGGCGAACCTTGGCCAAATTACTGAGATTGTGGTCAAGGTGGAAGAAAGACCAGCAGAACTGAGAGAGATTTCGTGGGTGGATTATCAACCCAACACGAAACTTGTCTCAAGCTTTGGAGAACTTTGCAAGGTACATTCTCCTACTTCATTTGAGTTCCCTATTAATATTTCTAGATTTTTCAGGAAGGCACCGGAGAGTTGGAGGTCTCTTCCGAAAGAACCTCCTAAGATCAAGATGAAACCTCTCTTGAAATTGTTGGAGGAAGATGCTCCTTGGATTATAAGGAGTGAAGTTAACAAGCGCTTCACCGCTAAGGCAACGAAGTGTTATTTGTTCAAGTATGGGGTCCCTCGCATGCTCAGGACCCTGTACCATCCCCAAGCTATAGATGGGGAAGCTGCTATGATTCTCGAGAAACTATTTTCTCGATCCAGGAAAGGATGGGACGCAAGGCTAGATTATGTCCCATTGAAGTGCAGGAAAGCTAGAAGGATTCCGGTGAGAATCAAACCGTACAAGCTTGTACGTGGGAGATCTTACCATTTGCCGGTGAAGTTAGGAACCGGAACCTTCTTGGAAGATTTTTACGGATGTGATGAGCACTCCACGACATTCGAAGTGCATTGAGTAATCCCATGCCGTATGGTCCAGCTAGCGACCTTAAACCAAGCGCTTCTTGGGAGGCAACCCAAGGTATTGCTTTCTTCTCCCTTTTCTAGTTTAGTTTAAATAGTTGCTTTGTTTTTGTTTTCCTCTAGACAACAACCAGGTATTCCAAAAGGATCACAGTTCAGGAGCTACATTGGAAGAACAAAATTTCGAGAAGTTGAGGAAACGAGCTTTACTGAGATACATCTCGGGTACTATTAGAACACCTCGACCGAGATGTGCTTCGCCAACCGAGATGGTCATTTCTGAGAGCTGTTTCTTACTCCTTCATGCAGTTTAGCTATATTCGGTGAGTATCCTGTCCTTAGACTTATATCGACCCACTGGGACAGTGTGTCCTAAGTATGGGGTATTTATTTATGTGATGACTTTGATGTACTTATTTGATGATTTCGATGTACGCACATTTGATCGGATATTTCATATTGATGCTTCATTTGCCTTTATATGTTTATCTGATATTACATGCATACCTACAGGTTATTTGATTGAGAAAAACGTCGAAACTGAAAAAAAATGGTTTTAAAAAAAAATTTTCGATCTCGACCGAGTTAGTCTTGGCCAAACGAGGCATTTCACCTCGGTTGAACCAAGAACACCTCGACCGAGGTGTGTTAACTGAGAGTTTTCGAAAACGAATTTTTGTTACTTATCTGGATATGACCTCAGTGAAGATCTTGTTTACTGACTGGTTTTAAGTTCTTTATGTGTTTGAAAGGTTTTATAATATGTTTAAGTTGCTAAATGCTTTGTTTGAAATTATTAGCATGTTTAATACTTTGTTTTTATCCAAATTATGTTGAATTTGAAGGTTGACACCGCAGGTTAAGTTCTCTCACTTTCTTCTTGGAAAGACCAAGGCAATTCATTCTCTTCTCTCTTCTTCTTCTTGATCATGCTTAGCCCCTCATATACATTTTGCCTCCCTTTACCTATCCGGGAATTTGGAAGCAAGCGAAGTGGTGAAAGCAAGTGGAGTTAAAGTTGAGAAGTGGCTGGAAGTGAAAGTGTTAGAAAGCAATTTTAGGTTTGGGGAAGTCAATCATGAAGATGAGTAACTCGGCACCATTCACATAGCCGGGTGTTTGTGTCTTGCCAAAGTCGGATTGAGCGATATTCCTAACGGGTCATGGTATGTGCATCAAGGGTTTGATGCATCTCAAGAAATTGATGATTGCGGATCTCCTAGGCTTCGGTTATTGTGCACCTCTGTCCATGCATCCCAAAAAGTAAAGTAAAAGAAAAAAAAAAAAAAGTGCGAAATAAGCAAAGCTTATTGGTGGAAGATGTTGCAAGTCAAAGTGAAAGTGAAGTTCATCCTTTTCCCGGATTCTAGCACCACATTACCTTACATACATCCCTACCCTACACGTTTCTTGACCTTTTCTTTTGGGAAGCCCTTGAAACCTTGAGCTTGTTGATTGACTTAGCGGTTTAAACTGAATTATACATGATTAATTTTGATAATTATGAATTATTATGCATTCTATGATTTTATGCAAAGATGAACAACTTTCCTATATTTATAAAATGTTTTAAGCATATTGAGTTTTTAAATTCCAGGAAGTATTCTCTTAGAGTGATCTATGATAGTTGCACACCATAAAATGTTTTTGAAAAGCTTTTTCATTGATTTTCTTGACTTATAATCCATTCTATCTTATCTTCTATATAAGGAACTTGCTTGGGGACAAGCAAGGGCTAAGTATGGGGTATTTTGATAGCATGAATTATAGTCTAGTTTTTGGGGTTTGTTTGGACGTTTTATCTTTCATAATCTGTATGTTTGTATATACATTATGTGATTTTACTACCATTTCATCTACCTTTGCGAGAATCGAGGTCTACACCTAGTTTCGTTGTAATTGCAGGTAATTTGGTACGTTTTGCATCAAAAAGGAGCAAAAGGAGCTATGGAGTCATTGGAGCTACATTCAGGAACATAAGGAACCATCCAGGAAGCATAGCCATGGATTAAAGATTCACTTTGGACCAGATTTAAGAGATTTACACGCAGCTGAAATTCACCTAGGTCAGCTACAGTGTCACCTAGACCGAGGTGAACACCTAGACCGAGGTGAACACCTAGACCGAGGTGAACACCTAGACTGAGGTGAACACCTAGACCGAGGTGAACACCTAGACCGAGGTGATCCAGAGGAGAGATTTCACATTCAGTTGTGATTCACCTCGGTTGACTACAGATTCACCTCGACCGAGGTGATCCAGAGACGCCGACTCGACCGAGGCGAACACCTAGGACGCGGCGAGAATATTTTATTCTTGGCTGAGATCTTTTATCTTTGGAAGGTGATCTTATATTTTTGGGCTTGGCTCCTGGAAGGAAGAAGATCTTATATTTTACCTATATTTATGGGAAAAGATCTTTCTAAAATATTTTATCTTTGGAGGGTATTTTTCCTATATAAAGGGTTGGATTTTCCATAATTCAATCATCTTCGGATCACCACATCACGCTATACCGTCGATCAGGGTTTACAGCACGCAGCAGCAGCAGCCTACTCCAAGTTGGGAGAGTTGAAGAACCTTTTTGAAGGTTGAAGGAAGATTGAAGTCCATAACTTTTATAGCTTTATTGAAGGGTTTTGTAAGATTGTCTTCAATTCCCTCAATTGTTGTCTTGTCTTGTTGGATTATTATCCAAAGAACGCTTTGTTGTGATATTTGATTCAGTTATTGAAGTCTTTTCATTAAATTCTTCTTTGTTCAAATATTCACCTTCTTCCTATATATTTTAATACTTTCATTATGATGATGAGTGGCTAATTTCCTTGTGTGATTCTAGGGTGATTGGCTGAAGGTTGTGGGAAAAACAATGATAGAATAATCTTAGATTCCAGTAGGATCCTGAAAGTTCGAGTCTTTAATCTTAACCCTAAGCATCTCGTTCGGTTGATGAACATCTCGGCCGGGGTGGAATTCTTCTGACCGAGGTGACTTATCCGACCTTAAACTGAGAGTTAAGTGTTAGAGTTTGCCAAATCCTATTCTTATTACACCTTTCCTGGTTCAATGCAAGCTTAGGATGAGACTTACCCGGTAATTCCTTAGTTTGTATACCAACGATCATAAGTGTAGGTAATAAAGGTTTAGCCTTTATTGGGGTTTGAGTGTGCTTCCATCCCATCTTTGTGAGTTAGCCTGAGACTTACCCGGTAAAGGTTGATTCTATTCCCTTAGATGGTGTGTTAGTTTGAGGTTATAGTTCTTTATCTTAATTCCTTGAGACTTACCCGGTAATAGGAGTTACGGTTTAGGATTAGTGTGTAGTGAGACTTACCCGGTGATCTACTCCACTTTAGAAACACCTTCCCCACGCAAAAATCTCAGCTTTGTCCGCTTATCTACAGATCTTGAGTTGGAACCACAACTAGATGCCTTAATCCCTAGAATTGCATATTTGCTTTATTTGACATCTTATTCATCTTTGATTGTGTTAAATCGCTCTTGTGGTTAGTATTAACATTAGCACACCGTATTGACTCTGTTTCACCGAGTCCCTGTGATCGACCCCTGAAATTTTCTTGCTTTTACTACGATTGACCCGTACACTGCGGGTTCGCATCCTTGTTTTAAGCTTAAGTCTAGGGTTATAAATTTAAAGCTTGCACACACCGTTTGGAGCGAACAAGTTTTTGGCGCCGTTGCCGGGGACTTGGTCTAGACCGAGCCGGTTACGGTTTGCTTTCGGGGCGTTTGCCCCTGTTGCTACTAACTACTCTTTCTATGAATTTTGTAGTTTTCAGGATTTCCGATGACTACATTTGATCCAGCCTGGATAGCAAGGCAAAGTGCTAGGGCGGACCATTATGAATACTTGGAGGAGAAGTACTCCTTCTATTGGTTCAGCAATGAATGGGAAAGAGAAGAGGTCATTCAACGTGAACTTGCGATATGGGATGAGAAGAATGTCCCTAAAAACATTTATGAGCAACCTTTTGAAGACTCTCTCGAATCAAGATTGGAGAAGTTGATGAAGAAGGTGGAGGAGCTCAAGGAAAGCACCCTATCCTATGCTAAGCCGAAAGAGGAGCATAAGGAAGTGTTGCACGTTCCAAGCATTCCTTTGGTCGAACCGGAAGTTTTTCCTGAAGCTTCTGTGGAAGCGGAGGATGTGGAAGATCTCGATCCAACTGCCGAGACCTCGGCCGAGGTGGAGGAGATCTTGACCGAGATGGAAGAAGAATTTGTAGAACTGCAAGATGCGGCGAACCTTGGCCAAATTACTGAGATTGTGGTCAAGGTGGAAGAAAGACCAGCAGAACTGAGAGAGATTTCGTGGGTGGATTATCAACCCAACACGAAACTTGTCTCAAGCTTTGGAGAACTTTGCAAGGTACATTCTCCTACTTCATTTGAGTTCCCTATTAATATTTCTAGATTTTTCAGGAAGGCACCGGAGAGTTGGAGGTCTCTTCCGAAAGAACCTCCTAAGATCAAGATGAAACCTCTCTTGAAATTGTTGGAGGAAGATGCTCCTTGGATTATAAGGAGTGAAGTTAACAAGCGCTTCACCGCTAAGGCAACGAAGTGTTATTTGTTCAAGTATGGGGTCCCTCGCATGCTCAGGACCCTGTACCATCCCCAAGCTATAGATGGGGAAGCTGCTATGATTCTCGAGAAACTATTTTCTCGATCCAGGAAAGGATGGGACGCAAGGCTAGATTATGTCCCATTGAAGTGCAGGAAAGCTAGAAGGATTCCGGTGAGAATCAAACCGTACAAGCTTGTACGTGGGAGATCTTACCATTTGCCGGTGAAGTTAGGAACCGGAACCTTCTTGGAAGATTTTTACGGATGTGATGAGCACTCCACGACATTCGAAGTGCATTGAGTAATCCCATGCCGTATGGTCCAGCTAGCGACCTTAAACCAAGCGCTTCTTGGGAGGCAACCCAAGGTATTGCTTTCTTCTCCCTTTTCTAGTTTAGTTTAAATAGTTGCTTTGTTTTTGTTTTCCTCTAGACAACAACCAGGTATTCCAAAAGGATCACAGTTCAGGAGCTACATTGGAAGAACAAAATTTCGAGAAGTTGAGGAAACGAGCTTTACTGAGATACATCTCGGGTACTATTAGAACACCTCGACCGAGATGTGCTTCGCCAACCGAGATGGTCATTTCTGAGAGCTGTTTCTTACTCCTTCATGCAGTTTAGCTATATTCGGTGAGTATCCTGTCCTTAGACTTATATCGACCCACTGGGACAGTGTGTCCTAAGTATGGGGTATTTATTTATGTGATGACTTTGATGTACTTATTTGATGATTTCGATGTACGCACATTTGATCGGATATTTCATATTGATGCTTCATTTGCCTTTATATGTTTATCTGATATTACATGCATACCTACAGGTTATTTGATTGAGAAAAACGTCGAAACTGAAAAAAAATGGTTTTAAAAAAAAATTTTCGATCTCGACCGAGTTAGTCTTGGCCAAACGAGGCATTTCACCTCGGTTGAACCAAGAACACCTCGACCGAGGTGTGTTAACTGAGAGTTTTCGAAAACGAATTTTTGTTACTTATCTGGATATGACCTCAGTGAAGATCTTGTTTACTGACTGGTTTTAAGTTCTTTATGTGTTTGAAAGGTTTTATAATATGTTTAAGTTGCTAAATGCTTTGTTTGAAATTATTAGCATGTTTAATACTTTGTTTTTATCCAAATTATGTTGAATTTGAAGGTTGACACCGCAGGTTAAGTTCTCTCACTTTCTTCTTGGAAAGACCAAGGCAATTCATTCTCTTCTCTCTTCTTCTTCTTGATCATGCTTAGCCCCTCATATACATTTTGCCTCCCTTTACCTATCCGGGAATTTGGAAGCAAGCGAAGTGGTGAAAGCAAGTGGAGTTAAAGTTGAGAAGTGGCTGGAAGTGAAAGTGTTAGAAAGCAATTTTAGGTTTGGGGAAGTCAATCATGAAGATGAGTAACTCGGCACCATTCACATAGCCGGGTGTTTGTGTCTTGCCAAAGTCGGATTGAGCGATATTCCTAACGGGTCATGGTATGTGCATCAAGGGTTTGATGCATCTCAAGAAATTGATGATTGCGGATCTCCTAGGCTTCGGTTATTGTGCACCTCTGTCCATGCATCCCAAAAAGTAAAGTAAAAGAAAAAAAAAAAAGTGCGAAATAAGCAAAGCTTATTGGTGGAAGATGTTGCAAGTCAAAGTGAAAGTGAAGTTCATCCTTTTCCCGGATTCTAGCACCACATTACCTTACATACATCCCTACGCTACACGTTTCTTGACCTTTTCTTTTGGGAAGCCCTTGAAACCTTGAGCTTGTTGATTGACTTAGCGGTTTAAACTGAATTATACATGATTAATTTTGATAATTATGAATTATTATGCATTCTATGATTTTATGCAAAGATGAACAACTTTCCTATATTTATAAAATGTTTTAAGCATATTGAGTTTTTAAATTCCAGGAAGTATTCTCTTAGAGTGATCTATGATAGTTGCACACCATAAAATGTTTTTGAAAAGCTTTTTCATTGATTTTCTTGACTTATAATCCATTCTATCTTATCTTCTATATAAGGAACTTGCTTGGGGACAAGCAAGGGCTAAGTATGGGGTATTTTGATAGCATGAATTATAGTCTAGTTTTTGGGGTTTGTTTGGACGTTTTATCTTTCATAATCTGTATGTTTGTATATACATTATGTGATTTTACTACCATTTCATCTACCTTTGCGAGAATCGAGGTCTACACCTAGTTTCGTTGTAATTGCAGGTAATTTGGTACGTTTTGCATCAAAAAGGAGCAAAAGGAGCTATGGAGTCATTGGAGCTACATTCAGGAACATAAGGAACCATCCAGGAAGCATAGCCATGGATTAAAGATTCACTTTGGACCAGATTTAAGAGATTTACACGCAGCTGAAATTCACCTAGGTCAGCTACAGTGTCACCTAGACCGAGGTGAACACCTAGACCGAGGTGAACACCTAGACCGAGGTGAACACCTAGACTGAGGTGAACACCTAGACCGAGGTGAACACCTAGACCGAGGTGAACACCTAGACCGAGGTGATCCAGAGGAGAGATTTCACATTCAGTTGTGATTCACCTCGGTTGACTACAGATTCACCTCGACCGAGGTGATCCAGAGACGCCGACTCGACCGAGGCGAACACCTAGGACGCGGCGAGAATATTTTATTCTTGGCTGAGATCTTTTATCTTTGGAAGGTGATCTTATATTTTTGGGCTTGGCTCCTGGAAGGAAGAAGATCTTATATTTTACCTATATTTATGGGAAAAGATCTTTCTAAAATATTTTATCTTTGGAGGGTATTTTTCCTATATAAAGGGTTGGATTTTCCATAATTCAATCATCTTCGGATCACCACATCACGCTATACCGTCGATCAGGGTTTACAGCACGCAGCAGCAGCAGCAGCCTACTTCAAGTTGGGAGAGTTGAAGAACCTTTTTGAAGGTTGAAGGAAGATTGAAGTCCATAACTTTTATAGCTTTATTGAAGGGTTTTGTAAGATTGTCTTCAATTCCCTCAATTGTTGTCTTGTCTTGTTGGATTATTATCCAAAGAACGCTTTGTTGTGATATTTGATTCAGTTATTGAAGTCTTTTCATTAAATTCTTCTTTGTTCAAATATTCACCTTCTTCCTATATATTTTAATACTTTCATTATGATGATGAGTGGCTAATTTCCTTGTGTGATTCTAGGGTGATTGGCTGAAGGTTGTGGGAAAAACAATGATAGAATAATCTTAGATTCCAGTAGGATCCTGAAAGTTCGAGTCTTTAATCTTAACCCTAAGCATCTCGTTCGGTTGATGAACATCTCGGCCGGGGTGGAATTCTTCTGACCGAGGTGACTTATCCGACCTTAAACTGAGAGTTAAGTGTTAGAGTTTGCCAAATCCTATTCTTATTACACCTTTCCTGGTTCAATGCAAGCTTAGGATGAGACTTACCCGGTAATTCCTTAGTTTGTATACCAACGACCATAAGTGTAGGTAATAAAGGTTTAGCCTTTATTGGGGTTTGAGTGTGCTTCCATCCCATCTTTGTGAGTTAGCCTGAGACTTACCCGGTAAAGGTTGATTCTATTCCCTTAGATGGTGTGTTAGTTTGAGGTTATAGTTCTTTATCTTAATTCCTTGAGACTTACCCGGTAATAGGAGTTACGGTTTAGGATTAGTGTGTAGTGAGACTTACCCGGTGATCTACTCCACTTTAGAAACACCTTCCCCACGCAAAAATCTCAGCTTTGTCCGCTTATCTACAGATCTTGAGTTGGAACCACAACTAGATGCCTTAATCCCTAGAATTGCATATTTGCTTTATTTGACATCTTATTCATCTTTGATTGTGTTAAATCGCTCTTGTGGTTAGTATTAACATTAGCACACCGTATTGACTCTGTTTCACCGAGTCCCTGTGATCGACCCCTGGAATTTTCTTGCTTTTACTACGATTGACCCGTACACTGCGGGTTCGCATCCTTGTTTTAAGCTTAAGTCTAGGGTTATAAATTTAAAGCTTGCACACACCGTTTGGAGCGAACAAGGATGCGAACCCGCAGTGTACGGGTCAATCGTAGTAAAAGCAAGAAAATTCCAGGGGTTGATCACAGGGACTCGGTGAAACAGAGTCAATACGGTGTGCTAATGTTAATACTAACCACAAGAGCGATTTAACACAATCAAAGATGAATAAGATGTCAAATAAAGCAAATATGCAATTCTAGGGATTAAGGCATCTAGTTGTGGTTCCAACTCAAGATCTATAGATAAGCGGACAAAGCTGAGATTTTTGCGTGGGGAAGGTGTTTCTAAAGTGGAGTAGATCACCGGGTAAGTCTCACTACACACTAATCCTAAACCGTAACTCCTATTACCGGGTAAGTCTCAAGGAATTAAGATAAAGAACTATAACCTCAAACTAACACACCATCTAAGGGAATAGAATCAACCTTTACCGGGTAAGTCTCAGGCTAACTCACAAAGATGGGATGGAAGCACACTCAAACCCCAATAAAGGCTAAACCTTTATTACCTACACTTATGATCGTTGGTATACAAACTAAGGAATTACCGGGTAAGTCTCATCCTAAGCTTGCATTGAACCAGGAAAGGTGTAATAAGAATAGGATTTGGCAAACTCTAACACTTAACTCTCAGTTTAAGGTCGGATAAGTCACCTCGGTCAGAAGAATTCCACCCCGGCCGAGATGTTCATCAACCGAACGAGATGCTTAGGGTTAAGATTAAAGACTCGAACTTTCAGGATCCTACTGGAATCTAAGATTATTCTATCATTGTTTTTCCCACAACCTTCAGCCAATCACCCTAGAATCACACAAGGAAATTAGCCACTCATCATCATAATGAAAGTATTAAAATATATAGGAAGAAGGTGAATATTTGAACAAAGAAGAATTTAATGAAAAGACTTCAATAACTGAATCAAATATCACAACAAAGCGTTCTTTGGATAATAATCCAACAAGACAAGACAACAATTGAGGGAATTGAAGACAATCTTACAAAACCCTTCAATAAAGCTATAAAAGCTATGGACTTCAATCTTCCTTCAACCTTCAAAAAGGTTCTTCAACTCTCCCAACTTGGAGTAGGCTGCTGCTGCTGCGTGCTGTAAACCCTGATCGACGGTATAGCGTGATGTGGTGATCTATCAAAATACCCCATACTTAGCCCTTGCTTGTCCCCAAGCAAGTTCCTTATATAGAAGATAAGATAGAATGGATTATAAGTCAAGAAAATCAATGAAAAAGCTTTTCAAAAACATTTTATGGTGTGCAACTATCATAGATCACTCTAAGAGAATACTTCCTGGAATTTAAAAACTCAATATGCTTAAAACATTTTATAAATATAGGAAAGTTGTTCATCTTTGCACAAAATCATAGAATGCATAATAAATCATAATTATCAAAATTAATCATGTATAATCCGATTTAGACCGCTAAGTCAATCAACAAGCTCAAGGTCTCAAGGGCTTCCCAAAAGAAAAGGTCAAGAAACGTGTAGGGTAGGGATGTATGTAAGGTAATGTGGTGCTAGAATCCGGGAAAAGGATGAACTTCACTTTCACTTTGACTTGCAACATCTTCCACCAATAAGCTTTGCTTATTTCGCACTTTTTTTTCTCTTTTACTTTACTTTTTGGGATGCATGGACAGAGGTGCACAATAACCGAAGCCTAGGAGATCCGCAATCATCAATTTCTTGAGATGCATCAAACCCTTGATGCACATACCATGACCCGTTAGGAATATCGCTCAATCCGACTTTGGCAAGACACAAACACCCGGCTATGTGAATGGTGCCGAGTTACTCATCTTCATGATTGACTTCCCCAAACCTATAATTGCTTTCTAAGACTTTCACTTCCAGCCCACTTCTCAACTTTAACTTGCTTTCACCACTTGCTTGCTTCCTAATTCCCGGATAGGTAAAGGGAGGCAAAATGTATATGAGGGTTTAAGCATGATCAAGAAGAAGAAGAAGAAAAGAGTGAATTGCCTTGATATTTCCAAGAAGAGAGTGAGAGAACTTATCCTGCGGTGTCAACCTTCAAATCCAACATAATTTGGATAGAAACAAAGTATTAAACATGCCAATAATTTCAAACAAAGCATTTAGCAACTTAAATATATTATAAAACCTTTCAAACACATAAAGAATTTAAAACCAGTAGGTAAACAAAATCTTCACTGAGGTCATATCCAGATAAGTAGTACAAAAATCGTTTTCGAAAACTCTCAGTTAACCTACCTCGGTCGAGGTGTTCTTAAGTCAACCGAGGTGAATCACCTCGTTTGGCCAAGAACCTCCCCGGTCGAGGTCAAAATTTTTTTTTAAAAAACCAGTTTTATTTCAGTTTCGACGTTTTTCTCAATCAAATAACCTGTAGGTATGCATGTAATATCAGATAAACATATAGAAGCGAAAGTGAAGCATAATAAGATCATAAATATCCATCAAAGTAGCATACAATCATCCATAGTCAAATAACATATCCGCATACCCCATACTTGGGACACACTGTCCCAGTGGGTCAAAATAAGTCTAAGGACAGGATACTCACCGAACATAGCTAAACTGCATGAAGGAGTAAGAAACAGCTCCCAGAAATGACCATCTCGGTTGGCGAAGCACATCTCGGTCGAGGTGTTCTGACAGTACCCGAGATGTATCTCAGTAAAGCTCGTTTCCTCAACTTCTCAAAATTTTGTTCTTCCAGTGTAGCTCCTGAACTGTGATCCTTCCTTTTGGAATACCTGGTTGTTGTCTAGAGGAAAACAAAAACAAAGCAACTATCTAAACTAAACTAAAAAAAGGGAGAAGAAAGCAATACCTTGGGTTGCCTCCCAAGAAGCGCTTGGTTTAAGGTCGCTAGCTGGACCATACGGCATGGGATTACTCAATGCACTTCGAATGTCGTGGAGTGCTCATCACATCCGTAAAAATCTTCCAAGAAGGTTCCGGTTCCTAACTTCACCGGCAAATGGTAAGATCTCCCACGTACAAGCCTGTACGGTTTGATTCTCACCGGAATTCGTCTAGACTTCCTACACTTCAATGGGACATAATCTAGCCTTGCGTCCCATCCTTTCCTTGATCGAGAAAACAATTTCTCGAGAATCATAGCAGCTTCCCCATCTATAGCTTGGGGATGGTACAGGGTCCTGAGCATGCGAGGGACCCCATACTTGAACAAGAGACTCTTCATCGCCTTAGCGGTGTAGTGCTTGCCAACTACACTCCTCATGATCCGAGGAGCTTCTTCTTCCAACAATTTCAAGGAAGACTTCATCTTGATCTTTGGAGGTTCTTTCGGAAGAGACCTCCAACTCTCCGGTGCTTTCCTGAAGAATTCAGAAATTTTAATAGGGAATTCGAATGGAGCAAGAGAACTTACCTTGTAAAGTTCTCCAAAGCTCGGATCAGGTTTCATGTTAGGTTGATAACCAACACATGAAATCTCTCTCAACTCAGTTGATCTTTCTTCTACCTTGGTCACAATCTCAGTAATTTGACCAAGGTTCTTTGCAACTTCTGCTTCCAGTTTTGCAGATTCTTCCATCTCGGCCGAGATCTCTTCCACTTCGACCGAGGTCTCAACAGTCAAATCGAGACCTTCCATATCCTCCTCTTCCTCAGAAGTTTCAGGAGAAATTTTGGGTTCGACTGGGGGGATGCTTGGAACGTGCAATACTTCCTTATGCTCCTCTTTCGGCTTAGCATAGGATAGGGTGCTTTCCTTGAGCTCCTCCACCTTCTTCATCAACTTCTCCAATCTTGATTCGAGAGAGTCTTCAAAAGGTTGCTCATAAATGTTTTTAGGGACATTCTTCTCATCCCATATCGCAAGTTCATGCTGAATGGCCTCTTCTCTTTCCCATTCATTGCTGAACCAATAGAAGGAGTACTTCTCCTCCAAGTATTCATAATGGTCCGCCCTAGCACTTTGCCTTGCTATCCAGGCTGGATCAAATGTAGTCATCGGAAATCCTGAAAACTACAAAACTCATAGAAAGAGTAGTTAGTAGCAACAGGGGCAAACGCCCCGAAAGCAAACCGTAACCGGCTCGGTCTAGACCAAGTCCCCGGCAACGGCGCCAAAAACTTGTTCGCTCCAAACGGTGTGTGCAAGCTTTAAATTTATAACCCTAGACTTAAGCTTAAAACAAGGATGCGAACCCGCAGTGTACGGGTCAATCGTAGTAAAAGCAAGAAAATTCCAGGGGTCGATCACAGGGACTCGGTGAAACAGAGTCAATACGGTGTGCTAATGTTAATACTAACCACAAGAGCGATTTAACACAATCAAAGATGAATAAGATGTCAAATAAAGCAAATATGCAATTCTAGGGATTAAGGCATCTAGTTGTGGTTCCAACTCAAGATCTGTAGATAAGCGGACAAAGCTGAGATTTTTGCGTGGGGAAGGTGTTTCTAAAGTGGAGTAGATCACCGGGTAAGTCTCACTACACACTAATCCTAAACCGTAACTCCTATTACCGGGTAAGTCTCAAGGAATTAAGATAAAGAACTATAACCTCAAACTAACACACCATCTAAGGGAATAGAATCAACCTTTACCGGGTAAGTCTCAGGCTAACTCACAAAGATGGGATGGAAGCACACTCAAACCCCAATAAAGGCTAAACCTTTATTACCTACACTTATGATCGTTGGTATACAAACTAAGGAATTACCGGGTAAGTCTCATCCTAAGCTTGCATTGAACCAGAAAAGGTGTAATAAGAATAGGATTTGGCAACGTATTGGCTTGGGCGTAACAATCATATATCTAGGTGGCAATACCGTCTATATGGGAGTTTTATGGAACCACATGGGTTCATTTGGAAATTGAGGTTGTCTCCTAAAGTGAAGATGTTTGCATGGAGATATTACTCTAGAACCCTTGTAGTCAAGACTACATTAATTCCAAAGAAAGTGGTTATTAATGCAACTTGTGAAAGGTGTTACATGTACTTTGTATCACCAACACATGCTCTTATTTTTTTATGTCCCACCAGAATGCAGGTTTGAGAGAACTCTAATGCTCTCAAATATGTTCAAGATTTCATTCCTTGCAACCCTCATTAACTGTTATTGGGAGTGAAACATAAGTTCAGAACCATGGTTGTTACTGATGTGATCTCTCATTTGTGGATTGCTTGGACTTGTCAAAATGAAGGATTGTTTGATGAGGATTCTCCTAGCTAGTTTTCCTCTTGTTTGGGATGTATTTCTAAAGTTAGTTGAGGATTATCAAATGCGTGTGAGTGGTGGTGGACCATCTAGTGTCGCTTCTTCTTCTCATTAGGAGGTGTCGATGGGATCCAATATTAAAGTTAATGTTGATGTGTCTTGAAAGAATTGAGTCAAATAAGCTCTTTTTATTGGCTTTTGTTGTGTAGATCCCTCTAGTTTTGCCCCGTATATAATTCCCCCTAGATTAGACTTGTACAAATTCGGGTCGGGTCGACCAGCCCGCCCGAGAAAAAACATGGGTAGGGACAACAAGTTTGGCCTGCTCGGGTCTGCCCCGGCCCGTATTTTGGTTGGACGAAATTGGGTAAATATTTTGGCCCGCGGGCTAGTCCGGCCCGGCCTATATATATATATATAATCTATATTGTTTTGAGTGTCACATATTCTGATTTTTTATTTAGTTTGTTTGGAGTATTTTGACGAGTTATATTCATTTGAGATACAAGATTGTTGGGCTAACTTGACTGTAATATAACTTGTTGTTTTTAAGATATTTGGACTTATTCATTTTTGTGTGTTGATTGCTGTTAAACTTGTTGGTAGTGCACTATGTAAGTATAATTGGATTGAAAGTGTATGTTAAATACATCATATTACATGTTTTAAACGATAAATCCTAGGGGGAAAATGCACAACCAAGTGCATACGGGCCATCCGGGTCGGGCCGGCAGCCCGTCCGCTTTTTACATGGGTCGACATGAGTAGCGTTATTGGCCCAGAGAAGCCGGGCCTTCCCAGCCCACACTTTATGGGTTGAGTTTTTAGTTATGGCTCGGCCCGAACGCGCTTTTGTACAGTTCTACCATAGATGAAAGAATTGGGTTAAATAGGGGTATATTTACTAAGTAAGTTTATGCTATGAGTACTCTTAATAGAGTAATAGTGGTAAAATGCCTAGTTAGCTATTTTGCCCATGTGTCTTTCTTTGACGAAAATGTATTGGGACCGGGCAATACTTAGAGATACCACGGGTGAGGTTCACTCGGGGTTGTTTGAACGTGGTGTTTGGGACGGATTCGGTGATGGTGGCAAATTGGTTCATTTGTAACACTACAATCACATCCTATGGAGGGCTGATTTTGGAGGGACTTAGATCTGTATGCGAGGATTTTGAGTCTTATTTGGTTTTTCATGTATCGAGGAGTAAAAATTGTGTTGTAGATTCTTTATCAAGGATCTACTCTAGTGAAAATATTGATTTGTCTTTTGAGTATGTGCTTCCTCCCACTGTGCAAACATTTGTGGTTATTAAACATATTTATTGAAAGTTTTCATTAAAAAAATTATATGCATCCTTCTAGAAGTTTTTTGATCACGTAATGACGATGATGTTTTAAGTTTATCCAACTTTACTGGATGGGTGATGGCAAAATTGTACAAATGGTTCTTGAGGTCCCATCCAAAGAAATGGTCATCGACAAAACCTCTCACGTAATGCGGGATGTTCTAGCATATTGCACATAATGCTAGAATATCCAATATTACATCAAATGACATAGTACACAAAATGGGAAATCACCATGCATGACCACACATAAACATGCACAAAAAACAAGCAAGGGTATTACAAAAGTTTGCCTAGTCCATTGGTGTACAAGTCAAACAAAAGTCAGCACACATCGGTCTTGATCATCTTAATTGCTACTTCCAGTGATATCCTGTTGTTGTAAAAAATAAGGGCATTTCTGACACATCAAATCACATACACAGTGGCCGCAAACATCAATATATTGGCCTTGTTCTTCCATCCTTTTCATTTGGCCTCTTTACAAAGCCATCAAATGCTGCTCTTGACCGTATTCATGGTCCTTCTAGCACCGACCCAATCCCGAATCTCAATCCAAACTTGCATGGAGAAAGGGCAAGCAAAGAATAAATGATCATGGGTTTCAAGTGTGCATTGGTACAATCGACAAGTTGGATTCACATCAAGAAACCCAAGTCGGTCACGTGTGGATAGTCTTCCAAGCATGTCCAACCAAAGTGTAAAAGAGTGCTTGTGTGTAATCTGGGAATCCCTTATGTCCTTGTGCCCTACTTTGTTGTTGTGGGGTCTTAGAAAGTGGTAGGCCTTACTGACAATAAACTTGCCGCTAACACAACATGAGTCCAGTAGACACCTTGTGACCTTACCTGATCCAGCTTTGGCCCAGATAAAGTCTCTAATCCACAAGATATCTTTATTCTCATGAACATGCCAAAAATATTTACAAAGAAAAGCTTGGTTCTAAGAGCGAAGATCTAAAGGACTGATTCCGACTTCATCTTTTGGCATGCATAATTCTATCCCAAGCAACATGCGGTTTCTTCCAAAGGAACTTCCGAAAAAGGGCTCACCACCTCATGAATTACAATAGGTGGCACAACCAAGAAGGATACTCAAAAGCTTTCAACTCCTTGCAAAACCGCTTTAATGAGTTCGAGCCACCCCACAAAGGACAAGTTCTTCATGTTCCAAGCATTAATTTGAGAGCCAATCTTGTCAACAAGCGAAGTATATTGGGCAACCCGGAGTTGGTGTGGTCCAATGGGTATGCCAAGGTACTTAAACAAAAATTTACCATACTCGAAGCCCGTGAGGTCAAGCATAGGTTGGAATTTGAGTTTTGGGATTGAAGCTAAGTAGATGGTTGATTTGTACTTGCTAACAACTAGCCGAGACCATGATTCAAATTCATGCAAGCAACTCGGTAGGATGGTGATAGAAGGAGTATCACCTCGGCTGAACAAGACAACATCGTAAGCGAATGCAAAGTGTGGAATCCGGAGTTTTGAACAATGTTGGTGATGGTTGAAAGAGGTGACGGAAGTCCGAACCTTGACAAGCCTGGAGAAGATCTCAAACCCAATAACAAAATAGAGAGGTAAAATGGGATCCCCTTGTCGAAGGCCTCGTATGCCCTTAAAATGGCCATATAAGCTCTTGTTGATCCGGATAAAAAAGGATGTAGAAGAGACACATGTCATGATCCATGTCACAAATCTGTTTGGGATTCCAAGGGAGGTCAGTGCAAACTTAATGAACTTTCAAGAGATTGAATCGTAAGCTTTGGCGAGGTCTACTTTCATGAAACATCTTCTAGTGTCCCGTTGTACTTCATAACGTCGGAGAAGCTCTTGTGCAAGAAATACATTGTCGGACATGAGTCTTCTCTTGACAAAGGATTATTGCATATGTTAGATAAAATCGATGAGGGGTGTTGTGATGCGGTTGGAAAGGATTTTGGATATGATTTTGTAAACGACGTTGCAACAAGAGGTGGGTCTAAAATGCTCAACCATGGTAAGTGATGGTTTTTTGGCAATAAGGGAGATGACAACATGGTTGAGTTGTTTGAGGAGGATGCCGTTTCTAAGGAATTCTTTGACTACATCATACGCATCACACCCCGTTATCTCCCACATTGCTTTGAAGAAGTGATATGTGTACTCGTCTGGACCGGGTGCCCTATCATTTCCGATGGAACAAAGTGCCTATTTGATCTTCACATTAGACACATCTCACATCATCAGTTTCCCATCCTCATTCGAAGCTAATTTTCCATGGGCAAACATGTTGGGGTCAAGCAGCTCAACCTCAAATTCGGTACCCAACAACTACTTGTAGAAGTTGATGAACTTAGTGGCCACATCATCACTTGAAGTGGTAACAATGTCATCGCTAGACAAGATGGAGGCAATTTGATCATGTTTGTTGTTTGCTTTCATCAACCCATGGAAATACTTGGTCGATCTATTGTTGATAAGAATGTACTTGGCTTTGGCTTGTTGGCTAAGGAAGCTAGATTCTGCATGGTTGAGTCTATTTGCCTCTTTTTGGCATGTTCCATGGCTTCCCGGATGACATGTAAATTAGGATTATGCAACAAATCTTTGAAGGTATTAAAGTACTCCTCATTAGCAACAAGGACCTTTGACAATATATGGTTAAAGTGTAATTGATTGAGCTCTTTTAGTGGCCTCTTGAGTCCTCAAAGCATCTTGCAAAGTCTGAGTTGGTAAGAAACTCGTGCTGGGCACCTCCAATTGGCTCTAATCACGTCAAAGTTGGCTTCTCCAATCCACATATTATAGAACTTGAAAGACTTCTTCACACCATCATCTCTTCTCATAATGTGTGCAATAGCGGGCTTGTGATCAGAAAAGTTCCACTTGTCGGGGAAGGTGGCCTTACAGTAGAGGCCTTGATGCATCCATTCGTCATTTATCATCACCCTATCCAACTTGGCCCACACGTGCCCGTTGGTCCAAGTATACTTGTTAGTGTATGTGGCGGGCACGTCAAAACATCCAAGTTCCTGGCAATAGTCAAGGAACATGGTTACCAATATGCCATTATGTCTCTCACCAGAGTAGAGGACGTTGTTAAAGTTGTCGCTAATGATCCATGGCATCGGATGATCACTAAGCAGGTGATGGAGTTTGGCCCATATGGCAACTCTTTCACGTATAATGTGTTCATCATATACAAACACAAGTCCGAAAGGCATATTTGTTACTTGTTGGACACTTGGACATCTACATCAAGGACATGGACATTGATTCTTGACTTGTCCCAAAGCATGAGAATTCTACATCTATCGTTAATTTATGAATGAAACTCCACCCCCGAAAGCATTTTTTCACGATGTTGTCGATGTTAGTGACCCTTCAATCAATTCTTGTCTCCAATATACCACAGATGCTCGCATCATACTCTCGGAGGAGAGCTTTTACGCCGTTTTGTATTCGGGGATGGGTAAGCCCCTACACGTTTCATGCTATGACCGTCATTTGGAACCACATAATGATTCCGTAGCCCTCGTTATCTTGGCCTTAAGAACCACATCACTGTTAGTGTTGTTGAAGTGCTAGGTGCTTCTTATAGAGCTGATAGCAATGACAACCTTCTCATTGAGTGGAATAGGCCATATTGAGTTGTCATTAGTCTCCACTAAACCAAGACCCTTATGCTTGGGTGGAAGTGACCTACTGCGTGCCTTTCAAGAGGTAACAATGGTGAACTCATCATCATCAAAAGGACATATTGGTGGGAAAGATCCATAGGAGGAAGGAGAGGAGAGGTTAAGGGGAGCTTCATCATTGATCTTAGAATGGTCATTGCTATCGTTGGAAGACGCAATATTGTTATTGCATAAATAATTGGGTGGTTAGTGCATGGCCCAAGAGGGATAGAAGAAGGTAAAATGCGGCAGACACAATAGTGGTCACGACATGGTCACAAACAAATGGCTGTGGACACGAGGTACCAATCGCCTTTGAGTTAATAGTCGGACCCTTGTCATTTGATTGGGTAAGTGGAGTAGCTGGAGTGTTTTGTGATGGGTTTTGGTTTGTTTTTGGATTTGTGGTGGCAATGGTGGGTGGGTTAGAACCCCCAATTGAAATGGATGGTCCAGGAATGGATGAGTCAAGGCAGGTTTACTGATTGGCCTAGCACCCATTGTTGGCTCATTAACTTTGGGTCTTTTCTTGTCATTGAAGGTGCACTACACAAGGTCAAGTCCGAATTTGAAGTAAGTTGGGAAATAGTATGGCTCATTCTCATAGATGATCTTGCATTTGTTAACAACTCCATCTCCATAAGCAATGGGTATTTCTCTAACAATTTCCTTGGAAAATTAAAGTTCGATTAAAACTCGAGCATACGTACCTCATTGTCGACCCTTCATCACCGGGTCCATGAATAGTGGGTGCCAAGCTTAGAGGCTAAATCCTTTAGAATTTCCGGCGTCCAAAAGTCCTAGGAAGGCCATGTATACGAGCCCATATGGGCATGCAAGCCATGCAATCTTGGTTGAATGCAAAACTGTAATAACCGAAAATTTTAAACTCCGTTAACCCTAATTTTAACCGAATTCCGATATGTCAATCATAAATAAATAAATAAAATAAAACGAGTTTTAGGTCTATCATTTTATGTGACCTTAATTCACATAAAATGATGAGACTATGTAACTGGAAATAATTTTTACGCACGATAAAATTAAATAATAATTTATACAATACGGAATATAATTCCGTATTATATAAATTCCCGCACATAAACGGAAATCCGGGGCGAGTAACGAGGTTCGGATCCGTGTTTTAATGCGAGGGCAGGCCGGATGTGGCCACTACTAGGCCCACATACCAAGCCCACCAGCCCACTTCCTAAACTAATCCTAACCCTAACCTTAATCCTATGTTTAACCCTAATTTATGTGACTGCCGCTTCTCTCTCACTCCACTGCAAACACACACCATACGCTTCTCCCTTGCTTTCTGGAAATACGTTAACAGCCGCGACCACCGAGAGAAGGAGAGGACACCGCCGACGCCTGGTGGTAGGGAGAGCCGCCGCCGCTGCAACAGCCCAGTCGCACGGTACGCCTCGTCTTCTCGCCACTCCCTTCCGTCCTCGCCTCGCTGCCGCTATCGACGAACGGTGTACCACTCACCTCGCTGAAGACGACGGTACAAGGGACCGCTGGGCTGCCGCCTCGAGCCAACCGGAACCGTCACGAAGCAGCGTTTGCCTCCTTGACTGCAGAGGGCCGATCGACACAGTGGCGGGGTTCCTCATTCGCTGCAGTAGGTGAGTCCTTGTCTCCTTTCCCTCTGCTTTCCCTTATGTTCGTGTGCCAACTGGAAGATTGAGTCTCTTCTGGGTCCTGCAGTAGCTAGCCCAGAAAGGGAGGTGCAACGTTGGAGTGCAAACGAGCTGGCCTAGAACCTCTGCTACGACTTGGGTGTAAGGCAAAGTCTCAGCCTTGTTGGGCATCCAAGCAAGCGAGCCGACCGGGATTTACATAGCTGGAAATCGGATCCCAGCCTGTTGGTTAGTATTCTCTGTAACCCCCTGTTAGTAAGGTAGTAGTGCAGTGGAGATTGAGTGTTGTTCCTAATCATAACCAGTAGGAATTAACTTCAATTATTAGTACAAGATAAGCAATTAGGGAAGGGGTGTGTGTAGCTGACACTTTGGTTTGAACATAGGATGTGTGGGAATGGATTGAAATTGTCCAGGATAAGTAACAGTGAGTTTTGAACCCAAAAATCCCATGAACTCCTTATCCAGTTTTTTTTTCTAGTGCTCTTAAACTGTCAAGTTGGAGAATAAATTTCGTTACCTTAGGATGAACATCCACCGTTGAAATTTTAATAGGTGACAGAGGGATGTATGTAGTTTACTCTATTAAAATTTGGGAAGAAATGAACGGTCGGATTAGAAGTTATAAGCTTCCGAAGTTAGGTAGTTGAGCAGTTTTTTAGTAAACTTAAGATTTGGCTAAGTATAGGAATTGTGAGTGAAATAGCCAACTTTGTGAATTTTTATAAGAATAATGGCTGAACAGTTTTGAGGAATTCTTGCTCCTAGGGGTAGATGGAACATCATAGATGACCTAGAGAATTTATTCGGAATTATTATAAGCTGTTACGAATTTTATATTTAGAACCGAAGTTAGACCTTTACGATTCTTCCGGAAAATAGAAACATAGGAAAAATGTCAGTTTGGAACCAAATAAAATTTTAGGAGTTAGAATATAAATTTAGAACCTCAAATAGGAGTTTAGACATGAATTTTAGGGTTTTCGAGAAAATCGGAACCAAGGGTAAAATGGTCATTTTACCCTAAACTAATACTGTAACTAGTATGTCTTAATACCTTATTCGATCTTAGAAGTTTTAGACTTCTATCTACGTGAGAGTGTGCTAATACACTTATCGCCTTTGGCAGGCAACTGAGTTGCTACAGTTTACAGAACGAGTGGTTTACAAAGAGTCGAGCGTTATAACAGGTAAGTCCTTTGGGCTTACTTAGCTGACTTCTAAATATGAGTATAAATGATGATGGTGGTGTGTGATTGAAATGTTTATGGAGATAGGTTGTGATATATAATTACCGACCTATATTTTGGCCTAAGAGTAACGGGCGGTGGCATTCTGCTCAGTAGCTTGCGGGCGCTGAGGGTTTCTTTCGGGACTAGTCCATACGTGGTTTGTAGTGATGCTACCAGTGGAAGTCAGCTAGACCTACACCAGTTGGATAAGGAACGGAGGCGAGAACTAATAATAATTCTCGTGCCACAACTTAAATTGAATAATGTGAATCATTTAAATAATAGATAATAAATGGTTGAGTGCCAGCATGATGTTTGTTTATTTTTGTTTCTGCGTGTGTTTGTGCTGTTATCATTTTGCTTATATTTGGATAGTTAGCTAACTGTTGATATGTTGTTTAGATTTGACACAGGTTAGAGCAGATGCCGAGTGATCCAGGCGGTAGTGGTCAGCCGGGGTGTCGTACTTTAGGACGTTTTACAGTTTCTGCATTTGTGGGTTTTACAGTTGAACCTTGTTTCCTTTCGTACTTTGTTATATTACGTTTTCCGGCTGTAGTTGATCTGGTCACATTCATGCATTATTAAGAACTATTTTATGATTTCTGGTTTTTCCTTATCTGTGTCTTGTTGTAAGATCTTGTTAAGTTGTTGTCAAACTAAGGTCGGGACCCATTGTGCGGTCCTAACCAGTAACTCCCTAAGTTGTAAAATTTGGGGTGTTACAAAAACGGTCCGGAATGTCCTTGATGATTAGAGCTTTGTCTTGGATGAAATAAGGGTCCTCCTTTAATACCTTGTCCTTGTCAAGTGCGCTTTGGAACTTAAAGAAGAAGAATCCGCGTTTTTCTTTGAATCTTGAGTGGACTCCCTAAGCTTTTCGGACCTCATTGAGGGCACCATATCCATGGAAGCTTCCCACATATTGCCCAAGGAGGCAATGACCCCAAACTTGTTCCCTTGGGATGGCTTGAGCACGTTTAAGTAAGAACGGTTCCTTATCCTCCTTGCTAGCTTTTGAGAACTTGAGTTTACCACCAATGTCGACATTCATGAAGATCTTCGTTTTAGGACCATTCCAAGGGTTTTGTAGCAGCCGGAACTAGGTTAATAGGTCCAAATCTAGAAAGAGTTGAAAATTAACTCTAGGGTAAGTTGGCCACAAGGATATTTTTCGACCCGAAGGAGTTGTTTCCCCACCTTCGGTATGACCATTAGCGGGGGTAATAGTCCTTGTCGTCGGAGTAGTTTTAGTGTCGGCAGGCCCGGGATGGTATCTTGGGACGAAGTATTATTTGTGATGGTTGAAGTATTATGTGTATCGGTAAAAAAGAGGGTAGGCAAGTTTACGTGCATGTGAAATTTCCATGGGGGACATAGGTAAATTTTGGGCTAATGGGGTGGCTCCAGGTGGCAAAGGCAACAGAGGAGGGTTTGACTAAGAGGGCCCTACTTTGGATTGTCCAACATTGTTATTCTTAAGAATTTTCGTGATTACCTAGGTTGCAGCTTTGGATCTAGTCTCGATTGTCGTGGCAAAGACATGCAAATTTTTCCTAGTCATGTGGGGTCAACCTAGGAGCCAAACCTAGAAAGTTGGAAAAGCCATAAATTTGTTGACACGTGGCGCCTTTAGGACAGATCTCAGATTTTGGGTAAACAACCTTGAATGTTCACCAAACTTGTACGGACAACGGAGACACCAACGGAGTGAGGTTTCTGGTGGTCGGAAAGTCACCGGAATCACCAAGTGTTACGTCCCCCATAAAAAAATAATGTGAAATGTAATACCCAAAGTTCTGGGAACTCGAAGCGTTATGGGCTAGGACCTCACAATTGGTCCCGACCCTCAGAGTAGCAACGACAACATCGGATCTTACAATAAGGCACAAATAAATGAAAATCAAAACTTATAATAAAACTAAAGGTTACAACAAAGGGAAGCGTAAACCGTTAGCTAACATTCTAACCTACGAAACATCTATAATGTACAGGAACCCCGGCTGACCACACCATCCGGATCACTCAGCAACATCTCTAGCCTACAAAACATCTACAACATCGGTATAAACCGTTAGCTAACATTCTAGATATCAGAAAGATAGTAAAGGCACAAACACACATAAGGTAATATAAACATATAGCATGCTCACACTCAACCGGTTATTATCTTTCATTAAGTTATCCATTACTATTAAACTTCTTTTGTCACACGAGAATCTCCCGAAACTCGCCTCCGCTTCCGTCTACCAACAAGAATAGATCAATACTATCTGTTACCTGCAAACCTGGGTCGCAAGAGCACCTCCTAGTCTCTTATAGAACTAGACAAGTGGTAACCGCCTGATTATCATACACTTGGGCCAATTACGGTTATAAAGGTCAATCCTAGTCCGGTTATCCGTTATAAAAATAAACAACACAAACAAGCCAATACACTCAAACCAATATACGGAATGAAGCTAAGTAAGTCCAAGGGACTTACCTCACTCGAAGGTAACTCAAAGGTCAGCAAACAACTCAGTTTTCTGCAGGAAAGAAGGACAAAAAGCTTGCTCAATAAGGCATGACGAATTAGGAACGAAACGGTTGCTAGAAGTCTATAACTTCTAGTCTCCATGATATCTAAGAGATCTCCACAAGCTAGGGTAACAAACCCTAGTCTTACAGACTCATAAGGGTCAACAACATCCAACATAACTCAAGGAACGAGGGAAGCAAGGAAGGAAGCAGCTCACCAAAGACGGGAGCAACTGGGGGAAAAATGCAGGGATGGAAGACGGCATTGCAGGGGCGGCGTTGGGCAGGATCCGTAGGGGGGTTGTGTGAAGGAATTGTGTCCTTTATCCAAGGTGCAATTACTGATGATGAGATAGGACATTAAATATAGGGATATATATAATCCGATAATATTAGGGGTCATGGCGTTTTGCTTGAAGCTAACCATGATCGGTACATTTATATGATAACATGTATCGCTAGTGTTATCGGGTCCTACGAGGTCACACCATAACGAGCAGGAGAACTGAATCAATTAATGAGAGAATTACCATATAGGAGTATATGGTGGAAAAGGATATATTTTGTAGGAGTACAAAATATATTTTGGAGTTGGTAATTAATAATAGATAAGGGGTTATTTATATATTAAAGGTCGGGCTTTCTAATAGTTAAAAAGCCCAACCCTAATTATATATATTGGATCGATTAGGAGGATTTGACGCAAGCAACATTCAGCCGTGTATTCACGTAAGAAGCGGTGTTCTTCCTCTTCGATCTCTCTCAAAAGCTTCATCCTTTGTTCTAGCAATCGAAGGCTAAGGCGAGGCTAAGGCGATTCTTGTTCAATCTTGGGTGGACCAACTAGAGGAGTAACACTTGGGACTCTACATATCCTTGAAGGAGTTATCGAACACGCATCAAAAGTATTCATTTCCTCTTATCTAATCTATTATGCATGCGATCCTTGTTTAGATGTTTAGGAAATTGTTTCTTGAAATTCCGCTTTTACACATCTAAAATCCCAACAGTGGTATCAGAGCCTCTTGCATAAACTGATTAGATCAAATTAAAAAGGCCATGTTTTGATGCATGTATTGATTGTTTTCTTTCAATTACAAAAGAGATTGTTTGTATGGGTTAATTTGCATGATTAAGGTGTAAAATTAGATACTTAATAATGATTAATTAAAATTAATATAATTAATTAATTAAGGAAATTGTTTCCTCATAAATTGTAGCATATACCTTACGGCATGCAGCATGCGTCATTCATATATGAGCCTTAATAATGATTAAGCTTAATGACTTAATGATGATTAAGTATTGCAATATTATTGCACATTATACATTACGCATTGCTGAAGTTAATTAGACTTTATGCTATTGCAATAACATTGCACATCTAATGTTGCTGTGTTTAATTTTTTGTTTTTTAGGGTTTTAGATTATTTTTATTAATTATCTAATGTGATTAGTTATTTATTTAAATAATAATTATTTTTAAAAGATATTATATATATGATATTATATCTAGATAAATATGATTTATCAAGTTGGAAATAAATAAATTTAATTTGTTATGATATAGTTAAATTATACCTTAAAATAAAAAGATAAGATTTGATTCCTAAAAGATATTATATGAGATATTCTATCTAGATAAATATGATTTATCAGGTTGGAAACAAATAAATTTAATTTTGTTAATATATGAGATATTTTAACTTAGTTAAATTATATCTTAAAAAAAAATAAAAAAAATTAAAAGATATAATATGAGATATTTTATCTAGATAAATATGATTTATGGAAAGGTTCCGAATTTAGAATATTTACACCTTTAGCATTTTAATGATTAATATATGATATTAATACCTTACGCAATATGATTGATTAAAACAATACCGGAAAGGAGTTTCCAGTTCTATTTTATTATTTTTTTTCTCTTTATGTGATAAAATGATTGTTATGTGCTTATGTGTATTTTTTTTTTAAATATCATATGTGCTATGCTTGTATGTATGTGTATGGTGATATGTTCGTGCAGGCGGTTACTAGTATGACCCCAATCTTAGGATAGTTAAATACGATCTGCGTATCGTTATGGTTTTTTTGTACACGATCTGTGTATCGTTATGTATTTTTGTAATTTTCAATTTCTGCAAGAGATTTTTTTTTAAATTCATTATACAAGAAGACCAAAGGCCTAAGGAGCCCGAAGGATGGAGATCCATGAAGGTCCAAGAATGAAGATTCTTTTTAGGGGTCATACTAGGAACCATTTATTTAATGCGTTTTTTGAATGCCTTAAATTTCCACTTGTATGCTTGTTTGTTATTTTTGTTATGAGTTCGCTTTAAAATAACAACCTCGCACGCTTAAAACGTCCCTTAAAAGAATATTGAGAATTGTCTTTCCATATCATAACCGATCCCTATCTAGGAATTTGTAGGATAGGTTCCGCCAAAGCGGGGTGTCCTTACTTTGACCTAGATACATTGCGGGTATGCTCATACTAAGGGGCATGCTGCCTTGATATGGTTAACTCAACAAAAGACCAAAAGATAAAGTTTTGGATTTTGAGGCATAAGGGTGAGTTCACATGAGATGTGTTCCCATCAACCAAGAATTATAAGGAGTTATAATTAGTAAAGGAGTTTACTTACCTTAATTATATGAGACTTAGGGCAGTGTTAAAGTACGCTAAGGTTCATATATGATAGGATCTTGGAATCATTTTTGCTCAATAAGGGAAGTGATAATATGAGTAGAAATGTGCAAAAACTTCAATTGTTTATAATTGTTATAACAGTTTATAGCTTTTGCAAAATCAATCATAACTTATCTGCATTTTATTATTATGTGTTTTTTGTAGTCCACCATGTCAAACGATAACCTCAATTTTTCTCTACGCTCCATACTCGACAAAAAGAAATTGAACGAACAAAACTTCCTTGATTGGGAGAGAAATTTGAGAATTGTTCTCAAGTCGGAGAACCAAGAGGATGTCTTGGAATATCCAATCCCTGAAATCACATTGGAATCATCTAATGAGGATATTATGAAGTATGATACAGCCACAGCAAAATCACGCTTTGTCACGTGTTTAATGTTGGATGCGATGGAACCAGGACTTCAACAGAGGTTTGTAGAAATGGATGCCTATACAATCATGTCTAACCTTCAAGATCTCTTTAAGGAGCAGGCTAGGCTTGAAAGGTACTCGACCTTGACATCCATCCTGCATTGCAAATTAGAGAGAGGTAAACCAGTCGGACCACATGTTTTCAAAATGATTGGCTTGTTTGACAAGCTGGACCGACTAGGTAGCGCATTCAACTTAGAGATAGCCACGGATATGATCCTAAACTCTCTCCACGACGGATTCATGCATTTTAGATCAACATATCATATGAATGCTATGAACAAGACATTGAATGAGCTACACATCATGCTCAAAACTACTGAGCAGAACATGATTGTTGACCCGACGAAGGAAGTTTTGATGGTCAGGAACAAGGGATTTAAGAAGGGGCCAAAGCAGCAGCAAAAGGGGAAGGGCAAGCAAGTTGCCCAACCCACGGTTTCACATCCAAAGGTGAAAAAGGTTGCGGAGCATGAGTGCTTTTACTGCAAGGCCAAGGGGCACTGGAAGAGAAACTGCCCCAAATACTTGGAAGATAAGAAGCAGGGGAATGTCTCCACTTTAGGTATTCATGTTATTGAAATTTTGTCAACTAATTCTATTTCGTGGGTATTGGATACCGGATGTGATTCTCACATTACTTCGAATGTGCAGACACTAAGAAATAGAAGGACACTACAGAAGGGAGAGGCAGATCTACGGGTCGGTAATGGAGCAAGAGTTGCTGCTGTTTCCATTAAAGATTATTGCTTGTCTTTACCTTCTGGCTTAGAGATAGAACTTAATAACTGTTATTTTGTTCCATGCATTACTAAGAACTTAATTTCAATTTCAGTTTTGAACCGTGAAGGCTATACATTTACCATTACTGATCACATGGTGATGGATATTTATAGGAATGGTATTTATTATGGTCATGCGAATAAGAGTAGTAATAGACTATACATGTTAGACCTCAAAACTGAAATATATAACATTAATATAAAGAGGCAAAAGTCGAATGAAACAAACGAAGCAAACCTATGGCATTGTCGATTGGGTCACGTAGGCATAAAGCGCATTAAGGAACTCCAAACAGTTGGATTACTTAAACCATTTGATTTGGAATCATTTAAAACATGCGAGTCGTGCCTAATGGGAAAGATGACAAGGTCACCCTTCACTAGTAAGAGTGAATGGACTTCTGAACCCCTAGCCCTCATACATACAGATGTATGTGGATCTATGAGTAAAGAGGATAGGTATGGCTATCGCTACTTCATTACATTTACTGATGATTTTAGTAGATACGGGTATATCTACTTAATGAAACAGAAATCAGAATCCTTTGAAAAGTTCAAGGAAATCCAAAATGAAGTGGAAAGACAAACAGGCAAAAAGATAAAAATACTTCGATCAGATCGAGGGGGCGAATATCTGAGCCATGAATTTGATCATCATTTGAGAAGTTATGGAATTGTGACACAACTCACTCCTCCGGGCACTCCACAACTAAATGGTGTGTCTAAGATGAGGAACAGGACTTTGTTAGACAGTGTCCGTTCAATGATGAGTTTTGCGGATCTTCCATTATCCTTTTGGGGATATGCTCTCCAAACAGCTACGTTCGTTCTAAACAGGACTCCGTCACGTTCAGTTGACAAGACACCATATGAGATATGGACAGGAAAGGTTCCTCACTTGTCATTTCTGAGGGTCTGGGGGTGCGAAGCTTATGTAAAACGTTTACAATCTGACAAACTAGCACCGAAACCAGACAAATGTTACTTCATAGGATATCCCAAGCAAACAAAGGGGTATGATTTCTACCATCCCATAGAGAACAAAGTGTTTGTTGCTCGGGATAGTGTCTTTTTGGAAAAGGAATTCTTTTCCAAATAAGCCAAGTGGGAGAAAAGTTCAAATTAATGAGATTAGATGGGAGCAAGAAACGCAACAACATGAGGACATGCAACATGTCACTGAGGAACTTGACTATTTTAATGAACCTCGATGAGGCAAGTTAATCCAGTCCAAGAATCAATTCCTACAGTAGATCAGGCTGAAGAGGAACCACATATTGATGTGGAGAACTCTACAAATGAGGAACTGCATAATGATGTAGGAAATCATACAGCTGAAATCTCTCCTATTGTTGGCCCAAATTGGAGATCAAACAGGTAAGGCAACAACCTAGACATTTGAATGACTATGTGTTACATGCCGAGATCGAAGTGCTCCTCATGGAGTATAACGAGCCCGCATCCTACAAGCAAGCTGTGACGGATCGGAACTCCGAAAAATGGCTTGAAGCCATGAGATCCGAAATGGAATCCATGTCTAAAAATCAAGTATGGGACTTGATTGATTTGCCTGATAGGGTAAAACCTATTGGTTGCAAATGGGTCTTTAAAGTAAAGACAGACAAGGATGGAAATATCTCTGTTTATAAAGCAAGGTTGGTTGCTAAGGGATTTAAACAAATTCATGGTATTGACTATGAGGAGACATTTGCCCCGGTCGTCATGATCCGGTCCATTAGGATAATCCTAGCGATTGCCGCCTTCTATGATTATGAGATATGGTAAATGGATGTCAAGACCGCATTTCTAAATGACTATTTAGAAGAGGATGTATATATGATGCAACCTGAGGGTTTTGAGGATCCGAAATATCCTAGGAAGGTTTGTAAGCTTAAGAAGTCCATTTATGGACTAAAACAAGCATCCAGGAGTTGAAATCTTTGATTTGATGAAGTGATCAAACAGTTTGATTTCATCAGATGTGAAGAAGAACCATGCGTTTACAAAAAGTTGAGTGGGAGCAAGGTGACTTTCCTAGTCTTGTATGTGGATGACATACTACTCATTGGGAATGACATTCCGATGCTGGAAACAGTAAAGGGATGGCCTAAGAAGCATTTCTCAATGAAAGATCTAGGGGAGGCCGAGTACATACTAGGCATCAAGATCTATAGAGATAGATCTAGAAGGCTTATTGGTCTCAGTCAAGGAACTTATATAGATAAGGTTCTACAGAGATTCAAGATGATAGATTCCAAGAAAGGATATCTGCCTATGCAACATGGGATCCATCTCAGCAAGACCCAGTGTCCTAAGACACCTAGTGAGATTGAGAGGATGATCAAGGTTCCCTATGCCTCTGCTATAGGATCCATCATGTATGCAATGACATGTACTCGACCAGATGTTGCATATGCTTTGAGTATGTGTAGCAGGTAACCAGTCGAACCTCGGTGACATTCACTGGCAAGTTGCGAAGAACATCCTAAAGTACTTGCGAAGGACTAAGGATGATCTACTGGTATATGGAGGTGATGATGAGTTAGTCATCAAGGGATACACCGATGCTAGTTTCCAGACTGACAGAGATGGCTTTGAGTCGCAGTCTGGATACGTCTTCATTTTGAATGGAGGAGCAGTAAGTTGGAAAAGCCAAAAGCAGGACACGGTTGCGGACTCAACCACAGAGGCATAATACATTGCTACGGGAGAAGCGGCTAAGTAAGCGATCTCGATTAGGCAGTTTATAGATGAGCTCGGCGTTGTCCCTAGCGTGACGAGGGCAGTTGACGTCTATTGTGACAACAATGGCACGATTGCTCAAGCGAAGGAACCTAGCTCAAGCTCCAAATCCAGACACGTTCTGCGGAAGTATCACATGATCAGACACTATGTTGATCGGGGTGATGTAAGAGTGTGCAAGGTGCACACAGATGATAACATTGCAGACCCACTGACTAAACCCATGAATAGGCCTAAGCATGATAGTCATACTCGGGCCAAAGGGCTCAAACACGTTAGAGAATTCTTTTGAACTTCTGTGTTTGGATTGAGAAAACGTTTGTTTTTGTCATGGAGTTTATGATTGTTTTATATATGAGTTTTCATATTCTTATTTGATTATTTTTTGAATATTAAATAAAGTATCAAAACAATTTATTAATTATCAAATGTGCTTACTGGAAAAGTTCCGGTGAATGAAACCACATTAAGTGAACTGAAATTATTAAATTGAAAGGATCCGTGGTCTAAGTCGTTAACTTGGATACAAACGACTCTAAAGTAGACCATCTTGTGAGCGAATGATGAACGTGGGTTTCATAGTTCATAGGACATGGAGATGTCCAATCGCTTACATAGGTGAGTATGGTGATACTCATCGGATAGACCGATCCTATGGTTCTCATGACTTATTGAGGAGTTATAGCGATTATCATTATCAGTGAGTTCCTTAACATGAGCTTGATATACCTTTCATTTGAAGGATGACATATCTTAGATACTGTTAAGCGCTGACCGTAACAGGCAGTTATAAAGACAGTAATTAGGGTGGTCAAAATTTGAGTGGGAGTTATAGTCGTTGCAAGATTGGATTAATCCTCCTGTACCAGCATACTTTGATGTGTTGGGAAGGATTGGTGTCCCCGGCCACTTGAAGAGTGAGAACTGTGTAAACGCATGGCCATGCTCAGATTTGATTTGTACTGACAGTTTGATCTCAAGAGTTCAAGAAACATATCTGATGGCAAAGATGGTTTCCATCACATAGTCAAATAAGGACATTGAGCGATAAGGGAATTTTAACATTGCACACTTGTATGAAAGTACAAGTGGGAGACTGAAGGAATTGTGTCCTGATGACATGAATTATGTATCATCATATTCATGCATATTATAGAAGATTGTCTCAGTTTACCTTGCATTTAGAGAGATTTTGTGTGCCTTTTATGTTCTATTCAATCATTTGTCGGAAATAGAGGTCTACACGAGTTTTTGATGAATTATAGGTAAATGGAGTGGAATTGGAAGCAAAAGCGGAGCAAGGAGCATCTAGGGATGTTAAGGAAGCTAAAGGAATCTTAAAGGAGTCATAAAGAGCTAAGGAATTGCAAAGGAGAAGCATAGAAAACGAACCAAGAGTAGAGCACTTTTTGTTGAGGAAAATCGTGCCAATATGTACATAAATCGGACGATTTTCCCTTCAAGAATTCGAACGATTTTGTGCATAAATCGCCTGGGTCGATTTATTCTGTTTTTCGGCCAAATGAAAAGACGACACAAAGCCCAATTCTTTTGGGCTAGAGGAGAGTTTTGCCAAACGGCCCACTTGCAAGAAACTATAGAGGAGAACCCTAGGAACGAAAACGGAGAGGCGGCAGCGGGAAATCTTTACACGTTTAAGAGAATTCGGAGATTCTTGGAGGAAGATTGAAGGACTCTTTGCCGGGAAGCTAATCTTGATTCTAGTTGTGAGATTTCTTTGTCCATTGAAGTGCTTGTTGTTTTTGAGCACGAATTCGAGTTACTTAAGAGACACATTGATTTGTTTTGACAATCATTTACAGATTTGAAGGTTATTGGAATTTTTTATTCAAGATTCGGTTTCTTTGCGATATTTCTCTCAATATTTAATTTGATTCGATTTTGAAAATGGTTGGCTAAAACCTTTGTGATTCTGGGGAGAATAGTTGATGATTAAGGCTTAGATGATGATAGACTGAACTCATTCAAACATTAGGACCCTGAGAGTTTAGATTTTAGTTTTGCGACAACAGGAAAATCGGACTGTTCTTGAGTAAATCGGCCGATTTTCTTATGAACAGCCCGATTTATTCCTCTGACGAACCTTAAATGAATCAATCCTTAACCAAAACTAATCCTTGCCTAAATCCCAATCTTGATTAATCTTTTTACCCTCTAATTGAATGTATGAAGACACTTCAAACCTGATTCTACATTTAATAGATTAAGATTTCAAGATTTGGGTGATAAAGAGACTCAACATCCTTTATTAAGATTTTAATTGTTCTTGCTACTCTTTACTTTGGAGAGTCATATCCTGGAGTTTTAGATAGTTAGTTTGAACATAATTCTTGTCTCTAGATCTTTCTATATTGCAGCCTCAACAACCCTTATAGAGAGAACCTTTAGATTAGTCATATAGGTTTCGGAACTTCACCGTACGAATCCTACCTTTGAACATTTAATCTTGGCAATATAAACTCTGTCCTATATCTATAGAAGTGTCTTGAATCGAAAGCCGAAATCGGATACTTGAATCCTTGGAATCATTTCACTCTTATTTGATCACAAAAGCTTTTCGCACTTTTCGCTAGATAATTGAAATTGGATTTATTCTCACCAAATCCCTGAGTTCCACTCTGGAATTCTTACCTTACTACAACTGATCCGTACACTGCGGGTTCGCTTTGCTTTGAGTTCTAGATATAAATTTAAGACTTTGACGCACACACGTTTTGAGCGAACAAGTTTTTGGCGCCGTTGCCGGGATTTGGTCTAGACCAAATTCGGTTTTCGGTTGTCTAGCTTGAGAGCTCTTGCTCTTGTGATTTGATTTGTCTACTTGAGTGATCTTTGCAGGTTCTTTAGGTATATGCAAAAGACTAGATCCACTAAAGATCTAGTTCCTTTCGATCCCGAATTGGAGAGAACTTTGAGGAAAAAGTTGAAGGAAAAGAAAATGGCTGAAAACGACGAGAAAAACTACCAGGCTGAACTGAATGAAGCTCAACGCCAACTCCAGTTGAGTGAAAAAGCACGAAAAGATGCTGAAACGAGTCATCAATTTCAGATTGATGAACTAAGAGCTATGATGCTGGACATGAAGTTGGAGTTGAACGAATCCAGGAAGAAGAAGAAAGCCAAGACGCCAACTAAATCCATTCGAAATGACTCATCCGATGATGAAGAGATAGATCCGGACATGCCGGAACTTGAAGAGATCGATCCGCTACTTCGTCCTATTCGAAACACCCCAAAACCAAGGGTTGTTCCTCGCCTCCCAACTAGGAACGTGAGAGTTGTCAATGACGATGATAGACCCCGAACTTTGGGGCAACGGATGGATCCAATTCAGCAACCGCACCGTCTAGGTGTGGATTTCGGGGCTGAAGACATCCAAGAGTTTAGCTTCTCACCACAAGTCATCACCATGGTTCGCCAAAGTCAATATGGCGGAGCAAGTACTGAATCTCCACACCAGCACTTGCAGAATTTTGAGATTCTCATGGAGACTATGAAGCCAAAGAAGGCTACTACAAGCAATTACAAGATCAAACCGTTCTTCTTTTCTTTGAAGGACAAGGCTCTAGCTTGGTACCAAACACTTCCAGCTGCAAAGCTAGCTACATGGGAGGAATTGTCTTCGGAATTCCTCACCAAGTTCTTTCCGCCATCCAAAACGGCGGAATTAAGAGGTAAAATAAATGCTTTTTCTATGAAACCTAATGAAAGCTTGTTTCAATCTTGGGAAAGGTTTCAAGATCTCTTGTTGGATTGCCCACACCATGGCATTTCCAAGCTGGAATTATTGGAGATCTACTACAAAGGGTTGGATGTGGAGACACAATTCAACCTTCAATCTCTCTCTTGTGGCACATTCATGGATTTGAGAGAGGATGATGCTTGGGACTTCATTGAGAAGCAAGCCCAAGTGATTGAGAAGTATTCCCACCGGAAGGTGGACTCAAATAGCCGGAATCAAGGCGATTCGGGAGCTAAGTTGAACCAAGCTGCTCAAACACAAATATTCTCCCTCAAAGATGACATCAAAGAATTGAGGGAAGTACTCAAAACAAGTCTTCAAAAGACTAAGGAGCAAGAAGCCAACTACATGGGAAGAGACAACAATCAAAGGAGTGACAATAGGAATTCCAATTGGAGCAACAACAACAATAACAACCGAAACTCCAATTGGAACAACAACAACAATAGGAACTCAAATAATAACAATTGGAGGTCAAATCAGCAAAATCCAGGTAATCCTTACTCTCATGCTGAAAAGGCTCTAACACCTCCATCTTCTTCTACTCCTTTAACAAGCCAGGGACAATCAAGCGGATCAAGTAAACCCGATCCCATGCTAGAAACGATCCTAGGCAAGCTACAAGGGCTAGAGAGTTGTATAACTTCGGTTGACAAAGCTCACAAAGCTTTAGAAAACCAAGTATTCAACAAGGCCGGAGAAGTTCCAAGAGATCAAGGGAAACTTCCCAGAAAGACGGAAGATAACCCAAAGGGGAGGGTTATGGCAATAACTACTAGGAGTGGCAAAACGACTACCGATCCTCAACCTAAAGTAGTCGATACCACCACAAAAGAAGGAGAGGCAAAAGAGAAGGAAGAAGTCTATGTTCCTCCTCCCGCTTACAAACCACCTCTACCTTTCCCTCAATCTAGAGCGCGTGCACGCCTAGATAAACATTTTGGTAAGTTTGTTGAACTTATGAGTAAGCTGCATATTAACATACCTTTTATGGATGCAATTTTAGGTATGCCGGCTTACGAGAAATTCCTCAAAGAGATCCTCTCTAACAAGAGGAAATTGGAAGACATAGGAGAAGTCAAGATGAGCATGGAGTTATCCGAACTCATCAAGACTATGACGGAGAACATGCCACCCAAGCTCCGTGATCCAGGATCCTTTTGCATACCCATCACTTTGGGAGAAGCTACCTATGATGCTCTTTGTGACCTTGGAGCGAGTGTGAGTATCATACCTCTTGCTCTATGCAAAGCAGTTGGTCTAGGAGAGCCTAGACCGGTGAAGATCACACTCTACATGGCTGATCGCTCCACCACTAAGCCGGTGGGGATATTAGAAGACATTCCAGTAAAGCTCGGTAAGTTTTACATCCCAATAGATTTTGACGTTCTTGACATCCCTGCAGATTATCCGGTTCCCATCATCCTTGGGAAACCATTCCTTGCAACATCCGGATGCATGGTAGATTGCAAGAACGGCCAGCTGTCATTCCATATTGGCGAAGAAAAGATAGAATTCATACTCTCTTCCTTAATCAAGGAGCCAGCCTTGAAAGACGATGCTTTTGAAATTTTTGATGAAGAAGAGTCTAGAGAGGTAATAAGTTCAATCTTGATGAAAGACCCTCTTCAAAAGGTTATTAGTATGAGCATCATGGAGGAAGGAGTGGAACATGATTGCTACGAGGATGTGAAGGCATTAAATGATGTGGAGGAAGAACTAGGAACAAGAATTGAAGAATTGGAATTAACTCCGGAAACTGTGAAGAAAATCGACCTGCTTGAAATAAATTGCCCGATTTGTGAAAAGGCAATCCGATTTTTATCAACAGAAACAAAGATCGACCCGACTAAACTAAATCGTCCGATTTGTGAAGAGGCAACCCGATTTTTTTCGACAGAAAGAAAAATCGAACCTCAAATCGACCGATTTACTTCAGGGGAGGTCGATCCAGAGGGAAATTTTCTGGATTCTCCAAACGTCTCCGCAGCTACTCTCGAATCTAATGATGCCGTACCCCCATCTCTAGAGGCCTCTCCCACAACACTCGAAGGCCAAGATTCATCATCAATTAAGGTACCCCCATCATTAGAATTGAAATCACTCCCCCACGCATTTAAGGTACGCATTTCTTGGCACTAATTCCACATATCCGGTCATTGTCAATGCGAATTTGAATGATGCTGAACTAGAGAAACTTATGCACGTTTTGAAGCAACATAGGAGAGCATTAGGCTATACTATTGATGATCTAGTAGGAATAAAGCCTTCACTATGTATGCACAAAATTCTAATGGAAGAGGATTACAAACCTTCACGCCAACCTCAAAGACGGTTAAACCCGGCAATGAAAGAGGTCGTGAAGAAAGAAATCCTTAAGCTACTTGATGCAGGTATCATCTTCCCCATTTCCGATAGTAAATGGGTGAGTCCAGTACAAGTAGTACCCAAGAAAGGAGGCATTACCGTTGTTGCCAACAAGAACAACGAACTTATCTCTACACGGACAGTTACAGGGTGGCGAATGTGCATCGACTACCGCAAACTGAACGTGGCCACTAGGAAGGATCATTTCCCCCTTCCTTTGATCGATCAAATGTTGGAAAGGTTAGCCCAACATTCTTACTTTTGTTATCTAGATGGATATAGCGGTTTCTTTCAGATTCCAATTCATCCGGATGATCAAGAGAAGACGACTTTCACGTGCCCATGGGGTACGTTTGCTTATAGAAGGATGCCATTCGGCCTATGCAACGCTCCAGCCACCTTCCAAAGGTGTATGATGGCAATCTTCTCCGAATATGTAGAGAATATCATGGAAGTCTTCATGGACGATTTTTCGGTATATGATTCTTCCTTTGATAACTGCCTCTATAACCTTTCACTAGTTCTTAAGAGATGTGAGGACACTAACTTAGTCTTAAACTGGGAAAAGTGCCACTTCATGGTCACCGAAGGGATTGTGTTAGGTCATTTAGTATCACAAAGGGGAATAGAAGTTGATAGAGCGAAAATAGAAACCATTGAGAAGTTACCTCCCCCTTCTTCATTGAAAGGAATTAGAAGTTTCTTAGGACATGCAGGCTTCTATAGGAGATTCATAAAAGATTTTTCTAAGATTTCAAAACCCTTGACTAATCTTTTGATGAAAGACGCAACTTTCGAATTTTCGAAGGATTGTTTAGATGCTTTTTGCAGGATCAAAGAAGCTTTGATTTTAGCACCAATCATTCAACCACCCGATTGGACTCTTCCTTTCGAGGTCATGTGCGACGCAAGCGACGTCGCTATAGGAGCCGTACTTGGACAGAAGAAAGATGGTCGCACTCATGCTATCTACTATGCTAGCAAAACGCTAGACGAGGCTCAATATAATTATGCAACTACAAAAAAGGAACTTTTAGCCGTAGTATATGCTTTTGAGAAATTTCGTTCCTATCTTGTAGGTGCAAGGGTGATAGTCTATACGGACCACTCCGCAATTCGATACTTATTCACGAAGAAAGATGCGAAGCCAAGGCTTCTAAGATGGATCTTACTCTTACAAGAGTTCGATTTAGAGATTCGTGATAAGAAAGGATCGGAGAACTCCGTTGCCGATCATCTTAGTCGTCTTCCACAACTCACCGGCGAGACGGATGAACTTCCTATAGACGACTCATTCCCTGACGAGCAGCTGCACGAGATTGAAGAGTGTCTTCAACACATCTCCCAAGGTAATGATCCATGGTTGGCTGACATTGTGAATTACCTTGTTTGTCAGGAGATTCCACCCGGACTTTCATATGCTCAAAAGAAGAAATTCTTTAATGACGTCCGGCAATTCTATTGGAACGAACCTCTTCTATTCAAAAGAGGTCCCGATGGCATTTACAGGAGATGTATCCCCGAAGATGAGGTGGATAGCGTCATCCGCCATTGCCATTCTTTACCATGTGGCGGGCATGCTAGTTCCCACAAGACTTGTGCTAAGGTACTTCGTTCCGGCTTCTATTGGCCTACACTTTTTAAAGATGTGCAAAAGTTTGTTGTTGCTTGTGATGCTTGTCAAAGGACAGGTAATATATCAAGGAGGAATGAGATGCCTCTCAACAACATACAAGAAGTAGAGATCTTTGATGTATGGGGCATCGATTTTATGGGACCTTTCCTATCTTCATGCGGTAACCAATATATACTTCTTGCCGTAGACTATGTCTCACGATGGGTAGAGGCGATCGCTTCTCCTACTAATGATGCAATGGTAGTGGTGAAGTTCTTCAATAGAACGATCTTCCCAAGGTTCGGAACTCCCCGAACCATCATTAGTGACGGAGGAACGCATTTCACAGCCCGTCGATTTGAGACTCTATTGGCTAAGTATGGGGTGACCCATAAGATAGCTACACCTTACCATCCGCAAACCAGCGGACAAGTCGAAATATCCAATAGAGAGATCAAGGGAATTTTAAAGAAAGCCGTCTCTAAAACAAGAAAAGATTGGTCAATGAAGCTTGACGATGCACTATGGGCGTACAGGACAGCCTTCAAGACACCAATAAGTACAACTCCCTATAACCTTGTCTATGGTAAATCCTGTCATCTTCCTGTAGAACTAGAGCACAAAGCTTATTGGGCTATCAAGTGGCTCAATTTTGACATGAAAGAAGCCGGAGAGAAGCGGCTCTTAAACATCAATGAGCTAGATGAGATCCGGCTAAATGCGTATGAGAACGCAAAGATCTACAAGGAACGGACAAAGCGTTGGCATGATAAGCACATCATTCCAAAAGACTTGAAGGAGGGAGACCAAGTCCTCCTATTCAACTCAAGGCTGCGTCTATTTTCAGGTAAGCTTCAATCCCGTTGGACAGGACCTTATGTAATTAAACGAATCTTTCCCCATGGTGCAGTTGAAGTATGGGGTGAACAAAGCGGAAATTTCAAGGTTAATGGCCAACGGTTGAAGAAATACATACCGGAAACTCCGGTTGAGGAGATAGCTCCTATCCTCCTCCATTGAACGCAAAACCTTACACCGTCCAGCTAAAGACGATAAATCAAGCGCTTCTTGGGAGGCAACCCATGATAGTATATTTTTCCTTCTTTTCATCACTTAGTTAGAGTAGATTAGTTGTTTTATGTCTTTGTTTTCGCTTTTTGTTTGTTCCTCGATGCACTCTTGGTTTGTCGTGTCATTAATCGCAGGAACTTAGGTTCAAAATGAGAGATCCATGGAAAAAGGGAGCACAAATCAGTTAAATCTTCAAGATCCATGAAGAATAAGGAAGGAAATCGAGATACACTGAGTAAATCGGTCGATTCAAGAGCAGAGCAAGGCGATTTTTGGCAACAGGAAGATAAATCGACCTGGAGATCGACCTATCATAATACATCGTCCGATTTTGCATGTGTTCAGAGAAAAATCGAGTTACCTGAAGGAAATCGGTCGATTCAGAAGCAGAGCAAGGCGATTTTTGACGACAGGAAGAAAAATCGACCTGGAGATCGACCTGCCAAAATAAATCGTCCGATTTTCTTTGGATTCAGAAAAAAATCGCCCCGACGATTAAATCGACCTTAAAAATCGGCCGATTTTCTTCACATTTTCTCGCCATATATAAAGACTCAACCACTCGATCTTCCTCATTCCACAACCCTCCACTCTCGATTTCCCCTTCTCAAGAATGCCGAAAATCGCCCATACCCTACAATCCTCATTCCTTAATCATTTTGAGTGATTCTTGGCTCCAAACTAAAGCATTTTCAACAAGGAACAAGGATCTAGCAACAACAAGCACGACAATCGACTCCTCCATAAGGAATTCAGGTTTTTCTTTCCAAAACCTAAGTTTCTAATTCGAAATTGAAGTTTGCTTAGGAAGTGTTTGGTTGTTGGAATTGATTGAGGAATCTGCTTAGGAATCATTGTAGGAGACTGTATGTGGTGATAGATTGAACAGAACTTTACAAAATTTTGAGAATCGTTGAAATCGACAGAAAAATCGACCTAGCCTAGAAAAATCGGACGATTTTTACCAAGAACAGGCCGATTTTTTTGACTCAGAATGGATATTGTTAAGAGGATAACTAGAAACACGGGGAAGAAGAAGGGATCTTCTTCCAAAGCCCCTCCCCCACCTCCACCACCACCTCAACACATCCCTAAGCTTCCCCCTCCCCTATCCAAGCACAAGAAACGTTATAAACGCATCATAGATCGCCCATTCACCCCTCCTCGCTACATAGTGCTAGATGACTTAGATTCATTGTTTGTTCGAGAGGATGTTGATATGATGCTTGACAGGGTTGGGCTTAGCCAGTTTGCTACGATTAGGGAGGATGCCTATACCGAGATCACCCTAGAGTTCCTTAGCACATTCGAACATGACCCTAGGGAAAGGATGGTCACTTTCCGCCTCATGAGCCAAGACCACACTATGTCCATTGACACTTTTGGAGACTTGTTTGGCTTCTCTTATTCAGATGCAGGCACTTTTGCTAGAGGTGTTAGTGCTAGTGACTTTTGGGAGGCTATTTCAGTGGGTGAATACGGAGGAGACAAATGGAGGCCCGGAAATTCCAAGGAGACTAGCATGTACAACCTCTCCTTCAAGGTAGTACATCGGATTCTCAACGAGAGCTTTTTTGCACGGACAGAGACTCCACAGAAGCTCAAGGCTGACGAGCTTTTCATTCTCTACTGCATGACATCCACCACCATCCCCGACATTGCCACCATGCTTGTTGACTATCTAGGAAAGATAGCCAACAAAGCTAAGGGCGATATTTGTGCAAGAGGTCTTGTCACTCATGTGGCTAAGACAATGGGATTGGACTTCTCCGGATGCACTCTAGCTGAGAGTGCTCTTCCATTAGGCTCCCAGCGGTTGGTTGTTTGATAGGTCTTGATTCCTCGAGGGAGAGGAACACTTCATGTGCCCATGCCATGGCACAGGGATCCGAAGAAGAAACCATCCGAGATTATATGGAAGTCCGAATACACTATTCAGAACAAGAGGAACTAGAAGGAGACGTTCGAGTCGATGCTTGAGGAGTTCTCTCCTCCTACTTACTATGATGATGATGCAGGTGACTCCGAGGAGGAGGATGAGGATGGAGGACAGGGGACCATGCTAGAGTTTGAGAGTGATACTCATAGCGGACATGCTACGGATGCCATGGACACCGACACCCATGGTGCAGGACCTAGCCGGACTAGTAGAGGCGATGAGGAGACGGAGGATGACATGCAGCCACCTCGCCGCTCATTTGCACGAGCTCCAGGACATGGACGAGGACGCCGCCCTCCCCGTCACTTTAGGGAGCTAGTCACTAGCTTCCAGAGCCTCAGCACCGACTATCATGCTCTCCACACCGACTACGAGACCCTGAACACTCAGTTCAGGAACTACAGACAGGAGACAAACGCTAGGCATTCATCCTATGATGGCCAGATGAGAGACTTGTACTACCACCAGTTCGGCCACTTCTACGATCCCACCGCACCGATGTACCCTTATCCACCACCTCCACCGCCGACAGAGGATTGAGCTTCCACTTCCTTTACATTGTAAGTATTTTTCTCCGTCTTATGCTTGATTTTCACATTGGGGACAATGTGAATGTCAAGTATGGGGTGGGGGTACTTACAATACCTTATGTTTCATCTTAGCACTTTATGACATTTGCACTACTCTTGATGACTTGGCTTGTAATAACTCTTGCACTACTTGCTTTCCATTATGACACTTGCATTTGCATGATCTTTTTCAAATCCTATGAATTTTCAAAAAAATTGTGTGCTTCTTATGATGGAAATGACCTCTATGATGAGAATTGTGTATATGGATAGGCAAAAAGATGCTTAGTTGTGTTGAGATGTTAATCATAGCATGAATGAGTTTACTTTTGTTACTTGAACGCATGAATAAGTTATATGATTTAGTTGTTTTGATAAGAGAATGAAATAATAGTCGAAGCTATATTGCAAGTTCTTTTACATCATATAAGGATGACTAAGGCAATTCACTTATTTTCTTTTCTCATATCTTGATCATGCTAGCCCCTCAATGAAATATGTAACCCTCCTTTTATCATCCGGGAATTAGGATAAGTGATAGAAAAAGGCATGTTTGATGTGGGAGGGCCAAGGAAAAAGTATTAAAAGAAAGTGTAGAAATTCATAAGTTTGGGGACGTTGAACATGAGGATGAGTAACTCAGCACCATTCACATAGCCGGGTGTTTGTGTCTTGCCAAAGTCCGATTGAACGACAAGTCCTAACAGGATATGGTATGTGCATCAAGGGTTTGAGGCATCTCGAATTTGAGAAACGCCGATCTCCTAGGCTTCGGTTTTTGTGCACCGCTGTCCATACTCTCAAAAAGTAAAGTATAATGAAAGCAAAGCTTTCTACATGCAAAGCATGTGCGGTGAAGAAAAATCTTGAAGGTATTATATGTTCCTCTTTCCCGGATTAGCACCACAATTGCCAAAAAGAATTCCTTCCCTTAATACGTTTCTTGAACCTTTTCTTTGATTAGAAGACCTTGAGACTTTTATGCATATGTTTAAGACTTTATGGCTTAGATTTGTTTGACTTTGATTACCTCTACACTTTTATCATGTCCTTTATTTGTGTTTTCAAAAAAGAAAAGGAAGTTAGTTCATCTTATAGTTATAATTGATACATACTTTGCCTTTTTATGCCTTGAAACATCACTTTGAGGGTGATCCAATAAGAAGAAGCACTATCAAAAGAAAAGTTTTTGAGTTTTCATACATACATGATCCATGACATCTTGTATTCTAAATTTGAATCTTGCTTAGGGACAAGCAAGGGGCAAGTATGGGGTATTTTGATGACATGAATTATGTATCATCATATTCATGCATATTATAGAAGATTGTCTCAGTTTACCTTACATTTAGAGAGATTTTGTGTGCCTTTTATGTTCTATTCAATCATTTGTCGGAAATAGAGGTCTACACGAGTTTTTGATGAATTATAGGTAAATGGAGTGGAATTGGAAGCAAAAGCGGAGCAAGGAGCATCTAGGGATGTTAAGGAAGCTAAAGGAATCTTAAAGGAGTCATAAAGAGCTAAGGAATTGCAAAGGAGAAGCATAGAAAACGAACCAAGAGTAGAGCACTTTCTGTTGAGGAAAATCGTGCCAATATGTACATAAATCGGACGATTTTCCCTTCAAGAATTCGAACGATTTTGTGCATAAATCGCCTGGGTCGATTTATTTTGTTTTTCGGCCAAATGAAAAGACGACACAAAGCCCAATTCTTTTGGGCTAGAGGAGAGTTTTTCCAAACGGCCCACTTGCAAGAAACTATAGAGGAGAATCCTAGGAACGAAAACGGAGAGGCGGCAGCGGGAAATCTTTACACGTTTAAGAGAATTCGGAGATTCTTGGAGGAAGATTGAAGGACTCTTTTCCGGGAAGCTAATCTTGATTTTAGTTGTGAGATTTCTTTGTCCATTGAAGTGCTTGTTGTTTTTGAGCACGAATTCGAGTTACTTAAGAGACACATTGATTTGTTTTGACAATCGTTTACAGATTTGAAGGTTATTGGAATTTTTTATTCAAGATTCGGTTTCTTTGCGATATTTCTCTCAATATTTAATTTGATTCGATTTTGAAAATGGTTGGCTAAAACCTTTGTGATTCTGGGGAGAATAGTTGATGATTAAGGCTTAGATGATGATAGACTGAACTCATTCAAACATTAGGACCCTGAGAGTTTAGATTTTAGTTTTGCGACAACAGGAAAATCGGACTGTTCTTGAGTAAATCGGCCGATTTTCTTATGAACAGCCCGATTTATTCCTCTGACGAACCTTAATTGAATCAATCCTTAACCAAAACTAATCCTTGCCTAAATCCCAATCTTGATTAATCTTTTTACCCTCTAATTGAATGTATGAAGACACTTCAAACCTGATTCTACATTTAATAGATTAAGATTTCAAGATTTGGGTGATAAAGAGACTCAACATCTTTTATTAAGATTTTAATTGTTCTTGCTACTCTTTACTTTGGAGAGTCATATCCTGGAGTTTTAGATAGTTAGTTTGAACATAATTCTTGTCTCTAGATCTTTCGATATTGCAGCCTCAACAACCCTTATAGAGAGAACCTTTAGATTAGTCATATAGGTTTCGAAACTTCACCGTACGAATCCTACCTTTGAACATTTAATCTTGGCAATATAAACTCTGTCCTATATCTATAGAAGTGTCTTGAATCGAAAGCCGAAATCGGATACTTGAATCCTTGGAATCATTTCACTCTTATTTGATCACAAAAACTTTTCGCACTTTTCGCTAGATAATTGAAATTGGATTTATTCTCACCAAATCCCTGAGTTCCACTCTGGAATTCTTACCTTACTACAGCTGATCCGTACACTGCGGGTTCGCTTTGCTTTGAGTTCTAGATATAAATTTAAGACTTTGACGCACACACTTTTTGAGCGAACATGTCCTTTATCCAAGGTGCAATTACTGATGATGAGATAGGACATTAAATATAGGGATATATATAATCCGATAATATTAGGGGTCATGGCGTTTTACTAGAAGCTAACCATGATCGGTACATTTATATGATAAAATGTATCGCTAGTGTTACCGGGTCCTACGAGGTCACACCATAACGAGCAGGAGAACTGAATCAATTAATGAGAGAATTACCATATAGGAGTATATGGTGGAAAAGGATATATTTTGTAGGAGTACAAAATATATTTTGGAGTTGGTAATTAATAATAGATAAGGGGTTATTTATATATTAAAGGTCGGGCTTTTTAATAGTTAAAAAGCCCAACCCTAATTATATATATTGGATCGATTAGGAGGATTTGACGCAAGCAACATTCAGCCGTGTATTCACGTAAGAAGCGGCGTTCTTCCTTTTTGATCTCTTTCTCTCTCAAAAGCTTCATCCTTTGTTCTAGCAATCGAAGGCTAAGGCGATTCTTGTTCAATCTCGGGTGGATCAACTAGAGGAGTAACACTTGGGACTCTACATATCCTTGAAGGAGTTATCGAACACGCATCAAAAGTATTCATTTCCCCTTATCTAATCTATTATGCATGCGATCCTTGTTTAGATGTTTAGGAAATTGTTTCTTGAAATTCCGCTTTTACATATCTAAAATCCCAACATTGTGCAGGCGCGGGGGCGGGTACACTGCAAAAGCGATTGTTGACTCCTTCGACAACAGGGAACGCAAAAAAGGTCAAAGCTTGCTTCTCTCAACACACACATATCACAACTCAACCAAGGGAGGTTGTGATCATCAATAAATCAACAACGGGAAGGCCAACAAGAATCAAGACTCAAACTTGATTCTTGTGAAGAAGAAAAGGAAGAACGAAAGAAGAAAGCGAAACAGAAGGGAAAGGTGTGCATCAACTCATGAACGTGAGAAAGGAGCAAAAAAGGAGAAGACTTACACGTCCAACAAGGAATCACAAGGAAGAAGGTTGCAGCTTTCGAGGATGAAGGAAAACGTATGCAAGAAACGCAAAAACGAAGAGAAAGAGGGAATTTATAGGAACGATGGAAAAAGATAGAAGGAAAGACGTTCTAGGGTTTAGAAGATCCAGGAAATCCGGCCCAAAGATATAAAATCGGATCTTCTATGAAAGGAAACAAGATAGAAACGAAAAGAGAAAGAAGATCTTACGATTTGAGGTCTACCGCACCTGCGGCTCGACCCGCCGCGACCGCGGCTAGCCACAGGGGCGGCCACTGTCACCATGGGGGCGGTGACAGATATAGTTTTCCGCTGGGGCGGTGACTGTAACACCCCAAATCCGCGGGACTCGGGGCGTCACATTGGGCTAGGATCTCACATTGGATCCTGACCCTAGCCTGACAACAAGTTCACTGGACCTTACAACAAGGTACCGACAGATATAAAAACAAATACATAAAACAGCACAACTGTATAGCAAAAGAGTATACAAAACCATAGCCGAGTGTAAAATAACAACAACAACAACAACATGTACAAACATCCCCAAAGGGAGTGGTGAACTATGTGACACGAGGAACGTATCATCCTCGCCTCTGGGTGCTATAGCCATCTGAAGTAGTATCGGCGCACAACCCGTGTACCCTAAGGGAGTGGTGAAGTGCCTATCCCGTATACTAGGTCTGGCCTGACCTCAAAGAACCTCCCAGACTCCTTACAGGATGAAAGGGGAAGGTTATCATTGCCACACAGGGAGGCACAAGGGCAAGCCCTGGATAAGACGCACCTGCGTGACAAAGAAGACGCAGGAGCCGGAGACAGGGAGGCACAGGGGCAACGGCTCTACACGCAGGGGTGGCGGCACACTAGGCGCAGGGGCGGTCCAAGAGTGGCACAGGGGCGGCTGAACAACAGTGAGCTCGTCTTCGACTTCTCTTTGATCCTTCACTTGCCTCTCTTCACTTCTATCATCCAACAGCCATACACATACATATACATACATATAGACATCAACACATGCCTAGGAAGCTCATCACAAGATTCAACTTATGGAATCCTAAGCTAAAGGAGGAAAGGAAGAAAGGAAGAGGAGAGAAGAAAGAAAGAAAGAAGAAGAAGAGCTTACCAGAGCGGAGCCCTAACAGAGGAAGAAACCTCACACCACAACCATGGTTCGCTCACTCAACAACACAATAACATCCATCAACATCATCATCAACCAAAGTCACACAAAACTCTCTTCAAAACAAAGAGAAATCAAGAAGAAGATCCAAATGAGGAGAAGGGAAGAAGAAGATCATAAGGAGAGGAGATGGAGCTGGAAGAAGATGAAAAACCCTCCTCCAGAAGCAAAGGAATGGCTTATATAGGAAGCCATCCAAAAGCACGGGTCAAGGTCAACAATGTCAGCTGCAGCCCACTAGAATCCGCAGGGGCGGACCCAAGTGACGCAAGGGCGGCTCAGGCAGGACTCAGCACTTGCGTCTCAGCTGAGGCACAAGAGCGGGATCTCTAAAGACTAAGGCTCTTACAATGACAACCAAAAAGCCAATTGTTACATCAGATCTTCTAAAAAGAAGTTTCGTCTCAAAACTTGCAACAACCCGTAAGATCACACAACAAAAACGCAGAAACACTGAACTCAACTCATATATTCCTACTCGGGGCACAAAACTCAAAACGTCACAAAAGCGCACACAACTCAACAACGAAAACTAAAACTCCAACGTCTACGCTATAGGTACATCCAACTCAACATAAAACTCCGGATAGTTCCTCTGGATACTATCCTCTATCTCCCAAGTCGCCTCATCTGCTCCTTGATCGACCACTGAATCTTCATCGTCGGTAAGTCCTTCGAAAGCAAGCGTCTCGTACTACGCTCTAAGACAGCTATTAGATGCTCCACGAACGTATGGTCTGGCTCGACCACTAAATCCTCATGGCTAATGATGTGTCTCGGATCTGGTATGTACTCCCATAACTGAGACATGTGGAAGACGGGGTGACCACCCTCAAGCCTTGGTGGCAAAGCAAGTTTGTATGTTGTCTCTCTAACTCGCTCAAGAATCTCGAAAGGTCCGACGTATCTGGGACTCAACTTCTCCTTGATGCCAAAACGTCTAAGACCTCGTGTTGGGGACACTCTCAACCATATCTAAGCTCTAAATCTGAACTCTAGAGGTATGTGTCTTTTATGTGCATAAGACTTATGGCGATTGTGCTGCTAACATCCGCTCTCAGATCACCGCTACTCGATCCATATCGTCTGGTATCTACTCTGGTGCCACTCCACTAGCACTACTCAAATCGTCCCAACACAACGGTGTACAACATCTCTGTCCGTATAAGGCCTCATAAGGAGTCATCCTGATCGAAGCGTGCCAACTCTTGTTATACGAAAACTCCACTAAGGGGAGGTGATCTGTGAATATATACTTCAGACTCCCGCTGAATGAATCTATACTTTAGACTCTTATGGTTTGTGAATATCTGACACGTAGCTCCGTACAGATAATGCCTTCAGATCTTCAAAGCACGAACAACAACAACCAACTCAAGATTGTGGGTAGGGTAATTCTCCTCGTACATCTTTAGTTGTCTCGATGCGTATGCTATAACTTTACCCCACTGCATCAGAATACATCCTAAGCCAAGCTTGGATGCATCGCTATAAACCACAAAGTCTTCAATGCCCTCTCGTTGAGCTAAGATGTGAGCAGAGGTCGACCTCTTCTTTAGCTCCTCGAAGCTCTACAGGCACGGCTCGGACCATACAAATCTCGTAGTCTTCCTTAGAAAGGACGTGAGGGGTCGGGCGTTAACCAAAAAGTCCTTCACAAAGCGACGGTAGTAGCCCGCCAATCCTAGGAAGCTGCGTACCTCCTTGACGTTCCTAGGAGGCGGTCAAGATGCTACAGACTCGATCTTCACCGGATCTACCTTTATCCCTTCGGCGGAAACGATGTGACCATGGAATGCGACCTCAGACATCCAAAACTCACACTTAGAGAGCTTACCGTAAAGCTGTCTATCCTGCAGGACTTGGAGTACGATCCTTAAGTGTCTTGTATGTTCCTCTCTACTACGAGAGTATACCAGAATATCATCGATGAATACCACCACGAACTGGTCAAGGAAGTCGATGAAGATGTCGTTCATCAAGTCCATCAACACTGCGGGCGTATTCGTAACCCCAAAAGGCATCACTACAAACTTGTAGTGACCGTATCTAGTTCGAAATGCCGTCTTGGTTATGTCATGCTCTCTCACCCTCGGCTGGTGATATCCGGATCTAAAATCGATCCGTGAAAACACTGAAGCACCGTGCAGCTGGTCCAAAAGATCGCCGAGACGGGGCAATGGGTACTTATTCTTTATTGTCACCTTGTTAAGCTCTCAATAGTCAATACATAACCTCAACGATCCGTCTTTCTTCCAGACAAAGAGTACCGGTGTACCCCAAGGAAAAACACTAGGGCGGATAAAACCCTTCTCAGTTAACTCCTCGAGCTGCTTCTTAATCTCAAACATCTCGATAGGCGTCATGCGGTAAGGAGCCTTCGAGATCTGTCTCGTCCCGAGCTCTAGATCAATGTCAAAGTCTACACTCCTTTATGGATGTAAACCTGATGGCACTCCAAAAATGTCGGTAAACTGGCATGCTACCGGAATCTCCTCCAACACTAGACTCGTACTATCCTTCATGGCATAGCACCAAAAAGCCCCACAACCCTGACCGATAAGTCTCGCAGCTCGGACTGCATTAATGGATGTACCAGTCTTTTTGAGATCCCATCCTCGGAAGATCTCAACATGGCCTGACTCCGTAGTTACCGTCACCGTCCTCTTGCCGATGTCCAGAACTGCGTAATGTCGATCCATCCAATCCATGCCCAAAATGACTTCTTCATATACTAAGTACATGACGAAGAAGTCAACTGGCCAATTGCGCCTCCCAATCTAATAAGGCAATCGCGAACCTCTCGTGTACCTCTAATCTTACCCCCATCGGGTAATCCTATAAAGAAGGGCATCCCCTCTATGGTAACTAAGGTCAATCTATCTACACATGCATCGGATATAAAAGAATGCATAGCACCGGTATCGAAAAGAAATCTGACAAGAAAACCATTAATACGAATGGTACATGTGGTCGTTGAAGTTGTCGGCTCCACTACACTCCTCAGCTCAAAAACTCTGGCTGAAGCATCTCTAGTGTTTGACGTACCACCAACTTGTCCTCTACCTCTCCTCTGTCCCTGAGTAGAACCCCGAGGAGCGGTAAAACCAGGAGCTTTCTGTTGTTGCTACAGATATTGAGGTCTTTGTCCACCTCCTACAACGTTAGCAAGAGAAAATCCCTGCTGAGATAGCGCATTTACCTGATGGCAAAATGCAGCTCTATGTCCGGGCTTGCCACAAGAGAAGCAAGTCATTGCAGTCTTCTTACAATCAGTTCGAATATGTCCGATTCCTCCGTAGTTATGACACTATCGTCCTCTATCGGAACTCTGCATTGTCTGCTGGAAACCAGAGCGTCCCGGCGTCTGACTACGCTCGAATTCAGATGCTCCAGCTCCAGTACTAACAGGTCCAGTCCTCTACCTCTTCTCGGGACCTCTTGTCTGAAAAGCTCTCCTCTGAGTCGGTCGGTCTCTCTCATAAGTAGATGATCTATCCTGATAGTCCGTCAAGGAGTCACAACGGAAACCAGCAAGATAAGAGCGGGTAGACTCTCTCAACCTTTGAGAGAAAAGATAAACATGTTGATTCTCGGGTGGTGCAGACGGACCCAACAAAGACAACTCCTCTTGAAACTTGTTGTCAATCTCAGCAATAGGAATATCATCGAATCCAGCCTCGAGGAAATCCTAAAGTCAATCTATCCTCATAGCTGCAGGGCAATAGCGATCCCTGATCACCGTCTTCATCTGCTCGTAACTCGTAAACTTGTTGCGGGCATTCCTCCACCAAGAATGAGCCTAATCTTTCAACAATGTATGTGCTATGTCAACTCGACGTCTCTTTGGGCAACCGATCGCCTCCATAGCAGAATCTAGCTGTCCTAGCCACAACTCCACCTCTAATCTAGTCTTTCCTACGAAAGAAAGAACCTTCAACTAGTTGAAAGCCTTCAACCAGAAGTCGGGCCTCGACTCTCTCGCCTCGTCGAGAACTCTATCAACTTAAGCAGCTCTAACAGGTGCAGCAACAACCTGCGTAACTCTTTGCGACACCTTAGCTGATCTCGCGGGTATTGGTGGTGCTAGTGCAGGTCCTCCAGTACTAATAGCCTCCTCGACTCTCTACACGTAGTCGTGATATGCAGAAGCTCTGATGGATACTCGACCGGACTCGGTCGACTGCGCAATATGTGCTCCAGATCTAGCAGCGGTCCCATTCCCAGCCTCGGGAACGACACTCTCAGCAACCTTTTCAACGAATGCCTCAACGATAGGCGGGTCAGCAGTTGGGGCTCGGCCCCAACCTCTAGCTAGTGGAGGTCTTCCTGCACGTCCTCGTCCACAAGCGGCAGGTGGAAGAGGTGGTCGACCCCTTCCTTGCCCCATAGCAAATGTAGCTCTAGCACGCATCATCTACAATAGGGATATATAGATATATAAGGTCATACTATCAATTAAAGTAGAAATCTAGAAAAGGCACATGAAGGCCAACATAAAAGAAAACTAACTACTGTGATCCGCGGAGGTAGTGGTGGTCGCCCGTACATCTATTCCAGACCGACAAGTTTAAAATCAAAACCCCCTTTTTGAAAACGTAGACCTCTTGTGGGTTTTTTTAATATTTATCTATTTTGCCTTTAGAATATTTCGGGTGTCTTTGTTGCCAACCTAGAGTTGTGATACCATGTTGTAACACCCCAAGTTTTGGGAACTGGAAGCTTTACGGGCTAGGACCTTATAATGGGACCCGACCCTCAGTGTAGCAACGACAACATCGGATCTTACAACAAGACACAAATAAATAAAAACCAAAACTTATAATAAAACCAAAGGTTATAACAAAGGGAAGCGTAAAAGACTCACAGCCGAGTTCAAAACAAACTGAAAAGTAACAATATAAATATAAACACGATCCCGTCCTATAATGTACGAGAACACCGACTGACCACACCGTCCGGATCACTCAGCAGAATCCCTAACCTGCGGAATATCTACAACATCGATATAAACCATTAGCTAACATTCTAGATATCAGATGGATAGTAAAGGCAAAAGCACACATAAGGTAATATAAACATATAGCATGCTCGCATTCAACCGGTTATTATCTTTCATTAATTTATCCATTACTAATTCAACTTCTTTTGTCACACGAGAATCTCCCGAAAACTCACCTCCGCTTCTGTCTACCAACAAGAATAAATCAGTACTATTTGTTACCTCTAGGCCTGAGTCGCAAGAGCACCTCCTAGTCTCCTGTAGAACTAGACAAATGGTCACCGCCCGATTATCATACACTTAGGCCAATTACGGTTATAAAGGTCAATCCTAGTCCGGTTATCCGTTATAACAATAAACAACACAAACAAACCAATGCACTCAAACCAATATACGGAATGAAGCTAAGTAAGCCCAAGGAACTTACCTCAATCGAAGGTAATTCAAAGGTCAACAAACAACTCAGTTTCTCGCAGGAAAAAATGACAAAAAGTCTGCTCAACAAGGCATAACGAATCAAGAACGAAATGGTTGCTAGAAGTCTATAACTTCTAGTCTCCATGATCTCTAAGAGATCTCCACAAGCTAGGGTCACAAACCCTAGTCTTACAGACTCACAAAGGTCAACAACATCCAACATAACTCAAGGAAGGAACGAGGGAAGCAAGGAAGGAAGAATCTCACCAAATATGGGAGCAACTGGGGATAAACCGCAAGGGCAGCGCTAGGCAGGATCCGCAGGGGCGGTATGTGCAGGCGCGGGGCGGGTACGGTGTAGAAGAAATTGTCGACTCTTTTGACAATAAGGAACGCAACAAAAGCCAAAACTTGCTTCTTTCAACACACACGTCACAACTCAACCAAGGGAGCCTATGAACATCAACGAATCAACAACAGGAAGACCAACAAGAATCAAGGGTCAAACTTGATTCTTGTGAAGAAGAAAAGGAAGAACGAAAGAAGAAAGCGAAATATAAGGGGAAAGTGTGCAACAACTCATGAACGTGAGAAAGGAACAAAGAAGGAGATGACTTACACGTCCAGCAAGGAATCACAAGGAAGAAGGTTGCAACTTTCAAGGTTGAAGGAAAACGTATGCAAGAAATGCAAAAAGAAAGAGAAAGAGGGAATTTATAGGAACGATGGAAAAAGATAGAAGGGAAGGCGTTCTAGGGTTTAGAATATCCAGGAAAGCCGGCCCAAAGATATAAAATCGGATCTTCTATGAGAGGAAACAAGATAGAAACGAAAAAGGAAAGAAGATCTTACGATCTAGGGTCTACCGACCTGCGGCTCGACTCCGCCGCGACCGCGGCGGGGTTAAATAGACTCTTTTTCATAGGCTTTTGTTTTGTATATCTCTTTAATTTCGCGTTATATATAATTCTCCCCTAAATGAAGAGTTGGGTTAAATAAGAGTATATTTACTAAATGAGTTTATTTTATGGGTAATCTCAATAGAGTAATAGGGGTAAAAGGCCTAGTTATCCATTATACCTAACCTTTTTTTTTAGGGATAATTTGACATACTAGGCCTTTTTTGAGTTTTTGTTTAAGAAAGTGTATCCCAAATTTTTTACCACTTTCATTTAATAGTAGGTAAAAATTATTAACCCTTCTATTTAGAAAGAAAGAATAAATGATGTTTGTTATTTGTTATATAAATATAAGTTTTAATTTTTAAATACTGAATTTGTTTTCTTTTATTATTTTCTTGCCTTTTTTTAATTTATTTTTTATTTTCTTTTTTATTTTCTGGACTGAATTTCTCATACCGGAATTTATCATACCAGAATTTTCATACCAGAAATTTTCATACCAGAATTTTCATACCAGAATTTTCATACCATAAATTTTCATACCAGAAATTTTCATACCAGAAATTTCATACCAGAAATTTTATACCAGAATTTTTTTCATACCAGAATTTTTTCATACCATAATTACATACCAGAATTACATACCAGAATTTTTTTACATACAAGAATTTTTTCACATACCAGAATTTTATTTTTCACATACCAGAATTGTATTTTTTCACATACTAGAATTGTATTTTTCACATACCAGAATTGTATTTTTTCACATACCATAATTGTATTTTTTTCACATACCAGAATTGTATTTTTCACATACTAGAATTGTATTTTTCACATGCCAGAAAATGTATTTTTTCACATACCAGAAAATATAGTTGTTAAGAAGATTTTACATACCGGAATTTACATACTGGAATTTACATACCGGAATTTCCGACATACCGGAAATTCACATACCGAAAATTCACATACCGGAAATTTTTACATACCGGATTTCTCATAACAATGAAAGGGAGAAGTGAGAACCAGCCACTATATGCTCCAGTGGCATATCCAAGAACATTTCCAACAACCATAAACAAAGAATAGTATGCATTCACAACTCTAATCCTCCTGTGATCCTTTCCTAGCAAGTTAGACGATAAAAAATGAAAATTTAATGCTATGAAGATTTTAACAAGGCTAACTGCCTTGTCTAGCAGCAAAACAATCCTTAATTGTCAAACAGGTCATTCTAAGCTATTGGCGTCTATATTTGTATCACATGGGCATGGTAGCAATAATGCTGGAAGATTAGAGGTCATGAAATCAAGTTTCAAGTGCCTAATTGTCTAATGAAATGAAACAGAAGATGCTGATTAATTGCCTTCACATAAAATTGAACAATTTCCTTATGAAGCCTACTCTTTCTTTATATGCATTTGCTGGATATAGAGAAAAAAAAAAAGAGAAGTACCACTCTCCCCTAATAAACTCACGAGTAATCTGTACAGTGATTCCTCCTACAAAAGCAATGTTGACGCTTTCATGAATGGTAATCATCTATATTTGTTGGATATTTGAGGCAATCAACCAATTTGGCATTTACCTCTGCGAGATTCTTCTCCGCCGTCTTCGTCTCCTTGCTTACATGGTGTCCAAGCCCTTCGAATCTTCAATAATTCTCCATTTCTCCTCCGTATAAAGCATCTTCCCAACCCTCGGATACTTGTCAATAAACTTCATCTCCCAATCATCCAAAACCGCAAGCTCCGATTCATCCAACCCCTCCAAATCGCCATTGATATCATCGGGCTTAAACGAAAGCAACGCCAACACTTTACTCGAATCCCTTCCAGCAAACATACGATACGATCCTCCAGGCCCATAGAAGTTTTTGGCGGTCGAAACATCATAAATATGACCTCTTACAGCAATCAAAATCGGCTTCATAGGATCGGATCTATCGAAGGCTCGTAATTCCTCTTCAATAACCCTATCGCCGAGCTGAAGCGGTTCCTTTTGAGCCTTAGGCTTGAAATCCTTTTTGGACACGAACATTCCGCATACGGTAGGCGACCACCATTAGGATTAGGATTGAGGTGAACTCGAGGGGCGACAAGCCTGTGTAAGCGTAGACAACGGTTTTTAGCATTGTGGCTTGGAATAGCTCCATGGATTCGTCTAATTCTAGGGTTCGGTGTTTGTTTCCGCGATTCAACTATTGAAGGGTTTGGAATTGGGGTTTTGTTGGTGGCTCAAGGGAACAAGCAGAACTGGCTCAACAAAGAGAAATGTCAAAATTAAGGCTCAACAAAGACTCAGATAAGCTGGTGCCTTTCTGGTATGATTTATACCAGAAAAATCTCAAAATTAGGACTCAACGAAGAAGATGAAGATGAACCGAGAATCAACAACGACGGAGGATGGTGGTGGTGGTCTTCGATCCGACATCGGCGAGGAGTTGTAGGGAGTCAGAGAAGAAAGAGAGGTGGAAGCTGGTGGTGTTGAAGCGAGTAGGAAAGGTGGGAATGGTGGTTGAAGGAGAGAAGGAGAGGGACAATGTTTGAAGAAGGCAAAGAAGAATAAGAAGCGAGAGTAGGTGAGTTAAGTTTCCACAGTAAAAAATGAGTTTGGGGTACATTTACTTAATCAAAAATAAAAAAAGCCTACTTAGTATCTTTGTTTCTTAATAAAGCCTACTTACCAAATTTGCCCTTTTTTTATATAGTTATATCATCGATCAATTAGTCTTGACATTGGAATCACAAACTATCGAGAGTCATCGAGTTTAATCACCAACTAAAATAATGTTGTGTTTTTCTTAGTTGCATCTGTGATCTCAACCGCTTACCGGGCTCACAACCTCTTCTTGACTCCTCTAATATAGTGTTTTCATTCCAATTATACACTTCACTATTTAAATTTGAAGATATCTATATGTTTTTCTTGAATTCCTACTGTAATTCAAATTTATTTATTATACTCATATTATCGTGAACATATTATTAAATTAGTTAAAGATTTTAAAATTATCGCTATCAAATTTTTTTAGGAATAAACTAAAGACTTTAATATAAAACTAATCGATTTTTATTTATTTATTTATTTATAAATATTATGTTTCAATTTGAGACTTGATATGGTATTAGGTTTAAAGATCTTATAAAAAGCTTAAACTAATACTTATATCATGTATATCTAATAAATTCAAACTTCCAACTTATCACTTAATAAATTTATAAATCGTTCACTATCATTGAAAAAGGATACTTATTGAGAATAATGATAAGAAATCAAAATATTGTGAACACTATTTTCTTTTTTTACAAAAAACAACATAATATAAATTAATTCGAAATAAGCACAAAAAATATATTTTTGTATATATTATATAGTACACTATCACTATTTTAAAAAATACTCGCACACGGTATAGGCATTAAACTAGCTTACATGTATAATAAATTTCACAGAAGAAGATATTTTTATTCTTTTTATGTATTAACTATTACTCCTCTATAAAATCATCTTAATAAGTATTTTTTTATCTTAACTCTAGATGGAGTTTCATTGAATAATATTTTCCGACAAATTACATCAATGCATGAAATAATTTTTAATGAGATAATTTTTATACTATTATTTCTTATTCGAATTTTTAGATTATTATATTACAGAATTTATATATATTTATAGGAGTAAACAAATTTATTTTTATGATAATATAAAAATTATAATTATTATTTTAAGCAAGTCCGTGCAAGTCATGAGTTCTAAATTCGATATTATGGAACAATATGATAATAATTCGAACAATGCATGAAATTAAGGGCATGTTTGGTATGCCACGACTGAAACTGAAACTTAATGCAACTAGAACGGAAACTGAATTTGAAATTGAAAAATGGAAATGAAACTAAATGGAATGCATCGAATTAATTTGTTTTTATATTCGTTTGAGATGAAAATAAATGGTTGAACGAGGTGTTAATAGACCAAAATGACCTTTTAAATTTTTTTTTAGTAAAAGGAAATGAATACATAAAAATTGAACTGATTTAGCCAAAACACTACTTTGTTCTCCAAGAACCCTACTTTACTCTTCTTGTCCTTCTGAGCTACTTTATTCTCCGAGAGCCTTACTTTACTCTTCTTGGCCTTCTGAGCAGGGGTTGCGATTGTGAATACAAGAAAATAAGAAATATGACCTATATTGTGTGGAACAATACAGAACCAAGGAGAGAAAAAAATGAAAGATTTAAAGATCTTTGGGCACGGTTGGAGCTTGGTGGCCCAAAGGAAGAGTATCCAAACTGACTCCACCAAGAGTTGGAATGATGCAAGAAGCCATGAGAAGTTGAAGATGTTCAACAAATTCTTATTGTAGATGTTGAAAACAATGTTCAGTGCATGCCAGAGGCCAAAAACAATAGCAAGCTTTAGGGTTTTGTTTAAGTTGATAGATTGAAATACTACTTCAACTTCTTCTCTAGACATTTTCATTCGAAGCATTGACAAACAAAGAGAAGAAGTAGTGAGCGACGAAGAAGTGAAGAGAAGGAGAAGACGGTGAGAGAAATTAAATCCTCCAGTTTAATGGTTATAAATGCCATCCAAAACATTTTCCTTCGATTCAACCTAACCCCGTTACATGAATGATTACGTCAATTCATCTCAATTTTTCATCCCAATTTTTCCAATTCATCCCAATTTTTCATCCCAATTTTTCATTTCATTCATTTGACTGAATGAACGCCAAACAACACATCCGAACACCAATGCAACTCATTCAGTCGAATGTTCATTCGACTGAATGAACACGGAACAACACAACCGAACACCAATGCAAGTCATTCGGTCTTTTCATTCGACTGAATGGTGCATATTGAACAGAGCCTAAACAAAATAGAGAAAATTTTCTAAACAATACCCCATCTTTTAGGCTGACTAAACTTTAGTACCCCGTCGTTTAAACTATCAGAACGGTACCTCGCCTATTTAGCCCAACCAAAGATTAGTACTTGGATTACTGCTCACACATTAATAAAAGGCTTATGACAGTTGCAATGAGGCCTATATGTAATACATATGTTGAGTAAAAATGTACACAAATTTACAAAACACATTTTTATGTTTTATTCAAATACAAATTTACAAAACACATTTTATTTATTATTATTTTTATTTGAGTTCGACCTTCTCTTTTTGACCTTTTGATTTTAAGTTATATAAATACCGATGTTTGGTTTGGTTTTGGTGATTTGGGTTGCACCCGTTTTTGGGCGGGTTGCCTACGTACCTCTTTAAAGAGGATCAAGTCTTACGTAGTTCCGTGCGGTGTTTTCATGCATCAGAGAATCAAAGTCCCGACCCACCTTCTAGGAAGGGTTGTCTAAATGATGATTCAACTATCATTTGCATGGTATTATATCTCGATCATGCATCAAAGGATTAAATTAAACCCACCTTCTAGGAAGGCTTGCTTAATTAATCCCACTATCATGCGCATGATCAAGAAAAGTGATATTTTATTTTTTTTTCCGTGACTGAATTTGGCCCTTAATTTATTCGTATCAAATTTCCTACGTATCCGTTATTGGGAATCAAGTCGTACGTAGTTGTTAAATGATTGGTTTTTTTGTGGTTAAACTCGACGAGCGGATGCTTTATATCGAGTTTATGAATATTTGAGAAATTTGGTTTTACTCCAAGATTTATTTTGGAGTTGACTTTATTTGGACGGTGCGACTGAATCCAATATTGGATTTCCTACGTAGCTCGGAAAGAGAATCAAGTCATGACGTAGTTATGGATGAAAAGATATACAGTTTGGATTTTTGTGAGGTTAAACTCGATGAGCGGATGCTTCATATCGAGTTTAGAAAATTTGACGTTTTTTAATATTTGAATTTGATTTGCGACTGTACCCGATATAATTTAAACTTAATATCGAGGTACCTACGTAGCCTTTTAAAATGGCGTCAAGTCTTCATGTAGTTCTACATGGTTTGAATTTTTTATTTGCGAGTGTACTCGATAATATGTCGAGCTACCTACGTAACCAGTTGAGTGGCGCGAGTCCTTACGTAGTTCTACATAAAAGATGTATGGTCTGGATTTTTGATTTGTGGTTAAACTCGATGAGCGGATGCTTTATATCGAGTTTAGAAAACTTGGTGTCTTTTCATTTTACGTCCAAGAATTAATTCAAAATTTATTTTACTCAGACGGATCGACTGAATCCAATTTAATTTAATATCGGATTTCCTACGTAGCTCGGAAAGAGCATCAAGTCATAACGTAGTTCTACCATTAATTTTATAAAGATACATTTGATTTACGTCCAAGATTTAATTCAAAATTTATTTTTACTTAGACGAGGCGACTGAATCCAATTTAATTTCATACCAGATTTCCTGTTGGTATATTAGGGTCTAGAAATTGCTTGGGGGATATTAAGGGCACGACACTCGATTTCGTATACGCACCACGTAGACGTAATGCGTGACCGTGAAGGTCACGCATTACGTCTACGTGGAATTATGACCGTTGAGATTCGAACGTTGTAATCCGAACGTTGTAATTCGAACGTTGTAAAAGTGACCGTTGTAATTTGAACGTTATTGATTTCATTTGGTTATATAAAGATAGTAATAGAAGAGGTGAAAAACGCTCACAACATCTTTGAAAAAACAACACAACATTTTCTGGAGAACAGCTGCGAGAATGTCAACACACGAGGATGATGAAGTGATGATTCCGTTCGACGATACAAAATTTAGTGATCTAGACGAGTTTCTTCGGCATTTCGAGGTAAGTACTTTATAACCGAAAATATAGAAAAACTAGAATTGTTGTATATAATGTATTTTTAAGTTAGATATAGTTGCAATTAATTATGAAACATTTATTATAATTTGTGTTTTTATTATTTGGAAATTAGTAAACCGAAAACTAGAAATTTTATAGTTTTTTTTTCTATGTGAACTAGGATCTTCCGAATTATTCTCGTGACGAAGGGAGTGATTATTTGCGAATGTTTGAAATTCGCGGTTTTTTCCATGATCGCGAGACAATGGTGGATTGGGCTCGATTCATGGGAGGAACCATGAACATGGTGTTGGTTACTAGTAGGTCGTGGAGAAATTCTTGGGGGTTCGTTACGTTTCGTTTGACATGCGAACGTTTTGGAGCCCCTCGTAAGAAGAAAGATGTGGATCCTGATACCGAGTCATCTTCTAGCCGAGCACAGAAATCGAAGAAGGACGGATGTTGTTTTGAGGTTGAGGGCGTACAAAGCGAGGCTGAGAAGTGGACGTTGCATGTTATAAATGGAGTGCACAATCATACACTTCCCGAGCAGTTGAAGGGACACACATATGCTGGGAGATTGACGGAGAAACAATTTCGGAAGGTGGGACGTGAGCTTGGGTCGGGTTTCAAGCCGAGAAATATATTGAAGTCAATAAAGTTAGATGATCCATACAACGTCAGCACAATCGAACAAATATACAATGTTGAAATGAAGATTAGGAAGCTACAAGCCGAAGGACGGAGTCCTCTCCAACAAGCACTACATATTTTAGAGGAGCGTCGTTATTACGTAAATGTGAGAAGATGCTCGGAATCGGAAGAAATTTCAGATTTTTCATCATGCATCCGGATTCAAGACATCTCCTCAACCTATTTCCTTATGTCATCATAATGGACACGACGTACAAGACGAACGAGTAAGTTTTAATATACATGTTATTATAATTTTTTAATTTTTCATGTACTTTTAGTTTAATATAAATGTAAACTCATAATATATCCTATATAGGTACAAGATGCCGTTGTTAGAGATTGTCGGGATCACTAGCACGAGGTTGACGTTTGCAATAGCATTTGTTTTCATGGCCAAGGAAAACGCCAATCATTACGAGTGGACATTACGGAGACTCCGACATGTGTGCGGAAATGTTACACCGGGGGTGATTGTGACGGACAGAGAGCTAGGACTCATAAGTGCCCTCGGTGTTGTTTTTCCGGATGTGACGCACATGATTTGCACCTTTCATATAAAGTGCAACATCCAACATAGATCTTGGGCGGTGACTCGGTCAAAGGAATTACAAGCTGTTTTTGCATCACACTACCATGCTCTTATTGAATCTAGATCTCCTGAGAGTTACGAGCGTCGTTTGGGTGAAATGAAAGTGCATTGGCAAGCGTATCCGAGGTTGATGGAGTATTTGGAAACTACATGGCTAATCCCCTACAAGGAAGCAATTGTTCGATATTGGTGCGACTTGCATCTACACTTTGGCACGAGGACAACGAATGCGTAAGAACTTATTTTTATATTGTTTGCAATTGTTTTCTAATGTTTGTCTTGTAGATTAATTTATTAAATTGATATTGGTTGTTAGGTGTGAGTCAGCACACTCATTGTTGAAGGGTACATTGCGTTCTACCGTTCAAGGATTTTAGTTGGTGATGGAGAACATTGACTTAATGGTAAATGATCAGATTGATAAGATTCAAGCGTCAATAGAGATGTCACGTGAGAGGATGTTGTTGGCTGTGCGTGTGCCTATATTTGATTTACTCCGAAACAAAGTAAGCAACGAGTGCTTCTTGGAGTTGTTGGAGATCTACGAGAAGGCAAAGCAAATTAGAAGCTTGACAACATGTAAGGATTCATATTGGAGGGAAACTCATGGATTGTCTTGTACGCACGAGTTCTATACTGCTATTAGGCATCGGGAGCCAATACGTTTGGATCAGATTCACCCTTATTGGAAGCAAGTACGATGGGAAAAATTGAATCCGACGCATGAAGATGAGGTTGTCCATATTGATCCATACATGGAGTCACTCAATGACTTTAGGGAGCGATTGGACAAGAATTTGCTTCCGAGAGATGTGCTTGAGCGGATGGCTTCATCATATGAAGATATTACACGTCCGGGCAATTCAACGTTGAGAGTACCAGAGCAGAAAGTCAGAACTAAAAGAAGACCACCAAATTACGACATTCTTTCAACAAGGAGAGAACCAAGTCAGTTTGAACATGGTTCTGGATCGGCACGTCCACGTCCTCGAGGTCGTCCACCTAAAGCAAGACAACATGTGGAAGTTAAAGTGGAGGAGCTCGAGCCTGAAGAGGCCAAAGTTGAAGTTAAAGTTGAGGAGGCTGAGCCACGTGGTAAGAAAGGCACCACCAGACGTTTTAAGAATTATCGGTTCAAGGGTGATCAGATGCAGAAGTTCATGAAACCCTTCATCCTTTCAGCCTATGATGTTAAAGGAGATGGGCATTGTGGATTTAGATCTCTTGCCATGGTTTCGGGATACTCGGAAGAAGATTACTTGATTGTTAGAAGGGAAATGGCTACGGAGTTGTTGATGAGAAAGGACTTGTACGCACGTGTGAGTATTTTTTGTTGATAAATCCTTCATCCTTTTCTTTGATTTACTGTATTTTGTTGATAAAATGATAAATTTCACTAATAATTGTTTTTTTTTTGTCAATAGTCGGCGGTAAAATGGACGGTTGATGAAGTTATCAAGGCCACTTGGTGGACTGATCCTATACCTTGTGGGCCAGAGAATTGGATGAAGTGTCCACTTGTTGCAACAGTAGCAGCAACATATTACCGGTGTGCAGTTGTTATACTTGGCTCTACCTCCGAGACATGTTTACCAATTGTTGCAACGGTTGAGAACCAAGAACCCCCAACAGAGATTCGTGCAATAGCGTGGGTCAATGGCAATCACTATGTAGCCGTAAGTTTTCTTTCTTTCTACACCACTTATATCTCATATATTCTGTTACTTTTATTCAAGGATGACAAAAAAAGGTAATCAATTTTTCATTTGGCAATCATCTTTCGTTAGGTTTGGCTTAAATCAGACTCTCCATTACCACCTTTGACCCTTCCATGGAGGCGTGGACATGATTCTAGCGTTGATGGATGGGATGCACACTTCCGTGATAGATTCAAGATGTACGACGACCTCCGGCGCAAAGAGTGTCCTAGAGAAGTGTGGATCAATCTCGTATCTTATTCAGACATTTCAGAGTGACATGTTATATGTGTTTCAGGATTTCATTTGGTTGATGGATGTTTGTATTGTAAGGCAAGCTTATGAAGTGATAGTCAATCTCTTAATCTTTTCTTCTTCGTCGATCCTAACCATTCTTCTCTTCTTCTTCGGAAATACTAATGGATGATTCGTTGCTACTAGCTATGACTACAATGCTCCACTTGATGAATATTAAGGAATGGATTCATTAAACTTCATAAGCTTCATAAGCTTCAATAAACTTGTAAGCTTCAATAAACTTTCAAGATAAATATATGGAGCACATATGAAGTGAGATAAATGGAAAGGAGACAAATAAAGATTCGATAAACTTCATAAGCTTCAATAAACTTGTATACACCAAAAGTTAAAATACATGACATGTGTCCTCCATACTACAAAATGTAAAGTACATCAATCTCGTTTCGGCTGTGTCGCCCTGACCTGAGATGGTGATATATGAACGTCCTGACCAACAGGCTCGTCGTACATCGTATGTATCTCCTCCATAGTCACTGAGCCACGACTAATAATATCCCGTAGGCGGGCCTGAATAATGTGTAGCCTCTGCATTGGAAAATAAAGTTATCAGTTAAAGGTAAAGCATAATACTTTTAAAACTTTAAAGATAAATATATCAGCACATACCCGAGTATCTGAAACAGGGACCGGAGGAGGACGATCTACCGGTGGAGACTGCATAGCTGAGCCAGGAAGGAGAAATGGATGGCACCGCTCGCTAAACTAGGACATGTAGTCCTCAGATACTGTCCATGGTAAAGGGGCCCTAGTCTGACCCTGAAGCGCAAATCTGCTCGCCTCCTCGTGTCTATCAGCCCAGCGATCATCTGCGCCATGGAATCTCACCCTATACCCTCTACTGCCAGAAGCGGGGCGCTGCTCCAAATAAGGGACAATCCTCTAAAGTGGGATCGTCTGAATGTACCCAAACTGTCGGAGGACTCGATCCGGCATATATGCCTCGATGATATCTCCTATCTGGATCGTCCCTCGGTATGTCGACACAGCAAACTCGCCCTCAAAATCTAACACTCTATCGCTATATGGCATGAACTTGATGTCCTCCGCTCTCATCTGATCTAACTGTGAGCGCAAGGATCTCAGCCTCTCAAGAGTGGGTGCTGGTGTCCTCGGAACAGACAGTCTAGAAGCCCATATGGCCGATCCATGACGTCCTGGATCCTCTGCCGCTGGACAACCCAAGGACGGAAAGTGGGCATAGATCCAGAACTGTAAATATTAAAGTAAATGAAAGATGTTATTAGTAAGAATAACAAATGAAAGTTCTTATCTAAAGTGACTAATTACAATGAAAGTTCTTACCTGTAGAAGTGATGTACATCCTCCTATCGTCTTCATCTTCAGTCGTGAGGCATCGCCCAACATACTGTAGGTAAAGTCCAGATTTGTCATTTTATCATAACAGTAACAATAAGAATTTATTAGGTATTGAAGTAGAGTGATAGTTATACGTACGAGTACAAGTACGCTAACACGCCGGTGCCTCAAGCATAGTCTCTCCAGTCCGGCCATGGTCTCGCACCAAGTCGATCAACCAAGGTCGAATCTTGTTCGTCGATTTATCGACGAACAAGGATGAGCCTAAAAAGAAAAGAAGAAATACAGATGCCACCTCCTCAGCTGGGGTAGCTGGGTCGCGCCGAATGGCATCATACACAGTCCTCAACAAGTCCACTGGTAGAGCTGTCTGGTGACTCCTAGCCTCCACCTCTGATATGTGAAATGTATCACTCAGCCACCTAACCCTATCTCGTGCCAACATAGGTGTGACCATGGCCTCTCCATCAATCCTAATGCCTAGGATGACGGCTACATCGTGCAGGGTGATGGTCATCTCACCCCAAGGTAGATGGAAGCTGCTAGTCTCTGGATGCCAGCGCTCCACAAATGCATGTATGGGGGCGTGGTCAACTCCAACAAATGAGACGTCTAGCAAACCCATCAATCCACTCTGAGATGCTAAAGCAAACCAGGAAGTGGGTCCGCTCTATCAGCGTCGGAAATCCATCTACTGAGTGTCTGAATGTGCTCTATCCGCCGTAAAGTTGTCATTGGCCTCCTGTAATCCTCCTTCATAACACAACGAATATTCAATTAAACGTTTTATTAATTTAGTTTTTGTAAGATAATGTGTTGTAATTGTGATTAGTTATCTACCTCTCCCATCCAGACACCTCGAGCACGGTATCCGGCATAGCAAGTGAGCACATCGCTGATCAATGGTGCCCCTGTATCAGCAACTACACGGCCTCGATCAGCCGATACAAATGGCTCCTGCTGCGGCGGTACTACAGGATCTGCAGCTGGAGCATCAAAGTCAAAATCTCGCTGCTCGGTATGATCGCCAACCGGTGGCTCTACCTGCTCCTCAACAGGAATATCTGCAGCTGTCTCCATGTGCTCCTCAGCAAGAATATCAGTAGGTGGCTCAACCTGCTCGTCAGCAGTAGTATCAACGCGCTCGCCAGCTGTGGGATCTATCTCCCCTGCCTGTACAGAAGGACGGGCCACATCCTGGTCCGAGTCAGATCCATATGTCGGTGGTGGAAGAACCTCCCGAGGGAGAGCCGGAGATGCATCTGAGATGCATGATCTCTGTGGCTGCTGTGGTGGTGGTGTGTCGGCAGCCGAACCAGCTACCTGGGACCTCCTCCCCATCGTAGCCCTCGCGGTGGCAAGACCAACTCTACGAGCCGAGGCCGTGGGACGCCTCCGTCTATGTCTCTGCATGGCCTGTAATATCTATATTTGATATTACATGCCAATTTAATTAATTTTCTTTTATTTAGTTTCCTTTACTTTCATTTAAATTGAATTTAAAAGAAACTAAAAGAAATTAAATAAATTATAATTACATAAATAAAATTAGGGAAAAAAAGTAAAGGTAGAGATTTTAATTTAATATATTTTTAATCTATTTTATTTTATATATTTTTAATCCATCTTATTTTATATTAAAACGGATAAACTAATTTAATAAACTAATTCCATTTTCTTTTATTTAGTTTCCGTTAATATATTACAATTAAATTAATTAGATATATTTTTATTCCATTTATTATGAATTAATATACATTAATTAAGATTATATAATATTAATATATTTAATACAATATTTCTAATCCATTTTATTTTAAATTATAATGGATAAACTAATTTAATGTATTTAATATATTACAATTAAATTAATTAGATATATTTTTATTCCATTTATTTTGAATTAATATACATTAATTAAGATTATATAATGTTAATATATTTAATATAATATTTTTAATCCATTTTATTTTAAATTAAATTGGATAAACTAATTTAATATATTTAATATGTTACAATTAAATTAAATAAATATATTTTTATTTAATTTAATTTGTATTTATTATTCTTTAATTAAATTAATTTTTTTTTAAATTAATTATATATTTAATATATTTTTATTTAATTTAATGCATTGGAATGCATTAATGCATTCCAATGCATTAAAAGATGAACAGTGCTCCCACGGTTTCGCAATGCGTGACCGTGGGATCACTGTTCATCTTCTTCGACAGTCCGTCATTGAAGCGTCATTGAAGGCGGACTGTCGAAGCTCCATATCCCACCATTTCAACAATCTCTCTTCAATCAACCTAAAACTAACTAATTCAACAACAATCTACCTATTCATGTCCATTTCATGCTCAATTACGAACCGAAAAGTGAAAAATGAAAACCGAGCAAAAACCGAACAAAAACCGAACAAAAATCAAACGATACCTCTCTCGGGTCGTGTTTCCGCTTCTGAAATGGCCTTCCTTCGTTACCGTCTTTGTCCATTGCTGATTTTGTGTCAAATGGTGCTTGATTCGGCTTTGGCCTCCTTCGTCGCCGTCGCTGTTTCCGAAATTTTTTTTTTGAATGAAAGCGCTTACGGGATCTCATTCCGTAAGCGCTTTTAGGGCGTGAAAGGGTCACGCATTCGCAATGCGTGACCGTGACGGTCACGCATTCGCAAAGCGTGAACGTGGCCTCACGTTCACGCTTTGTGAATGAGTCGTGCAATACCTAAATCCTGAACCGTGCGAATACGAGTTCCGAATTGCTTTGAGGCGTGAAAGATCACTATCTTTAAAGTGATATTTGTCCCCTTTATAATTGCTGGAGGGTTTCAAACAAATTCACCTCCTAGGATACAACAAAGCCCTCTAAGAAATCTGGCAGCAAATTTGATTTCTTTCTTATTTTTCTTTGTGAAGATTATTCTCTATATATAGAGAAATTTCTGAACTGTCAACGACAGTTAATTCAAAAATTACAGTTAGGAAATTATCTGTCAACGACAGTTAATCTGTTTACTCCCTTTTTAATAATAGAGTATGATTATTTACTTAATTAAACAAGTCTTATTAATAGACTTTTACCAACAATCCCCACTAAGTCTATAAATCAGACTTCTGTTTATAATGTCATACATAATGAAAGTATTTTTCAACTTAAACTTTCAATTAGTGCAACTCTACCAAAGTGCCAACAGATTCAATGGTGGTCAAGTCCTTAAACCATCTTTCTTTTACCAACACCGGATAGAGCATACATATAACATTTTCCAGCTTCTTCACATAATGTAAAACTTGCTATTAAGCCTTGAGTTCACCCCAGATTCATAGAAAACTTACAAAACAACTGTTTTATTTTAAGAGCAACTCCGCTCTTATGTTATCTACATAGGTAAGATTCACTAGCACCATTAAAGTCTTGTAAACTTTTAGAACCTTATTAAGAGTATCAATACTCAACCTCTTTCTCTGCATTTACATCTAAGCTCTTAGAAATGTAGTAATCAAGTCACTAATCATCAACTTGTTATTACCCTTTAAACTTCATAACTAGAACTTTAGAAATAAGTTGGGTTCCTGTTGTGGTAACTTAGTTTAATTTCAATCCCATTGCAATAGAGGTTTTCCTTACCGCTTCTCTTGAGAGTGCCTTTATAAAAGGATTAGCCAAATTCTCACAAGATTTGACATAAGTAATAGTAATAACCCCTTCTTCAATTAATTGTCTAACATAAGCATGCCTCAAGCTTATATGTCTAGATTTTCCATTGTAAATTTTATTATATGCTCTAGACATTGTAGCAGCACTATCACAAAACACAGAAATGGTTGGCATCGGTTGTGGCCACAACTTTATATCCAATAGAAAATTTCTCAGCCATTCTGCTTCTTTTTCCGCTGCACCAAGGGCTATAAACTCAGATTCCATTGTTGAATGAGTTATGCATGTTTGCTTCTTTGAAGCCCATGAAATAGCCCCTCCTGTTAGTGTAAAAACCCATCCACTAGTCGACTTATTTTTATCTGTACTAGATATCCAACTTGCATTTGTAAAACCTTCCAAAACTACTGGAAAGCCACTGTAGGATAATTTCAGATTCACTGTCCTCTTTAAATATCCTAGAACTCGAGTAATTCCCTTCCAATGTTCAATTCCAGGATTACTAGTATATCTAGACAGCTTGCAGACCGCAAATGCAATGTCTGGTCTTGTACAATGCATTGCATACATTAAACTCCCAATTGCACTTGCATATTTTGTTTGGGAATTTGATCTGCCTTCATTTTTAAATAACTTACATGAGGGATCATATGGAGTGTTTGCTTCTTTAATTATAAGATGCTTAAACTTTTCTAACATCTTATGAATGTAATGAGACTGAGTAAGGGTATACTCCCTACTATTTTTGAGTATTTTAATACCTAGAATAGTGTCTACTTCTCCCAAATCTTTCATTTTGAATTGTGACATCAAGTAATCTTTAGTCTCATTCACTCCATTCATATTATTGCTTAATATTAACATGTCATCGACATAAAGATAGATTATAACACTGTAGCTTTCAGCAAACTTGGTGTAAACACATTTATCTGCCCCATTGTGTTTAAAACCATAAGACAAGATGGCTGAATCAAATTTCTCATGCCATTATTTTGGAACCTGTTTTAATCCATACAAGGATTTTACAAGTTTGCATACTTTCTTTTCTTTACTAGGAATTACAAATCCTTCTGGTTACTCCATGTACAACTCTTCATCCAAATTTCCATTCAGAAATGCCGTTTTAACATCCATTTGATGAACCTCTAATTTATACAATGAAGCAAGTGCTAAAAGCACTCTAATTGATGTTATTCTTGCTACTGGTGCATATGTATCGAAGTAATTAATATCTTCCTTTTGCATATACCCCTTGGCAACTAATTTGGCCTTGAAGGTTTGTACTGTTCCATCGTATTGTATTTTTTTTCTAAATACCCATTTGTTGGATATTGGTTTCGATCCCTTAGGAAAGTCCACAAGAATCCAAGTGTTATTGGATATAATTGAATCCATTTCATCATTTACAACTTCTTTCCAAAATGCTACATCTCTTGATGACATAGCTTCTTTAAACGTCTTAGGATCTCCATCTACTTGGTCAACTTGAAAGACAATAGGTATTTCAGTCAACAATTCAGTTCTAGAACCTTCGACTAGGAGCAATACATTATTTGGTAATGAAAAATCAGAACGAAATTGTTGCTGAATTCTGACCCTTTGACTTCTCCTTTGCTCTATAGGTTCATTAACTTGTCTCTTTCTTGAAGAAGAGGTTGATGGATCCATACTTGTGGTATTTTCAGCAATGTCACAAGTTGAATCCCCACTGAATTTTGTCTCAAAAAATTCAGCATCCCTGGATTCAATTATCAAGTTTGATTCTACATCCAGAAACCTATAAGCCTTAGAATTTTCTGCATAACCTAGAAAAATACTTTTCAATGCCTTAGGACCCAACTTAGTCCTCTTAGGATCTGGAATTCTGTAGTAGGCTATACAGCCCCATACTTTCAGATAACTTAAGTTCAGTTGTCTACCAATACAAGTTTCGTATGGTGACACCTTAGTTCTCCATGAAGGTATTCTGTTGTGTAAATGACATGCTGTCAATAAAGCTTCTCCCCGTAGGTTTGAGGGAACTTTTGCATTCAGCGTCATTGAATTAACCATATCACAAAGTGTTCGATTTATTCTTTCAGCCAAACCATTTTGTTGTGGCGTGTAAGGGGCGGTTCTTTGATGAATAATGCCATTGATTTCACAAAATTCATTGAATTCAGATGAGAAGTATTCACCACCCCTGTTACTTCTTAGAATCTTAATCCTCTTCTCCTTCTGATTTTCTACTGCAGCTTTATATATTTTAAACTTCTCGAATGCCTCGTCCTTTTTCTTCATTAAATACACATGAGTGTATCTAGCCTTGTCATCGGTAAAAGTAATAAAATATATATTTCCTCCTCTTGTCAATACACCATTTAATTCACAAATATCAGAATGAACAAGGTCTAATATTTCATTTGACTTCTCTACTGCAGGAAAAGGTCTTTTTGACATTTTGGCTTGAACACAAATTTCACAATCCTTATTTGTAGAATTAAAATCTCCATAAATCATACCATTTTTGGACATAAATTTAAGTGTTCTAAAATTAACATGAGCACATCTTAAATGCCACAAATCAGAAGACACAACAGAATAAACAAAACTATTAGTTTTATTAATAATACTGAGTTTAAACATTCCATTACAAGAGTATCCTTTGCCTATGAACATCCCACCCTTAGTTAAAATCAGTTTATCTGATTCTAAAACAGCCTTTATACCGGCCTTACATAACAAAGATGTTGAAATCATATTCTTCCTAATTTCAGGAACATGTAAAACATTTGATAATTTCACTCTTTTTCCTGAACTGAATTGAATGTGAATATCTCACATTCCCATAACTTTAGACACATTATTGTTGCCCATTAGAACACCATCATCCTTCTCGGAAGCCTTGTAATCTGTAAATTGAGAGAGATCGTTACATACATGGACTGTAGCGCCAAAATCATACCACCAGTCCTTGGTGATCATTGTTGCAACCATGTTCAGTTCAGTTACCATGCCAATATGTAAGTTAGAAACCATTGCAACAATTTCATGAACTTCTTTGTCCATCATGTTGGCTTGTTTGTCCCCGCTTTCCTGCTGTTTTTTCTTTCAGATTCTGCACTCCCTTTTAAAGTACTTGGTTTATGACAGAAGTGGCATTTGGGTCTATTATCGTTGCCTTCCTTCTTTGATCTCTTGTTGTTGTGATTGTTCCCTTTATAAGGTTTTTTCCTTTTATTTCCTGCATTCTTTTCAGAACACTCACCAACAACATTATTAACCTTTGAGTCAGATTCCACTTGTTTATTGTATTGTTTCCTAGTTTCTTCCTTTATCCTTAAATGCTTTTGAAGTTGCTCTAAAGAGACCGCCTCAGTGATATGCAAAAGTTTCTTCCTGTAATTATTCCAAGAGGCAGGAAGTTTTGCAATTATGGCTCCCACTTGTAATGGTTCAGAAATATCTATTTTCAATTCCTTAAGTCTGTTGACTATACTTTGCAGATCATTAACTTGATCCATCATAGGTGTATCAATTTTCATGGAAAATTCAAAATACTTCATAATAAGAAACTTATCTGCTCCTTGTTTCTCATTGTTGTATCTGGTTTCAAGTGTCGCCCATATCTCCTTAGGAAATTTGATGGCAGTGAATAGATTGTGTAGTCTGTCTGAGAGTCGGTTCAGGATGTGGCCTCTGCACAAGACTTCATCTTCTTCTTTTTTCATTTTATGTTCCTTGATTTTTTGGCCTTCCTCTTCTATTGGAACGTCGTAGACCTCCGGTGCATCTTCCAACACATAAGAAATCTTCAGGGCTGTTAGTAAGAACATCATATGGTCCTTCCAGCGGTTGTAGATGGTTCCATCAAATCGATCAAGTTTAAAGAAATATTGATTCATTAACGTTAGGGTTGCTGCTTGTGATCTAGCCTCCATGACAAAATATCACTTTAAAATTGTTGGTATATTATGGTCTAGAAATTGCTTTGAGGCGTGAAAGATCACTATCTTTAAAGTGATATTTGTCCCCTTTATAATTGTTGTAGTGTTTCAAACAAATTCACCTCCTAGGATACAACAAAGCCCTCTAAGAAATCTGACAGTAAATCTGCTTTCTTTCTTATTTTTCTTTGTGAAGATTATTCTCTATATATAGAGAAATTTCTGAACTGTCAACGACAATTAATTCAGAAATTACAGTTAGGATACAGTTAGGAATTTATCTGTCAGCGACAGTTAATTTGTTTACTCCCTTTTTAATAATAGAGTATAATTATTTACTTAATTAAACAAGTCTTATTAATATACTTTTACCAACATTTCCGACGTAGCTCAGAACGAGCATCAAGTTATAACGTAGTTCTACATAAACAAAATTTATATTCAGATTTTGTTTAGTTTTATATATAATTATTTAATTACGATACATAATCGTAAATTTATGATCCTATTTATTAAGACTTTGTCTTAATAGGGTCACTTTTACAAATAACCTATTCATGGGTTATCTTTTAAAAAAGTTTTTTTTTTTTTGGATTTATTTTGCAAATAAATCAAGATTGTCTTTGATATTGATAGCTTTTCACGTGAATCTTTGGCAGCCTTTTCATTTCTTTAATTTTTTTGTCTCCATTTTCTCATATCTTCCTTTCCTTTAATTTCTTTATTTTGCACTTTGTGAAATGCTGTAGGTTTTGAAATCCAACAGCTACTCAACTTTGCCATTTTTAAACTTGTAAACAATGGCAACGAGATTTTCTTTTCTCATTCATTTGTTGCATACATCACTTCCTCTCTTCTATAGAATTCTGTTATAAAGAATTAAGCCCACTTAATCATCCCCTCATACTAGACTTGTATATAAGAAGATCTTCACTTTTCACTTAATTGGATATAATGATCCATGTTTAGAACTCTTACGAGAAGACCATACACTGCACCAAACATCATGGTTCTTCTTTATACTTGATCCATTAACATGTTTGAATGCCGGCACCAAGTGATCCTCCACCAAGCATGGACTCAAATGTAGTGATGAAATCCATCAATTTCGACCGACTACGGATTTTGTAAGAGCGGAATATATCAATTCCAACCACCTATGAGTTTTTTATAGCGACCGGAAGTATACACATCCGAATCAACTACGAGTTTGGATACGATGTTGAAAGCGAGCGCTTTCAAAAAGCTATACATTTGGGTACTGTTTATATACTTCCACTCTAGAATAAGGACTCTTGTTGTCTTCTAGCCAATCAAACATGTCATATGTTGTTTTCCAATCCAGTCAACAACATCCAAATTTATCTTGATCAACAAAATGTACAACAACAACTTTCAAAACTATCCGCATCCAGTTACAAAATGCAAAGTTGTTCTCCCTACTATCTCCATGCTATGATCAAGTACGGACTCAGATGTAGTGACGAAATCCATCGATTTCAATCAACTACGGGTTTCATGTAGTGGTCAAAAGTATGTACTTTCGAGCCATCTACGAGGTTTACCAATGACATCGGTTATAGCCAAATGTGACAACAAAATCATCACCTTCGATCGATATAACGATCGCGCTCATTCTCCAAACTGTACTTTCTGTAACGTTTTCTTATGTCTTTGGGGCATGTTCTTATACGCACAGAAGATGTTAAAATGGAGTTCATATAGAAGCAAGAGAAAAATCAAATTATGAAAGTGACTACACTTAATGGACTTTAGGAAGGTAAACTATAACCATGGCTTGTAACCAAAACCTTCGTGTCTTTATCTTATAAGGTCATTCTCTCTCTTTTTTATGAGAATAAAAAAACTGATTCAATAAAAGCATGCTATTGAATAGATTTACAGCAGCCCATGAGTGAAGAAAGAATCAGAAGGAACATTCATTTGGCCAAGAGATGAAATGGACTATCATAGTCCCAAGAGAAAGACAAAATCGAGTTCAACTATTTAAGTTCAACCGAGATGTAGGCTATAGATTTGTTTGAAGCCATACTCTGTATATGAAAAAAGCATATGAGCTCTACAAAAATTAAATGCTTACGATGATTTTGATCGAACAAAATCTATCGGAGAAGAATGACCCCTTTAGATTACGAGTGTACTAACGTGCCCCATTTAAACGAGAGATGGAGAGGTATATAGGTTATTTTGATAACCTCCGCTTAATCACATTTATCATTTATTGAGAAATTTATTATTTCTCAATTTTACGGGAGAAATGAACCGCATTCAGATTCAACTCCCACCTTCTCTTTATAATTGTACCTTTTCTTTATTTAAATGTAGTTTTTCACTAATTATGTAAATAATTAGTATTTGGATTAAATAGGATGAGACCCATTTAACATTGAATTTTGACTAATATTTATTAGACTTGGGACTAAATAAATAAAAAAATCATGTTACACGTATAAAATGTAATCAAATGTTGGGTATTCTATATGAAATAATGAGTTGTGAAATTGAAATTTTACCCCAAAACAACATATTTAACAAGAAACAAAGAGGAAAGTTGTAGGAGTAAAGCTATTGTGTTAACTTAAACGTGTAATCTTTGATCGGACTAAATAGGACTAAACAGGAAAGGTACCGTTCTGAAAGTTTAAACGGAAAACTAAAGTCTAGTCAACAAAAAAGCAAAAAAAGATGGGTAATTTTCTCAACAAAATATTGTCAGCAAAAAAGATGGGTAATTTTCTCAACAAAATATTGCGGATCTTCTATTGTAAATAAAATCTGATACACTAATCCATATCCGATCAAATTTGATTAACTGAATGCTAACCAAATCGGCCCAAAAATCACGGCAAAATTCTCAATTTTAATCCTATCCTAAAAGAATAATAATATCAAAGAATCAAAACGCCAAACTGTACAGAGTTCACCAAAACGACAATCTCAACCAACATCAAACGACAACCTCTCCACCAGGATGCCTGAGCTCCTTTCTCAGCTTCTGTGAAAAAGGCCTGCAAGCGTCGACGCTAAGGTCCGCCGCCGCCGCCAGCGCCAGAAACACAGCGGCATCCTCGGTGCACGTCACGTGCTGCGCCCCCACTTGCACCTGCGCTCTCTCACCTCCCACCGTCGATGACATCACAAACCCCTTATACATCCACTGCGGGCCCCAGCCCCACGATCCGGACCCGCACTCCGAACCCGAACACGACCCGAGGTCGAAGCTGCTACCTGGAGTACTAATCGGAGAGCTGGAAACCGTCCCGCCGATATCAATCGAGAAACTCCCGCCGCAGCGTGAATTGACGGTACCTGTAGAGAGAGTGATCCCGCCGGCACCAGCGAGAATCTCGAAGCGGTAGCCGATCGAAGAGGAGGAATCGCACCAGGCCTCGAGTCGGCCCCATGGATTCCAGGTGCCGTTTTCGGGACGGAGGATGAGCCAAGCGCCCGGGTTAGCCCGACTGACCCGATTGGATCCAGGAGAAGCGACGAAGGGGGTGACCATTGAAGCTGCGGCCACCGGCGATCCGGATAGGTCGTGGATCGTGACCATCCACCCTTTCCTCTCTTTACCGGATGATTCGGATCTAGAATTTTTGGAGAAACCGAATTTACAAGAGAAGACGGGTTGCTTGATATTCCCTTGAACCTGGAAAACTTGAGGGCTACACTCGGACTCGCTCTCGAATTCAAAAACGAACCTGGGATCCGGTTCGAGATTGAGGGTGACGTATAATTGGGCACCGGAAATACTGGAGTCAGCGAGACCTACCCAGCCGTTGTGTAGCAATCCGGGCGTTGTGAGGTCGAGAAGCAACCGAACCCGGCCGAAGAACTTGCCGGATCGAGAACCGAATAACCCGCAAGCAGTGAGTTGATTTGAGGCACGGTAGACGTCGACGGTGAGAGAGGGGGCGGGGTTTTTCTTGTTCTTACTACGGTGAGAGAGGAGGCGGTCGAGATCGTTCTTGGTGAGAGTTAAGCAGGCGGAGGCCGAGGCGGTGGGTGTGGCGGCCTCAGGGGTGAAGAGGGGGAGCGGGGTGGTGTGGAGAGGGAAGCCTGGGAGTTTGATTTTGCAGTAGAAGAGAGAAGAAGGAGTCGCCGGGAGGTTGAGGGAGAGGTTTGCGACCCGTATCCTGTAAAACGGGCAGGGATCCATGGATCTCTCTCTGTCTGCTTGCTCAGCCTCTGCGGTTTGTTGAATTGAATTTGCAGTGGAATTGGTGAAGGAGGAAAGAGATTATATGTTGGAATCGAAAGAGCACAGCGGATGCCAGCCAGCCAGCAACCATCATCCCCCATTGATCTACTTACCGCTCAAGTGCTCACTATTGCTTTCTCTCTCTGTCATGCATCGCCTTATTTTATTTTTTCCTTTTTCATACCATTAATTTAGATAACAAACTTAATCTAACCGAATATCCAATCCCTATAATCCCTCCTTCTTATCTAAAATCTTGTAAAATTAGTTAAATACACATATTTAATTTTTTTTTTTTATCTTATACTATTTAGAGCCTCTAAAATATCTTTATTTCTTATGTATCATTACAAAAATTAACTTAACAAAATATTCTATGAGATATCAATCAATTAATGTATTATAGAGACTCGTAGAAGACTAAAAACAACTAATATGTAGTTGTCAGTTTCTCATATGGCGTTTGACCAAAAAAACAAAAACAGAGGATAGCTGGCAATTGTCAACTTCATCATATTAATAAAACATTGAAGATGTAATCTGACCAGGAAAGAAAGTAAATATCCCAACACTTGAACTTAGGTTGGATTTAGTATTTGGGTATTCTTTCTCTATATTCTTAATATCATTATTAAAGTTTTGATTTGTAAACGAGGCACCAACCGTCGCTTTTCCTATGTCAGCTGTCTATGAGTTGGAATCATTCTTACGGATTGGCTATACGACAACAAGTCGATATGTAAAATAATCTTTTTCAATAATTCTAATTCTATAAAGTTTTTTCAGTTTCTTTACTTTTTTAATAATAAAGTTGTATATTTGATATCTTTCTCCTTTGTCTTTTTTTTTTAAATTTAACTAGCGGATAATTAAACCGATATTTTATCATCGTGTACCTTACGTATATAATTGATATATAATTAGTTTGATATAAAAATAATTAACTTTATTATTTACAATAAAGTCGATATAATACGAAAATCAAAAATCATAACAAAAATAATTAATTGATTACTATTGTGGTTTGTCTATGCTTCTTTGCTCATAGGTAGGTCAACAATTCACGTACCAAATATTAATCTAATATGAATAAATATATATACAAGTCTAATAATGTCATTCTAACTTGTACTTGATCTTAGCCAAACAATCCAAATATTAATCTAATATGGGATAATTAATTTTATCTATTTTTATTAATATTTTAATATCAATAGACCTGAGATAACTTAGATCAATATATCAATAGAACTAAAATGCCTGTAAAATAAGATGTCTTATATATAAATATTTTCTGTATTTTTATTAATATTTTAATATCATAAATATTTTTATAAGAATATTTTACGTTGTAAATTTATATATATATGCATAATTATCTGTATTTATTTTCTTATATTATTATATTATTATTACAAAATATTCTACCAAAATGATTCCTGTATCAAAAATTATATTTTTATGAGAATATTTTTATATATAATGTATGTATGTATATAATATTTTAAGAAAAAAATTCCAATTCGAAAATCCCGTGTCTATTCTTTTTTTTTTTTTTGATATTTAGGTAAGCGACTTAGGTGAATCAGTTTTTAGAAACCGATCGACCTAAAGCATCATTGCGGATGAGGTCTTGAACATCTTCAGGAATAGCATTGACATTCAGTGAGAGATTGTGGCCATGCATGTCAATCTTGTCCGCAACTGTATTAATTTCCTTGTAAATATGATGTGGTAAGGAGTTAGACAATTCCGAAATCATGTTAGTAATGTCAGTGATGATCATGTCCAACTCCCATGGAGGTTTCCATATTCGATTGATCGCATTAATAAGCATTAACTTATGTCCTTCAATCTCGATTGATAAAACTCCTAGCCTATTGGCCTTTTGTAGGCCCTCCCGAAGAGCAAACGCTTCTACTTCTAGCACAGATTCAGCGTTACATCTACCGCTTCCTATAGCAATAGGAACGGCGCATTGGTTTCCAATAATGTATCAAAAAGAGAATTGATCCGCTGATTTTTTTGATGCGTCAAAGTTAAGCTTAAGAAATCCATCTTCTGGTCGTTTTCATTTTTCATTTTTTAGTTTTCCTTCTATTCTTTTTAATATTTGTTTGGTTGTCGATTAAATTTTTGTTTGCTTGCTCCCATTCAACGATCTGATTAAGAGCCATTATTTTGAGGTTTCTGGAATCGTAGTCTTATTGAAAATGAACTGATTCCTCACCGTCCAAATGTTCCACCAAATGACGGCAAGGTATCTCAATTCAGAAGGTGTTATTGTTCCTTTAAGGTCGGAAAGGGCCTTCGTAATGCTCTTATTGTCAATGTCGTAGTTCCGTAAAATGGATGAAAATTTTGGATTGGCGATTGATGTTACCATGTATGGACACAAAAAAAACAAGTGTTAGACACTTTTTGTATGGTGATTACAAAATTCACAATTCATCACTACCGGAATTCTTTGCCTATCGAGATTTTGCTTTGTAGATAGACCATCTAGTGTTAGTTTTCATAGAAATTTTTTTTATCTTGGGCATAACATCAATTTTCCATATCCAAGTTTTGTCCATGATAACCCCCACCTTTCGTTTTTTAATCATTTCCACAAATGATTTAGTCGAATGCCATCCTTCGTCATTCTGTGCCCAGTATAATATATCCCTAATATCATTTTCGAGAAGATTATAGTTTTTTATTTTTTCGATATTGCTAGTAGAAAGTATATTGTTTAGTTGATTAATGAAAAGATTGGTGAAATAAGACACTTCTTGTAACTTATAGATTAACTAGGCACCCTATTTTTTCAATTAAAAAATAAAGATTAAATTGAATGGTATTGCCGAAAATATGGAAACTTTGTACGAGTTACCCCTCCCTCCCACCTTTATACCAGTTGTACTAATTAAACTTTGTGTATTATTTTGATGATACACAATATTAATACACAATTTAAATTACACAATATCAATACATAATTTCAATTACACAATGTTAATAAATAAAAGAATTGTGTAATCAAACCTTGTGTAAATGATTCGAGCATACATAATGTACATACTAACGTGTGATATGGACAAAGAATACACTTTATTTTTAAAATTTAACCGTTATTTACACATTTTTAATTAATATGTATTTATCACGCAATCACAAACAAAACTCGACACATTAATATGTACATATGTATACATATTTCATACTCAACAAGTATTGATTACTGCACATACATATTATTTAGGAAAGAAATTCAGTGAGAGGTATTTCGTACACAGGCTTTTTGGTTACACAAGTCTTTTATTTATTAACATTGTGTATTTGAAATAATATATTAATATTTTGTAATTGAAACTATGTATTAATATTGTGTATCATCAAAAGAATACACAGAGTTTAATTAGTCCAACTGGTATAAGAGTGGGAGGGATGGGCAACTCCCACCTTCCTTCCGAAACCTAACATTTTTTCCATCTCCTACTCACCATCGAAGCCCTTTGTCAAAACTTTCTCTTAGTTTTACTAATTTCTAATGATATATTTTTTTCACATTGGTATTTTTCTTCAACAACAAACCCCAATCGAAAACCCTAGATGCCGCCCCTCTCCGGTTTCCTTCTCAGATCCAACCTCCACCCAGTGAAATTCAAAAGCAAACCCCAATCGACAATTGTAATGGTTTCCTCCCTCTGTTTTCAGAAAAGCACAATACGACACTTCCATTTTTGTCCAGTCCTTGCCAAAATCGATGGAGTTATGACTGGAATTTTCGGTCAAGAAAGAGAAGGCGATGGAAGTTCTCAAAAACGCACCTCATGGAAAGTCAAACAAGTAACCACAGAGAAGGATCTGTCAGCTCTCTTTCGGGTTCTCAAAGGTGTCAAAAGAGCCGTTTTCTCAAGGCTTCGAAGGGTATGGTCCACCACCCTAATAGAGATTTGAAGAGATTGCTACTTGTCGTCTTCACCAATGGAGGATTTTGGCTTCCAGCAAAAGATGCTTTGTGCTGCCTTCACAAGAATCGATGACCGTTGTGTTTTGGATGGTCTATTTTCGGTTCTCTCTCGACATTAGAGGTAATCCACAAACCTATCTTGGAAAAACTAGAACCCCTATTTTGAGCTTGTTACTGAGCTACTTAGGAAAAAGCATGAATCTCTTATCGATATTGCTGGTGTTGTTTGAACAATCTGCTGCTGTTTGGACTCTCTCTTTCCTGCTGGTGTTTTTGAATACTTGCCTATTTAAACAACATGGTTTTGTTCAGTTTTTACCACACATTCTACAAACTAAGATCTCTTCATTTCCTCCTTTTTCACCTGCCTTTATTTCTTCCAATCACAAAATGAGTGAGCAAAATAAAACTTTTAAAGAAGCAGTATGCCAAGACAAATCCCAACAACACTTGACCAACAAAAATCTGAAAACAAAGAACAACAACACACTAAGAACAAAGAGAAAGAGGCAATGAGCAACGAAGAATCAAGACCAAAGGTGAGTCTACTGAAAAATCTGGCTTAGATGAATACCTTTCTAAACTAGCAAAAGTTAAGAATGATTTTCAGAAACAAAAGGAAACTTCTCTCATGGGGTGTATCCTAGGTGATCCTATATAAATTTCTAAACTTAGACCTAAGCTTTTCCATCAGTGGAAAAATATCAAGGGCGAAGTTAGGATTTCTGCTAAACCAAATTTTTGGTTTGAATTTAACTTCACCAACCCGATTGATAGAAAAGCTATTTGGGATGCTAGACATTTCCATGTCTTTGGACATCTAGTGATATTGAAACCATGGAAACCGAATTTTAACACCTTTGTGGAGAGCAATTCCATTGATGACCATTGGGTGAGAATCCCGCAGAACCCTCCGGAGTATGTCAATAGAGAAGCCATTAGAGTTATTATCGAATCCAATGGGGTGGGGAAATTTGTCAAACTCGACTCCTTCTCCGAAAGAGGTAAGGGTGTGAATTTTACTAGAATTTGCATCAATATGGATGTGGATGGGGTAAGAATGGATTCTGTCCCTATTCCGGATGATGATGATGTAGTTAAAGACTTCCCTATTTGGTATGAAGATTTTTCAAAGGGTTGTGGATTTTGAGCTAATGAAGACCATACTTATGAGGATTTTCCTTTGAGGGGCATTAGGACTAAACCTTTCAGAAACTATACACAAACATTTGCTAACAAAGAAAAGGAAAGTGAGGGAAAGAATGAAAGAGAATGGAAATATGTTGGTAGAAAGGGAAGCAAAGTAGAAAACACTAATGAGGTGAGACCTCACCTTTCTTCCAAGTAATTGGCCACACCTAAAGAGGATAACTTGTCCCTTAGTTCTAAAGAGAGCACTCAACTCCCTAATGAAGAAATGGAAGTGTCAACTGTTGCGGCAAAAGCTAATGTGAGAGTAAAAGAGACCACAAATGATCAAATTGTAGATGAGACTAAGGACAAAATTGAGCCCAAGGATGAACAAGCTGAGGGCATCTCCCTTGATGATGCCAAGATTGAAGTAGATCACAAGTCTATGCCCCCCTTACCGTCCCTATGCAAGACGATGAAGATATAAAAGCAAAAACCGATGAAATTGAAAAGAAGCTCCTAGAGGATGATGAACAAGATGACACTACTGCTGATGAACTTACTGTGGCTGAATTTACTGCCCTCCTGTTCAAGGATGGTAACATCCTTGAGGAACTCAGAAATGGCATGTCTGAAAATTCGTTTCATTCAACGGAGACCAACAAAACGGTGAACATGATGATGGACGCAATGAAAGTGAATCAAGACTCTGCTAACTCTGACTCAAGCTTAGGGAAGAAGCAGGGGGGAGGCGAAGACACGACATCCTCCAAGCTGAAGGGGAAGAAGAAATAGAAATGCATCTAGTTTTAAATAATGTCAAAACTTTTGCGAAAACCCGGACTTTGTCCGGTTCTTTTCACCTTCCGAATATCTACTAAGAATTGTTGTGGTGGGTGTGCTTCTTGTTTCCTTAACTAAGTAGGAATGCTTCCCTTTGCATTGCTTATTGTTATTTCATTACTAATGTAACCTCCGTATCTTGTATCATGGAGCTCTTGCTCCAAATTTTCAACTTTAATGAACAATTTACGGGTACTCGTTTCTGGATTATGGATGTTCGTATGAATAAGAGTATACTAATTAATAGTCTACGTGTCTCCTGCGAACATTTTAAAAATTATCTTGTGTTTGTGCTTTGTGCCTCTAAAATCGATATGGATAGACTAAACTTACTCACTAAAAACAATCTAGATCTACCGACTAATTCTCAGCCCTTTTGTCCCCTTAGTTAATGTATTTATTCAATCCATGTTTCCGGCCTCTCTCTTGCCTTTGGTTTTTTGTGGTTTGTTTGTGCAGGAAATATATCACATAAGAAGCATAAAAGGGAGGAATGGAGGTTCATTCCAACTCAAGAAAACTCACAAGACCAAGAAAAACTCGAGTTTGGTGCCGCTCGATACAACAAAAGGGATTATAATGACAGCATTACAATTGTAATGAACAACATACAAATTCAGCCAGTGACCACCCAATGGTCGAAGAAGAACAAGCTCCTCTCCGTAGATGCCAGGTTGGTGATTGCTAATGAATTGAGTGCTCTACTGGATCGGTTGGTGAGTGTAATCATGGATTCATCCCAATTAGTAACAATGAATAATCACAACAGCAATTTGGAAAATCTGCACAACCTCTGTTTGGAGAGCAATTGTCTCATTAAGACTACTCGAATCTATGGAGTAACTTGCAATGTGGTGTGCAATGAAATGTGTTTCTCTTTTCTACATTTCAATTGGTCTTGGATTGATTACAGGGAGCTTTCTAGAATGATGCATACTGAATTGGAACAAAAAAACATGATTTCATCTTTTAATGTAATGAATCATTGCATATTGGCACTTGTGAATCTCTTATTCTTTTACAGCACTTATCAGAATAATAAGACAAAGAGTTGTCTCAAGATTTTCAGGAAGTATCAACTGAGGAAGTTATACAGGCAAATCTTACAGCTTAATAAAATGAAAACATGGTTCAATTTTAAGAAACACAAGCCTACTCACTATACCGACAAAGATTGGGGTCGATTGCGTAAGCGACATAATAGAACCGGAACAAAAACAAATAAAGTCGATGAATCTAGTTCACAAAAATCTCCGCCTTGCGGTGTTTGTTGGGTTTCGAATTTTCCCTTTGGAAAATTTCCTTTTATTTTACTCGGCACAACTCGGATAAAAGGCTTCTATTTCGGTCTCTGGTTTAGAGTAAAGGGAAGAAACCTCCCATCACCTCTTTTTGTTCAGTTATGAAGATCGCTTTCTGGAATTGCAGAGGTATGAGGAAAAGGAAATTTTGGACCAACTTAAGCATTACTTGTAAAAACGAACACGTCCAAATGATCATGTTAGCAGAAACGAAAACAAAGGTTGAACCAGAAGAAAGAGTTTGGAAAAATGCAGGGTTTGATATAATGGTATTCATTCCAGCACTTGGTTTTGCTGGGGGATTGTGTCTTTTATGAAAAGAGTATCAATTAAAGGGAGAACAAATAGAGATTGTGAAATTCGGTGACCGATACCTTATGGCTAAACATAAAAATAATCATACTAATTTTGAAACCATGATAATCTTCATCTATGCTCCTCCAAATGAACAAGCGAAAAATGACTTTTGGATAAAACTTAGGACGGAAACGACCAACAACAATCTCCCGATGATCCTCATCGGTGATTATAATGAACTATTGGAACCTTCGGATAAAAAAGGAGGGGCATCTCTTCCAAATGGTAAGTTTGACCGCCTTCAACACTTCTCCCATCAGCTTTGCCTCCGAGATTTACCCACTAAAGGAAATCTCTTCACATGGAAGAGAAAAAAAGAAGGAGATGACAACACTTACGAGAAACTAGATAGAATTATGACCTCCTTTGAAATCATTCAGTAATATCCTGAGCTCCACACTAGAAACCACGCATTTACGTCTTCAGACCACTGCATGATATCCATGCAACTTCATAACACACGAATAATTAATAAAAACAAACCTTTCAGATTCGAATCAATGTGGACGCAAAAAAAGGACTACGAAAATCTTGTCAAACAAGTATGACGAACTGAGTTCCCAGGCCCAAATATGTTCAATCTAGTGAAAAACACACATTTACTCAAACTAAAATTAAAAGAATGGAGTCGAAACAATTTCGGTAATATTCACAAACTACTTCAAAATGTTGATGAAGTTTTGCTAAATCTTCAAAAACAGAGTTACGCACAATTTGATAGATCCAAAAATGATAAAATTAATAGACTAAGTAAGAAGAGAGAATGCCTAGTAGAATACCAACACAAGTATTGGGTCCAAAGAGCCAAAACGAGAAGCTTACAACTGGGGGATAAAAATACTAAATTCCATCACAGGAAAGCAACGGGAAGAAGGAATAAAAAAATTATCACAACAATCACAAAAAACGACGGTTCAATTTTGTATCGAGAGAATGATATTAATGATGAGTTCTTAAAAGAGTACCAGATTCGATTCAAAGCTTCCATAATTGATCAATCAAACTTCAAAATCAATTAAAAGTCATCCAGCAGGAAATAACTGCATCAGACAACAACAGCCTAACTCTGCCATTTTTCACAAAGGAAATTAAGGACGCACTTTTTGACATAAGCAACGATAAATCTCCGGGCCCAGATGGGATGCCTGCCGGTTTCTATCAGAAATATTGGCATATCGTTGGGCCAGCGGTAACTAGAGCCGTTAAAAGCTTTTACAGATCTGGAAAAATATTAAGGCAAATTAATCATACTTTCATCGCTCTTTTACCGAAAGTAGACAACCCATCGACAACTGGCCAATACAGACCCATAAGTTTAGTATCAACAATTTACAAAATTATTGCAAAGATTCTTGCGAAACGACTAAGTATAGTTCTTCCAAAACTTATACACCCACTTCAGAGTGCATTCATCAAAAATAGAGCAATTCAGGATAACGTTCTTATAGCACATGAAATATTTCATGGTTTCAAAACAAAGAAAGGAAAAGACGGGTTCATGGCCATCAAGTTGGATATGGAGAAAGCATATGACAAAGTTGAATGGAACTTTTTAAAAGCCGTCCTTAAAAAATTCGGTTTTGGAGAAAAGTTTCGGAATTGGATCCAAGAATGTGTTTCTACAGTCTCTTACTCAATTCTTATCAATGACTCACCTACAAACATTTTTGTACCACAGAGAGGACTACGTCAAGGTGATCCCCTCTCCCTCCTTCTATTCAACCTTTGTGCAGAAGTAATGGCCAGGAATTTACAAAAATTAGCAAACGACAACCCTAGGGATGTGGGCTTTCCAGTCACAAAAAATGGAACAAGAATTCCTTTCTTTGCATTTGCTGAGGATGTTATAATCTTCTCCAAAGCCAGTGAAATAGCAAGTAATAAGATTATCTCAGTATTGAAAGACTATTATGCTATCTCTGGACAAGTCATCAATTATAATAAATCTGCGTTTCAAACTACTACGAACATCGACCAAAGTAACAAAAGAAGAATTCAAATACACCTAGGGATCACTGCATCAACTAATCTAGAACAATACCTCGGTTGCCCGATTATTAACGGCCGTGTCAACAAGGAGATCTTCAATTCGGTCATCATCAAAACAAAACAACAACTAACTAGATGGAAAGCGTCCTCACTCTCTCAAGAAGGAAGAATAACTCTAATAAAAGCAAACCTTAATGCTAAACCGAGTTACCTAATGCAGGCCTTCATGTTACCAACTAGTATCCACCAAGAATTAGACCAACTTAATCGGAATTTCTTTTGGAATAAAGGACCTAACTTCCATCTGTTAATCAGTTGGGACAAAATTTGTAAACCAAGATCCTTGGGAGGAACTGGTATTAGGAAAGAGAAGACATGAATAAAGCACTATAAATGAAACTTTTATGGAAAATCATGGCCGATCCGGATAATATTTGGGTAAAGATTATTGAAGAAAAATACCTTAAAGGTACATGTATTTGGAACTATCATTGTGGATCTAGTGCATCTTGGCAATGGAAGAAACTAGTAAAATTAAGAGAAGATTTCAACAAAGGTCTTAGGTGGCGAGTAGGTGATGGAATGACAGTTAGATTTTGGAAGGATATATGGGTAAATGACAAACCTCTTATAGACTTAGTGACTAACTCAAATATGATAAATCAGAATGAAACAACAAACTCATATATCACTAACAAGGAGTGGAATACGGTTTTGCTTAATCAACTAACAACAATACTACCCACTAGCACCATTGAGAAAATAAAAAACTATAACCTCCCTACTAACGAGATCAGAGATAGATTGTACTGGGCGGTAAATGATGAAGGATGGTATTCGACTAAATCGGCTATGGAAATGATCCAGAAAAGGAAAATGGGGGTTACCATGGATAAGACGTGGTTATGGAAACTTGACATTATGCCAAAAATTAAAAACTTTTTGTGGAAATTGACTCTTGATGGGTTACCCACTAAGTATAACCTTGACAGACAACGAGTTCCCGTTGTGATGAATTGCGAATTCTGTAACCACCACAAGGAAAGTGCAAAACACATGTTCTTTGAATGCCCATACATGACGACTTCTGTTGATAACGCAAAAATTTCAAACTTCCTACGAAACTACGACATCGATAACAAGAGCATCGCGGAAACCGTTTTGGACCTCAAGGAAACAATTACGCCATCAGAATTAAGACTAACTGTTGTCATTTGGTGGAATATTTGGATGGTTCGGAACCAGTTCATGTTTAACAAAACAATGTTTCCACAAAACATCAAATTAGTAGCTCTAAAACAAATTTCAGAATGGGAACAAGCAATTAACGATGAGAATATTAAAAGCACATAAACCAACAAGCAAAGAAGAAAAAGAAGAAATATAAAATGGGAACGCTCAAAAGAAGGTACCGTTAAACTCAATTTCGACGCCTCAAAAAATTCGTCGAATCTTTTCTCGTTTGGTTTCATTATTAGAAATCATTGCGCAACTCCTATTGCAATAGGAAGTGACAGATGTAATGCCGAATCAGTTTTAGAAGCAGAAGCACTCGCCTTGAGAAAGGGCCTCCAAAAGGCAAAAGGGCTAGGAGTGAATTTCATTTTGATCGAAGGAGATAATCTAACGCTAATCAATGCGATTAATCAAGTCTGGAAACCACCATGGGATTTGGTCTCTTACTCCTCAACACAACATATTTACAGAGAAATTAACTCGGTCGCGGACAAGATTGCCTCACACGAACACAACGGCGATCTGGACATCAATGTTGTTCCAAAGGATGTTCAAGACCTCATCCGCAAGGATGCTTTCGGTCGATCGGTTTCGAGGAACTGATCCACCTTATTCTATTACCCATCTATCACAAAAAAAAAAAAATAATAATCTGGGTGCTAGCCAGACCCCTACCCGTGCTCCCCCTATCTCAGCAATGCTACGTCTCATATCATCTACGTCTCATATCTTCTACTTTCCCCCAGGCAGAGGAGATGAGGGTTGCAGGGATGGAGTAACTGGGCTGCAACCCTCATCTCCTCTGCCTCCACACTCCCATAATCAACATCCACCTGTAACCATAGTCGATCTCTCACCCTCGACTCCCTCCTCTTCTTTGCAAGCCACCCGCTACACCTCCCCTCCTTTGTGAGCCTCTCTACAACTCCACCCTCGAGCCGCCGGGCCCTCCCTCTTCACACTATCCCTCGTCTCACCAACGGAACCAGCAACCACCAGGGAGAAACTATAACACCTTTTGGTATAAATTACAGTAGCCGGAGATCGTAGCCGGATATCTTAGCCGGAGATCGAAGCCGGAGATCCAAGGTTTCCCTGCGCCACTGATTCACAGTAGCCGGAGATCGAAGCCGCCGCCCCTGCGTGTTTCTTCCCTCCCCCCGCATTAATTTGCCCCTGCCGAACCCTATCGATGTGAAATTATTTTGGTATAATTACAATCGGGCCCCTGTAATCTGGTGTAATTACACACAACCACCCAAAACTTCTATTTATATATTTTACCCATCTTTCGGAATTTTGCATTTTGCCCTCTGCTGGTTCATTCACTGAAAACGGTCCAAAAGTTTAATTTACAGGAAATGATCCATACTTTCTGAAATAGCAAATTTACTCTGACATAGGTAATTACAAAAAGTTGTCTAGTTTTATAGTTACAGAAACGATCCATGCTTATAAAATTATACATTTTGCTCCAAAAAAGTTATTTACGGATTGTTGACCGAAGTTTTCATTATGAATATATTCCTTTTTTTTTGTTGGGAATTATGAGTATATTTCTATATTTATATATATTGAATATTATGCACACATTTAACTTCTAGAGCTAAATTTGTTTAGTTTTGGTGTTAGATTCGAAAACGACACCGAAAAATGTCTAATGAGTTGAAGTTCGAATTTCGTCTTTTGACGCTAAGAAAATGTTCTTGAAACCTCGGAAGTGATAATTTCATATCAAAGTATGAGTTGAAATATTAGATCTTAATATGCATGTTATGGAATTCTAGGTTCGTGCTCGGTTGGTAACCCTTACTAGGATTATCGCTTCCATAACCCATAACCAATTGATAGCGGCTTATCATAGCTTTGTGGCTGGTTGGTAACCCTTACTAGGATTGCTGTTGTTTGCCGGTCCCTTCGAGTAGGTTCTGCTACCATGACAACTACGTAAGTGAAACAAAAGAGTAGTTAATGATGATCGTAGTTTTAGTTAACCTTAGATAGAAATTAATTCAAAATACAAGCTTTAAATCAGTAAGGACAAACATCAAAGCAATCTAGTAAAACAAGACTCTAGACAAATCCTTGACTTCCAAAAGAAAAAAAAAAACACCAAGTTTACGAGAAAAAAAATCAGCAACTTTACCTCCGAATAAACTTCAGTAACTTTACCAGAAAATAAAACAACAAAACTAGATTTGGATAGAACTTCATTTAAGAAAAATCATCAATTTCCTGACATTGAGGGATTAGGGTTTACTACACCATTCCAATTCAATTAAAGAAATAACAATTCTAATTCCAACTTCATTTTGTTGTAAACTTAAGGGAAATTACAATACAGTTTAATTAAGGAAAATCAACAACTTCAGTTGAGGGAAATTGAGGGATTAGAGTTCCAACTTCAATTAAGCAGGTTTAGGGTTTCACACAATTATGGGAAGTTGATGGATTAGGGTTTCAAACCTGAATGGAAGAGGAGAACCGAAGCTTTAAGTGGCTTCTTCGATCGAAGGCAGAGGAGAACCAAACTGAGGCTTTCGAGGGAAAATGAGAGCCGAACCCTAGTACGTTGATAGAAGGTAGCTTCTTCGGTTCATGTGGGGATTCACAACAAGCTTCTTTTATCAAAGAAGAAGGCAACTTCTTCGATTTTCCCAATAGTGAGTGTATCTAGGCATTCAATGGCAGCTTCTTCGGGTCTTTTTTTTAGGGGACGCAATTTTTTTTGTTTTCTTTTGACCTGTACTAGGATCTTTAACTAGGGTTATTAAACATTAACTAAAGTGGGAAAAATTCCAGAAAATTTTAAAGTTGAAGGGCACGAGCTGAACTTAAAAAAAATGGTGGATAAAATCCGGAATACCCCATACCACAGGGGTACCAACCAGAATATCCCAACAAATAATTATTAGTCTTATCCAAATCAGATAACGATCCTTGTGAAATTGATGCCCGATTATACTACATCTCATCATGTATCCTTGCGGGGGAGATTGTTTGTACTTTGATAAAACTTCGACAATTACAACTAAAGCTAAAAGAAATCCTCCTCAAGGATATTGAAGTGTTGGAGCACGGTGCAAGGAAAATTCCCTCTAGAAACATCTCTCGATAGGATACAAGAGCTTGAGGAGCAAGCTCACTTTGAGATTTTATACGGTTAGTTGACGACATACCTCGTCAGGTTATAAGTCTCACTAATCGCGCTATACTTTGAAAAAATTTAGAAGATCTTTAACTAAAAAAATCTTTGCCTAGCCATATATCTCTTATGTGTAGATTATTTAGATTTTGCAAGAATGTTAATATGTCCTTGCATGATAATCTTGACATTTTTCTGAAACTAACTCAAGATTTGGAAATATATATTGATAAAATCTCTGATGATCACTGTGCTATTTTGTTTTTAAATGCTCTGCCTGTAACACCCTAAGTTTTGGGAACTCAAAGCATTACGGGCTAGGACCTCACAATGGGTTCTGACCCTCAGAGTAGCAACGACAACATCGGATCTTACAACAAGACACAAATAAATGAAAACCAAAACTCAATATAAAATCAAAAGTTATAACAAAGGGAAGCGTAAAAGACTCGAAGCCGAGTTCAAAACCAATTGAAAAGAAACAACAGCAAAATAAACCCGATCCCGTCCTATAATGTACGGGAACCCCGGCTGACCACACCGTCCGGATCACTCAGCAGCATCCCTAACTTGCGGAACATCTACAACATCGATGTAAACCGTTAGCTAACGTTCTAGATATAAGAAAGAACGTAAAAGCACAAACACACATAAGGTAAGGTAAACATATATCATGTCTGCACTTAACCGGTTATTATCTTTCATTAAGTTATCCATTACTAGTTCAACTTCTTTTGTCACACGAGAATCTCCCAAAACTCGCCTCCGCTTCCGTCTACCAACAGGAATAGATCAGTACTATCCGTTACCCGCATACCTGGGTTGCAAAAGCACCTCCTAGTCTCCTGTAGAACTAGACAAGTGGTCACCGCCCGGTTATCATACACTTGAGCCAATTATGGTTATAAAGGTCATCCTAGTCCGGTTATCCATTATAACAATAATAACAACGCAAATAAGCCAATACACTCAATCCAATATACGGAATGAAGTTAAGTAAGTCGAGGGGACTTACCTAACTCGAAGGTAACTCAAAGGTCAGCAAACAACTCAATTCTTGCAGGAAAGAAGGATGGAAAGCCTACTCAACAAGGCATAACAAATCAGGAACAAAACGGTTGCTAGAAGTCTATAACTTCTAGTCTCAATGATTATCTAAGAGATCTCCACAAGCTAAGGTCTCAACCTTAGTCTTACAGAACATCAAGGGTCAACAACATCCACAAAAGCCAAGGAAAGGAACGAGGAAAGCAAGGAAGGAAGCAGCTCACAAAAGACGGAAGACTACAAAGAAAATCGCAGGGGCAGCTGGAAAGAGGTGCGGGGGCGGTGCTGGAAATTCCCGCGGGGCGGCACAATAGAGGCGCGGGGGCAGTTTTTATGACAACAACAACGTTTCCTCCTTCGACAACAAGGAACTTCACAAAGGCCAAAGCTTTGTTCTTTCACTCTTCACACACGTCACAACTCAACTCAACTTAGGGAGCCTGAGAACACCAACAAATCAACAACAGAAAGGCCAACAAGAATCAAGGCTCAAACTTGATTCTCGGAGAAGAAGAAAAGGAAGAACGAAAGAAGAAAATGAAACAGATGGGAAAGATGTGCAATAACTTATGAACGTGATAGAGAACAAGAGGGAGAAGACTTACACGTCCAACAAGAGATCACAGGGAAGGAAGACTACAACTTTTGAGGTTGAAGGAAAACGTAATCAAGAAACGGAAAAAAGAAGAGAAAGAGGGAATTTATAGGAAATGGGTGAAAAGATAGAAGGAAAGACGTTATAGGGTTAAGATCATGACAGGAAAGCCGACCCATAAGATAGAAGATCGGATCTTCTATCTATGGAAAGATATAAAAACGGGATAAAAATAGATCGGCATGATATGGGGCAAAACCGTAGGGGTGGTTTGCCCTGCCGCAGGGGCGGCTCCCTTCACCGCGGGGCGGTGAAAGCAAAAACAAGATCTTACATCAGATCTCCCTAAAAAGAAGTTTCATCCCGAAACTTGCAACAAACCACAAGATCACATAACAACAACGCAGAAACACCGAACTCAACTCATATATTCCTACTTGGGGCACAAAACTCAAAACGTCAAAAAGCGTGCACAACTCAACAACGAAAACTAAAAACTCCAACATCTACGCTATAGGTAGATCCATCTTAGCATAAAACTCCGGATAGTTGCTTTGGATTAGACATGGGTCCGGTTTGGGCTAAACCGCCAAACCGGCGGTTTAGGTTTGCCGGTTTGGCCAAACTGTGGGTTACCGGTTTAGGTTCGGCCAAACCTAAACCGGCAGTTTAACCGTCGGTTTGGGTAATATTTATTTATTTTTTAAAAAATGGACCAAACCGGATGGTTTGGTCATTAAACCGTCGGTTAACCACCGGTTTGGTCATTAAACCGTCAGTTAACCACCGGTTTGGTCCTCAAAACCGGCGGTTAACCGCCTGTTTGGTCCTCAAAACCGGCGGTTAACCGCCTGTTTGGTACAATTTTCCAAATTTTTTAATAAACCACCACCAAATCTGTAACACCCCAAGTTTTGGGAACTCGAAGCGCTACGGGCTAGGACTGCACAATGGGTCCCGACCCTCAGAGTAGCAACAACAAACTGATCTTACAACAAGGCACAAACGAATGAAAACCAAAACTCAATATAAAACCAAAGGTTTAAACAAACAAAGCGGAAAAGACTCGCAGCCGAGTTCAAAATAAAAGGGAAACAACAATAGAAATATAAACCCGATCCCGTCCTATAATGTACGGGAACCCCGGCTGACCACACCATCCGGATCACTCAGCAGCATCCTGAACCTGCGGAACATCTACAACAACGATATAAACCGTTAGCTAACATTTTAGGTATAAGCAAGAGTATAAAGGCACAAACACACATAAGGTAAGATAAACATATAGCATGCTTGCACTCAACCGGTTATTATCTTTCATTAAGGTTATCCATTACTAATTCAACTTCTTTTGTCACACGAGAATCTCCCGAAACTCGCCTCCGCTTCCGTCTACCAATATGAATAGATCAGTACTATCCGTTACCTACGGGCCTGGGTTGCAAGAGCACATTCTAGTCTCCTGAAGAACTAGACAAGTGGTCACCGCCCGGTTATAATGCACTTGGGCCAGTTAAGATTATAAAGGGTGAAACCTAATCCGGTTATCCGTTATAACATGAATAAACAACACAAACAAGCCAATACAATCCAACCCGTACACGGAATGAAGCTAAGTAAGTCTAGGGGACTTACCTCACACGAAGGTAACTCAAAGCTCAACAACAACTCAGGAAGAACTCAAGAAAGCTCAGTTTCCCTCAGGAAAGGAGCAAGGAAAGCGTGTACGAACAAGCAACACGGATAAGGAACGAAACGGTTGCTAGAAGTCTATGACTTCTAGCCTCAACGATCTCTTAGAGATCAATACATGCTAAGGGCTCAACATTAGTCTTACAACAACTCAGGGGAACAAGGAACAACCATAAGGAACCAAGGAAGGAACGAGGAAAGGAAGGAAGGAAGCAACTCACCAAAGACGGGAGTTGCTGCAGAGAAACCGCAGGGGCGGTTGGACTGATGCGCAGGGGCGGCTGAACAGAGGCGCAGGGGCGGCTCTGTGCAGGCGCAGGGGCGGCTGTGACAGAGGCGCAGAGGCGGCTCTGTGCACGAGCAGGGGCGGCTTGATAACACAATTTTTGACTTAGGTCTAGGCACTCATTTAGATAGTTTTTCCGCTCATTCATGCATGGTTTAGCACTAGTTCACGACGTTTGCACTCAATTCATGTATTTTGTCGAGATAAACGTCTACACGGACTTTTGCATGCTTTGTAGGTATTTTGGGAGATTTAGGAGCTTAATCTATACATTTGAGGATCGTTCCTCGAGATGACACACCTTCGGACTCATTGGGATGCAAGCTAGGGGCTAAGGAGGACACTTGGGACCTTGTTGATGCATGACATGCACCAAATCGTGACTTAATGATCCAAAACAAGCTGAGGCACCAAAACCACGGCCACTGGGACTTCCACGGGCGTGGAAATGGGCCGTGGTTTTTGCCAGACAGTTGTGACAGCTGTCCCACGATCTTCATGGCCGACTCTTGCAAATTTGGAGGATAAAAGGTGGTCCTGCAAGGCTGTTATGGACATCTCCCATCACTCTATTCTCTCTCACACTCTCAACAAGAAAGATTCTCTTATTGGAAGATTGGATTGGAGCTTCTATTGGAGAGGAAGGAAGGCTTCCATTGGAGAAGAAGAAGAAGCACACTAGTTCATAGTTCCATAGTCTTTTTGAGTGATTTTGAGTGAAACGTTTTGCAAGGTTTTGTAAGAATCGATTGAACCTTCTTTTGAAGGGTTGTAAGTCCTTCTTGAACCTTGTTTTAGCTTGTGTTACTTGTTTCATTTGCTTAATCCATCTTTCATTTCATCTTCTTACCATGGATTCTATGATTTTATGCTTGTTGAGTTTGATCTTTAAGATGCATGTTGTTGGCTAAATAGATGCGATTCTAGGGTAAGGAAAAGATGGTTATGGCTTAGACTATGATAGAATGGACTTAGATGTACCTTTGGATGAATTATTTGCTCGAACCTAGCCTTTGTTGCAAACCACGGTTTGTTCTATATATTCCACGACCGTGGTTCTTGATGAACAACCCGTGATTTTGACTGACTTGCTTGTTTTGATGAATCTAAGTGTTATGGTGTTAGATTGTTGAAATCCTAGTGTTTGTTGAGTTAAACCTATCCTAGGGTGACCTAGTGTTAGCAACTAAGTGTTAGAAGAGACTTACCCGGTAATTCTTACTCTTAGATACCGAAGATGACGAACTCTAGGTAGTATTGAGCCTCATAAGCCGCTATTGGACTGAGTGTGCTAGGATAGGTGTTTAGGACTTGCCTTCCCGAGACTTACCCGGTAAGGAGAGGTTAGATCCCTAGAATACCATCCGGTTTGTGTAGAATTCCTATCCTTAGGCTCTTTGAGACTTACCCGGTGATGAGACCTTAAGAACGGACTAGTGGACCATGAGACCTACCCGGTGATTGATCCCAATCTAGAAACGCTCACTCCCAACATACTATAGTTGATCCAAGGAATGATTAGATAGCTTGAGTCCTATGCCATAACCGGAATTTCCAACCCCTAGAATCCGCTTTTCTCCCTTTGATTACATATTTCGTATTTGCTTGTTTACTTGTGGTGTTAGCTTAGTTGATTGTTGATTTCACATGATTTGTGATTTTTGATTGATCACCTAAAAACTAAACCAAAAACATTGAGATTTTCATTTCTTTATTCCTTTCTCTTTTCTTAGCCTGGATCTTCACTATCCTTAGTCATTAATCGATTCAATCTCACCTCAGTCTTTGTGTTCGACCTCGGAATACAATCCCTACTACAAAGCGTCCCGTACACTGCGGGTTCACTAGGAGTTAGGAGAAATATATCGAGTTATAAATTTAAAGCTTTTGCGTGTCACGTTCTTAGCGTAACAAGTTTTTGGCGCCGTTGCCGGGGACTAGGTCTAGATTGAGTCTTTTTGTGATTGTTTATAGTGTAGATCTTTCTTGTTGCTTTTGATCTCGTTTGGTTTGTGTCTTTGCTTTTCAGGACATCTCTCACTCTTTAGGTGTATGCGAGAATCTCGTGGCAAGGATTTAGCTCCATTCGATCTCGAACCGGAGAAAACCCTTAGATCTAGATCCAAGAGCATTCGAAAGGGAAAAGAGATGGCCGAAAGAGATCTCCAAGCTGAGTTGGATGAAGCTTTAGAGCAAATTAGGCTAAGGGATGAAGCCTTGGAGAATGAAAGGAGACTTGCCAATGAGAGGCAAGAAGCAACTAGAAGGGAGATTGAAGAGATTAGGCAAGCTCTTGTGCAAAGAGAGCTTAATCGTCAACAACCTCCACCTCCACCACAACCGCAGCCGGCGGTTAATATTCGGGTTGTGCCCATTGCTATTGAAGAGCCACAAACGTTAGGGAAACGTATGGATCCGGCACAAAGAGCACATCGTCCGGGTGTGAACTTAGAAGATCCCGCAGCCCATGATTACGAGCTCCGCCCTCAAGTTCTACAAATGATCCGGAATAATCAATTTGGAGGGATGGAAGGAGAGTCTCCTCATCAACACTTGATGAACTATGAGATCTTGATGGAGACTCTAAGACCGCCTAGATTGGAGAGCAACAACCATAAGCTTAGAGCTTTCTCCTTTTCACTTAAGGATAAAGCCTTGGCTTGGTATCAATCTATTCCACAAGGGCGAGTGAGTACTTGGGAGGAGATGACAACCGAGTTTTTGACAAAGTTCTTCCCACCTTCCAAGACTACCGAGTTAAGAGGGAAGATCAATGCCTTCGTGATGAAGGGTAGAGAAAGCTTATTCAAGTCTTGAGAGAGGTTCAAGGACCTTCTCCTAGATTGTCCACACCATGGTATACCGAAAATTGAGCTATTGGAGATCTACTTCAAAGGACTTGATGAAGATAGCCAATTTAAACTTCAATCTCTTTCCGGTGGGACTTTCATGGAAAAGAATGTGGATGAAGCTTGGGAGTTTGTAGAGAAACAAGCTTTGGTGATTGAGAAGTACTCCCATAGGAAGAGTGATGGGAGGAAAGCGGGAGCATATGAGGTGAGTGAAGTTACCATGAGTAACTTCAAGCTTGATGCAATCAACAATGAGCTGAAATCTTTGAGGGAGTTGTGTGCTACAACTTTGAAGAATCAAGCAACCCCTCAAGTGCAAGTGCAAGCAAACTTGTCTTCCAAAGAGGAAGATGTGAACTACATGGGAAGGGGCAACTACAACAACTATCAAGGCCCAAGGAACTTCAACAACAACCGGCAATTCAACAATTACCGGCCTAACCACAACCATCCCGGGTTTTCCTATTCTAACCCGGATGGAGCCTTGAACCCTCCCGCTTCCACAAGTGCAGCTCCACCACCAAAGGCTTCACACGAACCTCCACCCGGATTCACTCAACCTCCAAAGGATAGAACTGAGATGATGTTTGAGCAATTGCTTGGAAGGTTAAGTGGTCTTGAGAGCACGGTGACTTTCATTTCTAAAGCTCAAAAGGTGTTGGAAGCACAAGTGTTCCAAAAGGCGGGTGAAGCTCATAGAGATCCGGGAAAGCTTCCTGGAAGAACCGAAGATAACCCAAGAGGCCAAGTGTTGGCCATCACAACAAGGAGTGGGCTAAGCATGAAGGATCCCTTGCCTAAGGGAAATGATAAGGGGAAGCAAGTGGTGATTGAGGAAGAGACCTTGCAAGAAGAAGGAGGCCAGAGCAAAGATGATGAGCCAACATATGTGGCACCGCCTCCATACAAGCCACCACTACCGTTCCCACAATCACGAGCAAGAGCCCGCTTGGACAAACACTTTGGTAAATTCCTTGAACTTATGTCTAAATTGCATATTAACATTCCGTTCATGGATGCTATTCTAGGTATGCCGGCATATGGCAAGTTCTTGAAGGAGATACTCTCCAACAAAAGGAAGTTGGAGGAGTATGGAGAAGTGAGAATGACGAAGAGATCCTCGGAGTTGATTCAAACTATGAAGGAGGAGATGCCTCCTAAGCTAAGAGATCCGAGATCCTTTTGTGTGCCAATTGGAGTGGGAGAAGTGAAGTATGAAGCTTTATGTGATCTTGGGGCAAGTGTAAGCATTATCCCGCTTGCACTTTGTAACAAGGTTGGGCTAGGAGAGCCAAAACGCGTCAAGATGACCCTTTACATGGCGGACCGCTCAATCACTCACCCCGTAGGAATCTTAGAAGACATACCGGTGCAACTCGGGAAGTTCTATGTGCCAATAGACTTTGTTGTTTTGGACATCCCGGCGGACTATCCGGTTCCCATCATCTTAGGGAGACCTTTCCTAGCCACTTCCGGATGTTTGGTGGATTGTAAAAATGGAATTCTCTCCTTCAACATTGGAGAAGAGAATATCAAGTTCAAATTATCCACAATGATGAAGGGGCCAGCCCTTGATGAGGATGTGTTCAACATTATCGAGCAAGAGGAGTCTAGAGAAGTTGTGAGCTCAATCTTGATCAAGGACCCCTTGGAGAAGGTTCTTAGCTTAAGTTTGATGGAGGAAGGAGTGGAGGAGGCCTGCAATGAAGAAATCAAGGCTTTGGAAGCATTGGAAAAGGAGACAAGAGCTGAATTTGAAGCACATGAAAGTGTGCTGAATTCCTGTAGGAACCACGGCCTAGGGGGAAGAACCACGCCCGTGGTTTTACCCGTGGAACCTACTGGACTACTCCGAAGTGCAAGCTTTGCAAGTTCCACGGCCGCGGTTGTGCCAAAGCCCGTAATTTTGCCCGTGGTTTCCCCAGAAACTGCATTGGTTGTTGATCAAGCTTCAAGGAGCCTTGAGGAGTCTTCCATGGCTTTGGATTCATCTCAACCAACATTATACGGATCGTCTCCACTCGATAAAGGTCCTCCTAAACTTGAACTCAAACCCCTCCCCTCTCATTTGAAGTATGCTTTTCTTGGTGAAAATTCTACATATCCGGTTATTGTGAATGCATGCTTGAATGATGATGAACTTGCTAGATTGTTGCATGAGTTGAGATTGCATAGGAAAGCCATTGGCTATACCATTGATGATTTAGTTGGCATCAAACCTTCTTTATGCATGCATAAGATCTTAATGGAAGATAACCATAAACCTTCAATTGAACCTCAAAGAAGACTAAACCCAATCATGAAAGAAGTAGTAAAGAAGGAGATCCTTAAATTGCTAGATGCGGGAATCATTTTCCCGGTTTCGGATAGTAAATGAGTTAGTCCCGTGCATGTGGTTCCTAAGAAGGGTGGGATGATCGTAGTGACTAATGAGAATAATGAACTAATCCCAACTAGAACGGTTACGGGATGGAAGATGTGTATAGACTATAGGAAACTAAATGTGGCCTCTAGGAAAGATCACTTCCCTCTTCCCTTTATTGACCAAATGCTAGAGAGATTAGCTCAACATTCCCATTTTTGTTACTTAGATGGCTATAGTGGATTCTTCCAAATCCCTATTCACCCCGATGATCAAGAGAAAACCACATTTACATGTCCTTGGGGTACTTTTACATATAGGAGAATGCCATTTGGGTTGTGTAATGCACCCGCCACCTTTCAAAGGTGTATGATGGCTATCTTTTCTGAGTATATTGAAAACATCATGGAAGTGTTTATGGATGACTTTTCTGTTTATGGATCTTCTTTCGATGATTGCTTAGCTAACTTGTCTTTAGTGCTTAAGAGATGTGAGGAGACAAACCTTGTCTTAAATTGGGAAAAATGCCACTTCATGGTAAGTGAAGGCATTGTCTTGGGACACTTGGTGTCCAACCGTGGCATTGAGGTTGATAGGGCTAAGATAGAGACGATAGAGAAGTTGCCACCACCTACCTCAGTGAAAGGGGTAAGGAGTTTTCTAGGGCATGCCGGTTTTTACCGGAGATTCATTAAAGATTTCTCTAAGATTTCTAAGCCTCTTACTAACCTACTAATGAAAGATGTTGAGTTTGTTTTCTCCAAGGATTGCCTTGAGGCTTTTTGTAGGTTGAAGAACGCTTTGATCTCCGCTCCCATCATGCAACCTCCGGATTGGAGTTTACCGTTTGAGATCATGTGTGACGCAAGTGATGTAGCCGTTGGGACTGTTTTGGGACAAAGGAAAGATGGGCTTACACATGCCATCTATTATGCTAGCAAGACGCTAGATGATGCCCAACTCAATTATGCTACCACCGAGAAGGAGTTGTTAGCGGTTGTGTATGCATTTGAGAAGTTCCGCTCGTATCTTGTTGGAGCGAAGGTCATTGTGTGTTTGGTGTGCTTTGTGTGTGTGCTAGAGTCTTGGTAGCATGGAAGCCTTACATGGCATGTGGATGATGATGATGAGTCCCTCATCAATTGTGGGTGGAGCGGACGCGGGACTTGGACGGCTAGCGGCGCCTAGCGCGGATCCCGACGCCATAACAAACACTTTGAGCTCTCTACCATCGTTGATAGGATCATCCTACATCACTCCATTTGAGTAATCCCAAATACCAAAGTAAGCCATTTTTACATTGTGAGAACCCTCTTTCACTCTTCTTTACTTGAATACCACATTGGGGACAATGTGTTTCTAAGTATGGGGTGGGGTTTGCATGATCTTTTGCATGATTAGCATCTAGGGTAGTTTCTTTTAGTCACATGCTTCATTATGTCTTGCATTGTACATACATATTTCGAAAATTCCAAAAAAAAAATCAGAAAATTTAAAAATTTTTAGTGCTTCTAAGTTTGGGAATGACCCTTATGATGAGATTGTTGTGTGGATTGGCTATGGATGGCCTTATGTGTTGAATAGATGAATGCATATGTGGACTTGAAGTACTTATCTTGAATCCCATGAATGGATTGTGATCATGATGTTTGTCTTGATTGAATTGAGTATTGAAAGTCGAAATTACATGCTAGTTCTTGCACATCATCTAGGAGTGATTAAGGCAACTCATCTTTCTCTACTTCTCATCTTGATCATGTTATTTGAGCACCTCAATTGATAAATTTGACCTCTTTTGACCCATCCGGAAATAGGAGCATGCTAGTGTGTTGATGTGTGTGAAAAGCAAGTGTGGGGTGAAGTTGTTGATGAAAGAATGTTATGAATGAAGTGTTGAATTTGTTGTGAAAGTGTAGACAAAAATATAGGTTTGGGGACGTTGGTTTAAATGACGAGTAACTCGGCACCATTCACATAATCGGGTATTTGTGCCTTGCCAAAGTCAAATAAACTGATAGTCCTCACGAGCTTTGGTATGTGTGCCCGGTGTGGATGCACCTCGAAAAATAAAAAAACCCGAGGACGGCTAATCACCAAGGTTTCGGCTTTTGTACACCAATGTCATTGTCTCAAAATTAAGTGAAAGAAAAAGAAAAGAAAAGAAAGAAAAGATGGAGAAAATATACACTTGTGGGAAGTTGATCAAGGACAAAATTGTGGAGTTAGTTCCATTCCCGGATTAGCATCACATAACCTAGAAAAATCCCCACCTAATCACAACATTTTTTGGCCTCTCATTTCACAAGCCCTTGTGACCTATTTGCATGTGTGTAAGACTTAGTGATCTAGATTGGATATGCTCATGATCATCTTGACTTCTTCATTTTTACATTTCATGCATGCCTTCGAGTTAAGTACAATTGTCTTTCCGTGCCTTCATTTATTTGATGCATGATCGCTTGTCCATTACCATGAAACATGACTATGAAGGTGATCCAATATTAGAAGCATAACTCCAAAAAGATTTTGTTATTTTTCTGCATGCATAAATCATGTCATCTCTTAGTCTATAGTTGGGGACTTGCTTGGGGACGAGCAAACCTTAAGTATGGGGTATTTTTGATAACACGATTTATGACTTAGGTCTAGGCACTCATTTGGATAGTTTTTCCGCTCATTCATGCATGGTTTAGCACTAGTTCACGACGTTTGCACTCAATTCATGTATTTTGTCGAGATAGACGTCTACACGGACTTTTGCATGCTTTGTAGGTATTTTGGGAGATTTAGGAGCTTAATCGATACATTCGAGGATCATTCCTCGAGATGACACACCTTCGGACTCATTGGGATGCAAGCTAGGGGTTAAGGAGGACACTTGGGACCTTGTTGATGCATGACATGCACCAAATCGTGACTTAATGATCCAAGTTATGGGAACTCGAAGTGTTACGGGCTAGGACCTCACAATGGGTCCCGACCCTCAGAGTAGCAATGGCAACATCAGATCTTACAACAAGGCACAAATAAATGAAAACCAAAACTCAATATAAAACCAAAGGTTATAACAAAGGGAAGCATAAAAGACTCACAACCGAGTTCAAAACAAACTGAAAAGCAACAACAGAAAAATAAACTCGATCCCATCCTATAATGTACGGGAACTCCGACTGACCACACCGTCCGGATCACTCAACAACATCCCTAACCTGTGGAACATCTACAACATTGGTATAAATCGTTAGCTAACGTTCTAGATATCAGAAAGAACGTAAGATCACAAACACACATAAGGTAATGTAAACATATATTATGCTCGCACATAACCGGTTATTATCTTTCATTAAGTTATCCATTACTAAATTCAACTTCTTTTGTCACACACGAATCTCCCGAAACTCGGCTCCGCTTCCGTCTACCAATAGGAATACATCGGTACTATCCGTTACCTGCAGGCCTGAATTGCAAGAGCACCTCCTAGTCTCCGATAGAACTAGATAAGTGGTCACCACCCGGTTATCATACACTTGGGCCAATTACGGTTATAAAACTCATCCTAGTCCGGTGATCCGTTATAACAATAATAACAATGCAAACAAGCCAATACACTCAATCCAATATACAGAATGAAGCTAAGTAAGTCCAGTGGACTTACTTTACTAGAAGGTAACTCAAAGGTCAGCAAACAACTCAGTTTCTTGCGGAAAAGAAGGACGGAAATCCTGCTCAACAATGCATAACAAATTAGGAATGAAACGGTTGCTATAAGTCTCTAACTTCTAGTCTCAATGATCATTAAGAGATCTCCACAAGCTAAGGTCTCAATCTTAGTCTTACAGAACATCAAGGGTCAACAACATCCACAAAATCCAAAGAAAGTAACGAGGAGAGCAAGGAAGGAAGCAACTCAACAAAGACGGGAGACTGCAGGGAAAACCGTAGGGGCGGCTGGACAGAGGCGCGGGGGTGGCGCTTACAATTCCCGCGGGGAGGCACAACAGAGGCACGGGGGCGGTTTTTGTGACAACAACAACGTTTCCTCCTTCGATAATAAGGAACTTCACAAAGGCCAAAGCTTTGTTCTTTCACTCTTCACACACGTCATAACTCAACTCAAGGAGCCTGAGAACAACAACGAATCAACAACGGGAAGGCCAACAAGAATCAAGACTCAAATTTGATTCTTGAAGAAGAAGAAAAGGAAGAACGAAAGAAGAAAACAAAACTGAAGGGAAATATGTGCAACAACTAATGAACGTGATAGCAAACAAGGAGGGAGAAGACTTACACGTCCAACAATAGATCACAAGGAAGGAAGGCTGTAGCTTTTGAGGTTGAAGGAAAGCATATACAAGAAACGGGAAAAAGAAGAGAAAGAGGGAATTTATAGGAAAGGGGTAAAAATATAGAAGGAAAAACGTTCTAGGGTTAAGATCATGATAGGAAAACCGGCCCATAAGATAGAAGATCGTATCTTCTATCTATGGAAAGAAATAAAAATAGGATAAATACAGATCGGCACGATTTGGGGAAAAACCGCAGGGACAGTTTGTGCTGCTGCAGGGGCGGCTCCCTTTACCGCGGGGCGATGAAGGCAAAAACAGAATCTTACACTGCCTAGTTAGTTTGACAATTTTAAAGATTTTATCTAGTTTAGTCATGATGAAATATCCAAGGAAAAAATATAGTGGAACAAATCATTTGAGAAGACTAAAAGCATGAAAGTCTTTAAAATAGATCTAAAACCGATGCTAAATATTAGTCTCTCATAATGAAAGACAATAAAAGAAATAAGAACAAGAAGGATGAAAATAAAAATGACAAATCCAAGACATCAAATGATCTTGCTAAAAAGAATAAAAATGAACTTGTTGTAGAATTTAGGGCATTTCCAAGATGAATGTAGGCAGAACAAAATGAAAAGTCTAATAAGGATAAATCTTCTCATTCTGCATCTGTTTGTAAATCCGATTACCCTATTGAACTTCTTATGTGCTCTTCTAAACATGCAAATTCTATATCTCACATGCTTAACTTTGGTTATGAAAATCAAATTGTATATCATCATGAATTGCCTATGTGTGCTTTCATGTCTGAAAAAAACAATGGTTAAGTTGGATCCTAGATTCAGGTTGTACTATGCATGCTACGTCTAATAGGGATACCTTTAGTAGCATATAAATGTACAATGTTGGTGAAGTTCTGCTAGGTGATAACACATTTCTTGCTATAAAAGTAATTGGAAATGTACATCTATGTATGCATGATGGAATAACTAGAATTTTACAGAATGTTAGATGGGTGCCTAAACTTAGAAGAAACATTTTATTTAAATGTCTTTGATGATCTTAAATGTTCTATTATCACAAGCAATGGTGTTAGGAATGTGGCTAGGGATGAGGTTGTCTTGATTAAAAGTGTTAAGAGAGAAACCCGCTAATATGAAACTTGTGTGTTAGGTACGAAAACCAAACATAGTTTCTCTCTTTAGTTATGCGGCAAAATAACCTCTAGAGTATATACATTATGACCTTTGGGGCCCTGCCCAGGTTGTCACTATAGGTAGAAGGAGAGACTTCATCTCCTTCATTGACCATTACTCTAGGAAAGTTTGGGTCTATCTCTTAGAAAACAAAAGATGAGTCCTTTAATGTTGTCAAGCAGTAGGAAAACCTTATAGAAAATCAAGCCAATTTTAAAATCAAATGCCTTAGGGCTGACAATAGACTTGAGTTTAACAATAAAGAATTCAATGAATATTGTTGAAGTGTAGGCATTATACATCACCTTACCATACTTGGAACACCTCAGCAGAATGGGACTACTAAGAGGATGAACACAACATTTCTTGAGAAAGCTAGGTGCATGCTAGATAGTGTTGGTCTCAAACCTACCTTTTAGCTAGGGTGAAGTTGTTCCTGTAATAGCTTACCTTATCAATAGATACCCTATCTTTTCCATAGGATTTAAAACTCCTTATGATATGTGGTCTAATAGGAAACCCAACCTATCATACCTAAGGCCCTTTGGTTGCACGGCCTACACTTACGTGAGTGAAGACAAGATGCAACCAAGAGCTCTTAAAGGTCTAATACTGGTGTTATACTAGAGATGTAGCACAAAAAGCTTTACATTTATAAACTCGATCTAATCTCCTAAACTACCTAGCGAACCCGCAGTGTACGGATCGTTTCGTAGCAAGAAAAGTATTCCGAGGTCAAATACAAAGACTAAGGTGAAATCAAACCATTCAAGTAATCATGGATAGTGCAAATCTAAACTAAGAGATGAGAAAGGAATAAAGAAATGAAAATCATAATATTTTTGGTTGAGTTTTGTGGTGATCAACAAAGATCAAAAGATATGCAAACAATCAAGCAAACAACACACAAATACGAGATAGGTGATAGAAGTAAGATAAGCGGATTCTAGAGATCAGGATTTACGGTTATGACATTGGACTCAAGCTTCTAAACATCTAAGAATAAAGTTGCGGTTGTTGGTAAAGGGTGTTTCTCTAATGGGAACAATTACCGGGAAGTCTCATGTTCCACTAGTCCTTCACCAAAGTCTTATTACCGGGTAAGTCTCAAGGAGCTAAGGTTGGGAATTCTACACAAACCGGGCGATTACCTAAGGGTCAAACCCCTCCTTACCGGGTAAGTCTCGGAAAAGGTAAGTCTTAAGAAACGATCCTAGCACACTCAGTCCAATAGCGGCTTTTTTGGCTCACTACTACCTAGAGTTCATCATCTTCTATACCTAAGAGCGGAAATCACCGGGTAAGTCTCATTCCTCAATTAGTTTTCTAACATTAGGTCACCATAAGCTAGATTAAGCTCAAAAACACTAGGATTTCAACAATATAACATCCTAACATACAGATTCATCAATTAAAGAGCAACATGAGAAAAAATCGGGTGGATCATAAGCAAAAATCGGCCGATTTACAGTTAGAACAGGTCGATTTTTCACTTCTGGGTTAGGTTTCGGGCATAAAAATCATCCTAAACTAACATGCAAGTCCATTATATCATCATCCAAGTCATAACCATCAATCAATAGTCCTAGAATCACAACTACTTAGCCAACAACATGCATTTCAAGATCTAAAATCATCATACAAGCACACATAGAATCCATAGCAAGAAGATGAAGTAAAAGAAATGAAAGCAATGAAACTTAGTTGGATTTGAGTTCAAAACAAGTCTTTCAACACACCAAATATAGCTCCAAGTCGGATCTTACAACCTTCAACAAGTTTCTTTACAAAAATCACTAAATAGCTCACTCTAGATCTCTCAATCTTATTCTAATGTGAATCTAATCTAATCTCTTCCAAGAACACCCACAAAGGGGCTGGAAAAGGAGCTAGGAGAAGCCTCCCTTTGTGTCTTGGTACCCCCCCAAAAGGGCAGCCTGCAAGTCCAAAGATATACTCCACCGAAGGCAAAGCAAAGGTCGGACATAGAAGATGTGAGGCAAGTGTCAATGCTGTTAGGAGCCAAAATTGACCCAGTTGTGAAGGAAATCGACCGATTTTCCTGAGTGTTAGGTCGATTTTCTTCAACAGGAACATGCTATGATCATCTAGTCATGAGTTGCTCCAAGGCTTGCACCAACAAGGGTCCTTGTGTCCTTCTTTGCTCCAAGTATGTTCCTTCAAAGCTTTGGATATGTACCACCATGAAGCTTGACCCTCTAATGTATTGATTAATGTCCAAAAGATCTTCGAAATACCTACAAAACCGACAAAAGCTCGTGTAGATGTCTTTTCTAGCAATATGACTCAATTACGCAATAAACGTCACGAACTACGTCAAATCATGCATGAATGAAGGGATAAACTACCTAAATGTATGCCTAAACAAGTGTCATAAATCATTTCATCAACTGGGTTATCTTGAGGGTGTCAAGGGTTACAAACTACTACTTATTCAACCTGGATTTATAAGGTAGTTTTGTCTAGAAATATTACTTTCAATAAAATTGAGTTTCATTTTAATAGTAAATCAAATACTTCTAGTGAGAATAAGGACACTGTTGTTGAACATAAAGAAACTACTCCTAAAACAACCTTTTTTTTTCCATGTCTAATGTCAACCCACATGCTGTTGATGTGGAATTTGGTATAGGAGAATATCTTGAAGTCAACTATTTGCCTAATGATGACATCACCAGCTCACCACTAGTGAGAGTGGTGAACAATACTCACACACTAATGAAAATCAAACTACACAACAACTGATGGAGGGAAACTTTGAGAATATTTCTATTAGTGATAAGAACAACAAAGACTCTACTCTTGTAGCTGTTGTTGATCACGGGGACCAGAATGATTTGAGCTTTGGGGAGAACTTGAGTTGTTTTGGTTTTCGTGATCAATATCAGATCACAAGAGATAGAGCCCCTAGGCTTCAGAAATATGATAATATTGTTGAATATGTTTTGATTGCTACTTTTGTTGTGAAAATCCTTACACACCTAAAACTTATGAACAAGTTGTTAACTACAAAAGAAGTTAAGTTGTGGCTTACTAATATGAAAGATGAGATTGATTCTATGCATGCTAATAAAACTTGGACTTCAGTTAATAGGCCTGACAACACTAGGAATTGATATGTATCCACTAAGTATTTGGGTTGATGTGTTGAGATGTTAGAACCAAGTTTATAATGCATGGTGCTTCACACGTGGCTTCTTTAACTCCGGTTTTGTGTTGAGATGTTAGAACCGAGTTTGAGAGAAGCAAAGTCAAGTGTTTGGCTTGATGTGTTAATGCGTTGAATGCATAGTTGGGCCTATTTGATCAAAGTATGTTACTCCATTCCACTGACACTAGCTCCTCACGTGATCACTTACTCAGAACACTGCGTGGAGAGCAAAATGCTTCGTGTTGAGTGCTACCTCCAATCCCCGAGTACTTAATCTTCTCTTCACCTCTCTCAAACCCTAGCGCTACTAACACCTTCTCCTCACCCGAGTCTTTGAGTGCTACCTCCAAAGGAGAGAAAAAAAAGAGTATGAGAGGTCCGAGCCGAGAGCTTCGTTTGAGATCTTCTCCGGTGTCCTCTTCTTCGTCTAACCTCGCTTCACTGGAAGCTTGGTTATAGTTCTGAGGGATTTACAAACGATTGCCTTTCTTTGTTTATTGTCTTTTTCGTCGTTTTCTTTTGCTTTAGACTTGTGGAACTACTCGTTCTTGTATATTTTGCTTCCTTTAAGCTTTGTTCATAATGTAAAATCTGCTTAGTGGATTGAGTTGGCTCTCATCTCCTGAGATCCTGCAGAGTAGGGTTTTCCTGAACCGCGCCAACAACTCTTTTGTCCTCTTGTTCGTTTTAAAAGTTAGATCGTTCTAGATCTGGTTGCATTTATTTCAAACATATTATTAGTTTTATCATGTGTATACTATTCGGCTTATATTAGTAAGTAGGACATTGCGAAAATAACATGATCAATAAAGTGTGGAGTAAATAAATGAAGTGTTAACCAATGAAAATGTACTTTTGATTAGATTGATATATTATGATGGGTTTAAATAGGAGAGTTAAGGATAACAAGTAGTAACATCACTTGGATGGAGGTCACACCCGCTTAATTTGTCAAGTATGATGGTTAAGAAATCTATAACTTTCAACGACTTTACATCGTTGTTAAATTTTATTTTTTTAATCCGTTTTGGGACCGTAGGCATCGAGGACACATCCAACGAGTCACACATAAACACACGGAATTCCAGCCTAAAATCAATTAATAATAGGAGGAGTAATACATTAACTTATATATATATTATGCTTTTTTCATTGATGTGAGACATTTTATCTCTTGTATATATCAACAAATGTTAGTAAAAGTATGATGGGATTTAGAGTTTACTCGTTCTTTAAACAATTTTGCCCCTTCAAGTAAAGTTCGCTAATTTCTTATTTTTGGTTTTCTTTATTAATTTGTTGAAGACATACCTAATTCTAATGATAGAAAAAAGTTGTTAATATCTCAGCGATAGGCGGGTCATCAACTGGGGCTTGGCCCTGAACTCTAGCTACTGGAGGTCTCCTTGCACATCCTCATCCACGGACGGTAGGTGGAAGAGGTGGTCGAACCTTTCCTCGCCATATAGCAGATGTAGCTCTAGTACGCGTCATCTACTATAAGATTAGATATAGATACATAAGGCCACACTACAACTAAAGCAGACGTCCAAGAAAAGCACATAAAGACCATTATAAAATAAAACTAACTACTGAGATCCGCGGAGATAGTGGTGGTTGCCCGTACATCTATCCCACATCGACAAGTTTAAAATAAAAACCCCCTTTTTGAAAACGTAGATCCCTTGCGGGTTTTGTTTATTTATCTATTCGACCTTTAGAAGATTTCGAGTGCCTTTGTTGCCAACCTAGAACTCTGATATACCATATTGTAACACCCTAAGTTTTGGGAACTCAAAGCGTTATGGGATAGGACCTCACAATGGGTCCCGACCCTCAGAGTAGCAACGACAACATCGGATCTTACAACAAGGCACAAATAAATAAAAACCAAAACTCAATATAAAACCAAAGGTTATAACAAAGGGAAGCATAAAAGATTCGCAACCGAGTTCAAAACAAACTGAAAAGCAACAACAGAAAAATAAACTCGATCTCATCCTATAATGTACAGGAACCCCGGCTGACCACACCGCCCGGATCACTCAACAACATCCCTAACCTGCGGAACATCTACAACATCGGTATAAACCGTTAGCTAACGTTCTAGATATCAGAAAGAACGTAAGATCACAAACACACATAAGATAATGTAAACATATAGCATGTCCGCACTCAACCGGTTATTATCTTTCATTAAGTTATCCATTACTGATTCAACTTCTTTTGTCACACGAGTATCTCCCAAAACTCACCTCTATTTCCGTCTACCAACAAGAATAGATCAGTACTATCCGTTACTTGCAGGCCTGGGTTGCAAAAGCACCTCCTAGTCTCCTGTAGAACTAGACAAGTGGTCACCGCCCGGTTATCATACACTTGGGCCAATTACGGTTATAAAGGTCATCCAAGTTCGATTATCCGTTATAACAACAATAACAATGCAAATAAGCTAATACACTCACTCCAATATACGAAATGAAGCTAAGTAAGTCCAGGGGACTTACCTTACTCGAAGGTAACTTAAAGGTCAGCAAACAACTCAGTTTCCTGCAGAAAAGAAGGACGAAAAGCCTACTCAACAAGGCATAACGAATCAGGAACGAAACCGTTGCTACAAGTCTATAACTTCTAGCCTCAATGATCTCTAAGAGATCTCCACAAGCTAAGGTCTCAATCTTAGTCTTACAGAACATCAAGGGTCAATAACATCCACAAAATCCAAGGAAAGTAACGAGGAGAGCAAGAAAGGAAGCAACTCACCAAATACGGGAGACTGTAGGGAAAACTGCGGGGGCGGCTAGATAGAGGCGCGGGGGTGGCGATGACAATTCCCGCGGGGCGGCACAATATAGGCGTGGGGGCGGTTTTCGTGACAGCAACAACGTTTCCTCTTTCAATAGCAAGGAACTTCACAAAACTGCTCCTAAAACAACCTTTTTCTTTTTGCACGCCCAATGTCAACCCACATGATGTTGATGTGGAATTTGGTATAGGAGAATATTTTGAAGTCAACTATTTGCCTAATGACGACATCACTAGTTCACCACTAGTGAGAATGGTGAACAATACTCACACACTAATGAAAATCAAACCACACAACAACTGATGGAGGGAAACTTTGAGAATATTTCTATTAGTGATAAGAACAACAAAGACTTTACTCTTGTAGCTGTTGTTGATCGCGGGGACCAGAATGATTTGAGCTTTGGGGAGAACTTGATTCGTTTTGGTTTTCGTGATCAATATCAGATCACAAGAGATAGAGCCCCTAGGCTTATGATTTCTAATCAGAAATATGATAATATTGTTGAATATGTTTTGATTGCTACTTCTGTTGTGAAAATCCTTACACACCTAAAAGTTATGAACAAATTGTTAACTATAAAGAAGTTAAGTTGTGGCTTGCTAATATGAAAGATGATATTGATTCTATGCATGCTAATAAAACTTGGACTTCAGTTAATAGGCCTGACAACACTAGGAATTAACATGTATCCACTAAGTATTTGGGTTGATGTTTTGAGATGTTAGAACCAAGTTTATAATTCATGGTCTTTCACACGTGGCTTCTTTAACTCTGGTTTTTTGTTGAGATGTTAGAACCGGGTTTGAGAGAAGCAAAGTCAAGTGTTTGGCTTGATGTGTTAATGGGTTGAATGCATAGCTGGGCCTATTTGATCAAAGTATGTTACTCCATTCCATTGACACTAGCTCCTCACGTGATCACTTACTCAGAACGCTGCGTTGAGAGCAAAATGCTTCGTGTTGAGTGCTACCTCCAGTCCTCTAGTACTTAATCTTCTCTTCACTTCTCTCAAACCCTAGCGCTACTAACACCTTCTCCTCACCTGGGTCTTTGAGTGCTACCTCCAAAGGAGAGAAAAAAGAGAACGAGAGGTCCGAGCTGAGAGCTTTGCTTGAGATCTTCTCCGGTGTCCTCTTCTTCGTCTAACCTCGCTTCACTGGAAGCTTGGTTATAGTTATGAGGGATTTACAAATGATTGCCTTTCTCTGTTTATTGTCTTTTTCGTCGTTTTCTTTTGCTTTAGACTTGTGGAAGGTTCTTGTATCTTTTGCTTCCTTGAAGCTTTGTTCATAATGTAAAATCTGATTAGTGGGTTGAGTTGACTCTCATCTCCTGAGATCCTGCAGAGTAGGGTTTTCCCGAACCGCGCCAACAACTCTTTTGTCCTCTTGTTCGTTTTAAAAGTTAGATCGTTCTAGATCTGGTTGCATTTATTTCAAACATATTATGAGTTTTATCATGTGTATACTATTCGGCTTATATTAGTAACTAGGTCGACATTGCGAAAATAACATGATCGATAAAGTGTGGAGTAAATAAAATGAAGTGTTAACCAATGAGAATGTACTTTTGATTAGATTGATATATTATGATGGGTTTAAAGTAGGAGAGTGAAGGGTAACAAGTAGTAACATCACTTGGATGGAGGTCACGCCTGCTTAATTTGTGAAGTATGATGGTTCAAAAATCTCTAACTTTCAACGATTTTACAAAAGTTATATTTTTAATTCGTTTTGGGACCTTAGGCGTGGAGGATACATCCAACGAATCACACATAAACACACAGAAGTCCATCTTGAAATCAATTGATAATAGGAGGAGTAATATCTTAACTTATATATCAGGCTGACAACTTATTGTGTTATCGATGTGAGACATTTTATCCCTTATATATCAACAAATTCTAGTAAAAATATGATGGGATTTAGAGTTTACCCGTTCTTTAAACAATTTTGTGACATCGAGTAAAGTCCGCTAATTTCTTCTTTTTGGTTTTCTTTATTAACTTGTTCAAGAAATACCTAATTCTAATGATAAAAAAAAGTTGTTAATATTGGCGAAATAAGAATAGTGTCCTTGTGAATTACTTTTGTGGAGAGAAGATAACAAATAATATAATACTAACATAAAAAAGTTTATTGAATTGATAAGCGCAAGTTTTGAGCTTAGAAGATAGATCACACAAGTGACAAGAAGAAGTAACAAAAGTTAAAATTACAAAGTGGGCACCTTTATTACACAAAATTATCAATTAATTATGGGTAAATTGATATGCTTAGGGTGGGAGGGCATATTAAACTTCCTGGAGCACCAATGACTTGACATCGTCGTCCGAAAAATGCTGTTCAAAAGCGATCCATAATGAGCGTTAAAATGTAGTTAGGATTAATATATAAAAAATAAGAAGAATCTGGAACCTTTTTATTTTCAGCCATGGCTTTGAAACGTGCAAATATGTCATCGACTTTTGTAGGGTCCAACTCGTAACCAAGCTGTACATATATATATTATATAAAATTACAAATAATGACGATCAGAATAAATCGTTTCCGGTAACGAAATAATTCCCAATTAATAAAAAACTACGTTTGGTTAGAGCTAACTTTCAACGACTTTTGTAGGGTATGCACCTGGTGAAGACGAGACTGTAACCCGTGACGCCCACTGCAACAAACACGGTGTTAGTAATTGCAACAAACACTGGGCCGTTAATTGGGCCCAAAGTAAGTAGTTGGGCCTAAATTAAGTAAGTTGGGCCCAAATTAAGTAATTGTTGTCCCAAACCTGAGTTTTCCAAGCACGATACCAAGATGGTCGGTCCTGGATCTACCTATATCTTCCGGGGACAATATTTCGTAGGTTCCTCGGTGCTTCAGCATGCCGTCCTGCATTACCCAAGAGATGATCGAACATTGATTATACGAAGATGGAAGACGGAGAACGGGTTTGCGGGAAACGAACCTGATGTATTCCGGCTGCATGGGCGAAGGCATTTGCTCCGACGATTGATTTTGTTGCTTGTATCACCAGGCCACTATATTTTTCAACCTGAGCATAATAATAACAAGTTAATATTATTTCTATAATTAATAAATATTGTGAAATAAGAAGGAAAAAAAGTGTACCATCTCGCTTGTTGAGGAGATGAATTCGGTGTTTATGCCGGTATGAAGCCCTCCAAGTAGATCTTTGCCACGGCATTTGAGGGCCATTGCGATCTAATAAATCATAAATTTATCATCAAATAATTATGATTGAGATTCATTATTTATAGGTAAGCTCACCTCTTCGAGAGGAGCATTCCCAGCCCTCTCACCTAGACCGTTGATGGTCACGTCCACCTGCCTTGCGCCTACGCCAACCGCCTGAATAGACACCTACGTAATTAGTTGCATCATAAAAAAAAGAAAAAGAGAGAGAGAGTTTGAAGGCGTACGGCAAGGCTGTTGGCGGTGGCGAGGCCGAGATCATCATGGCAATGGGTAGCTAAAACGACGTCGTCGACTCCCACGACGTTCTTCTTGATATCAGAGAGGAGTTGGGCCCACTCTTGTGGAAACATGTAGCCCACAGTGTCCGCCAAGCCGATAGTTGTGGCGCCTTGCTTGATGGCTTCTCCGTACACTTGGTACAAAAACTCTCTCTCAGATCTGCAATCATTTTTCTACACTTACATCTCTAATATGCGGACCCTTACTCTTATCATTCATTAGCTCATATTTTCGCTTTTATATTCATAATTGAGACAAAAATAAATGACAACCGTAAAGTGTTAACCAAAAAAGAATATCCTCTTTCATATTTTAAACGTGCTTTATTTAGCATTCACACATTTCTCACGATTAACTTAAGTCTTGGTAATTTCGTACTAAAATTTGATATCAACGTTGCTTTTTTAATAAAACTAGCATGATTAGTATGTTACGACAGTCCAATTATTCTACCTACACAAATATTAAATATATATAATTACGAGTCATTTACAAATCATAGGAAAAGTTAGGGTTTGTGACGTAAGTAAGTTAAGATTAGTAGTAGAGATTAGCGTACCTAGAGGCGTCTTCAGCACTAAAGGCAATGTCAGTGAAGCCAAGGCTCTTTGCATAGGTGATAGCCTCCTTGGCACGTTCGAGCACCTCACCTCTACTCATCTTCAGCTTATACTTCATGTGAATCTCACTGGTGGCAATGAAGAGCTTCACCCGCGGGTGATCTGCAAGCCCCACAGCCTCCCACGAGGCCTCAATATCCTTCCTGGTGCACCGTGACAAAACACATATCACCGGCACGTGGGCCTCGCTTCCGTTTCTCCTCCCGACAGTGACCGCTATCCGCTTCACAACCTCCACTGTCTCCGGAGTTGAGGCAGGGAACCCCGCCTCGATTATGTCCACCCCTAGTTGAGCCAGCTTGCGGGCAATCTCGAGTTTTTGGTCCGACGAGAAGTTGACGCCAAGAGTCTGCTCGCCGTCGCGGAGGGTGGTGTCGAGGATCCGGACGTAGGATGAGTCCGAGATTTGGTTAGGGACGTAAACGGGTCGGGTAATGAAGCTTGTCATTTTGGTGGTTGCAGTTGGATTTGTTGTGAGGAGATACCACATATTTATATTTCATCGACCTAGGGGGTTTACAATGTTTTCATTTTTTTTTAATGTGGATTAATTATTAATTTCAATCACATTTTTGAAAATTATTAATAAACTGATGCTTGACCCTTGAATTGTGCGTATGTGGCTACGTGTACCAGTAAATTAGTATAAAACAGCATAAAGTTCATTCGAAGTGATTCAGCAGATTCGTATTTGACGCAAACTCCATCGACAGAATCTTGAAATAAGAGGATTTGTTGGGATTGCATCGTAATTACATTTGGAGAGAGGCAACGCCAAATCTATTATACTTACTAAAACAGAGCACGGGTTGATGACGTGGCGCGCTGTGGACGCCGGATTTTTGAAATTGAGCTCCCACAATTAAAGCCAATAAATCTTTATTTTTTACACTATTTTTTAAACCATAAAATCTTTTATTATTAAAATAATAATTTTATAGAAACCAAATCTATTATACTTACTAAAACAGAGCACAGGTTGATGACGTGGCGCGCGGTGGACGCAGGATTAGATTAGAGAAGTATACAAAACAAAAGCACGTAAAAAAAACCTATTTCACAATATTCTTTCTCATTTTTTTCAAAACCCGCACAAGGTGCGGGTATTATACTAGTGCAAATGCATATGTAAATACTCCACATCCACGTGTCCTTCAACATTAATCAAGGTTCGCATCAAATCTTCTCCTCTCATAATTTATTCACACAACAGTACTCGATTCATGCAGATTACGTCCCATACGCAGTTTGTATGTAATTCACAAGTCAAATCTTCTCCGCCGTCTTATGTGACGAGATTTTTCATTAAACAAGTCACTCAGTGTCCGGGCTATAGCCGATTGACTATCACAATCTACACTTATTGCCGGCATTGTGTTCTCCCACATTGGAATGTCTTCCAAAATTTTTTGGAAGAAACTCGGCTTCCTCTGTGATTTACTCAAAACAATGAGCTCAAACTCCATCGTGGATTTGACCAATAACGTTTGTTTTGTATGATTTTCATGACACTGTTGCACCACTAAGTGTAAGTACATATATACTTGTGGCTGAATTTTGAGTTTCTAGAATCAGGTATCCAATTAGCGTCGATGTATCCTTCTAGAACTATTAGAAATTTTCCATAGTGCAACTCATAACTTTAAGTATGACTTATGTAGTTCAATATTCTAGTTATGTCTTTCTAGTGTTTAAATCTTGGATTACTTGTGTAGCGACTTAGTACATTGACTAAGTGCGCCAAGTCCGGACGTGTGCAATTGCTCAAGTACATAAGATTGCTAATAATGCGTTCATATTCCAGTTGTGACACCATCTCCCCCACATTTTTGGTTAAGCGGAGATTAGGATCCACGGGAGTGGTTACGGTCCTCGTTGACTCCGTTGAGTAGTTTTGAATCACTTAAGGACCTTTTCAACATAATGAGATTGAGAAATGATAATTCCTTTAGAGTGTCTAGTGAACTTTATTCCTAGAATAACATCCGCTAATCCCATATCTTTCATGTCAAAATTTTCGGTAAGCATGTTCTCAGTGCGATTGATCATGTCTTGTTGCTACCAATGATAAGCATGTCATTGACGTACAAACACAACAAGACGTATTCACTAGGAGTAGTCTTGAAGTATACGCATCTGTCTCTTTCATTAATTTTGAAATCATTTGACATCATTACGCTGTCAAACTTCGTGCCACTACTTTGTGGCTTGTTTGAGTCCCTATAGAGACTTTACAAATCTGCACAATTTGTGTTGTTGTTAGAAAACAACATACCCATCGGGTTGTTTCATATATATCTCCTCTTCAAACTCTCCGTTTATAAAGGCCAATTTGACATCCATTTGGTGGATTTTTAGGTTTCGTAATGCCGTTGTTGCTATTAACATTCTTATAGAAGTTATTCTCGTTACCGGATAATAGGTGTCAAAGAAATCCAAGCCTTCTTTTGTGGCAGAATCCTTGCACCGCAAGTCTAGCCTTGAACTTCTTATTAAGCCATCGGTTTTCAATTTTCTTTTGAAAATCCATTTGCACCCAAGAGCGTTTGTACCTTGAGGCAGATATACTAACTCCCATGTGTGATTTTGCATATTGGAATCTATCTTACTTTTTACCGCTTCCTTCCGGGAAAGTGCGTCAAGTGTAGACATGGTTTCATTATAAGTTTTAGGCTCTTTCTTCAAAAGAAAGGTCGTTATGCATCACCAAAGAGTTTCTCTTTCCAAGCCCTTTTGCTCATTCGAGGTTCTTCTCTCTTCAACTTTGTTTTGTACGGAAGTAGAGGTTCCCTCGTCTCGCTGTTCACGAGTTCGTTACGGATACTCTTTATCTCTACAGGTAAAGATGTTTTCAAAGAAAGACACATTCTTGATTCCATTATCGTATAACATAGATATCTGGTATATCCGATTTATGCACAACAAATCGATACACACTACTATTGTGTGTGTATGCGATGGAAATACAATCAACGGTTTTAGGTCCAATAGTGAACTTTTTAGGAAGTGACACTGCTACTTTAGTGAAGCGTCCCCACACTTTTAGGTATTTGTACGAAGGTACGTTACCTTTCCACAACTTGTATGGCATTTTGCCAATTACTTTATGATAACTCCACCTTAATTATGAATTGTCTATGTGAATGATGGAAGACTTAACATTTATATGTGGTTTTATAAAATAACAAATATCGATTATATTTCTAGATTGCATGTGTTTGGTTTCTGTTTGTTCAAATGAGTGGAGACCTTGAAAAATATTTCAAAGGAACAACTCAGAACTTGAAAAACATTACAAAGAATGAACACGTAGGCCTTGAAAAGCATTACAAAGAAGGATTCGGCTAAAGGCTTCACTACAAGATTCGAATATCTCAACAACCAAAACGAGAAGATCCCAACCGAATGATAACGAGAAATATAAGAGAAGATCTCGGCCAACCAACAAGAAGATCTTTAAACGGTTTCCAAAGGAAGATCTCGGCATAAAAAAAAGATCTCACAAAGATCTCAACCGTAGACGTAAAAAGATAAAGGAAGATCTCCAATCGGATTCCACGCAAGAAGATCTCGGATCTAAGGGAAGATCTTCAACGACATATCCAAGTGAGAAGATCTAGGATCTTCAATGACAAAGATCTTAAACGGAATTTCCATGAGAGAGAAGATCACGATGATGAAGATTCTCAACGAGCGTCAAAGAGAAGAAGTAGAAGAGATAAGATAGAAGATCTTATAACGGCTACTTCACCTCAACCAAGCACCGTATTCCATGGAGGAAGAAGAACGTTACAACGACTATCTTACAACGGCTAAGAAGTTCTCCATAGAAGAGTATAAATAAAGATGTTGATTAAAGAGAAGAATAAAAAGCTTACACGGATAAGAAACCAAGTCTTCAAGCGATCAAAACATCTTCATTCATTCCAAAAGTTTTTCTTCCTCTTAGCTTACAAACGTTTACATCCTTAGAGTGAGAAAAACACTAGAGCTCCATTGGAATATCTAGAGAGTGTTATACTTGAGTGTGTTACTCTGCGAAGTAACCAAGGTATTATTGCTAGAGTAGAGTTGACTAGATCGTAACATTATGACTACATTGAGAGAAGAAAGGGATTTCTTCTAGGTTGTATCTAGGCCTCTTTGAGCAAATAATAGATAGTTAGATCTTAGGGTCGAGAAACCCTAGGACAAAGAGTAGGCTATTAGAGCCGAACTTCGTAAACATATCGTCGCATCGATCTTTTCATTCCGCACTTTATATCTCGTAAATTGTGACTAACGTTATTTTGCAGGTTTCGAAGTCAAGGCCTTGAAACCCCTTTCAAATCCTTGAAAACCAGTTTTGTCACTAAGCGCACATATCGACTTCAAGGCCTTGAGATCCCTTTCAAAGACTTGATATACGATATTGCGAAAATTTCCCATACTCTATTCAACCATCCTTCTAGAGTATTTATATCCTTATTATTCACCTATACGGTTCTTCAATTGGTATCAGAGCTAGACTCACGTATATCAGTTTAACCATCAGTGAGACTAACCATGAACTCTGTAGGTGATGGTGGATTCGCTCAAGGAAGATCCAAATCTCGACCACCACTCTTCTACGGTAACAACTTTGCCCATTGGAGAGCACTAATGCAACTGTTTGTTATTGATCACGACATGGAAGTATGAAGCATCATTAAGCATCATTCATAGTGGCCCTAAAATCCCAACCACCATGGTTGAAGGAGTCCAGTCGAAAATAAGGAAGCCGATTTCACTCAAACGTACTTGGATAGTGTATCAAAGGACTACAAGGCCATGAACTTGCTCTATTGTTGATTGGATGCAAATGATTTCAACCGTGTCTCATCATGCAAGAGTGCAAAGGAAATATGAGACAAGCTAGTAGTTACGTACGTACAAAGGAACTAGTCAAGTCAAGGAGACAAAGATAAGCATCTTCCTCACACAATATGAGCTATTCAAGATGAATTCAAATGAGACGGTCAAAGAGATGTTCACACAATTCATTGAGATTGTGAACAATCTCGATTCACTTGGAAAGGTCTTCATAAATGAAGAAAAAGTAAGAAAAGTACTAAGGAGCTTACCTAAAGCTAAGTGGGGACCAAAAGTGACCTCCGTTGAAGAAGCTCATAATCTCACTACATTACCTCTCGACGACCATCTTGAAAAACCAATCATCCATGAAATGGTTCTTGGTGAAGAAGATGAAGAGCTCCCATCAAACACAAAGAATCTTCCCTTAAGATCCAAGAAGGACGACATGCCATCAGATGATGAAGATAGTGATGATGAAGAGGAAGATCCATTCGCCTTGATTTCAAGAGGTCTTGCAAGAATTCTTCAAATGAAGAAGCAATTCGTAAACAACAAAGAATATCCACGATCATCAAGACCTCGAGGTAAGTTTTCTAACTCTAATAAGAAAACTAAAGTATTGACTTGTTTTGAATGTGGTGAAGCAAATCATTTCGTAAAGGATTGTCCACAAAAGAAGAGGAAAAAATTTAGGAAGAATGATCGAAAGAAGAAGGCTATGGTAGCATCGTGGAGTGACTTAGATTCGACAAATGAGTCAGAAGACGAAAAGGACCAAGCAAACTTGTGCTTAATGGCAAATCATGAAGATGATCCAAAGTTCTATGTTGATGGTGTGGTATATACTATTATGTCGCAATCCAACCTAAAACTCACACAATTCCTTAAAGACATCATTATATGTGATAAAGAACATAGGGTAAGGATAAGTTCCTTAAGAGAAAAGCTTCTCAAACAAGAGAAACGAGTAAGTGAATTGTCTTTGGAAGTTGAAAATCTCAACACAAAAAAGTTAGACCTTCATGACAATATCAAGGCCTTGGAATCGGAAAATGCGATTCTCAAGGGCAATCTCTCTTCTCTACATCAAGATTATATTAATCTAGAGAAAGAGAAGGTTGATCTAACTGTGACGTGTAGAGACCAGAAGACTGTACTTATTCAATTCACTTGTTCGAAAGCCAATCTCGTAAGGATGATGGGTGAACAACAATCCTCTCTTAATAAGAGTGGTATCGGTTATCACATGAATTTTTCTAGAAAAAACAACTACCACTTTTATTAAAGCTGAAGGAAGTTCACATATGCCCACATGTTTCTATCGTTGTAAAAAGGGTCACGTAAAATCAACTTGTCCATATAGAATAAATGACCCTTACATCATTAGAAACACTTATCCTCTATGTCTAAGGAAACAAGTTAAACAAATCTGGGTTCCTAAAGGTACTAGACCACCAAACATGATTGAACCTGAATATGGACCAAAATATGCCATTTGGTCTACCCGAAAAGGTTGAAGTTTGCTGTTTTGCAAGATATCACCAAGGTTAAGGAGCATAAATGGATATTAGATAGTGGTTGCTCAAGACAAATGAGTGGAAAAAACTCACTGTTTTCAGATTTAAAGATGCAATCATCTGGAACCATTACACTTGGTGATAAAGGAAAGTGTAACATCATTGGCATCGGTAAAATCAGTTATAATTCATCTAACTTTATTGATGATGTTTATCTTGTTGACGGTTTAAAGTATAACTTGCTTAACATCTCTCAAATATGTGATAAAGGCAACAAGTTGATTTTTGATTCAGATAAATGTGAAGTTCAAGATAAGTTATCAAGTGATGTCGTGCTTACTGCTCCTAGATGTAACAATGTTTATTTAATGAGCACTAACCAAGTTTCAGGAACAAAACTAATGTGTCACAAGGCCTTGACTGACGATAGACGACTTAGTCACGTAAGCATGCATACGATGAAGAAACTTCTTTCAAAGGATTTGATACGTGGTTTACCAAACCTATACTTCAAGGTTGATGAACTATGTAAGGGTTGTACTCAAGGTAAATAAACAAGAAGTTCATTCAAACTAAAGAAGGTTGTAAGTTCTTCTCGACCCATTGAACTTTTACATATGGATTTATGTGGTCCTATGCGTGTCAAATCTCCCAAGGGAAAGCAGTACATTCTTGTCATTGTGGATGATTTTTCTCGTTTTACATGGATCTCATTCTTACGGGAAAAATCTAAAGATTTGTTTGAGTTTTCAAAACTTTGTAAGGAGTTGCAAACTTTGAAAAACCTACCTATCGTCTCTATTAAAAGCGATCATGGGTAGAGAATTTTATCAACTCAAGTTTGATTTGTTTTGTGCAAAATATGGTATCTCACACAACTTTTCAGCTCCTAGAACACCTCAACAAAACGGGGTTGTGGAATATAAGAACCGCACCCTAGAGGACATGCCTAGGACTATGCTTTTAAAAAATAGTTTGCCAAAAAGGTTTTGGGCTGAAGTTGTTAACACGGCTAATTACATCTTGAATAGATGCTTAATTCGCCCTATTTTGGAAAAGACTCCTTATGAAATCTTTAAAGGCCGAAAACCTAATATTTCCTATTTTAAACCATTTGGATGTACATGCTTTGTCCATAATAATGACAAAGACAACCTTGGAAAGTTTGATGCACGTAGTGATGAAGATATCTTTATTGGATATGCTTCAATTAAAAAAGTTTATCGTGTTTATAATAGACATACTAAAATTTTTGAGGAAATTATTCATGTTATTTTTTATGAAAGCAATGATAGTACTTTGAGTGAAGGTTTTGCAGATCTGAATTTTAATCAACATGGAGATCATAATTCTGATGGAGAAGAAGATCCTAAAGCTCAAGAAAAGAACATGCAAGAACAAATTCATAATACCGGAGAACAATCTCAAGACCTTGAAACGCATCTTCAAGACCTTGAAACGACAAACAACAACACTGTTGGAAGTCAATTTCACGGCCTTGAAACCCAACTTCAAGGCCTTGACATAGGATCCAAAGGCGGTAATCCAGCGGTACTTGAATCAAGTCGAGAAAACGAGCCTCAATATTCAGAATCTGTTCCAACCTTCAAAAGAAGAAAATTTTAACATTCTTCATATCATCCATAAGAGAACGTGATCTCAGATCCAAAAGCAGATGTGCAAACCCGATCTAGGGTAAACAACTTGTGTGCTTTTTCTGCTTTTGTGTCTCTTGTAGAGACGAAGAACTATGTTCAAGCATTTCAAAAACTTTATTGGATCATTGCCATGCAAAATGAGCTGAATGAATTCGAGAGAAACAAAGTCTGGACCGTCACGTCTAGACCTAAGCAACAATCCTTCATTGACACAAAATGGGTGTTTCGAAACAAGTTGGATGAAAATGGTAAAATCATTCGAAACAAAGCACGACTTGTAGCTCAAGGCTATAACCAAGAAAAAGGTATTGATTATAAGGAGACTTTTGCTCCGGTTGCCAGGTTAGAAGTCATACGTATGCTACTTGCTTTTGCATCCTTCATGAACATAAAGTTTTTTCAAATGGATGTTAAATGTGCTTTTCTTAATTGCTTCTTAGACGAAGAAGTCTATGTTGCTCAACCTCCTAGTTTTGAATTGATGAATTTTCGGATCATATTTTTAAATTGGACAAAGCTCTTTACGGTCTTAAGCAAGCTCCTCGAGCTTGGTATGAAAGATTGTCCAAGTATCTCCTTGAAAATGATTTCAAAAGAGGTTTGATTGACAAAATTTTGTTTGTCAAAACCAAAGGCAACAATTTATTAGTAGTACAAAACTATATTGATGATATATTATTTGGTGCTACTAACGATTCTCTTTGCAAGGAACTTTTAGATATTATGTGTAGGGAATTCGAAATTTGCATGTTAATTCATAGAAATGGAATATATGCCTACTCTTATGCCATGCATAATTTCAGCTACAAAACTGATCAAAACATATGAGTACCCCCCTTAGAGCTACATCACTCTACTCCATCTTGCAAATAATTATATAAACATACTAAACTTGGTGAACAATATCACCACTATAGTCCGCAAAGGACTCGTGTAAAAGTCGAAACACATGCACCTTGATCAATTTAATGGTGATGTCAACTGGAATGTTATTATTTTCAAACATAGTAGCATTTCGAGCTTGCCATATATAATAGACTGAAGTGATCAAAACAAATTTCATTGCCGATGTCCTCTTTGTTCTTCGTCTTCCTCATGATCGAAGCCATCGAAGCGTTAAATCCAAGGTTCCCAATCCTGATGGTATGCCGAAAATGCTTCTGATATCACGCCAAACTGAGCTAGTATACTTACATCTGAAAATAGGTGATCATGGGACTCGTCATTTCTTCGACAAAGATGGCATACTGGGTCAATGTTAAGGAATCCCATCCTATCATGTGTGGGCAATCTTTTGAACGAAGCCATCCAAGTGATACATGAATGTCGTGGAGTAGCTCTTGAGTCCCATACAATATTATGCCATGGTACCTTATTCTCCTTCTTTCGAATTAAATTATATGCATTGGTGACTTTGAACTTTCCACCATGCGATAACTGCTCCAATATTCAGTCCATCATCATGCCGTCCTCAGCATTCCTCGTCATCAAGTCCCTCCCATGCAATATTGCCTTAATCAGCCCAGAATCACGTCGATGCGGTGCCCAAGGATTAGCTCAAGAAATATGAAATGGATCAATCCAAGGTAGCAAAAAACTCCTATGAGTTCCACACTTTCACTAGATCAAGACGAATGGTAAAAGTGTCGTACAAAAGGAGTATCGAGGTATGATCGGTTCTTTTTTATATTTAACTGCTAGTCGACCTGACATTATGTTTAGTGTGTGCATGTGTGCAAGATTTCAAGCCGATCCCAAAGAGTCACACTTGATAGTTGGTGTTAGCATGAAATATTGTGATATTTTAGGCACGTTTTCTAAGTGTATTTCATCCATATTGATAGTCATTGATTAAGCATTGATGCATTTGTAAGCTAGTTTGTCTATAATGTCGATATAGAGATCTACACAAGCTTTATGTTAATTGTAGGCAATTAAGAGCTATTTCCGAACGGATTGTGCGAGAATGGAGTTTGATTGAGCATGTCCAAGGATTGAGGACATCTCTAGGAGCTAAGGAAGGTGCTAACTTGAAGAATATGCACGAGGAAAGGAAGAATTACGGTTTAGCCCTAAACCACGCTTTAAAATACGGCCGTACTACATTCCACGTTCAAGTCCACGACCGTGGAACCTTGGCAAGGGAAGCGTGGTTCATTCCAGCAACTTCTACGGCCGTGGAAAGATTGAGGCAAACCGTGATAGTTTCCACGCTCTAAATTACGGTCGTGGAACCCTTCCACGACCGTGATCTTGGCGATCTTTTTCGCCACACTTTAAACCACGATCTCCTACGCAGTTGGGCCGGGGCAATATTTTATCTTACACTATAAAAGGACGGACGAAGAGAGATTCCGTCACCTTCGCTTACGCTTAGACGCACTTCCGCTTACACTTGGATTTGCCCTAATTTCGCATTTTGGCGGAGATTGTGATTGAGAGATTTGCGCGTTGCTAGTGAGACTTCCGGATTGACAGAAGATTGAAGATTCGGAAGATTGTTCGTAAGAAGATTTCGTTTCTTGCTTAGGTTTGATTTAGAAGACGGATTGACATCCCGTTCTTCCTTCTTATCTAAGATTTGTGATTGTTTGTGTTATTTCGAATCCATTGACGATTATTGTTCTTGACTTGTGGATTTGAGATTGATTTGAAAGTTATTGAAGGTTTTCGGAAGTTTTCATCTTTCATCCTTTTAAACCTTGAATTTGATATCAATATGACTGTTGTTGGCTAAAACCCTTTAACAATTCTAAGGTGAAGGGTTGATAGTTGTGGCTTAGATGATGATAGATCGATCGTAAATTGATTGGACCCTGAGAGTTAGAGAGAATCGCTGACGAACCTAAACCACGGGCTGTTCTTGAGCTTCCACGGCCGTGGAACTCAAGAACTACCCGTAATTTCGTGTTAGTTTACGAACTTGCTTTTACTTTAATCCAAAGTTAAAGATTTGCTTTAACTTAGTCTTGGCTTACCTTTTCTAGGTGGTAGTGAAGCCTCAACAACCTCTACCTCGATTCTGAGTGTCATAACCTTAATCGGTTTAGTTAGTCTTGAACCTTGGATTATAAGTTTGGGTGTTTGACGTTAATTCTTGCCTTTAGAACCTTTCTATACTGAAGCCTCAACAACCTTTATAGAGAGTGTCTTTTAGGTGGGTCATATAGGGTTTTTGGAACTTCACCGTACGATTACCTTACATTCGTATACCTTTGCATACCTCAACTCTGTCCTTATACCTTTAGTATATCTTGAATCGATTGCCATAGCTGGATTCCTGGATCTTTAGGATTGTTGTTTTCCCAATAATTTGAAAAGCTTTATACATTTACTTGCTTGATAATCTATAACTGGATTTAACCCCCCAAATCCCTGTGTTCGATACTCTAGAATTCTTGCTCAACTATATCGATCCGTACACTGCGGGTTCGCTTGCTTGATTTATAGTTTTATATAAGCTTATTTGCACGCACGCTAAGTGACGAACAAGTTTTTGGCGCCGTTGCCGGGGATTTGGTTAAGGCCGAATTCGGTTTACGGTTGTCAAGCTTGGGAGCTCTTCCCTTGTTATTTGATATCTTTTCAAGTGCATGCGCAAGTCTAGGAACACCGAAGACCTCTTACCTCTTGATCAAGAGCTTGAGAGGACTTTAAGGCAAAAGCGTAAGGAAAAGAAAATGACTGAAGAAAGAGAATGTGATCTCCAATCGGAGCTTGCGGAAAAGGAAGCTCAACTCCAATGGAGTGAGAAGACACGTAGAGAAGAGACGGATCGTCACTAAATGAAGGTTGATGATCTAACGGACATGATGTTCCAAATGAGGTTGGAAATAAACAACCTTAAGGAGAAAAAGAAAAGGAGGAGACCGGGAAGATCGGTTAGAGCCAACTCATCTAATGAGGATAGCGACTCCTCCATGCCACCGCTAGAGGAAATTGATACAACAATCAATGTGAATCCATTCCATCCACGGGCAGCTGCAAATCGCTGTGTTCCACCTAGGAATGCTAGGATCGAACGTGTGGATGAGGAGCCAAGAACTCTTGGCCAAAGGATGAATCCAACGCAGCAACCACGCCGTTTAGGTGTGAACTTCGATGTTGACGATGTACAAGGGTTTAGCTTCAACCCGCAGGTTATTACTTTTGTTCGCCAAAACCAATTTGGCGAAACAAGCGCTGAATCTCCACACCAACACTTACAAAACTTTGAGTGTATGATGGAGACAATGAGGCCGAAGAACGCGACTACTAACAACTATAAGCTCAAGCCTTTCTTCTTCTCCTTGAAGGGGAAAGCTTTATCTTGCTACCAAGCTCTTCCTAGTGGGAAACTAGACACATGGGAAGACCTTTCCGCGGAGTTCCTCACTAAGTTCTTTCCGCCATCCAAAACGGCGGAGCTAAGAGGTAAGATTAATGCATTTTCCATGAGATCTAACGAAAGTTTGTTTCAATCTTGGGAAAGGTTTCAGGATTTGCTCTTGGATTGCCCTCATCATGGCATATCCAAGCTTGCACTTTTGGAGATATACTATAAGGGGCTGGATGTGGAGACACAATTCAAGCTCCAATCCCTCTCATGTAGTACATTCATGGACATGAGGGAAGATGACGCTTGGGACTTCATTGAGAAGCAAGCAAGGGTCATAGAGAAGTATTCTCACAGGAAAGTGGAGGGAAATCGTGTGGAGAAAGGAGCAAAGCTCACACATGAAGCTCAAAATCAAATTTTCTCCCTCAACAATGAGATCAAAGAGTTGAAGGAAGCTATCAAGACCAACTTTCCAAAGCAACAAGAAAAAGATGTGGCTACTTGGGCAACAACAACAACGGTGGTGAGAATACAAACCGCAACAACAACAACAACCGGAACAACAACCGGAATAATTGGAACGACAACAATAACAACCGGAACAATAATTGGAACAACAATAGGGGTTCAAATAACAACAATTGGCGCTCCAATCAACAAAACTCCGGTAACTCTTATCCTTCCAATTCCAATTCACTAACTCCACCTTCCTCTTCCTCTACTCCTTTGAAAAGCCAGGGGCAAACATCTAATGGAGGAAGCACTTCGGGGAAGGAGAAGCCCGATCCCATGTTGGAGACGATCTTGGGAAAGCTTCAAGGGTTAGAGACTCGCATCATCAAGGTTGATGATCACATAACTAAGGTTGATAAAGCCCAAAAGGTTTTAGAAAACCAAATGTTTACTCATGCGGAGGAAGTTCCTAGGAATCAAGGGAAACTTCCAGGAAAAACGGAGGACAACCCAAAGGGAAGGGTAATGGCAATCACAACTAGGAGCGGGGTGACAACTAAAAATCCGCAACCTAAGTTTGTAGAAGTCCCCGTTGAGAAAGAGAAAGAAAAGGGGAAGGAGAAGGAAGATGTCTACGTTCCTCCTCCAGCTTACAAACCTCCCCTACCATTCCCTCAATCTAGAGCGAGAGCGCGCAATAAATAATTTGGTAAGTTTATATAACTCATGAGCAAGCTGCATATTAATATATATTTCATTGATGCTATTGTAGGTATGCCGGCTTATGGCAAGTTCTTAAAGGAGATCCTCTCTAACAAGAGAAAGTTAGAGGATTTTGGAGAGGTTAAGATGAGTTCGGATTCTTCGGATCTCATCAAGACCATGAAGGAGAAGATGCCCCCAAAGCTAAAGGATCCGGGGTTATTTTGTATTCCCATAGGAGTGGGAGATGTCACATATGATGCATTATGTGAGTTAGGAGCAAGTGTGAGCATCATACCACTCGCATTATGTAGGAAGATCGGTTTAGACGACCCTAAACCGGTGAAGATGACGTTGTACATGGTGGATCGATCCATCACTCGACCCGTCGGTATTGTAGATGACGTCCCGGTCAAGCTAGGTAAATTCTTTGTACCCATTGATTTTGTTGTACTTGACATTCCTGCAGATAGTCCGGTCCCGATCATACTCGGAAGACCGTTTCTTGCAACTTCCGGCTGCATAGTCGATTGCAAGAATGCTAGACTCGCCTTTGACATAGGAGAGGAGAAGGTAGAGTTCGTTCTTTCCACTCTAGTGAAGGAACCAATCTTTGATGAGGATATATTCAATATCCAAGATGAAGAAGGGTTGTCTAGAGAGGAGGTAAGTGCTATTCTCTTCAAAGATCCTTTGCAAAAGGTTATTACTATGAGTCTAATGGATGTAGGGGAAGAAGAGGAGTGCAATGAGGCAATTGAAGCCTTAGAAGCACAAGAAGAAGTATGTGAAGAGGAGTTTGAGAAACTCCACGACGAATCAGAAAACGTGAGAATCCACGGCCATACACTATATTCCACGGCCGTGGATTTCACCACCCAAAGCGTGGCTCACTCCAGAGGGTTACACGGTCGTGGAGAGAACAGAGCAACCGTATTCCCTTTCCACGCCCTAAACCACGGCCGTGGAGGATGCAGAGATTCCGTGATTCTGGCCGTGGAAGAAGGCGATTGAGCCTCTTTTTCAACTTCTCTTGATTCTTCTCCTACACCTTCTACTTCCTTAGACACTTCTAAGGAAGCATCAGATGCCCCTCAAGAACCATTGGAAGCTCCGAAAGCAATGGAACTAAAGCCACTTCCTACTCATCTAAGGTACGCATTTCTTGGATCTAATTCTACCTTTCCGGTTATTGTTAGTTCCGATCTAAGCATAGATGAACATAGTAAGCTCATGGTTGTCCTTAGGAAACATAGAAAAACTTTAGGATATACTATTGAGGACTTAGTAGGAATCAAACCTTTCTTATGCATGCATAAAATATTAATGGAAGAGGACTTTAGGACTTCAAGACAACCTCAAAGGCGGTTGAATCCAACCATGAAAGAGGTTGTCAAGAAGGAAATTCTCAAACTTCTTGATGCAGGTATCATCTACCCTATCTCCGATAGGAAGTGGGTGAGTCCGGTTCAAGTAGTTCTGAAGAAGGGAGGAATGACGGTCATCACCAACAAGAATCACGAACTCATTCCTACCCGAATCGTGACAGGATGGCGGATGTGCATAGACTACCGCAAGCTTAACAATGCGACGAGGAAGGATCACTTCCCACTACCCTTCATCGATCAAATGCTTGAAAGGTAAGCACAACATTCACATTTTTGCTATCTTGACGGTTATAGTGGTTTCTTTCAGATTCCGATACACCCGGATGATCAAGAGAAGACCACATTTACGTGCCCATGGGGTACGTTTGCTTATAGGAGGATGCCGTTCGGGCTTTGCAACGCCCCAGCCACCTTTCAAAGGTGCATGATGGCCATCTTCTCCGAATACATAGAGGAAATAATGGAGGTTTTTATGGATGACTTCTCCGTTTATGATTCCTCTTTTGACAATTGTCTTTCTAACCTTGCTCTTGTATTACAAAGGTGTGAAGACACTAACCTAGTTCTAAATTGGGAGAAGTGTCAATTCATGGTTAAGGAAGGCATTGTTTTAGGACACTTAATCTCTAGTAGAGGGATTGAGGTGGATAAGGCGAAAATAGAGACTATAGAGAAGCTTTCTCCCCCAACTTCGGTGAAAGGGATAAGAAGTTTCCTAGAACATGCTGGATTCTATAGACGCTTCATAAAAGACTTCTCTAAAATATTAAAACCGCTCACTAATCTATTGATGAAGGATGCAGTTTTTGAGTTTTTGCAGGAATGCTTGGATGCGTTTAACATGATCCGGGAAGCTCTAATTTCAGTACCTATTATCCAACCTCCGGATTGGAGCCTTCCCTTTGAGGTTATGTGCGATGCTAGTGACGTAGCCATAGGAGCTGTTCCTGGACAAAGAAAGGAAGGGCGAACCCACACTATCTACTACGCTAGCAAGACGCTAGACGAAGCGCAGCTCAACTACGCCACTACGGAAAAGGAATTTTTAGCCATTGTTTATGCTATTGACAAATTTCGCTCTTATCTTGTAGGTGCAAAGGTGATTGTGTACACGGATCATGCTGCGATCCGGTATCTCCTTGCAAAGAAGGATGGGAAGCCAAGGCTAATTAGATAGATTCTTCTCCTACAAGAATTCGATCTAGAGATCCGCGACAAGAAGGGTTCGGAAAATTCTGTTGCGGATCATTTGAGTCGCCTAACACATCTCGAGGACGACCACTTACCTATAGATGACTCCTTCCCGGACGAACACTTACATATCATAGAGGAGTGCATCGAAATAATCTCCAAAGGTAACGAACCATGGTTTGCTGATTTTGTTAACTATTTGGTTTGCCAGGAGATACCGCCCGGATTATCCTACGCACAAAGAACGAAGTTCTTTAAGGATGTCCGGGAATACTTTTGGAATGAACCTCTCCTCTTTAAGAGAGGCCCGGATGGCATTATTCGGCGATGTGTGCCGGAAGATGAGATGCAAAGTGTTATCCGCCATTGTCATTCACTACCATGTGGAGGACATGCTAGTTCGAACAAGACTAGCGTTAAGGTATTGCAATCTGGATTCTTTTGGCCTACTTTATTTAGAGATGTGCAAACCTTTGTTTCCTGCTGCGATTCTTGTCAAAGAACAGGAAATATCTCTAGGAGGAAGGAGATGCCTCTCAATAACATCCAAGAGGTGGAGATTTTCGATGTTTGGGGAGTTGACTTTATGGGACCGTTCCCATCATCTTGTGGAAACCAATACATACTCTTGGCAGTGGATTACGTTTCTAGATGGGTGGAAGCAATTGCCTCTCCCACCAATGATGCCATGGTGGTGGTTAAGTTCTTTAACAAGACCATCTTCCCACGATTTGGGACACCAAGGACTATCATTAGTGATGGAGGTTCTCACTTCATCGCCCGGCGCTTTGAAGCTCTTCTAGCTAAGTATGGGGTTACTCACAAGATCGCCACCCCTTATCATCCACAAACTAGTGGACAAGTTGAGATCTCAAACCGGGAGATCAAAGGAATCCTAGAGAAGACGGTTTCAAGGACTAGGAAGGATTGGTCCTTGAAGCTTGATGATGCATTGTGGGCGTACCGGACTGCGTACAAGACTCCCATAAGAACCACACCATACAACCTTGTGTATGGGAAGTCTTGCCACATACCGGTAGAGTTAGAGCACAAGGCGTTTTGGGCTATCAAGTGGTTGAATTTCAGCATGAAGGAAGCGGGAGAGAAGCGTCTCTTGAACCTTAATGAGCTTGAAGAACTTCGCTTGAACGCCTATGAAAACGCTAAGATTTACAAGGAGAGAGCAAAGCGTTGGCATGATAAGCATATCATTCCAAAGGACTTCAAAGAAGGAGATCAAGTTCTCCTCTTCAATTTAAGGCTTCGTCTCTTTCCAGGTAAGCTTAAATCTCGTTGGACCGGACCTTTTCTAATCAAACGTATTTTTCCCCATGGTGCAGTTGAAGTATGGGGTGAAGCGGGCGGAAGCTTTAAGGTGAACGGCCAACGACTCAAGAAGTATACGCCGGAACTCCAAGCTGAAGAGTTCGCACCAACCGCACTCGAATAAGTGCGAAACTGGTCTAGCTACGGACCTTAAACAAAGCGCTTCTTGGGAGGCAACCCAAGGTATTGCATTTACGTTTTTGTTTTCGATTTATAGTTTAGCTTAGTTTAGACGTTTTTGCTTTGTTTTGCCTTCGATTTCTTCCGGTATGTTCGAGTTTTTGGATGTAGGAACAGTGGAAAAGGAAAGGGGAAGAGTAATTTTGAAGAAAAGTGACGAAACTTGGACTTTGGAGCATTATAGAGAGTTCCACGGCCTAAACCATAGTCGTGGAACCCTTACAGACCGTAATTTCCAAAAGCCTTTGAAAAATCACCAAAACCACGGTTCCGTACAATTCCACGGCCGTGGAACCCCCCGACAGACCGTGAATTTCAAAAATTTTTACGGTCACTATATAAGCCACGTTCTTCACAAAAACACACCACAACACCAAAAATTACGCCCAAAAATCGCCGATTTCTCCCTCTACCCTCAAATCCTCAATCGTTAATCGTTTTTAACGATTCTTTGATCAAAATCGAAGCAAATCTGATCACCAATGAGATCCAAGCAACAAATTGAGCGGACAACCACCGGAGAAAGCACAATTCGGATTCTAAAACCCAAAAACCTAGGTTTTTGGTTCTTTCTCTATCTTTGTCAATTCGGCTTCGTTTTTGCTAGCATTTGTAGGAGAACTGATTGAAATTGGAAGATATTAGCATAGGACTGATTGACTGCTGAGTTTGGTGATTGATTGCTGAGTTTTGCGAAAGTACGAACAAAACCACGGTCTCTGTCACTTCCACGGCCGTGGAACACCAAGAACAGACCGTGGTTTCTGCCAGAAATGGATTTTGTGAGGAGAGTGTCCGGGAGAAATAAGGACAAGAACAAAGAGAAGGATAAGAATAAAAAGAGGAAGGGCAACCCCTCTTCCTCTTCATCCTCTAGAGCACCACCACCTTCATGCCCTTCACCTCCATCATCACCTTCATCACCATCACCTCCTAGCCCTAGGGTACCCACCATTCACGAGGATCATCTCGATGCCTTAGAGAGGATCCATAAGAGAGCTGTTATAGGACCGAGGTACCTACTGTTGGAGGATTTAGCTCCTCTACATATCATAGATGACCTTACTTGGCTCTTGGATAGAGCCGGTCTTATCGTCTTTTCGGCTATCCGAGAGGACGCTTACGAGGAGATTACTAGAGAGGTTGTGACGTCTTTTGAGCACAGCCATGTTGATAGGACAATTTCTTTCCGTCTGATGGAAAGAAACTATGATTTCTCCATCCGGGAGTTTGGAACCTTCTTTGGGTTCCAAGAGACCTTCAATGGTCGTTTCCCCAGTGGCGTTTACGCCAAGGATTTCTGGGAGGAGGTAGCCATGATCTATGTCAGCGAGGACCGCTGGCAACCAGCTGATACCAAGGCTAAGTTGATGTATCACTTAGCCTTGAAGATTGCTCACCGGGTTCTTTCTGAGTGTCTCTTCCCTAGGACGGAGACACCTCAGAAGATCAAGACGGATGAGCTCTTTCTTCTTTACTCCATGCTATATGGACGACCTGCTGACTGCGCCACCCTCTTAGCTGCTACCATGAGCAAACTTAAGAACAAGAGGGCTAGCAACATTGGATATGGTGGGATAGTCACCCTCTTAGCTGCTACATGGCGGATCGATCCATAACTCGTCCCGTCGGTATCATCAAAGACATCCCGGTCAATCTTGGTAAGTTCTATGTTCCTATAGATTTTGTTGTGCTTGACATTCCTGTAGATTGTCCGGTCCCGAGCATACTCGGAAGACCGTTTCTTGCAACATCCGGCTGTATGGTGGATTGCAAGAATGCTAGACTTGCCTTCGACATAGGAGAAGAAAAGGTTGAATTTGCTCTCTCAACCTTGGTGAAAGAGCCAGCTCTTGGAGAGGACATGTTCGATATCTATAACGAAGAGACATCTAGAGAGGAAGTAAGCTCGATTCTATTCAAGGACCCATTGCAAAAGGTCATCACCATGAGCATCATGGATAAAGGAGAAGAAGAGGATTGCAATGAGGAGATAAAGCTTTGGAGGAGCTACAAGAAATGCATGAAGAAGAGTTTGAAAAACTCTACGATGAGTCAAAAACGTGAGGAATCACGGTCAATCGTGCTATTCCACGGCCGTGGTTTCTCCCATGATGACCGTAATCAGCTATTCAAAGAGCTCCAGTAAGTTACACGGCCAAAACCATGGCCATGGAACTACCAGAGGTGCCGTAATTGACTTCCACGCCCAAAACCACGGCCATGGAAGTAACAGAGGTGCCGTAATTTCAGGAATTTCTGAAGACAATTACGTTCTTTCCACCAATTCTCTTGAGCCTTCTTCAACAACTCCCACACCCTTAGAGACTTCTAAGGAGGCATTGGACACTCCTCAAGAGCCATTAGAGACTCCAATGGTAATGGAATTGAAGCCACTTCCCACACATCTTCGGTATGCATTCTTAGGAACTAATTCTACTTTTCCGGTAATTGTTAGTTCCGATTTGAGCGAAGATGAACATGATAAGCTGATAGCCATTTTAAAGAAACATAAAAAGGCTTTGGGATATACTATAGAGGATCTTGTAGGAATTAAACTATCACTATGCATGCACAAGATTCTAATGGAGGAAGATTTTAAGCCTTCACGACAACCTCAAAGACGGTTAAATCTGACCATGAAAGAGGTTGTCAAGAAGGAGATTCTTAATCTACTTGATGCAGGTATTATCTACCCTATCTCAAATAGTAAGTGGGTGAGCCCCGTACAAGTTTTCCCGAAGAAAGAAGGAATGACGGTCATCACCAACAAAACAACGAGCTCATTCCTACAAGAACCGTGATGTGATGGAGGATGTGCATAGACTATCGCAAGCTGAACAACGCAACGAGGAAGGATCAATTCCCATTACTATTCATCGACCAAATGCTTGAGAGGTTAGCACAACACTCATACTTTTGTTATCTTGACGGTTATAGTGGCTTCTTTCAGATTTCGATACATCCAGATGATCAAGAAAAGACCATGTTCACGTGCCCGTGGGGTACGTTCGCTTATAGGAAAATGCCGTTCGGGCTTTGCAAGGCCCCAGCCACCTTCCAAAGGTGCATGATGGCTATCTTCTCGGAGTACATAGAGGAGATTATGGAGGTTTTCATGGACGATTTTTCTGTTTATGGTTCCTCTTTTGATAATTGTCTTTCTAACCTTTCTCTTGTGCTACAAAGGTGTGAAGACACTAACCTAGTTCTTAATTGGGAGAAGTGTCAATTCATGGTGAAGGAAGGCATTGTCTTAGGACACTTGATCTCTAGTAGAGGGATTGAGGTAGACAAGGCTAAGATTGAGACCATAGAGAAACTACCTCCTCCATCTTCGGTGAAGGGGATAAGAAGCTTTCTACGACATGCTGGATTTTATAGACATTTCATCAAAGACTTCTCTAAGATATCAAAATCGCTTGCTAATCTATTGATGAAAGATGCAGTTTTTGATTTCTCGCAGGATTGTTTAGATGCCTTCTACAAGATCCGTGAAGCTTTAATCTCCGCCCCGATCATCCAACCTCCGGATTGGAGTCTTCCGTTCGAGGTTATGTGCGATGCAAGTGACGTAGCTGTTGGAGCGGTGCTGGGACAAAAGAAGGAAGGCCGCACACACGCCATCTATCACGCTAGCAAGACGCTAGATGAAGCGCAGCTCAACTACGCCACTACGGAAAAGGATTTTTTGGCCGTTGTATATGCATTTGAGAAATTTCATTCTTATCTTGTAGGATCGAAGGTAATTGTATACACGGACCACTTGGCGATTCGGTATTTGCTTGCTAAGAAGGATGCAAAACCGAGACTGATTAGATGGATTCTTCTCCTACAAGAATTCGATCTTGAGATCCACGACAAGAAAGGCTCGGAAAATTATGTTGCGGATCATTTGAGTCGTTTACCACACCTAGAAGACGACGACCTACCTATAGATGACTCCTTCCCGGACGAACACTTAGACATCATAGAGGAGTGCATCGACAAGATAACTAGAGGTAACGAACCATGGTTTGCTGATTTTGTTAACTATTTGGTTTGTCAGGAAATACCTCCCAGACTATCCTACGCACAAAAGAAGAAGTTCTTCAAGGATGTCCGGCAATACTTTTGGAACAAACCTCTACTCTTCAAGAGAGGTCCAGACGGCATCATTCGAAGGTGTGTGCCGGAAGACGAAATGCAAAGCGTCATCCGTCATTGTCATTCACTACCTTGTGGAGGACACGCTAGTTCCAACAAAACTAGCGCTAAGGTATTGTAGTCCGGTTTCTTTTGGCCTACTTTATTTAAGGATGTGCAAACCATTGTTTCCTGCTGCGATGCTTGTCAAAGAACAGGAAATATATCTAGGAGGAACGAGATGCCTCTAAACAACATTCAAGATGTAGAGATCTTCGACGTTTGGAGAGTCGACTTCATGAGACCTTTCCCATCATCTTGCGGGAATCAATACATACTCCTAGATGTGGATTATGTTTCGAGATGGGTTGAAGCCATAGCCTCTCCAACTAATGATGTCGCGGTTGTCATAAAGTTCTTTAATAGAACCATTTTCCCAAGGTTTGGGACACAACGGACCATTATTAGTGACGGAGGTTCACACTTCATAGCCCGACGATTCGAAGCTCTACTAGCTAAGTATGGGGTGACTCACAAGATCGCCACCCCTTATCATCCACAAACGAGTGGACAAGGGGAGATTTCAAATAGAGAAATTAAGGGCATCCTAGAGAAAATAGTTTCGAAGACAAGGAAGGATTGGTCTTTGAAGCTAGATGATGCATTGTGGGCATACCGAACTGCGTACAATCCCATAGGAACAACACCATACAACCTTGTGTATGAGAGTCTTGTCACTTGCCGGTGGAGCTAGAACACAAGGCGTATTGGGCGGTAAAGTGGTTGAACTTCAGCATGAAGAAAGCGGGCGAGAAGTGCCTCTTGGACCTTAACGAGCTTGAAGAACTTCGCTTAAATGCTTACGAAAACGCCAAGATCTACAAGGAGAGAGCGAAGCGTTGGCATGATAAGCATATCATTCCAAAGGACCTCAAAGAAGGAGATCAAGTTCTCCTCTTCAATTCGAGACTTCAGCTCTTTCCAGGTAAGCTTAAATCTCATTAGACCGGACCTTATCTAATCAAACATGTTTTTCCCCATGGTGCAGTTGAAGTATGGGGTGAAAAGAGCGGAAGTTTCAAGGTGAACGGTCAACGACTCAAGAAGTATTCACCGGAGCTCCAAGCTGAGGAGTTCGCGCCTACCGCACTCGAATAGACGCAGGTACGGTCTAGCTACGGACCTTAAACAAGCGCTTCTTGGGAGGCAACTCAACCTATTGAACTTTTGTTTTTCATTCTTAGATTAGACTAGTTTAGACGTTTTTGCTTTGTTTTGCCCTCGATACCTCCCGGTATGTCGTGTTTTTGGATGTAGGAACAAGGAATGGGCAATGGAAAGAAGAAAAGGTTGGAAGGAATTGATGAAACTTGGGTTTTGGCACAATACAGAGAGTTCCATGCCCTAAACCACGGTCATGGAGGCTACAGTGACCGTAATTCTTCCAAAACCTGAGAAAAAGCACAAAAACCACGGGTCCGTACAAAACCATGGCCGTGGAACACCTCGAGTGACCGTGATGTTCCAAAATTTTTATGGCCACTATATAAACCACCTTCTTCACAAAAAACACCAAAAACACCAACTTCACGCCCTAAACTCCGAAAATCCTCCCCATCTCGCAATTCTTCGTTCGGAATCCGTTTCGAACGATTCTTGGTGATAAAGTGAGGCATTTCCGATCATCTACAAGATCCAATCAACAAACCAAGTGAACAATCCCTGCAGAAGACGAAATTTGGATTTAAAGATCCAAAAAACCTAGGTTTTTCTTCTATTTCTCTACTTTGTCAATTCGGCTCTATTTCTCGCAAGAATTTAGAAGAACTGCATAGGATTGAGATTGGAATTAGTCTAGGACAGGTTTTGCTGAGTTTGGTGATTGTTTGATTGAGATTTGAGCAAAACAAAGAGAAACCACGGTCTCTAGGCGTTTCACGGCCGTGGACTTCGTAGAACAGGCCGTGATTTTTACTGATTTTGAGAAAATGTTTACGAGAATATCTGGAAGGAATAAGAAGAGAAAGGATGATAGTTCCTCTTCCTCCCAAGCCCCCTAGTAAACCACCATCACCACCACCTCCTAGAATCCCAACAATCCATGAGGATTACCTCGATGCTTTAGAAAGGATCGAGAAGAGACCGGTCATAAGACCAAGGTACCTATTGCTTGAGGAGTTAGAGACACTCAATGTGGTGAATGATTTGACATGGCTATTGGATAGAGCCGGGTTGATTGTCTTTTCCGCTATTAGAGTGGATGCTTATGAGGAGATTACAAGGAAGTTTGTCACTTCCTTTGAGCACAGCGCCGTCGATAGAACGATTTCCTTCAGGTTGATGGAGAATAACTACGAGTTCTCGATCATGTAGTTTGGAGCCTTCTTTGGGTTTCATGAGACTTTCAATGGTTGTTTTCCTAGCGGGGTATAAGCTAAGGATTTTTGGAGAGAGATAGCGATGGTTAACGCTAGTGAGGATCGTTGGCAACCGGCCGACACCAAGGCTAAGCTCATCTACCACTTATCCTTGAAGATAGCTCATACGGTCCTTTCCGAGTGCCTATTTCCTAGGACAGAGACCCACCAAAAGATTAAGACCGATGAGCTTTTCCTTCTCTACTGCATGCTCCACGGTAGACCTGCCGATTGTGCCACTCTTCTAGCCTCCACCATGAGTAAATTGAAGAACAAGAGGGCCAGTAACATTGGGTATGGTGGGATGGTTACACACATAGCCTCATAGCTTGGGATAGATTACTCCGCTTGCACTAGGATAGCGGTGAGACCTTTGGGTCTCAATAGCCTTATGACCAGGGGTATCATCTTTCCTAGACACTGCGGTCCACCTACCGCCGGTATGCCTGGGGAGGAGAGAGGAGGTAGAGGCATTACGTAGATTCCCGAGTATTCCATTATAGCCGGACGCCATAATTGGAAGGAGGCATTCGCTGCTATGCATGCGAATAGGTTAGCACCGCCTCCTTATGTCCTGGATGAGGCTCCAGCTGCAGATGTTGAGGAGGAGATGAGAGGAGATGATGGTTTTGAGGGAGGAGGTCTAGAGAAGGACTTTGGCACTTTTCCGGATCAGCTGGCACACTTTCTCGACCCTCCTAGATGTTCCCCGTAACCTTCCGGACCTTCTGGAGCCTCTTCCACTCGCCGAGCTAGCGTGAGTGAGAGGCCGACTTGGATGGACGCTCCTCCCGCTTGGTATGGGGAGCAGCCTTCATGGATGGGAGCTCCACCTCCTTGGTATGATCAGGCACCAGCAGCACCCGCAACACCGACTCCACAGGATGCACCGGCGTGGTATGGCCAGCCGCCGGCATAGTACGAGCAGCTACCGGCATGGGCCACCGACCTTTCTAGGAGAGTTGGACACTTGGAGATCCACCGGGAGCAGCAGGAGACACGGAGCCGAGAGCATGATGAGATGATGAGCGATATATACCGCCAGCAGTTCGGGCGGTACTATAGCCATGACTTCCGTCCGTTTCCACCGCCGCCGCCTCCGCAGTGACGAGTTGATGACCACCAGTTTCAGCCGCCCCACCACCGTCTAGTGAGTTCATTTTTTGCTTTTCTTCTTTTCTTTATTTCTTTTTGAACATTGAGGACAATGTTTGTTCTAAGTATGGGGTGGGGTGTGACTATGTGTTGTAATAACTCTACTACATTTGCTTGCTTTTATCCATGACACTTTGCATGTTCCATTTCATAGTCACACGTTTTGTTATTACATTGCATGAAAAAGGCTTCGAAAAACCCATAAAAATTTGAAAATTTTGAAAAAGCTTTTGTGCTTCTAAGATTAGAGATGATTTCTATGATGAAAACTACTTGCGGATTGAGTTTTGATGACAATTGTATGCTTAAACGAAATTATGAACTGAAAAGAAATTGAGTGTGTTGTTTATCCTTTCTTGCAAATTTCATAATGTGAGAGTTTTATCTAAATTATTTTGAGAAACTAACGTTAAAATCACATGATGAGTTCTTATACTTCTTTATGAAATGATTAAGGCAATTCGATTTTCTTACTTCTTTCTTTGATCATTAGCCCCTCAATAAAAGTAATTGCCTCCCTTACCTATCCGGGAACTTGGAGGAGTTGATATTTGACATGTTTGATGTGGGAGGGCCATGAAAGCATTTTTGCATTCAAAGAATAGAAACAATAGGTTTGGGGAAGTCAATCATGACGATGAGTAACTCGGCACCATTCACATAGCTGGGTGTTTGTGTCTTGCCAAAGTCAGATTGAGCGATATTCCTAACGGATTATGGTATGTGCATCAAGGGTTTGAGGCATCTCGAAATTGAGAAACGCCAATCTCCTAGGCTTCGGTTTTTGTGCACCGCTGTCCATACTTCCAAAAGTAAAGTCGAAAAATAATATGAAAAAGAAAAGAGCAAAGCTGTAAATTGATGTTGTTGCAAATCAAAATAAAAAGTAAAAGAGTTGGGTTATTCCTTTTCTCGGATTCATGCACCACATCCCTTACAAGTTTCCCTCCTTTCCGCATTCTAGACCTTACTTGGAAGCCCTTAAGATCAAAAGAGTGTTATTTGACTTGGTGATCTAAATTGAAGTTTCACATGTTTGATTTTGACAATACTTGAAGGTTTTGATGTTTGTCTTGAAATGTAAGCGATTTGTGATGTTTCTTTGCTCTACATTATTTGGTTTATGTATATAAGCGTTTTCAAGGACAAATGAAGCAAGGTTTGAGGATGATCTATTGACTAGAAGCACATTTACCTAAAAGATGTTTTGTTTTGAGTTTGCATGCATATTTCATTCTTACTTGTGTTCTAAGCTTTTGAAAACCTTGCTTGAGGACAAGCAAGTGACAAGTATGGGGTATTTTGTTAGCATGAAATATTGTGATATTATAGGCACTTATTTTGATTGATTTTCACTCATTATTATGTTCATGGATAAGGTATCAAAGCAATTGTTAGTTTGTTCACCTATTTTGTCGATATGGAGGTCTACACTAGCTTTGTATTGATTATAGGTGAATAAGAGCTAGAATTGGATCGTTTGATGGAAAACAAGGAGTAATCGATCATGTTCGAGGATGAAGGGATACATTGAGGAAGCTAAGGAAGAAGCTAGGATGAAGAATGGAACGAGACAAAAGCAACAAAGAGCATTATACACTTCCACACCCTGAATTACGGCCGTGGAGAAGAGAAATTGAAGTCCACGCCAAAAACCACGGCCGTGGACTTGGCATCATGAACGTGGACTTGAGTTTGGAGCATTCCAGTAAGTTACACGGTATAAATTATGGTCGTGGAAGGCATGAGACATCGTAATCCATTTCCACGCTCTAAACCACGGCCGTGGAATCTTGTGAGACCGTGATTTAGGCGATCTTTTGACGAGTCATTATTTTCCACGTCATCTATGTATCAGGCCTGGACGGTATCTTTTTCCCACCTTATAAAAAGGCTGGAAAAGAGAGTTTTCGGGATCCCCTCTTAGATTTGGAGGTTGACAATCGATGAGGGTTGATCAAGAACAACTAGAGTTGCGGAAGCGCCGCCAAGATTTCAGATTTGGAGATTACTTGCAGGAGAAGTTTGGTGATTTCTTAGGTTTCAATTTCGGAAACGATTGACAACCGTTTTCCGTTATTTGCCTGAGATTATTGTGAGGATTCTTATTCCATATTTTGAATCCATTGAACATCTTTGTTTGTTATTCGGATTTGATATTTGTTTCAAGGGTTTATTGAGTTTTCGGAGGTTTTCATATTTCTCTCTTTATTACTTGAATTTTGATATCATAATGAAGGTTATTGGCTAAAACCCTTTAGCAATTCTAAGGTGAAGGGTTGATAGTTGTGGCTTAGATGATGATAGATCGATCGTAAACAGATTGGACCCTGAGAGTGTGAGAAACATCGTCGACACCCTAAATCACGGCCTGTTCTAGGGGTTCCACGGCCGTGATTCTCAAGAACCAACCGTGATTTACCACAGTTTACGAACTTTGCTTTTACTTTAATCCAAAGTTATAGATTTGCTTTAACCTAGCCTTGGCTTGCCTTTCCTAGGTAGCAGTGAGACTCAACATCCTCTATTTCGGTTTCGAGTGTCACAACCTTAACCATTTGAGTTTATCTTGATCCTTGGGTTACAAGTTTGGGTATTTGAGATCAATTCTTGTCCTTATATCCTTTCTATACTGCAGTCTCAACAACCTTTATAGAGAGTGTCTTTGGGTGAGTCATATCAGGTTTTGGAACTTCACCGTACATTACCTTACTTTAGTATACCTTTGCAATTCTCAACTCTGTCCTTATATCTTTAGTATATCTTGAATCGATTTCCACAATTAGATACTTGGATCTTTAGGTTTGCTGTTTTCCCAATATTTGCAAAGCTTTATACCTTTACTTGCTTGACAATTTGTGAACTGAATTTGTTCCCCCCAAATCCCTGAGTTCGACACTCTGGAATTCTTGACTTACTACGCCGATCTGTACATTGCGGGTTCGCTTGCTTTGATTCTAGTTTTATAAATTTAAAGCTTGATTGCACGTATGCTTAGAGGCGAACAAGTTTTTGGCGCCGTTGCCGGGGATTTGGTCTAGGCCGAATTCGGTTATCGGTTGTCAAGCTTGGGAGTTTCTTTCTTCCTTGCTTTCCTCGTTCCTTTCCTTGATTCTTATGGATGTTCTTTTCCCCCATGAGTGTTTTGTAAGAGTAAGGTTGAGACCTTAGCTTGGGCAGATATCTTAGCGATCATTGAGACTAGAAGTTACAAACTTCTAGCAATTGTTTCGGTTCTGATTCTTGATGCCTTGTGTGAACAGACTTTCCTTGTTCCGTTCTTGAGGGAAACTGAGTTGTTCTCCGAGTTGTTGTTGAGCTTTGAGTTTACCTTAGAGTGAGGTAAGTCCTTGGACTTACTTAGCTTCATTCCGTATATTGGTTTGAGTATTTTGGCTTGTTTGCGTTGTTATTAATGTTATAAAGGATAACCAGAATACGAATCACCTTTTATACCTTAACTGTCCCAAGTGTATGATAACCGGGCGGTGACCACTTGTCTAGTTCTACAAGAGACTAGAATGTGCTCTTGCAAACCAGGCCCGCAGGTAACAGATAATACTGATCTATTCCTGTTGGTAGACGGAAGCAGAGGCGAGTTTCAGAAGATCCTCATGTGACAAAAGAAGTTGAATTAGTAATGGATAACTTAATGAAAGATAATAACCGGTTGAGTGCAAGCATGTTATATGTTTACTTTACCTTAAGTGTGTTTGTGCCTTTACGTTCTTTCTGATATCAATGTTAGCTAACGGTTTATACCGTCGTTGTAGATGTTCCACAGGTTCAGAATGCTGCTGAGTGATCCGGATGGTGTGGTCAGCCGGGGTTTCCGTACATTATAGGACGGGATCGGGTTTGTATTTCTATTGTTGCTTTCCCTTTAGTTTTGAACTCGGTTGCGAGTCTTTGACGCTTCCTTTGTTTAAACCTTTTGTTTTATAATGAGTTTTAGTTTTTATTTGTTTGTGTCTTGTTGTAAGATCTGATGTGTTATTCCTACTCTGAGGGTCGGGACCCTGTCTGAGGTCCTAACCCGTAACGCTTCGAGTTCCTAGAACTTGGGGTGTTACAGAGGTAAAATAAGATCTTCCCCCAAAAGGAAATAACGGATGACGGAAATAAAAGATAGACGGCCTGTTAGAATACCGTACTCGTGGCTAGAACCTGCCGCGGGGGCGGTGGCTGCTTCTGGCGTTCCCTTCTTGACCCCACGGGAGAGTCAACAAGTGAAATGGGTTCTCAAAACCCGAATAAAGATTCAAAGGTCCCGATTTCGGAACTAAATTTCCGGTCGTTACAGTAGGAGACAACGACTCTACTTCCTACCAATTAAACTAAAATTTTAATTATAATAATTTACTTAATTTTTGCATACATTTTTTCGTTTTTAAAATAAATTTAAATAAATCTATTAAATATTAACATAAAAATATGTAATATGACATTCTATATGTATATAGATTATTATCCATTATAACCGTTATTTTTATATTAAATTTCTATATTATAAAAAAATTTAGTCAAATATATATTTTTATTATATTACAAGAGTTTTGTACAAAGAGCATTTTATTCCATTTATAAACTTAAATAATCTAAACAATTAAAAATAATTATGAAAACTTCGTATCATGGGATGACATACTTACTAATAGTCTAATAATTCATATATTTTTTTAAGAAAAAACATATTTTATAATGAGAAACAAACTTAGATTATAGAGATCAACGGTTAAATTTCTTAGTGTAGCAAGTTTTAAGTTTTAGAACATTGGATAAAGGTTAGGTTAGTTCCCATACAATGAGAAACAAACATAGAGAAGTGAGGTAGGAGTGGGGAAGGTTAGGTTAAAAGGTGAGGATGAAAACGGTACAGGTGAGGTTAGTTCCAATAGTTTCCTAAATACTTTTAAAAGGTTTATTCTTAGTATACTCCGATTGTGATTTTAAATTTGATTATCAAACTTAATTTTTTTGTTATGGTCTAAAGTAACGTATACACATATGTCGTGGCGTGTTGAATGTGAATCAATGAATCTCTTAGACGTAGTGTTGACATATGCATGAAATTTGTGTTTATGGCTGAACTTGGTTTGAGACCGTTGTAGGAGGAATCGTTGGAGTGTGCTTTGTGATGTACGAGGTGAGTCTCCGGACTTACTTAGCTGTCGTTCTATATAAATTATGCATTGTTAGTAGCATATAGTTAGAACAAGTATTAATTTATTATCATTAATAAAATTTTGTTACAAAGCATCTCCCTATGCTTTCCCCTACCTCCGATCCAAGCCCATCGGCGGCGGCAAAACAAAACCCCCCTCCCCCAAAGATTACGATCTCGGTAACGCCTAGTCCTATCCTGCCGACTGGAATCTTTGGTACTGTGATTGTAGGGAATGAATCATCTCAAACTGTAGAAGTACAAATAGAGAAGATCCCAGAAGTGCTCATCCCAAAGCCATCTTGGAAGGAGGTTGCTTCGGGTATAGGTTCGACTAGTCAACAGAAAACCATTTTGGATAGTAGTTTCATTAAAGGTAAAATTGTTGTTTCATTTTCGGAAGGAGAAGATGGAGATCCTTCGATTTCCCTGGACAAAGAAGTTGACACAACGGTTTCTTCATGGTCCGTTTTGACAATGAGGAAGAACTGATGAATGCTTTAACAAGAGATCTTTGGACCATCTTTGGTCTTTGCTTAGTCATGAAGAGATAGACTCCCGATTTTCGACCTTCATGTGATATCACTTCAACACCAGTATGGATTAGGCTCACGGATGTGCCAATGTAGTATTATGAAGAAAACTTTATTTGGAATATTGCAGTGGGGATGAGCAAACCTATAGTAATAGATCCAAAGACACTCTTTACTAACAGAGGCAAGTTCGCCAGAGTGTGTGTAGAGATAGAGCTGAATAAACTCCTCAAGAAAGCAGTAACCATTGAAGGAGGAAGATGCCCCATTGAATACGAGGGCTTGGACTCCATCTGTTTCAGATGCGGTAGATATGGACACCTAGCCCCAAATTGTCCGTTTTCAAAGACTACAAAGACAAGAGAGGTAGAGAAGAATGTCAAAAGCAAGGAGATCATAGGCAAAATAGTTCAACGGGTGTTGAAGGTCCTGATCGAACTGAGAATTCTACTCCGGCGAATACCGGGGGAGAGGGATACGGGTCATGGCTTCTAGCGTCAAACAGGAAACACAAACAAGCCCAGAAAGGAAAAGATATCCACTATCCTAAAACTCAGGCAACGTTTCAAACTAGTAGGAAATATGCTTTCAACACACAGGAAAGAAATTTGTACGGGAAAGGAAAGGAAATTCAGGAAGATATTATGAATAGACAAGTCCCCACCAATAACAACTTTGAGATTCTGGAAGGAAAAGATGTTGAGGATCATGACTCAGCAAGACATGATAAAACTAAACTGACAAAAGTGGTCCGAATCTCAAGAGCAGAATCGGTTGAAGAATCTGTCCAGAACATAGAGATCACGGGGTCAGCAGGAAATAATGAACAGAAGAAAATTACAAGACAAGAGAAATCTAAAGGTAGTACAGAAAAAAGCAAGAAAGAAGAGAGATCTACACACAAGAAGAACTGGAATAGAGCTCAGTCGAGGAAAGCAGCTTGGATTCGAATGCAATCAGTAGCTCTAGAAACACCAGCAGTTAATAATAAGGAACACATCAGGATGAAGCAACAGAGGCAAGAGGAAGAGGGCATGGTTAGCTTGGAAATTTCAACACAGAATCACAACAATCACCATACAATCACCACCTTAAACTCAGGAATTTCAGAGGTTAAAGCCAACGAGCACAACATGGAGATAGAAAATACAACGCAGCAGATCACTGGGGAAATTATGCAGATGGATGGAATCTAAACAGCTGAGAAGCTTTCGAACAAAGTTGCAACACAAGCAAGAGACAGTCCTATGACAAGTGAAGAGGTTTTCGAGTAGGTGGATGCCCTGCACGAGGCAAGAGAGAAAGAAGAACAGTCTTAATCTCTAAAGTCACCCTCTCTTATATATCCACGTTCAATGAATATCCTAATGTGGAATGTTTACGGAGTAGGCAAGAGTGGGTTCTGACGTACCATTAGACACATTTGTAAGCACCAAAGCGTCGATTGCTTGGCTATATTTGAGCCTCGAGTTTCAGGTGAGAAGGCTAAGAAAATCTGTGAGAGTCTCAACTTTACTGGATGTACTAGAATGGAAGCTCAAGGTTATGAGGGAGGTATCTGGCTTCTTTGGAAATCTGAAAATTTTATTATCAAGATTATAGAATTAAATAAGGGTTTTATTCATGCATGTATCGGAGAGGGGACTGATGAGTATCACATTGTGTGCATATACGCACCCCACCATTACAAGAAGAAAGGTTTTCTGGGAGGACCTAGATAAATGTCTGGAGAATGTGAAAGCCCCCCTCTTCATAGGAGGGGACTTCAATTATGTTATGCATACACAGGAAGTCAATGGAGGCACAAGAAAACTTCATCAAGATTCTACTACATTCGCAAGCTTCATCAGTAAACATGGGCTCATAGATTTGGGTTACATTGGGTCAGATTTCACATGGGATAACGGCAGAGCCTACCCTCATTGTATCCGGAAGAGATTAGAGAGGGTCCTCGTTAACCAAGAAGCTCGCATGAAGTGGGAAGAAGCATCGGTTAGACACCTTGCCCGTTTTTCCTCTGATCATGCTCCCCTACTGCTCAAACTCAGCGCGGGAATCAAAACGAACACTAAGAGAAGATCATTCCGTCTTGAATTAGCATGGATGACCCATGAAGATTTCATGCCTTTGGTGAAGGAGTGCTGGAACCCTAATAGCGAGGTAAGTGTCTCTTTATCTAATCTTAAATCCAAACTTATTACATGGAATCGTCTTGTGTTTGGAAATGTTGAAGGCATGAAGGAAGAATTGATGACAAAAGTCACTGTTATTCAAAGCAAAACCCAACTAGCTAACTCTATATCTCTTCAAGAGGAGGAAGCAGAGACTATTGACCAGTTGGAGAAGACCCTCAATCAAGAGGAACTACTTTGGTTCCAAAAATCCCGATAGTAGTGGCTAAACTTTGAAGATCGCAATACCAAATTTTTTCACACTTCTATGATCGTCCAAAGAGGAAGAAATAGAGTGAGAGGCCTGGTGGTGGAAAATGACAGATGGGAGGAAGATCCTGATTCAATTGAGAGTCATGCAGTGCGTTATTTTCACTCTCCATATTCCCTTAAGGTTGATAGAACCCTGGCAAGTTGCAAGCTAACTTCTGATAACTTTCCCACCATTATGGAGAAGGATTGATTAAAGCTTGATCGTCCTATTGATGCTAAAGAGATATGTGCAGTAGTCAAGAAGATGGGTGCATACAAAATTCCATGGGTGGATGGTTATCAACCCGCTTTTTACCAACAATGTTGGCCCGTAGTAGAGGATACAATGATTAGCAAGACCAGAAAGTATTTCAGCACACAACGATTCTCTGTAGGCTTCAATGATACGTCTATAAGTCTGATAGCCAAAGTGGGGAAACCTGAACGTATATCTCAGTTTCAACCCATAGCTCTTTGCAACATCAACTACAAAATTTCCTCACCAAATTGTTGGTTCAAAGGTTACATGGAGTCATCAAAGATCACATAGGTCCTACTCAGGGTAGTTTTATCCCGGGGAGATATATCCAAGATAATATAGTCCTTATGTAAGAAGTGATACACTCTATGAGGAAGAAGAAGAAGAAGACGGGAAAGAAGTGGATGATCCTCAAAGTAGACCTCGAGAAAACTTATAATCGTTTGAGATGGGACTTTGTAGAAGAGACCCTCCTAGCTGCAGGGTTCTCTCTATGATGGAGGAAGTTAATTAAAGAGTGTGTGACGACCACTAGAATGCAAATTCTATGGAACGGAGAAATGACGGAACAATTCAATCCGGAGAGAGGTCTCCCTCAAGGAGACCCATTGTCTCCCTACCTGTTTGTTCTCTGCATAGAAAGGCTTAGCCACTTGATTCTTGAAGCAGTGGAAGAGGGAGAGTGGAAACCTATTGTGCTATCATGAGGTGGCCCTCCCTTGTCTCATCTGTTCTTCGCAGACGACATCTCCCTTTTTACTGAGGCAACTCCCACGCAAATAACTAGGGTTATGGCCTGTCTCAATAATTTTTGCGAAGCGTCTGGACAGCGACTGAGTCTCACAAAATCCAGTATCTTTGTATCCCCAAATGTTCAGCCGGAATTAAGACGAAAGATTGAAGAGATCAGCGGTATCAGTGTGACTACCAGACTTGGAAACTACCGGGGCATGCCCCTTCTTCAAAAAAGAGTCACAAAAGCCACCTTCTCATTACTTCTCGATAGAATGAAAAGCAAACTTTGTGGTTGGCGTCAGAAAAACCTAAGTTTCGCAAGCCGTCTCACCCTCACTAAGACTATCCTTGCTTCCATGCCGGTATACTCTATGTCAGCGATGGTGATACCCAAGTCTACCTGCATGGAGATGGAGAAAATATGCCGTTCCTTCCTATGGGGAGATTCCGAATTGGCTCGCAAAATGCATACCATACCATGGGGGAAATCTGTAAACCGAAGAGTGAAGGAGGCTTAGGCCTTAAAGACTTGTGTAGTTTCAATCTAGCCCTAGTTGCTAAGATGGGATGGAGATACGTGACTGATGATGAATCTCTCTGGACTAGAGTTTTGTGGGCCAAATACCTCAGACCTGGGAGAAGCGTACATCCGACTTCATCTCACATATGGCGGAGCATCGTGACAGGTTTGAGTAGAGTTGTCAACCAGGGCATTACCTGGGCTCTAGGAGATGGCAATTCCATCAGGTTTTGGGAGGATAGATGGATGGGGATGGAGCCTTTGATAGACCTTGTCCCGTACCCGGAGAAGATTTGCAACCCCAATGCTTCAGTCCGACAACTTTGGAGCGAAGGTGAAGGATAGAACTGCGATCTGATTTCTTCATACCTTAGTAAGGAGAATCGACTCAAACTAGCAGCTAAATGTCCGCTGCCTATCTCTACGGGAAGGGATGAATCTCCAATGCTAGTGTTAGAAGATGAGATGAGTTGGGGAGAAGCTGCAAATGGAAGATACTCGGTTTCATCGGCGTATAACCTTTTAAGAAGATCCTCCTCGGAGTAGCATCCGGATAAAACCATCTTCCAAGCTTTATGGCTGCTCAGAGTTCCGGAAAGAGTAAAGGTTTTCTTGTGGAAACTCATGAAAGGAGGAGTCTTAACAAACCATAAAGATACTGAAGACACGTGACGACTAACCCTTCGTGTCACTGCTGTGATGGCCAAGAGGAAACGTATCTTCACCTCTTCAGAGACTGCTCCAAGACGAAGAAGATGTGGAGGGGTCTGACAGAAGGAAGACATGACGTGAATTTTCCCACTGAAAACTTCAACTGTTGGTTGCGAGGTAATATTTGCAATTCTAGTCGTTTCGATAATTTTGGTCTTTGAAATGATGTTTTTGCAGTTAGCATTTGGTGGACGTGGAAATGGCGTAATGCAGAAGTTTTCAGAAACGAGAAGTATATGGGGGAAAGAAGCAAGTATACACAGTCAGGGGCGGCCCTTAGGGGGGGCAGGCGCCCCACCCTCCGAAAAAAAAATCGTTTTAAAATGGGTTGTGGCTTCTCGTTTATAAAAAAAATTTCTACGATTTATTAATTTTTTAAATATAAATATTCTTGTGTTATATTTAAATGTTGTTTTGGATGTTTCGCCAAAGTAAACGAAACTTCAAAACAATTTTCCGTTTTAGGCTCGGAGTGAAATAATTCACCAAAATGCACGAGATTTGTTGTTTGAAGTAGAAGCGCGGTCTTAGACCGCACTATTATTTGTAAAACGCGTTGTCTAGGACAAAGATAATAAAAACACAAATAGAGGTGCGGTCCTAGACGGCGGCTATAGTGTAACGTTTTTCAAAGAAAAAAAAACTAAAGATAGACATATTGACTTTGTTTTTATCGCTATTTTATTTTCCTAGATATATTTATCGAAAATAAAATTTCGCCCCCCCCCCCCCCTTTAAAATCCTGGGGCCGCCACTGTACACAGTACAGGGCTCAAGAATATGGGAGAGCTTGGAAGACTTACGTCCAAAACCCCATGTCGAGTGCAAAACAAACGATACACGTCACATGGGAAAGACCTAGTGAGTGCTTTGTGAAGATCAATATTGATGGAGCGGTTAGGAATGATGGGTGAGCTTCTACAGTAGGAGTCATTAGGAGTAGTGGGGGGACTTGGCTTCGGGGTGTTGTCATGAATTTAGGCATCTGTACAGTTCCCACTGCTGAGCTTTGGGGAGTGTTACAGGGCCTAAATTTGGCCTGGGAAAGTGGTTATCGGCTTGTGGAACTGGAAACAGATTCTCAACTGGTAGCTAATTTCCTCGCAAAGGAGATGTCCCGGAGTCATCCCCTTGCTAGTCTGGTATTAAGATGCCAAGAGTTTATCAATAGAAACTGGACTATTCAGTTTCGTCATGTCTACCGTGAGGCGAATAACGTCGTGGACTCCTTAACTTCCTTTGCTTTTAACTTTCCTCTTGGTCTTCATGTATTGCTTGACCCTCCCGAGGGTATTATAAACTGAATTGATCATGATGTTAAGGGTCGGGCTATCCCCGGTTGAGAACTACTTAGCCTTTTTTTCAATTTATAATAAAGCGCGTCAGATGTGCTGGAGATCACCGAATCTCCTTCCCACCAAAAAGAAATTTATTATCATTAATTACTTTAATTGATGCAAAACCATCGCTTGAATAATGCAATATTATATTTTATTTAAATATTACTTTTGTAATTAAAAATGTACTTTAATCTTAAATTACAATATTAACATACTCGGTCAATCTTGTGTCATTATATTCAAACCACGAGTCATAATGATGCTATACATATTTATTGGTTTGAATAATGATATTAAAAGCACAAGGGTAAAACATCACTTGTATTCAAAGATCACTCTCACGATACCAAATGTATCATCATCATCGTATTATTAGAACCCCTTGATAAGCACGCGGCCTCGACCTAGTATAATTAAAATTAGAGGTATTGCTTAGAGCTACAGTTTGTTCGTGTTAATTAACATGTAGAGGTTGTTCCTATTGGAAATTGAAAACCTTATCACGTGCAATGCAAGCCTACTTGTTACACCGTTGTCGTCACTGTCCAACGTCGACGTTTATTTTAACGCTCTAGTGCTTCTCGTGACAACCATAGCTCCCACGACTATAAGTACGGACAATTTTGCCCTTCAATTATTGGAACAAACAAAACGGTCCCATATAGTGCCATCTACCTCTACCAACTTATTATGTGTTGGTTTTCACATCCCCACTCCACTTACACTCAACTACTCAAGGTTAGTGTAGGCTTCGTCAAAATCCTTTGCAATAAGGGCGATTTAAAAATAAAAGAAATGCCGTCTTTTTTCTGTACCGATTTTCTTTTTTGAGTTACTTTTTATTCGGTTGTCAATTGGTTTTAGGATAAAACATGTGCGTGTCGCAATCATTTTTAGTGTACTTGCGCCGGGAGGTTTTTTCGGTTAAAATTAACGCCGGAAAATGAAAGTGTTAGCTTTGTCTTTCCGACTACTACAATCTGGTACGTACACTCATATGTATACCTTACATTCACAATTTTTTTCAACATAACTCACGGATGCTTAATTACAACACCACCGTGGTAATCTTAATGGTAATAATTAGGCTTAGGCATGGGTCGGGAGGGGGTGGAGACCGTCCCGCAAATTATAAGCGGGACGGGACGGGATTTACAACTTTTTTTCTTTTCCCGCGCCGGCCTTATCCCACGTGGGACGGAACGGATGGGCCTAATCCCGCAAGATTAATGCACGGATTATATACATGGAACCGGGTACACTTTTTTTTTTTAAATCCCATCGGAATCGAGAGTGGACCCGGACGAGATTAATCCCAACCCCTAATAATAATACTTATAGATGGTATTCATTTAATAGTTTGATATTAAAAATAATTATTAATAAATTTAATTGGAAGTGTCCGTGCATGGACCATCTTTGGAGGACCATTACTCGAAATAGAAAGATTCTTGCTTGTATGTGGAGGAGCCACGTCAGCAAAACCATAGACATATTACTTGTAGAAGAAAATAACAAAGAGTTCAAAACTTAAAGTAGCGCACATGCTATTGGATGAGAAATCAATGCGACCAAAAATCTATTAAATGCACGTAAATATAATAAAAATAATTGTACGTGTCGGTGTATTGACCATCTATATGATATTGAAAACACTTGTAACTTATAGGGTAAACACATGAAAAATGTGTGGACCAAAACCATTCAATGCCTTCGTTTCTAGATAGCTTAACAACCCATTTATCATGCAATTTAATTTTATCTCTCATTTTCTTCTTTTCCATATATGTCGTCAAGAGGATTCGAACTCGAATCTACAAGAGTACCACTTAAGGAGTCTAACACCACATCCCACTAGACCAACTGAGTATTGGTGTTTTTGACTAACCCTTGTTTCGTGATAAACGTGCATGAAGAACAATTCTACCTCCTCCCTTCTTCCTAGGATTCTTCTCGTCTCGTGGTGACGCTAAACTAGATTGACGCTAAACTAGATTTATGTGTAGTTTTCATTCGATGTTTCTCTTGCTTGGTTTACTCTTCGTCATCCTTATAGGTGATTTGGATCACGCTTTATAGGATCTCATATTAACCACAAAAAGAAAGGACAATTTTGCTATGCCCTAATCCCCCGGAGTCTCCCTCTCTTTGTGTGTATTGCATCTAATAGATATAGAAACATTCATACAAATCAGCTCAAGAGGGAACTAAATCAAGGTCAAAGGGAAAAAATAAAGCAAATATCGTATGTAGTATATCGGGTATCGAATCACGGTCCTACCGCGTCTATTTGGATATATATGATAAAAATTATGCTAAGTAAAGGGAGAAGAGAAAGAGAAAGGGAGAGGAAAATTTATTTGTTGGTTTTCAAGAAAGGATAAAGAAAGCAAAGATCGGAGTTGGTAAGAATAAGGGGGATGTGATCTAATGAACAGAAATTCCCACTATTATGAATCAAAGTAAGATTACATATATGAAACTCAGGAACATTGAAATATGAACTTTGCAGGTAACCATCTAAAATAGCGTCTGACATAGACAAACAAAAATCGTGCTTTCAACCTCGTGTAGCTCTCAATCCAGCAGTTCGGCAAGTATAAAAAAATCCATTAAAAACTTAGAAATTCGGAAAAGACAAAAAACAACCTTCGCTTTTGACTCTTCAATTAGAAAAAGGACAAAGATCGGAACTTTCTATGACAGTTAGAAATCCTCGAAGCTTTGATAAGACGTTACTCTCAAAACCAAGTTCTTTTCAATAGATCCAACAAAACGCCCTTCACTTGTGAATCTTCAATTGTATTATTTAAGCAGTTATAAACACAACTTCTTTTGAAGGTAACTAAAGGTATGAATGAAGTACTTTGAAAAGAAGCAATATGACAATCTCAATTCACAAACACATATGCAATAATAAATAAAAACTATTATAGGAATCATTCAATCCTTAGATCAAGAAGAGTCAACCATACATAATAAAAGAGAAGACTTTCATAATTATCAAAGCTGAAAAGTACTTACAGCACAAAGGAAAGGGAAATCTATTTCTATTATGCCGCAATGCGGACTTGGAACCCTAACCGACCGCTCTATTGTGGGATACCTCTAATTTGACCTAAAAAGGTCTGTATAATGTTTACAGCAAACCGTAGAATGGACATAAGAAACCCAACACATACACATAGGATTAAATAGGAGAAAATATGATTTCGACGTCTCAACGGAGAAATACAGTCTTCTGGGGGAGATGTACGGTCTATGTGTAAATAATATACGGCATGTAGGCCGTATAATAATAACATACCGTAGATTTGTTTATACATAGGCTGTATTTGTCTTTAGACAACTTTTTGAAAGATTAGTAAAACTAACTTCCCCGCTGCTTTGGTTGGAACCACGAGAATCATGAGTACTAATTTCAAAGATCTTTCGAAGGTATAAAACTTTTTAGTTGACACAATTGTCCAAATCCAAAGGGAAGATGGTCGAAATTGTGAATTTCTCAACGATGATCATATAATGGTATCAAACATCAATGATCTCACAAGGTTCTTTGATTCTTCTTTCTCCAACATAAATCTAACATGTAACTTTAATCCTCGGTCAATATAAGTGTCATCCATGATTTCCTTGACCTCAGAGAGAATGAAATCCGAACTCATGCATTCTTTCATTGTTTTTGCTTATTTTTTGCCTCAAACCCTTGAAATACAAAATAAAACAAAGTAGAGACCACGAGATGTAATAAGAAGGATTTATGATCTATATGAACACAAACCAAATCAAATGAGGTATGAAATGAATGAGTATAATGACTAAAAAGACATACATTTTGGACTTATCAAATGCCCCATACTTAAACCTTACTTGTCCTCAAATAAGATCATGACATACAGAACATTATATGCAAAGAAAAGAATACCTCAACTAGGAAGAAAAGTAACTTTTCAAATTATGTCATCATAACATCAATCACTGTCAAAGTATAAAAGATGAAATCATAACTTTCCAAACCACTCAAGGAATAATGTGTTTCACTCAATCTCACATGATGTGTTTAGGCATATATAAATAATCACTCAAACCAGCAACTATGCAAAAATCTTACCATATGCTTGTCAAGGTGTTCTTATCCTCCACCACCTGTTAAAAGAAACTAAAATATAAGTTGTGAGTCGAGAGGTCTTTTCATAGGGTGTAATGGGGTTATGGGACAAAGGAAAAACAATGTAGGTGAGGTAAAAAATCAGGCCAAATGGCTTATAATATCTGGGGTAACGAATCTGGCCAAACTTGAACTACTTCAACATTTCACCACTGAGGTTTGAACATGCACTAGATTGACAACATTATTCTAGGAGCTCACAACACTTGACTTTTAGCTCTTTTAAAACACTTTTCAAGGATAAACACTATAAAACTTCACTTTCAACCGAACACTTACTTATTTGCAACAATAAGGAGGGCGGGAATTTTTTTTCCCGTCCCTTTCACCAACAAAGAAAAAATCTGCATAAGCATAATACTTTCCAAGTTTAACTCTTTCTAACATTCACACTTCTTTGGGGGAATATCCCATACTTGATTTCTTCATTAATTGCTTCCATCACAACCCCGGATACGGTCAAATGAGGATATATCACGGTTGTGAGGCCACTTTTAGTAGTACCAAAGAAGGGATAATAAATGCAAGAAGTGGCTTATAGAAGGGAAACATATATAAAAGGTAATAAGGTGTAACACCCCGAATCCGCAGGACTCGAGGCGTCACTGGGTTAGGATCTCATAGTGGATCCTAACCCTAGCCTGACAGCAAGTTCACTGAATCTTACAACATGGCACCGACAGATTTAAAAATCAATACATAAAACTATATAACTGTATAACAAAAGGATATACAAAGCCATAGCCGAGTACAAAGCATCAACATCGTATACAACATAGGTAACATCCCAAAAACCCACAAACCACCTAATGTACGAAAGTCCTCGGCTAGTCACTCTGCCGGATCACTCTGCAGTCCTCCTGTCTTGCAAAGCATCTACAACACGGTATGAAACCGTTAGCCAATCATTCATATATAAGATAATGCATAAGCACATACACATGTCATGGAATGATAAACACTCAATCATGTTCTCACACATTTACCCCTATAATTATCTTTATAACGTCATACACTCAAGTCATATATATATATATATATATATATATATGTGTGTGTGTGTGTGTGTGTGTGTGTGTGTGTGTTTGTGTGTGTGTGTGTGTGTATGAAATATGTGACACAAGGAATATATCATCCTCGCCTCTGGGTACCATAGCCATCTGGAGTAGTATTGGCGCACTTCCCCTGTACCATGAGAAGTGGTGAAGTGCCCATCCCGTATACCAGGACTGGCCTAACCTACAAAGAACCTCCCAGACTCCTTACAGGATGAAAGGGAAAGGTTATCACTGCTACTACAAGGGGGATAACCAATAAACCATAGGTAGTTAATAATCAATCTCGCATGCTATCAAGCATATAACAATCACCACTCATGCCTACATACAATATAGGAATGCAACTAAGTAAGTCCTACGGACTTACCTCAACCTCAAGATAACCTCAACCATGATCCACTCCAATCCGGAGGATAGCATTGCCTAATAACAAGGCATAGAGATATATCAAATCTCCTATCAATCAAAGGGGTCACACCTAGACCCAAGGGATTCATAAGGATCGTATCTAACCTATAAATGTCAACAACCTACTAAACCTTAAAGCCATAACCGGCATATATCGATACCATAATCATCATCCTATTCTCATACTCATACCTAGCATGCTTCTAAACCACTCATACTAGAAAAGAAGAGGGCTCATACCACCCTAGGTATGTCCTAGACAAGACGCACCTGCGTGACAAGGAGACACAGTGGTTGAACACCAGGGAGGCGCAGGGGCCGCGATACTCCCACGAAGGGGCGGCGGCACACCAGGAGCAAGGGCGGCCTCTGGCAAGCGCAGGGGTGGATGTTAGTGAAAAATACGATCTCCGACTTCTCTTTGATCTTTCACTCAACTTACTCCACTTCTTCACCACCCAACAATCATCCACATACATTTATACATACATATGATCATCAAAACGTCTAGGAAAGATCCACACAAGATCAAACTTGTGGATTCCTAAGCTAAAGGATAAAGGAAAGAAGAAAGAAAGAAGAAGGAGAAGAAGAACTCACCAAGATGGAACCTAATAGAGGGAAAGGATCCACACCACACACACAACTAGCTTTATCTATAGCTCAACAACAACAAACCTCATCATCAACATCAAAACCAACACAACTCTCTTGCAAAACAAAGGAGAATCCAAGAAGAAGATCAAAGGAGAAAGAGGAGGAGAAGAAGAACGTGAGGAAGATGGAGCTGCAGAAGAGAAGGAAACCCTTCATCTAAAGCAAATGAGGCTTATAAAGGAAGCCAAGGTAAAGCACGAGTCAAGAGTCAACAAAAGTTATTGCAGCCGCAGGAAGCCGCAGGGGCGGGTCCATGAGCTGCAGGGGCGGACCACGGAGCCGGTTGGGGCGGTCCACAGAGCCACAGGGACGGCTAGGCACCTAAAGACTAAGGCTCTTACATCACAATCCCCTAAAAACAAGTTTCGTCCCAAAACTTGCATGATCCCAAATCCTCTTGGACCCATATGCTGAGATATAACTCTCTCTATCGGGGATATTGCATCTCCGCTCATAAGGTATCGACCTATAACACTCTATAACCTCAAGACACAAGCGTGGAGAAATCATCATCTCCAACAACAAGATGACTATACTATCCAATGGCATCGAGGAAAACCATCTTTAGCCAGACTATAGTCACATCACAAGGGCATAGAGGAAATACATCTCTTGTCATATCATACTCATAACACAAGGGCGTGGAGGATGAACATCTCCGGCAAAACTATACTCGTAATAGAATGGAGGAAGAACCATCTTCAGCTCAAATCATAAATCGCGCTAGTACATCAAGATCTAATAAGATCATACATCACATCAAATCGAGAAACTTAAACCAAGAAAATTCCCGCTCATAAGGTATCAACCTGATTCTAGGCAATAACTTGAACCGCGGTGTTAATGTTGATGAGCTTATCTCTCAGAAAATCGAGAAACTTCCCGATTTCACAAATCTCGGAAATCATAAAAACTTGAGAATCTACAAGCTTCTTCAATAGTTGATCCATGGGAGATTCAATAGGTTTAGGTATTGGCTACTAGTGATGATGATATTAGTACATCTCCTTTATCTTTCAAGACCTCAATCTACAAGACAAAGATAAAAAGGAAATGATAATCAAATGTAAAAGACTTTTAGAATAAATATTATCAAACACAACAAAACTATTTGCATTTCCCGGCAACGGCGGCAAAAAAATTGATCGTGGTAGTTTTAACGAATGGTAATTATCAACAACCTCACCCGCAAGTATTACGGGATCAGATGTAGTATATCGGGTATCGAATCACGGGGACCGCGTCTATTTGGATATATATGATAAAAATTATGCTAAGTTAAGGGAGAAGAGAAAGAGAAAGGGAGAGGAAAATTTGTTTGTTGGTTTTCAAGAAAGGATAAAGAAAGCAAAGATCGGAGTTGGTAAGAATAAGGGGGGGATGTGATCTACAAAAACAGGAATTCCCACTATAATGAATCAAAGTAAGATTACATATATGAAACTCAAGAACGTTGATATATGAACATTGTAGGTAACCATCTAAAATAACATCTGACATAGACAAACAAATACCGTGCTTTCAACCTCATGTAGCTATCAATCCAGCAGTTCGGCAAGTATAGGAAAATCCATTAAAAACTTAAAAATTCGAAAAGACAAAGAACAACCTTCAATTTTGACTCTTCAGTTAGAAAAAGACAAAGACCGGAACTTTCAATAACAGTTAGATATCCTCGAAGCTTTGATAAGACGATACTCTCAAAACCAAGTTCTTTTCAATAGATCCAATAAAACGCCCTTCGCTTGTGAATCTTCAATTGTATTATCTAAACCAGGTGTAACACTTCGAGTTCCCAGAACTTGGGGTGTTACAAGCTAGGACCTCACAATGGGTTCCGACCCTCAGAGTAGCAACAACACAATGGATCTTACAACAAGGCACATACAAATGAAAACCAAAACTTATAATAAAACCAAAGGTTTAAACAAAGGGAAATGTAAAAGACTCACAACTGAGTTCAAAACAAAAAGAAAAAACAACAACATAAACAAAAAACCCGATCCCGTCCTATAATATACGGGAACCCCGACTGGCCACACCATCCGGATCACTCCGCAGCATCTTGAACATGTGGGACATCTACAACAACGGTATAAACCGTTACCTAACATTCTAGATATCAGAAAGACAATAAAGACACAAACACACATAAGGTAAAGTAAACATATAGCATGCTCACACAACAGCTGGTTATTATCTTTCATTAGGTTGTCCAATTACTAATTCAACTTATGGTTATTACACGAGTATGGTTACAATCTCGCCTCCGTCCCCTTTCACCAAAAAGAATAAAACCTATGCATCCTTCTGTCACCTGCTGGACTGGTCGCGAGAGCACCTCCCAGTTTCCCCATTCTGAACTAGACAAGCGGTAACTGCCCGGTTATAATGCACTTGGGCCAATTAAGGTACAACAAAGGTCAGTCCTATTTCCAGTTATCAATTATAACAAGATAATAACACAAACAAGTCAATACAATCAAACCAATATGCGGAATGAAGCTAAGTAAGTCCAAGGGACTTACCTCACTCGAAGATAAACTCAACACTCAGCAAACACTCAGGAAAGAGACACAAGGAAGTTTGTTCACACAAGCATCACGAATCAAGAACCGAAACGAATGCTAGAAGTCTATAACTTCTAGTCTCCATGATCTCTAAGAGATCTACACAAGCTAAGGTCTCAACCTTAGTCTTACAGAACACTAAGGGTCAACAACATCCAGAAGGAACAAGGAAAGGAACAAGGGAAGCAAGGAAGGAAGTAGCTCACCAAAGACAGGCTACTGTAGAGGAAACCGCATGGGCAGTTGGACAGACGCAGGGGCGGCTTGCCGCTGGGGCGGGAATACTCAGGCGCGGGGGCGGATAATGGTGTAGAGGCACTGTCGACTTCTCGACGATAACAGAACTACGACAAGGCCAAAGCTTTCACTTTCACCACTCTTCACACTTCACAACTCAACTAAGGGAGTCTATGAACAACAAGGATCATCAAAGGAACGCACAAGAATCAATGGTCAAACTTGATTCTTGGAGAAGAAGAAAAGAGGAAACGAAGAGAGAAACGAAATAGAAGAGAAGCAAGGTGCAGCAACTCATGAATGTGATGAAGAACAAGGAAGGAAGAACTTACACGTTCAGCAAGATCACAGGAAAGGGGTAACGGCTGCAGCTCTCAAGGGTTGAAGAAACGTATGCAAACGGCCGGAAAAACGGGAAGAAGGCGAGATTATATAGGAGAGGAAGAAAAGATAAAAGGAAGGGCGTCTAGGATTAGCTAGAGGATAAGGAAGTCGGCCCATAGATAGAAGATCGGATAGTCTATCTATGGAAGGAATATAAAACGAACGAAAATAGATCGGGCGCAATCTACACCAAATCCGCAGGAACGGATTGCCTCAGCCACAAGGGCGGCCCCTTGTCACCCGGACGCGGTGACAGACATCAAGGCCACTGGGGCGGCCTTCTTCACCGCTAGGGCGGTGATGGTCAAAACTGGGATCTTACACCAGGTGTAAACACCACTTCTTTCGAAGGTAACTAAAAGGTATGAATGAAGTTCTTTGAAAAGAAACAATACCGCAATCTCAATTCACAAACACATATGCAATAATAAATAAAATTGGTATAGGGATCATCCAATCCTTAGATCAAGAAGAGTCAGTCATACATAATAAAAGAGAAGACTTTCATAAATATCAAAGTTGAAAAGTACTTATAGAACAAAGGAAAGGAAAATCTATTTCTATTATGCCGCAATGTAGACTTGGAACCCTAATCGACCGCTCTACAGTGGGATACCTCTAATCTGACCAAAAAAGGTCTATATATAATGTTTATGGAAAACCATAGGGCAGACATAAGAAGCCCAATCCATACACATAGGATAAAATAGGAGAATATATGATTTCGACGTCTCAAGAGAGAAATACGGTCTTTTGGGGAGAAATATGATCTATGTGTAAATAATATATGTTCTGTAGGCCGTATACTAATAACACCCTACCATATATGTGTTTGTAACATATATAGGCCATATTTGTCTTCTAAGATCTTTAGAAAATTTAGTAAAATTGACTTTTTCGCTGCTCTAGTTGGAACCGCGAGACCCATGCGTATTAATTTTGAGAATCTACAACTTTATAGTTGACACAATTTTCCAAATCCATAGGGAATATGGTCAAAATTGAGAATCTCTTAGAGGTCGTCATAATATGCTATCTGACGTCAATGATCTTCACAAGGTTATTCAATTCTTCTTTCTCCAACATAAATCTACCATGGAACTTCAATCCTCATTCAATATATGTTTTCCATTATGTTATTGACCTTGGGGAGGATTGAAATCCGAACTCATGCGTTCTTTCATTGTTTCTGCTCATGTTTCACCTCGAATGCCTGAAATATAAAATAAACCAAAGTTGACACCTCAAAATGTAATAGGAATGATGTATGTTCTATATGAACAAAAACCAAACCAAATGAGGTATGAAATGCGTGAATATGATGACTAAAAAAGACGTATGTTTTGGACTTATCAGTGCCCACATTTGTGGTTCAAACTAGTTCAAGCTTCATGGGGAAGGGTTCGATCGTACTATTGGACTAGTTTATATCCCGTGTCTTGCACATATATTTGTTAAGAAATGATTTGAAAGTTGCGTATGCTGATGATATAAACAAAAAATTACTTTATGTATATAATTGATTTGATATAAGGACATAAAAGTATTTAGCGACCCACAAAACAGTAGGTCAATGACTAACAAAACCGTAGATCAATGACCCATATAATGGATAGTTCTTAAACTATCAACATTACGTGATGTATAACGGATATTAAACCGTTATGAATAAAAATTATAGTTCAACTTAATCAAAAGGGCAAAAAATGTATGATTCGTTTAATCTTCAAACCCTTTAATTATACAAGTTCTCAAACTATCAACCTTCAATATGTAATAGAAAAATCGCTGGAAATATTTAGCGACCCCTAAAATAGTATGTCAACGACCCATAAAACATTAGGTTAATGACCCATATAATGAATAGTAATCCGTTGTGCATAAAAATTATAGTTCAACTTAGCCAAAAGGCTAAAAAATGAATGATTTGTTTAATCTTCAAACCCTCTATTTATACAAGTTCTCAAACTATCAACATTATTTGATAATCGATGTGGGATAGCAAAATCGCTGAAAACAGTAGAATATTAGGTCAACGATTCATAAAATGTATATTAGTTATATGAATAAAAATTATACTTCAACTTAGCCAAAAGGTCAAAAAATGTATGATTTGTTTAATGTGGAAACTCTCTATTTATAAAAGTTCTTAAACTATCAACCTTACTTGATAACCGATGTGGGATAACAAAAAATCGCTAAAGATACTTAGTGACCCACAAAATAGTAGGTCAACGACCTATATATTCACAAAATAGTAGGTCAACGACCCATAAAACAATAGGTCAAGGACCCATATAATGGATACCAAGCACTCATGAATAAAAATTATATTTTAACTTAGCCAAAAAGCCAAAAATTGTATGATTTGTTTAATTTATGAACACTCTATTTATACAAATTCTCAAGCTGTCAATCTTACTTGATAATCGAAGTAGGATAGCAAAATCAGTGAAAATATTTAACAACTCACAACACTAGGTCAACAACCCATAAAATAAAAGGTCAATGACCCATATAACGGATATTAATACGTAATAAATAAAATTATTTTTCAACTTATCAAAAAGGCAAAGAAATGTATGATTTATTTAATTTTCAAACTCTTATTTATACAATTTTTCAAACTATCAACCTTACTTAATAATCGATTTGGAATAGCAAAATCGCTCAAAATATTTAGCAACACGCAAAGTAGTTGGTCAACGACCCATACAATAGTAGGTCAATTACCCATAAAATGGATATTAATCGGTTATGAATAAAAGTTATAGTTCAACTTAGCCAAAAGACCAAAAAATGTATGATTTGTTTAATTTTCAAACCCTCTATTTATACAAAATTTCTCAAAAACCATCGGTCTTATTTGATAATTGATGTGACATAGCAAAATTGATTAAAATATTCAGCAACCCACAAAACAGTCGGTCCACAACCCATAAAAAGTAGGTCAACGACCATAATAACGGTTATTAATAAAAAAATCTATACTTCAATTTAGCCAAAAGATCAAAATTATACGATTTGTTTAATCTTCAAACTCTCTATTTATACAAGTTTTCAATATGTCAATCTTACTTGATAATTAATGTGGGATAGTAAAATTGCTAAAAATATTTAGCGGCCCACAAAACAGTAGAGGTCAACGACCCATAAAATAGTAGGTCAACGACCCATAAAATAGTAGGTCAATGACCCATATAACGGATATTAATATGTTATAAATAAAAATTATACTTCAACTTAGCTAAAAGTTTAAGAAATGTATTATTTGTTTAATCTTCAAACCCTCTATTTATACAAGGTCTCAAACTATCAAACTTAATTGATAATCAATGTGGGATAGTAAAATCGTTGAAAATATTTAGCGAACCCTAAAATCGTAGGTCAACGACCCATAAAACAGTAAGTCAACGACCATATAACAGATATCAATCAATTATGAATAAAACTTATACTTGGGATAGAAAAAATCGTTGAAAATATTTAACGACCCACAAAATAATAGGTAAACGACTCATATAGTGGATATCAATGAGTTATGAATAAAAGTTATACTTCAACTTATCTAAAAGGCAAAAAATCATCAAAATTATAGTTCAACTTAGTCAGAAGGGTAAGAAATCTATGATTTGTTTAATCTCCAAACCCTCTATTTGTACAAGTTTTCAAACCATCAACCTTACTTGATAATCGATGTGGCATAACAAAACCGCTTAAATTTTGCAACCCACAAAATAAAACAGTAGGTCAACGACTCATTTAATAGTAGGTCAACGACCTAGATAACGGATATTAATTCGTTATGAATAAAAATTATACTTCAACTTAGCCAAAACGCCAAGAAATATGTCGTTTGTCTAATCTTCAAACCCTCTATTTATACAAGTTTTTAAATTATCAGCCTTACTTGATAATCTATTGTCATACATGATATAGATGTGGGATTGTAAAATCGTTGAAAATATTTAGCAACTCACAAAACATTAGCTCAACGACTCAGATAATAGATATTAATCTTCAACTTAGTCAAAAGGCCACAAAATGTATGACTTGTTTAATCTTCAAACCATCTATTTATAAAACTTATCAAACTATCAGTGTTATTTGATGATCGACGTGGGACTACAAAACCTCTGAAGGTGTTCCTATTGGAAAGCGAAAACCCTAATTTGTTCTTGGTTGTAGAGTGGACATGCATCAACCTATATTACTTAAGTTAAAATAAGAGTCGTAGTGGTGTATTTAATGATTTATGAATGAATAAGCTACATTGATAAGCGGAATCTGAAATGCACATGCTATTGAATGAGGAATGATATGGAGATCTGCATCCAAAGAATAATCTATAAAATTATTTATGAAAACATGACTTCCCGACGTCGAGCTAACTTAAACTATAATGCTTACTAATAATAGCAATAATGACGACTGCTGTTTAAAAATAAGAATATATTTTATAAACAAACTGAAATATAATAAAAACAGTTATTTAGGCATCTATCTCTAGAGATTGGTGTTGAAAACACATGGAGCAAGTGGTGGTGTTAAAAGATGAATTTTAAAATATCTGTATTAAACTTTATTTAATATTTAATAACCTTTAAATTTTAAAAGGTTCAAAAATCTTTTTCTATTTTTTTTTAAATTAAACCACAAAATCACAATAAAAAACTGAAAAACATTGTATTTTGGAGAACCTTCTCTTTGTTTTAAACTAGTTTATAACCCGCACCTGGTTATTCAATAATATGTCTTGAGCTTGTATATGTATGAACTAATGATATATTTACGAAACTTTTATAATTTTTTAACAACTAAATATCACAAGTAATTATTTTCAATTAATTATTTATTTATAACAATATCAAAATTTTAATGTTGATAATTATCTATATAATTAGTTTGTTTCTTTCTTAATAAAAATATTTTATAGTGATTGGACACTCAAATTAGTTAAAATTTACCATTTTTTACTTTTTAAAAATTTATATTTTATTTTTAAAATTTATTCAATCTTTTCTATATAATTTTTTTAATAATAAATAACTAAGTTTTAAAAACTATATTAAGGTATAAATATAATACTCTAATAATAATATTTTTAATATATTTTTAGTTATGTCCTTTCATTCTATAAAATTTTTAAATTAATTACAACATGATGCTAGCCGTATTAGTTAATAAAAAATTGACAAAGTTTGGATGGAATGATGCTTCTTAGTCTTAAATAGTATTTCTAGTTAAGTTGTTAGCTAATAAACGGGTCTATTTCTAATTAAGTTGTTAGTTAGTAGATTTGGTAACAAACAAAATCGTATTGTTATAACCGTAAGATACTGAATATGATGAGATTGATTTCTTTTTTTGTTGATTTGGCATGATATGAAAAATGTTTTAATTTTGAATTAAAATTGTAATTAAAATATGGCAAATTTGTGATTAAAATATGACAAATCTGTAATTATTTGCCAAAAAATCCTAGGTGGTTTGCCTAATGTGTTGACATGTGGACTAAGCGGGTTGTGTTTTAGTAGTATACTAGTTTTAATACCCGTGCCCTGCAGGGATTAGATGATAATTGTGTGTCAAAAAATTATTTGATAATGCATCATGTTGAGAATTGTCTTAATTGTTATGTGATACTTGTTGTAAGACTGTATTTTTCACATTATGAATTGATTCATTATGAATGGAAATCAAGCAAGAATTCAAATCCTGCAATAAGAACCGGGAAAGAGGAATCCGGGGCAATATCCTTTGAGATACTCAAATGTCAAAGTTGGTATCAATCCTAAAAAAAATTGGGCAAACTAGGTAAGTAGGCTTTTTTAGGTTTTGTGTAAAGTAACTAGGCTTTTTGTATAATCCGTTTAGTAAGTAGACCCCCTTTTTTTTTACTGTTGAAAGCCCACATTCAACGTAACCCTAACTTCTTTCTTCCCTAGTCACGAGCAGCAAACACAACAACAACGCAAGCTATCTTCTTCCCTTGGAGCTGAGCAGCAACGCCTTCTGAAGCAGCTCATCTTCTTCATTTCTTCTTCTTCGATCGCCAAGGAGAAGATATTCAACAGGTATGCTGTTCAGCTTTCAAGTTTCGATGTCCTCATCTTCAAGCTTTCGTTTTTGCCTCTTCTCCCTCCCTCTCTTCTTCTTCTTAATCAGTTTCAGTGGTTCTCTTGGTTTTGACCGGAAAATGGGGTTAATCATCCGGTGACTGACCTGCGTGAAGACGAGATCTAGATCTAGATCTACATCTAGATCTAGATCCGATATGGAAGGTGCGTTTTCCTGTGTATGGTAAGGACGAGAATGTACAGAGGTGGAGAGGAGCGGAGAAGCTCGAAGAGGACAGATTCCAGGTGGTGGCGGTGGTCTTGATCCGGCGTCGGCGAGGGGTTGATTGATATGGTTGATGGTCGAGATGATGAGATCCTTCTTCCCGAGGCCTAAGGGGAGGGCTCCGCTCCGAACTTGGACTCTCCTTCTGAATTTGAATCCCTACCTCGTCCGCTTCATCATCTTCATCTGTTTCAGATTCTCCAACCTCCAAAATCATACCAGCTTTTAAGGAATCGGTGTTGGAAGACGGCCTCGATGTTGGTTGGACGATGCATGTCTCTTTTGAGGGCATTGTTTACACTCTTGGATTTGACTGTTGTATTGGAACATTTGCAATTTGTCCAATAAGTATCCATGGTTGCCAACAACAGTATCGTTTTCATCATTTCTCTCTTTTTTTTAAAAAAAAATTGGCAATGTTATTATGATGTTAAGCTTTTGATATCTAATTTGTTTGTTGTCGGTGGATTTTGAAAGTTGTTTAGGTGGGTATTGAGGTTCTATAATAGACAGAAGTAGTGAGATAGTAGACAGTCTTTTGGGAAGATGCGTTCTTTGTTTTTTTTTCCTTGTAGAAGTATGTTGTTAATTTCTAGTGTTTAATTTTCTGGTATCATAATATCTATTATTTAGTTTCTGGTAAGATAATTTATAGTATCTAGTTTCTGGTAACATAATTTCTGGTATGTGAAAAATTCTAGTATTTGTAAAATTCTGGTATTTGTAAAATTATGGTATTTGAAAAATTCTGGTATTTGAAAAATTCTGGTATGAAAAAAATATGGTATGAAATTTCTGATATGAAATTTTTGGTATGAAATTTCTGATATGAAATTTTTGGTATGAAATTTCTGGTATGAACTTTTCGTATGATAATTTATGATATGAAATTTCTGGTATGAACTTTTCGTATGATAATTTCTGGTATGAAAATTCTGGTATGAGAAATTCTGGTATGAGAAATTCTGGTATGAAATATTCTGGTATGAGAAATTCCGGTATGAGAAATTTCCAAAAAATAAAAAAATAAAAAAAAAATAAATAAATAAATAAATGCAAGAAAAATAATAAAAGGAAACAAATTCAGTAATTAAAAATTAAAAGTTATACTTATATAATAAATAACAAATATCATTTATTCTTTCTTTCTAAATAGAAGGGTTAATAATTTCTACCTATTATTAAATCAAAGTGGTAAAAAATTTGGGGTACACTTTCTTAAACAAAAACTCAAAAAAGCCTAGTATGTTAAATTCTCCCAAAAAAAAGTCAGCTTTATTAAATTAAAATTTATAATACGTGATTTAGGTTAACGAATAGACGACATTGTCAAAACTGATGAGGTGACTGCACGAAATTAAGTCAAGTATCACTTCACGGGTTGTTCATTAAAAAATGATCAGCGCAAAAATAATTTTAAAAAATTGTTTAAAATAATATTGATTAATAAATTAATTGTTTAACCACCTAACGATTTTCTAATTAAAAAATTGTTTTAACGAATTTTCCAGTGTGTTTTTCAAAAATAATTGTTTAAAAAAAAATATTCATAATTTTTATCAACAACAAAATCAATACTTTCTTGATTGTTTTCCAGTTTTTTTTTTCTGATTTTTAAATACTTTTTTGTAAATGACAAATTTTTTTATTGACAATATTTTTTTATTCAATAATTATTCGATACTTCAAAATTTACAAAGAGCTAGAAGGAAGACGGGCAACAAGTTGTGCCGCCAATCCTTTCTGGATAGCGAATCCGATCCTCCTAAAAATAACATCAGAAGACGTAGGAGTTTTTTTAAAAATTATTTTAAAATATCTGATTGTTTTTTCGAAAAATATTAAAATGGATTTTTTTAAATGAAAAAACATTTATATTAAAAAACAAATTCTTTTAATTCTAAAAATTTATTTATTCTAAAACTATACAGAAATATTTTTGTTAATCGTTTAAAAAAAATATGTTTGAAAAAAAATAGAGTTATAAGTTTAGAAATTAATTTGAATTGAAATTTAAAACTATAAAAAATATTAAGGGCCTGTTTGGAAGCGCTAGGAATCATTCCCGATAACGGAATGATTCCGAATCAATCAAAAAATACGTTTGGTTGGAGGTTTTTTAACACATGAAATTAATCCCATCATTTTCATTTCCTTTCCTAACCCTTATCCGATTTCATTCCGTTTCCATTCCACCGCTCCAACCAAACGGGCACTAAGATCTTTAAAGTTAAAAAAAAAAGTTTATAATTTCAATTGAAAATATAAGTAAACAAAATGAAATTAAATTTAAAAGTAAATTCTTTAAGTTTAAGAAAGTATAATGTTCAATTATAAATTATAAAATATAAGTTGTCAAATTTTAATATCGTTAAAATTAGATTTCAAATCTTAACTATTTTGATTTTTAAATTATAAAAAATTAAAGGTCATTAATAATATGAGAGACTAATACAAAACTATATAGTAAAATATTTAAAATAAATTTAATTTTTTCCATATATTTTTAGTATGATATTTATTATATTTTTTTACAAATTATTTTAAAACCTTTGTTTTCAAAAAATATTAAAATAGATTTTTTTAAATAAAAAAACATTGCTACTAAAAAACGAATTCTTTTAATTCTAAAACGTTATTTATTCTAAAACTATGAAGAAATATTTTTATTAATCATTTAAAAAAATACTTTAGGAAAAAAAGAAAGTTTATAAGTTTAGAAATAAATAAAGTTCAATTGAAATTTTAAAATATAAAAATATTAAGATCTTTAAAAGTTTAAAAAAAGAAAGTTTATAAGTTTAATTGAAAATATAAGTAAACAAAATGAAATTGAATATAAAATTAAATTCTCTAAGTTTAAGAAAGTATAAAGTTCAATTATAAATTAAGAAATATAAGTTGTCAAATTAATATTTTTAAAATTAGATTGTAAATTTTTACCATTTCGATTTTTAAATTATAAAAAATTAAATGCCACTAATAATATGAGAGACTAATACAAAATTATATAGTAAAATATTTAAAATAAATTCTATTTTTTTTCATACATTTTTTAACGTAAAATTTATTAGTTTTTTTACAAATTATTTTCAAATGTCTGATTTTTTTTAAAAAAAAATATTTAAATCGATTTTTTGAATGAAAAAACATTGATATTAAAAAACGAATTCTTTTAATTCTAAAACTTTACTTAAACTAAAACTATGAAGAAATATTTTTTGTTAATCGTTTAAAAAAATATATTTTAGAAAAAAAATAAAGTTTATAAGTTTAGAAACAAATAAAGATCAATTGAAATTTAAAAATATAAAAAATATTAAGATCTTTAAAAGTTAAATAAAAAGGTTTATAAGTGCAATTGATAATATAAGTAAACACAATGAAATTAAATTTAAAATTAAATTCTCTAAATTTAAGAAAGTATAAAGTTCAATCATAAATTAAAAAATACAAGTTATGAAATTTTAAATATTTAAAATTAGATTGCAAATCTTAACTATTTCGATTTTTTAAATTATAAAAAATTAATGGTCATTAATAATATGAGAGACTAATACAAAATTATATAGTAAAATATTTAAAATAAATTCATAAATTAAATATTTAAAATAATTTGGCTAAACATGTGGGACCTGAATTAACAAAAAATTGACACGTGAAAATTTAATGACGTTAATTCACCAAATTGTGCCACGTGTAAATTGATGAGATGGCTGCACGAATTGTGCCAAGTAGAAGTTCATGGACTGCTTTAGTATATAGACTAGTTTTAATACCCGTGTCCTGCACGGGTTATATGGTAATTGTGATATAAAAATTATTTGATAATTTATTACGTTAGAAATTATTTTACATGTTATGTGATGATTGTTGTATGTTTGAATTTTGTCATATTATGAATAGAATTCAACTAAGAATTCAAACCCTGCAACAACAACACTCGTAAATATAGGAATCCGGTATAATATTCCCGAGCTACTTGGATATGTAGCCAAAGTGATTACAAATGATAATTGTTAATATATTAACAAATCAATTAAATAATATTGTGACGTGCCTTAGCGAATAATCGATTTATGTAAGTTTGATGATGTGGTTGCATGAAACTATGCAAGTGCAAATTCATATAGTGCTTTAGTTGTTTATCATATGGATATTTTGCATACACGATTATGTAACCAAATTAGGTTTTTTACTAAAGATTTTCTAAATTAATTTCAAGAGTTAAAATAAAATTATATTACTATTCATTTTAACATCTACTAAAAATATGCTTAATAACACATATCATAAAATTTAAATTAAAAAGTTAAATAATAAAATACAAATATAATTATATAAATGAAAGAAATTTATATAGAATAAGTAGCATGTGTAAATTAAAAATTTTAATATCCTAAAAATTTTAATATCCGTTATATGGGTCGTTGACATACTAAAAGTGATGGTTTGACAACTTGTATAAATAGAGGTTAGTAACGGATATTGAAGATTAAACAAATGATACATTTTTTTGCCTTTTTGCTAAGTTAAGCTATAACTTTTATTCATAACGGATTAATATATGTTTTATGGGTCGTTGACCTACTTTTTTATGGGTCGTTTACTTACTGTTTTCAGCGAATTTGCTATCACACGTCGATTATCAAGTAAAGCTGATACTTTGATAACTTGAAAAGCGTTTATAATTGTCTAAGTTAATACTAATTTATCCGCTATTGTATGAGATTTTGTTTAATTTTATATTATAGAATTTTTTTATCATCATCTATAAATTATTTTTTAATTTATAAATTTTCAGATTCTGATTTTTTAAATATAAATGATTTATTGAAAATGTATGTGATTTAAATAAAAATATTACTCTACGGGTATTCTTTTTTATCTAAGTATTTTGTTGTCCTACTATGTTTTTAATCATAAAATACGGGTATTTTTTTTATATTACATCGGTTGTTACAAGAATAAAGTTCCAAATTTTAAATTTCGTTCATCCAATAATTTGTTTTTGCTTCTGTTTGTATTTTTAAACTTTATTTCAACATTTTGTGTATTTATTTTAAAAAAAACTTTCAATTTTTATTTTATTATTTATCACACATTTCGTTTCAATTTTTTTTTTTGCATAATTATATTTCAGGTTCCATTTAGATAATTACTATATATTAAAGTAATTTAGTTATAAGTCAATAACGAAGTTGTGCATTGTAACTTTAAAAAAATATTGTGCATTGTATAAGGATTAAATTTATGAAGCGTAGAAGAACAAAAAGTTCTTTATTTTGGACTATTTTTTCGTTTCGTGAATAATCAAATCCGAATTATTATTATAAAAGTTCATAAATATATCTTAAATTCGTACAACTAATATTATAAAGACACCCGCACAAGGTGCGGGCTATACACTAGTAATATATGTGAAACTACTAAAATAAAAAAAATATTGAAAAGGTTTTTTTTAAAAATATGTATCCTCAAGGACCGTAAGACAAACATATTTTTATTAAAAAAAAAATTAATAAGCTTTAGAAAAAACAAAGTTCAGTTAAATATCAAAAAAATAATTAAACAATATTTAATATTAAATAAAGTAAAGTGTATAGGTTTTAGAAAAGGAAGAAAAAAATTTCAACTGAAAATTATAAAATTAGAGTAAAAAAAGATTAAATAAAAAAATAAAGTTTATAATTTTTAGAAAAAAAATAAAGTTCAAATTAAAAAGCATAAGTAAATAAAATATTAAAATCTTTAAAACTTTTTTCAAAAAAATTTTAGAAAAATAACAACGTTCAAATGTTCAAATAAAAATTAAAAATACTTAACCAAATATTAAGATTAAAAAAAAATTAAAAATTTTAGAAAAAAATAAAGTTCAATCGAAAATTTAAAAATATAATTAAAAAATATTAAGATCTTTACAATTAGATTGCAAATCTTAACCATTTTAATAAATTAATTGAATATCAATTAATCTTTCATAGTAGCTTCATCAAATTATGACATGTGGCAAAACGATGAGGTGGCGGCACCAAATTGTACCAAGTGGCAGGTTACGGTCTGCTTTAGTATATACTAGTTTTAATACCCGTACCCTGCACGGGTTAGACGATAATTGTGTGTCAAAAAATTATTTGATAATTCATTATGTTGAGAATTGTGTTAATTGTTGTGTGATACTTGTTTTAAGATTGTATTTTTCACATTATGAATGGAAATCAAGCAAGAATTCAAATCTTACAATAACAATTGGGAAAGGAATCCGGGGCAATATCGTTTGAGATACTCGAATGTCAAAGTTAGTATAAATTTTAGAAAAATTCAAGTTTATTAAATTAAAATTTAGAGTATGTGATTTAGGTTAACAAATAGACGACATTGTCAAAATTGATGAGGTGACTGCACGAAACTAAGCCAAGTAACAGTTCACGAGTTGTTCATTAAAAAATTATTAGCGCAAAAATCATTTAAAAAAATTGTTTAAAAAAATATTGGTTAACAAATTAATTGTTTAAAAGCCTAACGATGTTCTAATTAAAAAATTATTTTAACTAATTTTTCAGCGTTCTTTTTTAAAAAAAATTGTATAAAAAAAATATTCATAATTTTTATCAAGAAATCGATACTTTCTTGATTTTTTTTCAGTGTTTTTTTTTTCTTATTTTTTAAATACTTTTGTGTAAATGACAAAAACTTTTTATTAAGAATATTTGATTTATTTTTTAAAAAGTTGATATTTTTTTTAAAAAAATCAAAATTATTATTTTTTTCGAAATTTTTTTTCGATTTTTTTCCATATATTCTTAAGCTATATGAAATTTATTAGTTTTTTTACAAATTATAAAATATCTGGTTTTTTTTCAAAAAAATATTAAATTCAATTTTTTTAAATTAAAAAAACACTTATATTAAAAAACGAATTCTTTTAAAACTTTATTTATTATAAAAATATGAAGAAATATTTTTGTTAATCGTTTAAAAAAATTATTTTTGAAAAAAAATAAAGTTTATAAGTTTAGAAATAAATAAAGTTCAATTGAAATTTAAAAATATAAAAAATATTAAGATCTTTAAAAGTTTAAAAAAAATAAAATTTATAAGTTCAATTGAAAATATAAGTAAACAAAATGAAATTAAATTTAATATTAAATTTTTTAAGTATAAGAAAATATAAAGATCAATTATAAATTAAAAAATATAAGTTTCAAATTTTTAATAAATTTAAAATTAGATTGCAAATCTTAACTATTTCAATTTTTAAATTATAAAAAAAATTAAAGGTCATTATTAATATGAGAGACTAATAAAAAATTATATAGTAAAATTATTTATAATGAATTTATAAATTAAATATTTTAAATTATTTAGTTTAACATGGTGGGACCTTAATTAACAAAAAATTGACACGTGTAAATTTTGATGAGGTGGCTGCACGAAACTGTGCCAAGTGGAAGTTGACGGGCTGCTTTAGTATATAGAACTATGAAGAAATAGTATTGTTAATCGTTTAAAAAAAAATATTTTTGAAAAAAAAAATAAAGTTTATAAGTTTAGAAATAAATAAATTTCAATTGAAATTTAAAAATATCAAAAATATTAAGATCTTTAAAATTTAGAAAAAATAAAGTTTATAAGTTCAATTGAAAATATAAGTAAACAAAATCAAATTAAATTTAAAATTAAACTTTTTAAGTTTAAGAAAGTATAAAGTTCAATTATAAATTAAAAAAATATAAGTTTTAAATTTTAATATCTTATAAATTAGATTGCAATTCTTAACTATTTTCGATTTTTAAATTATAAAAATTAAAGATCATTAATAATATGAGAGACTAAAACAAAATTATATAGTAAAATATTTAAAATAAATTCTATTTTTTCCATTCATTTTTAATATGAAATTTATTAGTTTTTTTACAAATTATTTTGAAATATCTGTTTTTTTTTTCAAAAAATATTAAAATCGATTTTTTTTAAATGATAAAACACTTATATTAAGAAACGAAATCTTTTAATTCTAAATCTTTATTTTTTTTTAAACTATGAGGAAATATTTTTTTAATCATTTAAAAAAATTATTTTTGAAAAAAAATAAAGTTTATAAGTTTAGAAATAAATAAAATTCAATTGAAATGTAAAAATCTAAAAAACATTAAGAACTTTAAAGTTTTAAAAAAAATAAAGTTTATAAGTTCAATTGAAAATATAAGTAAACAAAATGACATTAAATTTAATATTAAGTTCTTTAAGTTTAAAAAAGTTTAAAGTTCAATTATAAATTAAAAAACATAAGTTGTCAAATTTTAATATCTTTAAAATTAGATTGTAAATCTTAACTATTTTGATTTTTAATTTATAAAAAATTAAAGGTTATTATTAATATGAGAGACTAATAAAAAAAATTATATAGTAAAATATTTAAAATGAATTCGTAATTTAAATATTTAAAATAATTTAGTTTAACATGGTGGGACCTTAATTAACAAAAAATTGACACGTGTAAATTTTGATGAGGTGGATGCACGAAACTGTGCCAAGTGGAAGTTCATGGGCTGCTTTAGTATATAGATAGATAAGATAGATATAGATAAAAAAGTTAAGGATAAAAATATTAAATGAATAATATATAACTCGGGGAGACATTTAACATATTAATTTTTTGCTATTTTAATTCAACGGTTCAACTTGTTTTTATCTTTATCTTATCTTATCTTATATCTATTAAAGCAGAAACCTCTATTGCTACGTGTCAACGTCATGTTTCTCAAAGCCTAAAAAATCTATTATCTATTATACATACTAAAAGAGAGTGCATGATTTGATGATGTGACACGCTGTGGAAGAAGCAATCAAATGGAGCTCCCACAATTTTTTGGCCAATAAATCTTTATTTTTTTAAGCCAGAAAATTTTTTTTTACTAAACTGACATACTACTATTCAAAATTATACGTAGCTTTTTTTTTGTTGGAGATTCTCCAAGATCTTATAGGCCAATAAATCTTTATTTTTTGTGTCAGAAAACAAACTGGTCAAAAAATCTTTTTTTATTAAAGTATATAAATTTTATAAAATAAACTAGTAAAAACTTTTTCGGCACAAATAATTAAGAATATTAAAAAAAAATCCTTTTTTTATGTTTTTAAAAGATTTGTTTAAAAGATATCCAAAATCTTTGATTATTTTGTAAAAAGAAATTAAGACTCCATATTTTTATCGTATTAAATTTTTTTACTAAATCTCGAATTAAGCCAATAACTTTTTTTTACTAAACCTTAATTATTTTGTAAAATGTGAATTTTGTTATCCCACATCGGTTATCAGAGAAGAATGACACTTTGGCAACATGTATAAATAGACCTCAAATGTTTGAAGATTATACAAATCATATATTTTTGGACCTTTTGGTCAGAATCAAGTATAATACTTATTGATACCGGATTAGTATTTGTATATGGATTGTTGTGACCTACTAATTCGTAGGTCGTTTTGATCTAATGATTTTTGGGTCGTTTTGTTTTGATATAATGATTTTTGGATCGTTTTGATCAAATGATTTTTGGATCGTTTTGACCTACAGATTTTTGGGTCGATTTGACCTAATAATTTGTGGGTCGTTGTAACCCACTGATTTGTGGTGTAACACCCCAAATTCTGAGAACTCGGGACATTACTGGTTAGGACCTCACAATGGGTCCCGACCTTAATTTGACAACAATATTACTAGGAACTTGCAACAAGACACAAATAAGGAAAACCGAAATTCATACAATAGTATTCTTAAGGTAATGAATGCAACACGGTCTAGCAGCCTAAAGTACTTAAACAAGGAAACAACAACAACTGTCTGAACAAAAGAAACCACAACAACCAACAACCCCAACCCTAAGGAGTACGGAGACCCGGCTGAAGATGTAGAAATCTCGTTCGTGCAGCACGTTGAAGACGTCGGTTGCAGAGGCTAGACTCGGTGTCGGGCGGGGCCACACTAGTCGGTATCTGTTGTCGCAGAAATGTCCATGTTCCCTGATCTCCGGTGAGAGCGAGACGGTGCGCAGAAGGGAGAAAGAAAGGCGGTATCGATGTCTAGACGTGAGATAGTTGTGCGTAGGAAGCGGATGGTTTAGCACTGAGATTAGGTTAAGGAAGCTAATTAGGTTTTAGGTTAATTTTGGGCCGGCTGTTTAAGATAGTGGGCCTACCCGATTGGCCTGCTCATCCCTTTAGAGGATGGGCTGAAAGGTGAGTCGTTACTCATACGGAACCGCCCTTCGAGTTTTAAATTATACGAAATTATAATCGGGTGCCATAATTATTATTTTATGTGAATTACGGTCACATAAAATGATAGAATTTAGGTCATTTTATTTTGTTTAAGACATAAGAAAGGTTAGCGAATCGAATACGGTTCGATTTGTTTTAAACGGAAATTAAAATTTTCCGGGTATTACATCAGTGCCTCTTAAAATAAGTTTCGTCCCGAAACTTAGCATAATGTATCTAATCAAACGACTTTCTTTGTATAACTTGGTTTCACTAAATCCCATTTTCTAACATGCAACTACTCAATCATCATACTCAGGCACACCTCACATAAAGCACAAATACTCATTCCAAGGTAACACATGACAAAAAAAAACAACATTACCCGAGTACTAACTCGTCGATACAAAAGTAGCTGCTAACTCTGCAGGGTACTCAGGGTTCTAATGCTCTCCTCCGTGTCCTAAATAGCCTCATCGGTTCCTCGTCTAGACCACTAAAACTCTACAAACGCATGAACCGTCTAAAATTTCTTATCTTCATAGCTGATGACGTGTCTCGGATTTAGTAGGTACTCTCTCAACGGTTTGATTTTCTAAACTTACTTCTAGTTCTTTTGATGACTCTACCAAACCAAAACTTATCCTTCTACTGGGTCCACTTGATTCTGAACTAATGATCTTAAACTTCCGTCGGCACTTTACTAAGTGCCTAATGCTCTTTATAATTCAAACCGCCTGGCCCTGTTTTCTCAATGTGACCTAACCGGATCGTTCCTTACTTAATGGGTTTTCACTTACTTCTTGTCCAACTTTTGAATTTATATAACTCAAAACAAATCACACACCCAAGTGGACCTTTTTATATAAATTTCTAATTTCTTAACTTGAAAACATAATTCGCCTAACATTTGATCTTCTTCATCTGTGGGTTATGGGCCTACCACACTTCTAGTGTAACACCCATTAATCACAATGGCGTCTTTCTGAGGGTCAACATGATTTACCCAACTCCCGCCTATACTTCCCCTCTACTACTAGCAATGTCCTCTTCAAATAGACCCTTACTCTATTACTCAACCGTAGTTTAACCTCTAACCCGATTCTCTCCATATCCTTAGATCATCTCAGAAGGTTGTCGTTGCCTACTCGGGGAACCCTCCAAGGCATCGGTAAAGTTACCTCTTAAATCCGTAGTCACTAATGTCTCTTCTTGCTGTACCTACTCGTCAATACCAACCAACACTTACACGTCTTCAACTGACGTCGGTCCGTCTATAATTGACTTATCTCAGTATCCCGAACTTACTCTTCTCATACCTATAGTGGCGTTAAATTCTTGTTGAGCATCATCTGCCCGATTATGTAACACCCCGAATCCGCGGGACTCGGGATGTCACATTGGGCTAGGATCTCACAATGGATCCTGACCCTAGCCTGACAACAAGTTCACTGGACCTTACAACATGGCACTGACATATATAAAACAAATACATAAAACAGTATAAACTGTACGACCCAAAGTAAAAAAAACAAAAACAACATAGCCGAGTATATAAAACGACATCTTCACATAGGAGGTACAAAAGATCATCCTCATATAGGAGGGGAAACACAACAACCCCAAACCAACCACCTAATCTACGAGAGTCCTCGGCCTGTCACCCTCCCAGATCACCCAGTAGCGCCTAACCTGTAAACATCTACAACACGGTATGAAACCGTTAGCTATCCATACACATATATAGAGTAATGCATAAACACAATCACACATAGGGAAATATAAACATATCAGCATGTTTTCACTCATTTACCCATTTATTCATCTCAATATAATGGTCATTCACTCAAATCGTATAGATATAATATATATGAAACTAGGTGACACGAGGACCGATGCATCCTCGCCTCTGAGCCTGCTAGCCAGCCGTACTAGTATCGGTCACACAATCCGTGTACCCTATGGGAGTGGATTGCGCCCTTCCTGTAAACCGGTCTGGCCTGACATCAGAGAACCTCCCAGACTCCACGGCGGGATGAAAGGGAAAGGTTATCACAGCCACGCAGTGGGGCAATCAATAAAACATAGGTCGGTAAATACGACATCACATGCTATCATAGCAAACATATAAGGCACACACCACTCATACAAACACCCAATATAAGGATGGTAGCTAAGTAAGTCCTACGGACTTACCTCAACCTCGTACAAACTCAACCACGATCACCTCTACACTGGAGGGACAACACGGCCTATAAAAAGGCATAAAGAGATATATCAACCTCTATTCATCAAAGGGGTCACACCTAGACCCAAAGGGATCCATAAGGATCATACTCAATCCTATAACCTCGAATAACATGCTAAACTTAAAAGCCACATCAGGGCATAAATCCAAACTCATGATATCATCACCAACTAAAATCCCATAATTACCAAAATAATGTAACGAGCATAAATGGAAATTCCACTTATCCATTTTAACCAACTCAAGGTCAATTTATACTAACCCGCAATACGGAAAACGAATAAATTCATAACTTATTCGTTACTAACCCGATATACGAACCGGAAGAAGATCCAGACTCCTAGCGATACGGGGAGTAAGAGCGCGGTATAAAACCTTACATTTGATGACTTGCGGTGGTCCGTCGGCGTTCCGATAGCGGTAAACGGAAGCTTAACCAAAAAGCTAGCAAACGGGAAATAAGTTTGTACCACGTTGAAGAGAACAAGGTAAGGGACTCGTTGGTACAAACGGATTTGAAATTGGATCGAAGATGAATGATTTATAGAAGGTTAAAGATGGATGTATAATTAGCCGACTCTTCTCTGCAACTTTGAATTGAAAGGTGAAAATGAATTGAAGTTGATATGTGCTGTACATTAGCCGACTTTCTATTAAAATATATATATATATATATATATATATATATATATATATATATATATATAATGTTTATCCAAAACATTTAATTAAAACGCGGTTATATTTCCGATCTCAAAACTTTATGAAATTGGAATATAAAATCCGAAATATTATCGGGATAATTAATTCATAACTATCTCGTAAAATGGGCATTCCTAAGCCACCTTTCGTAACCGCTAAGAATCGGGATAGCGACTCTTTTATCTGTTTTGCCTTTTCATGTTATTTCATATCTAGGACATGTCCGATGCCCTGATCATTTCTCTCAACTGCATTTTTATTAATTGGAGCTCCCAAATGCTCCAAATAACACCGGAGGGTAAAAATAATTACCCGGGGGAAAAAGTAAAAATTTTTCCAAACGTCCAAAATTACGCGAGGAACATAACGGTGGGACTCATACTCATCACTTGCGAAATCTTCGCGAGTTATATATCAATTACTATCAATGATTAAGTTAATCAACATTAATTAGAATTCGGAAATCCTAGCTATTACATCACACACCCCTTAAAAAAAAGTTTCGTCCCGAAACTTGAACAATTCCCAAATCTTTTCGGACCCATACGCCGAGGTATAACTCTCACTCTTTCTATCGGAGGTATCACATCTCCGTTCAAAAGATCACAACCTATAACAATCTATAACCTCAAGTATAAACATGGAGGAATCATCATCTCCAGGAAACAGGGTCATAACGCTACCCAAAGGCGTAGAGGAATCACGTCTCTCGCCATACCACATCACAAGGCATAGAGGAAGCACATCTCTAGCCAAAACATATCACATGCATAGAGGAAATACGTCTCTAGCCAACCCATAAACATATATATCGCATGGAGGAATCACATCTCCACGAAACTATGTCCATCAAGGTAGCATGGAGGAAAGAACCATCTCCAGGTGAATCCTAATCCCACCCAAATAGCATGGAGGAAAGAACCATCTCCAGCTATAAATATGATCATACTCGGGTAGCGTGGAGGAAGTAATCATCTCCAGCTATAGCATACATCACACTAGCACATCAAGATCTACTAAGATCATAAATCACATCACAACTAGCATGGAATAACACATCAAGGCATATAAGCATATAAGCACAACATTCATCAAGATAGCACTAAGATATACTCGTGCTCCCACAAATGGGTATGTCCTAACATATACTCTGGATAGTCCCTCGGGGCACTATCCTCAGTCTCTCACATAGCCTCTTCAGGTCTTCATCTCGACCATCATATCCTCAATATGGGAATGTCTTTCGAATGCAAGCGTTTCATATCTCATTCCAAGAATGTAATCGAATGCTCAACAAAAGTATGGTTGGACTCAACCATCAATCATCGTAACTCACAAGGTGTCTCGAGTCTGGTATATACTTCCTCAGTTAAGACATATGAAACACTGGGTGGATATCCTCTAATCTCATAGGCAAAGCTAAACATCATGCTACCTTCTCCGTACTGGTCGATCTCAAATAAACCATCATATTGGAAACTCAGTTCCCTTTCCACATTAACACAACTAATGTCTCACAGTTGAGATACCTCCAGCCGGACATGAACTCTCGCTTTAACTTTAGAGGTTAACGCCTCTTGTCTACATATAATATCTGGCGACTCTGTAAAACCAGCATTCTTCTTTCAATCAACGTTACTTGAACTATAAAATCCTGAATCTGGTCAGGTGTTATAACACTACTACTGCTAGATCACTTCTAGCATAAGGATATACGACATCTATGTCTATATATTGCCTCATAGGGCCATCCCAAAAAGATGCACGTCCTTCATTGTTATATAATAAACTCATTAATGGAAGGTAACCATCCACGTTTCCCATTCAACTTACAACTTATAATAGATCTTTAAGATCTAGATGATCCTCTCTAAATGACCATCTGTCACGGGGTGAATTGTAGTCATGAGGTACAGACTCATCCCCAAAGCAGTCTGAATCGACTGCCCAAAATCTCAAAGTAAAATCATCCATCTCGATCAGAAATGATCGTTCTCGGTATACCATGGAGTCTCGCTATCTGTCTAGTGTACTCCTCAGCCAATTCATTCACTAGCCACGTCCTTCTGATAGAAATGAAACGTGTTGGTTTCATTAATTTGTTACCAACAATCCAGATAACATCAATCTTCTACTAGGTCACAATCCCATAACAAGGTCCATAGAGATGTCCTCCCAAATTCTACTACTGCACTGGTAGTGGGTGGGGCTTATCTCTAGATCGGAAATACTCTATCTGGACCTGCGGACAGGTCACACACTGTATCACAAATCTGGTTATGTCGGCTTCATAGAACATAATCGTCTCATCTCATGGTACATCTTACTCGTACCTGAATGTACTGAATAAGGCGTACAATGGGTATACCGTAATATTTTTTGTCTCCATCTGCATCAGCAGGTACACAAAAGTGGTCATGACTCTTCATCAGCCCATCTACTCCCATGGAGAACTATGGTGCCTCAGTACGAGTAGTCCTTTCTCTAAAACTTGTCAAGGTCGGGCAAGTCTCCTGCTTCTGTTGGACTTCATCCAACATACCAGGTAGAACCTCTGAGGTATAACTGAGTATCCTCATCAAGGAACTGATTGTTCAACTCTAGCCAAGCTAGATCTCTCTGAAGTTGAAGCTGAACTATCAGTCTCACAATCATCTTCTCTTGGAGCGTCTTTCCATTCAAGTTATCGACGACAACGTTCAACTTCTCTGAATGATATGGAATCTTCAAGTCAAATATTCAACCCTTGTTGCATAAAATATACTTCAGATTCCTATGATCTATAGAAATCTGACATGAAGATCACACCGGTACGGTCTTCTCAAAAGACTCGCAAATGAATACGTAATCATATAAAATCCTTCCTCAAAGCATTGGTAGCAATCGGCTGAGCCGAGCAAACTACGTATTCCTTAATATTCATTAGTATCTCCCATGTTACAACATACTTAATTCTCACTAGGTCAACCATGATCCCACTGACGGAGACAACATGACCTAAAAAGGCTACCACTGACATCTCAACTTACACTTAGAGAGCGTAGCATACAACTCTCTATCTCTCGAAATCTGTAGAACGGTCCTCAGACGATCGGTCTACTATTCTCTGCTATGAGAGTATACCGACATGTCATCAATGAAGTCCACCACCAACTAATCAAGGAAGTCGATGAAGATACTGTTCATCAACTCCATAAAAACTACTAAAACATTCGTCAACCCAAATGACATCACTACAAACTCGTAGTGTCCATAACGGGTATGGGATGTTATCTCATACACATGTTGCTCTCTCATCCATGACTAGGGATATCTTGAGCATAAAGGAATCCCGAAAACACAATTGCTTCTTGAAGTTAACTCGTCAGGTCGTTAATACGGAACATGGAACCCATTAGGGTAAACCCGTTTCAGTAAACTTTTCAAGTTATCAGTACAATATCTCAACAAGCACCATATAGTGTGGCTTTCCCATTCAATCTTGTATCATACTTCAACTCGATAACAATGTCCACACTCCGCTGAGGTGGAAACTAGACGGTTCAGTAACACGTCTATAAACTCATAAACAACCGGAATACCTTCCATTGTTGGACTATCTCGCTCCTTCATGGTATAACACTAGAAGGCGTCACATCCCTATGCTATCAACTCGATGCTCGTACAGTCCTGATGACAAACCCGTCTCTTCAAAGGTTTTAACCTTAGAAGACCTCTATTTACCATCTCAGTAAAGACTATAATAGCCTTACTATTAATATCTAACATCTCATGATATCTATTCATCCAATCCATACACATAATGACTTCCTCATGCACCTACGGCATGACAAAGAAGTCTACAAGCCATACACAAGTCCCGGAATAAGGGAACAACCACATATCTCGCGGGTACCTCAGACCCCTAGCTGGTAATCCTGTAAAGGAAAGTCCACCTTCTACTATATATCAAAGATCAACCACTAACGCATGCATCGAAAGACAAGAAGTGCATAGCACTCATAACAAACAAAACTCCACTAGGTAAACAATTAACGAGAATGGTACCTGTAACAGCTAACTCCCGTACATATCATTACTCGATCTCGGATCTATGCTCCTCAAGTATCACTGAGGTCCTCAATATAGCCTCCACTTCCACTCTTTCAACACCAGAAAGAGGAAGGTCTTGCTGGGAAGAAACACTACCTTGCTGACAGAAAGGGGCCAGATGGCCTAGTTCACCACAAATAAAACAAGCTATCGGTGCCAAAGGGCACTCAGAACGCAAATGATCTGGATAGCCACAATTGTAACATAATTGTCCCATTCTTGCAAGCTGTGCAACTGAAGGGTAACTCGATCTTCATCGTCCACCTTGAATGATCGAGAGGGAACTTGTAAAGGCAAAACCTTGCCCTGTCGACAAAACTTCGCTCTATGTCCTGCTTTACCACACGTAAAGCATATGATGGGCGTCTTTGGGCACACAACTCGCCAGTGTCCCAACTTCCACGCAATTAAAACATTGTAGTTCCTTGCCAGTCATCTTCATGGCCAAAGGATCACTAGATTGTCCTGATATCGGACTTGATTCACCATTCATCATCTTGACTTCTCCACTAACTGATTCAGTCTATTGCTTCTTTCCAGATCTATAAGCTTCAGTTGATCTCGCAATTGTTGGTAAATCCGGTGTGGATCTACCCGCTATCACCGCTTCATATACTTGTTACATATATTCTTGAAACTCAGATCTACTCGTGGAGACACGATCAACCTCTTCAAACTCGTTCTCTGCCATAGGCGATACAACAGCGGAAACTGGTCCCTGACCTATCACTACTGGAGGAAGAGGGGGTGTACCCCTACCTCATCCCACTACAGATACTACTCTAGTTTGAGTCATCTGTAGGATATACGCACCTAATCTTATAAGGCTATATATATGCCATAGGTATCGATATGTATATAATACATCCACATAATCCATAGTACACACAGATATATATACATATCTACGCTGCAGAGATCCATGGCAGAGGTGACGACTTCTCGTACATTCTATCCCAAAACCACACTTAAAACCAAAACCTTTGAAAACGTCAGATCCCGTGGGGCTCTGTTTATTTTACCTATCAAACCTCATTGCAGGTAGCAAGTGCCATTGTTGTCAACCTGGGCTCTGATACCAACTCTGTAACACCCCGAATCCGCGGGACTCGGGATGTCACATTGGGCTAGGATCTCACAATGGATCCTGACCCTAGCCTGACAACAAGTTCACTGGACCTTACAACATGGCACTGACATATATAAAACAAATACATAAAACAGTATAAACTGTACGACCCAAAGTAAAAAAAACAAAAACAACATAGCCGAGTATATAAAACGACATCTTCACATAGGAGGTACAAAAGATCATCCTCATATAGGAGGGGAAACACAACAACCCCAAACCAACCACCTAATGTACGAGAGTCCTCGGCCTGTCACCCTCCCAGATCACCCAGTAGCGCCTAACCTGTAAACATCTACAACACGGTATGAAACCGTTAGCTATCCATACACATATATAGAGTAATGCATAAACACAATCACACATAGGGAAATATAAACATATCAGCATGTTTTCACTCATTTACCCATTTATTCATCTCAATATAATGGTCATTCACTCAAATCGTATAGATATAATATATATGAAACTAGGTGACACGAGGACCGATGCATCCTCGCCTCTGAGCCTGCTAGCCAGCCGTACTAGTATCGGTCACACAATCCGTGTACCCTATGGGAGTGGATTGCGCCCTTCCTGTAAACCGGTCTGGCCTGACATCAGAGAACCTCCCAGACTCCACGGCGGGATGAAAGGGAAAGGTTATCACAGCCACGCAGTGGGGAAATCAATAAAACATAGGTCGGTAAATACGACATCACATGCTATCATAGCAAACATATAAGGCACACACCACTCATACAAACACCCAATATAAGGATGGTAGCTAAGTAAGTCCTACGGACTTACCTCAACCTCGTACAAACTCAACCACGATCACCTCTACACTGGAGGGACAACACGGCCTATAAAAAGGCATAAAGAGATATATCAACCTCTATTCATGAAAGGGGTCACACCTAGACCCAAAGGGATCCATAAGGATCATACTCAATCCTATAACCTCGAATAACATGCTAAACTTAAAAGCCACATCAGGGCATAAATCCAAACTCATGATATCATCACCAACTAAAATCCCATAATTACCAAAATAATGTAACGAGCATAAATGGAAATTCCACTTATCCATTTTAACCAACTCAAGGTCAATTTATACTAACCCGCAATACGGAAAACGAATAAATTCATAACTTATTCATTACTAACCCGATATACGAACCGGAAGAAGATCCAGACTCCTAGCGATACGGGGAGTAAGAGCGCGGTATAAAACCTTACATTTGATGACTTGCGGTGGTCCGTCGGCGTTCCGATAGCGGTAAACGGAAGCTTAACCAAAAAGCTAGCAAACGGGAAATAAGTTTGTACCACGTTGAAGAGAACAAGGTAAGGGACTCGTTGGTACAAACGGATTTGAAATTGGATCGAAGATGAATGATTTATAGAAGGTTAAAGATGGATGTATAATTAGCCGACTCTTCTCTGCAACTTTGAATTGAAAGGTGAAAATGAATTGAAGTTGATATGTGCTGTACATTAGCCGACTTTCTATTAAAATATATATATAATGTTTATCCAAAACATTTAATTAAAACGCGGTTATATTTCCGATCTCAAAACTTTATGAAACTGGAATATAAAATCCGAAATATTATCGGGATAATTAATTCATAACTATCTCGTAAAATGGGCATTCCTAAGCCACCTTTCGTAACCGCTAAGAATCGGGATAGCGACTCTTTTATCTGTTTTGCCTTTTCATGTTATTTCATATCTAGGACATGTCCGATGCCCTGATCATTTCTCTCAACTGCATTTTTATTAATTGGAGCTCCCAAATGCTCCAAATAACACCGGAGGGTAAAAATAATTACCCGGGGGAAAAAGTAAAAATTTTTCCAAACGTCCAAAATTACGCGAGGAACATAACGGTGGGACTCATACTCATCACTTGCGAAATCTTCGTGAGTTATATATCAATTACTATCAATGATTAAGTTAATCAACATTAATTAGAATTCGGAAATCCTAGCTATTACAGATTAATCCTTTCATGCTTCACTAATTCGTTTTATCTTCCACACTTCTGTTTCCTTAGGCTAACTCTACTTCTCGAGCCCAACTGGGTCATTCATCTTGACTTAAATAGTCATTCCAAGTCTTCAACGATAGCTGGTAAGTGTCTTTGTAGTTCTGGTGACTTTAATTATCATCTCCTTGCAGTTCCCCTGGCATGGGTTGTCGGTGTTGATGACTTAGGTCTTGTGATAATTGGGGTCACCTTGGACTTTCGAGTCCATCAAGGCCGTTCTCATATATACATTCTTTCGCTGGTGTTACCGGAAATATTGCTTCATGCAACTCCGTTGTTTCCGCTACAGGGTTTCAACTCTTTGGTACCGGCATTGTAATTTCTTTCAAATTCCTATATCCTTGAGGAGGTCAAAACCTCTCCACATTTGTAGAGTCTACATTTTGCTTCTACACTCCATTGTAGGTATCCCATTTCATGCACCTTAGACCCTCATATCCGGATCGACATTTTACCTCTTTCGGTCTCTCACGCTTGTCTTGTGAACTCTTCTACTAGGTGACTCGTCTTATAACAATTTCTTCCCCTGAATCGGTCTCAACTTCCAGTTGATCATTACTGCTCATTCCATTTTGGAACTTAGTTATGTTGTACTCTTACATAGATTCTACAAAGGCATCCTTATCTCAACACTTTATTCCAATTTAGCAAGACCGCCTTTTGACACATGACTTTCCTTCTTACTAGTTAAGTTATTCTTTTGGTTTACACTTTATCCATCCAAGCGTTATCGGTCCGATGTGTATGACTTTTATTAAACACCTATCGGTACCCTTTTCATAAGAAACCTCAGTTGTATATGATTTTATCAAAAATCAAAGTTCCTGACTCGCATTTATTATGTTGTCCTTATGCTTGTGTCGCTTTATCTTCTATAAATCTTTACCCCCAGGAGGATAGTTAAATCCCTTTGAGATTTCTCGTATACGCCTTACGGATCACGTTGGTTGATCTTATTATTTTTATCAACTATTATGTCATCATTCGAGCTTGAATTTTCATGGGAGTACCCCATTTCTCATTAAACTTTTATATATACATCTTTCGGAAATCCTCTTATTGGGGTAATAACGGATCCATATAACAACTTTTAGTCATTCAACTATATTCCTTCTCATGTCTGTTCTAACCAACATGTAGATTCCATCTGAAATCACCTCACAACTCGACCACACGTTTCACTAAGACTTTAAATCATACTCTCTATGTTTGTGCCTCCTCTGTAATTCCAATTATTCTGTATCACTTCTTTAGATCACAAAGGTGTCCCCTGTCATTCTCGACAGTTTGACCCCACTTTTTCTCGGAGGAGCACCATCAGTCTTATTTGTGTGGGATGTTAAGACTTAAAACATGTTCACAATCATCTGTTTCTTCTCATTCCTCTAGTTCCCTTATGCAATCTATTAGTACTACTGTGAACTATACCTTTTTCTTAGCCAGAAGGTAAGAAACTGCTCACAACCATTTCCTTAATCTCTTTAAAGACCTATGGTGTCATTCCCGGCCGTCAAAATCTTCTCCTTAAATTCTTAATTTAGAGATATTGGCTCGAACTCATTCCATGTTACTATTAAGGGTACTGGTACTTGTATCGGTTTAACTTTACAATTGTCGTCGTTGATGTTTTGTAGGGATTCTCCATATGGCGGTAACATTCTTTAGTAAATCTGATGTTATTCTTCTTATCTACCAACCGGTTGTCACTGGTCAACTCAGACGTGTGAATTCTCCGTTATTACTAGTTAGTCTATAGTTGGTCTTCTACCAGATCGTAGACTTACTTTTCTTCTATCTCTTTCGATGCGGATATACAAGGTGAAAACTTATCCCATATAGGTTATTCGTTTATACACATTTAGCTCCTTCCACAATTTACACCTGCCATCTATGGGTTTATCAAACCTTCCGTGATAGCTTACAAACCCATCTTCGCGGTTCCTTTTTCCTAAGTTATCGTCTACCTGCAGCTCTTTGTAGTGAACCACTAGTATGGTTGACTTAAGTCTCTTGGTGATTGAGTAGTTATTATGATCCCTCAAGTCCATCATGATCATTCCCGCACATGCTTCTTCCTCGGTGGATGTTGTTTTGTAACATTACCTTCGTGGAAATCCATTGTCTTAATTTCAGACTTCTTCTATCTTTGATATTTGTGTCGTGCTTTCCTTCAACATTCTCGTGTCTCTAAAGGAGTCAATCCATCTCCATGGTTATGAAATTTATTAATTTTTTTGTCTTTTAAACTCGATCGTAAATCTCTGTCTTGGTACTCCTTTAATCTTTTACATCTGGGTCAACACTCTATTTTCTCTGTACTCTCATGCTCATACTTGTCTATGGTGGCATCCACCTTGGTTGTAGTGTCCTTTAACCCGCCAAGTGTAGTTGTGCTATACTTTGTTTGAATGGTGTTTTGATGTTGTCCTCTTCAATCCGCGCTCTTATTAGTCCTTACATGCATCTTGAGTTTCACCTCTCGTCGTCATCCCACTAAGATCCCCGTACGGTTTTCGATTACTTCTTTTTGAATTGCTTGATATTCTTTTCTCGCCCGATTGTTCTTGTTGTTAACATCCTCTAGTAATCCTCAACTCTTTAACCACTCGTTCTTCGGACAATTGTAGAAACCACCAGGGCGTCCGCCATAATGTAATGTTCCAATCTGGGGTATGAGTCCACTATCTTCTTATAGATACCCTTTAAGATCTTCAAACATTTTATCATGAGGCGATGATCGCATCATGATAACTCAACTAAAGGATATTTCATATCCTCTAGGGTAACAACCTGCTACATATATATATAGATATTTATATAACATACATAATTGTACAATACTATAAGTCTAAACTAAGCATACTGAGATCCACGGTAGTAGTGGTGGTCAGCCGTACTTTTCTATCCCCAACCAGACTATGCATGCATTTGAAAACCAAAAGTCCTTTTTAAAACTCAGATCCTTTTTCGGGTTCTGCTCGAGTACTTATTCGGTCTTTCAGAAGATTTCAAGTTCCATTGTTGCCAACCTAGAGCTCTGATACCATGTTGTAACACCCCAAATTCTGAGAACTCGGGACATTACTGGTTAGGACCTCACAATGGGTTCCGACCTTAGTTTGACAACAATATTACTAGGATCTTACAACAAGACACAAATAAGGAAAACCGAAATTCATACAATAGTATTTTTAAGGTAATGGATGCAACGACCTACGAATTAAACTTTTTATTAAATCACGAATTAAGCTAATAAATTCTTTTTTACTAGACCATAATTAGCCTAAATCTTTTTTTAATTAGTTCCAATTTTAAAGTATTTTATTTGGATTACTAACTAATTCCGATTACAATAACATTTACTCTTCTTTTAATATTTTTTCCAAATATTTAAAATTAAAAGATATTGTTCATAATCTTATCTCATACTCGTAAGCTTAATTTCCTTCCTATCTATATACTTTACTAAAATAGAAGACATTAATGCTGACGTGGCGCTCCACGTTTTTATCGGATTAAATCTTTTACTAAATCACGAATTAAGCCAATAATTTTTTTTACTAAACCTTAATTATTTTGTATAATATAAATTTTGTTATCCTACATCGGTTATCAGAGAAGGATTACACTTTGACAACATATATAAATAGACCTACAAGGTTTGAAGATTATACAAATCATACATTTCTAGATCTTTTGGATCGTTGTAACCTACTGATTTTTGGGTCGTTGTAACCTTCTGATTTGTAGTTCGTTTTGACCTAATGATTCGTGGGTCGATTTGATCTAATAATTTGTGGGTCGTTGTGACTCACTGATTTGTGGGTCGTTGTGACCTATGAATTTGTGGGTCGTTGTGACCTATTAATTTGAGGGTAGTTGTGACCTATTGATTCGTGGGTCGTTGTAACCTATTGATTCGTAGGTCGTTGTGACCTATTGATTTGTGGGTCGTTGTAACCTATTGATTCGTGGGTCATTGTGACCAACTGATTCGTGGGTCGTTGTAACATACTGATTTGTGGTCGTTTGTGACCTACTGATTTGTGGACCGCTGAACTATTAAATTCGTAATTCTTATTTTATCAATATACTAAATATACACCTATATACTTTACTAAAACAAAAGACAATAATTATGATGTGACGCCCCACGTTTTTTTGTCGGATTAAAATTTTTACTAAATCACGAATTAAACTAATAAATCCTTTTTTTACTAAACCATAATTATTTTGTAAAATATGAATTTTGTTATCCCACATCGGTTATCAGAGAAAGATGATAGTTTGACAACATTTATAAATAGACCTATAAGGTTTGAAGATTATACAAAGCATACATTTCTGGACCTTTTGGTCAGAATCAAGTATAATACTTATTCATACCGGATTAGTAATTTGAATGTGGATTGTTGTTACCTACTAATTCGTAGGTCGTTTGAACCTAATGATTTGTGGGTCGTTTTAATCTAATACTTTGTGTTTCGTTGTGACCTACTGATACTTGGGTCCTTGTGACCTAATGATTTGTGGGTCCTTGTGACCCAATGATTTGTGGGTCCTTGTAACCTATTAATTTGTGGGTTTTTGTGACCTATTAATTTGTGTGTCGTTTGTGACCTATTGATATGTGGATCGTAGTGACCCACTGATTTTTGAATCGTTGTGACCTACTAATTTGTGGGCCGTTGTGAGTTGTGACCTAATGATTTGTGGTTCCTTGTGATCTACTAATTTGTGGGGGTCATTCTGATCTACTAATTTTTGTTGTGACCTACTGATTTGTGGTTCGTTTGTAACCTACTGATTTGTGGGTCGTTTGTAACCTACTAATTTGTGGACCGTTGAACTATTAAATTCGTAATTCTTATTTTATTAATATACTAAATATACATATATATTCTATATACTTTACTAAAACAAAATGCACTAATTCTGACATGGCGCCCCCACGTTTTTTCTCGGATTAAACTTTTTACTAAATCATGAATTAAGCTAATAAATCTTTTTTTAATTAAACCATAATTATTTTGTAAAATATGATTTTTGTTCTCCCACATCGATTATGAGGAAAGGATGACACTTCGAAAACATGTATAAATAGATCTAGAGTGTTTGAGGCTTATAAAATTCATACATTTCTGAACCTTTTGGTCAGAATCAAATATAATACTTATTCATATCGGATTAGTATTTGAGTGTAATCATTGTGACCTACTAATTGTTGGGTCGTTCTGACCTAATGATTTTTGGGTCGTTGTGACCTAATGATTTGTGGGTCGTTGTGCTCTTGTGGGTCCTTGTGATCTACTAATTTGTGGGTCCTTGTAACCTACTGATTTGTGGACCGTTAAACTATTAAATTCGTAATTCTTATTTTATCAATATTGTAATAACTAGGATTTTCGAATTCTAATTAATGTTGATTAACTTAATCATTGATAGTAATTGACTTTTAACTCGCGAAGATTGCGCAAATGATGAGTATAAGTCTCACCGTTGTGTTTCTGGCGTAATTTTGGGCTTATGGGGAAATTTTCACTTTTTTTCCCCAGTAATTATTTTTACACTCCGGTGTTATTTGGAGCATTTGGGAGCTCCAATTAATAAAAATGCAGTTGAGAGAAATGATCAGGATATCGGACATGTCCTAGATATGAAATAACATGAAAAGGCAAAACGGCCAAAAGAGTCGCTATTTCGTTTTTTAACGGCTAAGAAAGACGGCTTATGAATATTCATTTTCCGAGGCAATTGTGGAATAATTATCCCTACAATATTCAAAATTTATTGTTCCAATTTCGAGAAGTTTGGAGAAAGGGGTTCAACCCGCCATTGGATATCGGTTAAAGGATAATTATCGACTTCGCTAAAGGATAATTATCGTCTTCGCTATAAATAGAGGAAAATCGTTTATTAATTCATTTCCTTTCCCGTTTCATCGTAAAAGCTATGATTTCTCTCAAACTTCAAACTCAGATCTACTCTCCGTTTCTAATCCGATTTCAATTCCGTTTGAGTTTCTAGATTCCTCTCTTCATTCTCTTCATATCGGTACCGAGTTTCTTCATTTTCGAGCAGATGAAGACCTGGTCGAGATATATGTCACCAGGACGGTTACGTCACTCAGATTCCGGTGAATTTGATGTTGTACATGCGTATCCTGCGTCGTTGTGATTCCGAATCTTCTTTCAGATCGTCAATCGGGTTAGTAACGAATAAGTTATGAATTTATTCGTTTGCCGTACTGCAATTTGACCTAAATTGACATTAGGCTTTTCAAAATGGATAATTAGAAATTCCATTATGATCATTATATTATTCTGGTGTTTATGGGTTGTTTGTTTGATGAAATGTGATGACATGTGGGCTTAGAAATGACCTGCGGGCAAAACGTTATTTTGGTAAAATTTAATTAATTAATTAATGATTTAGTATGTGTACGAGTATGATGAGATGTTATGTTGAGGATATGCCTTAGGCATTTATGAATGTTATGGATATCGGTTATGGCTTTAAGGTTTAGTATGTGTACGAGTATGATGAGATGTTATGTTGAGGATATGCCTTAGACATTTATGAATATGTTGAGGATCTGAGGTTTAGATTTGAGATATAGGTTGGTTGTAGTTAGTGAGACGAGTCTCCTAACCTTTGTAGTATGTGATTGTGTGTGCCTTGCTATTGCAGGCGTTGATTACTTTCCCAAGGGGAGGCCGTGACGTGGTACAGGTTACGAGTATATCAGGTAAGTCCATAGGACTTACTTAGCGTACGGTTGTGGATTGTATGATTGTGATGGTTGTGTGTGTGTTCATATGATTGTGCATTATAACCTAAACCGGACTAGGATGACCATTTATTACATTTATTTGGCCCAAGTGTATTATAACGGGCGGTAACCACCGGTCTCCGCCTGCGGGTTAGGAGGAGGTGCCTGGAAGCCAATAGCACAAGGTGGGACGAGTGATGATCACCCCCATGCAAACCCCTGTGTTAACGGGGAAAGGGACGAGATTTTTGAGGCTCCTTGTGTTACAAAAGAAGTTGAATTAGTAATGGAATAACGTAATGAAATATAATAAATGAATGTGTGTGGCATTGCATGTATGAGATGTTGATGTGTGGTTGTGCTATTACCTTCATGCTTTTCATTGCTGTAGCTAACGGTTTCATACCGTGTTGTAGATGATCTGCAGGTTAGGAAGACTGTAGGGTGAGCTAGATGGTGTGACCAGCCGAGGGCTTTTGTACATTAGGATGCGTGGGATGGGATATCTTTTGTGGTTATGGTTTATGATGTTGTTTTGTACTCGGCTTGGAGTTTGTAAACTCTTTTGATGTATCATATACAACTTTTATGTATTTGGTTTTAATCTACTTGTTGTCAGGCTAGGGTCAATATCCATTGTGAGATCCTAGCCCAATGTAACATCCCAAGTCCTGCGGATCTGGGGTGTTACAGAGTTGGTATCAGAGCCTTAGGTTGACAAACAATGACACTTGTTATCTGCAATAAAGGTAGAGTGGATAAATAAACAGAACCCGAAAGGGGTCTGACTTTTGAAAAGGTTTTGGTTTTAAAGTGAGTACAAATGTTTTGGGATAGTATGTACAAAAGCCGTCACTCTTCTGAGGATCTCGACAATATATATATATATATATAGCTATCTTCTATGTGTTGATGTGTATGCATGTAATATTAAGTATTGTATATATATCTATACATATGGCATATATATAGCCTTATAGGATTAAGTGCGCATACCCTACAAATGGCTCAGACTAGAGCGACATCTGCAGTAGGACGAGGTAGGGATATACCCCTCTCTTCCTCCAGTAGTGTTAGGTCAGGGACCGGTTTCCGCTGTTGTTCCGCCTGTAGCAAAGGGCAAACCTTAGGAGTCTGACTACCTCTCGATGAGTAGACCCGAGTTTCGAGAATATATACGTTAAGTACAAGAGGCTGCAAGAGAGGGTAGACCTATACCGGGTTTACCAACATCTGTGGGACCAACTGAAGCTTACGGATCAAAGAAGAAACAACGGACCGAACTAGTAAGTGATGAAGCAAACCCTTCAAGTGTTAGATAGAGTCTGACACATGGACGTTCGAGTGATCCCTTGTCCACACGGACTTCTGATGGGATGAGATCCTGTTTCAACAGTGGAGAGTTTGGACACCTGCGACCGGAGTGTAAGAGATCTTTAGTGAGGTGCTTTACATGTGGTGAACTAGGCCATTTGGCTCCCTTTTGTCAGCAAGACAATGTTCCTTCTCAGAGAGACTCTTCGCCTTTTGGTGCAGAAGGAGTAGAGGCAGAGACTATGGCGATGACCTCAGTGATACTTGAGGAGCATAGGATCGAGTTTTGAGTAATAATATATGTAGTGGAGCCGTTGGAGTTCTGTTTGGTATGGGTGCTACGTACTCTTTGCTTTTTAATGCATGCGCTGATAGACTGACCTTAGATACAGTAGAGGATAGACCTCTCTTGGTAGAGTTACCAAATGAGGGTCATGTAAGAGGTACATAGTTGTCCTATACATTTGGGACTTGTGATTTGGTTGTGGACTTTTTTCCATGCCGCTGGTGCATGAGGAAGTCATTCTGTGTATGGATTAGATGGATAAACATCGTGTTGTGTTAGACTTTGGTAGTAGGACCGTGACGGTTTCTACCGAGTTGGGTTAGATAGAGGTCTTCTGAGGTTGGGACCTTGGGGGGACGGGTATGGTTATTAGTCCAATACGAGCAGGTAGATTAATCGCATAGAGTTGCAAGGCCTTTTGGATTATGCCATGAAGGATGGAGAGAGTCCAGCATTAGAGGACATCCCAGTAGTCTTCGAGTTTGTGGATGAGTTCGTTGAGCCATCCAGTTTGCTGCCCAAGAGGAACGTGGACTTCGGCATAGAGTTAGAGCCTGGTACGAAACCGAACTTGAAGGCTCCATATCCTATGGAGCTTGTCAAGTTGGTAGAACTGAAGGAGCCACTCGAGGAGTTGGCTGAGAAGGGTTTTATCCGCCCTAGCGTATACCCGTGGGGAACACCTGTTCTCTTCGAGTGGAAAAAGGACGGATTGTTAAGATGATGCATCGACTACAGAGAGTTGAACAAGGTGATGGTCAAGAATAAGTATCCATTACTTTGTTAGATCAACTGACCTCAGTGACTGTGTTCTCCAAGATTGACTTACGCTCGAGTTATCACTAGTTGAGGGTGAGAGAGCAGGATGTGCACAGGACGGCATTTCGTACTCGTTATGGACACTACGAGTTTGTAGTGATGTCATTCGGGCTGACGAATGCCCTAGTAGTTTTCATGGAGTTGATGAACAATATCTTCATCGACTTCTTGGATCAGTTTGTAGTGGTCTTTATTGGTGAGATTCTAGTATACTCTCGTAGTAGAGAGGAGCATGCCGGTCATCTGAGGATAGTGTTGCAGATTTTGAGGGATAGAGAGTTGTATGCCAAGCTCTCTAAGTGTGAGTTCCGGATGTCTGAGGTTGCTTTTCTTGGACAAATCGTCTCCGCTGATGGGATTATGGTTGACCCGGTGAAGATTGAGTATGTTGCTACATGGATGACACCGACGAACGTCAAGAAAGTGCGTAACTTTCTTGGCCTAGCCGGCTATAATAGACGTTTTGTGGAGAGATTTTTTGTGATTGCCCGTCCGCTGACGAGTCTTCTGAGGAAGACTACCAGATTTGTATGGACCGACCAGTGTGCTTAGAGATTTGAGGAGTTGAAGAGGCGTTTGACTTTTGCTCTTGTCCTAGCACAGCCAGAGGGTTCTGATGACTTTGTGGTCTATAGTGACACATCCAAGGTAGGCTTGGGATGTGTATTGATGCAGAGAGCCAGGGTGATTGCATATGCGTCTCGACAGCTGAAGACGTATGAGAAGAACTACCCGACTCATGATCTGGAGTTGGCAGCGGTAGTTCATGCTTTGAAGATCTGGAGACATTACCTGTATGGTGCTACATGTCAGATCTTCACAGACCATAAGAGTTTGAATTACATTTTCACGTAGCGGGAATTGAATAACCGCCAGCGTCGATGGCGAGAGTTGATCAAGGATTTTGACCTTGAGATTTTGTATCACCTTGGCAAGGCAAATGTTGTAACAGACGCCTTGAGCAGGAAGACGCCTAGAGAGAAGGCGGTTGCCAGATTGACAATACAGCCCAACTTCAAAGAGATCTAGCTTGGCTAGAGATGGACATCCAGTTCCCTGATGAGGATGTCCAATTGTATACTATAGAGGTTCTACTTAGTTTGTTGGATGAGATCAAATAGAAGCAGGGGACCTGCCCGACTTTGACGAGGATCAGAGATAGGATGTCTCGTGGAGAGGCACCCTAGTTCACTATTGGGGCAGATGGAGTTATGAGGCGACATGATCGTATCTATGTCCTTGCAGATGCAGAGCTGAGACAGCGGATCTTGCAGGAGGCTCACTGTACACCTTACTTAGTACACCCGGGTACGAGTAAGATGTATCATGATGTGAGACGCTCATATTGGTAGGGAGGGCTGAAGCCCGACGTAGCCAAATTTGTGGTTCAGTGCGCGACCTGTCATCAGTTCAAGATAAAGCTTTTCAGACCTGGATGTGAGCTCCATCCACTGCTAGTGCCGCAATGGAAGTGGGAGGACGTTTCCATGGATTTTGTGACCGGGTTGAGGGTCAGTAGGAGCTTTAATGCCATCTGTGTGATTTTGGATAGACTAACGAAGACTGCACGTTTCATCCCCATCAGAGAGACGTGGCCGGTGAGCAGATTGGTTGAGGAGTACACTAGACAGATAGTGAGACTCCAAGGGATACCGAGGATGATCGTCTCTGATCGAGATGGACGGTTTACCTCGAGGTTTTGGCAGTAGATCCAGACTGCTTTGGGGACGAGTCTACACTTCACGACTGCGTTTCACCCCCATACAGATGGTCAGTCTGAGAGGACCATCTAGACCTTAGAAGACATGCTGCGAGCTTGTGTGTTGGATTGGGGACAGGGATGGTCTGATTACCTCCCACTTGTTGAGTTCTCATACAATAACAGTTGGCATGCATCCATTGGGCTGACTCCTTATGAGGCACTGTATGGGCGTAGGTGTCGTACACCTTTATGCTGGGATGAGCCTAGCAGTATCCGTGGGATAGCGCTAGAGCAGATTCAGGATGATATGACTCGAGTAGCGTTGATTAGAGAGAGGATGCCGGCTGCACATAGTCGCCAGAATTCATATGCAGACAGAAGGCGATGACCTCTAGAGTTCAGGGTAGGAGCTCATGTCTGGTTGAGAGTATCTCCGACGCGAGGCGTTTGACGTTTTGGCATAAAGGGGAAGTTGAGTCCCCGATATGTCGATCCTTTTGAGATACTGGATAGAGTTGGGAGAGCAGTGTACAGATTGGCTTTGCCACCGAAGTTAGAGGGTATTCACCCTATGTTTCATGTGTCTCAGCTGAGGGAGTACATACCAGATCGGAGACACATCGTCAGTTATGATGATTTAGTGGTTGAGCCGGACCACACTTATGTTGAGCAGCAGATTGCAGTCCTAGAACGATGTTTGAGACGCATGCGTTCGAAGGATATTCCCATACCGAGGATATAGTGGTCTAGAAGAGGACCGGATGAGGCTACATAGGAGACTGAGGATAGTATCCAGAGGAACTATCCCGAATTCTATGCTGAGATGATGCACCTATAGGATCGACGAGTAGATCTTAGTGTTATCTTGGTAAATGTATGTTATGTGTTTATGTGATATGTTGTGTTTTCGTGCTAGTTGTGATGTGTGCATATGATCTTTTAGATCTTGTTTGCTAGCACGAGTTAGGTATAACTAGAGATGGTTCTTTCCTCCATGCTATGGTAATATGTTTAGGATTAGCTGGAGATGGTTCTTTCCTCCATGCTATTATTGATGGACATAGTGTGAGTGGAGACGGTTTTCCTCCACATAGTCGTTTTACGAGTACGATTGGCTGGAGACGGCTTTCCTCCATGCCTTGTGACGTGGTTAGTAGTTGGCTATAGATGATTTTCCTCTATGCCTTTGGATAGCGTTATGATCTTGTTGCCGGAGTTGGTGATTCCTCCATGCTGATGTTTTGAGGTTATAGAGTGTTATAGGTTGATACCTTTGAACGGAGATGTGATACCTTCGATAGAGACAGTGTTTATACCTCGGCGTATGGGTCCGAGAGGATTTGAGAATTGTTCAAGTTTCAGGATGAAACTTTTTCTTAAGGGGTGTGTGATGTAATAGCTTCCGAATTCTAATTAATGTTGATTAACTTAATCATTGATAGTAATTGACTTTTAACTCGCGAAGATTGCGTAAGTGATGAGTATAAGTCCCACCGTTATGTTTCTGGCGTAATTTTTGGCTTATGGGGAAATTTTCACTTTTTTCCCCGAGTAATTATTTTTACCCTCCGGCGTTATTTGGAGCATTTGGGAGCTCCAATTAATAAAAATGTTGTTGAGAGAAATGATCAGGATATCGGACATGTCCTAGATATGAAATAGCATGGAAAGGCCAAAGGCCAAAAGAGTCGCTATTTCGTTTCTTAACGGCTAAGAAAGACGGCTTAGGAATATACGTTTTCCGGAGGCAATTGTGGAATAATTATCCCTACAATATTCAAGATTTATTGTTCCAATATCGAGAAGTTTGGAGAAGGGGGTTCAAACCGCCATTGGATTATTTAAAGGATAATTATCGACTTCGCTAAAGGATAATTATCGTCTTCACTATAAATAGCGGAAAATCGTTTATTAATTCATTTCCTTTCACGTTTCCTCGTAAAAGCTCTGATTTCTCTCAAACTTCAAACTTAGATCTACTCTCCGTTTCTAATCTGATTTCAATTCCGTTTAAATTTCTAGATTCCCCTCTTCATTCTCTTCATATCGTTACCGAGTTTCTGCATTTCCGAGCAGATGAAGAGCTGGTCGAGCATATATGTCACCAGGACGGTCCCGTCGCTCAGATTCCGGTGAATTTGATGTTGTACATGCGTAGCCTGCGTCGTTGTGATTCCGAATCTTCTTTCAGATCGTCAATCGGGTTAGTAACGAATAAGTTATGAATTTATTCGTTTTCCGTACTGCGATTTGGCCTAAATTGACCTTAGGCTTTTCAAAATGGATAATTAGAAATTCCATTATGATCATTATATTATTCTGGTGTTTATGGGTTGTTTGTTTGATGAAATCTGATGACAGGTAGGTTTAGAAATGGCCTGCGGGCAAAATGTTATTCTGGTAAAATTTAATTAATTAAAGGTTAATTAATTAAATTAGGATTAAATTTGAGATTGAGGAATACTGATTAGATGCGTGCTAGGTGTCAGAATGAGTTGAGGATCATGATGATGTTATGGATATCGGTTATGACTTTAAGGTTTAGTATGTGTACGAGTATGATGAGATGTTATGTTGAGGATATGCCTTAGGCATTTATGAATGTGTTGATGATCTGAGGTTTAGATTTGAGATATAGGTTGGTTGTGGTTAGTGAGACGAGTCTCCTAACCTTTGTAGTATGTGATTGTGTGTGCCTTGTTATTGCAGGCGTTGATTACTTCCCCAAGGGGAAGCTGTGACGTGATACAGATTACGAGTATATCAGGTAAGTTCATAGAACTTACTTAGCGTACAGTTGTGGATTGTATGATTGTGATGGTTGTGTGTGTGTTCATATGATTGTGAATTATAACCTAAATCGGACTAGGATGACCATTTATTACATTTTATTTGGCCCAAGTGTATTATAACGGGCGGTAACCACCGGTCTCCGCCTGCGGGTTAGGAGGAGGTGCCTGAAAGCCAGTAGCACAGGGTGAGACGAGTGATGATCACCCCCATGCAAAACCCTGTGTTAACGGGGAAAGGGACGAGGTTCTTGAGGCTCCTCGTGTTACAAAAGAAGTTGAATTAGTAATGGAATAACGTAATGAAAGATAATAAATGAATGTGTGTGGCATTGCATGTATGAGATGTTGATGTGTGATTGTGCTATTACCTTCATGCTTTTCATTGCTGTAGCTAACGGTTTCATACCGTGTTGTAGATGATCTGCAGGTTAGGAAGACTGCAGGGTGAGCCAGATGGTGTGACCAGCCGAGGACTTTTGTACATTAGGATGCGTGGGGTGGGATATCTTTTGTGGTTATGGTTTATGATGTTGTTTTGTACTCGACTTGGAGTTTGTAAACTCTTTTGATGTATCATATACAAGTTTTATGTATTTGGTTTTAATCTACCTGTGCCTTGTTGTAAGATCTAGGGAACTTGTTGTCAGGCTAGGGTCAGGATCCATTGTGAGATCCTAGCCCAATGTAGCATCCCAAGTCCCGCGGATTTGGGGTGTTACAAATATGCTAAATATACATCTATATTCTATGTACTTTACTAAAACATACTATACACTAGTTATTTTAAAAAGTGATTTCTAAATGTTAATATAAATTGAAATTGATTTCTAAATTTTTGTAAAAGTATTTAAATAAATATTTTTTAAAATAGTTATTAAGCTTTTACGAATTTGTTTTTACCAACAAGCATATCTTAACAAATCAATTTAAAAATATAATTAATTAAAAAAGATAAATACTTAAAATAGAATTAAAAATTATAATAATGAATATAAATTCATTTTTTGGATTTTAATTTTACAAAAATATAGATATTTAAGTAATAAATATTTATTAAAACTAAACCCGCACAAAGTGCGGATAATACACTAGTTACTTATAGAGTGAAACATGAAAAAGTGTGGACGACAACCATTGAATGCCTTCGTTTATACAGTAGATAACTTATAAGCATCCATTTATTATGCAAATTAGTTTTATCTCTCATTTTCTTGTTTTCAGCTTATCATCTCTCACTTTCAATGATATTTACTCTTCCTACAAGACAAATTAATTACTATATGTGCAACTAAATACATCATAATTAATATGTATGAAAACCTATTCTATGCCATGCATTTTCAGCTTTCGACTCACCCTTGTTACGTGATGAACGTGTATGATCGAATAACAAGCCCACCCAGATAATTGCGCTCCCTTCTTGTCCTGCGCTGACGCTAAACTAGATTAATGTCTAGTTTTCGTTAATTTTTGTGTTCCGTCGTCCTTGTGGGTGATTTGGATGACGCTTGCTAGGATCTCATATTAACCAGAGAAAGAAGGGACATTTTTGCTATGCCATAAAGTAGTTTCCTTCTCCGCCAGTCTCCCTCTCTTTCTATATAAAACGTGTATTGCATTTGCATAATTGCATCTCGTACATAAATGTTGGTCATAATAAGTTTTCAGGTTGAAAGTTGGGGACATTTCGAATCTAGTATATAAGGTCGGCGGGCTACTCTTTTTGTTGTCGATTGGTTTTAGGATAAAACCTCATAGGGTTTATGTGTTGGGCTGGAGCCTAATGTGCATGTGCGCTCGTATGCTCACGACCCCCATTCTACCGTCCGTTTGTATCGGACTTTGACATGATATCTGAGCGGTTAGCCTCTATTCGGCTCGCGATCCTAACCTGTGGACAAGTACAACTCTGTTTATATCCTCTAGTTGCACTTGCGGGGGCGTGTTGGAGACAATAGTTTCCCACATCGAAAGTTGGGGACATTCCAAACCTAGTATATAAGGTCGGTGGGCTACTCCTCCTATTGCCAATTGGTTTTAGGATGAAACCTCATCGGGTTTATTTGTTGGGCTTGGGACTAATGTGCATGTGCGCTTGTATGCTCACGACCCCTGCTCTACCGGTCCATTTGTATCGGACTTTGATATTCATATAGATTAGTTCTAGAGCGAACAGAATCAAGAACAATGGAACAAAGTGTTCATTTATGAGGTTCGGATTGAAAGTCTTGCATCATCGGGATCTCAAGAGATCCAATCCACTATCTTCTCAAATACAAAACCTATAACAAGAAGTTACAAGAGTAAATGTTTAAAGAAATCCAACAAGAAAGTTGATAACACGATTTATAGCATAGTTTTAGGTGCACATTTAGGTAGAATTCTCGCTCAATCATGCATTATCTAGCACTAGTCCAATACGTTTTGCACTCAAAACATGTATTTTGTCGAGATAGACGTCTACACGGACTTGTGTGCGTTTTGTAGGTATTTCGGGAAGTTTCGAGCCAAAACGACACGTTTGAGGGTCGCTCATTTAGAAGACACGTTTCCAAACTCATTAGAACGCAAGGCAAGGGCTGAGAAAGACTCAAGGAACCTTGCCAACACAGGCCATGCACCAAACCACAGCCTAATGATCCAAGGCGAAGTTTCTGCACAGAATCACGGTTCTCTGAAGAACCACGGCCGTGGAAATGACCGTGGATTTTGCCAGATTCTCGTGACAGCTGTGCCACGACTCTCATGGCCAGCTCATGAAGAATTGGTTATAAAAGTGGTCCTTGATAGTTGTTAGAGGTAGCTGGGATTTGGGTAGTTTGAGAGCAGCTCACATATTCTCCATTTTTCTTTGACAAAATATATTCCAAGAAGAAGAAGGACTTTTTCTAGGAAGGAAAGTGCAAGAAGAAGAAGAAAGGAACCATTGCCATTGAAGAGGAGAGGAGAAGACACACTTAGCTCTTGTATTTCGGATTTATTTCTAGAAGTTTTTGAACTCTTGAACCTTCCTTTGGAAGGGTTGTAAGTCGTTCTAATTTCATCTTCAGATTTAGATTGTGTTTGAAGTTCATTTGTTCATCTTCTTTCTCTCATTTTCTTGCAATGGAGGTTATGAATCTATGCTTGTTTGTTTTGATTTCTAATATGAATGTTGTAGGCTAGATTGATGTGATTCTAGGGTAAGGAAAGGATGGTTATGGCTAGATCTATGATAGGACGAACTTAGATTTACCTTTGGATGATTTTTGTTTATGAACGTAGCTACTGTTAGAAATCACGGGTAGTTCTTGAAGAACCACGGTCGTGGTTTCTGTAGAACAAACCGTGGTTCTTCCTGGTTCGAAGGATCTTATCTTAGGTTCATAAAATTGTTGAAACCCTAAGTTTTTGCTGAGTTTAACCTACCCTAGGGTGTCCCAGTGTAGCGACTAAGTGTTAGGAGAGACTTACCCGGTAATCCTTGCCCTTAGAATCTAAAATAGCAAAACCTTAGGTAATGGTGAGCCTAATAAGCCGCCATTGGATTAAATGTGCTAGGATAGTTGATTAGGACTTCCCTTTCCGAGACTTACCCGGTGAGGATAGGTTAGATCCCTAATTAAACTATCCGGTTTGTGTTAAATTCCTCCCCTTAGGTTCTTAGAGACTTAACCGGTAATGAGACCTTAGGTGTGGATTAGTTGGATCATGAGACTTACCCGGTAATTGATCCCATTTTAGGAACACTTAATCCCAACATATCATAATCAATCCAAGGAATGAATAGATAACTTGAGTTTTATGCCATAACCGGAATTTCCAACCCCTAGAATCCGTCTTCCTTTTCTCTTGATCAATATCTCGTTTGACTCGTTTATTTGTGCTGATTTTTGGTTTGGTTTGATTTATTGCTTTGCATGAGTTATGACCCTTGCTTGATGACCATAAAAACCAACAAAAACATTGAGTTTTCCATTTTCTTTGTTCCTCATCTTGTCTTAGCCTAGATTTACACTATTTTTGATCATTGCTTGACTCGATTTCACCTTAGTCTTTGAGTTCGACCTCGGAATACTTACCTTTCTACATAACGATCCGTACACTGCGGGTTTCGCTAGGTAGTTTAGGATTTAGTTCGAGTTTATAAATGTAAAGCTTTTTGTGCTATTTCCTAGCGTGACAAAAGTAAGAGTAGAACAAGATGAAGAAAGTTAAGTATCACATGAGTATGAGATTCAATTATCTTAATTGTGCCCACTACTGTTGTTCAAACTAGTTCAAGCTTCACAGGTCCATTGAAAGATGTTAGGGTTTGAGAACTCATACAAATGGTGGGAAGAATCACGATTTTATTGATATTATGATAATCTTTATATTCTTTACAAGAAAATGTTGACTATTAATATATAGAAAATTAAATAATAATAATATTATCACGATCATAGTCTTGATCTTATCACACTCTCAAAGGAGGACAAAAGAAGAAGATACGAAGAGTGAAATTGCAAG